>CM066989.1:98509430-99918180 GCA_033977485.1 Hydrangea macrophylla | reverse complement strand
TCGTCTGTATTAAATTTGCAGTTACTTCGTTTTTGAAAAAGGTGTCGTATTAACAGGTACCTTTTCAGAATGGGATGTGACCCTTCGTTCCATAGCTTTTCAAGTAGATTAAAAAGATTTAAAAACGCTCACAGAAAAAGAAACGGTTCTCTCTCTCAGTATTCAGTATTTTTTGTTTCGATATTTCGTTCGGAAGAAAACAGCCATTGCTAACTGTTATTCTTCACCCAAAGGCTTGGTTTAATCCTGGGAACAACTTTGCTGGCAACCCAATAGCAATCTCCAGATAGTGGGGGCAAATTATGTTCTAAAGACAGTGTCCTTAGACGCGATCTGAAATGATCTTTTATCATTCTTTTCTTTTGTATCTTTCTTTCTTTCCTTGCGCTTCGATTTTCGGGGCGTTACAATTTCCTTGCCAAAAATAAATTTTAGCAACGAATATAGTTTCTTTCGGCTTTTATTTACAATAAAAAAGGGGATCGAAATGGATAAGAGTTGGGCAGGGGGGAGGGCACCGTTTGATAAAACTGGAAATTAAGTACTACATTTTTTTATAAAATTTCAATCTTTTATGTCACACAATCATAACATATTATTGAAACATCACTCCTTATCCAACAAAGTCTTAGCCTTTTTTATATTTCATCTTTCTATCTTTTTTATTTCAAAAAAAATTCCTAGTCACTTAACTTGTATATGTCATTAGATATGGACAAGAGTTGGATACCATTAACTTGCACAAGACTGGGTAGATTGAGTGAGCAATATGCAAATGGGGTAAAATCATTCCTTAAGTTTTCAGTTGCAGTTAAGGACCATGAAGGTACTATTCGGTGTCCTTGTACAAGCTGTGTGAACGTTCTACGACATCTATTACCAACTGTTCACGTTCACTTGATCACGAATGGGATTATGAAATCATATGTTCACTGGGTAGAACATGGGGAACCTCAAGTCTCGCCTAGTAGTGTTGACAATCAGGGTTACGATTATGAAATGGAAGATACTGATAGTGGGGGACAAGATGGAATGGATGAAATGGTAGAGGATCGAGTAAGGGGTGAGCCGACCAATATGACCCAAAGGGAGGAAGTGCGAAATTTTGATAGACTAATTGATGATGCCAAACGTGAGATTTACCCGGGTTATAAGGACTTTACTCTATTGAAGTTCGTCGTTAGTATACTTGACGTGAAGGTACTAAACAATTGGAGTAATAAGTCACTTGACATGCTTCTTGGGTTACTCATGAAACTTTTACCCGGGGGTAATTTGGTTCCAAAATCGACGTATGAATTAAAGAAGATACTACGTGACTTGGGCATGTCATACGAGCACATAGATGCATGTAAAAATGATTGTGCTCTCTTTCGAAAGGAGAATGAAGGCCTCGATAAGTGTCCAGTATGTGAAGAGTCTAGATACAAGATCAATCATGGTACGGGTAAGAAGATTCCCCATAAGGTTTTGCGTTACTTCCCTCTAACAGAGAGGTTGCAAAGATTGTATATGTCTAGGAAGAGAGCATCAGATATGAAATGGCACAAAGATGAACGCGTGGATGACGGGGTATTAAGACATCCGGCCGATAGTGCTGAGTGGAAGGAGCTAGATCGGCAGTATCCAGAGTTTGCGAGGGAACCGAGGAATGTGAGGCTAGGGCTAGCCACTGATGGGTTCAATCCTTTTGGGAACATGAGTACCTCTTACAGTATGTGGCCCGTGATACTCACACCCTATAATCTGCCACCCTGGATGTGTATGAAAGAGCCTTTTTTTTTATTGTCGTTACTTATTCCTGGGCCCTCACAACCAGGGAAAGCGATTGATGTTTACATGAGACCGTTGGTAGATGAATTGAAAGAATTATGGGAAAATGGTGTATTGACTTACGATGCCTCGACTGGTTATACATTTCAGATGCGTGCATCTTTGTTATGGACAATACACGACTTTCCTGCATATGGTAACATATCGGGCTGGAGTACGAAGGGTTATATGGCTTGTCCTATTTGTAATGATGAACCATTTTCAGAACGCTTGAGGAATAAGATTGGGTACACTAACCATCATTGCTACTTGCCTGAGAATCACCCTTGGCGAAGAAGTAGGGCATATAATGGCAAGCGTGAGACAAGGACTAGATCCCTTGAGTTACCGATTGAAAAGATACACAATCAGTTGGACAATATGCCAGTTGCCAACTTGGGAAAGCTTTCAAGCAATCATAAAGAAGCAAACTGGACCAAAGTGAGCATTTACTTAGAAGCATTTACTTATATAATCCATAAATTCGTTTGAAGATTATTAACCATGTTATTCTTTTGTTTATATTTGTTTAATGCAGCACCAATCAGCCGTAAATTCAGCCAATCGAGCACGTAAAAGGACTAATCACGTATGCGGCTCGAGCTCATTTGCAATGAAGGCTCATCAGCTCGTGCGTATTCTTTATTTTTTTAGCATTAGTTTACTGTTTTATGTTGTTAAATACTAACTCATAATTTTGAAATCCTAATGAAATAGTTGGTGGAAAAAAACGGAGATATCGACTTTCCAGATTTCTACCACTCTTGTCATTTCAGCAAATCAAAGAACGAATGGGTTTCTTCGGACTGCAGGACTTACCATGTAAATATAATCTCTCATATTTACAATTATTTGAAATCTTTAAAGTTATCTATTAAAGTTGATTGAATGTAAAGTTTTTGTAAAATGATAGGACGAGATGATAAAGCTGCAGGAAAACCATAAATTGCAGCCCAATGCAACTCCTCTAAGTGCTGAGGAGTTGTCTGTTCAATGTTTGGGAGCAAGATCCGGTATAGTAAAGGGACTTGGTATGAGACCTTCTTCTTCCTCTCGTTCCTTAGTTACGTCTATTCAAACTATTGAGCAAAAGATGGAAGAAAAGATGGAGAGAAAGATGGCAGAGAAGATTTCTGAAATACAATCTACGACACTTAGTCAGATTCAGGAAATGGCTGATAGGATGGCAAGCATATTTCAATGGGCTCAAAGACTTGGCTATGACATGCCTGGGAACTCAACTGGTGCCAATGGAACTTCTTGGTAAGTAGCACTTCATTGACTATTTAATTGCAAGTAACACGCGAATACTAAAAACTCAGTTTTGAGGTTTTGATAGCCCAAAATGAGTTCCGTGACTCGGAATGACACGAGACCGGAACTCACACCTCACACTCGACTAAATAGACGTGTAGGAACAAACGGAACAAAATTCTGACACCCGGATTGCAAGTAACACGCGAATACTCAATTTCTTAGACTTAGGCCTTTCAAAACTCAGTTTTGAGGTTTTGATACCCCAAAATGAGTTCCGTGACTCGGAATGACACGAGACCGGAACCCACACCTCACACTCGACTAAATAGACGTGTAGGAACAAACGGAACAAAATTCTGACACCCGGATTGCAAATAACACGCGAATACTCAATTTCTTAGACTTAGGCCTTTCAAAACTCAGTTTTGAGGTTTTGATACCCCAAAATGAGTTCCGTGACTCGGAATGACACGAGACCGGAACCCACACCTCACACTCAACTAAATAGACGTGTAGGAACAAACAGAACAAAATTCTGACACCCGGATTGCAAATAACACGCGAATACTCAATTTCTTAGACTTAGGCCTTTCAAAACTCAGTTTTGAGGTTTTGATAGCCCAAAATGAGTTCCGTGACTCGGAATGACACGAGACCGGAACTCACACCTCACACTCGACTAAATAGACGTGTAGGAACAAACGAGACAAAATTCTGACACCCAGATTGCAAGTAACACGCGAATACTCAATTTCTTAGACTTAGGCCTTTCAAAACTCAGTTTTGAGGTTTTGATAGCCCAAAATGAGTTTCGTGACTCGGAATGACACGAGACCGGAACTCACACCTCACACTCGACTAAATAGACGTGTAGGAACAAACGAGACAAAATTCTGACACCCGGATTGCAAGTAACACGCGAATACTCAAATTCTTAGACTTAGGCCTTTCAAAACTCAGTTTTGAGGTTTTGACTCGGAATTGCTTTTAATTTTTAAATTTTTTTTATAGTTCTGAAATTTGTAATATTCTAACGCTTTTCTTTTAATTTTGATGCAGATCTAGATTGCTAGCTTGCTCACGACTTTTAGGACTTTTTTTTTGTATTATCGTGTGTATATTGAATGGTAGGATATAAAGTAAGATTGTTGGAATTGTTGTTATGAGATATTCTTTTCTATTTTGATGTATGAAATGTTTGGAATGATTGACATGGTTATTTAATATTATAAATATTTTGAACAATGAGTATTGGATTGTACAGGTATTGTTGGGGTTACTTTTAGTGAGGAAAATATTTCCTTATCTAAGAGGAACTATGTTGGCAATGAATTATATTTCGTTGCTAAAATCCCATTTAGCAAGGAAATTTGTTTTTTTATCTATAGGTGAATACTATTGGCAAGGAAATATTGTTTTCTTGACAATTATCTATATTAAGTACTGGAGCAGGGGTATTAGCAAGGAAATTAACCTATATGCAACAAAAAACATGAGTATTAGCAAGAAAAACTTTCCTTGCAAAAAGTTAAGAATTGGCAAGGAAAATATTTCCTTGCCAATTGTCTATATTTAGCCCAAGATTAGGGGTATTGGCAAGGAAATCAAGCCATTAGCAACAAAAAATATGAGCATTAGCAAGGAAAAATTTCCTTGCAAAAAGTTAAGAATTGGCAAGGAAAACAATTTCCTTGCAAAAAGCTAAGAATTGGCAACGAAAATTTTTTTTCGTTGCTGTAGGCTTTAGCTACAGAGCTTTAGCAAGGAATCTGACAACAAAAAACATTCCTTGCTAAAGGCTTTTGCTACAAAAATATGGCATTTAGCAAGGAAAATTTTCATTGCAAAAATCATTTTTTGTTGTAGTGAACTAAAAGACACAACCTTGGGACACAACCTCCATTTTGTGTCTATCTCTCTCCTGACGGGCCCCACAGTGCCAGTGGACCCCACAGTACCCACTAGGACCACTAGGAGAGAGATAGACACAAAATGGAGGTTGTGTCTCAAAGTTGTGTCTTTTAGTTGTGTCTAAAGTATTACTCCAATTTATTTTATTTTGTTTTTGTTTAGATGGTGACAAATCCCTCAACTTGTACAATGTGGTATAAATTAATCGTAATTTTTCGGATTAATTTACTAGCACTATTTTACCAAAATTTATCGAAATAGGATAGAGGAGAAACCCAGAGCACGTTCACTGACCCCACAAAAATTGCGCTAGGTAAGTCATAGTGGAAAATGGATGGTAGCTTTCAAAACTAGCCAAGCTCTGAATAAGATTCGTCCAGCTATTTGAAGTCCATCCTTCCACCCACCTACAACAACCGATGTGAATTTCGAACCATTGACCTCATTTGGCCAAAAATTCTGGCCAATTCAAGCTAGCCAAGTTGGCTAAAGCAACTTATTTTCCGCTTACCAATTCTTTAGGGAAAACTCTTCAGTACCTACAAGGCTACAATATAGTGATTTTGGGTGAAAAATAATCATTCCCGATCACAACATTTGTTCCGCGATCGTATACATTTGTTCTTGGTGGTTTTGATGAGAACAAATATTTCTTATTATGGAACACATGCTTCTTTTCAGGAAAAATCCTTTCTGATCAAATACTATATTGTAGGTACACTCAAACCACTTGGATTTACCTAGGTGTAAAAATGATTCAATTCGATAAAATTTTCATAAAAACCAATTGATTTCGGTTCGATTCAAGATAATGTATTTTTCTATTTGATTCAATTTTTACACTAATAAAATTTCTTGAAAATCGAAAAAATCAGACCGAACCAATCACTCGATCAATGTACTCGATTTTGTTTCAACCTAGCCCCAGGTCTACCTAAGAATTTTCCATTCTTTAGATACCCACAGTACAATTGTACAAGCCATCAAGTGATGAATAAAGCAATGGACTTGGACAATGATGACAATTTACCAAAAGTAAAACCACTTTTGCTTAATCATTGAAGGAATAATTAAGTTTCAGTCAAATTTTTATATAGAATTTAAAAGTTAGTCTATTACTTTTTTTAAAAAAAAAAAGTCAATTTTTTTTTTTTTTTGTAAAATTGAAAAGTCATCAAATTTATATGACATTTTGGAGCAACTATTTATCAGATTGGAAGCAATTCTTTGAAACGCTGTGAGCAATTCTTCAAAATGCAAGGAGTATCTCGTTTTAAAGTCGGGTTCAACTCTTCACAAGATTGGGACTTGGGAGCAAGTCTTCACAATATTGGGAGCAATTATTACAACATTTTTGTGCAAGTTTAAACGTTGAAAACATAAATTAAACTAAAACACAAAATAATTATTTAGAAGTTGATATTTTTTTAAAATTTTTTATGATTTTTAATTTTGTAAATTATTGTTGATAATCATTTAATTAAAAAAAAAGTAGTAGATTGAATTTTAAATTTCATACTCCTTCCGTTCCAAAATAAATATCAACTTCAAGTTTGCACATTATTCAAGAAATATATATTATTTTTATTTTTTTGGTCCACCGTCCACAATATAGTCACTTTCCTCTTTTACCTTTGGAGGTGATGGATGTTTGACTTTCCTCCTTATTTGGGACCAGACATAAATGCTATTTGGTCTTTATTATAAGGGAATTGTAGGAGGTTTATTAACTTTTGTAGTCGATTTTAAAAAATAAACACTTATTTTACAACATCCAAAAAAAGAAATTTTGAACACTTATTTTAGAACGGGGAGTACAAAAAGTTGACAGGAAATATAAATATTACATCATTGAAATAGATTGTAAAGGGAGGAAGATTCGGGACACAACTTCAATATAATTTTTTGGGTGTGAACGATGTTATTTCTCTCGCATAAACAAAAAAATAGTATAACATTATAATTTTATCTAACCTATTTTTACTGTTGATATGGGGAGAAAAAACCAACCATATCTGAGGAGAAAAAACCAACCATTTCTAAAATTGCACAAAAAAGTCTGTACACACAACGAAATGTACAACCAGCTTAAAATTGTTGGACTTCGTGCTGAAAAGTCTGTACACACAAAAAGACAAAAAAAAAAAAACGTACAACTTTTTCAACACGAGGTCCAATAAATTAAAGCAAATTGTGTATTTCATTGTACACTTTTTTTGTGCATCTAGCATTACTCAAGAACGGAAATGCTAGAGAGTCGTGGGTAGAGAGTCTATAGAAATGGTCAACCAAACAGGTGACAGAATTGATGATTAAGCAGAGACATTAATCAATGATAATTTTGTGGGACCCGTTTTCACAGGAAGGGATAAAAAGAAGAAGACCGCGTTTACCATGTTTGGTGGAAATGACGCAGGAGATAAACGTGCTTCTAATTAAAGCCAACCATGATCATCATGCAAGTAACTACTGTGAATATAATACTGTATATATTTAGAGAAATTATCCAACGTGACCAACATACCAAGTTATCGTGCTAATGTAATATGACACACTAATCGCATATATTTATACTAGGTATTGCCCGTGCCCGAGGGCACTACCCGAAACAAAAAAGAAAGGGTTTAAAAACTGGTTTGACACTAAAACTGTGTAACGTGCACAAAAACTATTTAAAAAAAAAAAAGAAGACAATCTCATTTCTTATTTTCACATTTGACCCTGTTAACATGCAATTTTTTTAACCTATTAGAACACAATAACATAATTTTACATCAACTAAAACCCAACACATCTAAGAAGAGAGAAGTGAAACCATAGAAGGAAAAGACTAAATAAACACATCAACAACCCTAGCAAACTTATGTGTGTCATATAGTATACATAATCCACAGTTCAATCCCCAACTCAAGTCACAAATACGCAAAGCGAGAGCGGATATGAATGAGGGTGCGGCTGGTTCTTCGCTTTTTTTTTAATAGCAGTATTGTATGTGGTTCTTCCCTTGATCTCCACCTTCTTCCAAACTGAAAAATTAATAAAAATGAGTTACTGTCCAGATAAGTAGTTAGGTCAAGTCCCAAACAATAATATAAAATTTGCATATACTTAAAACCATTTGGTGTGCATGACTTGATAACACCAACCTAACCATCCACCAATGTGTAACCAAATAGAATTTCTTCCAACCAAAATGCATAACCAAACTTTGAAAATGATTAAATATGTATATAACAATCAAACTGTAGTCCTTCAACCAAACTACCAAACATAAAAGGCAACTTAGTGGTTGACATTTGGAATAGATCAAACCATGGAATATAATTTAATTCATACCACTAAACATGAGATGCTTTAATAGTAGTTTTATGGGTCTCTTCCTATGCTATTTTCTTTTTACTATTTTCTTCTTCTTATTTTCTCAATACCATAATAAGGGATTATTTGGGCTTTGGGTATTAAAATCCATAATAAGGGCTGTTTCTAAAAAAAAGAAATAATAAAAAACAAAAAATGTGTCTTAAGTTTTTGTTTTCTTTCTTTTTCTGAAGTGAACAAAATACTTTTTTTTTTCTATGAGTAATGCTATGCTTTCCATATCCAAATCCCAAATCCACATTTGCGCTAAATTCAGTTACGCTAAAACTAAATGAAACCACATTTGCTTTTTTGCACACCAACACATATGGAGACCAAAAGCAAAGAACCCTACTTTTTTTTTATTATAATTATTATTTTTTATGGCTAAACGCTATATAATGACTAAAAAAACATGTTATACGATTGTCAAAGTAAATCCAGTAAAGAAAAAAGATCTGGAAATGAAAAATAGAAAGTGTCAATTGTTACAACTTGTTCACAACCTGAATGATATTCAATAAGTTTCCTCTTGAGTATGGATTTTTTCGGAAAATCAGTCGGATCAAATACTATTCAAATATTAGGACCCAACAACTCAAAGGAAAATCAATTGGAATACTACTAAAATGGGTCCCAACAACTCAAGTCTTCCTCTCTTCGATAATGTAATCCCATATGAAAATCTGAACCCAAATGAAAATCTTTTTTTTTTTTTTTTTTTTTTTTTTTTTTTTTTTTTTTTTCAGAGAAAAACATCTAACCTTTTTTTAGTTAACTACATAAAAACTTTTTTTTTTTTTTTTCAGAGAAAAACATCTCACCTTTTTTAAGTTAGCTACATAAAAACTACATAAAAATAAATTCATACCTGTAAAGGCTGTAATCATCTACGGTAATTGTATTTGGTTGAATTGCCTTATTGAACTAAAAGCTACATAAAAACTGAAATTGTAAAATACTATTAAAGTAATTGTATTTGGTTGAATTGCCTTATTGAACTAAACAAATTCATACCTGTAAAGGCTGTAATCATCTACAGTTCAGCTGCCAAAAACAAAAACATGAAGAAATTATTGAGAGTTGTCATATGAAATATACATAGATGCTTTAATAAATAAATAAATAAAACCTGCAACTTTGGGGGAAAACTTCAACAGATCTCGAGAATCTCGTAGTACAGTCTTCTAAATCTGCATGAAAAAAAAAATTCAGCAAGATCAAAAAGTTAAGGGTTGAGGTCCTTGAGGAAGACATGTATTACAATTGGATTATGTAAGTGAATGGAAAATGGACAGATTGAAGTGTATATGTATAAGAAATGTGGCATCTATAGAAGGTGTTGACAGAAATATTAGACTTTTTTGAAAGAGCAATGATAGGGAGAGAAAATGTGACAATTGCTAATTGTTTTTTTTTTATTATGTTGAATATCAATACAATTTTGGAATGGGCCCTAGATAAAAAAGGAAAGAAAACGATTTAAGGATGATAACAAAATAGGAGAGATACACAGGTAAAATAGGAGAGATTAATCACAGACATTAAAATAGGAGACCTTTGAACCGGATAACAGACATTAAATAGGAAAATCTTCATGGTTTAAATAGATTTAAGGAAGGTAATAATTTTGGAAAGGAAAATCAAATTTAATGGTGTTGACTATCAATACTCAAGACTTATTTATACACATACAGTAAAAATAAAAAAAATGATATAATTATGAGAAATTTTAGGAATGCTGCAAAATAGAAGAGAGAGATTTTAGCAAGACTTGTGTTGATCAATTAAGTTAAAAAAAAAAAACCTTATAAAAAAAATATAAATATCTATATATATTCCGATAAAAAACCCCAAACATTTGTTTTTGTTTTTTTTTTTTTTTGAGAAAAGTAGTTCCACATTTAAAAAACTTTTCCCAGATAGATCAAACCAAATAATGTTGATCACTATTTTTTTTTCTTGCAAATTCAAAATCCCACCGAAAAGAAGGGGGAAAATAACAGTTATATGACTATTTGCAAAGGAATTTGATTTTATTCTAAACTTAAGAGATAAAGGAAAGTAATTGTGTGACATTAAAGTGAGTACCTTCTTGATGTGAGCGGCAACTGAGGTACTGTCAAAGACATGATAGAGATTTAGATCATGAGAAGCAAAAGACATTGCTTGTACCTACATCTTTATTGACATGTCTGTTTCCTTCACCATAGCTTTGCCTTCCCCATTCTCTCTATCTTAAAAGACACTCTTTTCTCCTTGGCATGCTTCTATTTGTCAATGTTGCCCACCCCAGTTGAACAACAACTGTTGGGACCTTTCTTGGGGTTTGAAATTTTACTCTCCAAATCATCAATTCATTAAAACTTTCTTCAGATTGAGTTTATACCACATTGAGTTTTACTGACTGGCTTCAACAAATTAATATTGCAAATGTTTGCCCATTATGCTAAATACGGTATAATGACAAATTGGTCTAATACAGAGTGTTCCTTGAACAATATCAGCAAAAAAAAAATGATCATATAATTCACATCGGTGTAGAATTAAGAGTTGCAAGGAATAAAAACGTCAATTTGAATAGCATTAATCACTTGACCAAAAAACCAAAACAAAAATGGCAGTCCTATACAATAACCACGTAATTCTGCATTCAATAGTTGAGCCCTAGAATAATTAATCAGGTATTAAGAAACCAGTTTCTAGAACATAAGTCATCACACCCAAATCTAATGCATGATCAGGGAAAAAAAAATAGAGGAGTCTTGTGCTATTTTGGGACTGATTTCCTAATTGATTTATTGTCACTGTTGCTCAATTTTTTATACCAAAAATATGATGGTAGAAGATTGAAAACATTAAAACCATAAACAATGACTCGCACATGAAGAATATCTCCTTTGCAGTATGGTGGACAAATATTTGGTACCTCCCTCATGATTTTCTTCAGACATATTACTAAAATCAATAGATTACAATAGCAATTATCATGAAGTATATATACATTTTGAGAGTCTAACTTAGGGGTCTAGAAAATCATGAGACAGGTTACTTAGGGGTATAGCAATTATCATGAAGTATATGTACATTTTGAGAGTCACTATTTTCTTCAAAGGGGGAAAACAGGTTAAAATTTTTTTTTTATATACATTTTGAGAGTCACTGTTTTCTTCAAAGGGGGAAAACAGGTTAAAAGAAAAAAAAAAAAACAAAAAAACAAAAAAAAGAGAAGTTATCTTGTAAGAAAACAAAATCCCAAAAACCAATGAATGTATAATCCCCTCAAAGAACCAAATCAAACAAAATAATATATGAAAAAAATAAAATTTGCACAAAAACCAAAATTAAAACCTTCAGATCATCATTTGTGCTTTCGTTGATGGAGAGCCATGACTTGAAACTTCTGAAAAGAATAGAGCCTTTGAAAGAAGATTAGAATAGACCCTTTGAGGTTTGAAACTTCTAATCATGAAATTTCCAAATCAGATTTGACCGTGGGGTGTGATCGTGACCGCGGTGGTCTGATCATGGCCATGGTGGTGCGGCGGTGGCCATGGGATGTGATCGTGGCCGTGGGGTGCGATCGTGCCAGTGGTAGTGTGGCGTGCCCGAGGGTGGCCGTAGTTAGTGGTGGGGGGATAGAGAGAGAGAGAGAGCAGGGGCAGTGGGGGAGTGTGTGTGTGTGTGTGTGTGTGTGTGTGAGAGAGAGAGAGAGAGAGAGAGAGAGAGAGAGAGAGAGAGAGAGAGAGAGAGAAAGGAAGCTTTAAAATGAAAACAGAGAGAAGAGAGGAGACAGGAGAGTAAATGAATAGGGCAGAGTCAGCAGACAAGCACAATTTAATTGTCCAGCGCATCATCTTGGACAAATCAGAGTCCGTAGTTAAGCCCAGTCACATTCCGCTTGCCCTAGTCACTTGTCCTAGTAGGACAAAGTTCTAATTTATAATATAGATAAGAAAGTTTTATGCAATGTGTCAATTTATCATACAATTTAAATATATATCTATAATATATTGTATAACTTTGTCTGATTAGGACAAGTGATTAGGATAAGAAAATGTGATTTTGCTGCTGAGATTGCTGTGATTGATTTAAAGTTGCTAACTCAACCCTCTCCCACGCCTCACATAAAACACTCGGCCAATTATTCTATCACTCTAGACCTATTCTCTCTCTCTCTCTCTCTCTCTCTCTCTCTCGATATTCTCCAGGCCACCACCACCCATTATTTCTCTCTCTCTCTCTCACTCTCACAAAAGCCTCCTCTCTCCGTTCTCTCTCTCTTCTGCAGTACACCATCGCCCATTATTTCGTTATCTCTCTCTCTCTCTCTCTTCTGCAGTCCACCACCTCCGACCTCACCCCACCAACCGTCATCCAGGGGCGGAGCCAGCCTAAGGCCAGGGTGGGCCTATGCCCCCTGAGATTTTGAAAATTAATTTTTACGTTAAAACTTTTTAATATTTTACATTTAAGTCCCCCCTCAACTTACATTTGGCCCTTTTAAGGCCCAATTTGTGTCATCAACTACATATATATTGATATGTATGTATATACAACTCAAAAGCAAAGACCTCTAGAATTTTGAAAATTACACTTTTAGTGTAAAAATTTTATGAGTTTAGAAATAGCCCCCCCCCCCCCCCCCCCCCCCTTGAATTTTGAAAGACACCATACAGTATTTACATGTCACCAAATAGACTCATATTATTAATAGATTCTAAAAAAAATCGCCAATTATGTATAAGTAGACCCTAAAAAAATTGTCAATTACATATAGTGTCTGCCCAAAAAAAATCGCCTCGGGAGCACTGTATAGCTTAGGCCCCCTGACCAAAATTCTTGGCTTCGCCGCTAACCGTCACCAAATAGCCACCAACCACCGACTCCACACCAGCTCTGTCTCCTCCCATCCACCATGGCCAAATCTGAAGGATGTCTCACCGATCAACTGAAGTATGTCTCACCGACTAGATCTAACAGATTTCTCAAAAAAATAAAATAAAATTTTTGAGTTGGTACTCTCTTTCTCTGATTTTTTTTTTTGTTTTAGAAATCATTTTTTTTTTGTAGAAAAAAAAATCAGGTACTTTTTTTTTTTTTTGGTGTGTTTTTCCGTTGAAGCATTTTTTTTTTTCCCATATCAAGTTTCAATCCGAAAGAAGAAAAAGTAGTGAATTTGAAGAACTGTTTTTGAAGAGAGAGAGACGTAGTTGTTTCCATTTTTTTACCTCTGTTTCAATTTCAATTTACGAAGTTGCAAACTGTACATGTATGTATTCTTCGAATTTTTTTTATTTCAATGAACTTCAAAGTTTTTGATTTCATCAATGATTTTAGTGGCCATCGTTTATGTGTATGAACCTTTATGTGTTTCATGAATTTTTTATTTCATCAATGATTTTAGTGGGTCATTATTTTATTTCGATGCATAGTTGTCTCTTTGTCTATTTAGACTATCAGATCCATTGAACCTCAAAGTAAAAATAATCTCTCTCTAATTTTTTTTTTTGAGATGGTTATTTGATGGATTAAAGTTTGGTGCTTAAACTTTCAATCTTTTTGGGTGTATTTACTGTTTTGAAATCACATGTTGTAGCACCCTGAATTTCTCCCAGAAATTCCACATAGAACTAGAAATAGTGACGTCACCATACTGACGGTTACAGAAGATCCAGGGTGACCCTAATTAGGAGTCCCTATAAGGATCCCTAAATATCAACTTAACGACAATGACATAGATTAAAACTTAGTGCCTTTCTAGAATATTAGAACCGACAATCTAGATTCTAATTAAAAAAAAATGTATAGACGGATTCATACATAGGCACGTTCATAGTCCCGTACATGCATACAGTTATAACTATGTTCATTCTCACAGTAGTTCACTCTAACTGAGACTTAGGCATGCATTCCTAGACTTGTACCTTTAAGTGGAACCCACACCACCCCTTTTTACAGTCGTGTGGGCCCCAGTACTACCATTTGGGAACCGTGCACTCACTACCCTCTCTATCTACCCTTGAACACATAAACATAAACACACTCATACACTTTGGCATGCACCCAACACATGGTATAACTCCCCTTACCCCATCCCTCTATAAATACACACTCCCTCACCCACATTACACCCTCATCCACCCCTCCTAATCTGTCCATTGCAGATTATATATAGAGAGAGAGAGAGAGAGACCCGAGAGCTTAGGAGACAAACACCACACCACCCTCACACTCTCAATCTATACACACACGCACCCATGGTTTGTACACAAGCACACCACAATCTCTTCACTCCCCCTCTTTACATCATCTTTGTGTTATCATCATCAATATACACACGCAGAAAAGCTGAAAAAAGAAGACACACCGGAAAGAGGAAGATCGGAGGAGAAGAATGAGTGATCTAAGATCACCTGAGGTAAACCCAGCCTCCCTATTGCTCTCTGACCCTTTGCATATCACCCTACACTCCCAGATCATACATGCACACCCTCTAGCAGAGCCTTAGGCTCTCTATGAGCTCCAGTCAGCCATTAAAGCTGCACCGTGAAGCTTGGTTTTTGAAACTCAACCACATCACCTAAAATCTACACCATTATGATCCTTATGAACCCTTTAACACCCTCTAGTAGCAGCTTTGTATATAGATCAAGTTTGATGGGCCATGCTGTAGACACCCCAATTTTGACCGACCATCGAATTTAGGAGAGTGTCACCTCCGTATCCGATGATGACAAGGACCGAAAAATTGAAGTACTCCAAGCTCTTCAGAAAATCTCCAAAACGCGATAAAATTTCACAGAAAGAAGAAAAATACCAGGTATTTAGGAGAATTCAGGTATAAGACATGATTTTTGGAAAGGATCTTCAAAAATAATTTGTTTCAAAAAGGGGGAAGACCTAAAAAAGGGAACCTCAGCTAAAAACGGCACACGGTAGATTGCCGCGGCACTCACTGAGTGCCGCACGGCAGTCAGAGAGTGCCGTTCCGGCATTCACCAAGTGCCGCCACAAATTTCTGACTGCCGTTCACTTTTAAAGTCTGTATTTTGCAGTGCAATACGTATGCGTATGCGAATAAGAACAAAAAACTGATAAAGTAAGACTGACAAAAACGCGGCAATCCATTAATTGCCGCGGCAGTTGATGAATGCCGTGCGACAGTCATGTAGTGCCGCGACGGCAGTCATGAACCGCCGCAGCGGCAGTCACGGACTGCCGCGACAGTTTCTGGACTGCCGCGCTGGGCAGTAGTCTGTCTAATTTTAGAAAGTACACATTGTACCACCAAATGAGAGAATTACACCTGTTTTTTGCTCCGAAATTCACCAAAAATACCTGGTAATTTTGTCTGTAAAAGAGAAGGGATCTTCCTTGAAAGAGGAGGACCAAGAGAAAAATATTGGGGGGAAGAACACATACAAAAAATAGCCATTGCTCCACCAACATTTTCCTTGGAGAGAAAAAGAGAGTGGAGAAAACTAGAAGAGCTTGGAAGATCTTCAAAGAAAAGAAAAACTTTGAGGATAATTTGGAGCGCTATTGAGGTACGATTTCTCAACCCCTGTCTAATTTACTGAATTCTTTGATTTTATTCGATTTTTCGACCTCATGTGCGACACCTTAGAATTAAGATTTGCCTTATGTGTATATGTGATTAGAGATTTTTTTTAGGACTTTCTTTTGTGTGTATGCATTGCACGTTTAATATCGCAGCTGGGTCCCGGGTAAGCTCTCTCTCGTTCCTTATTACACATCATATTGCGTGCTACTTGACATATGTGGCTTATGAATAATATTTTTGTCATTAGCAATTTTACACCCTTTGGACATGCTTTTGTGATGTATATATATATATGTGTTAGTTGAGGGCATGCTTAGATTAATAAATTTGATTAAAAGGATGTTGAGTAGAGGCCTATCGCAAGATAGGATGAGAGAGGGTGTTTTAGTCTGACGGGCTCCTTCCTCTCTCATTCCATAATCCCCGAACCTAGTCAATCTTTGGTTTCGCAAAAGATCAGTTTCCTTTTAAATGGTTTCTTAATTTTTCCTTTTAAAAATTAAGTGGCGACTCATTTGTTTTCGAAATTGAAATTTGGAAAAAGATTTTAAATAAGAAAAGCTGTGGGTAAGTCAACCTGCGATATCCACACATGCAAGCTATTATTCTCATTTTGGACCAAAAGGATAATTCATTGGTGGGTATAGCAATTGAGATAACCCAGTTAGGGGTGGGCAACCGACCGATCGGTCGGATTTTCTGTACAACAGACAACCGAACCGATCACGTCGATTTTTCAGGTCATCAAACCGTCAGTCGACCGTTCACCGTCGGTTTTGGTTGGTTTTGGTTTTAATCGGCTCTCGGTCGATCGACGGTCGGTGTGGTCGGTTGAGAGAGAAGATGAATTGATGATTGGACGGAGGTCGGTGAGACTCCGGAGATCTTGGATGATCGTGGGTGATGGCGTGCACAAACCCTATGCTTCAAATCACATTTTTCGTTTGAGAGATAAGAAGAACTGATGAAGTGCCTTGGGACTTACAGTCAAGGACTGTAGTGTCAGAACTTTTAGTCTTTTATCTATTTAATATTACTTATTCTAATAATTTAAAGTGTCTTGGGACTTACAGCCAAGGACTTGAGGGTCAAATTTCCTTTGATTTTGTCAAAAAGTTTTCTTGGGTTTCTAAAACAAAGTCCTCGTAAATATGGTATAGCACATATATATACATATATGTTAAAAGGTGGTAGAAGTATAAGTACATTAATAAATGTTAAAATATATATTTAGGTTGTGTGTTGTCTTGTCAGGTAATGAAAATGTGTAAAGCAAGTACAGAAAAAGTTAACAAAATCTATGAAATGTATAAGCATTGTCGGTCGGTTCGGTTCCTTCGGTTTTTGGGAGGGCCAACCGACAGTCGACCGACAAACCGACTTTTTGAGTGTTACTAAACCGATTTCGACCGCAGACTGCTCTTCAACCGACTTATTATGGTCGGTCCGGTCGGTTTTGGTTCGGTTTTACGGTTTAATTCAATTTTTGCCCAACCCTAAACCCAGTATCCGTCTTTGAGTATGTTATAAAGGGGAGAAATTCGGTCCTTTTGGCGGCGGTTTAGGCAATTTTCATGGAGAGAAGAGAGAGCTATGGCCCCTTGAAGTTTTCCGATGAAATCGGGCTCGCCGGCGGCGGCCTGAGTCAACGAAGAAGACTCATCCCATTTAGGGTATTCGGGTTATAAGACCCGAGTATAGGCGGAGTCATGGGTGGGTTTAGTTGTGTGTAGAAGTGGGTAGGGTAGCGGGTTAGGGTCGGGTTTAAAAACCCGTGGGTCTTTTTAAGTTGGACGACGTCGTTTTGACGTCTTGGGTTTAGTTCGGGGCGGGTTCGGGTATACGGGTGGGTCGTGTTGAGTCTATTAGTGGGTCAGGGTTTGGTTCAGGTTAGGTCCAGTTTGGGTATTAGGTTCGAGTTGTTCTGTGTCTAGGAATGGGTTAGGGTCTGAGTCAAGTTCGGTTCGGGTCTGGGTTAGCAAGCTGGGTAGATTTGTGAGTATATTTGGGTTGGGTTTTAGGTTCGGGTTGACTCGAATGGGTCAATGGGTTGGACCATTCTGTGTGAGTAGGCGGATAGTCCATTTAGGTTTGGGTTCGGGCCGGGTTAACCCAATGGGTCACCCACTTGGGTTTTGTTGTGTGTGTGCATCCGGGTCACCCATTTGAGACCGGGTCGGTTCGGGTTGACTATGAGATTATTATTATTATTATTATTATTATTATTATTATTATTATTATTATTATTATTATTATTATTTTTAGTTTTAATTGGTTTTAATAATAATAAATGGTGTATAATTATACCATTGATGTTTTTTATATTATGGAATATTATTCTTAATATTATGTATATCATTATTATATTTTATATATATTACATATTTATTATGTGGTTAATGTAAATAATAAATATCAGTTTTAAATAGTATTTAAATAGTTAATAAATACCTACATGTATTTATAAATTCTAAAAAATTAGGGGAATGTCCCCCAATGCTATTTTATGATATCTCAAGAGTTATAAAGCTATAATACTATATATTAGTATTTTTAATAATTATTAAGGAGTTATTTTATGAGTATAACAATTACTATAAATATCAAACGAGCTCTGAAAATTATGAGAAAAATACCTATAGTGCATTTTAACGTTTACTATTTTTTAAAAATGTTTCAAAGTACTGATTTCTCAGTATAGTCATATTTATGTATTTAAATCCCTTTTCGGGTATTTTCGGGTATATGTTATATTCAATAATTCATAATAATTAATCCAAGACTCCGAAAAATGCGCGGTCAGTTCCCAGAGTCTTAGAATAATGTCTAGATCGTTTTCCTTAAGTTCGTGACTTTTTGACTCGGTCAAAAATGCAGCTTGTCTCTAGGACCTAAGTTAGTGTAAGAAGCCCCGCCTTTTACTTCGTAAAACACGACGGATTCCGATTTGAGTCTAGTCAATGGCGTTGGACTTAGAATGACACGTAGATCACTACCTTGAGGTTTATAACCTCATTTGGTAAAATTACCATTTTGCCCCTGGAGTTGCACTCACTCTTTATTATTGTTTCTTCCGTTTATTATTGTAGAACTTGACGTTTATCTGCTTTCTGAGGATCGGCGACCCGAGGTGAGTTTCCTAACCTCACTCTAATCCTAATAAGATTAATATAAGATGTTTAAACGTTATCTGTATGATGTTTTGTATAAGTAATATGTTGATTTATGATGCTACATGCATTCCAATAATTGTATGGCTATGCGAAGCCTGTTATGGTAGTGCTATCGCATACGTGAGCATGTTAAGGGTTTTTATCTATATGACTATTGGTATCAAATCCACGTTACGTGATCCATGTTTTATATGTTATGTTTCTGCTGCAAAATGTTAAATGCACGTTTTACGATGGTTGTTAATCGGAATAGATAACGCATACCATATTAATAATGAAGAGAAATGAAAGTGGATTTGCATATGGGTAACGGTAGTGGACACACTTGCATTTTATGACATGTGTTGTTACCATGCGTTGTCTGAGAGAAAGAAGTGTTTGATGAGGATGTGAATGAGATGAGGTAGGTGAATGTGAAAGAGATGTAAATATTGGATCCGATGGATGAACAGCTGACGAGCCGGGTGGACATGGACGGTTAGGGTTCCTAGCGCGCCTCTGGCCGTTGAAGACGTTCGGTGATGCACATACGTGGTTGAAGACGTCCCATGTATCGTTGAAGACGTCCGGCTAGTGCTCTAATATACTTCTCAGCCGTGTAGACGACCGGTGAGAGTATACACATGGTTTAAGACGTCCCATGTGCCAATTCCATTGTTTACAGATAGTGTGCGCCGTGAAGACGTCCAGTGGCCTATCAAGGGAATAAGTATGAATCGGCTGTTATAGCATATTATCATCCTTGATGTACCACGTGTTGTTAAGTGGATGATAAAGAGAAAGTGAATGATGAGATTGAGTTGATGAGTAAAATGGTTTGGGTCGAAATGAATTGGTTTTGGAAAGTTTTGATTTTGAAATGAAATGGTTTTGAAAAGTATTTATTTCGAAAAGCAAGTGTCTTTGAAAAGGGTTGGGAGTAAGTCGCATCGGTCATGCATTTTCACGCACGAGGATAAAATAAGGAGAATGTATTCTATGATATTATGTTTATCTGTCTACCTGTCTTGTTGAGATCTCTGTTATGCCTATGGTGAGAATGCGTCTTTTGATAAGAGATTGACCATATCTTAAGATACTAAACTATGACGTGAGTCGAGAGATGTTTTGTATTTATTGATTATTCCAAGGCTGACGGCATGTTACGCCCTGGGCATTCCTATCCCCAGAGTGTTGCAAGTTTGGAAATATATAGAAGAGTTCAGGATGCAGTGCCGTGGAGCCAAGGAGGATAAAGCCTTGCTGAAGATCCAATAGATAGTTTCTTATGTTTTCAAGTTTATGTAAATAGCTTAGTATGGTCTCTTGTATTAAGATTGATGTTATTGTAACTCCTGTGTAATTTCCACCACCATATCTACACTCTGATAAGTTTAAGTCATGCTTATGCTTTAGCATTTCCCTTATGTTTGCATTGTACGGAATTAGAAGGACAGTGTGGTTAACAAACTAATCACGTGTCCACGGACCCATAAAGGAAATTTTAATTTTCCCTATTTTTGGCTTACTCCGGGGCGTGACACATGTATTGATCTTTAATTGGTGATGTCTAAATCTTTTTCTTTTATTTCTGATTTCTCCAAATGTTTTTCTGATTTCCCAATCATTTGCTTCTTGGAGATCTCTGTTTTAATAGGTACCGCAAATCAGCCCCTAACCATTCTCCCCCAAAGAGCCCCTAAATCAGTCCCCAATCAGCCCCTAACAGCCCCCAAAAAGTAGCCCCAATCAGCCTTTGCATTTACTGATAATCATGTTAAATCATTTTTTATTCTTGACCAAATGTGATTATAATGTGTTCCTATGATTTTCCCAAATTTTGATTTCACATCCAAAATTTGGTTTTAATGTGTACCTAAGATTTGGTTTTTCTTTCCAAAATTTTGCCCCAAATTTTAGGGTCATCCAAAATTTTCCATATATTTTCCAAAGTTTTCCATATTATTCTCTCTCCTGATTATTGTCTTCCATGTTAATTGGAATTTGGGGTTTCTTATTTTATTGTGATTTCCATTCTTATTTTTCATTGATTTCCTTTTTTTTTCCATTTAATATCTTTCCATATTAATGCACACTCTCTCTTCTAAGATCCTTTCAAAATCTCCTCTCATATTTTATGTCTTCTTTCCTTTTATGAGCTGAATGTATAGTGAAAATATCCGTTCCTAAAATTCTCTCCCTAAAGTCTCTTTTATCTTCTAGATTTTCTTTTACAGTCAAGGAAGAAACTAAAATAGGTTTTCTTTTTCTCTTTGACATGGTCCTCTATATCAGTGTGTGTGAAAGATCTTCTACATTTAGTAGTATTGTGGTGGTCATGTAGTAAATGTGTTGGATTTGCTCTCTCTCTCTCTCTCTCTCTCTCTCTCTCTCACACACACACACACACACACACACACACACACACACACACACACATACACACAGCCTCTAAACAGTCCCCAATCAGCTCCTAAATGGCTAAATCAGTCCCAGTTAGTCCCTAAATAGGAATAAGAATCAGCCCCAACGTGCAATTGACTCTTGTTCTGTTTGGTTGCTGAAAAAGCATTTTAGAAGAAAAAAAAACATAAATTTCAGTGTTCTATTGTGGTGTTTCAGAATTTTAAACTTTAAGTATTCCTATTTGATATACAAGCATGTTTGGATGGCTCTAATTCGAGTAATGATTGGTGCACATAAAATGTGCACACAACTGGGCCATTCATTTTGGTAGGTCCTATGTGTGCAGGCATGGACGCACCAAATTTTGTTGGGTATTTGTTATATTGTTCAAGTTTTCTTTCTTTGTCCGTGATATTTTGAGAGATATAATTCTTATTTTAGCATATCCTTTGGATGTCCAATGCTAAATTTTTTGAAGGAATTACTTTGGAGTTGATCATGAGGATATGCATGTCATTTGAATAGAGAGGGACCAGATGTAAATAAAAACATGTGCGGTAATTCGATCCATAATCCCTTCTGTTTTCATTACTACACAGTTGAACACATGAAACTTATATAAATAATTTACCTTTGTTTGTTCATTTGCAAATTTTAATGAAACAATGTGTAATAAATGGATGTATTATTAATTGGTGTAATTGCTTTGTTGCTACATTATTTGGGCTACTGAAATTATCATAAGTACAACTATACTTGAGCATTTGCAACTGACCTAAATGCATATATTGTAAATACCTATTGGGGATTAAAAGAGCCTTTTGGGGGTGCCATTGCAAATACCTATTGGGGATTAAAAAGTGGGAAAGAAAAAAAAACCCTAATGGGGCAAGGGTCTTGATTAATACTTGAGGATTCAATATAGTAAAACATACTTTATGTGAACTCTTTTAGGAACCACTTTACATCCTTTGGGCTCAGGTGAATTTGGTCTATTGAATGTTGGGCGATCTGAAGAAAAAGAAAGATTTGGAGTATTTATACATGGCGCATCCGAAGGACAATGCAAACGTGTCATTAATGGAGGACAAGGCAAGCAAAACGAGTACATTTGAACAAATGAAGGATCCTGACCCTAAAATAAACAAGTGAAGGAAATAAGTGAGTCATCAAGAGGCTGTGAGGCTTTTGTTGAAGTGTGATTAGAGATTGATAAGCTTTTGGCACATCCTTTTTGCATTTTTTGTTTTTTTTTTTTAATCCATATAGATTCTTTACTGATGTGAGATATTCTATTTTATTGTAAGCACCGTTCCTCGCGATTTGAAGTCTGCTAATATATTGCTAGATCATTCGATGAGATCTAAAGTAAATAAGTTGGGAGAGATCCAGCTAGAATGCTTGAGAGAAGACTAATAACGTAGAGTGTGTTAGAGAATTTTAAAATAAGGGCAATAGAGGAGGTGAGATTGAAAACTTGTTTTGTAGTCGTACGATCGAGATTGTAAATGGATGAATTGTTTATTTATTGCGTGCCGGAAGCACCATATAATTTCCCTTATACTTTATAGATCGAGATAGTAAAGGGATGAATTATTTATTTATTGCGTGCCGAAAGCACCATATAATTTCCCTTATAATTTAAACACCCATTTGAAACAGTGTATAATACATACACAGCAACCATTCATGAGAATGGTGCTGAAGCACCCTTTGGTAAATCACCAAGAGATGCCTTCCCAATTTTGTCTTCTAGTGGGATATACATAACTAATATACATGAGGCATAAACAGTCAATAGATAAGGCACCTATTTTGTTTGGTAGATTCAAGAATCACAAAGTGATTCGGTGCATATATATATATATATATATACTAGTAATAACCCGTATCCGTGGGCACGAAAAAAAAAAAAAGAAGAAGAAGAAGAATAAAAAGGGGAAAAAATGCAATACTTTAAAATTTTCAAATTTTTTGCGTAAAATTGTACATGTCATTCAAACCCACATGCTATTTAGTACTAACCCATGCTCGTGGGCACGAAGTGGGAAAAAAAAATTCAATACTTTAAAGAAAAATCTAGTGAAAAGTCTCATTCTACCAATGTTTTTTGTAATAGGCCCACCAATTGGTACTTCACAATAATAGGTCCTATAATTGTGACTGTTGTTAGAGATTAGTCCAAAATATCCTATAATAGAATTATTAGATGACTTTTCTACCCCTAATATCTATATATAGAACCGTATGTATATATGTACATATATTTAATACATGTTTAAATATGGAATCAATTTTCAAATCTTACCAAATCTTATCCAATCCTCATTAATATTGCATATAATATATTTAGAAATAATATCCCAATATTTTAGGATTTCACTTTACAAATCTGTTTAATTTATATTGAATACCACTAATACACTACATTCTATAACAGCCCATAATCCAATCGAATGAGATAACAGTTCACACAGTGTGAGATTTCGTATTGTGTTTTTCAGTATGAAATTTCACACACAACTATTTCATACTGTGTAATTTAATTAGTACAACTATTTCATTTTCCTTGCGTCCGCGCTATCGACAGTTTCAGAATTGAATATATTAACCAATTTGTGTTCATCCATCTCTCAATTCATCACAAAGTAAACTCGTCATTCTATGAAATTTAACAGTATCCAATTTCATACCACAATACTAGGAATACATTTGTCTTATCACAAATTCATTTGCACATTCATTTTACATTTGACTGCAATAATTCATTGATATCACAATTTTACTTCACATAGTATACAAGTTCGCAACACAACTTTTGAACCAAGAACATGAGTGTTAAATTTCACACTACTACATTTTGGCAACAATCTTTGAACCACAACATAGTATACAATTACACACCACAACTTTGTGAACCAAGAACATTAGTGTTAAATTTTAACAGTGTGAAATTTAACGGTGTAAAATATAACAGTGTCCATCTTCAAACACCTTTAAACTTGGGATTTGGATGGGATCCGAGCGATTGATACAACCTACACAATAAATTTAATTAGTACAAACAAAAAAACGAGTGACAAATTTTACACTAATCTCACTTAATGCGAATATGAATCTTCAAGACGTGTTCAAATATAACAAACTTTTATCTTAAAATATGAGTGTTAAATTTCACACTCACAATTTCACAATAATAACAATTAATGCAAATTTGAATCTTCATGACATGTTCAACATTACAAATTAAATCTGATAAAGTGGAGTGTGAAATTCAACACTCCGATGATTGACCATGCAATATACGAGCTTGAAATCTCACATCAGGAGGATATGTTCAACAATATTAAGTAACCTGTAGTACTGTTGTGTATCAAGTAACCGGTGTCGGCATCGCCGATTTCTCCCTTTGCTGTGCCACTACTGCGCCGAAGTAGGACGACGCCGACGATGACAACGATGGGGTCGACTGAACGGAGAGCTGCGAATGGTCTGATGGCGACGCCGACGACGAGACTGCTTCCGAATGATGAGAAGTTTGGCTACCGCTGTTTTTGCTTCATTTTTTTTAACAGGGTTTGTGTATTTTAGGTTTCTGTGTATATATATATATATATCTATCTGTGTATATTTTTATGTATATATATAGATTATATGGTATTTCCTTAATCAAAATATATAAATTTGGTAAGACTGAGGGGTACTTTGGGCCTTTTTTTTTTGGTGGACCTTTTATTAAAATGTTACATGGACTAGACCTATTGTAAGAAACTTAGACTAAAATGGATATTATACTAATTAACTCTACTTTAAAAGATCTGAGATATGGTTGGAATTTTAAGTGAAGAAGACATTGGTTCCAATATTAAATATATCATTAACTCAATTTAGTTAAATATATTTAGTCCAACATTTGGTGCTATTTAGTACTAACCCATGCCCGTGGGCACGAAGTGGGAAAAAAAAAATTCAATACTTTAAAAGATCTGAGATATGGTTGGAATTTTAAGTGAAGAAGCATTGGTTCCAATATTAAATATATCATTAACTCAATTTAGTTAAATATATTTAGTCTAACATTTGATGAATATTTTAAGTATAATTAATGTTTATTCGTAGAGACTTCCCCCGTGCCCGTATTTGGGAAGCAGCATTACTCATTTCACTAATTAGCCCTATAGATTATATCTAATAGAGTTAATCAAATGACCTATAAAAAGGGTGGAACTAATCAAACTGGTAGCAAAATTTACAACCATAGTGCTGGAAAAACCCATTTTCTAGATTAGAATATAACAAATACGCTTCCTAGATTTAAAAAAAAGTGCAAGTGAGAATACATTTCTTAAGACTTGAATTATGAAATCCATTGTTAAAACTCACTTCCTAAACTTCAACTTTATGTGATTTTTCACTCATATTATATCAGTTTGATTAATTTTATGAAAGTCATTTGATCAGAGTCACGGAAAGGAAAAAAGAAAAACCTATAAAAAAATAAATTCTATGAATATATGTATGATATGGGAAGTTTATATTCCAATATTTCTATTTTGAAAAAATCAGTCCAATGATTTAGTTTATCTCCCAAGATTTGTGTTTTGTATTTACCATAGATATTTATATATTCAAATTCAAATTAATTTAGGGAATTCCTTTTTGCTATATATATAAAAAAAAAAAAAAAAAAAACAATCTAATGATTTAGTTTACCCAAGATTTGTGTTTTGTATTTACTGAAGTTGACAATTTGGATATTGACATGTATTTATTCAAATTCAAATTAATTTTGGGAATTCCTTTTTAATTTAGAGTTTTAATGGGATACAATGCAATATTTAATGGGATTAACTACAACGGTCTGAAATATCTAAACTTGTCTCAATGGTCAAGATTAAAAGTTATTAACTTGAGAGGGCCCCACATCGCTCTATCTTATTATATAGACTAGGTATTGCCCGTGCCCGAGGGCACTACTTGAAAAAAAAAATAAAAAAAATAAAAAGAGAATATTGTTAGAAATGTACCGTAGTGCCTTTATGGCTCGTACCTAAAAGCACTATGGAACATCAACATGGCTACCGGCCCAAATACTTTACAAGCACACTCTATCTCTCTCCTGGGTGGCACTGTGGGGTCTGGATAATTTCAGTGGACCTCACAGTGTTACCCATGAGAGGGATAAAGTGTGTTTGTAAGTGTTTGTGCCCTAAATATTACTCATGGAACATTTCTATCTGTACGTATCTTCGGGCAATAAGTAACTTCATGTGCTTCACACTTGATAATGTTATTAGCTTCCTAAACAATTTTTTCTAGAAAGATAGTAATATAAACGTTTAGCATTGACTACACAATGATGGGTTTAGTCGTAGTTTCATTTTCTTAAATATAATTTCAGCATTGTATATACCAAAGATTGAAAAAAAAAAAAATATTGTTTGTTTAAGTTTACATCACTTAAGTAGTAAATGTAAGGGTAGTTGCCATTATCTTTTTTCTTTTGATTTTTTAAACAAAAATGCAACTAAACAACGTCTTCAATAGGGAAAAAAAAAGAAAAAAAAAAGAGGCAAAATACCATATTCTACATAAAAGCATGTAGCTATTTAACATAGCTAGTCCTTTCACATATCTACATAAATTTTAGATATGTTAGATCTAACATATCTAAGATACCCTCAGGGGTAGAGAGATAAAGAGAAAATAACACTTAAGGACACTTTCAATTTATGAGACACTAAAATTTAGGAAAACTAAAATTAAATTAATCACAAAAATTTAGGAAAGAGTAAATTACGCATTTAAAATTTAATTATTAAACACAAAAATTTAGGAAGCATTAACTTTAGCATTTAAAATTTCAATAATGCTAGGTGTACACACTTTTTGAGACACAGCTTTAAATGCATGTACCATGTACTGTGTAAGTGGTGTACAGAAAAAGTGTGAAAAATTCAAACAGCATAAAGTACACTCATTTAAAGCACAGTATGTCAAAAGGTGTGTCAAAAAGTGTGTACACCTAACATTATTGTTAAAATTTATAGACACGACATTTTAGGAAGCACTAAATATAATAAATATAATACAAATTACAATCTCATTGATTGATGGGGAGGAAATAACAATAAAGGAAACCATAATTTTTGAAACACCAAAATTTGGGGAAACAATGTAAGAAACATTAAATTTAGCGTTTCCCATTGACGGTGTTGACTGAATTAAACTGATTAGGGACAATTCACAATATAAAATACCTAGATTTGGGACAATTCATTAAAGGAAAGGAGATTTTGACATATTATGGAATGAAGAATCCCAAATTTGGGAGGTAATAAAAACATTAAATACCTAGATTTGGGAGGTATTTTGGAAAGGATAATCACTACACAATATTGAAATTCAAATCAATTACAACTATCCCTCAATCAGTTTTTGGAAAGGATTCTGGAAAAGATAATCCAAAGGGACTATAGGAAACATTAAACTTTAGGGACTACATAACACACAATTAATGGAGGGAAACAATTATTTTATGGAAACAATTAAACACATTCCAAATTTTATGTTCTATCTAACCATAATTATAAAAACAATTAAAATGTTCAAAGGCAAATTTAGGGAACAATG
This sequence comes from Hydrangea macrophylla, assembly GCA_033977485.1. Classification (NCBI taxonomy): domain Eukaryota; kingdom Viridiplantae; phylum Streptophyta; class Magnoliopsida; order Cornales; family Hydrangeaceae; genus Hydrangea; species Hydrangea macrophylla. The sequence continues at coordinate 99,890,085 of CM066989.1, read as the reverse complement.
TTATCCAAAAATCAATGAAAAAAAAGCTGCTAATTAAAACTTTTTTCTAAGTGAGAACAAAATGACATTCAACATTTCTTTTTTCAAGGACAGATTGCTTATGAATGCATACAACAAACACCAAAAATAGATTGCTTATGAATGCAGAGTTGAACATAACTTTTTTTTAATTTTCCTTTTCGCATGTGAATGAAGTTCAACATAACTTTTTTTTTGGAAATCGCATATGCTATGAATGAACATTGTAAATCGCATATGCTATGAATGAACATTGTAAAGGTATAAACGAAAAGAAAAGGCATAAACCTTGATGCATAAAGGCAAAATTGTTCTGAACAACATCCATCCATCATGACCGCCAAAAGAAAGGGCGTAAAAAGTAATTGGGGGTTAACCATACATCATGACCCACAATTGTTTGCGTGTCTATGTTGATTCATATGCCAACCAAAATCATAGTAAATTGGTAACCAAAATCATAGAACTGCCAGTCAAATTGGCAACCAAATTGATTTTTTTTCCCTAAAGAAATAACCATACAAAGAAAAAAAACTGAACATGTACTCATCATGATCATCCACTCACCGGATCTGATTGAGGGATAGTTGTGATGCCCACTCAAAGGATTTCAGTCGTACACCCCCACGTCCTCCACCGTTTTGATCCTCCCGACATCCTCCTCCGAACACCCCACGGTAGCGCACAGAGAGAGAGAGAGAGAGAGAGAGCGAGAGAGAGAGAGAAGTGGTGGGGATTGTGGGTGTGCGAGGGAGAGGCGGTGGGCAACACCCCACAGTGACGCACAGAGAGAAAAGGGAGAGGCGGTGGCAGATCTATTTGGTAATCTTGACAAAGAGAGAAAAGGGACCAAAACCCCAAATCAAGAGATTAAAGAAGGTCAATAGATTAGAGAATCGGATGGTGATGGTGATGGTGATGGTGCTGGAGAGGCGGTGGAAATGGAGAAGCCGTGAGAGAGAGAGAGACGGTAGGGGTGGGGGTGGGGAAGAAATGAGAGAGAGAGAGAGAGGAGATGGGAAGATTGGAAGAGATAGTTTGACCCCCCAAAAAAATGACAGAATGAGAGTGTTGAGGAGTGAGAGGCTATGGGGGATGTTAATCTAATCCTAGTCACATCCTAGTCAGCAAAAGTTGATCCTAGTCATATTTTTTGTTGTCCCAGTAGGACAAAGTTCTAATTTATAATATAGATGTTATCAGTTGGCTTAAATATATTTCACACCCTTCAAGTTTTGGGAGTAACTATTTTTGGTGGACAATCAATCCAACGGTCTGAAATATCTAAACTTGTCTCAATGGTTAAGAAAAAAAGTTATTAACTTAGGAGGGACCCACACCGCTCTATCTTATTATATAGATATATATATTGTGAACATAAAAAATCCATTGGATGCCATGGGCAGTTTCGGTGCTGATGAGTCGGTGGCATTGACGCGGCGCCATTGATTCAGTGCAAAGGTGTTGTTGCATCTCTATATAATGGAACATAATCCAAGTGTTATTAGTTAGTTCAATCAGACCAGAGACGGAAGTAATCAGTTGCCATCTTTCTCTCTCTCTCTCTCTCTCTCTCTCTCTCTCTCTCTCTCTCTCTCTCTACAAAGCAAGTGTTCAATCTCAATTTCTCTCTGCCTCTTAGGTTCGTAAAATTTGTTCTATTGTATTCTATTAACTGATGTAATAGAATACAGTATTGGTTGAAAAATATCAGTGATAATTCTAGGGCTGTCTTCAATAGTGCATTTTGCAGACAGTGATTTCTTCATAGTATCTTGAATACAATTGCACACCGATTACAATATTTGGTGGGGCAACTATTGTATTTAGGAAAGTGTCTAGTACACGCTTTGAAGATATTCGGTGACTTTTTGAAGAATTTCTGCCAACCGGAGGACGCACTCTAATCAACAATCTAAATACAATATTTTCTAATGGCGGACACTTCTTCGGCAAAGTCACTTCGTCAAATGACCGAAAGTTTCGTGAAATTGGATCGTTTTGATGGTGGTAATTTTCTTTGTTGGTAAAGGAAATTACACTTCCTACTCACCACTTTGAAGATAGTGTATGTTTTCACAGAGAACAAACCCGCGGAACGAGAAAATGAGATGGTGGCTCAAGCAAGGGAACATGCTAAATGGGAGACAGATGACTACCTTTGTCGTGGTCACATACTAAATGCTATGGCTGATTCTCTTTTCGATCTCTATCAAAATGTGGGCTCTGCAAAGGAACTTTGGGACAAATTGGAGGCAAAATATCTTGCGGAGGACGCAACAAGTAAGAAATATTTAATTGGTCAATTTCTTAATTATAAGATGGTTGATAATAAGTTGATCATTGATCAATTTCATGAGATTCAACATTCTCAACCATTCCAAACTTAAGAAATTGAATATGGATGAAGATGTCATAGTTTCTGCAATTATTGAAAAACTTCTTCCATCATGGAAAGACTATAAGAAAAGTCTTAAACATAAAAAAAAAAAAAAAAAGAAAAAAAAAAAGAAAAAAAAAGGGACATATCACTCGAGGAATTGGAGACTCATCTCAAAATTGAGCAAAAGTCTTGAATTAGAGATGGTAATGAGGAGCAAGATAAAAATGCTTCTAAGGTCCATATGGTGGAGGAAAAGAAGGAGCATAGACAGCCCCATCATAATACTCACCAAGGGAAAAATAATGATAAGAGGAAAATAATTTTAATGACTCTCAAAGCAAGAAGAAAAAGGGTACGTGCTATTATTGCAACAAGCCGGGCCACTTCAAGAAGGACTGTCGTTTATTAAAAAAAAGGCAACAAGAAGCATCGAGTTCGAAAGAAAAATTCATAGCGGTAATATCCGAGGTTAATCTCCTCGAAGACGATGGTGCTTGGTGGATAGACTCGGGTGCCACAACACACGTGTGCAAGGACAATGTTTTCTGTCTATGAACATGTCGAAGATGGAGCCGTTCTCTACATGGGAAACTCCTCTATTGCAACGGTCAAAGGCAAAGGGACTGTGAATCTAGAATTCACTTCCGAAAAAGTCATTAGCCTCACCAATGTCTATTATGTCACTGAAGTGAGAAAGAACTTAGTTTTCGGAAGCCTGCTTAGCATGGTTTCAAACTTGTATTTGAGGCAGACAAATTTATTCTGTCTATGAGTGGTACCTTTGTAGGCAAAGTTTATATGTATGAGGGCATGTTTAAGTTCAATATTATTAATAAAATGAATATTTCTGCTTATATGGTTGATTGTCTTTCTTTATGGCATAGTCGCTTAGGACATGTTAATACTAAGAAAATGGATAACATGGTTAAATTGAATTTAATTCCTACCTATGAAAATGATATGAATGAAAAATATAAAGTATGCATGCAAACCAAAATAACTAGAAAAACGTGATCCCAATTATTTTATGAAGTTGCTAACGTACCTACTAATTATAAATCATTTTCATTCATGCCTATAAATGGGTACCCAAACTGGTACTAAAAAGTAATATATATATATATATATATATAACAATATAATATGAAAGCACCTTAAACATATATTCATTTAATCATATAAAATGCATCTAACATGTAAATGCAAATTTTTATTATCTGGGCCTTTCACTGGGTCTCACTTCATTACCTGTCCCTCCACACTGGGGACTTTTTCACGGGTGAGTCCAAAGCCTCCCCTTAATCCATTATATACACTAATCACACGAATTAATGCTTATTAACATGTTGATTAACCCTTTTTTCAGGTACGGGTGTTACAGCTTTTTTTTGGTACAAAAAGTTGAAGATTTGATTAAATTTTTTTTTTTTTTTAAAAAGGGACTAAACGGCAATGACTTTGTCGGCCCTCCCTTAGCCTGCATTGTCTTTGCCTAGTTGGCACTCCCTTTGCTGGCTCACTTCAAACACCATTGTGGGACTTCCAATTTCTATATAGGAACTTAGCTTAAATTTATGCTACAACTTATCACACCACTACAGATGCTCTTAGTATGGAACCATATAAACTGTTGACCATTAACCAAAAAACATAATATGGCCATCAATTTCTTAATTTATTAGTCACTAAAAGCCTAGAACACTGATAAACAATCACAACATTACACATCCATCACAATGCCAAATTCACAAACACTGTTGACCATTACCCACACACAGTCATACATACACACTGTTTCACGCACCTTACATGCACCCATACACGTTTTCTCTCATACACACACTATCTCGTACACAGTTTCACATACACACGCACCAAGATTTCCTCTTGATGCGCGCACACACACAATGGTTTATTTTTTTTAATGATTAATTAAAATAGTTCTCTGACAAAAACAATTTAACCTATATTGAGAGTACATATTAAAATAGAAGGGGACCGGGTTGGAGAGATAATAAATTTGTTGAGAGAGGGAGAGAGATTGGTGAATTATGACAATTAAACCCATTTAAATGGGTTTCCTAGTTTAACCCAAACTCTACCCTCAACCATCCCAATCATCATCCTAGTCATCTTTTGTCACGCCCCGACGTAGCATAAATAAGGAAAGCGTTTAATTTCCTTTATGGACCCGTAGGTCGCGACAGTTTGAAGGATCGATTCCGTCCCAAACGTCGAACAACAAAACATAATAATCAGAGCAGAGCAATCAAGGCTTACAAAATTTTTCTAACTTAAACAATATTACAGCACGGGTTATCTAAAGGCACAGCCCGCCTTGAAATAAAACAATAGCTTAATGTCTATTACAGTCATCCTCATAAAACAAACAGTTCATAACTAAAACGTGAAACTTAAAGCACATAATAATTAAACAGTTCCTCGTCCGAGGGCAGCCATTCTCAATTAGCATAGTCATATGATTCCTCCTGGGTATAACCTGAAAAGCCTGAACACGAATGTCCAGGACGCATCAACGTCGTCAGCTTCAAGAAGCTGGTGAGTATTAAAAACATAGCTTTGAATGTAAATCATACTCATTTACCTTTTTCCATTTTCAATTTGTATAAAACAATAGTTAAACCGCAGAAAGAATTCATTTTATAAACACAAGGGGTATATTAAAAGTCGTTCATTTATAAAAACAATTACTCGTGTATGAGACAATGCACCACACTCATCTTGCCGACTCTTTTCTCTCGACAGCCACATCAACCCACTATCTCACTCCTGGTATCTTTGAAACACTAAGATAGCCACATTTAGCAACGGGGCGCCAGGGAGTGTCCAGTTTGCCTCACACTTTGGTCCGGGGTACCAGGGAGTGTCCAATGCCTCACACTTTGAATACCCTAACCGCCATGCAAATACCGGGGCAACCCCTCACGTAGTATCCAGACTCGAGTATCAGGGAGTGTCCGTAGGCCACACTTTAGCACTACCATGGGTGCCAGGGAATGTCCGAGTTCGGCGTCACACACTTTAACGCTTCCATGGGCGTCAGGGAGTGTCCATATTTGCCACCGTCGCATTTCAAAGATACCCTCACCACAATCTCAACCACAACCACAATCTCAACCACAACCACAACCACAACCACAACCACAACCACAACCACAACCACAATCACAACCACAACCTCGTACTCTTTCCACACTGACTATTACCCATTTCCAAACTGACTGACACCCACATGCATGTACCACTGACCCCACATGAATGAACTTAAACATAAGCAGAACGCTGAATTAAAGGAACAACGCGCGTACGAGGGTTGATAAGTCATAACACAATGTTTTAAATCATTCAAACATATCCAAAAGAGTTCTGATTAACTAAATTTCTCAAACAGAACCTTAACAGTACTTAAAAGTTGAACCAAACGGTCCCTTAACAGAAAACAGACAAAACCAGAAACTGCCAAAGGTCGCGCGCGCGGGCCGCTCGCGCGAAGGATCGCTCGCGCGGGCCGCTCGCGCGATAAGCCCAATTTTTCTTTTATATATAAACTTTTCTGTCTGCCTGAAACAGCCAGGGTCGCTCGCGCGAAGGGGTTCTCGCGCGACCCTCGCTCGCGCGACCTGTCCAAATTTCTTTTTTTATATATATAAACTCTTCTGTCTGCCCGGGAAAACAAGGATCGCGCGCGCGGATCGCTCGCGCGAAAGATCGCTCGCCCGATTCTTCGCGCGCGCGATCGTGGCGCGAGATGAAGCTGATGCTTCATCTTCCCCGCAGAAACTGCTCTGTTTCAGATTAAGGGGTCCAAATTGACCCATTTTGCAATTCTAAAGTATGTAGGACATATAATATATGGATTTCTTTGGTTTTCCACAAGGATTATGATTCCATAATCAATTTAACATGAATCAATCTACAACTCTTGAATTTTATGAGAAATTAAAAGTTGTCAAAACTTAATTTCTAATATACTTTTTCATATGATCAAATTAAGGTCTAATACTTTGGGTACAATCTATATGACATGTAATCTATCATATTTATCTACAAAAACAGATTTTGGTTAACTTTGAAAAATTATGATTTTGGAGCTCAAGCTTCCATGGACGAATTTAGCAATGGAGGATCCTTAATACATACACAGACTCAGTAATTAAGCATGAATTCACATTCTAGAGTGAGTTTAGAGTACTCACTGTGATAAGGAGATGTGTGTTTGTTGAGAAAGATAAGCACAAAAAGGAAATACTCCAAGCTTTGGCTATGGAGTTTGCAAAGTTTCTCTCTCCAGAAATTCTCTGTATTAACTCTCAATGCTCTCTCTCTTTTCTCTCTTTGAAATAGATGTGCAGAATGTGTGGGATTGAGAGTGTAGTGTATGTATATAGAGGGCCAAGGAGAGGAACTTGGAGGCCAAGCCTCTTCAATGATACTCTACAAATGATTTTCTTTTCTAAAATTCTCTAAATGTCCAACAATTCACAGCTTCTATATATGAGATATACACTAATATGCATACTAATAATCCTACAAGGGCTCTGCAGATGATCAAGGGTCAAGTAGACTCCTAGGGGCCATCTTGAATGTGTTTGGGAATTGCAACTTTAGGCACAACATTATCTCTCATAAGTTAGGCATTGGCAAACAAGGTATATCAAATGATTGCTTGCATTAAATTGATATAAAGCACAAGTCTAGTCCGATTGATGGGGAGTCCAAATCTGTAGGAGTTTCACGCGGCCCGGCCAGTTTTAAACATAAACTGGTATTTTCAGGGCGTGGTGATCACCACAAAAATACAGAAAATTCATTTTAGTGCAAGAAATGGTTTTCTGGTTTCATAAAAATACTGATTGAGTCAAAAGGAAATATTTCCACCATTTTGAAATGCAGATTTTGAAATTCACACAGGTATTACTCACTTTGTAAAAATTACAATTTGACCCCAAAAGTATTTTAATTATGAAATAGAACAAGAAATCAGTTTTAACATGTAAGAATTGTAAATAATAATGAGATTAGCAATGCAGATTAATCATGGAAATTCAAATTGAATTTAAATATGTCAAATGCAATTACAAGAAATTAAATGAAAATGCAGGTTATTACATCCTTTTTAGCCAATTCAATTAATCCTAGTCATAAAAAAAAATTGTGTCATAGTCATATTTGGTTCTACAATATAATATGGGGGGGGGGGGGGGGGGGGGGGGGGGTGGCGTTAATGAATATTTTCTCGAGAGGGAGAGAGATTAGTGAATTATGAGAATTAAACCCTATTAAATGGTTTCCTAGTTTAACACAAATTCTACCATCAGCCATCCCAATCATCATCCTAATCATCTTTTTTAGCCAATCCAATTAATCCTAGTCATACAAAATTGTGTCATAGTCATATTTGATCTACAATATAATATAGATAAGACAAAGTCATTTTAGTTATTTTTCTTTTTGTCACGTAGGATTCTCTACATTTTCTATTTTTTATTCTTTTCTTTTCTTTTGTCCTTTGTTTAATGTTTGCAATTCTTATTATTATTATTTTTATACTTATCTGGATCTGGACTGGATACACACATACACACCCACACTCCAGCCCCAACCTAACCCCAAAGCCCCACAGCAAAGCCCAATAATGGCCATTCATTCCGACTGAAGAATAACTAGGAGGCAAGCAATTAGAATCCCCTATGGGGATTCGAACCCTCTCCCTCTCCCTCCCCACTGAGAAGAGAGAGGCTATGCCAACCACCTTCTACTTCCCATGCTTTTCCATTTCCCTTCCCTCTCTCTCTCTCTCTATATATATATATATATATGTGTATGTGTGTGTATACATAGACACACACATATATAAACGTATAAACATAAATATATATTTATATATTTATTTTTTAGATAACATATAGTATATATATATATATATATTTCTCCACTATATAAAAGAGAAATAATTTAAAAAAAAGATACTTCCTCATTACGGCACATGGCAATTTCTCTGTCTAATATATCTACTACTATCTATTAATATCTATATTATATTGTATCTATATTATATTGTACAACTTTGTCCTACTAGGACATATAAAATATGACAAGGCCTCAAATCTTATGACTAGGATTGCTGACTCACCCTGTCCCACCCCAAACAAAAAGTCTTTCTTTCCCTCTCTCTGTTCCTCTTACGATCTTCTCATTCTCTCTTCTTGCCCAAACAAAAAGACTTCTCTCTCTCTGCCTCTCTCTCTCTCTCTCTCTCTATCTCTCTCTCTCTCTTCTGCAGTTCACCACCACCGACGGCCCCTGTCACCACCGCTCCCACCCCACGCCTTCCCACCAACCGTAGCCATTGCCACCACCAAAGATCTTCTCATCTTCTCTCTCACCCACCCACCAATCTGTAGCACCTCCAACCCAACGCCACCCTCTTCTGATCTTCTCTCTCTCTCTCTCTCTCTCTCTCTCTCTCTCTCTTCTCCAGGCCACCAACCATTGCCCCCCATCCCCTCAGTCCACCGATCTGAATCGAACACGGCCACAGAAGAGATCACTACTGATCTAAACCGAACACGGCTACCGAAGAGATCACTATTGATTGGACTCCAGTGATCCCTCACCGACCACAACCACGGCCACAGAATCATGTGTATTTTCCATCTGGGTATAACTTTTTTATTTGCAAATCATGTGAAGGATAATTCAAATGCACTATTCTTTGCTTGGATTTTTTTATTTCATACTTGTGAATTAGGATTTAGTATTTCATTTCACCCATGTCAATTGGGATAATATGGATACACTATTTTGGGATTTCTTTTAGCACAATTCTTTTTTTACGATTTCTGATTTTAATCTATGTATATACTATTTTTCTTGCGCAATTTGTGATTTTAATGTGATCTTACTTCAAAATAGGCACCCCCTTTATTTTATTTTATTTTATTTTATTTTTATTTATGATTTCGTGTGAAATTGGATTTTGGGGTTTTCCTTTCTAAAATTTTGCCCCAAACGTTAGGGTGGTTGTATGAATTGAAGTAGTAAAATCTCTCTCCTAATTATATCTTCCTAATTCTTAACTTTTGAGGAAGATGATTTTGATTTACTGTTCATTTTTGTTTTGATTTCTACCTCTTTCTTTTTTATAGGCTGATTCACTTTTAATGGACGTGATTCATTCTCACAAAATTAGGGACTTAATTGATTGTTGGGATAAGGACTGAGCAAATCATGCATGTAAATAGATAATGGATCATTTAGTATTTGTTATTAGCATAGATAAGGTCAGTTTATAGCATAATTCTAGCCAAGTCAAACGGTCAGCTCATGTATATGTATACATACATATATATATATATGTTTATACAGTGAATTAATTTTTTGGGCAATGTTCTGCATTTTCTTTGGGAAATGTTATTGGCACTCCATCATTGAACCAAGACGCTTATGATACCATGCTCAGAGCATGTGGTACCATGCATAGAATGCATGGACTCCATGGTACTACATGTTTTGAGAGTGATACCATGGAGTGCCTTGGTTCAATGATAGATTGCCAATACGAATGCACTTTTCTTTTCTTTTCTTTCTTTCTTGTTATTTTTTTTTTAAATTTTTTTTAAGACTAAACCATTGTGACACACTTTCCCATTTCAAAAGTTGATAAACTGATTTGAATGTTGCTCTTGGTGCAATTTAGATTGTAGCAACAACATCGATGGCTTCAGTGGATGCTCGAAATCCTCTTCTTCAAAAGTAAGGTATTTTGATTTCCTAGGGCATTTCTTTATTATTTTTGTTTTGGAGGTCCAGGTTGCAGGTATTGTTTCTTATTATTGGTTTTGTGGTTTAACTGTCTTGGAAAGCTTTGTTTATTTGAGTTTTTTCACAAGTGGGTGGCATTATTTTGGTTAGGTTCATGAGTTCCAAGCATGTATAGTTAGGTTATTAAGTTATTAGTATTGAAATTTTATGGTGAAATCTAAATATTAGATTTTGAGTGTTTTCACAAGTGGGTGGCATTATTTTGGTTAGGTTCATGAGTTGCAAGCATGTATAGTTAGGTTATTAGTATTGAAATTTTATGGTGAAATCTGAATTAGATCAATTTACATGTTATTCAGGTTCATCCCATTTTTCTATTTCATATATCCTGTTTGTAGTTTTTTGTTGTAAGCCTCACAAGACCATAATAAGGCTTTAGAGTTTGGATGTGCTTTAGACTAATCAATAGATTCAATAATAGTGGTTGCCCAGTCTCAATAAAGAAAGCAAAAATGTTAGCCAAATGATGCAAGATTCAGTTGTTTTTCTGAAACCTTACTTGACATTTTACAATTGAACCCTTATTTGACATTTTCATTGTATTGGCAGAATGTTGCTTCGGAAATTTTTAATTTTATTATATTATACATTATATTTTCCAAACTTCATGTTCAAGCTTTTGGAATGAGGAATGTTGATGGTTCCCTAATTTGAATCCAAATTTGGTACAGTGGGAGTCACAAATTTGATTTTTAAAGCATTTCATTATAGTGGGAACCATTGAATTTTCATTTGGAAGTTGCAACCCTCTTCATTATCGTGGGAACCACTGAATTTTCATTGTAAGTTGTTTTAGGTAATTATCAAAGCATTATTTAAAGGAGAGTTCTATGATCGACCAAGCAATTTGGTGAGAAAAATATGACCAAAACGGGGGTAGAGAGTTTATGACCCTAGGTACAATGTTTTGAGACCTAAGCAAAGCTGCAAAACAACTATAGAAATCGCAAAACTCTTACCCATGTAACAAAACATTGTACTAAGGTGGTTTTTTGTGCAAGTCTATGATGAGTTTTTTTTTTATGCTTTTTTATTGTAATGTTCAAACATATTTTTTTCCTTCGGGAAAATGTAAATATTATTCCGAAAAAAGGGATTATAACCTACAAGGGGCATACCCTGGGAAAAAAGATTAGAAGAATCTTAGCAAAAAGAAAACAAAGACAATAAAAGAAAAGAAATACAAAAAATTAAAAAGCTAAGAAAATCGAATGAACGAAAAAGCCTCAATAAATCCTTCAGAAATACACTAAGCCATCAAAAAGTCTCTGTACTTAGACCAAGGTAGTTTCCATGAAATAATACAATTTCTAATAGTATTAAGAATGCCCCGAAAAACAGATTGATGATCCCGATAGGAATTTCTAAAAACCCAAGGATTTTTTTTTAATTATTATTTTTGTTTTAGTAATCGTTTTTTAGTATATGGGTTCAGAATAATTCTTTCCTTTTGCCTTTTTTTACTGAAATATCTGTTACTGGGATGATTTTCCAGAGATAAGTATTTTTTTAAAGTTTCTTCGTCAATCAATTATCATAATTGGCCAAGGCTAGGAAATATTAGTTGGATTAAGAAATGGATGTCATTAGCAAAAATCTATACTCTTTTTTTTCTTTTTTTTTTTTTTAGGGTGGTAGAATGGTAGTTTGCAATGGCTGGAAATGTTTCCAGGTAGAAAAATCGACTGTGTTTGATAATAATGTTTTCGGTTTTAGAGATAGCAAGAGCATAAGCGGCAGCTTTATTTCAATCATGTATAGAGATTATTTTGCTCCAGTTTGAATGCATGATAATCTCTTCATTGAAAAAATATCTACGGACTTTCTTCCAGTATTTAATTTTAAAATCATCTGCTTCCTAATGAAATAATGGTATTTTACTTTCTTCTAGTATTGATTCTATCTATATACTGTATTCGATGTTGTCCTTTGCTTCCTTCTACAATATCTACTTTCATACAATGCATTTAGTTGTGTAAATAATGTTTACACACATGCATGCGGGTCGGGTATAGGACGTACCTAGCGGAATTAACCCGACGGATCGATTGACGGCGTTGTTACGAACCCAACAAGAACTCACGAACTGCTGCGATTTGGACTGCCTCTGTGTATGTTCTTAGGCTTCGAACTGGTCGTGAAAATGCCTACTAGAGACACCCCCTTTGTATCCACGCACTAAGTCCCAAGCTTCTTATGTGATTGAAGCTAGAGAGAGAAAACGATAAACCAAAGGAGAGGGGAGAGATGGCCGCATGTTTTATAGAGAGAGATATATATATAGTATTGTTATATTATTTCTCTCATGTATATATCATATATATATATACATATCCCCTATGGCTTAGGGTATAACTTGATTTCCAATTCTAATCCTTATAGGATTACTTGGAGGTTAAGTCAAGCCCATTGGACCCCGGGTCCTTGATTATATGTGGGTGACCCAATATCCCACAAATAATTCTAACATCTCCCACTCACCCACATAGGGCTTGCGTAAAACAAATCCCTTTGGTTCCAAATTTCATCGTCTCTTCATACGGGAAATAGAATGTGTGACCTCACGAAAAGAAACGTACAGCGACAGGAGCTGAGATGCTAAGTCAATCACATAACTAGCAAAACACATCACTCAGAGGCTTCTTGTGTATTTACCCAGATAGATTCAACCACACTGGATCTAGCACTCTTAATCCCTTAGAAAAGCAGTGCTACACCCCATCTATGTAATGTACCCATGACACTCAGTACGTGTACGATTGTCACTGGCCAGCTAATGAGTCACACGACATGGTGTGTTATCGAAGAGTCTTCCCTGCCTACTAATGCCAATCCAACTCACTCGACCGCTTTCCTAGATGTGCCCCATGGGACGGTATTTGTCTCTTCATCCCAGGATGGTACGCTAAAGTAGCGTCATCAAGTATCCTCTTCATGACATAGTCTCAGGTCATAAGGTAACTGGTGTAGAATCCCCGTTACAGGGAGACTACGTGGCTCACACAGTAATGAAATAGGGATTAATCCATTGCTCCACAAACGATCGCAAAAGAGCACATACAGTATGATATGTATGCTATGGCGTTCTTCCATATAAATGGGCATGTCACTTCGTGGTAAAAGTAACGCTATACGAATTTTAGTCTAGACGTTACATAAACGTCTAATCTGGCATTTTCAGCACAGTCGCTCCAACAAGCGTCTGTCTGGAAACTCATATTCGGCTATAAACAGGCTACATAGAGTTATGGGTGCTCTCTATGTTTGACCAAGTACCAAACTTTAGATCTCATCTTAGCTCTAAGCTAAGGCGACATATGCAGATAATAAGATTTATTTCTAGCTCGCTGTTCTTACACTGCGTAAATATAAGTGTTGTAGCTCGTCTTCTTAGTGCTATGGACACACATGTCCTAGCTAGCTACCAAAACGCCATGCACACAAATTTCTCATCTTGCTCGCTATCTAAGCGCTATGGACACATATGTCCACCAAATCCGCTATCTAAGCGCCAAGGTGAATCACCCGTGTGAGCAGGTTGGTTCAAGCCCGGTGACATTAAAGAAAATGTGCATCCAATCCATTTAAACAACAAATATGTATGGAAACCAACCATATTATTAACTGATAATAATAATGATAATAATGTCAAAATTCAAACCAAAAAAATGTCTAAGCACATCAAATCCTACGAAGTCCCATACTACTAATGTGGGACAAGAACACATCTCTGGCAATAGGCTTGGTCAAAGGATCAGCCACCATGTTGCCAGTGGAGATGTGCTTCAAGACAACCTCTCCTTGTGCAACCATATCTCGAATGTAGTGGTGACGGATGTCTATGTGCTTGGACTTCCCATGGTACTTGGGGTCTTTTGCATAGGCCAAGGCCGATGTGCTGTCATAGTGAATAAACACGGCATCATCTCCATGAGGCGAAGAGCCAAGACGTCGTAAAAACCTCCTCAACCATACAGACTCCTAAACGACTACTGAGCAAGCCACATACTCTGCCTCCATCGTGGATAAAGCGATGCACGTCTGCTTCTTGCTGCACCAAGAAATCGCTCCACCCCCCAGTGTGAATGCATAACCAGACGTGGACTTGATCTCGTCTCTATCGCTAGCCCAATCAGCATCATTATATCCTCTCAACTTCAAATCTCCACCATGATAACAAAGGGCAAGGTCCATAGTCCCGCGGAGGTATCGCAAGATCCTCTTCACTACTCTCCAGTGATATGGACCAGGGTTACTCTGGTAACGACTAACTACACCGACTGCATAGCAGATGTCTGGATGTGTACACAACATAGCGTACATCAGACTCCCTATAGCATATGCATATGGTACATTGGACATTACTCCCTGTTGGCCTAAGTATGGAAACCTTAGAGGGGGGGTGAATAAGGTTTTAGCAGAAATTAACCTTTTAAAAACTTAATTGCAAATTAAACACAATCACAAATAATAAAGTAAAGAGATAAAGGAAGAGACACTTGCAAACCGAGTTTTCAAGTGGTTCGGCAATCGCACCCCGCGGCCTACGTCCACCCCTCAAGAACACCTCTTGAGGATTCCTTTAATCCGATCTACTTCATGGGTGTAGACCAAACCGTTACAAGAGCCTTCAATCTCTTCCAAAGAAGAAAACCTCTTCTTTGCACACAAGGGTTACTAACCCTCACTCTTTACAATTAATTTGGGTACAAATGATAACTCTCTCTCTAGAGTGGATAATACAATTTGAAGCTCACACAATAACTCCTTAGTGAGTAGATAATACAAATGAAAGCTCACTACAATTTACTCTCAAGGAAATACAAACAAAAAACTAGAGCAAATTGATAAACTCACACAACTAGGGCTCAAATATGAATGATTAGAAATCAACAAGTTGTGTGATTTAAATAGGTGTTTTCCAATGGATTGATCAACATCAAATGGTGTGGGAAAACATGTATTTATAGGCCAAGAAAGATTATAGCCGTTGGTGGCAAGTTTGGTAATTAAAAACCCCTTTAAAAACTAGCCGTTATTGCCTTTCAGCGCAGTCCAGTCGACTGGATCGAAGGTTCAGTCGACTGGAAAGTTTATAGCAGTGAAGAGGCAATTTTAGTGCTGTCCAGTCGACTGAAAAGTTCAATCAGTCGACTGATTCTATAATCCAGTCGACTGGACCCTTAAAAAATCAGTCGACTGATTTTAAGCAGTTTTTGGCAGACTGACACCTCTTTACTAAAACGGCCATAACTCCCTCTACAGAACTCGTATTCGCGATCCGTTTGAAGATTCAGAAACTAGATTCAAATAATTTTCCAACCATATAAAACTCAAGATCTAATTCCTTACCAATTGTATCAGATTTGCATTTAAAGTTGACCTATCTGCGCAAAGGTACTTTCTTTTGACTTAGCCACTTGAAAGTTTTTGTGAAATGAATTTAATTGAGTGGTCTAAGTATGTTTAGGTCCTTGAAAATATTTTAAAGTGTGAGTGCAAGGATCCTAAAGTCCAATTAAAGTTACTTGAGCCCCTATGAGTGATAGATCAAAAAGCTTACAAGTAAATCCTAATCTTCAACCAAGGATGAAAAAATCTTCAAGTCTTCAAGCTTGATCCTTGTTGAGCTCCCTCACTCTTGGACTTCACCACATGCTATCTCATGATCTCAACCAAAGTTAGAACATTTAAGTACATGAATCAAGAGATTAGCGTAACGAAAATGACATGATAATTGATTGAAATAGAACCAATGAAGGTATGCAATTATCACTAGATTTGTCATCATCAAAACAAAACAAAAATAATGCCTTAAATAAATTCAAGACTAACAGTTTCCCCCTTTTTGATGATGTCAAAACATGCAATAGAGATATAGCAATTAAAGCACAATAAGTGTCATTTTCATGTTATCATTCAAAGTAACAAGAATTCCAAAGTATGAGTCCAAGAATGATAACTTTCTAAAAACATTCTCCCTTTCAAAAGTTCTATCATTTTCATATTCTCTCTAGCATTTTTCCGCTTTTAAAGATCTTCTCTATTCATTTTCCCCCTTTTTGACAACAACAAAAAGATTGGGGGTTTGAACTACTAGTTCCCCCTCAAGATATGCAACCGTATGATACCAATGAAAAATCAAGTAAACAAATCATGGAGGCAATAAGATACCAAATTGCCAAAATATGATACCAAAAGTAACTAAAGTGAGCGTAATATCATGATACCAAGAAATCAAGACAACTAAAATGAACATAGTAATATGTTCCCCCTCAACATATGCATATACAAATAAATACCAATTATAGGATCAACATTATGCATTATCTCCTTAGGAGGATGAAATAGCTATGAACATCAAAACAAGATAATGTGATGAACTAAACATGATTAGCATGCTATCAAAATCAAGAGAAATATCGAAACAAGTTAATCTAACCTACTCCTACTAGGCTTAAGGTAAAAGATTTAACCATTGTCCAAGCACCTCTTGGATGCAACATTTGCCGAGGAAGTAGGAAAGGATCCCTTCACAACCTAAACCATGTTAATTTTCTTTCGAAATGAACATTTGTAATTAACATACCCCTTTTTCATGCAATAATGACAAGTTAAATGGGGGAGGGTCTCATTTGAGATCGATTCTTTAACAAAGAAATTCTTATGAGAATTTTGAGAATTTGAAGTAGAGGATGTGGACGTTACAAAGAAGTTTTTGTACTTCTTTTCCTTGAATGTGGGATTAAAACCCAAACCGGCTTTGTCAAACACACATTTTTGCTTTCCCAAAAGCATATTCAAATTTTGTTCACCTTGTGTGAATTTTGCCAAAGTTTTTGTCAAATCATCCACCTCCTTTCTCAAATCAACCTTTTCTTTTTCAATAAACTCACTTGAAGGTTGATTGGTTGAAACAAGCTTTTCTTTTCTCAAAATTTCATTTTGAGATTTTAAATCATCCAATTGCCTTTTCAATTCCAAATTTTCTTTTTCAATCTCATTTGAAGATTGTGCTCTTAAAATATGTTTTTCATTTTCAATCTTCAAAGATTCATTTTGGGATTTCAAAATATTTAACTCATTTGATAGTTTGGAAAAATTCTTTTTAAGAGTTATATATTTAGATCCCAAATTCTTTAATTCCTCATGTAACTCCTCAAAAGCACATTGAAGCTCATTATAGTTAGGAGATTCAATAATAGAGGAAGGATTAGAGTTTACCAAATTCTCTTGTGCACCTACTTGGTCACATGAGTCATCATCGGATGAGTCATCATCATCCCAAGTGGCATCTTTTGCCATTTTCTCATTCTTATCATCTTCTTCATTGGCAAATAAGCACACTCTTTCTTCTTCACAAATTTGGTTAGTAGTAATGTGAAAATTTTCTAAACATAACCAAATTTCATTTGCACTAGAGCATGAACGAATTCTATTATATGAATTATCATCCAAAGAATTATACAGAATTTTCATAGCTCTAAGATTCAATAGAAAGTTATTTTGATCACTTTCATTCCATTCAATCTTTGGTTTAGAAGAAAAACTATTTTTGACAATGTTCCAAAGATTTATGTCAAGTGATATAAAATAAAATTCTATTATCCTCTTCCAATGATCATACTTATGATCTTTCAACGATGGAGGAGTTGTACTGCAATAACCTTCTTGAAATTTTATTTCCATAGAACTTGACTCAACATTTTGAAAATATTGGAGTCATTTAAAGAGCAAGAAGTAGAGGTTACCCCATTTTCGATTGCCATGAGGCAATCGACATACAAAGAAAGAATTAAACACTCTTCTTGGACTGTTTTATGTACACACAGTGGTCCTCCTCTATCATCTCAAAACCAAAAGAGGTGATTGAGTCACGGAACCTCAAGTACCACTGCCTCGACAATTGCTTGAGACCGTAAATGGATCGTTTGAGATGGCACACCTTGCCCTCATTCCCTTTGGTTATGAAACCAATGGGTTGATCCGTATAGATCTCTTCTTCTAGTTCTCCATTGAGAAACGTAGTTTTGACATCCATCTGGAAAAGTTCTAAGTCTAACTGTGCGACGATCGCAAGTATAAGGCGTATAGAGGCAAATCTTACCACTGGGGAGAATGTGTCTCCATGGTCAATACCCTCCCTTTGGGTATAACCTTTTGCTACTAGGCGAGCTTTATACTTGTCATTTGAACCATCTGCCTTGCGTTTGACTTTGAAAACCCACTTGTTTCCAATGGTCTTACGGCCAGGCGGAATATCAACCAACTCCCAGATTTTGTTCTTGTCCATAGAGCTCATCTCTTCCTGCATAGCAACTATCCACTCAGACTTGGCAGAAGAAGAATGCGCTTCTTTATAGGAAGCAGGCTCATCATCATCTACTGCACATATGAGAACTTCTCCCTCAATTTCAAATCGCCGACGTGGAACTCTTCCTCGTCTGCTACGGTATATCATCTGAGAATCTTGAGTGCCTAGTGGTGCACTCCCACTATCTGGTACACTCCCACTAGCATCTAACGATGTACTCCCACTCGGCTGAAGACTAGTATCAACGACTACTGGATGTGGAGTTTCAATCTTCCCACCCTCGCTTAAAGATGGTATGGCGTCTACAACATCCTCCATCTCATAGAGGTCAAGATCTCTTTTGGCATCACCTATACTGGGGAAGTCATTCTCAATAAAATCAACATCGTGGGACTCTATTTCTGTCATTCCTCCATCCTGATGTTCACCATACATAACATAGTCTTTTGAGCTGTCAGAATATCTTATAAAGATATGCTTTCTAGCTCTCGGGCCAAGTTTCCCATACTTATGGAATCTATTGTGAACATATCCTGATGAGCCCCAAGGACGTAAATGCTCTAAATTAGGCTTTTCTCCTTTCCAGAGCTCATAGGGGGTGGAAGGAACTGACTGTGAAGGCACTTTATTGAGAATGTAGGCTGCAGTCAAAAGTGCATCCCCCTAGAATGATATTGGGAGGTTGGCCTGCGCCATCATAGGTCTAGACATATCTAGAAGTGTTCTATTCCTTCTCTCTACAACACCATTTTGTTGCGGAGTTCCCGGAATAGTGAGTTGCCTGCGCATCCCTTTTTCTTCACACAGTTCCTTGAACTGATCAGATAAGTACTCGCGACCTCTGTCAGTTCGAAACGATTTTAAAGTCTTTTCTTTCTGATTCTCTACCTCTGCTACAAAGCGTTTGAAACAATGTAACGCTTCATAGCGGTGAGAAATCAGGTAGACATACCCATATCGCATGTAGTCATCGATAAAAGTAAGGAAGTAGGAAGCACCATGACGGACCTTCACATTCATTGGTCCACATATGTTAGAGTGAACTAGTTCTAGCACTTGAGTAGCTTTAGTAGCCTTACCAAAAGGCTTGCGGCATGCTTTGCCAGTGAGGCAAGACTCACACGTTGGTAGGTCAACCTTAGCGAGTGGACCCAGAAGTCCTTCTCTTGCTAATCTGGTCATCCTATCTCTTCCTATGTGTCCAAGTCTAGCATACCATGTCACAGAGTCAACATTCTTATTTGAATCAGCAACCATAGAAATAGAAGAAATAGAATTAAACAAATCAACTCTAAAGAAATTATTTGATAAATAACCATGTCCAAAAATACTACCATCAAATAAAATATCCATCCTGCTACTACTAAAATGAAAAACATATCCTAAGTCTAAAAGTGCTAAAACTGAAAGTAGATTATATTGAATTCCAGGGACGTAGAGCACATCATGTAGAAGTAAGGTGCACTCGGTGCGCAATTGGAGCTGGTACGAATCGACTCCCAATGCTTTTTCACAAGCCCCATTCCCCATGTACACGCTACTGGTACCAACTGGAACTCTTCGATAATCTACAAAACTGCTTCTATCTCTCGTCACATGTCGGGTTACCCCCGTATCTGCAATCCAATCATGCGGCGAATGAGCAATTAAGACATGTGAACTTACCAAAGTATAGAGAGAGTTCGGTTGAAAAGTTACCTTCTTCGGCTCAGTGCAGTCACGAGTGAAGTGTCCCTTTTCACCACAGTTGAAGCATTTTAGCTTGGAAGGGTCTTTCTTGCCAGCACGCTTTCCTTTGCGCTTCTTAATTTTATCAGTCTTTGGAGCCAACTTATTGGCCCCACCCTGTCTCGAAACCTTTTACCTTTGGCTTTCCCTTTAGGCCCATTAGCCTTTCGGTCACCTCCACCAATGGAAGTCCTAGCCATAAGTGCAGTTATGCGGTTCGCTTCTTGGCCCTCCGCCTCCAACTCCACATGTCAAGAAATATCTACAAAATTCTTGATATTCTCATTGTGGGTTAAAATCTCCTTCAAGTGGACCCAGGAGTCAGGCAATGAACAAATCACAGCTTGAATCTGTTGTTCATCTGTGAGGATGTTACCAGCGGTCCTAAGCTCACGAATCATACTAGACATCATCCTAAGATGTTTAGTCATCGAGTGCTTAGGATCCTTCCGGTACACCTCGAACTGCAACACTAGGCTCCTAAGCCTAGTTGTTGATGTCCCTCTAAAAGCAAATTTCAATTGGTCCCACAAATCTTTGGTAACTTAGTAGTGTTGATACTCTACCATGATATCGTCGTTCATGCTACTCAACAATATGATGCATGCACGACTATCTCTTTTATGCCAAGCATTATAGTTTTCGAGATCTCGACGATATTGGGCCATGGGCCCATCTTCTGGCATAGCAGGTTGGACCATTTAAGTCTCAGTGTGCTGCAATAGCTCCTGGTCTTTCAATAGGAAGCCCACTTTGATCTTCCATAGGTCATAGTTAAGTCCATTCAATTTGTTATCTTTTGTGAGTTCAGCAACTAATTGATTGGTGGCCATTACTACATTCAAAAACATGCACAAAGTTTTGACATTATTATATTGCACATTTCAAAAAATTTGTTTTAAAATCCAATTGTAAAAACATTTCCTTTTATTACAATTTCAAGATCGAAAATTTGCTATGCTCGTAGTCATCACTTTACTTTTGTAATTTTAAGAAAATATTTCACAATTGATTTTTCTAAACAAATATGTATAGATAGTTAATTACTAATCTAACATCATCCATAATGATTAAAATAAATAAATGCGCCATACACACATAAATACGCATGGACCCCACGTGGGCCCGAATTGGCAAATTAGAGTTCATGCTAAGGTTATTCAAGTGTATGAAATATGAACAAAGAAAACCATCCCTTTACAAACAAACTTTTCCAATACAAGAAGTAAAGAACACTCATCCTCACATTACATTTATAGCCCAAAAAAAAATTAGGGATGCTTTGTTCATAAACATATACAAGAATAACCTTAAACATACAACAATGACAACATAAGCTCTACAAATTGTCAATTAAATGTCCATTCATTTATTCCAGATTAATTAGTGAATTAATCGCACACAACAAGCACTCATGCGATCCAATTAAATGAATGGACTAATCCTTCGCTCCATCTAAGAATGAGGATTAGAGGTCTCGTGGTCAACCAATCACAAACAAAAGCAATATAAATGTGACCAACAATGCAATGAGCCTCTAAATATAATTGTAATAATAAAATAAACAGCCCCGTTAGCTCCCATAAGCTGAGGAAAAATTCCAAATTTTTCTTTCAATTATTAAAGCAATTTAAAGGTGTTAAATTTATTTAAAACCAATTAAATCAATGGCTTATAAATTAACAAAATAATTTAAAACCACATGAAAATTTTAAAATAACTGAAAAAAATGATTTTCATTATTAACAAAGAATTTCCAGAATTAATGGGTACAAATAAAAAATTAAAACAATTTTACCAATTAAATTATTTTTGTTAAACAAATTAACAAATAAATGCAAATTCCCAAAAAATACAACATTTTAAGGAATCTGAGTCTCCCTTAAGTTTCACATGGCCCCAAACAGTGTACAAAACACATAATATTAATTACAAAAATTAATCATAATATTTAGATATTTTAAGCAATTAAAATAATGCCCAAATCATGATTTTAATGCTCTAAAACATCATAAATATGTGAGACATTTATCAAAAAATTTCTCAAGTCCCCTTGCAGTGTATTAAACACCATATATTAATCCCAAAAATTACTATTATGTTTTGGATATTTTAAGCAATTAAAAGCATGTACAAAACACACTTTAAATGCTCTAAAAAATAAAAAACAATGAAAATATAGGAAAATTTTTCCTAAATTTTTCTAAATTTTAGGGCAATTAAAACATATTTAAATGAATAAAACTTATTTATTTAAATAGCAGAAACTGTTTTAATTATTTAATAAATAAATAATATTTTCAGAAAAAATATTTAAAAATATATTGAGGTTCGGGGCCCAGAGGGGGACCCCCACTCACCGGAGTGGGGTCCACACCACCACCGGAGCCGCCGCACGCGCCCCACTCGCCGCCGGCTAGAGCGGGGGTGGGTGGGAGTGTTTCATCTTCTTCCTTGAAGAAGAAAAAATGCAGCAATGGCTGCTGCGGGGGGCAACTTCGCGGACTCGTACCCGCTTCGTTACTTACCTAAATTTGACAAATTTTATACCGTTGGAAACCCTCGCGGCATAGATTAAGATTATACAGAAAAAACTGCATCATTGTACGTCTGGATTGTTCCGAAAATTGGCTCAAAGTTTCAGAAAAACTTGATTTTTAAATCCCAACAATTAGGTTTTGCAATTTCTTGCACCATGGAGATAACTAACGTATGATACTTCATGGGAGGACTCTAATGATGTATTAGAACAGATCCAATACAAAAAATTTGAAAAATATTAAAGTTTTTACGAAAACCCACTTTGAAATCGAGTTTTGATAATTTTCTAAAAAGCTTCAAAACTCATCAATGGCAGATTCGTTTTGGGTGCTACACATGGGCGAATCAACGACCCAAGGCTCTAATACCAATATAAATCATGTTTACACACATGCATACGGGTCAGGTATAGGACGTACCTAGCGGAATTAACCCGACGGATCGATTAACGGCGTTGTTACAAACCCGACAAGAACCTCACGAACTGCTGCGAGTTGGACTGCCTCTGTGTATGTTCTTAGGCTTCGAATTGGTCGTGAGAGTGCCTACCAGAGACACCCCCTTTGTATCCACGCGCTAAGTCCCAAGCTTCTTATGTGATTGAAGCTAGAGAGAGAAAACGATAAACCAAAGGAGAGGGGAGAGATGGCCACAGGTTTTAGAGAGAGAGAAAGAGAGAGATATAGTATTGTTATATTATTTCTCTCATGTATATATCATATATATATACATATCCCATATGGCTTAGGGTTTAACTTGGTTTCCAATTCTAATCCTTATAGGATTACTTGGAGGTTAAGTCAAGCCCATTGGACCCCGGGTCCTTGATTATATGTGGGTGACCCAGTATCCCACAAATAATTCTAACAAGTTGGGCCAAGTATACCGTGACTGAAATTTATTGTGGTTTGTAATTTCAGGACAAAACTTTCGGTTTTTAGCGAGGCCAAAATCTATCCGGACATCAGATTTTTTTGTTCAGATTCCTATGTAGGTTTTACACAAATCTCAATTTCTCTCTCATATTAGTATGTATACTAATCGCTTGGGGTTAAGCAGCACATTTTCTTTGGTTGTTCAGATTCCCTTGTAAGTTTCACACTAATTTTGGTTATTTGTTGATTGGTTGTGAAAGTGGGGTGTGCATTGATATTTTGAAGAAAGATGTATGGGTAGTTGGGTGATTGATGTTTGATTTAGAAAACTTTGGGTCATAGTTGGCTTCTTATTACAGTGAATTTCAAGGAACTGTTTGTATGCAAAATTGAGTTGGAAAAATCAAGGGAAGAAGTTACAGTGTTTGCTCTCAATGTACTTCGGTTTAACATTTCTTTCTTCTTTTTTTGCTTTGAATTGTGTAAGCAACTCGTGTTCGAATTTACTCATTCGATTGTTTTCAAGAATTTCCTCATTTCTTATGATTATTTTAAATATGTTTTAACTACTGTGAAAATGTGAATCTAAACACCAATTAACTTAACAAATAAAGTTTTAATTAAGTATTGAATACGCATGAAATTTTGGTAAGTGTTGAATTTTGACGTGAAGTTATTGGCGGAACACATGCAAGGTTAGGTTTGTTCGGTAGTGTCATCTTCTTTTACTTTTTGATCGAATTTCGTAGTGCCTTCAGGCACGGGTTATATATAAAAGGCAAAGCAAAATCTATTATATATATATATATATATATATATATATATATAATTGAATTTATGCTTTTAAAAAAATTTGCATTACTCAAAATTCTTTGTGACTATAGCCCTGTTTGGGAAAGCTTTCGCAATTGCCCCGTATGTGCATAAAAAATCCACTTCTAATTTATCTTATGGTTATGCACAATATGATGTTCTTATTATCGCAAAGAAAAAAAGTAGATATTAGAGTTCTTAATTGTATCTTATAATCATTCAAAAAAAAAAAATTGTATCTTATAAGTATGGTTCATAGAAGTTGACGTAATTAATATGATTCGATGTGTTAGAATGTACTTTCAGAAATTTTATTATTGCATATACACAATAATTTGAAAGTTTATGTTAGTATTTAATTTGACATATATTTATATATTTTTGATAAATTTTTGTGCATTTGCACGTGTTATCGACTAATTAGGATATAATTTTGGGATACATAGCCTAACATAAAAATTGTAGAATACTTGGGGCACAACCAAACACACAACTTTTGGGACACAACCTATTTAATGTGTCTATCTCTCTCCTGTGTCATTGTAGGGTCCAGTGACATCACAGGAGAGATAGACACATTAATTGAGTTGTATCCCAAAAATTGTGTATTTGATTGTGTCCCAAGTTTTACTCAAAATTGTATTTGTCGCTTTTATTGAGAAGTCCAAATTTAGAAGTTGGTAGCGCACGGGTTATATCTAATAGATATTACAGATTATAGATAGAGAGTCCCATGTAATAGGTACTGATATCCCAATAAATTGAGGAAAAAAAAGTAAAAAGAAAGGAAAAAAAAAAAGGGCAGAATCGTGAGCCAAACAAAAAAATAAATAAACAAAAAAGCCTATCAAAAAAAGTAATTAGCGTCATTTTTGGTAAAGAGTCCTAATCTAATGAGGAGATGTGATTTGCTTCCAACACGCAAGTGAAGTTCCACCAATAGAAAATTAGAAACACACAAAAAATTGGCCCATCCGAATGCTAAGCTAAGCTTACCTAATTTGAATTCCAAATTAAGAAAAGTATGATTCTCATAAACGGATAAAAAAAAAGTGGTATATTAAATTTATTAAAATTCTAAAAAAATTAGTTACGTAAAAGTGCACCGATTGATAAAAGTGTAAAAGACATGAGTAATGATTGGTGCACATGAAATGTGCACATAAAGTGTGCGCATAAAGATCTGGGTCATAAATTTCGGTAAGTACCATGTATGCAGGTATGGATCCCACCGTAATAAATTACCAAGATCTTTATGTGCACATTTTTACCCAACACACGTATGTGGATCAGTGCATTTATCTATGTGTATATATATTATAAATATAGATTATAGATTATAGATAAATATCGATCGAACGATTATAGATTGTGGATATATATATATATATATATATATATATATATACACACACCCCTTTGTCTATATGCATGCACCTTTCACATAGATACAAAAATTCTTTGGAGATCGGTTGGTTTAGACCAAATGGTTGAGAACTATTTAGTTTGAAAGGCTAGTGTTAATGCTAAAGCACAATGTGTCATTAAAAGTTTTAGTGACACATATTTAAGTGTTATTAAAATTTTTAGTGACACTTTATACTATAACATTAACACATTGTACTTTGACATTAACATCTCCCGTTTGAAATTGAATTAATGAACATCAGACTCAATTTGTCCACTAGTTCTTCCTTGGCTTGTGTTGCTTCACGGGGAATTTAATTTTCTTTTATTTTGTCTCAATTTCGGGTGTGTGAACATGAAAAATGTAGGTGGGGTCAAAATATAAAGAGCACGTGTAATGTAATGAAACATTCCAAATTTCCCATCATTGTGGAACAAAGTGGGTCTTCAATAGCAATATCTTCACCAATAAAAGTTGATTATGAAAATAACATTGCATATTTCGCATCATCCTTGCATTCCAAGTTATGATATCTCACTCAATATATACTAGTTGACAATTCGTGCAAATACATGAAACTTTTGTCTAACACATGACCGGCCCAAAGGGGGCAACCGTCTCGAGCCATCAAAATTCACAAAATTTTGATGGTCTCCATAAAATTTTTATAATTACATTTTTATCTTGAGATTTTTAGTATTTTACATTTAGGCCTCCCCCAAGGTCCAATTTAGTGTCATCAATTACATATATATTGATATACATGTATATAAAACTCAAAAGCAAAGGGCTTAGAATTTTAAAAATTACACTTTTAGTGTAAGAATTTTTTTGAGTTTTAGAAATCCTCTAGAATTTTGAAAGATACCATACATATTTAAGTTTCACAAATAGACTCATATTATAAATAGACCCCGAAAAAATTGCCAATTATGTATAAGTAAATCCTAAAAAAAAATTATCAATTATGTATAAGTAGATCCCCAAAAAAATTGCCTCAGGGGCGCTGCCCCTACACCCCCTATAAGGGCCTCCATTTTAGTAATTTGTCCTGGGCCTACAAATACTCAGGATCGGACATGGTCTAACGTAGACATTATATAGACTTAAGTAACATAAATAATCAAATATTTACATAAAAGCAACACTAATCTATCTATCTATTATCTATATAAAAAAGCTAAGAGTATAGCCTAGAAATAATATGAGAGTGACTACTCATTTATGTCAAACTCTTTAACCCATTTCACATAGCATTTTTGCTCACCTATTTTTGGTCCATCATTGTTCACCCATGCATCACTGGGCAACACGTGTCCCATTTCATTCCCATTTTGCCCATGTACTATCAACATAATAACTGCAATGTGACATGCGTCACCCAATGAAGGTCTGGATGAACAATGGTAGACCAAAAATGAATGAGCAAAAATGCTCTCATTTCACAAATCCTTAATCACTCTCTTCACACCAAAGAACTACACTACTATAGTATCAGATATTACCATTTAATTGGCACATAAAGGACTCTTAGTATTCAAATCTTTGTCCCTCCATTCAATGTTGCTTGGTGCTGATAGTACAGAGAGAACCAAGAAGAAACTCAGAGAAAACCAGAATTCATTTCTATTCAACTTGACTTTACAATACATTCACACATCTATATATTGACAGCTATGAGCTTAACAGAATTAGTTAGAGAAACCGCCTAACTAATTGCTGGGAATTGATCCTCTCAGACTGTAGATCCATTTGGTACAATGGACTCGAGCTCTTGGCCAATTACATTGCTAATACCCTCCCTCAAACTCATGGCAGGAAGAGCCAAGAGTTTGTCCCAAAAATATAAAAATTTGGCAGAAGGTAAGGGTTTAGTAAAAATATCAGCAAGTTGTTCCTGAGTTGGAATGTACTCAATACTGAGAGCCTTTCTGGTGACCTGTTCGCGAACATAGTGAAATCAATTTCAATGTATTTTGTTCTGGCATGAAACATAGGATTAGAGGCCAGAGCCATTGCAGAAATGTTATCACAAAAAATTTTGGGGCTGTCAGTCAGAAAAAGACCAAGATCATGACATAAAATCTTTAACCAAGACACTTCTGCAGCTGTGGTAGCAAGTGCTTTGTATTCTGCTTCGGTGGACGACTGTGCCACAGTTTGTTGATTCTTAGCTCCCCAATTAATAGGATTCTTACCCAAGCAAATGATAAAGCCAGTAGTAGATCTTCTATCAAGAATATCCCCTGCCCAATCAGCATCAGCATAGGCAGTGAGGGTGAGATCACCAGAAGTGTAGTGAAGGCCCAAGGTAGAAGTACCTTGAAGATATCGAAGAATGCATTTGACAAGAGAAAAATGAGTGTATGTGGTATTATGCATGAACTGACAAGCGAGGTTTACTGGGAAGGAGATATCAGGCCTGGTAAACGTTAAATATTGCAAAGCCCCAACAAGACTACGGTAGTGGGTTGGATCAAAAAGAGGTGTGCCATCAGTCTTGCAGACCTTTAATGAAGAAGCACAAGGAGTCTTGACAGGTTTGGAATTAGACATGTTAGCTTTGGCCAGAACATCTTTAAGATACTTTTCTTGTTTAATATAAAGACCATTAGCTGTGTGGGTAACTTCAAGACCCACAAAATAGCAGAGACAACCAAAATCTTTCATGTCAAAAGCTGAGTGAAATTAGAGAAAAGAGCCTGAATAGAAGAGGGATTGTTCCCGGTGATGATAATATCATCAACATAAAGGAGAAGAATGGTAATAGAAGAGCCATTGTGATGAATAAAGAGAGAATGATCAGCAGTAGACTGTTTGAAATGAAGGGACAGAATATGAGAAGTAAACTTTTCAAACCAAGCTCGAGGAGCTTGTTTTAGACCGTAGAGAGATTTATGAAGTTTACAAACATGATGAGGAAATGAAGGATCAATGAAGCCCGGAGGTTGGGTCATATAGACCTCTTCCTTAAGGGTACCATGAAGAAAGGCATTCTTCACGTCAAGTTGGCGAGAAGTCCAGCCAAAAGAAGCTGCAAGAGCAAGAACAAGGTGAACAGTAGTTGGCTTGACTACTGGACTAAAAGTTTCTGTGTAATCAATACCAGCCTCTTGGTGAAAACCCTTAGCAACTAGTCTGGCCTTGTGCCTAGAGATGGAGCCATCAACATTGTATTTCAACTTAAAAACCCACTTGCACCCAACCAAGTTTTTTGTTGAAAGGAAGGGGAACTAAGGACCAGGTGCCTTGTTTATGGAGAGCTGAGAATTCGTCAGCCATAGCTACTCTCCACTCAGGATATTTGTTTGCAATGGTGAATGAGGTTGGTTCAATGGGTCAGTGGATGATGAAAGAAAAGTCTTTTTCTTGAAGATACCGACTTTGGATCGAGTGACAATGGAGTGTTGATTAGAGGGAAGTGGAACAAGAGTAGGTGGAGAAACTGGAGGAGCAGAAGTTGAAGGCACTGAAGGGACGGATGTTGATGAAACTGAAGGGACAGATGTTGATGAAGCTGAGTGTAGAGGAGTTGGAGATGAAAGGGAAGATGAGGAAGCAGGTGATTGAGTAGAGATAGGTGGTAAAGACTCCAAAACCAGTGAGGGAAGAAGAGGAGATGGAGAGGATTGAGAAGAAACTGATGGAGGGAAATATGAGGGAACAGTTCCCAAAACAGACTCAGTAGGTTGCAGCCAAGAAGATGAATTAAAGGAAGTGTGATTGATGGAGGAAGACATGGGAAAAGTGGTTTCATCAAATACAACATGTCTGGAAATATGGATTTTCTTAGTCAAGGGATCAAAACAAAAGTAGCCTTTGTACTGAGAGGGATAACCAATGAAGACACATCTTGCACTTTTGGGTTGGAACTTGTGAGAATTGTGATGTCTGAGATAAGGATAGCACAAACAACCAAAAGTTTTTAAATTTGAGTAGAGAGTAGAACCAAACAGAACTTCATATGGTGTTTTGTATGAGAGTTGTTTACTAGGAAGCATGTTGATAAGATATGAGGCTATGGTAAAGGCAAAGGACCAGAGATTTAGGGGTAAAGAGGCCTTCAGCATTAATGTGAGTCCAGTTTCCACTAAGTGTCTATGTTTTCTCTCTGCCACCCCATTTTGTTGGGGTGTTTTGGGACAACTTAGTTTGTCACGCTCCGACGTAGCATAAATAAGGAAAGCGTTTAATTTCCTTTATGGACCCGTAGGTCGCGACAGTTTGAAGGATCGATTCCGTCCTAAAACGTCAAACAACAAAAACATAATAATCAGAGTAGAGCAATCAAGACTTACAATGTTTTTCTAACTTATTACACATTACAATACGGGGTCTACTAAGGCACAAGCCGCCTTAAAACAAAACAATACCCATAGGCTATTACAGTCATCCTTATTACAGAATTCAGTTAATAACTTAAAATATATAACAGTAAACTCTTCATCAGATAGTTGTTCTCAGTTCGCATAGTTATAGTGTTCAACCTGAACACAAATGTCCAGGACGCATCAACGTCGTCAGCTTCAAGAAGCTGGTGAGTAATTAAAAACATGACTTTAAATGTAAAACATACTCATTTACCTCTTTACATTTCTCATTTAATCCAATAATAAAGCAAGGAATTCATTTTAGGAAACAAGCACAATATCATTTAAAAGATATAATGCTCGTATATGAGACCGTGTATGAGAACAATGCACCATCTCATCTTACCGACTCTTTTCTCTCGACAAAACCCAACAACCCACCATCACACACCGGTATCTTTGAAATACTCCGATAGCCACACTTTAGCACAGGGGTGCCAGGGAATGTCCAATTTGCCTCACACTTTGGTCCGGGGTACCAGGGAGTGTCCATTGTCTCACACTTTGACTACCTAATCCGCCATGCAAATACCGGAGGAACCCTCATGTAGTATCCAGACTCGGGTATCAGGGAGTGTCCGTAGGCCACACTTTAGCACTTCCATGGGTGCCAGGGAATGTCCAAGTTCGGCTTCACACACTTTGACGCTACCATGGTCGTCAGGGAGTGTCCAGTTTTGCCACCGTCGCATTTCAAAGACACCCTCACCGCAATCTCAATCACAACACACTTTGGTACTCACTTACCAGGGAGTGTCCACAACACATTCTCAACCGCACTCACTATGCCACACTGATCATTACTCTTTTCCACACTGACCAACATTCATACTCACCATGCATGTACAACTGACACCACATGCATGTCATGAAACTTTAAAAACATGAGGCAATTCACTGATTTATACAACAACGCGCGCACGGGAATTGATAAGTCATAATACAACGTTTTAATCGTCCGAACATACCCAAACATGATTCTGATTTAATAAATTTCCCAAACGGAGCTTTAACAGTTCATAAAATACCACCCAAACAGTTCCTTATCACAAAACAAGCAAGATTAGAAACTGCCAGAAGTCGCGCGCGCGGGCTGCTCGCGCGATATGCCCAATTTTTGTTTTTCTTATATAATCTTTTCTGTCTGCCTGGAAAAGCCAAGGTCGCGCGCGCGAATCGCTCGCTCGGTCCGCTCGCGCGATATGCCTAAATTCCATTTTCCTATATAAAACTTTTTGTCTGCCTGGAAACACAAACCACGCGCGCGCAGGTCGCTCGCGCGAGGGGTCGCTCGCGTGGTTCGCTCGCGCGATCGCCCGCGCGAGTTTCAGCAGAGACTTCATCTTCTTCGTGGAGAATGCCCTGTTTTAGAAATTTAGGGTCTTTTTGACCCATTTTTGATTTTGTAAGTTACCCTACCTTATTATGTATGAATCTCTTCGGTTTTTCACAAGGATTAAGAATCTACAACTAATTTAATATGATTTCAAATGTAGCTCAAGAATTTAATGAAAAACTAAAAGATAACAAAACTTAATTTCTAATATACTTTCACATATGGATGAATTAGGCTTAAATACTTTAAACATAGTCTAATTACACCATAATCTTTCATTACTATCTAAGAAAACAGATTTTGGTTGAGATTGAAAAATCTTGATTTTCAAAGCTATGGAGTTCATACGTGAGATCAACCATGGTGTTTCATGATTCAAGCACACAAACAGTAATTGAACTATGAAATTACATTCTAGGTGAGTTTAGAATACTCACTGTGATAAGTGTAGGAGAATTTGTTGAGAAAGGAAACCAAGTGAAGAAGTTCAAACCCAAGCTTTGGCTATGGGGATTAGAGTTCTTCTCTCTCTATATTTTGAAATTAAGAACTCTCAAAGTCTCTCTGAAACTCTCTCTATCTTCTCTGTATCCCTTGTTTACAAAATGTGCAGAATGTGTGTACATATAGATGAATAACAAGAAGGCAACTTGGTGCCCAAGAACCACCTTGATTACTCTACAAATTGAATTTCTTTTCTTAATTTCTAAATTAACCACCAATTCACAGATTTGAGTATGTGTGTTGATATACATATGTATACACAATCTCTACAGATTGTGAAGAGGCAACACTAGGCTAGTAGGGGGCAAAGCAAGGGTGTTTGGGAATTTGGCTTATGCTCTTAAGTTAACACACTCACACAATGCATTGCCAAACAAGGCCTAAGTCAATAATTAGCTTCCATAATTAGAAATAAAGCATATGTCATGTCTTTGCTTTACATCACTTCCAAAATCTGTGGAAGTCTAGCACAGCGCGGACAGTTTTGAACATAAACTGGTATTTTCGTGGCGCGGTGTTCGTCACAAAAATACGAAAAATTCATTTTTAACGTAAGAAATGGTTTTATGGTTTTATAAAAATACTGCTTGAGTTAAAAGAATTGATTTCCACCGTTTTGAAATACAGTTTTGAAATCCAACACAGGTATCACTAAATTTTATAAAATCGCAGTTTGACCCCAGTAAGAATTTCAATATGATTTAAAACAAGTATTAAAATTCTAAACATGAGAATTGCAAATTAAATAAAAGCAGACAGTACAAATTTGAGTTAACATCAGGAACATTAATTAAATATGAAATGCGAAAATTAAATTTACATGAAATGTAGGTTGTTACATAGTTGGTGTTGAATGCCCTTGGAACTAAGAAAATCATGAAATGGATTGCTGTTAAACTCCCCTCATCCATCAATTCTCAGAATTTTAATAGAGGTGGTAAGAAGATTTTCCACATATGCTTGAAATTTACAAAACATATAATGTACTTCAGACTTTAGTTTCAAAGGAAAAGTCCATGTAAACTTGCTAAAATCATCAGTAAAGGACACATAGTAATTGAAACCAGTGAGTGAAGTGATTGGGACAGGACCCCACAAACCACTATGAACAAGCTGTAAAGGTGCTGTGGAAACATGTGTGGAAAGAGAAAATGGTAATCTGGTCATTTTACCAAAGATACAAGATTCACATAAGTGTGAAGGAGTGTTATTTGGAAAGGAAACTAAAGCAGGCTGAGAAGAAATAGCTTTCTGCATAATTTTATTAGAGGGATGACCCATCCTATCATGCCACTGTTGGTTCAGAACTTTCTGACCAAGGTTGGCAGTCTGCTTTATTGGCTTTGTGGGGCTTATAGAGTGAAAACTTGAAGTAGATTGACATGATACAGGCTGGAGAGGATACATGCCATTCTTGCTAGGTCCTTGATAGAGGATCTGGCCTGTAGATTTGTCCTGTATCTGAAAAAATTTAGCTTCAAAGATGAATTTGCAATTAAGTTCTTGGCAAAGCTGATGAACAGAAAGCAGATTAGAAGCAATGGAAGAGGCATGAAGGACATTTTGCAGATGTAAAATGGACTGTTTAGTAGGAAGAAAACTGCTTCCAATATGAGATATGGACAAACCTTCACCATTACCAATGGCAATAGTGTCATTCCCTTAATATTCAAATGCAAAGTTGAGGTTGGACAGATCTGTAGTGATATGGTTGGTGGCTCCAAAATCAGTGATCCACTGATCATTGTTTGAGAAGAAATTTGTTGCAGCAGACATAGCTGTGAGTTGTGAAGGATGATGTTTGCCTTAATAAGCATGGTCCATCCTGTGATAGCAATCAATGGCAGAGTGACCAGGTTTGTTGCAGATTTGACAAGATATGAAAGGCCTAGGATTGTAAGGTCGTGGAGAAAAACCAAAAGGAAATTCAGATGAAGAAGAAGAAGATCTAGATGAAGAAGAAGGTGTATGTGGATTAAGCAACTGAAAGTTTCGTCCTCTTGAGTAATTGTTTCTTCCACCCCTTACAAATCTACCATGACCTCTTCCTCTGTTGCCTCGACCAAATGAGAAATTATTGTTGAATTTTGGCGATTGCTGATTAGTGGAAGCAGTCATAGTAGAAGAAAACTGAGTGTTGGAACTTTGTTTGAGAGAAGCTTCGAGAGATAGTTCTTCGGCTTTAAGGAGATTGTGCAGTTCTTCAAGATTTATAGGTTGAGCTCTTGTTCTGATTGATGTCTTGAATGCATTGAAATCGGACGGAAGGCCATTCGGAGTATGGATTAAAATGTCTTCATCTTCTATAACCACACCAACACCTGACAGATTGTCTCTAATCTCTTTGATTCTTTGAACATAAGTATCAATCGAGTCGCTTCCTTTAGACACAGTGTGTAGATTTGACTTTAATTGCAGAATGTTAGATCTTGAAGAAGATGAGTACCTGCACTCAAGAGCTAGCCAGATTTCTCGAGAGGTGCCAAAGACAATCACATATGAAATTGTTGATGAGGATAAGGTAGCATTCAGAAGAGTCATAAGAGCTTGATCATTCGCAATCCATTGATGAAAATTCGGATTGATTTCTTGATCATTGACTCCATTTGTAGATTGTATATATTGATTTGGACATGAAATTGTACCATCAACATATCCTATTAGATGATGTGCTCTTAGTATCGCAGAGATTTGGTTCTCCATGGAGCATAGTTCGTTGAATCTAGTCTGACAGAGATGAGATTACAGATGTTCGACAAGAGATAAATTGGAGATTGATGATGAATTGATTGAGAATTATTTGCAGATACAGAGGTACTGGAGGTTGAAGATGATATGAGAGTGGAATAACCAGAACCTGGAGGTTAAATTGGAGATTAACCAAAAATTACTTGAACCTGGAATTCAAATTCTATCCAAATTTGATACAAATGATATGAGAGTGGAATTACCAGAATTTCAATGAAAATAGTCTTTTGTAGATTATTTATATCCTAAATTTGTTGTTCTAGTGATGTGGCAATAGTACCACCTAAAACAACTTTCGGTTAAAATTTAGGTAATCCCACATTAAACGATTCCACTGTCTGTCATAACAATGTTGGGGTTTGACATTTGTCTAAATTTGCTTAGTGCATAGATGGAGTTCGCTCGAGCGAATTGGTCTAGTTTTGATGCCTTTTGTGAGATATTATGAATCCCGCTCGAGCGAGGTATGGTTCACTCCAACAAACCTAGACTGAAATCAGATTCCTAATTTGTTTTGGATTCCGTGATTACCAAATCTATTGGGTCTTAGGGTTAATATTTTCCTAAAAATACAGGGCTAACACATAATTTTGGAGATGAAGAAAAGTTGCTTTTGGAGAGATCAATTTGGTGAGTTTGTGAGCTTTTCTTGTGAGAATTCTTTGAATTCTCGTTTGATTTGTGACATCGGTTTGATAATCAGTCAATTGTTCCTATTGCTCCCATGAACGTAGACTTACACTGAACTGCGTACAATCTTATTCTTGTGTGTCTTTGGTTTGTGTTTTGGTTTACAATAATGCTAGGCATACAACACACACTATAACACATGCTTTAAATATATATACCTTATGATGTGTGGATTTTGCACACAGGGCCCACACTTTTTTGGAAAGCACAAGGTACATGTATTTAAAGCATGGTTGTGATTTGTGTTGTGGTTGATGTTACGTGCCTAGCATTATTCTTTAGCTTATTTGTTTTTTCTCGTTTCATTTTTGGATCTTTATTGGTTTCGTTCGAAATTCGCTTTCGTAAAACAAAACAATGAAACATGTCAATCGCAACTAAAAATGACACTAAACAACAATTGTGTGTACATGCAAGTGCTTGTTTTTGTGATGAGGACCAAACATGACCCAAGAACAAAGCGCAAATGGTTTACATTGTGGGCTATAATTGAGAAATTTTCTGAAGTGACAAAAACTTAGCCCACCAAAGCCTATTTACATTGTGGACTTAAACTTGGCACTAGTAGGTAACAGAAGATGTACAAATATAGCCCATGTAAGGAGATTGTTATTTTTGTTAAACCCAAAACCCAAAACCCATTTAAGCAAATATGATTTAGAGGGTATCTGACCATAACTTTTAGAGTTCATAAGTGATGAGAATAAAACTATTTGACTTAGATTTTATGATTTAATAGCAGAAAATGTGAATTAATCGTAAAAATTTGTGATTGGTCAAAAGTTACTTTCGATAGCTTTTGCTCAAAAATAATTCTTTCGCGATTTAATCGCAGAAACAGAAATTGTGCCAAACTAGAGCCGTCAAAGACATTGTAATTTTCCACCTTGGATAGTCAATAGAGCTAGGACGATTGTAATGATTATGCCAATTTGGCTTGATGAAATAGGACAACTTCTTTTTTATTGAATTTAAATTTTTAAATATATATATATATATACTAGGATAGAGGCCCGTGCAATGCACGGGTCCGTTAAAATTGGAAAATTAATTAGATGTTTTTATTGTTGATGCAATTAATATTAAATGTATTAAATATGCATTACTAATAAAATAAAGTTGTAAACGTAAAAGCTTCAATAATTTTGGATGGAAGCAAATAAAATTTCTTTTCTTTATTTTTTTTTTCATTTTCAAATCTTTCTTTTGTATTTTCACTTCTATTTGTTTTTAGCATTTCTCTCCTTTATTTACTTATATTTTTAACCACAATTTATTGTATGAACTATGTACAAAATAATGCAACTACGTATAAACTTTATACAATAAAGTTGAGAGTAATGTTGTTTAAAAGTAATAACTTATTTTTAATATCATAACACGTGATATTTTGAAAAACCTTATCATCTTTTGTCATTTGTCTTTTTCATTATTGTTTAATTACATATAAATTTCATACAATAAAGTTGAAAGTGTTATTTTAAAGTAATAACTTAGTTTTAACATTATAACACATGATATTTTGAAAAAAACTAATCATATTTGTTTTTTTCTTTTTCCTTTTTCCTTTTTATGGGAATGATATGAAATTGCATGAAATTATAAATTTCAAAAATAAATTTATTAAATTTATTAAAACTATTATTATTATATATTTATTATGAGTATGTAAGTAATTGTAAATTATAATTTGTCTTTTAAGTTTGCAAAGTATTTCATATATGTTTATTATGCATATGATAGAAGTGTATGTGTGTGTGTGAATTAAATTGATAGGAATGCATATTTAATAAAATATGATTGTAGATGTATTAGTAATTGTAAATTACAATTTGTCTTTCCACTTTGCAAAGTATTTCTTATATATGCATTATTATTATTATTATCATTATTATTATATATTTATGATGATGAATTAAATTTATTATATCTATTATTATTATATATTTATGAGGAGTATGAAATGATGTGAAATTAAATTTAAAAAGTAAACGAACGTATGTGTGTGTGAATTAAATTTGTAGGTATGTGTGTATGATCAAATATGATTTTAGATATATTAGTAATTGTAAATTACAATTTGTCTTTTAACTTTGTCAAGTATTTCTTAAATATGTATTATGTCACACCCGTTCCAGAATTTCATGGTTTTAAAACATGCACAATTGAGATTTGGAATTATTAATGTTATTAATAATTTGATTTGAGTTGAGTTGACGTGAGTCAACGGTGAGGTGTCTAGTGGAGACACGAGGATTTGGTAACACCTGTTGCATTGGCATGATTAAATGACATTTATATGACTTAAATGTTATTTGGCTTTATCTGGTATTTTGTGAATAGTAATTTTACCTGTGTTTGGTAAATTGTGGTAATCTTTGGTATTGTTATATCATTTTGAGAACTGTGGTGAGAACGTGAGTGATCGTGATATAAAAAGGTAGGTGGTATAGAGATTCCACAGAATTTAGTTTTCGGACATGATTTTGGACCCAAACGAAACTTAGTCGGAAACTTTTGAAATTTATAGTTTTCACTCGTAAAGGCATAAAATGAACGTGTGCGACGTTTCATGGGCTAATGAGGAGTTTTGAGAAACTTGCAGGGAGGTAAACGTAATTCCCAAAAAGTTCGCTTATATATAGTAAGTGGTGAGATTCATTCTCATCCAAACTTGCCAAAAATATCTAGAGAGAGGAGAGAGAAGGGAGATTTGGTTGCCACGGGCTTTGCGACGCCGATCGACGACCGTTCGTCTGTCAGATTTTCTCCAGATTTCAGATTTGAACTCGTGGAGGTAAGACCTTCGTTTTGATACTACTTAGGCCGTGTTTGGCCAAGTTTTGTAAGAATCTAAATTCTAGACTTTTGGAAAAAATCAGGTAAAACTCGTAGGAATCGCGTATAATTTGAAATCCGACGATTATTTAGTCCCCTAGACGATCCTTCAAAGTTTGAAGAGATTCGCACGAGGTATGAATTCTAGATCTATGAAATATATGGATTTTCATGTTTTGGACATCACTTTTGATATTCTTGGATCCGGGCGAAATTCATGTATTAGTTAAGCCCGTTAATTATGCACGTGAAATTATGATAAAAGCACGTATAACTGTTTATGTGAGCATGTTATGTGTCTACTTGGGTCAAAGGGGAGTTTGGTGCAAATTCATCCGGGGTAAGCTCCTCGAACCTTGAGGATTGTGATGGTGATTGAAATGGAATTGGAATTGTGGTTGTGTCTGGATTGGAGGTGGGCCCAACCAGTACACGGTACCTGGTATGGAGGAAGGCCCAACCAGTGTACGAGATGCGTGGGAGAGGTGGGCCTCCTACGGCATCGACCGGATGAATGCGTACCACTCACCCTAGAGACCATTTCTATGTGTTTTAGATGCTTAAACCATGAATTGTCATATAAGCATACATTTAGAATTGTACACTCAGCATATAGCTGAGCAGTGGAGATGTACTCCATTGCAGGTAAGAAGAAGGACAAGAAGAAGTGTGTTGAGTGAGGACGATGAACACCGGGGGATTCACCTTGTATATGTTTTTGGGTTGTAATGTTTTGGATTCTAAAACTTGTGTAAGGATTGGGATCTTGTAATATGTTGTAATAGATCCATAGATTAGTTTTACAGTATTGAAATCTTGTAATTTAACGTCTGAAATTATGTTTTTGAATGATGGAATAGAGTGAGTATATGTTGGTTTGAATTGGGAGAACTTTGATTTGAGGAGCTGCAGTTTTAAAGCTCTGCTGATAGGAATCAGTCGACTGGTTTTTGATCCAGTCGACTGGATCACTGTGTTGTATTGGTTTCTGCTTGGTTCGTCTGAGGTTCAGTCGACTGGGGTTGAGAAAACAGTCGACTGGATGGGACTTCAGGCCATGACTTTCTGCTGGTCAGGGTACCAGTCGACTGAACGTTTTCAGTCAACTGAAAATTTTGGGTACCAGTCGACTGGGTCCCC
This sequence comes from Hydrangea macrophylla, assembly GCA_033977485.1. Taxonomy (NCBI): domain Eukaryota; kingdom Viridiplantae; phylum Streptophyta; class Magnoliopsida; order Cornales; family Hydrangeaceae; genus Hydrangea; species Hydrangea macrophylla. The sequence goes on along the minus strand of CM066989.1, from coordinate 99,850,534 downwards.
GACACAGTCGACTGGATGTGCTGTTGTATTTCTGAAACCTTTTTTTTTTGGAGATCACCAGTCGACCGAACCCTCGATCAGTCGACTGGACCTCTGTTTTTCAAAACTGTTTTCTTTTGAAATGATTCAAATGGCCAAAAACTTTTTATAACTCTGATTTCAATAGATTTTACAAACTCAAAGGGTAATGTTCCCTAAGTTTTAAATACCCAGGGTTGTTTTAAAGTTCTTTCCGTTGCGTATGATTAGATTGGTGTTTGGATGAGCCTTGGTGGCGTGCCACGTGTCCTATTTCCACGCGTAGTGGGATGGGTCGTGACATATTATGATTATTATTATATATTTATTATGAGTATGAAAAGATATGAAATTGTATGAAATAATAATTTTATAAAACAAATGAATTAAATTTAGTAAGTGTAAATTATATGTGTGTAAAGCCTTGTTTGGGAAAAACCAAAACAAAAAAACAAAAACCAAAGCACAAAATCGATTTGCCAGACAAGGCAACGAAATTGTTGATTTTTGATCCAATATATGTGTGTAATGCATTGTTTGGGAAAAACGAAAACAAAAAAATAAAAACAAAGCACAAAATCGGTTTGCCAAACAAGTTCGCCGAAATTGTTGACTTTTGATCCATGGGTTTAGTGCCTTGTTTGGGAAAAAGTGGAAACAAACAAGACAAACAAAGCCACAACTGATTTGCCAAACAAACCCTAATATTTTTGGAGTGCCTTGTTTGGTTTAAAAAAAAAAAAACACAAACACAAATAAAGGCAAAATTCGGTTTGCCAAACAAGGCATAGCATCTCAATGTATTAGTAAAGGCAAAATTACATATAACGAGCAAACAATTTAACGAATTCTAAATTAGGACAAAATTGATATTGAAAACTACTCTTAAGGGTCTATTATAATATATATATATATATATATATATATATAGTGTAGATATATTTTTTGCTACATCATTTAAAGTGGTTGATTAATCGAAAATTTATTTGTGTAATTTTGACTATAGTATATTGGTCTGTCTGGATGGGATGGGAGCCCATCTGGATCGGCTAGGAAAAAAATTCTGGACCGATAATATAAGGTATCTAACATTAGCTACTCCGAGTCAAATTGAGAAAATTTAAGTTAACTAATAAATTAAAAGGCAAGCATACATATTATCTCTATATACTATGTGAAACTCGAAATGATAAATAAATAGCAATACAATGTGTATTATATTTATGGAATAAATTGTTATATACTACGCGTTTTAAGTGAACAGGGTTCAGTGAACTAATCTAGTAAACATGACTTTTAAGCCTAAAAGAACTCACGGTCTGTCCCACTGACCCAAGCGCCTCGTTGACCCACAGGTTCTTTTAGGCTTAAAAGTCATGTTCATTGGGTAAGTTCACTCAATCCAATTCACTTTAAAACCTCTCCGTTTATATAGATATATCTATATAAATATCTCAATCTCAAAAGGAAGCTGCATATCTTTGACTTTATAGTTAAAAGATCTAGTGGAATAAGACTGAAACTCAATTTTACATTAGTCGCCGGTAATGGTAATCCGACCTTATGTTAGCATATCACTAATTTCAAGGTTTACTTTACTATCATGTGACAGCTTGAGCACTGAAACAATTTATAGTCCATTCCAAGATGATCAATGTTGACTGCTATATTTTAGGGGATGAGTTACATACTCTTAAAGAAGTTCAAAATCATCTAAAGTGTCTACGGTTATCCACGTGACTTTGAGTCACATGAAAGTGGTCCATTAGTCTCCTAAGTTGGTTGTACTCCACTACCATTTTATTAGCCAATAGAAAATATGCCTAATTAATAAAATGTAATATATAAAATAAATAACTGCTTTGGAGGTTACATAAAACTAACGATGGAACAATTTTCCAAAGTAAGTAATTTTAGGGCCCTCTTCTCTCCTTTATAAAATATACAAACTTCCCCTTTCAAACTATCTCTACCAGTTATAGAAAAGTTTGTGAATATTGAGAGACAGAGAGAAGAAAGGAGAAGCCTTACATCAAGTGTTCAATTAAGGGATTTCCAATCACCGTCTCTATCAATCGTCAATGGCAAACGGTACACATTTAATTTTAGTATTTGATAAATCTTGAAATGTATTAGATTCAAGATCCATAAGTTTTTCGCATGAAAATATGATTATTTATTTGATTATAATCTAACAAATGGTATCAGAGTGATATCAGAGCCATAGTTGTTTTGAATCTATATATCTTGGAATAAGAGTTTAAGATGAAATTGATATTAATTTTGTGCTGTAAATTGTTACCCTCTGTGGCGCGATTAAGTAATTGTTCAGATATGGTTTTGTGGGTCAATGTGTATATCATCATCATCACGTACATGTACATATAGATACATGCACACTTCTCGTGTTTAGTATTGTTCATTGAACATATGACTACAAACAATGAAGTCGGTGACATCTAGTACCATAAACTAATTTGTACTTAGCAAACCCAATTACAGAGATCTAATGCATATTGGTCCACGTTAAAAAAACAAAAAAAACAAAAAAAAGGTACGATTTGGATTGTGGCCTTGTGGGTTCTAGATTCTAAATTTTGAATGAATCGTCTCTTGGATACACAAAATTTGTTTGGATACTATGCATAGTTTTACATATCAAAAATATTAGATAATTGGCTTTTGGCTTTATATGCTTTATTGACCATACTCACTGTATTAGCCCGAAAATTACAGATTTCTGTTTTTATTTGTTTTATCTATAGTATAAGGAGTTATTATTAATTATTTATCATTGAATAGATTTCAATCATGCGAAGGAAAGTTTAATTTTTATTTTTTTTACATTATAAAAGTGATTGAGTTAATTAATGATAATTTTTAGTAATTAAATAACAACTCTAATAAAAGGGTTAGAGAATATTATTGGTTAGTCTTATATTTATAGGGTTTATTAATTTGGTAGTCACCAAAGTGACCTAGGTTAGTGAGCCTTATGAATATAGAATTACATGAAAGACTAGTCATTAAGGGTGACATGAAAGATAACAATATTCTCAATAACAGTCATAGTTAGGAGATTGGAACTAGCCCAAAGGAGAGTCACTTTCAACTAACTATGAACTGGATAGGGTAATGTAATTTGTGTCATTTAGTAGTGTAGAATTGGATAGCCAAAGATAACATAACTAACTAGTAGGTGGCATAAATTACATTAGACCTATATAGGTGATAATATTTTGCACCTATAGAGTGAACACTAGATATGCTAAGGTGTTTGCCCAAAGATGGAACCGATGTGATATTAATAGTTCATCTGTTTAGAATTTATAATTCTATATTATGGATAGACTCAAGGCCTTAACGTGAGCATTGTCCTATTTTATTTCAGTGACTATTCTCACTTCGTTGCACTCTCATGCATCTAGCATTCTGACTCTCAATGGGTCAAACTTTTCAGAATGGTATGAACAAGTCCAATTCACACTAGGTGTGTTAGATCTCGACATGGCACTTTTAGCTGAAAAACCTGAGGAAGTTACTGCTGATAGTACTGCAGAACAGGTTGATACTTTGAAAGCCTGGGAGAGATCAAACATACTTAGTCTTATGTTTATGAGGATGATCATGGCTAATAATATCAAGACCTCCCTTCCTCAAACTAATAGCTCATTAGAACTATTGATTGCTGTTAAAGAACGTTTTAAATCAGCAGATTAGCAGCCTCTACCCAGCATTGCATTGCATTGCATTCTTGTATCCGTGATTTCTTGATTTTCTCAGATTTTGAATTTCTTGATTTTTGCAGATTTTTTTTTTTGTTTTTCCTAAAACTTCTCAGTATGGTTATTGGGTGCCTTCTTGATTTGACACTCACTTGCAATTCACGTTGTTCACAACAAGCTCTGCCACAGAGGGGCAAACTGTAGACACCCAATTTTGACCACACTGATAGGATTTAGGGTGGACAACGTCTTGGAGGATTCGATGATGAAAAGTACCCCGTAGAAGGTACTGGATTCCACTCAATCGAAAGGTCGAACTTCGGAAAGTGACTTCAAGCTCAAAAAAGCCCCTTTCCATGAATAAATCCTAGTTTTGTCATCATCTCTCAGAACTCATATTCACTTAGGGTTATATGAACACGAAGTGTTCTAAACGCAGTATTCTAGGTATCCAGAGATTCAATTTTAAAGAAAAATTCAAAATCGATGCACATTGTAAAGCAATTTTGAAAAAGAAGTCATTTGATTTCAAAAGACGACGAAAGTTCCGGAGGACTTCCGGACTTCAATTGGACTTCAATTTTCATTTCAAAACCTCCTGAAATATTTTTATACTCGACAGCTTTCCAACGGTACGTAAATAGACAATTTCGGACACTAAAAAGTATTTTTACAAAAGTCTGGAAAAGCAGTGAACGTAAAATTTGAAACAGGACATAAGGGCACCCAGGGGAACCCAAATAGTAAATGGCGAGTCCCATATGTGGGGTGGTGGGTCCCCCCTAAGCCACCACCCATAATGTACCCCCTCTATTGAGCTTTTTTTGGTTCCAGACCCTTCTAGAAGCCTCCCACTGCGAGGAAATTGCTTGGAAACTGCGTTTAGGCACCGAAATGGCCATTTAACCCTTTTCTTACCTCTAAAATCTCTGTTTTAATCCTAAAATTTAAGAGTTAGGTTTTCAAAACTCTATGTATAGATCCATATAAGATCATATTTGACACACAAGTACATATAGAGGAGAGTATATAGAAGAGAGAAATACATACAAGTGAATGTACTTGCAAAATACTTTCAATATAAGAGAGATTTCTAGAGAGATGAAGTGAATTATGAATTAAAAACAAGGATATTTGAATCAAGGCCTACCGTTCGGTAGGGCGAGGATGAGGTGCTTTAGTCCTGCTTGAGCTCCTTCCACTCTCATACCAAGACCCCCGAACCTAGTTTCTGGTAATGAAGGGCGAGTAACCTTATTCAATTTTGGGCAAGTCAAACTTGAGTTTCCTAATTCCCGATAAAAATTAGGTTGCGACTCTTTATCTCTAGGATCGCGTGAGGAAGTCCTAGTTTTCCCTGAAGTGTGCTCCTTGGGATCCATCCCGGGACACTACCCACCCCTCAACACGCACTGGTATCCAACAGGTGGAGACCTCAGGAAAATTTTCAAGGCAACAAGAGAACCTGGGAAAGAACCAAGAAGCCCCAACAGAGTCATCTTCGACCCCAGCCATATCAACCGCAAGAACCACCACCACAGGCACTGCTTATAGTGCCGCCACTAAATGATAGAGGGTGTTTTAACTGTGGAAAGCTGGGACATATTGCAAGGAATTGCACTGCCCATATACCTAATTGCAGGCCAGATATCGTCTTCCAAAATTGTATAAAGCCAGGACACTTAAGCAAGGATTGTCATGCACCACGAGGAGGATACTATGGCGCCCCAAGTCAAGGAATACAAGGACCTCCATATCAGACTCAAGTAAATGCTATAATCCCAGGGGAAGTAGGTTTTAATGCCAATGAACAGCAGCATTTGGAAGGTACGCTTGTACTCTTTCACAGTCCAGCTAAAGCTTTATTTGATACTGGAGTTGCACATTCTTTTATTGTTGTTAAGATTGTACGTCAGTTGGGTTTAGAATCTCAGATACTTGAGCCAGCACTGAATGATGTGTCGCCATTGGGAGTTACTGTTAAGCTGGGTAAAGTATGTAAAGATTGCCCATTGACTTTAGGAGATAGGAATCTTCCAGCTGACTTGGTAGTTCTATTGATGTCAGAGTTCAACAATATCCTAGGGATGAATTGGTTGACTAAATATAGTGCCAATTTGGACTACCTTACTAGGACGATTGTGTTTCTGATACCAGGACAACCGACGACTAGATTTCGGTGCCAGTCAACGAGCGATATGTTCTTGATAAGTGGTTTGGCTACAATCGGGAGTGCGAGTACGGAACTCAAGATGGATCTGATTCCTACTATACAAGACTTTCGAGATATATTCCAGGATATTAAGGGACTTCCACTAAAAAGGGAAATAGACTTTTGTGTCGAACTAGTACCTGGAACATTTCTTATTTCCAAGACTCCGTATCGGATGGCACCAACTGAGATGTTGGAATTGAATAAGCAAGTTTAGGAACTTGAAGATTTAGGATTTGTTCATTCGAGCACGTCACCCTGGGGAGCACCAGTTCTATTCGTGAAGGAGAAGAAAGGGACACTTTGACTCTATATGGACTACAGGGAGTTGAACAAGGTCATGATTAAGAATAAATATCCACTACCTCGGATAGACGATCTATTTGACTAGTTACAAGGATCAAAGATATTCTCCAAAATCAATTTATGTTCAGGATATCATCAACTTTTAGTTCGACCAGAGGATGTATCGAAGACTGCGTTCAGGACGAGATACGGGCATTATGAGTTTTTAATTATGCCTTTTGGATTGATGAACGCTCCAACAGTATTCATGGAGTTAATGAATAGAGTATTCAGACCATATCTGAATAAATTCATTATAGTATTCATCGATGATATTTTGATCTACTCAAAGACGAAGGAAGCTCACAAGGAGCACTTGCAGATTGCTTTACAGACACTTCGAGATAATAAGTTATATGTAAAGTTCAACAAGTGTTAATTTTGGCTATAGGAAGTCAAATTCTTGGGATATGTTATATCTCAAGATGGTATCTCTGTGGACTCATCTAAGATCGATGCAGTCTTAAGCTAGAACATACCAACTAATGCGTCAGAAGTCAGAAGTTTTCTCGACCTAGCAGGATATTACAGATGATTCATAGAAGGATTCGCCAAGATAGCGGAACCGTTGACGAATTTGATGAAAAAAGAGATGAAGTACGAGTGGACAAACAAGCATGAGAGTGCATTCCAGGAGTTAAAGGAAATATTAACTTCAGCACCAATACTCGTAATACCTAAAAGTAGAGAAAAGTATGTGATCTACAATGATACATCGTACCAAGGACTTGGTTGTGTGCGTATGCAAGACGGGAATGTCATTGTATATGGATCCAGATAGTTAAAGCTACATGACAAGAATTATCCTAAGCATGACTTGGAATTAGTAGCAATAGTGTTTGCATTGAAGATTTGGAGACACTATCTCTATGGAGAGAAAGTTTGATCTGTTTTCCGATCATAAGAGCTTGAAATATTTGTTCTCTTAGAAGGAATTGAACATGCGACAACGAAGATGAATGGAGTTACTCAAAGGCTATGACTTTTCGTTGCAATATCGTCCGGGTAAAGTAAGTGTTGTAGTAGATGCTTTGAGTCATAAATCTCGACTAGTGATCGCTGCATTATTAATTCAAGAATGGCAAGCATTAGAGGCGTTAGCTGAATTTGAGCTTCAGCCAGTGGAACCAGTAGAAGGACAACATTTTGGATGTCTCATGATACAGCCAACCTTGATCAGTCGTATCATAGAAACTCAATAGGCAGTAGAGGATTTAAAATTATAGTTCGCCAAGATTTCAGCCAAGGAATCAGAAGTCTGGAGTATCGGTACAGACGGAGCCTTACGATGTAAAGGTAGACTCTGTGTACCTAACGAAGAAAATCTCCGAAAAGAAATATTGGATGAAGTGCATAAGTCACAGATGACTATTCATCCGGGATGCATGAAGATGTACAAGGATCTGAAGAAGAATTTCTGGTGGGAAGGAATGAAGAGAGAAACTTACTATAACCATTATCAATTCCTCAATGGAAATGGGAACACATCACTATGGATTTCGTGGTGGGATTGCTGAAGTCACAGTAGAACCATGATGCTATTTGGGTAATCGTGGATTGACTTACAAAGACGGCACATTTTATTGCCTACAGTATGACATATCCAGTAGAACATTTGAGCCGGATGTATCTACAACACGTAGTACGGTTACATGGAGTACCTGCGTCTATCGTGTCAGATCGAGATTCACGTTTTACTGCAGAGTTTTGGAAGAGTCTCCAAATAGCGATGGGAATAACATTAAACTTAAGTTTAGCTGTCCATCCACAGACCAATGGGCAGACTGAATGAGTTAATTAAGTAATGGAGGATGTCGCGCCCGCCCCGAAGGCGGGGGGCGGCCCCCTCGTGGGTCGCGACCGTTTTAAAAGGAAATGAAATAAAATAGGGTAAAAGGCTCAAAGTAGCGAACCAAGGCGGGAAAGAAAATGGAGTGAAATTATGTACAAGTGGGAGTAGGGCCAGTAAAGTTTTCAGAGTCGTCACCTAACGTTTATCGGGAGTTAGGATCCCTGCAAAGACGATTAGAGTAATCATCTTTGACTTTTGAGAAACAGTTTGAGAAAGAGTAGGGCCCTTTAAAAAGTGTGACTCTTGATAGTCGTGCGTGACCAGAGTTCTTGAAGTGGGTTCGGGGACTCGATTATGTCGAGGGAAAGTATTAGGCACCCTCGAACATCCCTGACACACGGTTGCCGATTTAGTGGTTTTCATAGTAACGGGGCATAAGTAAGAAATAGTAGAATACACATATCAGACATTAAAAACGCGAGCATCCGTGACTCGCGGTTGCCGATTTACGTATCTCAACACGAGATAGTTTTGAAAGTATGTATTAGTTTGAAAGTATGTAGTTATGGCCGCACCCAAATATGAGTTGCATACGTATCTCGACACGAGAATCAGGTCGTACGTAGTTCTGTGCTGTGTATGTGTGTGAGTTTTTTGGTCGATCTAGACCGTGGGTGTATAAAATAATGTTTTTGAGTAAAGTCGGTGTAGCTAGGAACTTTAACCTGTACGGTGTAGTCCTAGACTTTAACCTTGAGAAAGTAGTGAGTTTTGAGAAAGTGTTTTTGAGTAAAAGTCGGAGTAGATCAACCGTGCGATGAGTTTTTGTATTTTTGTTTTTATGATTTTTTTGTCTTTTGTTTTATATGCCGGAAGTAAGGGTCGGTGCCCATTAAGGGTGTGAAGACTTACCTGTGCTGTTTGCAGATTCCAAGCAAAGTACCGGAAGTACGGGTCGGTGCCCAGTAGTTTAGAAAAAGATTTTTACCGGATATATGGGTCGGTGCCCAGTGCTTTGAAAAAGTACCGAAAGTATGGGTCGGTGCCCAGTGATTTGAAAAAGAAAGTACCGGAAGTACGGGTCGGTGCCCATGTAATGAAAAAGTACCAGAAGTACGGGTCGGTGCCCATGTAATGAAAAAGTACCGGCAGTACGGGTCGGTGCCCATGTAATGCAAAAGTACCGGAAGTACGGGTCGGTGCCCGATAGTTTTGAAAGAGGTTCTACCGGAAGTACGGGTCGGTGCCCAAGTGATTTGAAAGTTCCGGAAGTACGGGTCGGTGCCCAATGATTTGAAAAGGAAGTATCATTATTTGTGTTTCCTGATTTTATCAATGAAGATCTGTAATAAGAGATAAAGTGCAGCCGGATGGGTCATAAGATCTCCTTCCGGCTGACGCAGGATATAAATTCCAAATCGGGTGGAGTTCGAGGCCTCCTTCCGACTGGCGCAAGATATAACAGTTTGATAAAGTTCAGCCAGGTGGGTCATAAGATCTCCTTCTGGCTGACGCAGGATATAAAGTCCAAATCGAGTGGAGTTCGAGGCCTCCTTCCGACTGGCGCAAGATATGGCGGAATATCCGACCAGTGGATTTATAGGGAGTCCACACCACTAAAGCATATAAGTAAATAAAAGAAAGGAAAAAGGCGGAATATCCGGCCATGTGGATTTATAGGGAGCCCCAGACCACTAAGTGTATAAGTAAATAAAAGAAAAGAAAAAGGCAGAATATCCGGCCATGTGGATTTATAGGGAGCCCCAGACCACTAAGTGTAAGAGTTTGAGGGAGTTACCTGTGAAGAAGGGGGGGCAATTTGAGGCCCAGTCGGTGTTTTGTTGAGAAAGAATGAAACAAAACCGAGAAAACGTATCAGAAATAACCTAATAAGACCGAAGTCGTACTTCAATGCGAAATCGACTTGAATGGACGTCATAGTTGGGTCCGGAAGGGCCGGAAGAGCCAGAAGAGCCATAAGGCGGGCCGGAATGGGTCCGGGCTGAGTTGAGCGGGACCCGCGGGGTCAGAACTGGCCGGTATAACCTGGCGACGATGTGGCAGACACGTGGCAGTTGACTGGTTGCTGACTCAGCAGTCCTGGCCATGTGGCAGCTTGTGATTGGATGGTCAACTGGTGAGTCAGCGCTGACTCAGCGCTGACTGTTGGTTGCGCGTGTGGAGGCGAAACGGAGCCCTGATGGCGCGTTCGGCGCGTGTGGGCTTTTCCGGTGACCTTTGGAGGTCGGGCCACCGGGGTGTGAATCGTCTGGAGCAGACGATCAGGCTGGTGGTGGTGGTTTCTGGCGGTGGTTGCTGGAAAAACCGCCGGAGGAGCTTGTATACAGCGGCGGCGCGTGGGAGTCTTCTGGAGGCGCGTGCGGCCTTATTCTGTGTGTGTTTGTGGTCAGACCACCGAGGTTGGCTCCGGTTTTCTGAGAGGAAGGTCCTGGTGCGGGCGGTGAGAGAGAGAGAGGTGTTTAAGGACCTGTTTGGTTCGGTTTTCAGATTCTGGGCTAAACTTAAGGCTTTGTTTGGTTTAGACTTGATTCTGGGAGTTTCTGGGTGTTTTTAAAGGCTGTGGTTAGGTAGGGAGTTGGGTAATGGACTGAGGTTTATGGGTTTGAAGTGGTGAAGGCCATGGTGGTGTAGTGGTGGTGATATGGTGATGTTTGGTTAATGACCAAACATAGCCTATAGTTTTGGGAGGGTTTTCTCAAAAAACCAAACAAGGCCTCCATGGAGGCTGCCCCTTTTTTTTTCTTGTGCGTGGGGGAAGCTTTCTATTTATAGAAAGTTTCCCAAAACCCTACATGGGTTTTATTTCCATGTAGGCGGAACACGAGACCGTAGGTACAACCTTCGATCGGGGCCGTCGATCGTTTCGGACTTCGATCTTTGATATTTTTCAATCCGGACGTCCGATTCGGATGATTCAAAAAGATCTGGGCTTGGTTTAACGTCCTCCTCAAATTCGTATGGTTGGATCGGAATTCGTTTGAAACCCGGAAACGACTCTGTTTTCTTCAGACCGTCGACGTCTGATCTAGATCGTCAAAACGCCGACTGTCGATATCTTTTGATCCAACCGTCCGATCTTCCTGATTCAAGATGATTTGAAATTGTATTGATGTTCTCTTTGAATCGGTATGGTTCGATTGAGAATCTCTGATTTAGAAATGACCGTTTTGCCCTTGTCTTTCCCCATTGAGTCTTGAAACTTTGGTTGGACGTCGTTTCTTCTCTGATTGTCTGATTGGATGGATTCAAGTCGTTGAACCTCTGTTTTTCTCCGTATTTCCATCCAGGTATGCCCAGTCAGACTTTTCGATGTTTCTGGATTGACAATCATGTCCCTTTTCCTTGAGTTTGGGGCGTCGAAACTTCGTTCGGAGCCCGATTCTCCGTCGGTTATCAAATTTTGATGATTTGAAGTCCTAAAGGCTGGTATTGATTCCTGTTTTGCCCTGATGTAATCAAATTCAACCTTCGGTTGTCCCGGACTTGATTCCAGTTTTGAATTTTGTGCTGAACTTTGATTCCGGTTGAAAGTGTCGTCGATTTTCATAATCAGACAATCCCGAATTCTGGAACTCCGGTGGATGAGCTGTCATCTCCGTATTTGACTTTGATTTGACCTCTGGGGTCCCTGTTTGGATTCTGGAGCTCTTTTCTCGATTAGAGTGCCTGGTGGGCCCCCTACGATAGTTATTTCTTTTTTTGGCAGGTCAAAATGGGGTGTCTACAGCTGCCCCTCTTTGTCATGTTTTGCGAAGCAAATCGTGACAAAGAAAAAGACAACCCATTTTGACCCTTTTCCTTTAAGTGACGAGAATAAGTAAAAGGCGTGCCAGAGTTGGCAAGTGAGTATGAGATGCCAATGTAGGCGAGTGAATGTGAATTGCCATCGTAGGCAAGTGAGGATGAGGTGCCAATGTAGGTGAGTGAATGTGAAATGCCATTGTAGGCAAGTGAGTATGAGGTGCCAACGTAGGCAAATGATTGGTGTGCCAAAGTAGGCAGCTGGGGATTGGGAGTATTGCTAGAGTGGGCAAATTGCTCCGCTGGGGATTGAGAGCGTTACCAGAATGGGTGCACGACTCTGTTGGGGATTCATGTGAGAATTCAGTAGAAGAGGGATGGTGTAGTCAAGAAGTGCGTAATCGCGTAATCTCGAACTTTAACCAAAAATGTAGTAAAGTGAGGGTATGGTCGAGCTCTTAAAGCTGCCTACGTATCTCCCGTCGGGAGAATCAGACCAAGCGTAGTTCATGCTACGATAGAACAAGAGTCATGAAAAAAATGAGACGAGAGAGCAAAATGCCACGTCGGGGTGTGATTGTTGTGTGTGAGATAGCGAAATGCCACGTGGGGCGTGATCGCTGTGAAATAAGAGAGCAAAATGCCGCGTCGGGGCGTGATTGCTATGAAGTTATAGAGTGGCAAAATGCGATTCGCGTGATTGCCCTGAATATAAGAGACGAGAATAGCAAAGTCCGATACGGGTAATTGCCGTGGGGATAAGGTCCAACAGAATGCGATGTGCGTGACTGTTGAAGATATGAGAGAGCAAAATGCCGAGTAAGGCGTGATTGCTGTAAAGAGTTTAAGATAAGAGAAGCAAAATGCCACATGGGGCGTGATTGATGTGAAGATTTCGAGAGCAAAATGCCACGTGGGGCGTGATTGCTGTAAGGAGTGATGAAATTAGCGAAATGCGGTATGCGTGATCGCCGTGAAAAGGTAGGGATAACAAAATGCGATGTGCATGATTGCTATAGAGTGCGGGAGGGTAAGAGAAATACCTGATGCTTGATGTCGATGTAAGTTGGATACCGTTTTGAGGACTTATACCTGATGGTAGGTGATATGAACAGGATGCCACTTGACGGACTTACTCCTGATATTGAAGATGTGATTGGGAAGCCTCTTGACGGACTCATTCCCGGTAGTGAGATTGTGAACGGGATGCCTCTTGATGGATTCATTCCCGGTTCTGATGATGAATTCTGATGTCGAGTAGTGAATAGGATGCCGCTGGAGGGTCTTCTACCTGATGCCGGAAGTGAATAGTGGACAGGACGCCGCTGGGGGTCTTATACCTGATTCCTGATTTGAGCGTGAACGGTTAGACCTGAGCGAGGGATAGATTTCTTGACAATCTACCGAGGAGAAGACCGGTTTGATATGTGGATCCGAGCAGATGGATCAAATGTGAAGTTGCGAGTCTGAGCAAAGGTTGATATCGTGGCTTAGTTAGTGGTGAGCTTTTGGGCTATTTGAGAGGATTGCCAGAACCAGTTGCCCCTGCTATAAAAGTATGCATTGTCTGCTAAGTTGAAAGATATGAATGGATTTTGAAAGCCATGTCATGCTAAGTATAAGTACTTACAAGAGTATGATGCATGAATCTATCATCTGTGAAAGAATGCTCATGAGTTAGTGGAAATTGAATGTCTTGTCGCCTGTTGAGTACTAGAAGACAAAGTATTTGACCGTGTGGGCTTAGAGCCCCAGTGATCATCCTTCAGAAGGATCCAGTTTTTCAGTATTTGATTTCTCTCAAGCTCTCATTCTCTTTGAAACCATTTTTACCTTCGGCGCCCTCACGGGTTTTCACCGAATCCAGTTATATGATCGTTGCACTTCAGTGTATCTTGTGATTTGAAAGTATGTGGCACCCCCGTCGTTTGGAATGATGCAAGTATGTGATTTAGTGAACCCAACAAGGCCTGTGTCAATCAAAGTGGACTTTACTGGGTTGTAACATAGGCCAGGGTCATGGGTTGAGAAACGAAAGGATCGCATGAAGGCTCAAAGTATATTTTGAAAAGTCGGTTAAAATTCCTGAGATCACCTTATGCCTTGCGTCTTTTCTCTTTTTGATTCTGCTCTTTTTTTTTTATTCTTGTTTTTGTATTCATCCCAATCTAGTGTGGGGTATGTTATCGCTGAGTAAAGTATGTACTGGGGAGAATTGCCCCAGTTTGAAGTATGTATCCGAGTCGGATCATTTCTTTTGTGGATGTGCTCCAGCTTTGCATTGAGTTCTATTTTGTTTTTTTTCTCTTTCTTTTTCCTTTTGGCATTGCCCCAGTATAGGGGATGATCCTCAGGGGTTTAAGTTTGAAAAGAAATCATCGTATGGCTCAAGTGGGCTAACGAGGAAAAGTAGTGTATAGATAGCTGAAATGATTGCCTCTAATCATTTTGACACAAGTCGAGTCGGGTTCAGAGATCACATATATGCATCATTGAAGTTAGAGATCCTGAGAATGAGTATTTACTTTCCTGACCAGGATTGAGGGGCCCCATGTGGGCCAGCAGTGATCGTGATGATCTCTTTTGCTGAGATGTGGGGGCAAAGATTGCCCCAGTCTATGTATGTCATGATCCTGAGAATGGACCAAGGTGTTCTTGAATGCCCGTCGGCTGTCTGCTCCGTTCTTGTGTCCTCAGATGACATCAAGCTGTCATAGTGAAGTATGATTTTGTCACCTGATTCTTGTTAAGATGTGAGCATCGTCAGAGGATGAAATGGCTGATTTGTGAACTTGAGTCATTTCTCGGCATGACCTTGTGTTGATCGTACTTTCAGGTAGAATCGAACATAGCTTTGTTACGTCCGGAAGTCTAGTACAATGTCTAATTCGTATTCAACAAGTAGTAAGACAGTCATATCCAACATACTCATGAGATTTAAGGAATGAGAACAGATGACAATTATTGAATGATGCAAAGAATGAGTTTTGTTTTTGTTTTTTGTTTGAAAGTATACGCTTATGCAAAGCAGACAAAGCATAAATTCAATAGTATGGAGAAACTGCCCCTGTATGGCAGATGATGAGGAGTAATGTTTCAAGACAGTGGGTCGAGTATTGGGTCTCTTACGAGAGTCGTCTCGGGCATGGACAGAGCTTGTGGATGTATATGGGTAGAAGTAGGCCTATTGGTTCAGCGGCTTGAAGGTTCGAACAATCGCGAATGCGCTGGTACTGCTCGAATTTGACCTCTGCGGATTCTGTCATCTGCCCTGCTCAGGCTAAATGTTCGGATTTGGAAGTTGGATTTGAAAATCAGAGCTGTTTGGACTGGTTGTCCATTCAGACTTTCTCAATTCGTGGAGAAGTCGGTGATACCGGGAGTAGGCTGAGCGTGTAGAAGCTTCCCATGTTGACCTCTATAAAAAATGTACCTGCAGGGGAGGTTAGAAGAAGTAGAGGTAGACGTAAAGTTAGTAAGTCTCTTCAAAGAAAAGAAATGGGGATTCTTCTCCCAGTGACTCGTTAGAGATGAGAGAGTACTGCCGCAGTATAATGTGTGTTCCCAAGGTATGAGATGCATCTGGATAGCCTTTCGGCGTCACCAAATGTCTTTGAAAAGTGGATTTGTCCTTGGGGAGTTTTATTTTTGTTTTTGAAAGGTGAGAATGAGCTTTGAAAAAAGTCTGGCAACCTTCCGGCACCATTTATGAGTTTTTTTTTTTAAGTTTATCCAACCCTGGTCTATATACAGGTGCAAGGGGAAGATAAAGAAGAATCGGGTAGCCTTTCAGCGCCGTTTTATGAATTTGAGAGAGTGTATCTATCCTTATTAAAATGTAAGGATATGATGAGTAAGAATGTGTAGCCTTTCGGTGCCGTTTTGAGTTTGAAAAGTTTTTCCCCCTTGTTTGTAAAAGCACAGGGGGAAGACAGAGAATGATCTGGTAGCTCGTCGGGTCCGTTTATTGTTTTTGAAAAGTTTTCCGTCCCCAGTTTATATAAGAGGAGGATGGAAAAGAATTGGGCAGCCTAACAGCGCCGTATTATGTTTTTTGAAAAGTTTTTCCACCCTTGGTTTATATAAAGGGATGATAGAAAAGAATCAGACAGCCTATCGGCACCGTTTCGTATTTTGAAAAGTTTTGAATGCACACGTGCAGAATGTGACTATGTGGAGAGGTTGACATCTAATGTAGACTTATTTAGGTCCGGTTCCCGAACCTTCAAACCTCTGGTGCCGTAACACCTTCTCAGGTTGGTGGTTTCGAGCGGAGGAACTTTCGGTGCTGGTATCGACGGTACTACCGCAACGGCCATGCCACTTACTGATCCTCCTATCTAATCTTAAAAGGTTTCAGTTTCAGAAACGGGTTATGTCATGCTTGATGCAAGTGTGTAGTGTGTATAGCGGTAAAGTACGACATTGGCCTTGTAGTTTCAGTATGGCATTGGCCTTGCAGTGTCTTTTGAGTCGCAGGTACCTGTGCAAACAAGTTTATAACCTAAAAAAGAATTATAGAAGTATAGAGTAGTTAGTGAAATAAATGCCCCTTTAGAATATGAAAACCACCAAAGTGATGGCCTGAGTCCTCATTCTAGCAATCCCCAGCAGAGTCGCCAGCTGTCGCGCCCGCCCCGAAGGCGGGGGGCGGCCCCCTCGTGGGTCGCGACCATTTTAAAAGGAAATGAAATAAAATAGGGTAAAAGGCTCAAAGCAGCGAACCAAGGCGGGAAAGAAAATGGAGTGAAAGTATGTACAAGTAGGAGTAGGGCCAGTAAAGTTTTCAGAGTCGCCACCTAACGTTTATCGGGAGTTAGGATCCCTGCAAAGACGATTAGAGTAATCATCTTTGACTTTTGAGAAACAGTTTGAGAAAGAGTAGGGCCCTTTAAAAAGTGTGACTCTTGATAGTCGTGCGTGACCAGAGTTCTTGAAGTGGGTTCGGGGACTCGATTATGTCGAGGGAAAGTATTAGGCACCCTCGAACATCCCTGACACACGGTTGCCGATTTAGTGGTTTTCATAGTAACGAGGCATAAGTAAGAAATAGTAGAATACACATATCAGACATTAAAAACGCGAGCATCCGTGACTCGCGGTTGCCGATTTACGTATCTCAACACGAGATAGTTTTGAAAGTATGTATTAGTTTGAAAGTATGTAGTTATGGCCGCACCCAAATATGAGTTGCATACGTATCTCGACACGAGAATCAGGCCGTACGTAGTTCTGTGCTGTGTATGTGTGTGAGTTTTTTGGTCGATCTAGACCGTGGGTGTATAAAATAATGTTTTTGAGTAAAGTCGGTGTAGCTAGGAACTTTAACCTGTACGGTGTAGTCCTAGACTTTAACCTTGAGAAAGTAGTGAGTTTTGAGAAAGTGTTTTTGAGTAAAAGTCGGAGTAGATCAACCGTGCGATGAGTTTTTGTATTTTTGTTTTTATGATTTTTTTGTCTTTTGTTTTATATGCCGGAAGTAAGGGTCGGTGCCCATTAAGGGTGTGAAGACTTACCTGTGCTGTTTGCAGATTCCAAGCAAAGTACCGGAAGTACGGGTCGGTGCCCAGTAGTTTAGAAAAAGATTTTTACCGGAAATATGGGTCGGTGCCCAGTGCTTTGAAAAAGTACCGAAAGTATGGGTCGGTGCCCAGTGATTTGAAAAAGAAAGTACCGGAAGTACGGGTCGGTGCCCATGTAATGAAAAAGTACCAGAAGTACGGGTCGGTGCCCATGTAATGAAAAAGTACCGGAAGTACGGGTCGGTGCCCATGTAATGCAAAAGTACCGGAAGTATGGGTCGGTGCCCGATAGTTTTGAAAGAGGTTCTACCGGAAGTACGGGTCGGTGCCCAAGTGATTTGAAAGTGCCGGAAGTACGGGTCGGTGCCCAATGATTTGAAAAGGAAGTATCATTATTTGTGTTTCCTGATTTTATCAATGAAGATCTGTAATAAGAGATAAAGTGCAGCCGGATGGGTCATAAGATCTCCTTCCGGCTGACGCAGGATATAAATTCCAAATCGGGTGGAGTTCGAGGCCTCCTTCCGACTGGCGCAAGATATAACAGTTTGATAAAGTTCAGCCAGGTGGGTCATAAGATCTCCTTCTGGCTGACGCAGGATATAAAGTCCAAATCGGGTGGAGTTCGAGGCCTCCTTCCGACTGGCGCAAGATATAACAGTTTGATAAAGTTCAGCCAGGTGGGTCATAAGATCTCCTTCTGGCTGACGCAGGATATAAAGTCCAATCGGGTGGAGTTCGAGGCCTCCTTCCGACTGGCGCAAGATATAACAGTTTGATAAAGTTCAGCCAGGTGGGTCATAAGATCTCCTTCTGGCTGACGCAGGATATAAAGTCCAAATCGGGTGGAGTTCGAGGCCTCCTTCCGACTGGCGCAAGATATGGCGGAATATCCGACCAGTGGATTTATAGGGAGTCCACACCACTAAAGCATATAAGTAAATAAAAGAAAGGAAAAAGGCGGAATATCCGGCCATGTGGATTTATAGGAGCCCCAGACCACTAAGTGTATAAGTAAATAAAAGAAAAGAAAAAGGCGGAATATCCGGCCATGTGGATTTATAGGGAGCCCCAGACCACTAAGTGTAAGAGTTTGAGGGAGTTACCTGTGAAGAAGGGGGGGCAATTTGAGGCCCAGTCGGTGTTTTGTTGAGAAAGAATGAAACAAAACCGAGAAAACGTATCAGAAATAATCTAATAAGACCGAAGTCGTACTTCGATGCGAAATCGACTTGAATGGACGTCATAGTTGGGTCCGGAAGGGCCGGAAGAGCCAGAAGAGCCATAAGGCGGGCCGGAATGGGTCCGGGCTGAGTTGAGCGGGACCCGCGGGGTCAGAACTGGCCGGTATAGCCTGGCGACGATGTGGCAGACACGTGGCAGTTGACTGGTTGCTGACTCAGCAGTCCTGGCCACGTGGCAGCTTGTGATTGGATGGTCAACTGGTGAGTCAGCGCTGACTCAGCGCTGACTGTTGGCTGCGCGTGTGGAGGCGAAACGGAGCCCTGGTGGCGCGTTCGGCGCGTGTGGGCTTTTCCGGTGACCTTTGGAGGTCGGGCCGCCGGGGTGTGAATCGTCTGGAGCAGACGATCAGGCTGGTGGTGGTGGTTTCTGGCGGTGGTTGCTGGAAAAACCGCCGGAGGAGATTGTATGCAGCGGCGGCGCGTGGGAGTCTTCTGGAGGCGCGTGCGGCCTTATTCTGTGTGTGTTTGTGGTCAGACCACCGGGGTTGGCTCCGGTTTTCTAAGAGGAAGGTCCTGGTGCGGGCGGTGAGAGAGAGAGAGGTGTTTAAGGACCTGTTTGGTTCGGTTTTCAGATTCTGGGCTAAACTTAAGGCTTTGTTTGGTTTAGACTTGATTCTGGGAGTTTCTGGGTGTTTTTAAAGGCTGTGGTTAGGTAGGGAGTTGGGTAATGGACTGAGGTTTATGGGTTTGAAGTGGTGAAGGCCATGGTGGTGTAGTGGTGGTGATATGGTGATGTTTGGTTAATGACCAAACATAGCCTATAGTTTTGGGAGGGTTTTCTCAAAAAACTAAACAAGGCCTCCATGGAGGCTGCCCCTTTTTTTTTCTTGTGCGTGGGGGAAGCTTTCTATTTATAGAAAGTTTCCCAAAACCCTACATGGGTTTTATTTCCATGTAGGCGGAACACGAGACCGTAGGTACAACCTTCGATCGGGGCCGTCGATCGTTCCGGACTTCGATCTTTGATATTTTTCAATCCGGACGTCCGATTCGGATGATTCAAAAAGATCTGGGCTTGGTTTAATGTCCTCCTCAAATTCGTATGGTTGGATCGGAATTCGTTTGAAACCCGGAAACGACTCTGTTTTCTTCAGACCGTCGACGTCTGATCTAGATCGTCTAAACTCCGACTGTCGATATCTTTTGATCCAACCGTCCGATCTTCCTGATTCAAGATGATTTGAAATCGTATTGATGTTCTCTTTGAATCGGTACGGTTCGATTGAGAATCTCTGATTTAGAAATGACCGTTTTGCCCTTGTCTTTCCCCATTGAGTCTTGAAACTTTGGTTGGACGTCGTTTCTTCTCTGATTGTCTGATTGGATGGATTCAAGTCGTTGAACCTCTGTTTTTCTCCATATTTCCATCCAGGTATGCCCAGTTGGACTTTTCGATGTTTCTGGATTGACAATCATGTCCCTTTTCCTTGAGTTTGGGGCGTCGAAACTTCGTTCGGAGCCCGATTCTCCGTCGGTTATCAAATTTTGATGATTTGAAGTCCTAAAGGCTGGTATTGATTCCTGTTTTGCCCTGATGTAATCAAATTCAACCTTCGGTTGTCCCGGACTTGATTCCAGTTTTGAATTTTGTGCTGAACTTTGATTCCGGTTGAAAGTGTCGTCGATTTTCATAATCAGACGATCCCGAATTCTGGAACTCTGGTGGATGAGCTGTCATCTCCGTATTTGACTTTGATTTGACCTCTGGGGTCCCTGTTTGGATTCTGGAGCTCTTTTCTCGATTAGAGTGCCTGGTGGGCCCCCTACGATAGTTATTTCTTTTTTTGGCAGGTCAAAATGGGGTGTCTACAGAGGACATGTTAAGCGCTTGTATCATTGATTTTGAGAGTTCTTGGGAGACATTCTTACCTTTGATTGAGTTCGCCTACAACAACAGTTATCATTCGAGCATAGGAATGGCACCGTTCGAAGCTTTGTACGGAAGACCATGCCGATCGTTGCTATGTTGGACCAAAGTCAAAGATACCCAACTTCTTAGGCCAGAGATGGTACGAGAGACAACTAAGAAGATTCAGATTGTACGTGAGAAAATGAAGACAGCTCAAACGCGACACAAGAGTTATGCTGACAAGCAATGCAAAGACTTGGAGTTTGCCATTAGAGATCACGTGCTACTCAAGGTTTCACCTATTCGAGACATCGTTAGATTTGGTCAGAATAAAGGCAAGCTCTAGCCACGATTTATCAGACCATTCAAGATTTTAGAGCGTGTTGAAAAGGTTGCTTATCGCCTTGCGTTACCATCGAAGATGTCAGGAGTGCACAACGTTTTCCACATTAGTATGCTGAGGAAGTGTGCCTACAACCCAGCACACGAGATCAACTTCAAAGATATTGAAGTCAACGACAATGTTACATTCAACGAAGGACCAGTTCGTATTTTGGATCGAGGGATCAAGAAACTCATAAACAAGGAGATTCTATTGGTGAAGGTTCAGTGGAAGCATCGTGATGAAGGAGAAGCTTCATGGGAGCTAGAGTCAGAAATGCAAGAGAAGTTTCCGTTTTTATTTTAGACCTTTTTGTTTTCGATTTCGATGATGAAATCCTTAATGAGTGGTGGATGATGTAACACCATGTATTTTGATATATAAATAAGACCTGGTATTCATTTCTGCATACTTGTTTAACCCTTACTTTCATTTGGTGAAATTGGCTACTGATCGATTGCCTTTGTTTCCCAATCGATTGTCACTTTTTAAATACCAATTGATTGTCATCTTTCCAATCAATTTCTATTCTACTGATCTGAATTCATTACGTGGCAACATACCAACCGATTGCCTTCAAAATCTATAAACAATCGATTGGCATAAGCAGAGATAAATTTTCTTCTTTTCTTGAGCTTTAGACGCGTGGCACTTCAATCCTTTACATATATGCATTCATTTCGTGGCCTTGGGGAGTTTTTACAGTCTTGAGAGAGAGAGAGAGAGAGAGAGAGAGAGAGAGAGGGAGAGACACACACACCTTATGGGTTTATACACACAATCACACATCTATATATATACCCACACAAACATACACACGCACATACACACTGCCATGGGAAGATAGAAGAGAAGGAGAAGAAGAGGAGAGAAGGAGAAGAAGAAGAAGAAAAGGAAGAGAAAGAGACAGAGAAAAAATAGAGACAGAAAAGAGGAGGAGAGAGAGAGAAAGCTTGGTTCACAAGCTCACACACTCCCAAACATGCCCTTGGTGAGTTACAACTCACTTGGTCCCTTTATATTGATGTTTTATAAGTTTTTATGAGGATTGGTTGTACCTAATACGTCCTTATGACGTTTATATATGTTGTTTTATTTATCTGCTGGAAAAGACGAAGTGCCAATCGATTGACATTATTCCCAATCGATTGCCATCAGTCTGATCCCAATCAATTGAATAAGTTTCTAATCGATTGCCATTAATTATAACCCAATGGATTGCCAAAGTTAGCAATCGATTGGTATTATTTTGGATCCAATCGATTGTCAGTTTCCTTAATCGATTGTTATGATTTTTATCCCAATCGATTATTATAATTTTTGTCTCAATCGATTGACCCTTGTCCCAATCGATTGGTATTGGCAGAACATGGAATCTTTTGCCTATTTATTATATTAAGGGTTCGATTCTCTATTCAGACTTCTGTTATGTTGTTCTGGGTTGATCAGGGATAATGTACAACAAAGGGTAAGTATGATTAAGAACAATGGGTTAATAAAATGACGTGAGATATTATACGGTTCATGTATGAGTTTGATATCCATTTTTTTAATCAAAGTAGTCAGGCCACATTGGGAATTGTCATGTGTTGATATTAGAACGTAACTTAGGTAGGTTTGATAAGTTCTGGGAATGGTACATGGATGGACGTTTGGTCATGATATATTCTTAAAAGCCAGTGAAATATTAAATGTTCTTAAAAGGCGGTGAGCTGGACCAAGTAGTCCTAGGATAAATCAGAGGATTCATGATATGCTCTTAAAAGCCAGTGAACTGTTAAATGTTCTTAAAAGGTGGTGAGCTGGGATGTATGATAGATGACGCTTAGTCGTGGCAATAGATGATATGCCTTGTTCGAAACGTTATGTCCCTGAAATGCGGTGAGCAGGATATATGTTCTTAAAAGTTGGGTACTGACTGACGTGGAGTCTATGATATGCGGTGAACAAGATATATTGCTCTTAAAAGCAATGGACGAAATAAGGGTGTATCCCTAGAGTTAAATGATTGTGTCTGTTCCATTCAGTCAGAGTATATTGAATTCCGGTCTTCGATAATAAGACGACAAGGGTTGGTTAACGACGTTGATTAAAGGAGTAAAATATTAATATAGTAGAATTTTAACTCGTGTCTTCATAAGCTTGTTTTTACTTCAGATAATTGGTACCTTGTTAGTTTATACTCACTCAACTCTCAGTAAGCTGACGGCCTTTATTGCTTAGATTTTCCCCGTCTAGACTTTCCTATACCTTATTCTACAAATGACGGAGCCTACAACGATGGTAACTATTCAGGATGAGAATAAACAGAGGGTGGCCCCACTGATGATGTCTATGCTGGGGAGAACTACTACGCTGATGTGTACGCCAGCTGAAGATCTGGAGATAGTTATTAGTTTGTTATTTCTGTTTAGACTGTTTTGTTATATTTGGTACTTGGGCATATGTTGCTTCCAAACCTTATATACTTCCGTTGTAGCTTTACTGTTGTAATAACTCTGATGTTTGTAATAGAAGCAACGGTTATTATATCCAGTTTGTTTTTATTACTATTCTTGTTATAGACTAGTACTGCGTGGTGTGGATTATTAGTGACTTTCACCAGTCATTCCCTACGGACCCAAAAAGGAAATTTATTTTTCTCTATTTTTATTGCTCTGTGGCGTGACATTGTCTAAGTTGGATGTTACTGGAACTCAGCTTTATTTGGTTATGCAAAACTCAGTTTGTTGTTTAACTTTGTTGTAGTTGGTTCTAGTATTTTATGTGATGGTTTGTATAAAATTTCTTTGAATCATGAGTTTGCACAATCTTTAATAACCCTGCATTCGGATGTTGGTTCAAAATATGGCCTAAATTAATGAAAAGTCTTCAATCTTGAGGCATAGGAGACTGGGGCATATCTCCAGGGATAGAATTGAGAGATTTGTGAAGTATGGGATTTTAGATAACCTAGACTTCATTGATTTTGAAGTGTGTGTGGATTGCATTAAGGGAAAGAAAACTTAACACACTAAGAAAGGTGCCACAAGAAGTTCTGAGCTTCTTGAAATAATTCATGCAGATATTTGTGGACCACTCTATATTCCATGTTTTGCTGGAGAGCGATACTTTATCACCTTTATAGATGATCTTTCTCACTATGGTTATGTATATCTAATACATGAAAAGTCTTAGGCCATTGACATCCTTGAGGTGTTCATTAGTGAGGTCGAGAGACAGTTAGATAGAAAGGTTAAAATAGTGAGGTCTGATAGAGGTGGTGAGTTCTATGGTAGTTGTGATGAAACGGGCCAAAATCCTGGCCCATTTGCCAAATTTCTTGAAAAACGTGGCATTTATGCTCAATACAGAATGCCAGGTATGCCACAGCAGAATGGAGTTGCTGAAAGGCGTAATCGTACTCTTTTGGATATAGTTAGGAGTATGATGAGTTTTTTCAAGTGTACCTAATTCATTGTGGGGTGAAGCATTCAAGACTACAATGTATATCTTGAACAAGGTTCCTAGTAAGGCAGTCCCAACAACTCCTTTTGAGTTGTGGACTGGTAGGAAGCCTAGTTTGAGACATTTACATGTTTGGGGTTGTCTAGCAGAAGCAAGAATCTTCAATCCACATGAGAAAAAGTTAGATTTAAGGACAATATCTGGATATTTCATTAGCTATTCGGATAAGTCAAAAGGGTATAAATTTTATTGTCCTAACCATAGTACGAGGATAGTGGAAACCGATAATGCCAGATTCTTAGAGAATGGTGAAATTAGTGGGAGTGATGAATCAAGAAAAGTAAATCTCGAGAAAAAAAGAGTGGATATCCCACCATCCTTTCCTCCTGGAGAAATTGTTGTTCCTCAGCCTATTCAACCAGTTGAGGCAAACGAACAACATAATAGAAATGATTCACCACTTCATGAGGATGTTGCCATTGAAAATAATGTAGAACCACCACAACTGGCAATTCTGAGAAGATCTCAGAGGGAAATGAGACCTGCCATTTAAGATGATTATGTGGTGCATCTACAAGAATTTGGTTTGATATTGGGATTAACAAGGATCTTGTTTCATTTTCACAAGCCATAGAAAGTGATAATTCTAGTAAATGGATCGATGCGATGAATGAAGAGTTGAAATCGATGGACCAGAATGGTGTCGGGGATCTCGTCGAATTGCCTAATAATGTAAGAAAGTCGGCTGTAAATGGGTCTTCAAGACCAAGCGCAATGCTAAAGGCAATATCGAACGATATAAGGCCAGACTTGTGGCTAAAGGTTTCACTCAGAAAGAAGGCATTGACTATAGAGAGACCTTCTCTCCCGTATCTAAGAGGGCTCACTAAGAATTATAATGGCACTTGTAGCTCATTATGACTTAAAGTTACATCAAATGGATGTGAAAACTGCTTTTTTGAATGGAAATTTGGATGAGGATATCTACATGGAGCAACATGAAGGGTTCATAAAGGAAGGTAAAGAACACTTGGCTTGCAAATTAAAGAAACCGATTTACAGTCTTAAACTAATTTCCAGACAATGGTAAATAAGGTTTAATGATACCATTACTGCTTTTGGATTTAAGGAAAACACTATTGATCAATGTATATATCTGAAGGTCAGTGGGAGCAAGTTTATCTTTTTAGTTTTGTACGTGGATGACATTTTGCTAGCCAATAGTGATCTTGGTTTGTTGCACCAAACCAAAGAGTATCTCGCCAAGAGCTTTAAAATGATTGATAAGGGTGAGGCGTCCTATGTCATTGGCACAGAGATCTTTAGGGATCAATCTCGAGGATTGTTAGGATTGTCTCAGAAAGGTTATATCAATTGAGTCTTGGAAAGATTCAATATATGATTGTGTTCAGTCAGTGATGCACCAATCATAAAAGGTGATAAATTAAATGAAAGTCAGTGCCCTAGGAATGACTTAGAAAAGGAACAAATGAAGAAAGTTCCATATGCATCAGCTATGGGAAGCTTAATGTATGCTCAGACTTGTACCAGACCAGATATTAGTTTTGTAGTTGGAATGCTAGGTAGATATCAAAGTAACCCAGGAATGGAACATAAGAAAGCAGCGAAGAAGGCTATGCGATATCTTTAAGGAACAAAGGATTATATGCTCACATATAGGAGATCAGATTAGTTAGAAGTGATTAGGTATTCAGACTCGAATTTTGCTAGTTGCTTAGATAGCAGAAAGTCCACATCAGGATTTGTGTTTCTGCTAGCTAGTGGAGCAATCTCGTGGAAGAGTGTGACGCAGTCCATTATTGCTTCATCCATAATGGAGGCCGAGTTTGTGGTATGCTTTGAGGCCACAAGTCATGCTCTATGGTTGTGGAATTTTATTTCAGGACTTGGTGTTATTGACTCCATTGCCAGGCTGCTGAAACTTTATTGTGACAATACCGCAGCAATTTTCTTCTCCAAGAATAGGAAGTACTCTAGTGGTTCCAAACACATGGAACTTATGTACTTGGTTGTTATAGAAAGAGTCCAGAAATAATAAGTGTCAATTGAGAATTTAAGTACCACTCTTATGGTTGCTGATCCATTGACTAAAGGATTACCTCCAAAGACATGTAAGGAACATATTATTAGGATGGGTCTTTTGAGTAATCCTTGATATGTATAATGATGGATATTTCAGTTGTTGTGTACTTGACGCTTTTGCACAATGATATTTTGTTTCTGTCTATTTTCTATTTTTCAATTATGTGTGCACATATTATGTTTGGTAATTTGATAAACAGGAAATGTCTTAACAAGACAAATTACAGGGGCATTTTGGCATAATAGACTAGGTTAGTAAAGGTTATTAATGGCGGAGTACATAGAAGGGAGTATGGCATAGATGTTGTACAATCACTATGACTCACATTAATAGTCTAAGCTAAAATTAGTATTACAGTTTCTTATTAATTCGGATTATTGGCTAGTTTTTAGGAATTTGTGATCACATGTCAAAGTCTTTTAGTATAGGTCCAATAGAGTCAAAAGTTTTAAAACAAACTTGCATATTTGATTAAAATCATAGTTTGCATCATAATCGACTAAGTGGACCAAGTAGGGGAATGTTATCCACGTGACTTTGAGTCACATGAAAGTAGTCCATTAGTCTCCTAAGTTGGTTGGACTCCACTACCATTTTATTAGCAAATAGAAAATATGCCTGATTAATAAAATTTAATATATGAAATAAATAACTGCTTTGGAGGTTACATAAAACTAACGATGGAAAAGTTTTCCAAAGTAAGTTATTTTAGGGCCCTCTTCTCTCCTCTATAAAATGTACAAACTTTCCCTTTCAAACTATCTCTATCAGTTACAGAAAAGTTTGTGAATATTGAGAGACAGAGAGAAGAAAGGAGAAGCCTTACATCAAGTGTTCAATTAAGGGGTTTCCAATCACCGTCTCTATCAATCGTCAATGGCAAACAACATTACGCATTAATGTAGTATTTGATCAATCTTGAGATGTATTAGATTCAAGATCCATAAGTTTTTCGCATGAAAGTATGATTGTTTATTTGATTATAATCTAACATCTACAATAACAGGGACACATTGTTGGAATTTACCTATGTGAACATAAAAGTGGAGTTTATTCTTGTAAATGTTCATGAAAGTGGAATTTACCAGGATTTGGCACATGCCCATAACAGTGCTGAAATATAGGAAAGTCTCAAAAGAAGCTGAATAAATTCATGTGTGCGATATTTTCGGTTTTGACATAAAGAAGATGTGCTTTAATCGAATACACATAATATATTGTTGGGATATATATTACATGTGGAATAATCCCATTAATTTAGGGATTGGGATTTTGCTAGATTTCTATTATTATTTGGTTTCTTTTTGTGATAGAGTTGTATTACTTGTCCAATAAGTAATGGGATGCAAATTCTATATAAAGGGATGTTGTATAGGAATTTTGGAAGCCTTTGGTGTACCAAGTTAGGGGTCTCCCCACATGGGAGTGCATGATCTAGGGTGAGAGAGTGAGAGTTCTTTGGGGTATTGAGAGTGGATATACAAAGGGTGTAAGGGTTGGGCTATAGGATTTAATCCAAAGTGTCTTGTACTAATTGTTTATTCTCAATAGTAAAAGAATTGGTCGCTCGGGTGTGGACGTAGGCATGGTTTTGTCGAACCACGTAAAAATATGTGTTTTCTTTGGTGTGCTTGTTTATTACTGTTGGTGTATTTATGTGTGTTTATGGGGGAATTTGGTTCTGCATTTTTAAATTCCGAACAAGTGGTATCAAAGCCATGGTGGTCAGATGGGCACGGTTGCGAAAGTAGAGATTAACGACACGGTGATTAAAGGAAAATATCGTACAGAAAAAAATGATGATGCAGCAGTATGGACGATGAAGTGGTCGACACTGGTCATGGCGTGGATGACTTGCTGCAGGATGATTCATGAAGCCTTGGATAGGGTAGTCATCCAATGCAATGCGCTCATGTGAGCAAAGGCGCTACAGATTCATCGGTGGGTGTGGATTTATAAAATTTTGCACAGATTGAAATTTATTTTTCTTGGTGATAGATCCTATATAGATTGCAGCAGGTTTGGATCTAGGGCCGAAAAATAGTTTTGATGTTACTGTGATTGTAGCAGGTTTTACTGTGATTGTAGCAGGTTACGTATGGTGGAGAGGTTCTCACATTCTACTCATATCGGCATTTCTCTTGTTAGATTTTGGGTACGGTAAGTATGTGCTTTTGCAGAAAATAATTTGATGGGTTCTAAGAGGGTGGGGCAGACACAAGCGCAATTATCTGACAAAGGTAATTGCAAGGATACTGCACGTAGGAATGTTGATAGAATATTTTTGGAGCAGGTTTGCTATTTAGGTGGTGTGATATTGATCCCAAAGTTGCGGAGGAATCTTATATTGTTGTTGAAATCATACACGGCAGTTGAGAGAAGTGTGGATGATTTTATCGTCTGGTTGGTCCTTGATGGATGAATTCTTGCAACTGCGTGAATGGTTATTTTCACGGTTCAGACGATGGTGAGAGAAAATCATGTTGGAGAGAAAGAGGGATCGAGGCTCTTCTCTGGAGTTAATGGGTATAATTAACTCGGGCCTGCACATGTATTGGTTGTGTTGATCGAATCGAAGGTGTCGAGACTGTATTGATTCGAGGGTGTGTAGACTGGTATGGTGATGGCCAATGGATTTGTTTGCAGTTTGGCAAGCAGTGGCAAAGTGGTTGACTTTGTGAGTGCTCCGGTTAAGGGGGTGCTGGTCATGTGTGATAGAATGGTTGGGCAGTTTCCCCACATATGATATAGGGGGTGATTGTTGGGTTATATATCACATGTGGAATAATCCCATTAATTTAGGGATTGGGATTTGGCTAGATTCCTATTATTATTTAGTTTCCTTTGTGATTAAGTTGTATTACTTGTCCAACAAGTAATGGGTTGCAAACTTTATATAAAGGGATGTTGTATCGGAATTAAGGAAGCCCTTGGTGTACCAAGTTGGGGCTATCCCCTTATGAGAGTGCATGGTCTAGGGTGACAGAGTGAGGGTTCTTTGGGGTATTGAAAGTGGGTATACAAAGGGTGTAAGGGTTGGGTTATGGGAATTAATCCAAAGTGTCTTGTACTAAATGTTTATTCTCAATAGCAAAAGAACTAGTCTCTCGGGTGTGGACGTAGGCATGGTTTTGCCGAACCACATAGAAATCTGTGTTTTCTTTGTTGTGCTTGTTTATTACTGTTGGTGTGTTTCTGTATGTTTATTGGGGGAATTTGGTTTCGAGTTTTTAAATTCCCAACATATACTTCGTTAGAACTTTGAAATGTTTATACTAATTGAAGGTTTAAATCGAAAGATACCTTCTTGTATGCATGTCTTTATACTTTAACTGATTAGTGGTTTTAATATTACAACCTAGTGGGAGATTGTTGTATATTTTAGTATACAATAATAAAGTTTGTAATATTAAATTGTGTATAAATAATTATTATTGTTTATTTAGAAGAATGTGATAGACAATATTCAAGGGGTGCCTTTTGGGTTAGAGGTAGTGACCCTTTAAGAGGTGTCTATGATACCAATCATGAAAAGATGTCTAATAAAATGACATAACCAAAGGGGGCCATCTTTTAGAAGGTGTACCAAGTGGGCTATATAAGACAAGTGTGTTATTCATTTTATGTGTGAAAATTACAAAGCTTATATTCTCTATTAAGCTCTTCATCTGTCAGTTGAAACCATCTTCTTTGAGTTCAGAATTGCTATCTATTATATTTTCGGGCTTTGTTGTATCTTGGAGGGGATTTGCTAGGAATCTTGTAACAAACCCTTTGTGAGTGGGGGCAAATGACTCCTTAAAGATAGCGAGTACGCGCCTCCAAGCCTTACAATTTCATACTTATTTTGTGATTCTTCTTCCGTGATGACCCCAACCCCAACAATTTTAAGGAGTTATTTTTATGGAGGATTAATTAGACATTATATTTGCGCCGGAAATTCAATTTAGATTTCACAATCTGTTTTGGTTCCTCATTACTGGTACAATATTCATTTGTGTACATGTATGAATTTATATAGATTACTGTTTGTTTGATCCCAAATTCAAATTTGGAGATTAGAGTTTCGTTATTGAATCCTTTTCAATGTTTACTTAAAGAATTTGGATATGGGTTGAACAATTGATTTTGATGTTGAAAACCCATGATTGGCTGTGATTTTTCAAAAGAATTGAGGCTTTAAAAGTTTAATGGATAAACAAAGTATTGAAAATAAATTAATGCATTTGAAATCATACTGTCCATATAATAGTGAACATGTTCAAAACAGCGAGCGTGATGGTAATAAATTTGTTGATGTATATTTTATGGACTTAACATGAATGATCTATGTGCAAAACAATGACCCAATTGGAAAACAAAGATTTTATTCCTTTACTCTCTAGAAATCTGGTTCAGTTTTCAAACAGTGCTTTAGATTTGATTCTTTAGTTTGGGTTAGTTACAAATCTAGTACATGTTTAGGATTTAATAAAACTGGTGATGGCAATTAAACTGAAATTTTTTTGATTCTTTAGTTTGGGTTAGTTACAAATCTAGTACATGTTTAGGATTTAATAAAACTGGTGATGGCAATTAAACTGAAAATTTTCAACTTAACTATTTCGCCATCTAATTTTGATTAATTGATACACATATATATGGTATTACTAGCGTTGACCCGTGCTATGCACGAGAAAAATTTTTCTCTCTGAATGAAATTTTGTGATCAATGTATTCCATAGATACGTTTTTCCAGTCCCACCACTACCATATATGAAGAACAGACTCCCGTCTTGTTTGGTATATGATTCCATTATCGTCTTGAATGCATTCATTTGGTCGTCATTCATGTAATGACTTAAATAAATGTTTTTCTGAGGTGCTATCATAATCTAGTTCTTCTCGAATGAGCCTATTTGTCACAAACTCTGCTGAGCAAGATGATGGTAGAGGCATGAGAGGAAAATCTAAAAGTGATTGACCATTTTTGTTAAGAATGAGCTCAATTTCAAGAAAACCTAAATTTTTAACTCATTTTCTTCAAGATAAGCATCGTGATTTCCAGGTTCGTTGCGTATCCTGTACTGAAATTCTTCAATGAAGTTAGGCCAATGATTTTCCCACAACTTATATGGATTTGTAACTTTTATTAGCATAGAGCAAAACATATTTCTAAGTTGGAGAGACGATGCACATCTTGAGGCCTCATCCAGAGCTTCATGTCATTCATTATCGTCATCGAGTAAACCGAGTACCCGAACTTTGGTAAGTGGTATTCTCAATAGTAAGTGGCATTCTCAAGTAAACAGATTTGTATATAGGATGTAAAATTCCATTGACAGTCTTAATGTCATCATCGCATTTTGGACCACGAACTTTGGTATATGGCATTCTCAATAGTAGCGTTCACTACAGTTCGGATGTGCATAAGCAACCTACCAATAAAAACTCGTTCTGCGTTTCCATTTAATTTGATGTGGAGTCCATAACTAATCTCTAGGGAATTCAACATAAGTTAAGGAGTTTTCTTATGAATGTTCTCTATTTGCTTCAAACTATTTCATGAACATTGTGTCATGAATACCGTCTTCATTAACAATTGATGCAATATCTGTTGAATCGCTGAAAATAACATATTGTTCTCTTGGAAAATGATGTTACAACCTGACAACTGAAGGATACTATTTTTGTAAATCGAACTCAAAAATTCTCCACAAGATTCAATCGTAGATACATAACGACAATCCAAATATTGCTTGACCTCATCTGCATTCCTATATTGTCGATGACCTTGAGCATTTGGTTGGACAATTTTATCTTGTATCACAATTATTGCACGATCGTGCCCTTTATGGGTGTATTTGAACAGGTACTTTATAACCTTGCTATGCGTGCAACGCTCAACATTGATATACGCATCATGCCACACAAGAAGATCATGGTTGTATAGAATGACCCAACAATTATCAAAATCAAATCCATTGATGTTGTATGTCTTATTTGTATCCCTAAGCCTGTATATCACGAACCCATTCTCCTCAATCCTTGTTTCATTACAAAACGGCTTTGGATAATTTTTTGAACAATTTTTATTGACCATACATGGAGCATTAGGATTAGCAACCCCACATGGGCCGTGAATCATGCACCTCATTACTATTTCAAAAGCTAATGGGTCATCATGCTCATTTGGAGTTTCTGTACATATGATGTCATCTATTTCTTCTTGTATCTTTGGCTTGTCATCCACTGCCTAAGTTAAGATGATGTGAGCGTGCGACAGCCCTCTTTTTTGAAATTCAATCACATGGATTTTTGTTGACGTATGTATTTATATTAGTTATTTGGGAAAATTAGCGAAAAATCCCTCAAAGTGACTCTTAAGAGTTTAGGGTCCAAACAATTTCTTAGTTTGTTAAAAAGTCCCTCTAGTTGAAACTTGGTAAACATCACTAGACTAAATATTCTCTCTCTCTCTTTCTCTCTCTCTCTCTCTCTCTCTAAGATCAGGGTCTACCTTTACTATGATCGATCTGTTGCCACCACCATAGAGCCATCGCCCTCTGCCACTACCATGATTGTGAGCCATCACCAACCACCACCACTATCCCTAGCTGTAACTACCACTACTGCCATTGTTGCAGCCACCACATTCGGCCATCTCCGAAGAGCTCAAACTAAATCTAGAAATATCCGATGAGCTAGAACCAGATCCGGCCATCTCCGACGGGATCAAACCAGATCCGGCCATCGCCACGTTAGTTGCAGGTTTTACAAATATTAATTTCACTTAACTTTTCCTTTAACGAGTGAAATTTTACTTGTTTTTTTAAAGTCACCAGATGTGGTAGGGTGGTCGCTGGAGATGGTAGGGGTGGTGATCGGATGTGGTAGGGGTTGTGGTAATGGTGGTTAGAGTTAGATGATGAAGATGAGAGCATTTCAGTCTAAGAAATAGGGGGATGACTTATCCTTAATGATAGATTTATGTTGTCCTTATTATTAAAAAATCTTATACATTTGTACTTTCCACTTCTGCCCCCAAGTTATTTTGTTACAAATCTATAACTTGAAAGATATTAAAAAACATACCCGTAGTTATCTTAATAAAATGCCTAAAAGACTCGATATAAGAAAGATAAACATACATGTAGTTGTCTTACCAAAGAAGTTTTGTTTTATGAAATCTATCATTAACTGTTTCAGTCTCAATCAAAATACTCTTGCAACTATTCTGGTCAATCCTCACTGCGTTGGCCAGATATACGTCTCAGTTTTTTTTTAATTTCTAGCCAATTTGGATTATATGTAAAGGTTACGAATAGATCAGAAAATCATGTTGTTCTAAAAATAACAATAGCATCTTGATAATGTTGTATCATATTACATTTCCCCCCGTTAAGGTTGAAGGTAGGACATATCGTCTTCCCAATGTAGATGCATCAGTGTCATCAGTAACAACGGCATCATGTAACCCTCTATATAAATCTGTAAGCAAAGCATTTTGATTGTACCTTATAAAATTGAGGCAACTTTGCTCAATGGCAGCATAACAATCAATTACAAATTATTGGAACAAACATCCACCCTGGAGTAATAATGGCTTGGCTTCTTCAACTTGATATTGCAACCTAAACGCATAGAACTCTCATAGATATCCCTTCTCGCCCAGAATTTGTATAACTATATAAACCGTTTCCATCCATTTGTTCTATATGGAAAAAAGCAATGGATATTGGAGTGGCATATATGATGGATGTGTTTCATCAATCCTTTTTAGATTTCCATCTAACTTCCAAACAATAATATCTTGATTTTGGTCACTTTCACAACCATCGCCAACAATTAAAGCTGTAATTTTGTTTGAGGTCGATCTTGCTTATTGTCTACCATCACAAGAATTTAGTATGCGTATAGATAAATTTTCAACACCATTTTCAAATAACATATCCCGAGCATTACGGAAAGTTATCACATATGGGTTGATAGAATTTAACATTGATTGTTTTCCTTCTAAGATGTTTGTATCAACATTTGAAGCACCACATGACTTGTAACTACATTCAACCTATTACTTACTTCATGTTCAGTATCATGAATGTACAACTGGGCAAATTTGGGAATTTTACCTGGTTCGGGTAGTAAAGAACCAATCATATAAAAATTGTCCCCACTAATTCAAAAAGCATATAGAGCTCTCCCATCCAATACTGAGTAATCTACATTTCCACCCATTGAAGTGAAAGATAGCATCGAGTTATACATCCTTATATGGTCTTTAAATCTTGAATTGTTGAATTGCATTTCTACCAAATTCTGGTGCATTCGGCAAATAGGGGCAATGACACTTGACCACCATGACAACATAAATTGAATTTAGGTCGTGACACTGGGCTATCTCTGACCTTTTCATCAAGCCACATAATTGCATTGCACTGTGAGCATACAATTGTTCTCGTAGCAAAGATCCAACGTTGAGATATGTTCTCCTTCTCGATCGTATAACAATTAAGTGACCTATAATCAATAATTTAAGTTTATATAGGTCACTTAGTATTTGCATATCCATATACGTGTAGTAGAGTAGGTTATAGGGATTTGTTTACCATTAAGCTTGCTATCGTTAGGCAACACAATGCCAGAGTTTATTAGTCGAGCGATGGTGACACTTTCGAGGATGGCTTCTAGGATTTGAAAGACTATATGAGTCCCGAATGTAATATCAGGATAAAGCAAATGCAAACGACACTAAAAAAATAAACTACTATTACCAGCTTGATTGACTATAGGGGAATTTGTTGATGGTGGATTGACTATCTCTATGTTTGTATGGAGTTCATCAGATCTAGGAACATGATCATTTAAGAATTCTCCAACCACTGGTACTTCAGACAAATTGGTTGTATTGGTATTGGAATTTACAAGCCTTGAAATGCCATGTTGAAATCGCTTGAAGCATAGTATAGAGGTCCTCAACTCCCGAGCATCCTTTTGTAGTTATAGTAGATAACTTGTAAAGAAGGGATCTATACGATCTTCATTGCTTGCATGCAGAGCGTGTCATTTTGCTTCCAATAGCGTCATTTGTACTTGAAATGATCTTTCAATTTTATCACTACCTATAGTATTCATAGGGTATCATTTATGAAGGCTGGTCACTCGAAACATTAACATTCTTATTATTGTTATTAAGAGAAAACATTTTTGATAAAATGTTGCATTATTAAGTAATTACCATGAGGTGAACTCCAAGAAGTTGAACCAATGTGTTCTATGCACAGTAAACGTGAAGGGCACATGATGGTTGACCTTAAGGATTGAGCTTCTCGTTGTAGTTGTGCAAGACAATTCATAAATGATGGAGTAGTACAATCGCCATTGCGTAACCTTAGCAGCCTAATTCTTGCAGCTATCCGAGCCAACTTGAATTTTATAGACTTGTGACAAACTTCTTCATTGAAAACCAAATCCATCCTGAAAATACTTTTAAAAACTTTGTAGTGTGCTTGTTAGGATGTTTGGTAGTTTAATCTTTTTTTAATGTAAAATAGTAATCTGCACAGTGGAGTAAAATTTTAGGGATGAGTTTTGTAGTCTCATTTTATTTCAATTCAACCTAGAATATTTGAAAATTAAAGAATGAGGTTATTTTGAAATTAGAATGGAATGACTATGTATATAAATCTTAGTTTGGCACATAGCCACTGTACTTTGGAAATTGCAATTGTGGCAATCATTTTTTTTCATCTTATACCAATTGATTGTTTTTTAGATTCGTATTATATGGAAGATAAATTATCTAGAGCATGGTTGTTGTTAATGAATTCCCATATTAAGCCTAGAAAAATGGTGTTTTTTTTAGTAGGTAGGGGTGACATTATTGAAGAATTTTATAGAGTGTTTCGATATATATATTTGTAGCGTACAAACTTTTTGAAATTTAAGCTTTATGTATGAGGTCATTTGTGTTGAATGTGAACACCTACATTCTTTACAAAATATAGAAATTAATAACCGAGGTGGTTTTTTAGTAGGTAGGGGTGACATTATTCAAGAATTTTATAGTGTTTCGATTTTTTTTTTTTTTTGGGTAGCTTACAAACTTCCTAAAATTTAAGCTTTATGTATGAGGTCATCATGGTTTGAATGTGAATAGTGGAACCCATGCTATGCATAGGATTATGTATTTAAAAAAGCAATTAGCTACTCTCAAAAAAGCATACCAAAGTGATAGATTGTTCTCAATATAGGGTGCATAACTTCTTAATTTTAAAGTCTACATTGCATAATTTGCGTAGTATAATCTATCCAACTAATGTAGTGTTTTGGGCATTTCCGGTCAATTACTTTTCAGTGGATATGGGGATTGGAGAATATCTTCGTCTTTGGTGTATTATATTTGATCAAGGGGTGTTTGTTGGTTTTTGGGCTGGTTTTTTTTTAAGGGTGTTAGCCAGTCTTGTTTGTATTGGGAGCCATGGGGTTTTTCTCCATTGAGAGTTGAGCCCCTTGGAATTTTCCTTTATTCCAACTAATGAAATCTTCCTACCGTTTAATAAAATAAATTAAGCGATTTCATTAATATTATTGAATGTAACCCAAACCTAGAATACAAAAATAAAAAAGATATGTATTGGAGATGAAATTGGGCAGAACTATATGAAAGAGTTCATTTCGAGTAGAGGAATTTGGAATAATTTTTATATACACTTACTTGGAGATGTAATTGGGCAGAAGTATAGCAATGTGTCTGAATTGTTCTCCACAACGGTGAGGTGACAGAACGCTGTTATTTTATAGCAAGAAAAATGTTATGTTTGTGCAAACATAAATTCATGGCTGCTGTATTTTATAGCAAAAAAGTGCCAGGTTGGTGCTAACAAAAATTCCATGGACTTGTAGTCAACTACGTGACAAATTGTGTTTAATCTATCAAATGTGAACTATAGAGGATTGCAAATACTTCAATTAGCATTAGCATCTGCAAATGGAGATGAATTGCAGGTACAATACTTCTCTTTGTTTCAATTCTATAGTAATTCTTCTCAGTTTTAGCATTTAAAAAAAAGGGCGGGGGAGGGGGGGGGGGGGATTTCAATCAGTTTCATGGGCAAAACATGATAAAAAGGCTTTTTGGGCAAAGTGGAATAGGCCAAAAAGCTCAAATTACTTGCAAAAGACATAACATTTAAACATTTTATCATCATATCCAAAAAGCAAGTCTATGAAACAATAAAAACTATAATAAAAAATACAAACCCAACTTTTGCAATTTGCAATTTAAAAAAAGTAAAGAGAAAACAATATATGAAATTGAAAAAAGCAATGAAAAAAACACATATCTAGAGTGATGTAGAGAATGATGTTAGAGACAGTATGTTGAAGCTGTGTAAGAGGACAGAAAACTTGGAATTGACATATATTTAAATGAATAGCAGTTGCTTGACAATACCATGAAGAGGATACCCATATACTCTGGAAATAAGGGAGAGTAAGATGGTGGAATGCTGCAAGCATTTGTATGTGGCAATTGAAAGGCATCATTGTGCAATTATATACCAAGATTGGGGTTGAAATATTTTAAATGCCATAATTTATAGACAACATAAAAATGAAATATTTGAAAACGTAGAAAATACACAAAAATTTGGTGCAGTCAAAGTTAAATTTAGTAGTAAAAAAAAGTTAAATTTTGTAAGGTCAACAAATGAGCATTCATTGGAAACAATCAAATTATGCATGTATCTAAACAAATGTGAAATGTAATTTTTTTGTACTGATAGGATGAAGCAAGCAAGTGGCTGCACGTAATGTGTACAAATGAGCATTCAGTGTGAAAAACTTATGATTTGAATCATTTATGTGCTTTCCAAATGATTGAATAGATGAGCATTTGAAAGCTAAATTTGGGACACAAATATGAGAATCTGTATTTAGTAACCAACAAATTAGTAAAGGAGACAAAAAACAGAAGTGATTTACCTCTATGTTGAACCGAGTTTGATGTTGAATAATGTATCACAGTGAAAGTGGGGAAGAAGACAAGTGAGAAACCGGTTCTATAGTTGTAGTCTTGTCACACCCGTCCTGGGAAAAAGTCATTTGTTTTAAATTGCATATTTGAATTTTAGAATTATTAATGTTCATTAATAATTGAGATGTGGTTGACTGTGGTCAACGGAAGGTGTCAAGTGAGGACACAGTGATTTGATAATCATTGAGGCATTCATGTGGATAAATGATATTTATGTGCATTAAATGTTATTTGAGTTATCTCGTAGTTTGATGTATAGTAATTATACATGTTTTGTATAATTTCTATTAATGTTGATCTTGTTTTAAATCATTTTGAATACTATAGTGAGAATGTAGGTGATACGTTGCATTAAAAGGTAGGTTATATAGAGATTTCACGGAAATTAGTTTTTGGATCCTTATTAGGGCGACAAACAGAACTTAGACGAAACTTTTTTAATTTATAGTTTTCACTTGTGAGGTAATGAGCTAGACGTTTAAGATGTTTCGGGAGATAATTAGAAGTTTTGAGAACTCGTGGGGAGGTAAACATTTTGAGAACTCGTGGGGAGATAAACATAATTTCTGAGAGTTGTGCCTATAAATAGGGACTTAAGATATTTTCTTCATAAATTTTTTCCAAACAAAAATATCTTAGAGATAGAGAGAGAAAAGGAGATTATTTCCCATGAGCTTTGCGACGCTGATCGACGACCTTTCGTTCATCAGTTTTTTCCTAGATTTCATATTTGAACTCCTCGAGGTAAGATCTACATTTTGATACCTCTTAGGCCTTGTTTGGAAACTTTTTATGAAAAATCTAATTTTTGAAATTTTGAAAAAAACCCAGTAAAACTTGTAAGAATCATCTGAAATCAGAGATCCGACATTTAATTAGTGCTTAGTACTTCTCTCAAAGCTATAGAGCTTTAGCATGAGGTATGAATTCTAGATCTGTGTTTTATAAGAAATTACATGTTTTAAATATCGGATTTGATATTTTAGATTCGAGCAAAATTCATGTATTAAGTAGGCCCGTTATTTATGCACATGAAAATGCGATAAAAGCACGTATAAATGTTTATGTGAGTATGCTATAGGGGTGGCAATTTTCGACACGACACGACACAACAACACGACACGAATCTGACACGAATTAAACGGGTTTGGGTTTAGCTTATACGGGTATGGGTCATAAACGGGTCGACCCATTTAACACGATTAATAAACGGGTTGGGTCATGTTTTAATTGGGTCAACCCGTTTAACACGATTATAGAGGGTATTTTTGGAAATATACTTTTTTTTTAAATACATTTTTTTTAAAAGCAAGCAATATTTATTTATTTTATTATTTTATTTTTTTTGGAGGGAAAAGTGGAGTTAAGAGTATTATAGTCCTACCTTTATAATAGTTAAATATTGTTATATGGTACTTAATTAGTTTAAATTTGGAACAATTGATCATTTACTATCGTTGACTTGTTGGTAGTTGGTACATTAGGTGGGAAGACTTGTGTTCTTAGAATCGTGCCTCTTCATTTTTTTCCCCTATGTTTGGTTTTTTTATTACATGAAGTCAATCTATTAAATATGTCATGTTATACAAGAAAAAAAAAAGGTTACGCGAAAATGGCTTGTTCATTATGCGGGTTGGTGGGTTAAATGGGTGACACGTGAATTGCATTAAACGGGTATGGGTTTAGGTTTTTGACACGTTTAGAAATGACACGATTATTGACACGGCACGATTATGACACAACACGATTATGACACGACACGATTATGACCCAACACGACACGATTGCCACCCCTAGTATGCTATGTGTTTACTTGGGTCAAAGGGGGGTTTGGTCTAATTCCATCCGGGGGTAATCTCCTCGAAGTTTGAGGATTGTTACATCAATAGTCATTTTGTCTGGTTTGGAGGAAGGCCCAGCCAGGACATGGTGCCTGGTATGGAGTAAGGCCCAACCAGAGCATAGGGTGCGTGGAAGATGAAGGCCTTCCATGGCATCAATCTCATTTATCGGATGGAAGCGTACCACTCTCCCTAGATACTATTTAATGTGTTTAGATGTTTCAAAGCATAAATTATTATATAAGCATATATTTAGAATTGTGCACTCGGCATATAGCTGAGCAGTGGAGCTTTACTCCATTGCAGGTGATAAGAAAAGAGGAAAGAAAAAACACAAAGAGTGAGGTTGATGGGATGACGGGATTGCTCTTGTTTATGTTTTTGTTTCTTTTCAATGTTGTAATAAAGATATTTGAGAAGTTATAACCATGTTTTAGTTTAGAATCTTGGGAAGGAGTTGTAGTATTGTAATCTATAGTAAAACTGCTGTAATTATGTTTGGGATCGTTGTATTATAGTAGTGATTGTGTTTGGATGTTCATAGTTAGAATCTGAATAATGCTTTGCAATCTGAGGTAAAACAGTCGACTGGTTTGTGGAAACAGTCGACTGGAGGCCTATTTAAACCAGCCACTACTCTATTATATTGAAAAGTAGTCGACTGGGTACCCGACATAGTTGACTCAATTGTGGGGTTGAAATATGATTTTCATTCTGTGAAAAAAACAGTCGACTGGATTGTATTTTTAAAATTAGGATTTTTTTTATTTTGTCAACTGGGAGAATCAGTCAACTGAGAATTTGAGACCCTAGTCGACTGGGTCCCTCGACACAGTCGACTGGATTGGCTGATGAGTTTTTGGGCTCTTTATATCTTGTATTTTTGGTTGACCGAACCTGAGATCAGTCGATTGGATTTTTGTTTTCAAACAGGATGTTTCCTTAAGTGTTTTTAAATGCACAAAACTTTTTATCACTCTGAATTTCATGATTTTTACTAATGTTTTCCACTGCTATTTACTTTAATGGAATTGGATGCGCCTTGGTGGCATGCCAAGTGTCCTATTTCAGTGTGTAGCGGGATGGGTTATGACATTTAATGGTATCAGAGCATTAGGTAACAGAACTTGGGAACGTGCGACAACGAGCGGAGTGTTTGAGTGTTTCAACACATATTCTGGAATGCATTCATACATAGTAGGGATGTTTGATGCATATGTATGTTGTACATACATGATTTTGTTTATTGTCATACATGCACAGTGTTTATGCATTGAGATAAACAGGATTGTACAATCATGAGTGACGAGACCGAGATCTATCGCCATATACTTGACGTATGGATCACATGACAGAAATGATTGGAAATATCGGAGAATTGGTTAGGAATTTAATGGAGCGATTACCTCTGATACCTTCATTTGAGACAACACCGATAGATATGGTACATGCACCTGAGACTTGAGGTGGGAGACCTATGTCTGAACAATTTGTGAGGAAGTAACCAATGAAATTTCATGGGACGTTTGATACAACGCTAGCAGAGCATTGGGTTATGGACATGGAAAGGATTTTTCGATATATCCTGATGTCCAATAGGGAGAAAATTGAGAATGCAATTGATGTACTAAGAGGTGAAGCCCAAAATTGGTGGGTAAATGTTTTGGAACAAGGGAATAACTTGAAGGGTTCAAGGCAGAGTTTAATTGCTAATTCTTTCCGCGAGCCGCTTACAACACAAAAAAGTGAGAGTTCGACAATTTCCAATAGGGAGACATGACCGTAGCGAATACACTTCCAAGTACAATGCATTGTTGAGATTTGGAAAGGGTTCAGTACCAGAGGAGGAGGATAGAGCAAAGAAGTTTGAGGAAGGTTTAAGGGAGAATATCCTTTTAAGGGTAGAGACCTATGAGCATTCAACTGTGGCAGTAGTGCAACAAATGGCACTTGTAGCTGAAAATGGAATGGAAAGATCAAGGCAAAATCAACAAGGCAAGCGGGGTAATGGGGGTGGTGATCGAAACCAAGGCGAATATTTCAAGAGGCCATTTAAACGAGGCTCTGGTTCTAGTTTAGCGATTCTAGGAGGATACCAAGTAACATACCGTTGCGTTCACTTTACAATCGACCGCACACAGGCTGATGCTTTTTGACCAATTCCCAAAATAAAACCTAAGGGACAAGCAGAACAAATTACTCATCTTATCCACAAATCAAGTGTTTTGATTGTGGTACCCTAGGACATCAAGCGAAAGATTGTCCGAGGAAGCATCTTAAACAAGGAGCGAGTTCTATGGATTCTAGTGGTTCGAAGCATAAACAGTCTAATGATAGGAGATTAGAGACAAAGCAGAGAAAGGGGAGATCATTTCAGATGAACCCTAGAGATATGGCTACTATGGATACAGTGGTCTCAGTTATGGTGCTTGTATGTTCGCACTTAACACTCATACTCCTTGATTCGGGATCTACTCATTCATTTGTGTCGCATCATTTTGTTGAACATTTGAATGTTAAGTCCGCACCACTAGGATACGAATTATCCATTGCTGTGCCACTTAGTAAACCAGTAGTAATGTCTACAATATACAAGAACTGTGAGATCAAACTAGGCAAGAAGTTGATGACCATAGATCTTATACCGTTGGTAGTGAACCATTTTGATGTGATACTAGGAATGGATTGGTTGTCTCTTAACCAAGCCACAATAGATTGTGAACAGAAAGAAGTCAATTTTTGATCACCGATGCATGGGAACTTTTGTTTCCAAGGGAGTGGGGTTATACCGCCACCGTATATGATTTCAGCTATTCGAGCATAAAAGTTGTTGAGAAAAGGATGTTAGGGATTTCTATGTTCAATAGTTGACACTCCAACGACCGAATTGAAAGTAGAAGATATTCCAGTAGTACGACAGTATCCGGATGTATTCCCAGATGACTTACCAGATGTTCTTATTGAGAGGGAAATTAAGTTTACCATTGAGACAATGTCAGAATCAAGACCCGTATCGAAAGCACCGTATAGAATGGCACCCGTAGAATTGAAAGAATTGAAAATCCAACTATAAGAGTTGATTGACAAAGGTTCATCCAACCTAGCATTTCACCATAGGAAGCTTCAGTGTTGTTTGTAAAGAAGAATGATGGTTCGATGCGAATGTGTGTTGACTACCGAGAGTTAAACAAGTTGACAATCAAGAACAAGTATCCATTGCCCTGAATTGATGACCTATTTGATCAACTTTGGGGGGCACGAGTATTTTTCAAGATCGATTTGAGATCAGGTTATCATCAGTTGAAAGTAAAAGTCAAGGATGTAGAGAAGACAGCTTTCAGAACACGCTACGGATACTACGAATTCCTAGTAATGCCATTTGGAGTTACAAATACATCAACCGCGTTCATGGATCTTATGAATCGAGTCTTTAAGGATTATTTAGATGACTTTGTGATCGTATTCATTGACAATATTCTTATCCAATCACCGAGTGAGATAGAGCACGAGAAATA
Source organism: Hydrangea macrophylla (assembly GCA_033977485.1). Classification (NCBI taxonomy): domain Eukaryota; kingdom Viridiplantae; phylum Streptophyta; class Magnoliopsida; order Cornales; family Hydrangeaceae; genus Hydrangea; species Hydrangea macrophylla. The sequence continues at coordinate 99,806,760 of CM066989.1, read as the reverse complement.
CTTGAGACTCATACATCAGAGATTATGAGAGAAGCAGCTATTTGATAAATTTAAGAAGTGTGAATTCTAGTTGTCTAGCATTACTTTTCTGGGTCACGTGATTGACAAGAATGGAGTTTTAGTTGATCAACTTGATCCTCACAAAGTCGAAGTAGTATCTAATTGGCAAAGACCGACATTCGTATCCAAAATTTGAAGTTTCTTAGGTTTAGCGGGATACTACCGCCGCTTATTGAGAATTTCTCGAAGATTTCATTACCTATGACAAAGTTGATGAGAAATGGGGTTACTTTTGAATGGAGTTCGGAATGTGAAGATAGTTTTCAAGAGTTGAAGTCGCGATTTCCAAGAGCACCTATCTTGACAATTCCATCCGGAACTGAGGGGTTTGTGATTTATAGTGATGCTTTGCATCAAGGCTTGGGGTGTGTTCTTATGCAAGGTATCAAGGTGATTGCTTATGCGTCTAGACAGTTGAAGACCCATGGAGTTAATTATCTGACTCACGACCTTGAATTGGCCGCGGTAATCCATGTCTTGAAAATTTGGAGACACTACTTGTACAAGGAGAAGCGTGAAATTTTCACGGATCACAAAAGTTTGAAATACATTTTCACGCAACGAGACTTAAATATGAGACAGAGGAGATGGTTAGAGCTAATGAAGGATTACGATCTTTCGATTGAGTATCATCCGGGGAAAGCTAATGTGGTAGCCGACGCTTTAAGCCAAACGATGACAAGGAATTTAGCCTACGAGCTAACCCAACAAAAAGAATTGGTTAAGGAAAAGGAATGTTTGGAGTTAGATGTGATTCCAGAGACCAATGGTGGCCTAATGATAGCGATCATAGCTTACCCAGACATTATTGATGAGATCAAGGCAGAATAGTTTAACGATTGTTATTTATGTAAAATGAGAGATGAGATGCTTGGGAATTGATTGTATGTACCGAACGTAAAAGACTTGAAAGATCGACTTTTAGAGGAGGCTCATAGTACTAAATATTCAGTTCATCTAGGAAGTAATAAGATGTTACGCAACTTGCGAGAGAACTTCTGGTTAAGAGGAATGAAGCGAAAGTTGCTAAGTTTGTTTCAGAATGTTCGGCATATCAACAAGTCAAAATAGAAAGACAAGTACCTGCGAGACTACTCCAACCATTTCCAGTGTTAGAGTGGAAATGAGATGAGATCACGATGGATTTTGTTTCCGAATTTTCACGTTTGCTTAACAAGAAGGACAAGATTTAGGTTATAGTTGATAGATTGACAAAATCAGCTCATTTTCTACTGATCAAGATGACTAAGCCACCTAGACTAGCAGAGTTGTATATGAAAGAAATTGTGAAACTACATAGAGTTCCAGCAGTGATTATATTGGATCGTGATAGTAGTTTTACATCGAGGTTTTTGGGAAGTTGCAGAAAGTCATGGTACTAAATTGAGTTTCAGTACCGCCTTTCATCCTCAGATCATCAGACAGTCAGAACGAATGATTCAAACCTTAAAGGATATGGTTCAATTGTGTGTTCTAGACTTTGTAAGAGATTGGGAGAGACACTTACCGTTAGTTGAATTTACTTACAATAATGGGTTTCAGTCAAGTATTGGTATGTCACCATATGATGCTTTGTATCTACGTAAGTATAGTTAACCGATTTGTTGGACCGACGTTAGGGAAAGAAGGTTGATAGGGCCAGAGATAATACAGTTGACTACAGAAAAGGTGAAGTTAATCCAGGAGTGACTTAAGGTAGCTTAGAGTCGTTATAAGAGCTATGCAGACTCTAAGCGACGACCGATGATGTTTGGAGTGGGAAACTTTGTGTACTTGCTAGTATCGCCTTCGAATGGCATTGTCTGATTTGGAAAGTGGGGGAAGCTTAACTCGAGATTTGTAGGACCATTTGAGATCCTAGTGAAAGTGGGACCAGTGGCTTACCGACTAGCTTTATCGTCTGAGTTGGAACATGTGCATAATGTTTTTCATGTGTCAATGTTGAGACGGTGTATGATGGACACAAGTAAAATCATTGTACCGGAACCATTACAGATCCAAGAAGACTTGACCTACATAGAGCATCCGATAGAGATCTTGGATTGAAAAAAGCAAGTATTGAGAACAAAGACAATTCCAATGGTGAAGGTATTATGGTGTAGTCACACGGTTAAGGAAGCTACATGGGAGAACGAGGAAGAGATGAGGGATGAGTATCCATATCTTTTCGATACATGAGGTATAAGTTTGGGGACAAACTTCATTTTTGGAGGGGGAGAGCTGTCGCATGCGTCCCAGGGAAAATCATTTGTTTTAAATTGCATATTTGAATTTTAGAATTATTAATGTTGATTAATAATTGAGATGTGGTTGACTGTTGGTCAACGGAAGGTGTCAAGTGAGGACACGGTGATTTGATAATCATTGAGGCATTCATGTGGCTAAATGACATTTATGTGCATTAAATGTTATTTAAGTTATCTGGTAGTTTGATGAATAGTAATTATACATGTTTTGTATAATTTTTGTTAATGTTGATCTTGTTTTAGATCATTTTCAATACTGTAGTGAGAACGTAGGTGATACATTGCATAAAAAAGTAGGTTATATAGAGATTTCACGGAAATTAGTTTTTGGATCTTTATTACGGCGTCAAACAGAACTTAGATAAAACTTTTATAATTTATAGTTTTCACTCGTGAGGTAAGAAGACTCCGCGGCCTATGTCCACCCCTCAAGAACACCTCTTGAGGATTCCTTTACTCCGATCTACTTCACGGGTGTAGACCAAACCGTTACAAGAGCCTCCAATCTCTCCCAAAGAAGAGAACCTCTTCTTTGCAATCAAGTGTTACTAACCCTCACTCTTTACAAATTGATTTGAATACAAATTGAAACTCTCTATATAGAGTGGATAATACAAATAAAGCTCACTACAATTTTGCTCTCTCAAGAAATACAAATGAAAGATTTTGAGCAAATTGATAAACTCACACAACTAGGGCTCAAATGAAAATGTTTAAAGATCAAAGAGATGTGTGATCAATAATATGTTTTCCAATCAAAATCTCAACCCCAAATAGCTTGGGAAAACATGTATTTATAGGCCTTGGAAGATTATAGTCGTTGGTGGCAAGTTTGGTAATTAAAAACCCTTCTAAAAACTAACCGTTATTGCCTTCCAGGTCACTTCAGTCGACTGGGCCTTGAAGCAATCGACTGAGATGTGTTTACAAAGGGTTCTGCTTGAATTCTGCTCACTTCGGTCGACTGCATCGGGCCCTCAGTCGACTGTCCCTCCATGTTTGACAGCATGACACATCTCCACTAAAATGGCCATAACTCTCTCTACAAAACTCGAATTTTCGATCCGTTTGATGTTTTGGAAACTAGGTTCAAATACCTTTTCAACCATATAAGATTCAACATTTAATTATTTTCCAATTGATTGGGGCATTGCTTTAAAGATAACCTACTTAAAATTTATTTTCAAAACTTTAACTTTTAGAATTTGTTTGAGCCCCTATGAGTGTGAAAACAAGATGCCTTACAATGATGGTTCTAGACTTCAACCAATGATGAAATATCTTCAAGTCTTCAAGCTTGATCTTTGTTGAGCTCCTTGTAATCTTGATCTACAACAATTAAATGTCATGTACACAAAGATGTTAAAACATTGATACAATATTAATACATGAGATTATATATGAGCATAAAAATGAATATGATAATAACAAAGAATGAATCAATATGAATCATGTAATTATCATAGCATATTTGACATCATCAAAACATAATTAAATATGCCTTAATATACCTTAAGGTTAACAATCTCCCCCTTTTTGATGATGGCAAACAACCAATGAAGGATATGCCAATATAAGCACATTTAGTCATTTTCATATTATCATTCATAATAGATATCATATGTTAAAGAACATGAATGATAACTACCCAAATACTTCTCCCCAATGCTTCTCATATTTCTCCCCCTTTGACATTATCAAAAAGATTTGGGGATAAAACACAAAGCTCCCCCTCACAATAGGCATACAAATCAAAAGGCCAAAAAGATACCAAAAATAAACAAATATAACCACATGTGAGAAAATGAATACATGAAAGTGCTCCCCCTAAGCATGTGCAATGATAAAAGATACCAAAAGATATGAATAGAAAGCATATTCTCCCAAAAGATACCAATAATAAAGTTGGAGAACTCAAAATATAAGATAAACAAAAATTCAGTCAGATCAGTCGACTGGGGAACTCCTTTAGTCGACATGTCACGCCCCAGCGTAGCAAATTAAGGAAAATTTTTCATTTCCATTTTGGACCCGTAGGTCATGACAGGTGAGGGATCGCTTGTCCTGTACTTAGCTTAACATGTACCAGAAAATAGAGTATATAAAGCAGTAAGGAAGAAAATATAGATCAACATTACAAACTTAATTAATATTACATTGTCTCAAATAAAAGTATTCTTAAGGCACAAGCTGCCTTATTCAAATTAAAACATTATTCATATCTTATATTACAACTTTAATAAATTATAAAAGCAGCTCTGCAGACTTCTCTAGCTGGCATAATCATATAACCCTGCATAGCCACCTCCTGGACATTTTGGGTGTCCTGGACATTTTGGGTGTCCAGGACAAAATAAAGTCATCATCTAATGAAAGCCGAGTGAGCATAATGAATGCACAAGCAATGTATGTAAAAGTACATTAACTGACTTTTCATTTAGTATTTTACAGCACTATTAGTCCATTAATCCAGTCGTCGCGTATAAACAATAAATGAATAGTTAAATCAATTATATAAGACCGTGCATGAATAATGTAACCACCTCATCTCACTGACTCTTTTATCTCGACCACAACCTCTCGACTCATTCGATTCGCCAGAACCATCCGGCACGAGGCCGTTGTTTTAGATCGGTCTACCGTATCCGAGTCGGCCTGGACACGACCTGATTGGCCTGCCGTATCCGAATCGACCTAGGCTCAATCCTTCCTAATTAATCTATCGTATCCGAGTCGGCCTGGAATAATTAAGGTGACACAAGACTTTGATTGACCTACCGTATCCGAATCGGCATGGGCTCAATCCTTCCTAATTAATCTGCCGTATCCGAATCAGCCTAGAATAATTACGGTGACACAACTCAAAACACCCTTTCATTACTTACTTCTCACAAGACATATATGTCGACCCAAACGACCCATTTCCAACATGCCAACTCGACTATGCACGTGTATGACTTATTCCATTTACGATTTTCTTTAACAAGACAGTGGATGTTTTAAACATGTGATTATTATCAAGTGAACCAATTTAGCTTAATTTGATTTTAGGAATCTGACGGCGTAATTTTCGGTGTCATAGAATTTTTATTACAATTTTTAGAAGATAAAATAATATATAAATTTAGTCACAAGGCTCTTCTTAATGACATAAATATATAAAAGTAGAGGGTACATGCTTTGACATTATTTTTAATAAAAACAAGGCATTAAAATACAATTCTGCTATTTTTCTATAAATTTAGAAGTACCAAATGTATTTTGAAATAATTAAAATATTAGTTAAACAACCACTAATTTATTCATTAACAACATCAAGTCCTAGTTTTATAATTTGATAAATTACAAAACTATATAAAAATGACCTCTAACATGTTAACAATAATACAGAATTTGATAGAGTCAATAAGCACTTTTAACACTTATTTTATACTAATATATTTACTATTTATTTTTATGATAAAAATAATAATTTACAAACTTATATGTAAGTAGCAAGTATTAAACTCCCAACTAACTAATCAAAAAAAGAAACTATTTCATGGGAGACTAACTGGGATCCTAATATTTCATTGTTAATTTACAGAACGAGTTTTCGTTAACATTTTTGGTACCACTAATTTTGTACCTCTATGGTTATATATACATATCTATACATAATCACTTATTTTCGAACCATACGGATAGCGCGTAATGACTTAAAGTACATTAAGAGTGGGTTCAAGAGACTCACCGTTCTTCGTAGTGGCTGGACTAAGAGACTGAAAGATTTCGTAAATATCCGTAATATAAGCTTTGAGCTATAATGGCAATGGAGCTCCTACTGTAATGTTCTTCCTTCTCTACTTAGCACTTCTAGAATTGTACTGTGCTTGTGAGCAAGTGAGTGAGAGAGAGAGCTACTGAGAGTTTTGTATCTGTATGAATGTGTGTATGTTGCTTGTGATAGCACTTGCCTTTATATAGGCAATTAGTTAGTAAGGCATATGGTAAAAATTGAGAACACCTCACAAGTTCTCATCCATGAGATTAATCATCATTCCTTTTTTTTTTTTTTGCCAATCAGTAGACGTGGTGGGTAAGTAAGGCTTATAGTTAAAAATGCAAGCACATAGCACATATAATTTGAACCATGCAAAAGCAATGATGAATCTCCAACATGTAAGTTTGTTTTGTGGTAATAATGAAGCACACACCTTACTAATCCTAAACCATGTGAATTCACTAGCAGTGAGATAAGCTACGCGGCTGATTGACATCCGTCAATCAGTTCGTTTGATTAGTTATGTTAGTTAATTCAGTCTAGTTAGTCCGGTTTGGTCAGTTAGCTAATTAAAATGTCCCAAATAAAATCATTAGGGACAAAAATGTAAGCAATGTGATATTACACTTTATTAATGCTTCTTATCCCAAATCATAGGGTAACTTAGGGGCGCAGTCTTAAGCAATAATAACCAAATTAAAATTACTAAGGGTTGTAAAAATTAAAGGCATTATCTTAACATAAATATTATTTATTTATTCAGATAATATTACTTCTAACGTTAATACGCAACAGTAAAATAAAATGGCATTGAGTTATCAAATTAATAATACTAGTACCAATAATTTATGGAAAGATTATCAAAACTAAAAGAATAATACACATTAATGGAATAAAATTAATATTTTTATTTATTAATAGAGACGCGAAAATACAGATTGCTACACGACGTCCCTAGGCAGAGAGTTAAAAATTATCAAAATAGTCGACTGAACCAAAAAGAAATTTTGAAATCAAATTTAAATAAGCCTCAGTCGACGAAAACAAAAAAGCATCAGTCGACTGTGTCGGGGTACCAGTCGACTGCTTTGTTCAGCAGTCCATAAAAAATGATAGTTCAGCAGCAAAAATTTGAATGATTCACAAAACATCATTTGGTCTAACCATTATTAAAACTTAAGTAGAATGATGAAAACAAATCAAAAACAAAATTACCTACTAACCTACCATTACCAAATCAATACTTAACCTTTGTCCAAGCATTTCTTGGATGCTCCATTTGCCGAGGTGGTAGGAAAGGCCCTTTCCAATGTCATGAGGCAAAGATTGACAATCTCTTCACCATTTGAGTCGTCGTCCGATGATTCGCTCTCGGAACTACTATTAGTGGCCTTGATTATCTTCTTTTTGTGTTTTTCCTCCTTGGGTGACTTCTTTCTCGATTTTTCTTTCTTTAGAAACTTTGCAAATTTTTGGGTGATCTTTGTCATTTCCTCATCCTCATCACTCTCAACAGCTTTCCTCTTTTTCTTTGAGCTTGAGGATTTTAAAGCCATGTCTCCCCTTTTGGCCTCGTTCACTACTAATTTCTTGTCTTCACTTTCGAAGATGGCCAATTCCATTTCATGAGTTATGAGAGAACCCATGAGTTGTTCCAACGAGAGTGTTAAAAGCTCCTTTGCTTCACGAACCGCCGTGACCTTTGGTTGCCAATCCTTTGGTAAAGACCTAAGCACTTTCTCAATCATTTCTTCATTAGTAAAAACTTTACCAAGGTTTTTCAAGTTATTAATAAGAATGGTAAAACAAGAAAATATATCTCCAATAGATTCATATGGCAACATTTTAAACATTTCATAAGTTTGAACAAGCAAATTGATTTTAGACTTTTTAACTTGGCTTGTTCCCTCATGAGCATTTTCAAGTTTATCCCAAATTTCTTTTGCGGATTCGCAAGATGAAATTCTATTGTATTTATTTGGGTCTAAACCACAATATAATAAATTCATTGTCATAGCATTTATTTTTATGAGTTTCTTATCGGCATTATTATATTCATCTACAGTCTTTGGAATAGAAAAACCATTTTCAATTTTTGTAGGTAGATGAGGCCCTTTGACCACGATTTGCCATAAATCAAAATCTTGAGAAATCATATAGATTCTCATTCTATTTTTCCAATAGGCATAGTTTGAGCCATTAAAACATGGTGGTCTTAATGTTGATTGACCATCACAATAATAAATGCAAGAAGAGTCGGTTTCCATTGGATCTTATCTCTAGATTTTCAAAAATCTTTTGAAAAAGAAGAGCCGAGGCTCTAATACCAATGGTTGGCCCAAATGTGGAAACTTTAGATGGGGGGTGAATAAGGTTTTAGCGAAAATTAGCCTTTTAAAAATAAAATTGCAAATTAAACACAATCACAAACAATTATCTAAAGAGATAAGGGAAGAGATACTTGCAAACCAAATTTTCAAGTGGTTCAGCAATCGCACCCCGCGGCCTATGTCCACCCCTCAAGAACACCTCTTGAGGATTCCTTTACTCCGATCTACTTCACGAGTGTAGATCAAACCGTTACAAGAGCCTCCAATCTCTCCCAAAGAAGAAAACATCTTCTTTGCAATCAAGTGTTACTAACCCTCACTCTTTACAAATTGATTTGAATACAAATTGAAACTCTCTATATAGAGTGGATAATACAAATAAATCTCACTACAATTTTGCTCTCTCAAGAAATACAAATGAAATATTTTGAGCAAATTGATAAACTCACACAACTAGATGAAAATGTTTAAAGATCAAAGAGATGTGTGATCAATACTATGTTTTCTAATCAAAATCTCAACCCCAAATAGCTTGGGAAAACATGTATTTATAGGCCTTGGAAGATTATAGCCGTTGGTGGCAAGTTTGGCAATTAAAAACCCTTCTAAAAACTAGTCGTTATTGCCTTCCAGGTCGCTTCAGTCAACTGGGCCTTGAAGCAGTCGACTGAGATGTGTTTACAAAGGGTTCTGCTTAAATTTTTCTCACTTCAGTCGACTGCATCGGGCCCTCAGTCGACTGTCCCTCCCTGTTTGACAGCCTGACACATCTCCACTAAAATGGCCATAACTCCCTCTAAAAAACTCGGATTTTTGATCCGTTTGAAGTTTTAGAAACTAGGTTTAAATACCTTTCCATCCATATAAGATTCAACATTTAATTATTTTCCAATTGGTTGGGGCATTGCTTTAAAGATGACCTACTTAAAATTTATTTCCAAAACTTTAACGTTTAGAATTTGTTTGAGCCCCTATGAGTGTGAGATCAAGATGCCTTACAATGATGGTCCTAGACTTCAACCAAGGATGAAATATCTTCAAGTCTTCAAGCTTGATCCTTGTTGAGCTCCTTGTAATCTTGATCTACATCAATTAAATCTCATGCACACAAAGATGTTAAAACATTGATACAATATGAATACATGAGATTATATATGAGCATAAAAATGACTATGATAATAACAAAGAATAAACCAATATGAATCATGTAATTATCATAGCATATTTGACATCATCAAAACATAATTAAATATGCCTTAATAAACCTTAAGGTTAACAGTGCCTATAAATAAGGAACTTAAGATATTTTCTTCATAATTTTTTTCCAAACAAAAATATCTTAGAGAGAGAGAGAGAAGGAGATTATATCCCACGAGCTTTGCGACGCTGATCGACGACCTTTCATTCATCAATTTTTTTTCCAGATTTCGTATTTGAACTCCTTGAGGTAAGATCTATGTTTTAATACCTCTTAGGCCTCGTTTGGTGACTTTTTACGAAAAATCTAATTTTTGGAATTTTGGGGAAAACCCAGTAAAACTAGTAGGAATCATCTGAAATCAGAGATCTGACATTTAATTAGTGTTCTAGTACTTCTCTCAAAGTTATAGAGCTTTAGCACAAGGTGTGAATTCTAGATCTGTGTTTTATAAGAAATTTACATGTTTTAAATATCGGATTTGATATTTTAGATCCGGGTAAAATTCATGTATTAATTAGGCCTGTTATTTATGCACATGAAAATGCGATAAAGCACGTATAAATGTTTATGTGAGCATACTATGTGTCTACTTAAGTTAATGGGGGGTTTGGTGCAATTCCATCCGGGGGTAAGCTCCTCGAAGTTTGAGGATTGTGACATCGATAGTCGTTGTGTCTGGTTTGGAAGAAAGCCCAGGCAGGACACGGTGCCTGGTATGGAGGAAGTTATAACCAGAGTATGGGTTGCGTAGAAGAGGAATGCCTTCCATGTCATCAATCTAATTTACCGAATGAAAGCGTACCACTCTCCCTAGAGACTATTTGATGTGTTTAGATGTTTTAAAGCATGAATTGTCATATAAGCATATATTTAGAATTGTACACTCGACATATAGCTAAGCAGTGGAGCTTTACTCCATTGCAGGTGATAAGAAGAAAGGAAAGAAGAAATGCGTAGAGTGAGGTCGATGGGACGACGGAATCACTCTTGTTTATGTTTTTGTTTCTTTTTGTAGTTGTAATAAAGATATTTGAGAAGTCATAATCATGTTTTAGTTTATAATCTTGGGAAGGAGTTTTAGTATTGTAATCTGTAGTAAAACTGCTGTTTATGTTTGGGATTGTTGAATTATAGTAGTGATTGTGTTTGAATGTTCATCGTTAGAATCTGCAGAATGCTTTGCAATCTGAGGTAAAATAGTCGACTGGTTCGTGAAAACAGTCGACTGGAGGCCTGTTTGAACCATCCACTGCTCTATTATATTAAAAAGTAGTCAACTGGGTCCTCAACACAGTCGACTGAATTGTAGGGTTGAAATATGACTTTATTCTGTGAAAAAATAGTCGACTGGGTGGAAGACCACAGTCGACTAGATTGTATTTTCAAAATTAGGATTTTTTTATTTCGTCAACTGGGAGAACCAGTCGACTGAGAATCTGAGACCCCAGTCGACTGGATCCCTCGACACAGTCGACTGGATTGGCTGCTGAGTTTTTTGGTCTCTGTATCTTGCATTTCTAGTCGACTGAATTGCTGTTTTCAAACAGGATGTTTCTCTAAGTGTTTTCAAATGCACAAAACTTTATATCACTCTGAATTTCAGAGTTTTTACTTATGTTTTCCACTGCTATTTACTTTAATGAAATTGGATGAGCTTTGGTGGCGTGCCACGTATCCTATTTTTGCGCGTAGTGGGATGGGTCGTGTCAAGTTTGTAGATTGAATTTTGTGTACGGTTAGAAGGATGAGGTACTAATGGTATGGCAGTTACCCATCATGAGAGTAAAGTGTGGTAGTTTTTTTTTTTTTTTGGGTTTTTTTGAGTGAGAGAGAGAGAGAGAATTTTTTTTTTTTTTATTTTGAGTGAGAGAGTGCGGGAGGTTGGGTGCTGGTGTAGTTTTTTTTTTAATACTATATTAAAGCACATGGTATATTTATACATGTAGTATATGTGTATATATATAATGTAGCAATATGGCATGCCCTGTGGTGTATGAAATGGGTTGTGGCTGCTAGAGAAATACTCCTATGCGTGTTATATATATATATATACATATGTACTAATATAGAAGGAGAAATGGAGAGGTACCAAAGTGTTTAGCCTACTTCAATAATTACAATAAAACCTACTCAATTTCTTAATTACGGAGTACAATACTTTCACAATGGTACTAAAATGTCATTTCAAAAAATTTAAATAAAGTAACTTCTCCTAACTACCCACCCCACTTTCTTTTGACTACTTACACTCACATATTGAGTGTGACACTTCTCTAGTATAGTATAAAAGCACAAGCATATGTGGCTACTTTGACAATGTTGGATTTTGCCATGTGGCAACCTTTACGAGAGCAAATTATATGGCTATTTACATATTTATAGATATATACGTATATATGGTATTATATATATACATATATATATATATATGGGCTTAGATATTTGGTTCAATTCTCGTGTGGTGGCTCATAATAGTGGGTCTCTATTAATTTTCTATTTTATTGTTTCATTGATGATTTTTTTTACTTCATACATAGAAAATGAGGACTTTGAGAAAGCAAACTTTTTCATAGGGTCACTTTAGAATTTCATGAATTGAAATAATCTTGTTCAACTTTATATTAGTATTTGAATCTAGAAATCTAATTATCTGAATCAAGGGTGTGATGCAAATTATGAACTTGTGTCCTGAGTAACGTGATCTTGAAAATTTCGTAAATGTGGCCGGGGTAGTCATAAAATGTTCATATTTACATGTGATCTCATGCGTTTGCAAATGTGGGGTAGATATATATGTTAGGAACATATGAAAATCTGTGTTTCATATATATCTACTGTTCGAAAATATGCTTACTCTGTTTTGAATATACATGGTGCATTACATTGTATGTTAAGAACAAATTAGTTGGTTGATATGAGAATAATTGACATTGTGAAAAGGATATGTTGCTTGGTTCTTATCATGGTTCGATGTCGCGGTATCGGTTGCGGTATCGGAGTCTATTGTGAAGACTCGGTCGCAGTATCGGCCTAGTATCGGGCGACACGCAACGATACACTAGATTTAAGGTTAAAAAAAAAAAAAAACCAAAAATTCTAAAATAATAAGAATATCAAAATGAGCATAATAGATTGTCACAATATCCAATATACTAATTATAAAGTCACAAATATTCAATTCACACGCTGTCGATCTACTGTATGATAGTTCTACACACATAATTGAATAGAAATTGTTCAATAATACTAAATAATACATACATTACAATAACAAATATAACTATATATTATTTAAACAAACATTTTTTTAATAAATAAACTAACAATAATACACACACACACACACATTTTGAACCAATATAAAAAAAAATTAAATAAACAAAAATTAATGCACATACAAGATACAATAAAAAATAAACACCAATTTATAATTATAAATAAACTAAAATTAATACACATACATATTTTGAACAAATATAAACATTTTTTTCATAGATAAACAAAAATTAATACACATACAAATTACATAATACACATACAGAATAAATAAATAAATAATTTTTTTAATAAATAAACAAAAAATAGCACACATACAAGATACAACTAAATAAACAAAAAATAGCACACATACAAGATACAACTAAATAAACAAAAAAATTTATAAAATATATAAATAACCCACCCCATGCCCACCAATTTACCCTAAATGTTAACTCTAACCATGTAATTAATGAAATATTAAAAACACAACACACAAACACATGCTACACACAATAAAATTCCAACTTAACACATAGAACCTTGTCCAGTCAATACAACACAACATCACAACAAACTCCCCCCCCCCCCCCCCCCCAAAATATATATATATATATATGTACTCGTTACCTACGATAGAGATGGCAATGCAACCTTGGAGAGAGATCAAAGCGCAGCTTTTCGACAAGATATCGAAGACACAGCTTGGAGAGAGATCGAAGACGAAGCTTCGAGGTTAGATCACAGCTTTGGGATTAAATCTGTGCTTCGTGGGTATGAAGATTCAAGAGAGTTTTGACTCTCAAAATAAGTATATTCAAGATTCATCCCATCCGACAATTGCATGTGAGATCTGGTACTTTTCAACCAACTTTTTGAATTTTTCTTACCTTTTTTATTGTATCGACTCTCGTATCGGCTGTATCGTGACACATCTCGCGAAAATGGTGCCGAGATGTATGAAACTCGACCGTTTCGGCCGATATGTATCATGAATCAAATTTTTTTTAACCCAGTTGGAATGGGCTAATATCTCGTATCGGACCCTCACGATACCAAGTCAACTCGGCTGATACGACTCGGTATCAGCCGATAATTCAAACCATGGTTCTTATACTAATAAGATTAAATACTAATTTTGTTAGTTATGCTGCTCATTGTATATTTCTTACGTTGAATTGGATATACTATGAGAAAATTAATTGGCTTTGTATGAAGCTCTACATTTGTAACTTCACATTTTATGTACTTACAAGTGTGGGGGCTTTAATAGTTTAAAACACACATTTATATATATATATATATATGTGTAGTTAATTTACTTCAAATTTGAGAAGCATAATATTATTAAATATGGAGTATGTGTTATTAAACATGCACCACTAAGTATATTCAATGATTTTTCTTTGTGGATAATCATATGCAATTAAGTTCTTAAGTAAAGAGGTGCAATGTGAATAGCCCATCAATTTTGAAATAGATTTTGTAAAATAGTTTAGGCTACAGTAGATATCCTAAGGGCATGTTTAGTAGACCGAAATGAACTCTAGAACAGAATGACCATTTATAAGTCCATTTCATTACCATGTTTGGTATGATCAAATATAATGGAATGGTCATTTTGTTTTGGAAAGGGATTCCTACTAAAGTAGGAATAGGCATTCCTTTTCAAAACCTAAGGAATGCCAATTCCATTCCTAATGGAATAACTCAATATGGTTATGTCAACTTGTCACAGTCCGGTCCCACAATAGCGGAACGAGAGCCCGTGGCACGCCACCGAGGCTACACCAATTCATTAACGTTCCCAAAAATTAGTTTGAAGAACACGCGCAGCGGAATAAAACAAGTCATTTTGAAAATCATCCGTCTAGTCGACTGATCCACGGATCCGGTCGACTGATCCTGGTCTAGCAGAAAGTTGGGTTTTAAAACACCATCCAGTCGACTGCTTTCTATAGTTAGTCGACTGGGGCTTCAAAATTTCAGTCGACTGATAAAGTCCGATCGACTGAAGTCCAGCCTGGCCAAAATATCAGTTTTGAAAACCATGGTCCAGTCGACTGTGTCGGGGACCCAGTCGACTGATCCTCTATGAAACGATGCAGAGAGTTGCTGAAAAGGAGGCTCCAGTCGACTGTTCAACAAACCAGTCGACTGATCCCCTGGCAGCAGCACATTCTGCAACATTTTTCAAGTTTAAAAGCTTTTGAATTCAATCGGGGATCAAACACACACTTCCAAAAGTACTCCAAAAATAATCCTAACTGTATTAACATATTACCGAAGCACAGTTACAACATGTTGCTAACTATTACAACATTTTAGATTCGTTCTAACATACCAAGTTAAACATAACTAAAAACCATAAGAATTCTTATTACAACATTCCTATTGTCCCAAAACTACAAGATTTACGTTCAAGTTACCTTCTAAAAGAACTCCCAACCCACGTGTTCACTTCTGCGATTCCTCGCCAGCATTTATACCTGCAATGGTTATTTGAATAACCACACATATTCGATTTGTTTAAGCTAATACTTAGTGAATAAATCAACATATGTACATGAATGATAAACATGTCCGCATTCACATCTCTACATTTCATACTAGTCGCGGGAGACTCACGTGCCCGTCCATACTCCCAATCCGCGACTCCTCGCCAATAAGTCTACGCGAAAGGGTAAGACCCACGATTCTTCTCTTCAATCGTGTGACCTTAATGCCTATATCGGCTCCACAAAATGGCACGGTGACCACGTGCTCCTTCTGACCCAAATAAGCAACTTAACATGCTCAAATACACATCACCATGCTCGCGGTAATCAAAACATTTCATCGTGCTATTGGGCCTACTTATCAATATAAATGCCCAATATGAACTACACAAGATATCTCTAAGTATTAATACATGCTATTCAAGCATAACATGAATACATGTCAAGAAACCATTCCAAAAACATAGTTGAATCACTCACTTCCGAATAACGCTCCTATAATTCAATCTGAAGAAAACCCGTGCACAAAGAACGTGCAGAAGTCCGTCTAGTACAATTCCTATGGATCAAAATTCCATTTATTAACTTTTATGAAAAATTCTATAAAACAACTTTTCAGAAAACTTGTCCAAACAAACCCTAACATATATCAAAACGAAGCTCTTACCTCGAGGAGCTCGAATATGAAATCTGGGAGAAAATAGACTGACGGAAGGTCGTCGTTTGGCGTCGCAAAGCTCTAAGCTTCAAAATCTCCCTATGGCCTCCTTTTTGGAATTTTAGGTTGAAAGCTTAGAAAATATCAAGTTCATCTCTATCTATACATAGGCAAAACTCTCGGGAATTACGTTTACCTCCCCACGAGTTTTCGAAACTCCTAATTAGTCTCTGAAACTTCCTATACAGCTAAATCATAGCTTTATAAGTTGAACTTCAAAATTATAAAAGTTTTCGACTAAGTTTCGTTTGGTTGCTAAAACGCAAATTTCTACATGACATTTCTGAAGTTGCTAATTAGCCTACCAAATTAATAGCGTGTTAATTCGTTCTCACCAGGATGCTAAAACTAACAACAGAAATAAATTCTAAAACAGAAAATAACACAGATATTGAAATACACAGGTAAACATTTATTTCCAGATAAACATTTAAAGTGCTCCATAATAACCATCTCATACTCGGAGAGACGTCAAAACATCACAACACTTAATCACTATAGTCTTAGAGGGTTTTCTAATACAGACACCCAAATCAACTCATGAGTCAAAACTCACCCAAACATGTGTCATAAGACACGCCACATCACATTATCATGCATGACAATGAAATGCAAAAGCAATAACACAAATGTGGGTGTTATAATACTCTCCCCCTTAAAAGAAGTTTGTCCCCAAACTTATACCTCATGTCTCGAAAAGGTGCGGATACTGAGTACGCATCTCATCTTCTATCTCCCACGTCATCTCTTCCGTAGTTTGGTTACGCCATAACACTTTCACTTTCGATATTACTTTATTTCGTAAGACTTGATCCTTTCGGTCTAAGATCTCTACCGGATATGCGACATACGTTAAATCACTCTGAATCTCATTCGATGTCGGAGTCATCACTTGATCTCTATCTTCCACTAATTGTTTGCGTAACAACGATACATGAAACACGTTATGAACTTAAGCATACTCGCTCGGCAAGTTCAAACGATAAGCTACGGGTCCAACCTTTCCAATGATTTCAAAAGGTCCTACATATCTCGGATTGAGTTTCCCGTATCTACCAAATCTGGTTATTCCCTTTGAAGGTGACACCTTCAAATACACGAAGTCTCCTACATCGAATTCCAACGGCTGTCTGCGCTTGTCGGCATAACTCTTATACCTACTCTGGGCTGTCAGTACCGTTGTCTAATTACCTTTATCTTATCCGTCGTTTCTTGTACAATTTTCGGCCCTTCAATCTTTCTTTCTCCCACCTCTGTCCAACTAATTGGTGAACGACATATACGACCATATAAAGCTTCATAAGGAGCCATTCCAATACTCGACTGAAAACTGTTGTTATATGCGAACTCAATTAACGGCAGGTGGTCTTCCCAATCACCCTGGAAATCAAGTACACATAACCGAAGCATATCTTCCAAAATCTGGATTACTCTCTCTGATTGATCATCGGTCTGAGGATGAAAAGCGGTACTAAAGTGCAATTTGGTACCCATTGCTTCTTGCAAGGCTCTCCAAAACTTCGATGTAAAACTACTATCCCTATCCGAAATGATAGAAACTGGGATACCATGTAGTCTCACAATTTCGCGAATATACAACTTAGCTAACGTCATTGGCTTAGTTGTTTGACTTGGTAGGAAGTGCGACGACTTCGTCAAACGATCGACAATCACCCAAATAATAGTGTTCGATCTCTTCGACCTCGGAAACCCACTAACAAAATCCATTGTTATGTGCTCCCATTTCCACTCGGCTATCGGTAACGGTTGTAACAATCCCGAGGGTACTTGGCGTTCGGCCTTTACTTGTTGACAACTAGTACAACGCGAAACATAACGTGCTATTTCTCTCTTCATTCTCGGCCACCAATAAACATGTCTCAAATCTTTATACATCTTGGTGCTTCCCGGATGAACGGTATACTTCGTATTGTGTGCTTCCTCTAGGATGTTCCGTTTTAACTCTTTCTCGTTAGGCACACAAATTCTACTCCTCAATCTCAAAACATCATTCTCAAAAGTAAATCCCGGTTGCTTGCCCATCGGAATCTCATCACAAATCTTCTTCAAAGCCACATCTTGAAGTTGTTTCTCTGCGATCTCGTAAATCAAGAATGGTTGTGCCACCATCGTCGACATCAAGCCACTTTCAATCCTCGGTATCACTTCAAGCTCCAAATTTTCCATATCTCGTATCAGTTCTTTCTGAGAAGTCAAATCTAATGCGGTGTTGGTTGGTACTTTGCGACTAAGAGCATCGGCGACGACATTCGCCTTGCCCAGATGATACTGAATTGACAAGTCATAGTCCTTCATCAATTCTAGCCATCTCTTTTGCCTCATGTTCAAATCTCGTTGTGTAAACAAGTACTTTAAACTCTTGTGATCCGTATAGATCTCACATTTCTCCCCGTATAGGTAATGACGCCACTTCAATGGAAAAATCATGGCGGCCAACTCTAGATCATGTGTTGGATAATTCTTCTCGTGCGATTTAAGTTGTCTTGACGCATATGCAATAACCTTATCACTTTGCATAAGAATGCAACCTAAACCTCTATATGAAGCATCACCGTAGATAATAATAAACCCTTCAGTCCCTGACGGAACGGCTAAAATTGGTGCTTTCACTAGTCGGCTCTTCAACTCTTGAAAACTTTCTTCACATTCTGGACTCCATACAAAAGCAATATCTTTCCTCATTAACTGTGTCATCGGCATTGCTATACGCGAAAAGTCTTTTACAAATCTCCGATAATACCCAGCTAATCCTAGGAAACTTTGGATGTCTGTCACATTCGTTGGTCTCACTCAGTTGGTAACTGCTTCTATCTTCTGAGGGTCTACAGAAATTCCCTTTGCCTACACTATATGTCCAAGGAAAGCTATCTCGGTCAACCAAAACTCATCCTTCTTCAATTTGCCGAATAATCTCTTTTCACGCAATCGTTGTAAAGCTAATCGCAAATGATGCTCGTGATCTTCAACGCTTTTGGAGTAGATTAGGATGTCATCTATGAACACGATAATGAACTCATCTAAATAATCCTTGAAAACACGGTTCATCAAGTCCATGAAAGTAGCTGATGCATTAGTCACTCCAAATGGCATAACCAAAAATTCAAAGTGACCATATCGAGTCCTAAAAGCCGTCTTCTCAACATCTTCCTCTTTGACTTTCAACTGATGGTAACTGGATCTTAAGTCGATCTTCGAAAATACCTGAGCCCTTTGTAACTGATCAAACAAGTCATCTATTCGCGGCAACGGATACTTGTTCTTGACGGTTAACTTATTCAACTCTCGGTAGTCAATGGACATACGCATTGTTCCATCTTTCTTCTTCACAAACAAGACTGGAGCTCCCCAAGGTGAAACACTCGGTCGGATAAAACCCTTCTCAAGTAGTTCCTGTAACTGAACCTTCAATTCTTTCAACTCTATCGGTGCCATTCGGTACGGTGCTTTAGATATCGGTTATGACCTTGGTACTACTTCTATTGTGAACTCAAGTTCTCTTTCAATCAATACATCGGGTAACTCATCGGGAAAAACATCTGGAAATTCTCGAACTACTGAAATGTCCTCTATTAGTGGTCCAAGAACTCGCGTGTCGACAATTGAACATAAGAAACCCGAACAACCCTTCTTCAACATCTTACTTGCTTGAATCACCGATATCAAGTACGGTGGTACGATCACTCCCATACCCTGAAAAGTAAACTCTTCTCGCCCTGACGGATAGAAACTAACCCGTTTCTGTTCACAATTGATTCTGGCTTGATTAACCGACAACCAATCCATACCCAAGATAACATCAAAGTAATTCACCATCAACAGAATCAAATCAACGCTCAAGACTTTATCACCTATCTTGATCTCACATGACTTAAATATCGAAGAAGTAACTAGCGGTTCACTACTAGGCAATGATATACACAAGTCATATCCTAGCAGTTCTGACTTAACAGTTAAATGCTTAACAAAATCACGTGATACGAATGAATGCGTTGAACCAGAATCCATAAGTATATGTGCAGGATACGAACAAATAGGAAGAATACCTGATACGATGGTATCATCTGTATTCCCCGGCCTGAGCTGGAAGTATCGTCCTTGTTGTTGCGCGACTCCTTTCCCTTTATCCACTCGAGGTTCTACTCTTGATCCGCTTGGCACACTCGATGCCCCGGTACTCATTTCCTGTTGTCTCTTACTCGGGCAATTCTTCGCTATGTGTCCCGGTTGTCCACATTCAAAACATTTTCCCCTCATCTCTGGGTTGTAGCTCTTCGTATTTGAAAAGGTATTTGGTGTGGTCGAGTTTGTATTCAAAGGACAATTTCAGGATATGTGTCCTAACTGCTTGCAAAAGTAACAGGTGCTCAATTGGTAACAAGTTCCTCTGTGTCGCTGGTTACATGTTGGACACAACGTTCTCGAGTCCCCCTTGAACGTACTCCCTCCTTGGCTATATGATCCCGAACTCTGTGTGAATGGTTTCTTCGCGTTCCCTTAACTTTTACCCCGACTGTCATTTGCTCTCTTTCCTTGTTGTCCCTGTCGATATCTGTCGACACTTTTCTCAGCAATACGAGCAGCTTCCTCAACGAGAGAAACGGTCGGGTGTTGTAACATATCCATACGGCCACGGATATTCTCCCTAAGTCCTTCCTCAAACTTACGAGCTTTATCCCTATCAGTCGGAACAGTAGTTTTCCCAAATCGTAACAAGGCATTGTAACGGGATACATACTCACTCACAGTCATGTCTCCCTGAACCAGACTTGCAAACTCTTGGCGTTTCTGAGTATAAGCAGATTGCGGAAAGAAACGTTTGTTGAATTCTCCTTTAAATGCTTCCCACGTGGTCGGCTTCCCTTGTTCAAGTACGTTGTTCTACCAATCCAATGCTTCGCCTATCAACGTATCGGATGAGCATAAAATTTTCTCCTCATCGGTACATTTTACCTGACGGAAATGTCTTTCCATGTCCATCATCCAATGATCGGCCAAGTCTATGTCAACATGTCCATGATACAACGTCGGTTTTCGCTTATGAAACTGTGCCACGATTGTGTGTTGAGGTCGCGGTGCCGGTGGTGCATTGATGTAATGAATTTCCACTGGTGTAGGCTGAACGTTCATCTGTTCTCTTTCACTTACCGCTTATATGAAATTTTCCACCATATTCACTATTTGGTCCATCCGCGAATGCGGTGACAATTCTCTTGGCGGATCAGTCATAATGTTTCAAATATTCCCCTGTTGAGTTCAATGCATAATGACCATGCATGATATGCCACAATATAGATATATGTACAAAGTTCATCACAATCAACAAATGCTAACACATGAAGCATTTCTACAATGAGAACAATTAGCTTCACAATTACACACTTCACTCGACGTCACTCAGCATATATATAACGTCACTCGTTCCCAAGGCTCTAAACTTATGCTCTGATACCACTAAATGTCACAGCCCGGTCCCACAATAGCGGAACAAGAGCCCGTGGCACGCCACCGAGGCTACACCAATTCATTAACGTTCCCAAAAATTAGTTTGAAGAACACACGCAGCGGAATAAAACAAGTCATTTTGAAAACCATCCGTCCAGTCGACTGATCCACGGATCCAGTCGACTGATCCTGGTCCAGCAGAAAGTTGGGTTTTAAAACGCCATCTAGTCGACTGCTTTCTATAGTCAGTCGACTGGGGCTTCAAAATTTCAGTCGACTGGTAAAGTCCGGTCGACTGAAGTCCAGCCTGGCCAAAATATCAGTTTTGAAAACCATGGTCCAGTCGACTATGTCGGGGACCCAGTCGACTGATCCTCTATGAAACGATGCAGAGAGTTGCTGAAAAGGAGGCTCCAGTCGACTGTTCAACAAACCAGTCGACTGATCCCCTGGCAGCAGCATATTCTGCAGCATTTTTCAAGTTTAAAAGCTTTTGAATTCAACCGGGGATCAAACACACACTTCCAAAAGTACTCCAAAAACAATCCTAACTGTATTAACATATTACCGAAGCACAGTTACAACATGTTACTAACTATTACAACATTTTAGATTCGTTCTAACATACCAAGTTAAACATAACTAAAAACCATAAGAATTCTTATTACAACATTCCTATTGTCCCAAAACTACAAGATTTACGTTCAAGTTGCCTTCTAAAAGAACTCCCAACCCACGTGTTCACTTCTGCGATTCCTTGCCAGCATTTATAGCTGCAATGGTTATTTGAATAACCACACATATTCGATTTGTTTAAGCTAATGCTTAGTGAATAAATCAACATATGTACATGAATGATAAACATGTCCGCATTCACATCTCTACATTTCATACTAGTCGCGGGAGACTCACGTGCTCGTCCATACTCCCAATCCGCGACTCCTCGCCAATAAGTCCACGCGAAAGGGTAAGACCCACGATTCTTCTCTTCAATCGTGCGACCTTAATGCCTATATCGGCTCCACAAAATGGCACGGTGACCACGTGCTCCTTCTGACCCAAATAAGCAACTTAACATGATCAAATACACATCACCATGCTCGCGGTAATCAAAACATTTCATCGTGCTATTGGGCCTACTTATCAATATAAATGCCCAATATGAACTACACAAGATATCTCTAAGTATTAATACATGCTATTCAAACATAACATGAATACATGTCAAGAAACCATTCCAAAAACATAGTTGAATCACTCACTTCCGAATAACGCTCCTATAATTCAATCTGAAGAAAACTCGTGCACAAAGAACGTGCAGAAATCCGTCTAGTACAATTCCTATGGATCAAAATTCCATTTATTAACTTTTATGAAAAATTCTATAAAATAACTTTTCGGAAAACTTGTCCAAACAAGCCCTAACATATATCAAAACGAAGCTCTTACCTCGAGGAGCTCGAATATGAAATCTGGGAGAAAATAAACTGACGAAAGGTCGTCGTTTGGCGTCGCAAAGCTCTAAGCTTCAAAATCTCCCTATGGCCTCCTTTTTGGAATTTTAGGTTGAAAGCTTAGAAAATATCAAGTTCATCTCTATCTATATATAGGCAAAACTCTCGAGAATTACGTTTACCTCCCCACGAGTTTTCGAAACTCCTAATTAGTCTCTGAAACTTCCTACACAGCTAAATCATAGCTTTATAAGTGAAACTTTGAAATTATAAAAGTTTTTGACTAAGTTTCGTTTGGTTGCTAAAACGCGAATTTCTACATGACGTTTCCGAAGTTGCTAATTAGCCTACCAAATTAATAGCGTGTTAATTCGTTCTCACCAGGATACTAAAACTAACAACAGAAATAAATTCTAAAACAAAAAATAACACAGATATTGAAATACGCAGGTAAACATTTATTTCCAGATAAACATTTAAAGTGCTCCATAATAACCATCTCATACTCGGAGAGACGTCAAAACATCACAACACTCAATCACTACAGTCTCAGAGGGTTTTCTAATACAGACACCCAAATCAACTCGTGAGTCAAAACTCACCCAAACATGTGTCATAAGACATGCCACATCACATTATCATGCATGACAATGAAATGCAAAAGCAATTACACAAATGTGGGTGTTATATAACTTTTTCAACTTTTACCCAGGACCACCTAGCCTAGGCGAAAGTGAGTCTCAACAGGGGAGGGGGTGTTACACCCTCTTGGTTGAGGGTTCGAAACTCCATATAGGCAAAAGTGGTTGTGGCCAGAATTGTTTTCCTCCTAAGGGAGGCTAGGGATTCAAAAAACCCCCAGGGGGCGTGTAAGATAGTTGGACGGATAGACTTCAAGATGGACTTTAAAAAAATATCCAACTTGGAGAGAGTTCATATCCTACCACTAGCTTGCCTTCCTGATTTACCTGATGCGTGTGTTATAGGGCCGGTGCACGTGCCCGGGGGTTTGCCCCTTGTTTTACGTAGATAAAAATGATAATAGGTATCGATCCCGAAATCGCGGAGGGGGGGGGGGATTTGTCCTCGAATTCCAAAAAAAAAAAAAAAAAAACTTTTTCAACTTTCCTTTTTCTTTATTTAACCCTAATATGGTAATGTCAACTTTTTCAACTTTCCTTTTTCTTTTATTTATTCTTCTAATATTTCCTTTTTTGCAATTTAAATCTAATGTTTTTGACGAAAATAAATTTGTTAAATATTTTGAATATTCAATTAAATCTTAATGTAATTCCATTCCTAAGTATGTAGCCAAACATATGCACGAAATGGTCACTCCTATTCTGTTCCTATTTCATTCAATTCCTGAACTCATTCCATTCCCACCTCATTTCATTCTTGCATACCAAACATGCCCTAAGAGGATACTTTTGGCGCCAATTTAGTTGCATAAATTTTATGAGTATTAATTCAAATCTATTTATAGTGGGGGTTAATCTTTTGAGATTGGAAGAAGTTTGTGGACTTTTAAACTAAAGAAATAGAATGGCTAGTGAATTAATTTGGAATAGTAGAGTTGTGGCCACAACTGAGTTATCTTTTTCTTTATGACGTGCGACTTCTAAATGTTTTGGGTAATACTTGGGACACACCCAAAGACACAATTTTTGGGACACAACCCAAGAGGTATGTTTATTTCTCTCCTATGTCACTGTGGGGTCCAGTGACATCACAGGAGAGATATAGACACATCTTTTGGGTTATGTCCCAAAAGTTGTGTCTTTGGGTGTATCCCACTCTTTACTCAAATGTTTTACTCTAGAAGGCTTAACAATGTCTATGGTGCTAAAGCTTTGACATATTTGTCGAAGAAATAAAAATGTGAAATAGTTGGAATAGTTTTTATTGCCAACATAGTTATTTGATCAAGATAATAGATCAAATAAGGAAATTGTATAGCTAGCTAATTAATTGGGTTGTGAAGCCATGTTGATAGAAGTCAAAAGGAGGCTGCAGACCTTTGACTTTATAGTTAAAACATCTACTGGAATAAGATTCACACTCGATTTTATATTAGTCACCGGTAATGGTAACCCAACCTTATTTTAGCACATCACTAATTTGAAGGTTTAGTGGGTAATAACAAGTTACTGTTATGTGACATACTGTTATGTGACAGTTTGAGCACTGAAACTACTTATAGTCCATTCCAAGATGATCAGTACTGACTAGTACGTTTTAGGAGGATGAGTTACATACTTTTAATGAAGTTCAAAATCATCTAAAGTGTCTACAGTAGCAGGGACACATTGTTGGAACTTTACCTATGTGAACATAAAAGTGGTGTCACCTATAGCAAGAATTGAAGTTTATTCTTGTAAATGTTCATGAAACCAGGATTTGGCACACGACCATAATAGTGCTAAAAGATAGGAAAGTCTCAAAAGAAATTGAATAATTTCATGTGCGTGATATTTCCACTTTTGACATAAAGGATGTGGTTTAATCGACTAGACACCATATACTTCGTTAGAACTTTCAAATGTTTACACTAATGAAGGTTTAAATCAAAAGATATAAGCTTCTTGTATGCATGTCTTTATACTTTAACTCACTAGTGGTTTTAAGATTACAACCTAGTGGAGAATTGTTGTATATTTTAATATACAATAATATAGTTTGTAATATTAAATTGTGTATAAATGATTATTATTGTTTATTTTAGAGAAATATGATAGACAACATTCAAGGGGTGCCTTTTGGGTTAGAGGTAGTGCCCCTTGAAGAGGTGTATATGATACCTATTATGAAAAGATATTTAATAAAATGACACAACCAAAGGGTGCCATCTTTAGAAGAGGTAAGTGATCTATATAAGACAAGCATGTTATTCATTTTATGTGTGTGAAAATTACAAAGCATATATTATCTATTAATCTTTTCATCAGTTAGTTGAAACGATCTTCTTTGAGGCTTTCTTGAAAATCTTCATAATTGCTATCTAGTAGATTTTCGGGCTTTGTTGTATCTTGGAGGGGATTTGCTAGGAACCTCGTAGCAAACTCTTTATGAGTGGGGACAAGTAACTCCTTAAAGATAGCGACTACGCGTCTCAAGGCCTTACAATTTCATACTTATTATGTGATTCTTCTTCCGTGATGACCCCAACCCCAACAATTAAGGAGTTAAATAATTTCATTACATACCTATATAAATACGCCACTATACAGCTTTTAACAAGCATGTTTACCAGGTTTTTAAAGGGTCTACTTACGAGCCTTATATAAACATGTTCATGAGCTATATCACGCCAAGCTTGCCTTCTTGAGCTTGACTTATTTATTAAACGAGCTTGAAATTTAAGCAAGAACATGACATGCTTATTAAACGAGTCGAACCGGACCGAACTCTTATCGAGCATGTTGGCGAAGGTTTGTTCAGTCCGAACGTATTCACACGGAATTCTACAAAGATCCAGGGTTATTTTCAACAATATCTACGCTAAGCTAATAATAGGCTTTAAAAAAAGGGCTTAATTATAAAATATATCCTTGAAGTTTGGTCACCGTCTCATTTTAGTCTCTATATTTTCAATTGCATTAATTTGGTCTTTGAAGTTTTTTAAATTAATACAATGTGGTTCAAATGTCCAATTCTGTGCTATGCATTGTCACACTTTTTATGGGTAAAAATGAAAACACTGTTAATCTCTCCACTCGTTTATCAGTGTAATTGTGCATAACAGTAGTTGAAGTCTGTCAAATTTTCTAATAAAATGGGATAGTTGGATCGTATTGCTTTTATTTAAAAAAAATATTTTGTTGGCAAATGGCTATTGGCACTCTATAATTGAATAAGACAGGCCATGGTACTACTCTCATAGCATATAGTACCATGCATTCCATGTTCTGCGCGGAGTGCCAATAGTAATTCCCATTTTGTAGTTAAGCAAAAAAAAAAAAAAAAATTCAGATACATTTTCTCTCTCGTTTTCTGTGTTCTCTTTGGAGGGTCCTTTCTGCAAAATCCCTTATACATCTCTCTCTCTCCCTCTCTCTATCTCTCTCATGGCGTCCGATGGCTTTCCCGACAAGAACGCCGTTTTCAAAAAGCTGAAAACAAAGTCAGATAACAAGGTTCGTGTTTCTGGTGTTTGTTGCGTGTGTTCATTTTTGTTTTCATTTCAGGTGGAATTTTGTTGAAACTGATTCAGATCTGGCTTTTCCTTCGTAGATCTGGGTTTCAATTCGATTCTGATTTAGATTATATGTGTATATATATATATATTACAGATGTGTTTTGATTGCAATGCGAAGAATCCAAATTGGGCGTCAGTCACATACGGGATATTTCTATGCATCGATTGTTCGGCTGTGCATCGGAGTCTCGGTGTTCACATCAGCTTCGTGAGGTGATTGAATTCCAATTCATTGTTGTTTGATTTTGAACTTTTTTGGGTTTTATTAGCTGTATTACACAGCAATTAGGGTTATTATCATTATTGTTATTTTTTTATTTTTAATATCTTACAGCAGCAAATATCTGGTTGCTTTCCTTGGTAAATTCACACACACACACACACACACACACACACACACACACACACACACACACATATATGGAAAATACACCTGGAAAAATTTGATGTCTAGCACTCCACTGCAGTTACAAAGATTAATTGTTTCTTAGACCTTGATCACAATAGAATGGAAAGGTTTGATTGGGTTGTTAACTCTAGAAACATGAAGGAAGGTTTAAGCTCTATATCTAGAAGCTAAGCTAGGAATATAACAGAATGAATATTGATTTAGAGGGTTAAAATAATAATAATGCTATGCTTCCCAAATTTCTATCCCAAAAATGTTTCCCAAATGACATGGCAGTGGGCTATGTCTAATACAGTGGGACCGGTTGAATTTTGATTAGAAGTTATTTACCTGGTCCCACTGCCACATAATTTGGGAAGCACTTTTGGGATAGAAATTTGGGAAGCATAGCATTACTCTTAAAAAAACCATGAATCTAAGAAATAGACACTTTGGGCTTAAAATAGCCTTAAATGCATAAGGATATGTTTGATTCCAGCTATCCCCCTACGTATCAAATAAATATTCATTATCACGGTTATTGGGATGACCTGGTATCCCAAACCAATCCAAATTCTTTATTTGTACATTTGTCCCCCCCATTCCGACGGCCGAAATCCTTTCAACAACAGCAAAACTTAGTAACATTACAAATATGACATGGTATCCCTGTTATACCCAATGTTTACTCCTAAGCATCCTGATTACCATCACCTGTTTAACCCCCTTATTAACACCTTCACTGGTTAATAACCCCCTTTTTAACTAACTGGAAACATGTATGGTTTGATTTACTTATTTCTTCCATCCAAATAAGTATGAGAATAAAGCTGAAGTAACTAACCTTAGAACGTGGTGTGGACCAAGGTCTTTAAAATGGGACCTGTTTTGGTTCAATTTGAGGGTTTTTGGGGCAGAAGCAGTTCGAGTATCGTAAGATTCTATTATAGTAGGACAGTTGATACCCATTGATACTTACACTTCGAAGTGATCTTCTAAAGGGTAAGCATAAAAGATTTAAACTCATTAAAATAAGCAACAAATTAGAACATACCTTTAAAACAAATTTTTTTACCAATGCAAAGCATCAACATTGTGAAAATTTTTGGGATAAATAAGCTTGGGTAAATTGCACTTTCACCCCCTGAACTTTAGCTTGGGTTTGAAGTGACCCCCTATGGTTTTAATTGAAACACTTATATCCTCTCTAGTCCGCGCATTGGTTTAATTCGCCCCTTCCGTCAGTTTTTGCACGTTAGAATTCACTGAAATTGGTCAAGTGTCGTCACATGATCTAAAACATCAATTTCTTGACCTTTTACCCGTTATTCATCACTGGGTAACGATGGATAACTCTAGATTCACATAACATGGTATCTTAGTATTACTCACTAATATAGAACATGGTATTTCTATACTAATATAGAAAGAGAAAGGCAGGGGTACCAAAAGACACCTAACACTATTAATTACAATAAAACTTTAAAGTTTTCTAATCAAATTATTTCACAAGGGTAATAAATTGTCCTTTCAAAAAAATTCCAATATCATAACTTCCCTCAACCACCCACCCACTTGCACTCACAAAGTGAGTGGCACCCCTCTAGTATTAAGAATCCGAGATACCATGTTGTGTGAATCTAGAATATACCATTGATACTTACACTTTTGAAGTGTTCTTCAAAAAGGTAAGTATAAAAGACTAAAACTCATTAAAATAAGCAACCAATCAGAACATACCTTTAGAACACATTTTTTAACCAATGTAAAACCTCAAAATTGTGACAAATTTTGGGACAAATAAGCTTGGGTAAATTACACTTTCACCCCCTGAATTATAGATTGGGTTCGAATTGACCCCCTATGGTTTTAATTGAAACACTTATACCCCCTCTAGTCTGCACATTGATTTAATTCACCCCTTCCGTCTGTGGTTGCACGTTAGAATTCACAGAAATTGGTTAAGTGACAATCACATAATCTAAAACATCAATTTCTTGACCATTCTACCCGTTATTCATCATTGGGTAACAATGGATAATAGTTAACACTAGATTCACAAAACATGATATCTCAGATTATACTAGAGGGGTGCCACTCACTTTGTGAGTGCAAGTGGGTGGGTGGTTGAGGGAAGTTGTGATATTTGAATTTTTTTGTAAAGGACATTTTATTACCCTTGTGAAATAATTTGATTAGAAAACTTTACAGGTTTTATTGTAATTAATAGTGTTAGGAAAATGTCTTTTGGTACCCCTGCCTTCCTCTTTCATATTAGTATAGATATTGATGATGAGAATACCAAAGTAACCAAACAACGTCCGGCTCTTCCACTACCTACGTCATCGACTACAAGAATAGTTATGTAACTGTTAACGCTACTTCACAAACACCACCATTGTCAAAACCCTTATATGTTTTCGGTTCATCTTGTATCATACATCTTAATTTGGTGTCAAAATATAGGAATTTGGTCCAAAATATTACAAGCATGGCTTAACATGTTGTAAATATAAAAATAATTTTGGTTTTAAATCCAAAGTGGTTTCCGAGTTAAAACATATTGAGACCAAGTTACTGCACATTGGGACCAAAACTACTAGGATGTATCATGAATGATACATCCAAAACCACTAAGATGTATCATAGAATTTCCCCTACCTTTTATCATTCATGATCTTCTATATACACCCTAGTGATTTTAGTTGTATCATACATCCCAATTTGGTCCCAAAACATAGTAATTTGCCCCCAAAATGTTACAAGTCCGTCCTAGCACCAAAGTGA
The DNA here is from genome assembly GCA_033977485.1 of Hydrangea macrophylla. NCBI lineage: Eukaryota > Viridiplantae > Streptophyta > Magnoliopsida > Cornales > Hydrangeaceae > Hydrangea > Hydrangea macrophylla. The sequence continues at coordinate 99,776,396 of CM066989.1, read as the reverse complement.
TTTTCAAAGTTACAACGTATTAGGACCAAATTACAAAATGTTGGGCCAAAATTACTAAGATGTATTCTCTGTTGTGAAAGGCGCGCCTAGGCCCGAGGCGCAGGCGGGCTCAAGGGTTGCGCCTCGCCTAAGGCTAGGCGAGGTGACTTCAAACAGGCGCACTAAAGGCGCGCCTTTTGGCGCTTTTTCCGGAGGCGCACGCCCATGTCAATCGAGGCTCCAAGTACAAATTTAACCCAAACAGAGAGCAAATTTAGCCCCCCCAAAAAAAAAGTAGAAGAAGAAAGGAGAGAACAGAGCTGTCGAGCCCTAGCAGAGCCAGTCGATTGACTCGATTCAGGTATGGCGAGCTTTTCTCTTCTTCTTCTTCTTCTTCTTCTTCTTCTTTTCCACTGTTCGACTAGTCGAGCCCTATTCCCCCCCCCCCCCCCCCCCCCCGTCTTTTTTTTTTTCTTTCCTTCTTCTCCTTCAGATTCGTTTTCTTCTTCTTCTTCCCTGTTTCTGTTACAGCTTCCCTTCGTTGCTTCAATTGCTTCTCTTCTTCTTCTTCTGATGACTTCTTTGTTCGTCTCTCTCTCTCTCTCTCTCTCTCTCTCTCTCTCTCTCTTCGCCTATCTTTTTTGTTTTTTTTGTTTTTCTTATAGACTCCTCTCTCTTTACTGTTCTTTTTATAAAAAACAGAAACAGAGTGTTGTTTTTATTTCCTTTTTTCCTTTTTTTCTTTTCCTTTTGCATTTCTTAATCTAAAAAAAAAAGCAATTTTTTTTGTTTTTTTATAAACTTTTTTTTTTTTTTCTTTCTGAATTTCATAAATAAATAAATAACAGAAACTATCAATCAACTTGAGGAATTTTTAGCTTGTATATTGATTTTCAAAATACTAGAAAATTTTAAAAAAATACTAGAAAATAAAAAATTTAAAAAATGTTTGAATATCATATAAAAAAAATATGTATTTTTGCGCCTTGGTTCGCTCGGGCCCGCGCCTCAGAGTGCACCTCGCGCCTAGGCTCCAGGAGACCTTTGTGCCTCAGTGCGCCTTAAATAACCTTGGATGTACTTCTCCGTCCCAAAATAGGTGTCCACCTTTCCTCTTTTGGATGTCCCAAAATAAATGTCCACTTGTGGAAGTCAACTTCAAATTCTATATGAACTTCCAATAATACCCTTACAATAAAGACAAGTAACATTGATTTGTGGTCTAAAATTGAGTAGGAGGGTCACACACCCATTACATTCAAGGGTAAACTAGGAAAGTGGTCATTTTTTTTTGCTAGAAAAAAAAGACTATAATGCATCTTTCTTAAACAATGTGCAAACTTGTAGTGGAGTCTTATTTTTGGACGGAGGGAGTATGATACAACAAAAACCCTAATATGTATCAAAGAATTTTCTTATCATTTTAGTTTCTTTCTTGAAAGGTATTAGAAGTGAGGTGTAAATGGTTTGGTTTGGTTCGGTTCAGTTCTGTCCAATTTCCAGTCGAACAGAACGGTTCGGTTCGATTCGGTTTTTTCACTGCACAAATATTTTGAAAACCGATCGGTTTGGTCGGTCTGGTCAGTTTGCTTACACCCGTATTTAGAAGTGCTTATTGAGATTAAATTCATCTGATTAAGTTCCAATTTCTTTTGTTGTGTATTTTCTCTATGTTGTTTGACTTGAATGTGAAAGCAAAATGTGGATGGTGATTGACTTTGGTGATTGAATATGGGATTTAAGTTTGGCTTTCTTAGAGAGAAATTAGAGCTAGAAAGAATGGGTTTTAGAAGAAGGTTCCTAGTATGGCAATTTCCATTTGGTTTAGAGAAAAAAAGCAAGAGAAAATGATAAGAAAATGTTTGACTTTAGGTAGGGAATATGCATAGAGAGAGAGAGAGAGAGAGAGAGAGAGAGAGAGAGAGAGAGAGAGAGAGAGCTTATTTTAGACAGATAAATATGAGTGGAAAAGTGGTGATATAAGGTATATGTAAGACAGTAAGATGAGAAAGAAAATGGGAGAGAATAAAGGTTTTTGCATGAAAATAGCTAAAAGACTAGAGGGAATTCTCGTCACGTTGCCATTTCCATTAAATTTGTTTGTTAAATAAGTCCTAATGAAAGGTCAAGGGGTATAAGTGTTACAATTATAGTATAGGGGGTCAAATCGAACACGGCCCAATGTTTAGGGGGTGAAAGTGTAATTTACCCAATAAGCTTTTAACAATTGTGCTCAGAACTTTTTGTGTACATCCTCTCAACTCTCTCGAGTGTGAACACAAATAAAAAAATGGTAGAAACTTTTAACTTGTATTGTACTAATTGTGGTAGTATTCTAGATATTAAATGAATGATAATACGTACCTATAAACATTAAAAAAAAAAAAAAAGAAGGGGAATGATAAGGAGAAATATGTCAATAGGGCATCGCTCATAGCTAGTCATTTATCCAACGAGTGTTGTGTCTACTATGAAATATCAAATTTGTGTAAAGATAAATAATAGAGTACTTGGTAATTGGCATATCATATGAAAGGGGTTGTAATTTATTGGCAATTGGCATATGAAAGGGGTTGTAATTTATTAGCAATTGGATTTTCTAGATAAGAGAATTGTTAGGTTACGATTGAATTTTTTATTTTCATAAAGATAGAAACTTCACCGGCTTGGTGAAGTATATCGAAATGAACAATTGCCATTTTAATTAATTTTTTTGTTTTTATTTTCTACAGGATAGTAGATTGTATTTGCGACCCATCTAAGACCTCCAACCCTATTTTGGGCTAGCAATATTCCGTTTTTAAGTAATGTTTTTTTTTTGCTATCAATATTCCGTTTTTAAGTAATGTAGGTCCATGCAATATCAGATTTAAGTGAATGATTTTTTCTTAATTTTCATGGTGCCCTTATAATTATGACATCTGATTATGCAAAATCCTAACTAATCGAAACGGACCCTAAACCTAATACCACTAACCAAGTCGCGGTCCTTGTGTTATGCTTCCCTAATTTGTATCCCAAATTTATTCTTTTGCACACACCACTTTTTGCCCCAAACATGAACTCTGAACATTATCCCCAAACAGGCAATGGGCATAGACCCCACCTTATGCCTTTAATGAGTTATTGACCCGATTTATCCTCCACTTTCCTGTATGGGATCAACTCCCACTTCATTATATTCTTCTTCATGGCCATTATTTCCAGTTGTAGAACATAACTAAGGTATTTGAGCTGAATCAACTTTTTGTCCAGAAGTTGATATTATCAGCCTAATAAAGGTTTCCATGCATTGCACTGATCACTGACCTCTATGACATGTTGCATCCACAACCTTCCTTGGGTCTTCATAGCCGTGCTTATTCTGAAATAAGAAACAACACATGGAAATTAATACATGAGAGGAAGAGAAACCAGAAAACATTTTAGAAAAGACATTTTTTCCGTATAAGACTCATAACCTTGTTTGTCTGACTTTAAGGGTAAATCATCCTCTTTTGTTTAAAGTTTGTTATAACATTTTCATAACAAAGTATTTTTTTATCTTTGTTTATGTTTTGGTCTTCTGTATATCTTAATAAGTTACTTGAACAAATATCACCTGTATATCTTAATAAGTTACATGCATAGTCTTTTTCTTAGCCTCTGTTCAGTTCACAGATCTAGAGAAGGAAATGAAACAAGACTACAAACTATCCCTTGTGTTTTCCCTAGTGTTTTCCTCATGTTTGAATGACGTTATAATTTTTTGCAAAATATAATACTCCCTCCGTCCCATTTTATGTGTCCATCTTTCTATTTTGGGACGTCCCAAAACTATTGTCCACTTACAATATTGAATCATCAATTTTTAGCTATTTCCAAAACTACCCTTAGTGGTTTAACACATCAAACTACTTTCTTAAGCAACTAAGGGCAATCTGGAAAAAAGGTCACATTTTATACCCATGTGAAGTGTAATCATTATGTTCCCTAAAAATTTTGGATTCCCCAAAAGGGACGCATAAAATTAAATGGGACGGAGGGATTAGTAACTTGAGAAAAGAGGAAGCGAAGTGACTCCCACAATTCATAATGACACTTTACTTTTCACCCTATTTTCCTTTCCTTCCTATTTTCCTCGAACTTTTTCTTATTAAGCAAACTAAGAAAAGCATTTTCCTAAGTGTTTTATTTTCTTTTCTTTTCTCTCATTAAATCCATAAACCAAACAGAGCCTTCAAGACTATCCTTTACTGAAAAAGCTTGGTTTATTATTGCAGGTCTACCACTTTAGACTCATGGACCCCGGATCAGTTAAAGATTATGAGCTTTGGGGGAAACAACCGTGCTCAAGTTTTCTTCAAGCAGCACGGGTGGTCCGGTGGAGGCAAGATCGAGGCCAAGTATACCTCAAGAGCTGCTGATTTATACAGGCAACTGCTTTCAAAAGAAGTTGCTAAGAGTTCTGCTGAAGAGGCAGTTTTGCCATCGTCACCAGTTACTTCTGAGTCAGCACAAGCTGCTAATGGATTTCCTGAGATCAAGGTCAATGACCCCCCAAAACAAAGTTCTTCAGGAAAGCTTGAAACTTCTGATATCCCTGCTTCACCGAAAGCAACTCGTACAGTTGTCTCTACTACTGTTAAGAAGCCTCTTGGTGCAAAGAAAAGTGGGAAGACGGGGGGGCTTGGTGCTCGAAAACTTACCTCTAAGGTTGGGCCTCTTTTATCTCTATGACCAAACCGATTGTCTAAAGCACGGATACAGAACTGGACTCGGATACGACACAAAACAGACACAGCTACACAACAAATCTTAAGAATATAGGATATGGACACGACAAAGACACAGCGAAACAAAAATATTTTTCTTTAATTAATTATACAATACATCGTGCCGTGGCCTCTCCTGTTTTCTGAATTTCAAATGAACCACTATTACCTCCCATTTTACTTTATTCAGAACTTTACCTCAAAAGTTTAAAAATATTTTCCAAGGAGCCACTATTCCGTGTCCCATTCCCTTGTCTAGCCGTATTGGCCGCGTGACTGGTGTGTTTCCGATGTAAAAACAAAAATTAATTCAGTTTTTGCATGTGCGACTCGTATCGGCGAATGTCCGGTTAGTGTCCGATATGGACACGGCACCATAGTTAAGTGTCCGTGCTACATTGCCGATTATTGGAGGAATATTGTATAATGAAATGAGGAGCTGTTTTCTATATGAAAAGTGTAGACTTGATATTGTGTAACTAATTTTAACTATTTTTTTTTTCCCTTCTAATAAACCCTTTTTTAATGCAGCCAAATGAAAGTCTATATGACCAAAAGCCTGAAGAGCCACCTTTGCAAGTTTCCACGTCAACAAATACAAATGGCACTCCTACAGTTGGTTCATCTATGACATCACGTTTTGAGTACGTAGATAATGTGCAAGCTGTCGAAACTAGTTCAGGAGGCACGCATGTACTTAACCACGTATCCCCGCCAAAGTCGTCAAGTTTTTTTGCGGACTTTGGAATGGATAGTGGGTTTCCAAAGAAAACAAGCGCCAATTCATCGAAAGTTCAAGTAAGTTGTATGATTACCCTTTTTTTTTTGTTGGGTGGGGGGGTTGGGGTTGGGTTAGGTATGGTTTATAAGTTTGTTTTTATTATTATTATTATTATTATTATTATTATTATTATTATTTTGGTAAGTATAAGTTTGTTTATGGTAATAGAGAAAAAACTGATTCATGCTATATAAGGATGCATGTAGAGCACCATCTTGTTACAAACACTTTCTTGGTGGTGGTAAAATTGGAAAGCTAGAAACTACTAGCTTCCAGAGGCTTTTCTAGCACCAATGTCATTGGGTTACTACGTTTGGTTTTTTGACACTAATAAGACACTTCTGACTTGAGTTTTCAAGCACCAAGTTCTAGTTCCAAGAGAGTGGAATCACCATCTTCTTCTTCTTCTTCTTGAAGAGTTCCAGACAACCGTTAAATTTGCTTGCACTTATCGGTAGCGTTATATCAAAGTAAAGATGTAAAGCATCACAAACATCCTGTTCCTGGAGATAATTGCATTTTGATCAAGTTATTGATGCTCTGTTCCTTTCTGGCCAATGATCTCCGTATAGCTTCTGTTATTGAGCTGCTATTTACCTGGAAACTAGATTATGGCCTCTGAAAACAATATGGCCTCTAAAAGCCTCGTTTTACTCAGATTGTCCCACAATATGGCCACAGTATAGCCTCGTACAAGCCTCTACCATTTTATCTTACGAACTGATCACTAGCCTGGCACGAGTACCTTGATTCATTCTACATGAGTGGTGTAGACCTTTTGGAAGAGTGATTGAGCAGCACAGAATAATCCCTCATAGCTTACAATGTGTTTGGATCTGTTATATTCTCTCTTGTTCCTTATTTCTAACTTCGAACATATGAGAAGGAGAACTATTTGAATGTGTAATTCGTGTGTTTTTCTAATATCTTCTCGTACTATCAGATTCAGGAAACTGATGAAGCAAGGAAAAAATTCTCTAATGCAAAATCAATTTCATCTGCTCAATTTTACGGGGATCCTAACAAGGCGGGGGAAGTGGACGCTCAAGTTTCCTTGCAGAAGTACTCAGTATGTGCTCTTACCATTTGTTTGTGGAAAGACAAATTATATCCCGTTTAAAGTTGTCAAGACTTAAATTTCTTGCATTTCATGTGATTTAGTGGGACATCAATTCCTGTTATTTTCTCTGCTGGGTTTGTCTGCTATATTGATTTTATTAGCAGTTGATATGTAGATTAGTCACGTGTCTGCAATATAGCAGTTGATATGTAGCAGTTGATATTAAAATTCCAGTAGCATTTTCTTCACTAAAATTGCTTTAGGATAATATGATTTGATAAAAAGTATGCAACGTCTTGGATTTCCAGCTTGTTAACATACTTCGGCTTAGTTTGGCCCCCACGTGGTGCTTCTCCTTTTTTAAAGCACAATTTAATGTTAATTCATTTGGTAACTAGTTTATGAGCTTTGCAAAAATTGAACTTCGGGCGTTTTTGGAGGGAGCTTTTAAAAGCTCTAAAATGGAGCTTTTAAAAGCCCACGGTTGCCTTTTGGTTTCATGATGTCTTTTTGAGGAGTAGTGTGTCACTTGTATAAAATTATCAAAGAACTCAGTAATAAATTTCATAAGCTCCTTTTAAAAAGCCACATGGGGGCCAAACTAAGCCTTCATTGGTTACTTTTACTTGTTTTATAGGGCTCAACAGCCATATCTAGTGCCGATCTCTTTGGTCATGACACAGTTGATTCAGCAATTGATATCACTGCTAGTGATCTCATTAACCGACTCTCTTTCCAGGTACCTTTGCAATTTTGCTCTCTCTCTCTCTCTCTCTCTCTCTCTCTCTCTCTCTCTCTCTCTCTCTCGTGGAACATTTAAAGATGTCACTTTTTACTAGCCCGTTTGAAATCACTTATTTGGGGTTATTTTCTGTTTGGCAAAAGCTTTTTTTTTTCCCCCTTCAAAAATCTGTTCCATTTTAAAGCTGAAAAGCGGCTTAAATTAGAAGCAGCAATTTGGTGCTTTAAAAAAAAAAAAACACAAATCTTAGTCTTCGAAGGAATTAGATAATCTCTTAACTCCCCCTGGCCTTTATTTTTTTTTCTTTTTATTTTTTTTCCTTCAGGCACAGCAAGACATCTCTTCTCTAAAGAACATAGCTGGAGAGACCGGAAAGAAACTAAGTTCATTGGCATCCACTTTAATGACTGATCTTCAGGACAGAATGCTCTGATTGAAGTTTTGTATGTTTAAAATCAGAAGAGTTTGTTACAATAGCAGCCAGTGGTTTCCCTAGTGTAAAAAAATGAGCTCAAAAAATTATTTCAGAAGAGACAAAATTAAAATTTTATTACTTCTGAAGATTGAGAAAAGCTGGTGATATTTTACTTTGTAGTAGAGAAATTGTATCAAGATTGATATTACATGTTTTTTGTGTTTAGTTCTATATTTAAGGACTGGGGTGTGTGAAGTGATGGATGAGATGAATTTTGGTGCTCTTTATAACAAAGAGTTGTCAGTTTCTTTGGTTGGGTTTATATGCTTAACAATTACTTACAATAATTGCTTAAAAGCCTATGATTATTTGGAATAGTTTTTTCACAGTTCTTTAAAAATGTAATAACTATAAAAAAAAAAAAAAAAAAGGTTTTTTTTTTTTTTTTTTACTAGTTCAATATGTAGCTTTTAAAATAAGTAGCAAAATGTTGCTTCCATGTTTTTTTTCCCCTTTCAGCATTACATTATGTTTTGGTACGAGAGAACATGGAATGAAGGGGGTACGGAAGGAGGGTAGAATACTCTGTGCCTGCCCAGAAATTTTACGTGAACGGATGGGGAGAGAGAAAAAGCTTGATATATTCTTGAATGTAAAGATGTAAAATATATACTAATATTTCATTCTTCAATTTTTCTTACTAGAAAGGTGGCACTCTAGCGAACAACCAAATGAGAGAAAGTGACCGACGTGTGGAAAGTAGGTTAATTTTGTACGTATTCATACGCACAAATACATATATGCGCACACACAAACAACTACGTAATAGTTAATTGTAAAATTTAGAGAAAATGTTCTGGAAAAGAATTTGTGCACCGAAATAATCCGATTTCCAAAATGAGTGGCCTGGATCATTTCGGTGCACAAATTCTGTGTATATTTCAGTACATGTAGCATTACTCAAATGTTAATTGTAAAATTTAGAGAGAGTGTATGTTAATGTGATTTGTTAGTTTTAGAGAGAGATTGGGAAAATGTGAAGTGAGTGGTTGAGGACTGTATATATATATATATATATATATATACAGAGAGGCTCTAAAGTGAACAAGATTGAGTGAAGTTACCTAGTGAACCTGACTTTTAAGCCTAAAAGAATCAGCGGGTCAGCGAGGCAGCCTGCGGGTTCTTTTAGGCTTAAAATCAGGTTCACTAGATAAGTTAACTCGACTATGTTCACTCAAGAGCATGGCAATATATATATACACACACAAATTAAATCTTTCCTAAGAAGATATTTTAGCATCCTTGTGAAACTATTCCAATTGAAAAACTTGACAAGTTTTACCATAAGTAATCTGTATTAGCGGGAAAAAAAATGGGACCCTTGCCTCTCCATTACCGTATTAGTCGAAATTTGACTGAACAAAAGACGGAAAGTTCCGTTCTTTTCCTTAGAGAGACCTCTTTCATTCGTCCTCCTTTCCTTTCATTCAATTTTTCCAATTTCCTTCCTCACTTCTTTTTTATTTAAGCACATAGTTTCTCCCTCCCATTATTTCCATTTTTTTTCGTCCCTCCTACCAAATATTACATAAGTTATTAAAAAGTTGATTTTAAAAAGAGTAGTGCTATACACACTTTTTGACACACCTTTTGACAACCAACTTAAATGCATGTACATGTACTGCGTAAGTAGTGCATAGAAAAGTGTGATTTTTCTTTTCTTTTTTTAACTAATAGACCCGATAAGATAATATCAAATAAGTGATAGCGTGTTCCACATAAGCTAACACATGCTTTTAATTTCCATGGATTTTTTTTTTTAAAGCCCAGAGTGAAATTTAACTCTCCAGAAGGAACTGAATCAAGCATATAGTTTAAATCAGTGAAATGTGACTTGCAATTGTCCGGTATATTCATTGATTGAGTAAATGGACATTTCAGTCGCCCGAAAGACAAAAACTATTATCCTTTTTTTTGGTACAACCAGGGACAAAAACTATTATCCACTGCTTGACATTGCTTTCTTTGTTTTTTGTGAAAATTCTGGTCAGAAGTCCTACAAATAGACTTCTTGGTCTTCGATCTAACCATGTTTTAAGCCCATCAAATCAACACTTTATTACTCTCTCTGTCCCTTTTTTTGAGTTCTATATTTCATTTTGAGATGTCCCAAAATTAGTGTCCACTTTCCTAAATTGGTATACAATTTTCACTTACTTTCCAAAATTATCCTTCCTTGAAATCTACACCAAGATAAAACTAAAAAAGTTATTGTAATGATTAGGGGCAATTGTGAAAAGTAAGTATAGATTCTTTTTATCCCCTTAAAAGTTGAGTTCCTAAAGGTGAACTAAAAAAAAAGGCCGGAGGGAGTACAGGTACTTCCCACAACTGATATAAACTTCCAGTAGAGCCTTGAGAATCAACACTTTCAAAAGCTTGGCCTCATATTCTGGCGAGAGCAACCTTCTGACCCGGAGACTTGTCGGCCTGCCAGCCACCATTCAATATTGTAGTAGTATATATAATACCCAATTGGAAATTGCTATGTACACTGCAAATTTTGCTGTGTACACCGCTCAGCATTACAAAAGTGAGAATTTTTAGAAGAAAAATTATTAGAATAAAGGAATTTGGGTGTACATAGTAAATATACGGGTATACATAACAATTCCCTACCCAATTCTCTCTCTCATATATATATATATATATATATATATTCACCTTACAAATCACATAGAAGTTATTCAATGAGCCCGTTACACCACGTCATCATATATGCTGACATGGTGTGATGATTTAATTGTATGGCGACATGCAGTTTTTCACACTCTTTCAAATGCCATATGTCGGCATACAATTAAGGCGTCACACTATGTCAGCATGATGACGTGGTGTGACGGGCTCACTGAATAATTTCTTCAAATCACATCTATCTACAATTTGAGAAACATGTGAAAAAAGAAAAGAAAAAAAGCCAAGGAATCTCTCACCTGAGACCTATGAAGCATGGACTCGGACACACCGGCATGACACGGGCACATCGATACGACAAAGTCCTTAAAAAATTGCACATCAATACTGGAGGAAAAGTGTCGGGTCCGTGTGTCGGACACGACACGTTACATTTCTTTAAAGTGACGGTGCTTCCTAGCCGGAGACAAGTATGAAATCCAGGCACTGCGAATCTTATGGGTCATGCATGGGTCAGATAAAGCCTCAATAAACTGGCAGATAAACCGCTCTTGCCTGGAAATGTAAAGATTAACATGAGAGGAAAATCAAACAAACATTAATTATTACGAGAATGTTCAGCTTTTTTTAAAAAAAAAAAAAAAAAAGAAGTTAAAAACCAACCAACTGGGGGAGACAACTATAAGGTAATATACCTGTCTGGTGCCCATGATCGGTATCTGTCTCCAGGTTGCTTGAAGTTGTTCTCCTTCTCAATGGTGCACTGCAATATTCATATCAAGAGGATTTCATGTTACTACATATATATTTGCATGCTGCGCGCATTAATGTTGTCAAATCATGAATCGAATTGCAAATCAGACCCTCAAACAACTTTTCAAAACAGTTAACCCCCATATTGATGAACAATTTAACTCTGCCGAAGTAGAATTTCAACTGATCAACAAATATAAAGTTTACATAATCGAAGGGGAGCTTAAACTCGATCGATACTATTGAAGTACTCATTTAACTAAGCCACCAAAGGCAATTAAACTTCAACATTTAAATTAAGCAAGAGCTACACGCTTTCCTGTCAAAATATTAGAAGGGGGAATTTCTCAGCATGACGAAGAGGATCAAACCTCGAAGGGGAGTAATTAACCCGAAGAAATTATCACATATTTATGGAGTCTAATCAGAATGGATAGTGAAAGCAACTATATAATATAAATACTACCTTAATTAATTAGCATCCTACACCAATATATTAATCCACATGGTATATATATATATATATATATATATGGAGCTGCTAACTTACAACATGATGGTTGTAAGTTAACAGCATACAACAGCCCTTTTAGTGACAAAAAACAGTTTTTTAACGACGAATTTTTTGTCGCTAAAGGTTCCAACTTTTAGCGACGAAAAATATCGTCACTAAAACCTTGTTTTTCGTTGCTAAAAGTCTCGTATGCTGTAAGTTAGCAAATCCCATACATATATATCTCCTCATCCCTGTGCTTGAGATTCATGAACCCCTCATTTTGATCATTGTGATGAGAACACTTTGGAGCATTGACTGGGAGCATAAGATGGTTGGGTCCAAGACGATGCCTCTGAGTATTGCCATAAGCGAATATTCGACATTGGACCATCTTATCGTTTGAAAAGTAGATACCGGGAACAATGTGAGAAGGAGAAAATGCAAGCTGCTCATTCTCCGAAAACGAGTTATCGATGTTCTTATTGAGGACCATGCGCCCCACTGGCTGCATCGGCAAGCAGGTCTTGGTCACATCAAGTGGATCAAAATCAAATCTATCCTCATGATCGGGTTCCATGGTCTGCATGAAAAGTTTCCACTCGGGATAGTTTCCAGCAGCAATCGAGTCATAAAGATCCTTGGTGGCATGGCTGTGATTAGATCCACCAATCCTAATGGCCTTTTCCTCGGTCAATCACTTCACTCCACAAGTAGGTTTCCATGTCAACTTCACATAGGTTACTTTTCCAGATTTGTTGATTAGGGTGTAGGTATGGACACTCGAGCCTTCCATGTGTCTGTAATCTTGTGGAATACCCAAGTCATCGTAGAAGAAGGTGAATGTGTTTAAACTCTCTGGAATGTGGGAGAAGAAGTCGAGGTATCTCCAGCTCTCTTGAATATGGGACTTAGGGTTGGGCTTCATCGCATGGATCAAGTCCGGGAATTTCATTCCATCACGAATGAAAAAGATTGGGAAGTTGTTCCACCAACCAAATCAAAATAACCCAGTATATACATATATATGTTTTCACAAATTAAGAAAAAGGTACGTATGTCAGAAACTCAATTTAATTTATCAACAACAAAGCCTTGTAAACTCCAAATTAAGCAAATCCCCCTCCCATCAACAATACCAGGGATCGATTGTAAACCCATAATTTCAACTCTCATGTATGTTCACTTCCACATGATATATAATGCAAAATCACCATATGTTGCACTCTTAGTATTGAAAGCTTAATCCACAGACAATTAGCAGAATCATAAAACTGTGCCATATCAGGAAAAATACACAAGATTGATCCATGCACAAATGGGCTGTGTATGAGAGCAACTGTCTATTAGAAAAATCACTTTAAAGTCAAATAAACTTCCAAGTATATTTCATCAAAGTTAACATCATCTCAAGTTGGCAAAGTATTATACGATTTTCAGTATACGAAAGGGACCTAGCTGCTTTTTCGATCAGCAGAATGGAAGAACTGTCACATAAAAAATAAAAAATTAATATATATAAAAAAAAATTGCCTTAAATTTTGTAAAATGTTTTAATGTATTGGGTTGTCCACACATAATTAGTCGTTGAAAAAGCAAAGTTGCAATCACCAGCAATGCACCAAGACTCCACTACTAAAAAACAAAAGCAAAGCATCGTCAAACTAGTCTGGGAAAAAAAAAAATCCTTTAACTTAAAAGCGAGTGAATGAGTAATAGAAAACACACTCACCTCACTTGTGTAAAACTTGACGGCAAAACCACGGGGATCCCTAATGGTTTCGGGGCTGCCACGCTTGTGGATAACAGTAGAGAAATGAACAATGAGAGGTGTCTGGATTCCAGGAGCTCCAAGGAAATCAGCACAGGTCAGATGAGTGATGTCATGGATGACCTCAAAGAAACCCTTAGCACTGGCTCCCCTTGCATGCACAACATGTTCTGGGATCCGCTCCCTATAAAAATTAGCAACTTTCTCTACCAAATGTTAATCCTTAAAAAAGAAAAGGCCCCGCATGTCCACATAAAAAAATTGCACACAAATTTTCACATAAAGTAATTAAATAGACAATCAATTATTATATAGAGAATCAATTATTAAGAACCTTATTTGGAAAAGCAAAGAATCAATTCCGTCGTCCCTTAATGAACCAGTTTTTCTTTTTTCACTTTAATAATTCAAGCGTTTGGTGAGTGACTAGTTCTTGCACATGCAAGAGTCCGTGTCCACTCTAATAACCTCTTAAAATTTCTAAAAGATAGTGGCATGAATCCAAATTGAGGATACAATAACATCTTTCCACAGGGTACAGTCCAACAAATGGGAGAAATCACTCGAAACGTCATTGCAAGTAAATTGCTACACAATATCAAATACATAAATATGTCGATTTTCCAATAGCAAGAGCAAGACATACATGCAGGCCATGTGGCTAAAAATTTTCATGATGTTGCTGTTTGTTTTTCTAAGACTTCTGACTGGAGGAGATTATTGCTCTCTTGTGACGGCTTCAACCCAATGCAGAGCTTGTGATGCTCAAGTTCACTAAATATATTATCTTTACAGGAAAACATAACTGCCGAACTGCCCAAAGAAAGAAGTCAATTAGCTCAAGAAAAAGTTGATTGGACTAAGATAACAAAGGGGATTTCTGCAATACAAAAGAGGTTCAAGATATGTTGGTTTCACAAAGAACCCGTTTTAAAGGAGAGATTAGTTTGGGCACACACTTATGTGCAAGAAATGGACATTGACGAAACACTTGAATATATAGAATTAATTCACTTATTAACCACATAACCGATTATTTGCCTTCCCAAACAGCCCCTTAGTTTGATGAGCATCGTTTGTACTATGGTAAAATTTCTGAAAACATGAGAACATGGTTCAAGCCCAAGAGTAACCAGTTTGTATAAATTACTGGCAAAAGTTATTGTTTCTGTCCAATCAAGGGGCCACTTATGTGTCCAAATATAGAGAAACAACAATTTGGTGACCATAAATTCTTTTTTTAAAATATTGTTTCAGAAGTATAAAGAAATTCGTAGCAAACAGTTAATTGATGTAACCAGACTTTCCAAGAATATCAATTAACACATTGCATGTAAGATATCAAAATTTATATGTAATATGGTGAAAATCATAGAGAGGAGAAATAGATCAAAGGAGGTAAGACATGGAGAAGGTTCCTCAATCCAAGAGAGAGAGAGAGAGAGAGAGAGAGAGAGAGAGAGAGAGAGAGAGAGAGAGAGTGAGCTACAAAGCTCAATGGTTCCAACAAGTCTCTGCGTAATTAATTCATCTTAAAACTTGTATTTTAACAAATGGAAAGCCTATTATGGACTACCGAAACAGTAAACCGACAAACATTATTTAAAACTAATACTAGCCAAACAAGAGCAACCTAATACAACTCAAATTACAAAAGAAAATCATGTATGTTGAAACTTGGTATACATTACTGGTCCATTCTCCAACACCTTAGCTTTTGGAGAGCCTTGTTTATGGGAGGTCTTGTGTTTGACTCTCCATTTATGATTTACTGTGCATCTTTGCACTTTATTAATTGCTTCTTATGGGGTTTGGTCTGTTTGCTTCTCCACATGCAAGATGGGGTTGCACGTGAGGTAGGCTGTTGAAGCTTAGTTTACGTTTTTCTAACAGCTTAATCTTTTGGAGCAGGCGGTAACTTAAAATAATAAAAATTCCTCAAAAAACTAAAAATATAAAATAGTAAGACTAATCTTTTAATCAACATCTAAGCTCATTGTCTTCTTGTGGGTCCTGCATCAAACCGAGTACATATTCAAGTACAAGTTCATAAAAAGTAGTGAGGCACTTTAAGCCACTATAGGGATAACATACATTGCCGTATGTTCTACAAATCATTCAAATACAAAAGTTTTATGCAATGCAAAAACAAAAGCACAATATGTAAGACAAAATAAACTATGGTATTTGATCATATCTTTGAGTATGGCTATTTCAAGTGAGTGTAAACAGCCAATAATGCTCATTAGAAATGCTAGCAAAATTATGATAACTTTGTGTCAAATCAAATATGACAACTTTGTGACCGTGGGCTGTAGCCCAGTTGGTCTTGTACCACCTCTCCTTTGTGGGAGGTGGGGAGTTCGAGTCCCCTCGTGGGGCTTTGAACAGGGGGGGCGTAGTTTCAATGTCTTGCCGTTCCATATTTGTGTGTGGGTGATCAACATAACTTAGTGTAGTGAGATGAACATGATTTACTTTTATAACTCAAACAAATGAGAGTCAGAAAAACAAGACAGCCTTGCATTGCTTTTATCCCTTCAAGAGATAGCTATAGTCATGGTTGTAACATGAAATACTAGATCCACATAACTTGGTAGTTCTTGTTTGTGAGATGAACATGCTTTACTTTTGCCTTGCTTTTATCCCTTGAAGAGATAGCTACAATCATGGTTGTAACATCATGAATCGGTTAGTCCAAATTATGAATCAGGAATCATTTAGAATCATGAAAAGTAAAATTATTTTTGGATGATAATAACACATTTGTATTACTGTATGCATATTAAAACAAATGCTATAAAATAACAATTTAATACAAGTTTCATGCGATACCAAGGCTCAGAAATTTGTAACTTTAACACTTTGATGTTCAAAATTGTGAATCGTGAATCATATTCAATCTTTTGTATGAAACTTGTCAGTCGACAGATTCTAACAAACATGGCTAGAATAACATTGGTCGATAAATGGATAATCAATACCAAGTCTATCACTCTTGACTCCATTGAGAACCTCACAAGCTTCGAATCTTCTTGCAACTGAGGCAATACATCCGATCCACACAAACCATGTATCAGCATCATTCTATTTTCCTTCCAACACCAGTCTCTCTTGCTCATCTTACCATGACTGAGTACAAGATACAGTCATGTCAGAAGATCACGATGAATAAATGAATGAAGCGACAATTTCTCAGGCTTTCGGGTTCATGGATTTCTTGAGAGAAAGGAAAGAAACACCTTTCTTTATTTGGAAATAGGAAGGAAAATGAATCATGGTGACAACATAAATTAAAAATTCCGAAGTTTGTGAGCCACTTCCCTCCTTTATTTTTCTAAAGTTATATATTCGGAGAAAATATACTTTTTCTCTTATTTAAGAATGGAGAAAAGTTTTCCTCCTCGACTTCCTTTTCCTCCTCTAAATCCACCAACCAAACAGAGCCTTACAGTTTAATCCCGAAGAAACCTCCTAGCCTTGCATATCCTCTTGACGCCTCAGTGAAATGCATCCTCGCTCTACAAACCGTAACATAAGCTTATCTGCCTCATCTGCATTTCCCTCTACCACTAATCTCTTGCTAAGCTTCTCACATAACTTCAAATCCGGAATCAAATTCCGGTTAAACATTCTACAAGCCACTTTGTATGAAGATAGAGGAAGCCCCTTCTTCAAATAGCTCTCCATAAGCACGTGGCAAGTTCTGGCATCATTTCTCGAAGCCGTTCTCAAAACTTTTCCCAATAGTTTATAAGCCTCGTCGAGGTTTCCGAAACTACAAAGATTTTCAATAACTTGATTATAAGCTGTCCTACAGTTTTGCCTTAACACCATCTTCTCCAATAGTATCAACAAATCTTGAACCTTACCGTGCTCACAGAACCGGTGGATAATCGTTCGATACGTAACTGGAGTAGGATTGAGACCCCTATGAAGCATTTTCTTGATTTGTTCAGTTGCCGCTTCTATTCTACCTTTCTTTCCTAATGCATTAATAAGTATGGTATATGTTACTGCATCAGGGTGTTTGTTACTCAAATACATATCATCAAACACCGAGAGAGCAGAATCCAAGTCACCCTCCTGACAAAATCCGTGAATTACGGTGGTGAAGTTCACCACATTGATAGCACATCCCCGGTTCAAACACTCTTCCATGAACTTCTTAGCATCATTAACTCTTTCCACTCTACAAAGATCCTGAATCAATAAGTTAATTTCAACTGGGTTTGGAAGAAATCCTTTTCTGATCATTTCCCTCACAATATCACAGGCCTCGGATAATTTTCCTTCCCTCCGAAGCCCGTGCATTACGACACTGTATGTGATGGCATTTGGAGCCCACCATTCCTCCTCGCTCGCGTTCATCATCTCTCTTGCCTCTGATGAGTTCCCATTTTGACAAAGTCCGTTCAACAAGGCTGTGTATGAGACAGTGTTTGGCTTGCAACCATTCTTGTACATTTGATATAGCAATTTTTTAGCTTGATTCACTTTTCCCAAACGACAAAATCCATTGACCACTGAAGTATAAGTAACTACATCAGGAGTGGATCCCTTTGAGAACATTTCATTGATAAGTTCTTTCGCCGTGTCTATCCTCCCTTCTTGACAAAACGAATGAACTATTGCACTATACCCAACCTTATCAACCCAAAATCCTCTTTCTTCTGCTTCCCTTAAGAACCCAAGAGCCTCATCTCCATATCCATGCTTGGAGAGCATATGAATTATAGTGTTATATGTGACTTGATCAGGTAACAAATTACTATCCTTCACCATCTTCTCCATCAACTCCTTCACTTCTTCGATCCTATTCTCTTTACAAAGAAAACCCACCACGGTATAGTAGCTAACTTTATCCGGAGAACAACCCTTGAATGGCATTTCAGTAATTAGTTCCATTGCGTCTTCAACCCTATGTAAATCGCAATAACCCTTGATCAAGCAATTATATGTGACAACATTAGGTGTTATACCAACAATTTGCATCCGATCCAAGAACTTCAATGCCTTCTCCAACTTATTCCCCTTCACTAATACATATATCGCAGTGTTACATGTCAACAAATCGGGTTCAACTCCAGCTTTTTGCATCATAGTCAATACACACATCGCTTTCCTCAAATCCCCAGCACGGCTATAAGATTCCATCAAATAACCAAAAGCTTTGGGCACACGCTCAATTCTTCTCCGAGCCATAAGCCGAAGAACCCGCCTAGCACCTTGGCATAACTTGGTTTTTCTGAGGACTTCGAGCATTGCATAGTAGACAATTGGGTCATGCCGGTACCGCCATTGCCGGTCGGCCCAGTAGAAAAACTTCAAAGCTACACGCTCATCAGTCTGAGATCGCAAGACTGCAGAAACTTGCTCGGGTTTTAGGCTTCTAAGTAAGTGCCTCAATTCCCCTTCAAGCCTTGGAGTCCACAACGAACGAAGATCAATTAACCTACAAGCTTCTTTCACTAAAGGGTGTTTTGATTCATCTTCAGAACCCTCAACTCTCCTAATAGCTTCACTTTGTTGCTGGTTCCTATTATATGAATCCAAAACCCTAAAATCATCATCTCTATCATCCTCACCTTCTTCTTCTTCTTCAGACTCATCATCAACCTTGTCCGGGTCATTGAAAAAATAATTCTTTCCACAGTCACTATCAAGAGTATCATACAAACTCAAAACCCTAGATTCCTTAGAACCCATTTCTTCTTCAACTGTGATATATCCTTCTGTACTATTATCAGAAATTTCTTCTATTTCAGCACATAAATTAGGATGCAAATGAGAATTAGGGTCCGAGTTTCTTGAGGACCATGATGAAAAAAAATAAGCAGTAATTCCACTACTAGAGGCAAATGGGTGTGCATAAAAATGATTTCCAATTTCACAAGTCAGCTCTTTTCCAGTTAATTCAACAACCCTCACGCCACGAATAAACGTATGTATGAACAAGAAGTTCTTCATTTGGTGATTGTCTACCTATTAAGGGTTTACATTTCAGGGGGTGAAAATGTAAAATCGATGCTCAAGAATTCAACTGGAATAGTAGTCTAAATTTGGAGTAGGATCTGAGAGCTTACATGAATATAAAAGGATATGAATCGAACTTTGCCTTTAGAATTTCAAAGATCTGAAAAACCACAATCACAGAGAGAGAGAGAGAGAGAGAGAGAGAGAGAGAGAGAGTTCTTGATTTTTCTAAGACCTGTGTATTCTCTTCTATTTTGAGTTGGGATTGCACCCACACCAAAAAATGTTTTTTGTAGATACATTTTAGGATAAATTGTAAATTACACCCCTGTAGTTTAAGGATTGTGATAATTTGATCCCTATAATTACAATTTTGGCAATTTAGACCCTATAGTTTGAAATTGTGCAAAATTCACCCAATTACAAAATAAACAAGGGCACAAGAGGAATATCACATTATTTCCAGCCCAAAATTACCCTATGTGTCCATAGACCCAAGAGTGTAATTCAATGAGACCAAAAGCTAATACAGGGGTTTTGGGACACCCACCGAATTTTTTTTGAATAAAATCGTATTATTTTATGTGATTTTTTGTACAAACTAATTAATCCCATAAATAACTTATTATCTTTTAAAAAATCTGATACACTTAAAGCTTATAATAATTTGATTATATCTATAATCTTGTAAACCACATGCTAATATCTTATAATCTATTAAACAATCTGATACACTTAAAGCTAGACACGCACTGCCACACAAATATCAAAGTGAAATTGATAAAAGTAAATAAAAAAATTTAAGCTCAAATACAAAATTTCCGTGAAAAAATTATGGTTGTACAAGAAAAAAAAAAAAAAAGAATTATACTATTTCTACCCTCCAAAAAAATTAATATATCAGGTCGGGGCGTTGCGCCCGATCTCCCGTATAAGTTTCTGCTCCCACTGAACTACACTTCTGGGGTCAGTCCCTACACATAGAGTCATTTTGGGTCGAAATAATGTTATATTCCCATTGTGCCCTTGCTTATTTTGTAATTGGGTGGATTTTACACAATTTTCAAACTATAGGGTATAAATTGCCAAAGTTGAAACTATAGGGACCAAACTGTCACAACCCTTAAACTACAGCGGTGTAATTTGTAATTTACCCTATATTTTACATCATCGTAGTTTGTCACTTGTGTTAGTTTGGTCTCTGTAATTTAGAACTTGTCACTTTAGTCCCTTTAGTTTCATAAGTGTGTCAAATAAGTCTAATAAGTTCTTTAGTGACGAATAATTTTGTCATTGAAAGTAAAAATATTGTCACAAAAAGTGTTTGAGAGATTAAAATGACAATTTCTAAACTACAAGGACCAAATTAACACAAAAGACAAACTAGGAGGGTATAAAATATAGTTAAGCCTTTTTTTTTAGTTACATTGGGGTGGGGAAGGTTCCAACATATAGAACTTTAATACACACGAGGGCACAAAGTGGCAGTCCATTGCCAATTGGGCTAGGAGTGCTTGTGTACCCAACCAATGTTTTAATGTGTACACTAACATTATGTCGGGTTTATAATTTTAAGTTAATAAAAAGTTACTTATTTTTTAGGGATATCTTTGCATACACACATTAACTTTGTTAGATTTTCATCTTTAACAAGGATATTAGTCAAAGGATATTAGTGTAGCTATGCGTATCACAAGGGAAGCCCTTGTATTTTAACCGTACATCAGGGGAGATCGGTGTGATATACCCTTTTATTTGATAATATGTAATAGAGTTATTTAGTATACAGTCCATTGTGACCACTCTTATGAAATAGGTTCCTTCTACAAGTCAACTTAATAATAAGTCTCTCACTTAATTGTAGGACCAAAACACCCTTAGTACATTTCTTGGCGTGCAACAGTGACCACACACCCTAATAAATTCGAAAACAATCATGAAATGTCATTTAATCGCCATAAATCCATAAATCACGACGATAATCTTGAAATTTAAAACCAGATGCTAACAAACCAAAACGGCCACCATAGTGATAAAGCTCTGAAAGATTTTCTAGATTCTCAAAATTTTCCCACCAAATTAGTCTCACGGTCCTTTTTCGTCTAAGAAAAGCTCCTGCGATTCAAGTCAGAGTTCATAGCGGTGCACGACGAAATTTGGGTTTTGACCACGTTCATGTCTACGATCGGTAGAAAATGTGAGATTTTTTGTCTTTAATGTATGTAAATCTACTTGTCACGCGCCCGAAAACAAAAATAGAGAATAAATTCCTTTTGGGGTCCATAGGTCGTGACTAGTGAAGTCACATGATTGTCCACACCACACAATTCTAAACAATAGAAATAAAAAAGCAGCAATGAACAAAGATCTAGGTTCAATATAATATAACTTAGGGCAGAGCCTCACACGACTCAGACTCAGGAAGACTCCTCAACAAGATACCACTGAAAAGCGGCTTGACCGAGAACTGCTTGGATATGCATACCGGCTGTCATTAGTTTCCAAAACTACTTAGGAAACAGAATCATTTTGTACATTGGAGGACCCGTTATGCTATAAAAAGCATCCCCCACACCACGAAAAAGAGGGATCTCTTGGCCAAACAAAAACCCTAGCGATATACAACAGTCTCTCTCTCTCTCTCTCTCTCTCTCTCTCTCTCTCTCTCTCTCTCTCTCTCCCCCCCTTTGGGGTTACGAAACCCTAGTCAGCATAGTCTCCCTAGGGTACTAGACACAGTGGTGTATGACAACTCTTGATAGTTCTAGTTCCAGTTCCATTGTTGGATCACCAATGCTCCTTCACTATGCTGTGTAAATAGAGGTGTCAAAAGGGCCAGGCTGTGCCAAGCACTTTCGAAAATCCGGTCGGGCCGGGCTTAGAGGGGGGTGTGTGTCCGCCCCAGACTAGTGGTCCAAGCCTACTAGGGTCGGGCTTTTGGGTGGGCCGAGCCGGGCCGAGATTAGTGGGAGGGAGTGTCTGAATTTAAAATTTTGAATTAATGTTTTTGGGGGAAAAATTGGTTGGAAAAGTTTAGGTGTATATCATCTATAAATTTTATATTTGTTATTAAACTTTACTCTTTCTTTTTATTATTATTATTATTATTATTATTATTATTATTATTACTCGTATTATTATTATTATTATGATGTAAATTTTACTCTTTATTATTATTTTATAAACTTTACTATTATTATTATTATTATTTTATAAAATTGGTTGGGAAAGTTTAGGTATACGAGTATATCATATGTAAATTTTAAAGATTACCAATAAAAACTAAGCATTAAAGATTACTAATATTTGTCATTTAAATTAAATTATATTAAAAATTAAAGATTACATTAATTCATAAAATAAAAAGTTAAGATTACATGTTAAAGAATTGATTTTTTTTAAGCCGTTCACAGTTTATACACATGCGGGTCAGGAGTATTGCATTTGTTTGGGAATGGTTGATCTTCAATTCTCCATTCATCAATTTTCTTCAGTAACATGCAAGTTTTCGAATTCTTTAACAAAATAATCTTTTTGGTCTTGAGTTCGATATTGTGCAGTCTCCCAATCCTTCAAGCTCATCAAGCAGTCTAGCATATCAAGAGATAATCTGCTCCTCCTTTCCTCTAGCACTCTTCCACTTATACTAAAAATAGACTCCGATGCAACTGTAGAAACCGGAGGAGTTAGTAAATCATAAGCCATGATGGAAAGAACAGGGAAAGCTCTTGCATGTTCTTTCCACCGTGTCAAAAGATCCAAATTTGTCATTTCCACGGGAGTTAATCGATTGTCCCACTCTGTTTCTCTATATTTGTTTAATTCACCAAGGATGTTAGCACTACTTACAAATGATTTTGTTTCTTTCGACTGAGAAACTGGCTCGTATAGGAAGCACTTGACGCTCCCGAGCTTAACTCAACAGTAAGAGTAGAAGAAGAAGTAGTATTTTCTTCATTTACATATTTTTCATAGTAAATACGATATAAAGTTTCCAAAGTATTTTCCATTTCAAAAATAGTTATTTCTAGACCAGGCTCAGCTTCTGGTCCTTCCAATAATTCAGATATTTGTTTAACCACTTCACAAATTATAACACCCACAATTGTGTTATTGCTTTTGCATTTCATTGTCATGCATGATAATGTGATGTGGCGTGTCTTATGACACATGGTTGAGTGAGTTTTGACTCACGAGTTGATTTGGGAGTCTGTATTAGAGAACCCTTTGAAACTGTTGTGATTGAGGATTTATTGTTTATGAAGTCTCTCCGAGTATGAGACGGTCACTGTGGAATATTTTAAATGTTTATCTGTAACTAAATGTTTACCTGTGTATTTCAATATCTGTATTATTTTCTGTTTTGGAATTTATTTCTGTTATTAGATTTAGTATCCTAGTGAGGACGAATGAACATGCTATTAATTTGGTAGGCTAATTAGCAACTTCGGAAACGTCATGTAGAAATTCGCGTTTTAGCGACCAAACGAAACTTAGTCGAAAACTTTTATAATTTTGAGGTTTTACTTATAAAGTTATGAATAAGCTGTGTATATAGTTTTAGAGACTGATTAGGAGTTCTGAAAACTCGTGGGGAGGTAAACGTAATTCCCGAGAGTTTTGCCTATATATAGATAGAGATGAGTTAGATATTTTTCATTAGCTTCCTTCATAAGTTTCAAAGGAGGCCTTAGGGAGATTTTGAAGCTTAGAGCTTTGCGACGCCAAACGACGACCTTCCGTCAGTTTGTTTTCTCCCAGATTTCATATTCGAGCTCCTCGAGGTAAGAGCTTCGTTTTGATATATGTTAGGGCTTGTTTGGCCAAGTTTTCGGAAAAGTCTTTTTCTAGAATTTTTCATAAAAGTTGATAAATGGAATTTTGATTCATAGGAATTGTACTAGACGGACTTCTACACGTTCTTTGTACACGAGTTTTCTTTGAATCGAAGTTTAAGAGCGTAAATCGGAGGTGAGTGATTCAACTATGTTTTTGGAATGGTTTCTTGACATGTATTCATGTTATGTTTGAATAGCATGTATTAATACTTAGAGATATCTTGTGTAGGTCATATTGGGCATTTATATTGATAAGTAGGCCCAATAGCACGATGAAATGTTTTGATTTCCGCGAGCATGGTGATATGTATTTGAGCATGTTAAGTTGCTTATGTGGGTCAGAAGGAGCACGTGGTCACCGTGCCATTTTGTGGAGCCGATATAGGCATTAAGGTCGCACGATTGAAGAGAAGAATCGTGGGTCTTACCCTTTCGCGTGGACTTATTGGCGAGGAGTCGCGGATTGGGAGTATGGACGGGCACGTGAGTCTCCGGCGACTAGTATGAAATGTAGAGATGTGAATGCGGACATGTTTATCATTCATGTGCATATGTTGTTTTATTCACTAAGCATTAGCTTAAACAAATCGAATATGTGTAGTTATTCAAATAACCATTGCAGGTATAAATGCTGGCGAGGAATCGTAGAAGTGAGCACGTGGGTTGGGAGTTCTTTTAGAAGGCAACTTGAATGTTAATTTTGTAGTTTTGGGACAATAGGAATATTGTAATAAGAATTCTTATGTTTTTTAGTTATGTTTAACTTGGTATGTTAGAACGAATCTAAAATGTTGTAATAGTTAGTAACATGTTGTAACTGTGCTTCGGTAATATGTTAATTCAGTTAGGATTGCTTTGGAGTACTTTAGGAAGTGTGTGTTTGATCCCCGTTTGAATTCAAAATCTTTTAAACTTGAAAATGCTGCAGAATGTGCTGCTGCCAGGGGATCAGTCGACTGGTTTGTTCAACAGTCGACTGGAGCCTCCTTTTCAACAACTCTCTGCATCATTTCATGGGGGATCAGTCGACTGGGTCCCCGATACAGTCGACTGGATCATGGTTTTCAAAACTGATATTTTGGCCAGGCTGGACTTCAGTCTACCGGACTCTACCAGTCGACTGAAATTTTGAAGCCCCAGTCGACTGAATGTAGAAAGCAGTCGACTGGATGGCGTTTTAAAACCCAACTTTCTGTTGGACCAGGATCAGTCGACTGGATCCGAGGAACAGTCGACTGGACGGATGGTTTTTTAAAATGACTTGTTTTATTCCGCTGCGTGTGTTCTTCAAACTAATTTTGGGAACGTTAATGAATTGGTTTAGCCTCGGTGGCGTGCCACGGGCTTCGGTTCCGCTATTGTGGGACCGGGCTGTGACACAAATACCTTCGAAATTGAGTCTAGGATCCAAGATTACAGATAAGTAAATATAGGTGTCAAACCAATATTTTTAAGCTTTTTTTTTTCTTCATATCCTTGCAAATCTCAATAAAAAAAAGAATTTTTTTGTTTATAATAATTAAATGCATGAGACATATTAAGTAATTCCATAAGAACTAAACAAGAAGTGGAATAGTAAATACCAGAAAGATTATTTGTAGCCTTGTAAAATACCTTTAAAAATCCTTGAAATTCAAATGTCATATCTCAATCACAAGAAGTCAACCCGAGTAATGGAAAATTAACATTAATAAATTGAGCAATAATCCCACTATACTTTTTACAAGATTCTATCATAAGATAAGTAGAACTCCAACGAGTTTTAATATCCATTTGCAATTTATGAGGATTAAGACGATTTTGTTTACAAAGATGAAGAAAGGCTTGTACACGGGTAGGCGCTGCAGCAAAATAGACCACTGCCTCTCTAACTTTAGATATTTGACTATTAATTTTTTGATAATCCATCTTGGATAATCAAATTAATGATATGACATACACAACGATGTGGAATAATCTTCCATTCATGATTGGTTGTAGATGATCTATAAACATATTAATAGCATTTGTATTAACACTAGTACTGTCAAAAGTAATGCTCATATTTTTTTTTCTTCATAATATCATACTCATGAAAAATGTTAATTATATAATTATAGATATTTTCACTAGTACGAGGATAGTCTAATGCACGAAAAGTAATGATGCTTTTATTCATTTTTCAATTTTCATCAATAAATGTGTCATTATACATATATATTTATATATCATGTTTTATTACAATTAGTCCATAAATCAGAAGTGCATGCAATTTGCATATTAAAAGTAGAAAAGTCATCAATTAATTAATTATTTATTTGTTGAAAAACAAATTGAATATCACTTCTAAGGGTATTTCTAGTAATAGGTTGGTAGGCGGGTTGTAAAAAAGTTTGAATAAAATGTGTAAAACACTCTTCTTTAACCAAAGTAAAAATATATCAGATGCACAAACAAATCTTGTCAAACCTTCCATTATTTTATTTTTTTTATTATAAAGAAAAGTTCCATAACTTGTGCTAGTAGAAGCAAAAATTTGGGATTGTATTGGGCCGCCCGCTTCAGCGGTACCGACCTCAAGATTATGTTTGCTAATGACGTGCCCTTTAAGTATGTTATTTCCACCACTTTTATAAGAAAAATCATGTTTACATATGTTACAAATTGCTTTAGATTTATCCTTAGTTTTTGTGAAAAATTACCAAACTTTTGATTTTAATTTTCTTTTAGTGGTGGTGGGATTTGAAGGAGTTGGACTAGACCCCATTATTTCAACTTCATCATCATCCTCCTCCAATTTCAAATCATTAATCTCATTTCTTTCCTTTTTCGAAGTCATAAGTTGGCCCTTCTCTATTTTTTGAAGATATTGAATAAGATGTCATTTTAAATTATAAAAAATAAAAGTAAGGGAAAGAAATATAAAAGATTTAAAATAACAACAATTAAATTAGCAAGAAGTGAAATAATAAATAAATTTACCTCAACTTGTAGTAGTAGAAGAAGAAGTGAAGAACAATGAATAATAAATATACTTGAGAGTTGTAGACGACTAGAAGTGCTAGAAGATTTTTGAATCACCAACTTAAAGTCTTGTAGAGTAGAAGTAACTACATAGAGAGAAAGTAGATAGATAATTGATTTTGGTATGAGAAAATATGTTGTCGGAGGTTTGGTATTTATAGAAAATGGTTTGGGAAGTCTGAAATCACTTTTACATTTTTATCCCCCAAACTAGCCGTTTTATACCCGTTTGAGGGGTAAAAAGTGGGGAAAAAAATAATTAAAAACACCCCAAACTAGTCGTTGGGCGCCGGGCGGGCCAATTGGGCCGGGCCACAACGGCTAGATTTTTCCGGGCATCGAGCGAGGCCACCGGACCTGACCAGGCTTCGGGCTAGGTGTCGGGCCAAGCCGTGGACACCAAAGGGAGTGTCTGCCCTAGACTGGTGGTAATGGACAAGGCTTAGCGGTCCAGGCCACGGCTCGGGCCGGGCCAACCCGACCCAATTGACACCTCTATCTGTAAATAGTTTTCTATGGTGGAAGCACTGACACACACATCACGCGTGGACGTAGGCTACTTCATTAATAGTGCCAAACCACATACAAATACGTTGTCTACTTGTCTCTCTCTCTCTCTTGCCTGCTTTTAAAGTATTCTTAAACCCTAAATCTGACCTATACCAAAAAATGCGTCATCATGAGATACTTTTTACCAAATTTCTAACATCAAATTTCACCGAATTACCAAATTAAGAAAACTTAGGTTCTCTTTGGTTCGAGAAAACTTGTTATGTTTTCATTTTCAGTGAAGTTTTCAAAAATGATTTTCAATTTCCATTCGCTCAATAAAGACAAACGTGTTTGGATTATGGAAACAAAAACTGTTTTCAGAAAATGAAATACTAAAAATGTGTTTGGTTATTGTGTTTTTAAAGATGACGAAAAATTACGAAAGGTATAAAGCTGTGTATGGTAAAGCAATTTCATGCTCTCTTTTTCATTTTTTTTTCCTCCGAATGTTAACATTAAAAAGAAAGAGACATATGAAACTTGACAATCTTTTTGCTACATAGAAATTTACTTGTTTTTATAAACAATCATCTCAAAAGAAACAACAAAAATTAAGTGTAAATTCATTTCATGAACAAAAAAAACAAAAAAACAAAAAAACAACAAAAAACTTGTATATGGTTAATATAGAAAACATCATATTATGTCAAACCAAAGGTGTCATCGCCATTTCAATATCAGATTGTCAAGTAATGCACGACGTGCAATAATCCTCCCACATTCATTTGGGACTTTATTCTGCATGTAAAAAGTCTTCAAACAGTGTGTCCCTTGAATCATCCAAACGAATGAACTTATGTATTGTGCAACATGAAGTGAGGAGTTGTCATCTAATAAGAGGGTAGTTGGAATCATTTTTGGGATCGAAAATCTTTCTTTCAGCCCTCCAAAGCAGTGTTCAATCACATTACACAATGAAAAGAATGCCTATAGTTGAACAACTCAACTATGCCTCACGGTCATCCTTATTTTCGATAGTCACGTATAAATGGTACATTTCATTCCAATATGGAGCAAGAAATCCCAACGTGTTTCGATACCCAACATCAACAAGATGATATTGACCAAGAACATAAAGATATGTACATAAAGTGTTAGTAAACACATTTAATTGCTATACATTGTCACTGTCATGTAATGAAGTTCCAACACACCTTCATTTGGCACAGAAAAGTATTTTTTTGGTCTTGTTAAGGCATTTTAAAACACACTGAGAGAGGAATAGTTATGGTGGCATTACTCGTTTGTGCCTTATACTTTTCCATCTTTGCTTTATTTGCCTCAATTTTGAAGAGTAATGTTATTGACCAGGCATTTAAGCAAGAATCCATCTGTGACATTTTGGCTTCTTTCCTAGCTGAGCGGCCACCAAGTTCACTAGATGCCTCATGACTTAAAACTATCCTCAAACTCACACCTAGTTCATCCATCTTCCATATTCCTTCGATTGCGCCTAGTTCCACCATTTCCCACATTTCTTTAATCAACAAGCATATCTCTTGAAAGAAATGCTACCTCTATTTAGCACTCTGCATCTGACGTTGGAGGCTTTTGTGTAGAGACATGATGAAGTGTTCCTATTGCTGTGGTATTTCTAAAATATTTAACCTAGAAGAGACTTCCCATATTCTAAACGTAATTCAATCTCTGTAATTAGCACGCATCAAACCCGTAATGGCCAATTTAAGGGTCCATGACAAGCCACCTAGGCTAAACCAAACACTTATAGTTCATTTAGGCTCCCTGAACTTAAACGATACTTGAAAATTTATTGGTTAAGGTGAACTACGTTAAAAATCTCTTTTGCGCCAAAAGATCATTTTAACTTCATTAAAACATTACTTTGTCAAAGAAAATCAAATTTCAAACAGGGGAGATTTTGATCGATCGAAATCTGGTTCGATCGATCGAACAAGCTACAGTCAAAATTTACATATCAACTTTGGGCATTTCAATCGATCGAGCTGCATTTTCGATGGATCGAAAATGCCACTACCAGATTTCCAACTTTGATTTATACATATACTCCATTCCACATGTTATCGATAGTCACGGTGTCAGCTCTACCAATATGTTTCCAGTTTCCATACAATGGAGTTAAGAGACAGCAAATTAGAACAAAGAAAAAAAAATAGGGGGAATGGTTTTCCCAGTGAAGAATATAACATGTCAACTGCATTAATAACAAACAATTGAACAAATAAGTCCTACCAAAAATGCTGGAAATGCTATATTTAATACAGGACAAGATCAAAATCACATTTCCTTCATCGAACAACAATACACTTTCAATGACACAGCATCAAGAACAAGTGCGCCCGAATTAAATTCCACGGAGCGGAAAATCAGCCTCAACATGCTCACATACAATTCCACTTGAGTTCAAAATGGAAGCTGCTCAACTATAAAATCCAAAGGTAATTTAATGTTTACACACAAAAGGAGCATAAGACAATGATTCAGACTCAAGTGATCATTAATGAAATGGACAGCTTTCATGCAATAGGGATTCTCATAATTTAAATAAGAATTATTGGAACAAATCAAAAGATATCTGCAGCAAGGTTGAAATATTTTGATGCAGAAAGTGATATAAAGTTACTAGCAACGACAACCAAAGAAAACGAACATCACAATAGTACCACTCTATCCTGTACACGGCAAATATTGAAGTCAGGATTTGATGGAATCGCTGCTTGTAAGATAAGAACTTACTCCACATTTTTTTATTCCTTCACTCTTCCTGTTCTTGAAGACTTAAAATTAACTTTTCGTTTCCGGTATTTTTCTGACTCAACAGTCTCTTTCAATTTCTCCAATGCTGCATATAGGAAATATCTAGGATCAGCGATGGAGAAACAAAAGCAACTTCACTTGATGCAAATTTGAGGTACATTTGAAGTTGTACAAAAACGTAGCAAAGTTAATGTTTAGAGAACAGGCTAGAAACCAACAATTTAACCAAATTTGCCTATTTGATCACCCTTTAGCATTTTACTTTGGGGGTAAATCTTATATTACCTCAAAGCTCTCAAGAACTTGGAGCAGTGGAATAAAAGCTCATGATAGGGTAACAAGCTGGGTTACTAACAAGCTGGGTTACCAATATTTGGAGAAATCGTATAAAAGCTCATGCTAAAAAGTGTGAAAATAGTAGATTTCAAGTCTGAGACCAGCCCTTGTATGCAAATAAAGTGGGACCACCATTTAGTGATGGCTTGGGTGAAAAGCTGTCACTAAATTTTAGGTAACCTGTAACGTTAAAGATTTAACATGTATATGATCAGTTGGTATTTGTAGGTTCCTTTGACTTTTCTTGTTTGGGCTTCTAAAAAAATTGCTAGAGAGAGAAACTATGAACAACGCTAAGCCAATTTTCTGGAGTCTCCATTTCATTCACTATTTAGAATTTCAAGCGATAATAACACATATTATCCTATTTGAAGGTGCTTCTACTTTAACTTGAGCAAAGTCGGTAAAATTATGTAATACAGCCCTAGGCAAGGTGCACGTCTTTTGGGAACACGTCTTTTAGGCATTGTGCACGTCTTTGGCTTTGTCCTTCACTCCTTGAGCAGTTATTAGTTGGATAGATAGAGCAACTAATGTGAAAGCTGATCCCTCTGCAAAGTGAGCGGTGACTAACTTGCAGTCTGTAGAAATCTTTTCTAAATTCCGTCACATTCTTTTATGTTTGTCGTGTCTTGCAGCAAAGTTGTTTCAACCCAATTCTTAACGTTATTTTAGCACTTGGTATTGTTGATAGTTTTCTCTTAGGATTCCTCATCCATATATTCCCTCTATTGCATTTTGTCCATCGCAATTTTTTATTTTTCTTGGTTTGTCAAATCTTCATAGGGTTGTCAAATCTTGAAGCATTTCTATACCACTTGCACCTGTCCATATAAAGTCCCTAAAGTGCAGTAGATACCCCCAAAAAGAAAAAGAAAGAGAAATTACCAGAAGTGTACATAGGGCGAAGCGACTCTATTGACTCTGAAGGAACAGAGTGAACAGTAGAAGAATTATTGTCGGCTTTTTGTAGCAGCTTCTTGAATCGTTTGACCTGAAACAAGTGAAACACAATAACTTGCTCAAATGCATTTCTCTACTTATTCACATTTCAATTTGTGATCAAAACGTTATCTCTAAGTAGCATGATAGCGCCAAGTCACCGGAAAATCTTTAGAATGCCATGTGCATATAGGTTTT
Organism: Hydrangea macrophylla; assembly: GCA_033977485.1. Classification (NCBI taxonomy): domain Eukaryota; kingdom Viridiplantae; phylum Streptophyta; class Magnoliopsida; order Cornales; family Hydrangeaceae; genus Hydrangea; species Hydrangea macrophylla. The sequence continues at coordinate 99,744,370 of CM066989.1, read as the reverse complement.
GACCAAGTCCATCTAAAGATCAATACCAACAAAAGCCAAAACTACAAATCAAAAAACTGAATAAACATATAAGGTACTTAAAAGGCAATCGAAATTAAATGACAAAATCATATGATTTTATTCTCAATTAAGTAATCAGCCAAAAATACATATCCAATCATATAATCTCCGTAATGCAGGATGGAGCCTTAAGTCAAATAATCAAGGCACACAAAAACCAATTAGGTCTCAATTTCATTGGATTTAGGTTTGGTGAAGGTAACATTAGGGGTACAAAAATTGCCATAGAGTATTGAGGCTTAAAGCAGATAAAAATATGGAACTGAAGCATACAACTTGGATCAAATTCTTGGTAGCTAAGAAAAGGTTGGTTTTGGGGCTAAATAAGTTCCAGCGACTTGGATTGAGGATTAAGGCTGATTGAAGCCCTTGATGCTTTTAGACATGCCCATAGTGCTTAAAAAACAAAACTGAGGAGAAGAGTGGAAGTGAGGGAAAACAAGGACGGGAGATAAACCTGGAGAATATGATGGAGTCTTGCCATTAAAAGATAGCAAAAATCAATCACGTGTTTCTTATCGTTAAAAATACTACCAAAAGAAAAGAACGGTAATCTTCCACTCCCTCCGCCCCAAATTAATGCTATGTTTGGTGGTATCAGGGAGGAGGGAGGGGTGGAGGGAAGATGGTAAAATCGCTTTTTTGGTAGAATGGAAGAGAAGAGGAAGAGGAAGAGGAAGAGAGGAGGGAGAGGAAGAGGAGATGGATGTCTCTTCCCTCCGGGTTCACAAATTTCAATCCGTCCAAAAGTGGACGGATTAGGAGAGAGAAAAAGATCCCATCATCTTTTGACATTTTTGCCTTTCCATGAAAATATGATTTCATCAACAAAAGAATATAATAGTGAAATACACAATATTCCCTTCTTTCCTTTCACTTCCTTCTAAGTTAACCAAACACACTGACAGAAGACCCCCTTCCTCTCCCTAGGGATACCTCTTAAATAACTCCTCCCTTATGGAGAGCATTTTTGTCTGCACGGTTTTTCAGAGTACGCAAGAACTAGAAGTGCACAAGGTGCAACCCACTTGCACGAGAATTAAAATCGATCTATGTTAAGTTTTTAGTTTTAATTTTCATCTCTCTACAAAATATGTGTGCATGTACATGTATAGGATCTTCGATCCAAATACTACACCTCTATGCAGAGGATCTTCGATCCAAATAACTCTTTGATCCGACAAGCAAAGCCTCAAATTACTCAGATGATATGAGAGCTATTATGAATCTGGTGATACTACTCAACATAGTAACATCAGATGGTAATGCTTTAGATTTTGTGGGTCCCTTTAAGATGAAATTACGTAGGCAAAGGCAGAGAGAGCCAGTGTTCCAAATATTATAGTCGTCCAATAGATTTAGGGAACTAGAGGAAGTAAACAAAGGCAAAGAGAACAAGAGATGAACCAGGGAAGTTCACTCAACCTCCTTGGAGTCTCATCTAGAAGGAACTTATCAGGTTTCACCATCAAAATAGAACAAAAATATGTCTTATGTATAAAATTAGTTCCCTGGTCCCTAACAAAACTTGCTTCATACAGAAGAAGCAGTTTTTTCCTATTTGACAAAAATTCCCTACAACTTAGACTTGAGTAATTCCAAATAAAATTTTAATCAAAAATTCAAATAGGAAACATGAGGGAATATTAGAGTAAGTTGAATTGTACTGGACACCTACCTCCTCTTTACGCAACAGTGTAAAGCAACACCCAGTCTGGCCAGCTCTAGCGGTTCGACCAGCCCGATGAATGTATGTCTTAATATAAGCAGGCATATCATAGTTAATAACATTTTTCACCCCTTCAACATCCATTCCACGAGTCATTGCATCAGAGGATACAAGTACTTGCACTTCACCAGCTCGGAATGCCCTCAATGTTTTGCTGCAAATGAAATAATCAGTCTCCCCGTACTCCAAACTGACCAAACTAATTTACAATAAGCCTCCAAAAAATTAACAGCAGAACATATCATATTCATCCACTGAAGATAAGAGAGAGTGATCAGAGACATAAACCAATGGAATCCTTTTGTCGAAGAAGAAAGAGAGAGTGATCAGAGACACTTCAAGTATACCCTCAAGCAACCATAGCAGTTCAAAACCGATCAAACCAGGCCCTAGAGGCCTTGAGGCTATAAATAGATTTAAGGAGACGACAACACAAACTTACTACGCGGAGCTCTTTCATACCCTGGATTCAAGACAGTAACTTCCGGTGGCATGCTGTCACATAGCTGTTCGTACGCCCATCTGAGGTCAAGCGGTTTGACGTAAATCTGCTAGTTTCCAAAACCTATAAATATAACACTCTGTTTAAAAACCTAGTACACCTTTTTCCTGTGAATTTAGAGAAGCAAAAAACAAATCTAAGCTATTCTAAAGCTTCTCTAATTTATTTTTACCCCAAACCAATGTTGCCCTCCATCGAGATTGAGGATTAGTAACATGCCAAGATTGATTCATTGGTGCTGTAAGCTATTCTAAAGCTTCTCTAATTCGTTTTTAACCCAAACCAATGTTGCCTTCCATCAAGATTGAGGATTAGCAACATGCCAAGAGTGATTCGTTGGTGTTGTGGCAATCGGTGCGAGACCGAGGCTTTGAAGCGAGAGTGTGAAGATAAAGCAAGTTCCTCAGGTGCATTCCACTAAAGGGAAAGTGCAAGCTCAACATAGGTGTGATACAAAGCCTGGTGATCCAGTGTGACTCTACTCAGAGTTAAATTAAGTTGTAAGTTTCCTCGTCATGGTGGATTCTTCTTTGCTTGTGGTCTTTCACCCTGTTTAGGGTTTCCCACGTATATCTGGTGTACTATGCGGTTTTTTTAATTATTACTGCGCACATATATGCACTTTGTGATTGGTTTATGCAAATATAGATTTGGCCTAATAATTGCATCTAGACCTAATCCTTCTTCGCTTGTGGTTTCTTGCCCTGTTTAGGGTTTTCCACGTATATCTGGTGTACTATACGGTTTTTTTAATTATTACTGCACACAAATATGCTCTTTGTGATTGGTTTATGCAAATATAGATTTGGCCTAATTGCATCTAGACCTACCTAATCCTCTTCACCCCCCCCCCCCCCCTTAGGTCTATCGATTACACAATAGGGTGTTTTCAAGTTGGTTGCCAAATGGGTTCAAATCTTTCAATAATTGATTAGAAACTCAAATAAACATGCACGTAGTAGGTACTTCTTCAACTCAACATATAGAGAGAGGTATCTTAGTACCCATACCGACTATATACCAATTACATCCCAAGGCTCTAACTTATTGGTTCTATTTCAGGGAAAATACAGTTAGAAGCAAGTGCAGATGCACATGGGCCTTTCGTTGGGGCAGCTACCCCCACTCACATCCCTTAAAAACTCCATTGCTACATAACATCACTATTTTTTATTTTTCACTATATCACAACTCATCTTCAACTTTGTCCCCCTAAACCGAACTCTCACATCACAGCTCACGACATCTCTCAACTATCATCACAGCCTCTAATTCTTCACTTTGACACTACTTGCCCATCGCAATTGTTATATTGGTGATACAATTTTATGCTATGAATATTGTGAAGACTAGACTATTAAACCAAATGGGAGATGATCATTGGATGAAGGACACCTTAGTTGTTTGGATTGAGAAAGATGCTTTTTAGTATCAACAGTAAGGAGTCTATCATGCAACGTCTCAGACTCTCAACATATGAACATTCGTCGAGGTCAATTTTAATGTATGCAACTGAAAAGGTATCCATGAATATTTAAGTTTTTATACATTTGCAACTATTTTTAGGTATTCATTATAGTAGAAAAACAGAATATGATGGAAAAAGTAAAGGAACACAAAGCAAATAACGTGGTTCGGTCCATAGACCTACATCCACACCCAAAAGACCCAATGGACTACATTTTGTATTCTGTGACTTGATACTTGATTACAAAACTCACCCCCATATATATAGGGTGGAGATAGAGATAAGACCAAATCAAATCATATCACAATCCCATAATTCATGGGATTTACATCCCAATCATGTAAATAAAATCATCCCTAGGTAAAGGTTGCCCACACTAGAATCTTCCAACACTATTATGAACAAAAATTTCATCTCTCTTTTTATCGTCAAATATGAAAATGTTACTGAAATTTTACATGTGAAGGTTTCCCACACTTGACCAAATTCTTGAATTTGCCCTGGTTAGAAGCCAATGACAACAGTTAAAACCCTAACTAGATACCTTTATTAAGCTAGCATATAGAATATCAAAAATTACTAACTCCTTAGAAAAGTGTGGGTACTCCTTTGTTTCCATAGCGCATTACGACATGGCATTCTAAGGTTGGTACTGGCAAAAGACCTATACAAACCATCCGCCAAATGAATTGTACATGTTCACCATGATTGCATGGTTTGAACACCTCTTGGAGTGTCTTGCACCCATACTTTCACAGTAATCATGCTTAATCTATAGTTAACATGTAAAAAATTGAACACCAAGGCATACCACAGTCATGCAGTGGAAATAATCTTAGCCAAAGGTGAGACAATTTTTCCTTAAATTGAACCATTTTTCACCTTGGTAACATGCAACGTGTGTGGCACCCAAAAATACAGTGTATCATTTACATCCAAGGCTCCAACTTATAACATTTGTTTCAAGGAGGAGTGACACGAGTCAATGAGGACAACATTTAAACGCAACCTGGGGACCTTTATTTTCCAAAAATTAATAGCTATAAATATTTACTTATCAAAAAATAGGTATTTACAATACATATAAAAGAACTATTAAACCTCAGAAAAGTTTAGGTTCTTAGTTTACTCCCTTAGTCGATTAGTCACGATGTGGCATTTTACGATTGGAACTAGTAAGAGTCCCATACTCCATCTGACATGAGCTAATGAACATTTCATCTTTACCATTATTGATTGGCTTCAACATCTCTAAGAGTGTGTCATGTGCCCATATTCTCAAAGTAATCCTGGTTAAACAATGTAGTGAGTAGTGATTAAAGGAAACCTAAGCTCAGATACTCATTAAGGCCGAGCTAGACTCTATCTTCCCTAGTTGAGTCAAGCATGTCTTCTTGTTGTTTACCCCTTATAGTCTCTGTGCATCTTTTCATCAGTTGTGGGTTGCATCAATATAAACTAACAATTGGAGGAGAAATAGGGCGTGCATGACCAACCGAGAGTCCCAATTTGGCAAAGCACCAGCCAAGAGGATGATAATGTAGGCCAAACCCTTCGCCCGTGTGGGGTTATCAACGTGTCAAATTAGGTGAGGGTCTAAAAGATCAAAAATCGAATCCACTCGCATGATGTAAATCCATCGGATCCTATATAAGGCAAATCGAATTCGAATTTTACAGACTACCCAAGATCCGAATCTGATTCAAATTCAAGAAAGAAAACAAAACTAAAACTATCACCTGATTACATGTTTTTTATAAATATAAAATCTATCAAACACATTATCAAAACCAGGTTGAATGTTAATCTGTTTGAATCTACACAGATCTAAATTCAACATAGTTTATACTCAGATCTCTTTAATCACACTTGATCAAACCAAAAGATCTAAATATACAACACAAAACTTATGCGAGGTGGACTGACAAGATGGAGACCTAGGAGGTGATGTCGGAGATCCTATCAATCATTAAGCACAAACCTTATGCAGTCTCACCCAAATAATTTACCAAATGACCACACGGATTTGCAAAGCGTGATGCTTGTTCAATGCCCCTCACACTCCATTGGTATGAAAATGACTTTTTTGTGTAGTAAAATGTATCCATATTGACACATTCTATGTAGACAGAGTGGAAAACTTTAGAAGAACAAAGCAGGGCTGGGGCAAGGAAGCAGGCATACGTAGGAAAGTCTAAAGTTTAGGGCGACTAGGAAGCGTCTAATAATTTAATATAATAGGTTTCACCACTATGTTGCGTAGTTCATTTGATCATTTTTATTTTTATTTTTTTGAATTTCTATAATTGTCTATTTGGGTTTCTCATCTATAAGCAAATTCTTTATTTTTAGTTTTATTTTTTCAATTCCCTTAATAACTAATTAACATAGACGATACCTAGACACCCCAACTGTAGACTCTTCTGGGACCATGACAAATACACTAACTCCTCCGTCATGGCTAGGAAACCCAAGCCGATCCGAGCCAAGAACATGTATGCTTGAGCTTGACTTATTTATTCTATGTAGCATGGATACGACATGACACGGAGAAGCCAATACGGCAGATCCCAAAAATGCAGGATACGGGTAAGGCTAGGATACGTCAAATAAAGGAAAAAAAAATTCCCAATAATTATGAGTATAAAAGAAAAAGAAGATTGAACGTCAACATTACATATTCATCCATAGCAACTAGTAACTTGGCAAGATTGTTTTAGCATTACAAAAAAACAATTTGAAAACGCCTAACTCGTGGTTTTCAAATCGGGATTCGCATCGTGAATCAAAATGATATATGTGAATCGGATCGGGATTCGTGAATCATGAATCGGTAACAAATTTTAAAAAATAAATAACTAAATAAACCAAACCTATAAACAAATCCTTTTCTTTTCTAGGCTTGTATAAACATATCCTTTTTTACTAGGTTTATAAACATATCGTAAGTGGTTTAAAAGGTTGCTAATCATTTTTTTTTTAATCAAAATACCAAAAAAAATATTTGAAAAAATTAAGGGCTCGCATGGTAACGTTGTGAATTTGGTTTTCAATTTTTGCTTTCATTTTTTTTTATTGGTGGTCGACTGTGATCAATTCAAAAAATGAAAACAAAAAATACAACGTTACTATGCGAGGCCTAAGTTTTGTGCCTAGCATTCAAGTGAATCGTAAGAATCGGGAATCAAATCATACGATTCACTTGCGAATCGTAAGATTCGATTCATGTATAAGTTTGATTCGTGTATCGGTTCGTATCGTTTTTATGGTGAATCGTACGATTCGTATCACGAATCGTGTACGATTTTGATAACAAAGCCCCCAACATCTAAACCATAATCAAACCCTTACAATACAATGTGATAAGGACAGAGAATAGTTGAAGAAGATGACAAAAAAAAGGATGTAAAAACAGCCACTGTGCCGTGTCGCGGTTGTGTCCCTCCCGTGTCCGGAATTAAACTTTTATTTTAAAAGGCCAGACACGGATTTGGGTGTCAAACATGTGTCCAACCGTGTCCCACGCGTATCTGTCTGCTAGAATATTGCTGCAGTCACCGAAAGACTTGCACCGAAAATGGGTAGGGTCCACTAACTTTTAAGTTTTTGAGGGTTTGAAGAGATGGTGGGTCAGATCTTTTAAAACCCAGCATTTCGTTTTTAATTAAAAAAAACCCGCCCAAACTGCAGAACAGAACCCGCCCAAATCCCAGCATTTCGTTCCTCTCCTCACCATACTGCAAAAACGAAATGTTGGGTTTTAAAAGATCCGATCCACCATCTCTTCAAACCCTTAACAATTTAAAGTTAGTGGACCCACCCATTTTCGGTGCAATTCTTCGGTAGCTTTCGGTGACTGCAGCAATATTGCTGTCTGCTATGTCTCTCGATACGCATACAGCACCCAAAACGAAGTGTCTGTGCTACCTAGTATTTATTAATAAACGAAATCCAGGCTTGAGATCAGCTTGTTTATTAAATAAACAAATACGAGTCAAGCACATGTATGCTTGAGTTTGGCTTGTTTATTAAACGAGCCTGAAATTCAAGCTTGAGCTTGACTCATATAAATTGTAGTCTGGTCAATAGCCTTTTATCCATACTTGACCTTGATGGTATAAACGAGCCAAGCTAATTTATCCTCTAAAATTATGTAGAATTACGTCATACCTAAATAAATAAGCCAGCATACAAGCTCTTAACGAGTATGTTCACTAGCTTTTTTACGAGCCTACTTGCGATCCTTATTCAGACTTGTTAAAGCTCTATGAGCCATGCTCATATATGCTTGAGCTCAGCCTGTATATCAAACAAACGACTACAACCTGAGCCTTTATCAAACATGTACATGAGGACTTGTTGAGCGGTTCGGCTTGTATACACCCCCTAGCAAACCACAAAACTAATTCTTTAGTATTGAAAACTAGAAAAGTTATATCTTTATACCAAGCGTACACATTAATTTCTTATACACAGCGTGTGAAACTCTCATTACAAGGAACAAACATTTCTTGGATCTCATCACTAGACTTGACACTTACATGAATGTATCGCTCTTATTTCATATGGCACCTAGTAATACGAGGAGCCCACTGCATAATTTGCTTGAGTCATATTCCGACTTAATTAAAAGAACATCGACATATCATCTCTAAATTTTACCCAAGTAGAGATGTTCCAATTCAACAAAAAGAGATCCAATGTGGTCTTGGGCTTTCATATCCAAGTTTATCATAAACAATAATGTAGTGTAATTCAGGACATGGATTCAATCTTGCTTTGCAACATAGAAAAATAAAATATATATTTCCACTTAAAACTAGAAGGTAATAACTAGGCCACATCTTACCTCCTTATGGATTGACGTTGAAGACCTGAATACTCCTTGATCTTGATTTTCAAATCGCCAAAATAGTTCAGTAAGGTACATAATCTATGCGTAGACTCCACTGATGATGTGAACACAATGCTCTTCTCCCCTTGCAAAGTTAGTAGAAGGGCAACCAAATACAGAGGTTTCAACTTTGATTCACAAATCTGCACAGAAGGTAGCAAAAGCGCACATTGAACATAAACCAATTACTGGATCTCAAAAGGTTTTCTGTGTTTTGCAGCATTAAGACAGTACGTCACAAAAGGAACTTTCAAGTTCTCCATCTTCCAGTATTTTACAAGGCAACCAGTGCAGAATAAACAAGAGAGAGAGAGAGAGAGAGAGAGAGAGAGAGAGAGAGAGAGAGAGAGAGGGAGGGAGGGAGAGCGCCATATGCAATAAGTGACCAATTCAAAAATTCCAAAATTGACCAATCTCCATGAAGGCTACAATACGATGTTCGTTTGCTATGCAATTGTTACACTTTTTAGCATAAAATATTTCTTCGAATGATTATTGAATCCTTAAACTAAGTCATACATGAAGCATGATGTCTTTGTCCTCTCAAGTAAAATACCAGTGTTCAAGATAGACTCAAAGTGAGATACTGGTCTGGTAACAGTTAATTGAGATAGTTGCCGAGAGAGAAAAGGAGAAGTAAGTTGTGCTAAGAAATTTACATAGGAAATGGACATATCATTCGGAACTGCAAAATGATGAAGCTTTGCATTCCTCAAGTTGGAAATGGCAGTCTAAAATATGCTAGTTAAAGAATCTTAAAACTATGCCCAACTAAGGTATTGGAACAGATCTTGATTTGACAGTCAAATGAACCTTAAGGCCTTGTTTGGGAATAGCCAAAACAGGACCAGGTTTAGTCCAAGCCCAAGTTTTTATCTGGTTTTTGTGTGGTCCAGGAGTAGGTTGGATTCTCATTGAACCTATTTTAATACATTTATTAGGTTGGGCATGACCTCCCGTGCAAGAAAAAAAACCCCTTAACAAACTAGGTTCTTCCAAAAAATTGAACTTGGGACGAACCTGAACCTCTTACAGGAGTTCCCAACACCCCCTAAGCTACATGCCATTTCTTTTCAACGAAATTTGAAGCTGTTCTCTTTTCTAATTCATTTATTGGAGTGTTCTATTTTTCACCCACTCTTACCTACTGATACAAATCTCAAAAAAGGAGGACGCGAGACGACGAGACACAAGCAATTTTGTTTTCTCTAAACAAAAACTCCTATTTTTCCTGATAAAATTTGGCATTCCATGTGAGTTGCATTCATAAAAAAAAAAGTTGGTGTATATCATCACCTCTTCAGAACACAGAAATACGTTCAACCAATCAAGGATATTACATTTCTACGACTCTCCAGAACTTCAAGATTTTATTATGACCCCTTAACCCATAACACAATTTGTATGTTCAAGTTTTAAACCAACCCTTGCTTTTTCAACTAAGAGTGTTAAAAACAGAATGATTCTACTTCTTTTAACCACTTAACAGCACAAAATTGAAGCAGGAGCTTAGATTGAAAAGCTGCCTTAGATGGAGTTTTGACTCAAAGTACATTTGAGTACACAAAATATACAAGGATGAAAACCCTTGAAGAAAGACAACGTAGAATGCAAAGAGGTAAAAGCTTTGGAAGCTTGGTCATAGAGCTGGTATCTCTACCACTTCAGGTTTTACTTCGCATACAATAGAAGATTATCCACATTAAGAGCCCGTTTGTGCTAGCTTTTTCGGGGCCAACAATCACTTATAAGTTATTGTTTCAAAAGCACGTCACCGTTTGGATTAGCTTTTTCACAGCTTTTTAATAATCTGATTTCTTTTTAAAGCTAAAAAAAAACAGCTTTTTTTAAAAAGATCCAATTTGTAGCCTTTTGTTGTAATAATAATAATAATAATAATAATAATAATAATAATAATAAACACCTCTTATTCCAAATAGTGGTTATTTAGAAGCTAACCCAAACAGGCTATCAATAGTGTGAATATGTTTTAGTTTTTACACTTCGCCAGAAATGAACACAACCAGCAGAAGCATCTTTACAAAGTATCACATGAAAACCAGAAAATTGCGAGGCTGTACCAGCTTGAAGGATTTTAGTTGTTCGGGGAGCTGATAACGCCTTTGCCCAGTAGTCAAGAACAAAGGGTGATGCAGATCAAGCTGGGAAAGCTTGCCCGGATCCTGAGTTAGTGTGGCGGACAGGACCATTTTCACAAGCCTGGGGGCAGATTTACACTTGAACCCCCTCTCAACTCCACTGCAACAGTTAAGAGTTGAAGTTCAAACACAAGATTACTACTATGTCGGAGAGAATTCAATTTCAAAAGATACAAGACGTAAGTTCAAGAGAGAATAAAACCCATAAATGCCGATTTAGCAAATGTGAAGCACTCAATTGTAATAGAATTCAAAATGTTACAATCGTCCCAAAGATCTCCTTGTAGACATGGTTTACGAGTGTGAAAATCAGTACATGCAGGTTCGACGATAACTCGCTTTAACCAAATGCAGGGATATGCAAATACAATGCTTTTAGACTTGGGAGAGGAATACATTACGCGCAAGTTCTGAAAATAGAAACTCACAATCAACAATCACAGAGCATAATATTTATTAGTTATATTCTTTTCTTGGAATTAGAGCTTCACCGCTTCTGATGTTGATTCACGGGCTACGTAACACGGACACTTTAATTGGGGTGTTGTTCATGTCGGACATGTATCTTACATGCACCGGTGGACTAGCTAGAACACGTGTCTTTCTTCTTCTTTTTTATGCGGACACACAGCCGACATGACCTGTCCTTGACTTCTTTGCTCAATCAAGTATCCTCGTTGGCATTTTGCAGACGTGGTTTGGTTACTCCAATATCTCTCAACCCATTGGCAGGGAGGACACGGCGGTGGACCGGCATGGTGACTCCTTTGAAAATGTTTTCAGAATTTTGAGGTAAAAGTAGAAAATAATAAAATGGGAGATAACTAACAGATTTATTTGAAAGCTTAGGAAACGATAGTTGCCACGGGACTATTTTACCATATAATGGACAATCATTAAAATGAATTGGTACTGCAGTTTTATCCATATGTGTATGTAAAGCACCCAGCACAAATGGCAAGCACTAATGATTTTGGCACTGACCAAGACTCAAATCATGCTTCTGAAGTGTGAATACCCAATATATTAAATTTCAGAACTTAGAACTTACAATCTCCTTATGGTTCTTAGGGCACCAAATACAGGAAACAGAAATGTATTGGCATGAGGTAAGAGACTTTCATCACTAGAGCGCGTAAGCTGAAGCACAGTAGGCAACCACGATTGGTATGCCTCTCTGAGTAACCGATCGGTTTCATCAACCACCTGAAATATTTCCCTTGTCAGCAAATGCTTCCAATGGATAACCAATCTCAGAAGTAACTATGCAGATATGTTCACTTAATAATTTTGATTGCAGATTGCATATTTAACCTTTCAATATCCAACTTTCATTCTCCAATCAAAGAGCAAATGTATAGGCAACAATGACGTAGAAATACTAAAAAAAAACACAATGTTAAAGAAGAACCAAATGATGGTGACTCTGAGTTGGGTAACCATAAAACAGAAGCAATTCGTGAGAAGATTAATTGTATAGTCCACAAAAATAAACTGTTGGTGTTGGAAGCTGTGGACTTAATTTCTTAAATGAAAAACACACTGGTAAACACTAATAAGCTGTAATCTCAAATTAAGACAGTCAATACTGACCAAACCTTGTTTGGGTGAATAACTTAATTAAAAAGTGAGAATACCCCTTATGCAGTAAAGTATTCCAATGAGATGAACAATGATCGAAAAAACCAAAGGAGCTACGCATATTCTGAAATAGTAACTACAAACATGCAAGAAAAAGGAAAACATTTCCCTAGTGCTTTCTTGTACGCTTAAATAACATTAGGAATTAAAACATTTCAAAATCGAATAGGAATTCAAGAAAATGGGAAGGAAAGTGACTCACAAGATTCAAAAAATTTTATTTCATGTTCATCTTATTTTCTTTTCCTTTCTACTTTCCCAACTATTTACTTTACTAACCAAACAAAGAAAATTGTCTTCCTCGGTGGTTTTTTTTGGTCTCTCTCACAAAACCCATGAACGAAATAGAGCCTTAGTAGCACAATAATGCGGAAAAAGGCAGAAGACATCAAGTAAGAAGAATGTGAACAAGAGGGCTCCAAATAAAATGATATGCTACTTACAAGATAAGAAAGATGCTCAAGTGTAAACCCTTTAGTGTTATTGATATGATCCATCAGTCTTCCGGGTGTTGCCACTAATATGTCCACCGAACTTTGTAAATTCACCAAAACATCTTCTGGGTCATAACAAATCCCTGCCTCAAGCTTAGGTCTCTTGATAAGCTCTGAAATTTCATCGGCAATTGAAGATTGACCAATGGCTAAACCAACAGATAAGCCAACAGCAGGTGCAATAGCAGCAAAGACTTCCTTAACCTGACCAATACAGAAAATCATATAACGCATCACTCAAGTGAGGTCTAGGACAGACCCTGTATATAAGAGCCTTCTCATATTCAGAACTTTAAAGTAAACTATTTCTTGAATAAGGCAATTGATAGTTTCTATAGAATTAGTTTGAATATGTCAGAAATTTCAAAAGGCCACAACTCATTCAAATTTAAAAAAATAACATAAAAATAAAAAACCTCATTAGTATCTTTTTCATCTGATAGTTTATGTAGTTGTTCGAGTATGTCAAGATTTTTAAAACCTCATCAGTGTCTTTTATCATCATTTTAGTGATTCTATTACTGCTCCATTTGAGACAAAAACCGGCAAGCAATGGAGATTTAAGTTCAAATTCTCTCTCCATAAGAGTCAAAACACTTATAGTTTGCCTTTTGATTGATACCCAGAGACAAGTCTCTGCAACTGAAGTGATTTCTGAACTGCATCTCCGTTCCCCTATATTTCTCTCCCCTTTTCAATGGCAGCAATTATCACCCACTTTTCATAAACAAGATGGATCTTATTTGTAACATGTTTCAACCATAGTAAGCAGTCCTTTTTGTTGAACTTTTCCTCAAGGACTCCCAGATTTATTGGAGCACTCTCTCACTGTTGTATTCTATGAATAAGTCTATCCCGTATGAGATTTCCTCTTATACCAATGTGAATATCGTCACCTCAGTAAGACTATATAGAAATATCAAAATGATCATAGTCCTTCCTATTTCCTTGGAAATTGCCAGTCTCATGTCTAACTATAGTTTCATGCGAGAGGGGAAAAAAAAAAGGTCTTTTAGACAATCATTTTGACACCCTCCCCCTTCATGTTGCTAAGATGATCATGTTTTCTTATGAATAGTAAAAGGTCAAGGTAGCATTTAATCATAGATTTCAAGTCCGATTGTAGGCACTTTGAGTAAATAAAAAGCTGAGATTAGGTGTGTAGCATTTATGTCCCTTCCTGAACCCCAAATTGATGAAACCACAAGTATCTTAGGCATTTCAACAACCAACAAGATTGACCAAGGGATTGAAGTTGAAGAACAACCTATTCCTAAAGGCCTACCAATATGCAGGTGAAGCCCAAAGTATTTTCATAAATAAATAATTGAAACAAAAGCGCTATTGACATTGTTCTCACATGTCTGAAATCTGAAGTTAAAAGATTCGATTCCAATGCCTACATGAGTGCCATGATCGATTAAGAATGAAACAAAACTGTAAATTAAAGGCTTAAAATTTAAGCATGACTCAAAAAACTGACGCAGAGCATTATAATTACACAATTCTTTCAACAGACTCTGGCTTAGTACGAAGGCAAGAAACAATGAAAACAATAAACAGATTGCTACATGACATAATCATTAAGGCACCATGACAAGAAGATGCACGCCAGAGGGAGATTGTGAGTTTGGGTCTGAATGGGTAGTTGTGAGAGACAGTTATTGATAAAAGCAATGGTAAGTACAACTACAAAAGCTATGTAGAAATGGGTAAGCGATGCACCAAAAAAAACAAATATATATAACCTGCAAAGCTAAGTCACGAGTAGGCAACACCACTAAAGCGCGAAGACATTTAACGGCACGAGTAGACAGCATCTGCACTATTGGCAAAGCATAAGCTAGAGTTTTCCCACTTCCAGTAGGTGAATTTATACAAAGGTCTCGCTCAAAAGAACCAGGTCCAATTGTCTCTTGCCATACTGCAACTTGTATTGGAAAGAGTGAAGTAATACCCATATTCTGCAAAGCCACCTCCAACCTTATAACAGGAAAAGTTAACAAAAAATAGAAGTACAAAAAGATAGGCAATATGAAATTAAATAAGGAAGTTCTAGCCATAAAGCCCATAGTATAATTACCAAGTTGGAACTCCTTTTGAAGTCAACCAAACAAAATAAAGGAAAATACTTCAGTAAAGTTCTTTGGTAACATTTCTTATTGTCCACTTAGAAAATATTGCACAGATGGACCAATCACGAAGCAGAGCAGAACAGAATCTTCCCAAAAAACTTCATTGAATTTTTTTTTTTTTTTTCTTTTCCGAGTGTGAGAGAGTAAGGGTTGGGAAAAATTACGACTTTAGGTGTAACAACAGTCTATGGTTCAATGAATAAGTCACTGTTTGAACTCTGATAACAATCAACTTCACCATTTAACAAATGTAAATTCAATCTATGTCTTTGATTGGAGAAAGATAAGCAGCGGCTTACATTTGTCCTCAGCTCAGAAGCTACAATACCAATGCAGTAACAGCTACAGTAACAGATTCTATATAAAACCTAAAAGCAGATTGATATGAAACGTCTTGCAGAAAACATGGATATTCACTTATCAGACAGTCGATGCACGGAACAATAAATCCATGTCATTATAAGTGGCCACGTAGGTGACTGACCGCTACGGATTAAGGAACAATAGCTAATTAACAGTTGTATTGGGTACGGAATGACGGATTTCAGGGTAAGATTTCTTCTTCTTTTTTCAGAAAAAAGCTTATATGTAATTCATTGCTTTGTAATGAGAAAGCTAATTAACTACATATTAGATGAAATTGATTGAACTAATTATTAGAAAGAAAAAAAGAACACACAAATAAACACAACCACATAATTGGGGCATATAACTTTGATCAGCGCTGCCAAAGAAAATCTTCAACTTCCACCTTTGACTATAGTTCTAACAAGTATATAAATTCGATCAGAGATTGAGAAAAGCAATCAAAACAAGACATTGCAATGTTTTGAATATACATTAGGGCTGTGTTTCGGCCAGAACGGATCGGAATACCCACTTGAGAAAAAAAAAATTCCGAAAATTTCGGAAATTCAATAGGTGGTCCAATTTCCGTTCCATTTTTTCAGAATTTCATTCTGGAATTTCCGGAAATTTTTGGAATTGGAATTCTTCAGTAACTTTCGCAATTGGAATCGGAAATTTTCATAATTTTTTGAATTTTCAGAATACAAATACTTTTGAAAGGGTAAGACATGCTTTTTTAAAGAGTCCCCTACTTTCTCCTTTCTCTTCTTCACCTATGTGGGACAAACAAGTCCACATCCTTCCAAATTTTCGGAAAATATTCGGATTTTTTCGCAAATATTTTCGGAAAATTTTCAGAAAACATCTTTTCGGAAAAATTTCATAATTCTCAAAACAATTCCGATTCGGATCCGAATTTTTTTTCGGAATTTGGAATTTAATTTTTGGTGCCAAAATCGGAATTTCCATTCGAAATGGCACCCCTAAATTATATATATATATATACACACACATAAGGATAGAGAGAGAGAGAGAGAGAGAGAGAGAGTGAGTACCTGGGGTCAAGTATAGGAATGAGATTGAGAGGGCAATCTTCGAAAAGACTAACATCGACAGGACTTCGCATCCATGGTAACACCGGAACACTATTCTTCTTCTTCTTCTTTTGCTCAGATACTTCCTCCATTCCCTTTCTTCAATGTCCTCTCCGCCAATACCCCGCTTCTTCTGTAGACCGAACAACAATCCACACTTATGTTTTTATCTATCTATGATTCTATATATATATATAAGTGTGTGTATGAGTATATATATATATATAGCAGCGAGAGCGAGAGAGAAAACTGATATGGCCAGTGCCCGGAATTTCCACTCGGGGGGCTGAGTTAATAAAAGTGCGAAACTAAAAAGAGAGAGAGAGAGAGAGAGAGGAGAAAAGATTAAGCATGAATGGTTGGCCTTTGAATAATAGAAATGATTCAGCACTTTAACCCACTGTATGTGAAATCCACATATCAACCATATTACAATTTTTAAATTCCTAGAAGCCAAAATAGTGAGTGAGTGAGTGACTCGCTGCAAATATGCTCCGCAGCATATCTCTCTCTCTCTCTCTCAAGAGGAAGGAAGACAATACTCAAAACGGTACAAGAGGAAACTCACCTGGAGGAGTTGCCGAATTTATAGTCGCCGTTGGGTGCCGATTTGGGTCTGGAAACTCTCTGTCTCTCTCTCTCTCTCTCTGTAGTCGATAGACTCGATACGTTAGGTCTTAGTAGAAGTGAATAATTTGGGGTTTAGTATTTAGGGTAAATTACACGAACAACCCTAAACTCTAACCTGTTTTCAAAAACACCCCTAAACAAAAAAAAATTGAATAAATAACCCTTCATTTACATGAATTCAATTACTCCTAACTGCTAAGTAACACCGTGGAGTGTAGTTGTTAAATCACCAATTTGCCCATATATACCAAAAAGAGTCCTCTCAAGCAAAAACATATTACTTTATGAATAATGCTTGGGGCACCAAAGGATACAAAGAACCTCCACAAAATGAGTGAAAAGTCTATGTGGTATACTGGGATCCGCCAGTAATTAACTATTTTTTTCATTAATTGCTGGCGGGTCCCAGTGTGCCACATAGACTTTTTACTCATTTTGTGGAAGTTCTTTGTGTCCTTTGGTGCCCCAAACATTATTGTTACTTGATATCTCTATCCAAAAAATTCAGCCAAACACACCTTATTCTCTCTCTGCACAACGTACCAATCTATCCTACAACCTTACACAATTGTTGTGATAGCCCTCTTTTACTGCCTCATTGTAATTATTTTGAAATAGAATTTAACTACTAATTATTATTTAGAGAAGGATTTTGGTTTCTCCACTTAGGCTTTTATGACTATTGATTTACTAAAATTCTCAATACAAAGTAAAGTCACAAAAAAAAAAAAAAAAAAAAAAAACCTTAAGCTTTTTCCACAATGGTGCATTTGTGTAATGAATTCTAGCATTACTCTTTACATAAATATAATAGATGGGTGTGGAGAATTCTAGAGGTTCAAAAGTTTTCTATAAACTCTTTGGCCTTCGGTAGATTAAGTGTATCATAACCATCCACTGTAAAGATGTTGTATTAAAAGAAGAAGAAAAAAGAAGCACATAAGTATATAGAACATGGATAAGTCAAAAAGTTGTGTACACACATTCTTTTATTGAGTTTTTATCTACAAGATAAAGTGAGAAACAACTAAAATCGAGAGTTTATACTATGCGAAACATAACTAGACCTTGTTAGAGTTACATTAACACGAAATCTTGGCTCCGCCCCTGATACTGTATACATTCAGAATGAATATAGCAAATCAAATAACAAAGAATCTCAAGTCACTATATCAGCAAGTCCTATTGAATCTAGAATGAATATCACCTACAGGCTATATCAATTAGATAATATTCCTAAATCAAATCACCAATGGCAATTGTCTCTCTATTACACATGAGGAATGAATCAAAAGCAACAAGTTGATACGACCACCTTGGCCTTGTTGAGCGTTGGCCTCCCCAGGATGACATTGTAGGCGGACGGGGCTTCTACCAGCATAAAGTTTACAAGTATGGAGACTTGCTGGGGGTAGGTCCCCATAAGAACTGGGAGCTCGATTGTACCGAGCGGTTGTGTGCTAGATCTATTGAACCCTACCAGAGGAATGGCTACGGGTCGAAGCCGATCCCTTGATATCCCGAACTGATCAAAAGTCGAGATGAACAAACTATCAGAGGAGCTGCCTATGTCCATCAACTCTCTTGACCACATAATTCGCTATGGAGAGTGTAACAACCATCAGATCGCCGTGGGAGCAGTGCAGGCCCTTCATGTCACCAGACGAGAATGTTAGCACGTCGGTAGGGGGGAGTTGGCGGATTGGACTTGCCAGACATCCGATCGGGATGCCCGAGCATGCCTCTTCATAGCCGACTGTGAATCCCCTCTGCACGAAATTCCTCGAGAGATCACGTTGATTTGCCCGAGGGGTTATGGCTGCTCGGGAGCTCGGGTGTCGGGCCGAGGTCATCTATCAGCCGCGACAAACTCGGCAAGGTGACCTTGTTCAATTAGCTTCTCGATGGCAATCTTGAGCTTGAAGCAGTCTTCTGTGTCGTGACCATGGTCTTTATGGTACCGGCAAAACTTATCCCGATTTCTCTTCCCGGGCGGGTTCTTTAGCTTTGCTGGCTGGTGGAGGAGCCTCTGGGTCTCGGCGGCAGCCATGACCTCGTGGATAGGCCAGGAAAGAGGTGTGAAGGTAATCAGGGCTCGATCCTGACCGCTTCTCTACTGATCCTGCTTCGGCTTCTTTCCCGTGCCCTTCTCGGGGCCTTCATGTTTACGTTTGGATCTCGGGGACTCATTGCAAAGCGGGGGTATTTGTAAAATACAACCGCGCTAAAAGGAAGAATTGTATTAGTTTTTATCACAACTTCCCGTTTTATCTGCGATTTGCATTGCAAGGCTAATTTTCATACAATATGATTAATCTATGATAAGTTGTATTGTTTTAGCTGTTGTTTGTGCAGATCACTGCTGTGTGGACTAAACAGATGAACATCAGGATAAATGGAATGCTGGAATGAAAACAAGAGAAGTCAAAGCTGAAATTTGGAGTTCGATCGATCCAACCCAGTTCGATCGATCGAGAGTTCGATCGCTTAAAGAGTGTTGAAGCGCTTGAGGCTTAAGGGTTCGATCGATCGAAAGCTGTTCGATCGATCGAACGTGGTATTTCCAGTAACATTTGCGTGCGCAGCAGATGCGGGTTTTTAACCCTAGTTTCTTAGGTTTCTTATATATAGGTGTATTGTATACGTATAGGAGGACACACACATTTTTATTTTTACAGTTTTAGAGAGAGAGATAGAGAGTTTGCTTGTGTTTTTGTAGGTTTTCATTGAGTTTTACATTGTGAACCGGATTTCTCTAAGTTTAATACAAGTACTCTTCATTCCAGGTTATTTATATATTGTCTATTGATATTCTGCATTTGGTAGTCGTAGTTTAATCGCTCATCTTGTAGTATTACATGCTAGATATTTTTAAAACCATAGTTTTTAGATTTTCCATGAAAAACTCGCAACCAAACAAGGTGTTAATGTTTTTTTACGTTAAATATCAATCTGTGACACTCCAGACGATGTCTGAGTAGTCCCAGGTTGGGAGAACACGATGAAACAGTGATCTCCAGCCTCTGCCATGCAGCAGAATAATCGCTGTGTTCGATCGATCGAAGTTAGTTCGATCGATCGAACCAGAGACAGTCAAGCGATCGAAGTCATTTCGATCGATTGAGGGATGAATGTCTTCGATCGATCAAAAGCGCGTCGATCGATCGAACTCCCTGATTCTTGAGGATGTTCCCTGCAGTATTCCAGGACCTTTTGTTTTAGGATTTGTTATCATTCTGTCCCAAAAAAATGCTCAGTTTGTCAAAACAGTTTTTAAAACAAAGGCCCTAAGGCATTTTCTTTCAATACATTTTGCAAACCATCTTCAATGCTAACACCATTGAGGATGCAGGTCTTAACTATTGGATTAAACCGCTTTCACGTATTTTAATTTAACTGTGATGATATGATCCCGGTCATGAAAGGGCTATGGATTCTCTATCTTTAGAGGAATACGGAAAATTGTGGGTAATGTACTCCTTCGTGCTTCAAGTCAAATGCATGGTAGATGGCTAGATTACTGCGGATTCGTGTAATCCCAACACTTTCTTTTTAAAGTTAAACATCCTAATTTAGAGTACTGTTCTAATTAGCTAGTTAGATCGTTAATCATTTTCATTAGTAATCTTAGCTGTGGAACTTTGTGTTCCGCACCATTGTTTAATCTTATTCATTTTATTTTGCTTTCTTTTGAGGTTAGTCTAATTCAATAGGTCAACACCTTCCCTGTGGGATCGACCTGGTCTTACCAGTTACTACTTGCACGTCTACCTACACTTGGGTATTGCACAAGAGCGCACAGAAAAAATCTCGTGTCAAGTTTTTGGCGCCGTTGCCGGGGAAGGCGACGATCAATTCCTTAGATTACCTCGGTCTCTCTTCATCTCTTTCTGTTTTTATTTTCTCTTCTTTTCAGTTCTTTTGGGTAAGCACTCGCCTTAGGGACTCTCTTCGTTTATGTCCAATAATTCTATTGAAGGAATTTTTAGAAATCCTTTCTACCGCTCTGACTCTGATAGTTCCATCAACCCGATAGTCACTCCAACTGCATCAATGGATGATCATCAGAGTGAAAATGGTGACAATGTTGTGGTACCAATTGATGAGGCACTCCGTCCTCTTTGCGATCTCATGCAACCAGAACATGCACCTACGCCCTCTTGCATTCAAATCCCACCGCATAATGGCGAATTTCAGTTTCGCAATGGGATGATTAAACTGCTTCCCACTTTTCATGGGATGGAAAGTGAGAAGGCGTATTTACATGTCACTGACTTCGAGGATGTTTGCAAAACATTCTCGCAAAATTGTCCTCGCAAAATTGTCCTAGGGAGGTGACGCATCTAATGCTATTCCCCTTCACTTTGAAAGATAAAGCGAAGGCGTGGCTCCACTCCCTAAAACCTAATTCAATTTTCACCTGGCATGCGATGAGCACCGCGTTTCTAAAGAAATTCTACCCTACTCGCATGACCACAGACCTTCAGCGTCAAATCAATTCCTATAAACAAAAGAGCAATGAAACCTTCACACAAGCGTGGGAGCGTTTCAAAGATTTGCTTCTCTCGTGCCCACACCATGGGTTTGAGAAATGGCGAACTATCAACTTCTTTTATCAAGGATTGAATGGTGAAACAAAGAAGTTGGTGGAAACGATGAGCTCTGGACCATTTCTGCGTAAAAACACCGAAGAGGCTGAAGCTCATTTCGAATGGTTAGCTGAATACGCTCATGAATGGTCAAATTCTGACAATGTCTCACGCTCACAGATATCCTGTGTAGAGGAGAAAAGCCTATACCAGCTAACCAGTGAAGATCACCTCATGACTAAGTATGCAGAGCTGGCTAAGAAGGTAGAAGAGTTAAGCATGAAAGGAGAGAGCTCTAGGCAAGTCATGCCTGAGGAACCATGTGGCACATGCAACATGTTGGGACATACAACTCAATATTGTCCTAATGTGCCATATTTTCAAGAGCAAGCCCCTATAGAGATGAATGCCATGCAAGGTTTTCGAGGGGCGGGGAATTCCAACAGTAACTTTCAAAGTAACAATAGATGGAATCACCCCGGTTTTGATTGGAGAAATAATGCTGGGACCCAAAATCAATATCAACAGCAGCCCTACAACAACAATCAATATCAAGGGCAAAACAATAGGCCGTTCCAGCAATACAATCAAAACAGAACCAATAATTACAACCAAGCTCAACCCTCTAATGCACCACAGGCCAATACCTATGTGCCACCGCACAAGAAGGTACAAGAAGAAGAGCCACTTGCTAATGCCAATCTAACGCAGCAACTCATACAGATGATGAGTAGAATGTCTGCCACATTAGAGAGAATAGATGCAAGGCAAGAAGGTTCAGGAGGAACATTCCCTGCCCAACCACTTCCGAACCCCAAAGGACATAACAATGGTCCTAACAATCAAGAACATGCTAAAGCTGTGACTACATTGAGAAGTGGAAAAATCATAGAGAAAAGCATGCCTCTTGTAATACCCTGTATTTTCAATATTTATTTAATGCAGAGAGATTCCATATACTTCCTTTGACCATTCATAAAATTCAATCTTCGATCGATCGAAGCTCGTTCGAGCGATCGAGCACCTTACGTTCAAGCGATCGAACCCTGTTCGAGCGATCGAAACCCTACCGACCTGAATTTAATACGTGGTCCCCATTTTTAATCGATCAAACCCTTTTCAATCGATCATAACCTGGCCGATCTGAGTTCGAGCGATCGAACTGCTTTCGATCGATCGAACATGAAAATATCAGAATCCCAGTTTCTGCGCAGAACCAGCCACCTACACCCTCTTCCCTCTATATATGGTTGTGCTCGTGTGTTTGTGAGGGTTTGCTGAAATTGGAGAGTTGAGAGAGTGTGTGCTTGTGTTTATATATATATATACACATTCTTATATATATATATCTATATACACACACATATATATATATATATACTCAGAGAAGAAAAGAGAGAAACGAAGAAGAAGAAGAAGAGGAAGAGAAAGAGACGGGGAGACAGAGAGAGAAAGGACAGAGACAGAGGAGAAAGAGAGAGGCCACCATTAAAGCTCCGGGAGCTCAAAGCTTCGCCAAACGCACCCTAAGTGAGTTTTTACTCACTCGGTAGCCTTAATATAATGTTTTATGAGTTTTGGTATGTTTAGGAGTATTAAAAAATGTCCCTAAGACGTCCATTTATGTGCTGTTCAGAATCTTCCGGAGAAGACGACGTTCGAGCGATCGAGCAGAGCTCAATCGATCGAAGGTTCAATAGTCGAGCGATCGAGAAGAGTTCAATCGATCGAAGGTTCGATCGATCGAACTGCTTTAGAGCGATCGAACTTCATTTTTCCTTGATCGATCGAAATGACTTCAATCGATCGAGAAATGCAGAATATGGTTTATTTCTTTAGTTTATGTTATATGAGGTTCGAATACTCGATTTACGATTCAGACTTCTATTATGCTATTATGGGTTTAGTAGGGAGAATGTGACAACACAGATAAGTATAATTAAGAATAATGGATTAATACAGTGACGATAGATATATGCGGTTCATGTCTAAGTTCGATATCCGTTTATTTCAATCAGAGTAGTCAGGCCACATGGGAAGTCATGTATCGATAGAAGTACAGTGTTTAGGTAGGTTTGATAAGTTTTGGATATGGTACGTGGGCGGATGCCTGGTCATGATATGCTTTCGCATGCGGTGGATGGTTTATATCCTTAACGAGCAGCGAAAAGTGAGCAGGACCATGTAGTCTTAAGGTAGCCAGATGATCGACGATATATCCTTAACGAGCGGTGGATGGTTTATATCCTTAACGAGCGGTGGATGGGTGATCACTGGTATACTACGAGAAGTCGTGGCAATAGATTTGATATGCTGTTGTTCAAAGCGTTATATCCCTGACATGCGGTGGATGGTTTATATCCTTAACGAGCGGGGGATGGACTGACGTGGTGTTCATGAATGCGGTGGATGGTTTATATCCTTAACGAGCAAATGGACAGAATGATGGTATGTCTACATATGTTAAACGATTGAGTCTGTTCTTCCTAGACAGAGTATGTTGATGTTTCGATCTAAGGATAATAAGACGATAAGGGCTGAGTTACGATATTGGAATACAGAGAAGATATTATGTAATAAAACTATATCTTAGACGTTTCAATAACTTATTATACGTTATAGTATTGATACCCTGTGAGTTTCTTTTCACTCAGCTCTCAGTAAGCTGACGGCCGTTATTGCCTGGACATTCCCCGTCCAGATTTCCCTGTCCCTTTTATTACAGATAATGGAACACACAGTAGCGGTTACTACCCTGACGGAACTTATGCAGAGGATGGCCCCACTGAGGCCGGTTGCGCTGGAGAAGGAGGGTACACTGATGACTATCCTTATGCCAGCTGAAGATTGAAGATAGTGATATCTAGTTTACATTTCTATTTGTCCTGTTGAACTCTATTTAGTGTTAGTTTGATGGGTACTTGGGCATATGTTGTCTCCAGACCTGTTGTGATCCTGTGGACCACACTCTGATGTTTTGTAATAATAATACTGTTTATATTTAAGTTATTTACTGTTCCTGTTTGGACTAGTACTGTGTGATGTGGACATTAGTGACTTTCACTTGTCATTCCCTATGGACCCATAAAGGAAATTTATTTTTCTCTATTTATGCTGCTCCGGGGCGTGACAGGGTTTTTGGTATCAGAGCCTTTGGGTCCTGATATTGTCATTCACTGATGGATTCCACACCATCTGGTCCTAGTGTTGTGTTCCTGAGATGAGATATGAGTATAAGATAAGTTCGTCTTCCTGACGATAGATAGTTTCCTTTGTAGGATAGCATGGATCCAGAGTTCCACCAGTTTGTTACCGATGCTTATGGAGGGCACGTGATCCATGGGGATACCGTGGAGCCAGCTGACCCAGAGTTTTATCAGGAGCGTGTGTGCCAGATAGCTAGTAGACATTTGGAGGAGGATATGTGGAGAGCGCTTTATGAGACCGGGAGGACTCACCCGACGCAGATGCGTATGGATGCTTACCATACTGCGAGGATTGGTAGAGATATTTGCCAGGAAATATTACGGTTAGTTCAGAGTAAGCCTGAGATGGATGAGATTGAGTTGAGAGCCATCATAGCTGGTCCACCAGAGCCTATAGTTGCACCAGCACCGGCAGAACCACCATCACCTGTACTCGACGTACCAGTCCCAGAGCCTGAGCCGATTCAGGAGGATGAGGACCCAGAGCCCGAGGATGAGCATCCCGATGAGGATATGGATGGAGATGGAGAGGAAGAGCCGATAGATGACGAGGACCCAGTAGAGGATGAGCCTGCAGATGACGCAGACGAGGATGAGCCAGAGGATGACCCCGAGGAGCCAGAGTTCGAGCCAGAGGATCCAGTACAGGACCCAGAGGCTGTTGAGGCAGACATTGTAGTAGATGAGGATGCGCCCGATGAGGAGATAGTTGTGCCAGAGGTACCTGTTGTGCTTCAGATACCAGCCGGACCGATTATGCATATGGCAGCTATGGCCGATATGGCAGTAGGATGGATAGCTCAGATGGTCGCTCAGCCAGCGGGTTTTGTTATAGGAGAGGCCGCGATAGCAGGACCTCTTGATATAGCCGACGGATTCGCCGCAGTAGCAGTCGATGTCGCTAACCAGGCGATAGTGGACGTGATGGAGGACGATGATGCAGAGATAATAGAGGATTGGGATATAGGGGTAGTAGTTGGAGATCTTGTTGCACCAGTCGAGGATGATCCACTCGAGGAAATGGAGATTGATTCAGAGGACGAGGCACCACCAGCAGGATCAGATGCTGACGACTTTTGAGTCAGGACCTGCAGGACTTAGTTTTTGTTAGTTTTACCAGGACATGTTGTCCACTAGATTTTTGGGAGCTTGAGAGATAGCTATTTGACCATAGCTTTGTATAGATATTAGCAGTAGTATTGTATAGTTGACTTTAGTGCTGTTTCTGCTTATGTCCCACGTGGTACACAGTTGGATTTGTGTGTACTATGCGGTACATCTTTTGTTATATATACGAGCAGTATTTTTGATATTTGATTTTTGGTTGTTTGATGTGTGAGTTGTAGAACTGTTAGTTCTTGTTGCTTCTCGTTCTACCTCGGTTTCGTTTCTGCGAGAAGACTTTCAGCTAATCGATATGTCTCTTGTAGGCGATACTCGTTATTATCATGGTAGGACCCTTGAGAAATCACCAAGCGCGAATTGGAGCACCTATTCCGGAAGGGATGGATCCAACGGGAATTTTTGAAGCATTTATGCAAAGGATGGAACATGTGGGGGATACTTATAATCACTCCACCCACCAGAGACCTCTTGTACCGCCGCCACCGAGACAGACTGGAGACAAGTTGTTAGCAAATTTTCGTGGGTTACGTTCAGAGAAATTTGATGGACTAACAGAACCATGGAAAGCGGAACAATGGATAAGAGAAATGGAGTTGATATTCGAAGCATTGGAGTGCAGCGAACAAGAGAAGCGTCGTCTTGCTACGTTTCAGCTCACTTATGCCGCCGCAGATTGGTGGGAAGCCGAGCGAGCCACTGTCGGAACCGATGCTGCAAGAGCGATGACATGGGAGACATTCAAAGGAAGATTTTCGGAAAAATATTTCCCAGAGGATGAGAGAGATCAACAGGAGAAGAACTTTCTCAATCTGGTTCAAGGAGGATGGACTGTCAGGGAATACACAACGCAGTTCGAGCGTCTATCAAGATTTGCTCAGCATATGATAGACACTCCACAGAAGAAGGTAAAGAGATTTCACCAAGGATTGAATCCCCACTTCAGGCATATGATGGTTGGTCATCTGAACCAAACATATGAAGAGATTGTTAGATTCGCTACGGGATTAGAGAAAGATGCTTATCCAACACAGCAACCACAGATGAATCGACCCCAGCCGTCAAGAGGGTTTCAGCAGAAGAATTTCCGTAACCTGCCGCCAAGGAATACCCAGGGTTGGAGACCACAGGGGAATTTTCAAGGGAATAAAAGAACCTGGGAAGGAACCAGAAAGCCACATCAGGGCTGTCACGCCCCGACGTAGCATAAATAAGGAAAGCGTTTAATTTCCTTTATGGACCCGTAGGTCGCGACAGTTTGAAGGATCGATTCCGTCCCAAACGTCGAACAAAATAAACAATAATAATCAGAGCAGAGCAATCAAGGCTTACAAAAATTTCTATCTTATTACATCTTATAAACCGGGGTCAACTAAGGCACAGACCGCCTTGAAAATATAATAATAACTTAGAGTCTGTTACAGTCATCTTTATAAAACAAAACAGTTTAAACTTAAAACTCATAGTAAATAAACAGTTTCTTCATTCCAAAAGCAGCCATTCTCAATTAGCATAGTCGTATGATTCCTCCTGGTTATAACCTGAAAAGCCTAGACACGAATGTCCAGGACGCATCAACGTCGTCAGCTTCAAGAAGCTGGTGAGTATTAAAAACATGACTTTGAATGTAAAATATACCAACTTACCTTTTCCCAATTCCCATTTAAATCCACAAGTTTATTATTGAAGTAAGGAGCTCATTTAGAAAAACATTCACAACATTATTAAAAGAGGGTAATTTAAACAGATGGGACCGTGTATGAGAACAATGCACCACACTCATCTTGCCGACGCTTTTCTCTCGACAGCCACAACAACCCACTATCCTACTCCTGGTCTCTTTGAAATACTACGATAGCCACACTTTAGCAACGGGGCGCCAGGGAGTGTCCAGTTTGCCTCACACTTTGGTCCGGGGTACCAGGGAGTGTCCAATGCCTCACACTTTGAATACCCTAACCGCCATGCAAATACCGGGGCAACCCCTCACACAGTATCCAGACTTGAGTTATCAGGGAGTGTCCGTAGGCCACACTTTAGCACTTCCATGGGTGCCAGTGAGTGTCCGAGTTCGGCTTCACACACTTTAACGCTTCCATGGGCGTCAGGGAGTGTCCATATTTGCCACCGTCGCATTTCAAAGATACCCTCTCCACAAACTCAACCACAACCACAAACCACAACCACAAACCACAACCACAACCACAAACCACAACCACAACCACAAACACAACTCATACTCTTTCCACACTGCCATTACTCTTTTCCACACTGACTGACACCCCCATGCATGGACTACTGACCCCACATGAATGGTATGCACTTAAATGAAAACCAAAAATGCTGAATTAAAGGAACAACACGCGTACGGGGATCAATGAGTCATACTACAGTGTTTTAATCATTCAAACATAACAAAATAGAGATCTGATTAACTAAATATCCCAAACAGAACTTCAACAGTATATAAAAGTTGAACCAAACAGTCCCTAAATGGAAAACAGACAAAAACCACAAACTGCCAGAACTCGCGCGCGCGGGCCGCTCGCGCGAAAGGTCGCTCGCGCGGGCCGCTCGCGCGATAAGCCCATTTTTCTTTTATTAATAAACTTTTCTGTCTGCCTGAGGAAAGCAAGGTCGCGCGCGCGGATCGCTCGCGCGAAGGGGTTCTCGCGCGACCCTCGCTCGCGCGACCAGCCTAATTTCCAATTATATATAAAAACTCTGCCGTCTGCCTGGGGAAGCCAGGCTCGCGCGCACGGGTCGCTCGCGCGAAGGCTCGCTCGCGCGGACCGCTCGCGCGATTCTCGCGCGCGCGATCGTGGCGCGAGATGAAGCTGAGGCTTCATCTTCTCCGCAGAGACTGCTCTGGTTCAGTAAAACAGGGGTCTATTTGACCCATTTTCAATTCTGTAAGTATGTACCTCATGTTATATATGGATCTCTTCCTTTTTAAACAAGGATTAAGAATCTATGATCAATTTAACATGATTCTAACTATAGCTCTCCAATTTTATGATAAACTAAAACATGTCAAAATTTGATTTCTAATATACTTTTCCATATGAATGAATTAAGCTCTAAAACTTCAAACATAGTCAATACATACTATAATCTTCCATATTCATCTCTAAAAACGAATTATGATTGAGTTTGGAAAATGGTGATTTTTGAAGCTCAAGCTTCCATGGACGAATTTAGCAATGGTGCTTCAATATACATACACATGCTCAGTAAATAAGTATAGAATTACATTGGGAGTGAGTTAATAATACTCACTGAGATCAAAGAGAAGTAGTGTTTGTTGAGAAAGGAAATCAAATGGAGAAATTCAAACCCAAGCTTTGGCTATGGGGATTAAGCTTTCCCTCTCCAAATAATTTCTGAAATTAACTCTCAAACTTACTCTTTTCTCTCTGTGATTGTATACAGCAGAGTGAAAATATGTGTGTGTGTGTGTGATGAAGAGTGAGATGTATATATAGATAACCAAACTTCACAACTTGGGGACCAAGTATTGTGAGCTTCACTCAACAAAATGATTTAGTCTTCAATTTAACAAGGCTGCAGAAATACACACACAATTACATACGTATACAATTCTACAGATTGTGAAGAGGCAATATAGGTTTGTAGGGGTCAAGTGTTGATTGTTTGGCAATTTAGCTTATGGCACAACATTTGCATATATAAGCTAATCATTCCCACACAATGCCTTATCCAATGATTACTTGCCATTAATGGAAAATAAAGCAAATGTCTAAATCGGTCACTTCCAAAATCTGTGGAAGTTAAACACAACATGGACAGTTTTGGACATAAACTGGTATTTTCGGGGCGCGGTGGTCACCACAAAAATACAGGAAATTCATTTTAACGTAGGAAGTGATTTTCTGGTTTCATAAAAAATACTGATTGAGTCAATAGAAGTTACTTTCACCGTTTTGAAATACAGACTTTGAAATCCACACAGGTTTTACTAATTTTGTGAAATTGCAGTTTGGCCCCAAATAAAATTTAAATGTGAATTAGATAAGAGATTAATATTCCAAACATGTGACTGAAAATAAAATAAAAGCAGACAATGCTAATTGATTTTAAATATGCCAATGCGATTACAATTAAATTAAATATGGACAATGCAATTTCCAATTAAATATGAAAAATGAAATTTAGAATTAAATGGAAATGCAGGTTATTACAAGGGCTATATTCGACCCCAGCAATATCCACAGCGAGGACCACAGCCTCAGGCATTGCTGACAGCGCCGCCAAGCAATAGCGGAGGATGTTTTAATTGTGGGAAGCCAGGACATATTGCGAAGTTTTGCACAGCTTCCAGGGTTAACCACCGACTAGGAGCTAACTGTCGGAATTGCAACAAGCCGGGACATCTAAGTAAAGATTGTCGTGCACCACAAGGAGGATACTATGGAGCATCGATTCAAGGGATACAAGGACCTCCAGATCAGACAAGGATGAATGCTATTATCCCAGGAGAAGCAGGCTTTAATGCTGATGAGCAGCAACATTTGGAAGGTACGCTTGTACTCTTTCATAGTCCAGTTAAAGCTTTATTTGATACTGGAGCTGCACGCTCATTTATTGCTGTTAAGATTGTGCGTCAATTGGGTTTAGAACCTCAGACACTTGAGTCAATACTGAATGCTGTGTCACCGTTGGGAGTGACAGTTAAGTTGAGTAAAGTGTGTAAAGATTGCCCATTGACCTTGGGAGATAGGAATCTGCCAGCAGACTTAGTAGTTCTGTCAATGTCCGAGTTCGACATTATCCTAGGGATGGATTGGTTAACTGAGTACAGTGCCAATTTGGATTGCCCTACTAGGACGATTGTATTTCCAATACAAGGAAGGCCGACGATTAGATTTCAGTGTCAGCCGACGAGCGACATGTTTCTTACGAGTAGTTTGGCTACAATCAGGAGTACGAGTACGGAACTTAAGATGGATCAGATTCCTATTGTACGAGACTTTCAGGATGTATTTCAGGATATTAAAGGACTTCCACCGAAAAGAGAAATAGACTTCTGCGTGGAATTAGTACCTGGTACATTGCCTATTTCTAAGACTCCGTATAGGATGGCACCAACTGAGATGTTAGAACTGAAGAAGCAAGTTCAGGAACTTGAAGATTTAGGTTTCGTTCGTCCGAGTACGTCACCTTGGGGAGCACCAGTTCTGTTTGTGAAGAAGAAGGACGGAACACTTCGACTCTGCATAGACTACAGAGAGTTGAACAAGGTTACGATCAAGAATAGATATCCATTACCTCGGATAGATGACCTATTCGATCAGTTACAGGGATCGAGAATCTTTTCCAAGATTGATTTACGTTCAGGATATCACCAACTGTTAGTTCGACCAGCGGATGTGTCAAGGACTGCATTCAGGACAAGATACGGGCATTATGAATTTCTAGTTATGCCTTTTGGATTGACGAATGCGCCAGCAGTGTTTATGGACTTGATGAATAGAATATTCAGACCATATCTAGATCAATTCATTATAGTATTCATCGACGATATATTGATCTACTCCAAGACAGAAGAGGATCACAAAGAGCACTTACAGATTGCCTTACAGACACTTCGAGATAACAAGTTGTATGCAAAGTTCAGCAAGTGTGAATTTTGGCTACAGGAAGTCAAATTTTTAGGACATGTTGTATCTCAAGATGGTATCGCTGTGGACTCATCTAAGATTGATGCAGTCTTAAGTTGGAATAGACCGACCAATGCGACAGAAGTAAGAAGTTTTCTTGGATTAGCAGGATATTATAGAAGATTTGTCGAAGGATTTTCCAAGATAGCGGGACCATTGACGAATTTAACAAAGAAGGAGACAAAGTACGCATGGACAGACAAGCATGAGGGAGCATTTTAGGAGTTAAAGGAAAGATTGACTTCTGCGCCGGTACTTGCGATACCTAAGAGTGGAGAAAGGTATGTGATCTACAGTGATGCATCTCACCAAGGACTTGGATGTGTGCTTATGCAAGACGGGAATGTTATCGCATATGGATCAAGACAATTAAAGGTACACGAGAAGAATTATCCTACGCATGATTTGGAATTGGCAGCAATAGTGTTTGCATTGAAGATTTGGAGACACTATCTCTATGGAGAAAAGTTTGATCTGTTTTCCGATCATAAGAGCTTGAAGTATTTGTTCTCTCAGAGAGAGTTGAACATGCGACAACGAAGATGGATGGAGTTACTCAAGGATTACGATTTCTCATTGCAATACCATCCAGGTAAAGCAAATGTCGTAGCAGATGCTTTGAGCC
Source organism: Hydrangea macrophylla (assembly GCA_033977485.1). NCBI lineage: Eukaryota > Viridiplantae > Streptophyta > Magnoliopsida > Cornales > Hydrangeaceae > Hydrangea > Hydrangea macrophylla. Next base: position 99,711,993 of record CM066989.1, on the reverse strand, counting down.
GTAAACCTCGACTAGTGATCGCTGCATTACTAATTCGAGAATGGAAAGCGTTGGAGGTGTTAGCCGAATTCCAGCTCCAGCCAGTGGAACCAATGGAAAGGCAACATTTTGGATGTCTGATGGTACAACCAACTCTGATTAGTCGTATCATAGAAGCTCAGCAGACAGCAGAAGATTTGAAGTTATGGTTCGCGAAGATGTCAGCTAAAGAACCAGAAGTCTGGAGTAGTGGTACAGATGGAGCCTTACGATGTAAAGGTAGACTCTGTGTACCTAACAAAGAAAATCTCCGGAAAGACATATTGGATGAAGCTCATAGGTCACGGATGACGATTCATCCAGGAAGTACAAAGATGTACAAGGACTTGAAGAGAAATTTTTGGTGGGAAGGAATGAAGCGAGAAGTGGCTGAGTATGTTTCTCAGTGTCTTACTTGTAAGCAAGTAAAGGCAGAACATCAGAAACCACCTGGACTTCTACAGCCGTTACCAATTCCTCATTGGAAATGGGAACACATCACCATGGATTTTGTGGTAGGATTACCGAAGTCACAGCAGAACCACGATGCTATTTGGGTAATTGTGGATCGACTTACGAAGACGGCACATTTTATTGCCTACAGTATGACGTATCCAGTAGAACGTTTGAGCCGGATGTATCTACAGCACATAGTACGGTTACACGGAGTACCTGTTTCTATTGTATCAGATCGAGATTCGCGTTTTACTGCAGAGTTTTGGAAAAGTCTTCAGACAGCAATGGGAACAACTTTGAACTTGAGTTCAGCCTTTCATCCGCAGACCGATGGACAGACGGAGAGAGTTAATCAAGTAATGGAGGACATGTTACGTGCTTGCGTCATGGATTTTGAGAATTCTTGGGAGACACACTTACCTTTGATAGAGTTCGCTTACAACAACAGTTATCATTCAAGCATAGGAATGGCGCCGTTCGAAGCTTTGTACGGAAGACCTTGCCGATCACCGTTATGTTGGACTGAAGTCGGAGATACTCAACTTCTTGGGCCAGAAATGATACGAGAAACCAGCGAGAAGATCCAAATTGTACGTGAGAAGATGACGACAGCTCAGACCCGATACAAGAATTATGCTGACAAGCGACGCAAAGATTTAGAGTTTACTGTTGGAGATCATGTGCTACTCAAGGTTTCGCCTGTTCGAGGAATTGTCAGATTTGGTCAGAAGAGAGGCAAGTTATCACCTCGTTTTATCGGACCATTTGAGATTCTAGAGCGTGTTGGGAAAGTTGCTTATCGCCTTGCATTGCCGCCGAAGATGTCAGGAGTGCACAACGTTTTTCACATTAGTATGCTGAGGAAGTATGCTCATAACCCAGCGCACAAGATCAACTTCGAGGATATTGAAGTCAACGACAATGTTACGTTTAACGAAGGACCAGTTCGCATTTTAGATCGCGAAGTCAAGAAGCTCAGGAATAAGGAGATTCCCTTAGTCAAGATTCAGTGGAAACATCATGATAAAGGAGAAGCTTCGTGGGAGCTAGAGTCAGAGATGCGTGAGAAGTTTCCGTTTTTGTTTTAACTCTGTATGTTTCTGATTTCGAGGACGAAATCTTTTGTTGGGTGGTGGATGATGTAATACCCTGTATTTTCAATATTTATTTAATGCAGAGAGATTCCATATACTTCCTTTGACCATTCATAAAATTCAATCTTCGATCGATCGAAGCTCGTTCGAGCGATCGAGCACCTTACGTTCAAGCGATCGAACCCTGTTCGAGCGATCGAAACCCTACCGACCTGAATTTAATACGTGGTCCCCATTTTTAATCGATCAAACCCTTTTCAATCGATCATAACCTGGCCGATCTGAGTTCGAGCGATCGAACTGCTTTCGATCGATCGAACATGAAAATATCAGAATCCCAGTTTCTGCGCAGAACCAGCCACCTACACCCTCTTCCCTCTATATATGGTTGTGCTCGTGTGTTTGTGAGGGTTTGCTGAAATTGGAGAGTTGAGAGAGTGTGTGCTTGTGTTTATATATATATATATACACATTCTTATATATATATATATATCTATACACACACACATATATATATATATATATACTCAGAGAAGAGAAGAGAGAAACGAAGAAGAAGAAGAAGAGGAAGAGAAAGAGACGGGGAGACAGAGAGAGAAAGGACAGAGACAGAGGAGAAAGAGAGAGGCCACCATTAAAGCTCCGGGAGCTCAAAGCTTCGCCAAACGCACCCTAAGTGAGTTTTTACTCACTCGGTAGCCTTAATATAATGTTTTACGAGTTTTGGTATGTTTAGGAGTATTAAAAAACGTCCCTAAGACGTCCATTTATGTGCTGTTCAGAATCTGCCGGAGAAGACGACGTTCGATCGATCGAGCAGAGCTCAATCGATCGAAGGTTCAATAGTCGAGCGATCGAGAAGAGTTCAATCGATCGAAGGTTCGATCGATCGAACTGCTTTAGAGCGATCGAACTTCATTTTTCCTTGATCGATCGAAATGACTTCAATCGATCGAGAAATGCAGAATATGGTTTATTTCTTTAGTTTATGTTATATGAGGTTCGAATACTCGATTTACGATTCAGACTTCTATTATGCTATTATGGGTTTAGTAGGGAGAATGTGACAACACAGATAAGTATAATTAAGAATAATGGATTAATACAGTGACGATAGATATATGCGGTTCATGTCTAAGTTCGATATCCGTTTATTTCAATCAGAGTAGTCAGGCCACATGGGAAGTCATGTATCGATAGAAGTACAGTGTTTAGGTAGGTTTGATAAGTTTTGGATATGGTACGTGGGCGGATGCCTGGTCATGATATGCTTTCGCATACGGTGGATGGTTTATATCCTTAACGAGCAGCGAAAAGTGAGCAGGACCATGTAGTCCTAAGGTAGCCAGATGATCGACGATATATCCTTAACGAGCGGTGGATGGTTTATATCCTTAACGAGCGGTGGATGGGTGATCACTGGTATACTACGAGAAGTCGTGGCAATAGATTTGATATGCTGTTGTTCAAAGCGTTATATCCCTGACATGCGGTGGATGGTTTATATCCTTAACGAGCGGGGGATGGACTGACGTGGTGTTCATGAATGCGGTGGATGGTTTATATCCTTAACGAGCAAATGGACAGAATGATGGTATGTCTACATATGTTAAACGATTGAGTCTGTTCTTCCTAGACAGAGTATGTTGATGTTTCGATCTAAGGATAATAAGACGATAAGGGCTGAGTTACGATATTGGAATACAGAGAAGATATTATGTAATAGAACTATATCTTAGACGTTTCAATAACTTGTTATACGTTATAGTATTGATACCCTGTGAGTTTCTTTTCACTCAGCTCTCAGTAAGCTGACGGCCGTTATTGCCTGGACATTCCCCGTCCAGATTTCCCTGTCCCTTTTATTACAGATAATGGAACACACAGTAGCGGTTACTACCCTGACGGAACTTATGCAGAGGATGGCCCCACTGAGGCCGGTTGCGCTGGAGAAGGAGGGTACACTGATGACTATCCTTATGCCAGCTGAAGATTGAAGATAGTGATATCTAGTTTACATTTCTATTTGTCCTGTTGAACTCTATTTAGTGTTAGTTTGATGGGTACTTGGGCATATGTTGTCTCCAGACCTGTCGTGATCCTGTGGACCACACTATGATGTTTTGTAATAATAATACTGTTTATATTTCAGTTATTTACTGTTCCTGTTTGGACTAGTACTGTGTGATGTGGACATTAGTGACTTTCACTTGTCATTCCCTATGGACCCATAAAGGAAATTTATTTTTCTCTATTTATGCTGCTCCGGGGCGTGACACCTCTGTCCACTCCAGAAGTGTACGAAGAGGAGGAAGTGGTGGATGAAGAAGTTGAGCTACCATCTACTCGAGAGGAGGAGCCGTCTACTAATGACGAGGAAATAAAGGCAAACATTGAAGCTCCTAGAGTAGAAGAAAAAGTTGAGCGAAGGCCTGGAAAGGAGTCTGTTAAGGAGGAACCACCAAAATGCCCTTTTCCTGCACCTTATCCTCAACGGTTGAAGAAACCCAAGAATGAGACGAAGAATCAGGAGTTTCTGGAATTGTTTAAACAAGTTAAAATTAACCTTCCACTCCTAGATGCTATCAAGCAAGTGCCGGCCTATGCTAAGTATCTCAAAGATCTATGCACGGTCAAGAGGAGGCAAAGCGTGAAGAAACATGCTTATGTCGCGTGCCAAGCAAGCGCGATCATTCAAAATGAGTTGCCTCCAAAACTCAAAGACCCCGGTATACCTACTGTCTCATGTAGAATTGGGAATCAAAGGATAGATAACGCACTCCTCGATTTAGGAGCAAGCGTAAACCTGCTGCCTTATTCAATCTATAAACAGCTAGGGTTGGGTGAACTCAAACCCACCCGAGTTGCGTTGCAATTGGCAGACAGATCTGTGAAATACCCTAGAGGGGTGTTGGAGGACGTCCTTGTCCAAATAGACTCTTTTGTCTTTCCGGTTGATTTCGTGATATTGGACACAGAACCTGTGTCTAATCCTGGTGCACATATCCCGGTTATCTTTGGACGTCCATTCCTCAACACCATTGATGCCACAATTAAGATTAGAAGTGGTATCATGACTATCGTATTCGGGAACATGACATTGAATGTCAAGATCTTTTCTAATCCCCGACTGGAAGAATACGATGATGAGGAAGAAATTCATTATATAGACACGGTCATTGAAGATGAAGTCGACTTGGTCGACTACAAAGATCCTTTGGAAGTTGTGATGACTCAATTTGGAAGACGTGTCTTATGATGGATACGATAGAGGAGGATAGAGCAGAATGCATGTGGGTAATGCCATATGAACAACTGCCTCCTAAAACCAAGTTGGTAATGCCCTCTAGTTTCCAGTTTCCGGAGTTAGAATTGAAGGAGCTTCCCAAAGAGCTAAAATACGCATTCTTAGGGACTGGAAAAACCTATCCTGTGATCATTTCATCTGCTTTAACTCATGAACAGGAAAGTAAGCTAGTGGAAATGCTTACCAAGCATAAGGATGCTATGGGATGGACAATTGCTGACCTCAAAGGCATAAGCCCATCCATATGCACGCATAAGATATATCTGGAGGAAGACGCTAAACCCTCAAGGCAAATGCAAAGGCGTCTGAATCCCAACATGCAAGAAGTAGTTAAAAAGGAAGTGCTTAAACTACTTGATGTTGGGATGATATATCCGATATCTGATAGTCCTTGGGTTAGTCCTACCCAAGTAGTTCCAAAGAAAGCAGGCATAACGGTCATCCCGAACCAAGATGGTGAACTAGTACCAACACGTATCCCCACTGGATGGAGGATGTGTATTGACTACAGGAAGTTAAATACTGTGACCCGAAAGGACCATTTTCCTTTGCCATTCATGGATCAAATGCTAGAACGTGTGGCGGGTCACAAGTATTACTGCTTCTTGGATGGATACAGTGGATATAATCAAATTGAAATTGCTCCTGAAGATCAGGAGAAAACCACATTCACTTGTCCATTCGGTACTTTCGCCTACCGACGAATGCCGTTTGGCTTATGTAATGCACCGGCTACCTTTCAGCGGTGCATGCTAAGCATCTTTAGTGACATGGTCGAAAACATCCTTGAAGTCTTCATGGATGATTTTTCAGTGTTTGGCCATAGCTTCGAAGATTGCCTCAGCAATCTCGAGCAGGTTTTAATGAGGTGTGAGGACAAACACCTAGTCTTAAATTGGGAAAAGTGTCACTTTATGGTGACTAAGGGAATAGTCCTCGGCCACATAATATCCGATGAAGGCATCCAAGTGGATAAGGCTAAAATCGATATAATCTCAAATTTACCTGTTCCCCGTACAGTAAGGGACATCCGTTCATTCTTGGGGCATGCAGGTTTTTATCGTCGATTTATCCAGAATTTCAGTGCAATCTCTCGACCCCTTTGTCAACTTCTTGTCAAAGATGCACCATTCGAGTGGTTAGAGAGTTGCCAAAAGTCCTTTGAGGATCTAAAAGAGCTCCTCACCTCCGTACCTATAATACAGGCACCCGACTGGAGTTTGCCTTTTGAATTAATGTGCGATGCTAGTGATTACGCCATTGGCGCAGTCCTAGGCCAGAGAAAGGACAATAAGCCACATGTGATATACTATGCCAGCCGAACTTTGAATGAAGCTCAAATGAATTACACTACTACTGAAAAGGAGCTGCTGGCAGTAGTATTCGCCCTAGATAAGTTTAGGTCTTATTTGATAGGGTCACCAATCGTCTGTTTTACAGATCATTCGACCCTCAAGTACCTTTTGTCGAAGAAAGACGCTAAACAACGGCTTATTCGCTGGATACTCTTACTCCAAGAGTTTGATCTAACAATCAAAGACAAGAAAGGAGTAGAGAATGTGGTTGCGGATCATTTGTCCCGGTTGACTTTGTTGACAATACTGAATCCCAATCCATTAAGGACGAGTTCCCAGATGAACAGCTACTGGCAGTAAGTAGTCTGCCTTGGTACGCTGATATTGTAAACTACCTTGTCACGAGTGAAACACCAACTCATTGGTCGAACCAAGATAGGAAACGGTTCCTCTCGTTCGCGCGCCATTTCTTCTTTGATGACCCATACCTTTTCAAGTACTGTGTTGATCAGGTCATCCGGCGCTGCGTCCCCAATGAGGATATAACCGTAATATTAGCGTCATGCCATTCTGAGGCATGCGGTGGCCACTTCACGTCACAGAAGACTGCACAAAAAGTCTTACAAAGCGGTTTTTACTGGCCCACAGTCTTCAAAGATGCTTATTCCTTTTGCAAGACATGCCAACGCTGTCAAAAGCTTGGAACTATTTCTAAAAGGAATTCTATGCCTTTAACCCCTATCATCACAATTGAGATATTTGATTGTTGGGGCATAGATTTTATGGGTCCATTTCCCAAGTCTAACAACTGTGAATACATACTCCTTGCTGTGGAGTCTGTATCGAAATGGGTAGAAGCGATACCAACGAGACGAAATGACCACAGAACGGTCATGTCATTTCTAAGAGAGTATATTTTGTCTCGTTTTGGTACTCCGAAAGCTTTACTAAGTGACCAAGGCAAGCATTTCTGCAACAGGCCCTTGGAGTCGCTTCTCAAGAAATATGGAGTCCATCATAAAATCGCTCTTGCCTATCATCCACAGTCAAATGGGCAAGCAGAATTGGCTAATCGAGAAATCAAGCATATTCTCGAAAAGACGATTAGCTCCAATCGAAAAGACTGGGCATACAAATTGACTGACGCATTATGGGCATACCGTACTGCCTATAAGACGAATCTTGGTATGTCCCCGTATAGATTGGTTTACGGGAAAGCTTGCCACCTTCCTGTTGAAATTGAACATAAAGCTTACTGGGCGACACGCTCATTGAACTTTGACATTCAAGAGGGAGGTCAGCTACGCAAGCTCCAACTTGCAGAGCTAGAGGAAATACGACGAGATGCGTATGACTCTGCAAAGTTGTATAAGGAAAGGTTGAAGGCTCGTCACGATCGTACGATCTTTCGTAAATCATTTGAGCCGGGGCAGAAAGTTTTGCTGTATGACTCTCGCCTCCACCTTTTCCCAGGGAAGCTCCGTTCCCGTTGGACAGGCCCATTCACTGTGAAAACTGTCTTTCCACACGGGGCGGTGGAACTCGTCAATCCAAAGAACGATGATTGTTTCAAGGTCAATGGCCAAAGATTGAAACCGTTCTTGGAGAACTTCCAAACTGAGGTTGAGCACATCCAGTTGGATGAGCCCAACTATTCTCACACTTAAATCCAAAGTGGAGTTCCAAATTGTTGTTGTATTTCTCTTCTTTCCCTGTATTTTAGTTTCTTTCTTTCTTTTGTTTTTAAGTTTTTGTTCATTCTTTTGTGTTTGTGATTTAGTTCTAATCCATTATACATTAAACCACTCTGTTGCAGGTGCATAGATGAGAGGTGATGATGTTCATTCTATCGGTTCTTGGGCTGATTCAGAATGTCGTTGTGGCACCTGGACCGAGGGTGAACTCACACCTTGCCCCTTGCTGCATCAAGACCCTGAAGCTCATTCTCTCATTGATGCTGCTCAAGGGTACATTCCATACCCACCAGCCCTCCTGGATATCAATCCATACGAAAATATGGGATTTCAGGATGACGATGATGTGGAGGAGGAAAAAGACCTGTACATGGGAAGAATGGTGGATGATGCACTCATGGCACAATGGGAAAATGATGATATGTGGGAGCCATGGGAAGATCATGACCTCTAGGATGTCGTCCCAGACCGCCACAATGCCGTCTTTGTTTTCGTGGATGATTTCCTTGTTCCTGAGTTGGTCCCATACCGCTATGTGCACCTGAGCTTCTTGCTATTCAGGCTCCAATGCCCCTTACCGGCCAGTGCATTTTGGGAACCTATGCCAATAGTGAGGTTGGAACTTGTCACATTTCTTTGTATTTTTGTTTCTGTTCATTGTTTTTCTTTCCGTGTTAATCCATGTTTCTTGTGTTCTGTTATTTTAATATCGGTTTGTTGTCTTTTGTCCAGGATTGTCACTATGTTCCTAAATGGTATTCCGGTATTCCTTCCACATCAACTGATTCATGGTTTTGGGCCCTACATAAGGATCCCACACACTCCACCGCGAGAGGACAGTCCGTTGCGAAATTATACCCCTTTATCCATGTCTCCATCCGGATCACCTCTTGCATGGGCTTTCAATTCTTTGGAGACGCCAGACTTGTTTGATGATATCCTTGCTGCTTTTCGATTGTTCTGGGAAAGGGAATCATCGAGTTTGGACTTCATTCTGAAAATTCGGCGGGTTATGAAGAGATTGTGGAAGAGGAAATCTTTATACTCGAAGATTAGTGCTGCATTTCAGTTGTTTCTGTTCAATTTCATCTTTTATTTATCAACTGGAGTGTAATCCTTGACAAAATGTTATTGATTTTAGTTTTATTTTTGGTTTCTTTAGTTAAATAAGGTCTTAAACACAGTTGGGGGTAATAATGTTGCAATTTGGATGCAATTATAAAGTTTTATTTTTATATAAATTGCGATTTTCTATTCTGAGGATGAATTTCTGTTCTACATGCCTGTAATTCAACTGCTTTTCAGTCTCTCTGCATGTCCAGATTTGTTTCTGATAGTTGGGGGTGATGTGGTTCATGTCACCCATTAGATTCTGAAATTTTTGTGTTCGATCGATCGAACCCTTTCCGATCGATCGAAAGCTGGATGTTCGAGCGCTTGTATTTTATGCTCAATCGCTTGAGGGATTTGCTTTCGATCGCTCGACCATAGTTCGATCGATCGAACGCAGCATTTAAACGAGGCGTCTTCAGAACACCTCTTCAATTCCCTCACTTATACACACTCGAGCGCTCGAGCACAGAGGAGGGGGCGACTCGCCAATTTTCGTTTTCTTCCACTCAATAAGACGCTCAGATTACCCCTCTAATCATCCTCATCGTCATCTCAACATCCCCTCCACCTCCACTGTGTGCTTCCACACCGAGGTAGGCCCACTACTGTTTTTACTTTTGTTTTCTCTCTCTTGTTGTTAGAAATCCCAAGGGGGTGTCCCCTTGGTCTTAGTTTTTCACTTCTAGATCCTTGTTCTGTTCTTTTCGTTGTTTCCTTTTCGATTCTGCTATTGCTGCACATCGCTGTGCTCGATCGCTTGAATTGGTTTCGAGCGATCGAAGGGGAGCTGTTCGAGCGATCGAACAATGTTCAAGCGATCGAAGCCTACTCCAGTTCGATCGATCGAACCCAGTTCAATCGATCGAACTCCAGCAGTGGCAGTTTCTTTCTTCTTTTCTTCTGTTCTAATCTGTGTCGTGTCATATCTATTTTTCAGGGCTGTCGCAATGAATCCAGTGACGGGCTACCATAAGTCCAAGCCCCTCAGCCTTATTATACCAGATCCGGTGCCCGCACATGGGTTCCGGAATGACGAGGACAGGCTATGGTACGAGCGGCACTTTCAGACGAGGATGGTGATGGTCGAGCGCCCTATTGAGCACATCTGGACAGAGAGCCCATGGTTCCTGACACGGATCCGCTCTATGCCTCACTGGTTCCATCTTCTTTCATTGGCCAAGAGTGTCAATCTGTCCTGGATTCGAGGTGCGTGTGCGACTATGATCCGCGACCCGGTTGCACCATTCACATACCATGCCTTCTTCCGGAGTCGCCCGTTCATCATCAGTCCTGCTACCGTTTCAGCCGCGTTGGGGGTACCAGAGGTACCTGATTATGTTTGCCCCCACCGGCCTGATGTACCAGTGATCCCACCATCCACTATTATCCGTGAGCTCACTGGAGGCGCCGTTCCGTCTTGGGATGGCGATGCTTTGATTGAGGACCACTTTCTCACTGATGGCTACCACATGATCCACTTGGTCCTCAGCAACTGCCTCCTAGTGACTTCCTATCGAGAGAAGATCGCAGCTTGGTATGCGCGAGTCTTATATGCAGTGGGGACGGGACAGCCAGTTTGCATACCACGCCTCTATATTGACTTTATGGTCCACCCCACCCGTTTTATCTCGTCTAAGAAGCACCTGAAGGGTGCTTGGGCTATTCATAGGGTTATGGCTGATGCCGGTTTCCCCGAGCTTGCTGGAGATGATGTTCGCCGTTCCCCCCGCCGTTTCAACGAGGCAGCAGCTCGCCGCTCCGACGCCCAGAAGAGGAAGCGAAAGGGAAAAGGGAAATCGCGGGTGAGGGGGAGGAAGAAGAGGCGTGGTGGGACAGACACGGAGGCGGGAGCTTCAGGGACACCCACCGAGGTGGAGGGGCTTGATTCCGATGATGATGAGGATGATCCGGTTGCTGCGGTTCGGCAGTTTGAGTTGCGACAGCGGTCGCAGACTCAGGCCCAAGGAGAGTCTTCTTCTTCTGTGCCTCTCCCGACAGTTCACGAGCTACTATTGGAGGAGAGAGAGGCCAGGATTAGACTTGAGGGCCGGATGGACCATCTGCAGACCTTGCTGGAGTCCATATTGATTCAGATTGGGGTTGATCAGGCTGTTCACTCTACTCAGCATCCATCGATGGCCCCGTCTGCTCCGCCTGCTGCCGATCCATCATATGTTGCTACTCCTACTCCTACAGGTCCATCCACTTCTTCTGCTGCAGCCGATCCACCACTTGCCGATCCATCTGCTGCTGCCCCTACTACTACCTCGTTGCCGCCTGCTCCCATCGATATCCCTTCTGATGTAGCTGATGATGCACCGTCCGGTGTCGATTAGTTTTGGTTGGGGAGGTGGTGTTTATGTGTTTTTGGTTAGTTGTTGTACTATTTTTGGGTATGGTTGTTTTGGTTGGACTATTTGGTTGGTTGGTTCTGTATGGACAGTATTTATCCCTGCTTTTATTTTATTTTATTCTGTTCATATTACAGTGGTAGATTGCTTGGATCATGATTTTTATCGTGTTACTTTTATCTATTGATCCTGTTTGTTTTGGAGATTGTGTTCTACTTTTCTATGCTAGGTTGCTTTGCTTGCGATCATCAATTTGCTCCATACAGGTGATACCCATCTATTTTATTTGTTGAAAATCAACTTCTGGGGACTTTGTTGTTTTCAGTTGGGGGTAGGAGATAATAGATAGGTATACACCCGTAATGATCAGGTTTTGCACTGGGATATGTTTTAAGATTTAATGAGAACGCAGTCTGTTAAAATTTTGAAAATTTTGAAATTTTTAATATTGAATCGTATTGATAGAATAACTCTGAATAATCTCTCCTGCTTGTTAATTAGACAAGGACACATTTGTAGTGTTCTCATCTTTTCATGGATTAAATCCACGCATTTTTTCTGTATTACTGAAATGAATTGCATTTGTAAAGCTATTATGTACCCAACACTTTTGCACACTAATTGGCAGCTATGTAGAAAACCTGAAAATTGAGTTAATATGAATATTGTGCGAAAAGAACAAGTAGTGGAAGCTAATAACCCTTTGTGAGCTATTGAGCCAATCGCCATTTCTGAGGGGATTCTCATACATTGTCGAATGGTCTTTCTTGCATATACTTGGTGAATTCGTTGTTAAGTCTCAGTTTTCTTTAAAAGTTTTGACTGCTTGTTAGAGGAGAACGTTCAGGATTTACCAATTACACTCAATGAACACTTAAGTGCTAAAAATTGAAAGTTGAGAAAATGATTCGAGCCATCGTTTACCCATTCTTTTACCTGAAATAGCTTTCACCTACATTCATTGAATTATTTTCATCCCTGATCCCACACCAATTAAATATTTCCAATGTAAATACAAGAATCCAAATCCTTGATCTATACCTTGACCTCATTGAGCCGTTTGATATATTTGTTGAGAATGAGTCATCAAAGTATGTGAAATGGAAGGAAGTAGTTGTGGGTCATTTATAATAAAAAAAAAAAAAAATGAATGATGAATGAAGGAGAAGAGAAAAAGAGCATATGAAATGAATGGGAGATTGGGTGGATAAAAGAATGAAGAATAAAAAGAGAAGTTGAAATTCCATCACATGCTAAAAAGCACACTCTTCTCCATAACCCTCCCCCCTACTAAATAAAAGCCGCAATTCAAAGTCTTGAAGATTCTCAACAATCGATTTGAACATGGAAGTGTGAGTTGAGTTATCCACGGTATTTCGCTCCTCTAGTAAGTAGTGTTCCATTCATGAGGCTATACACTCTTAAATGTCCGTTTTTCATAGAGTCAAGTATGAAAGCATTAGCACTTAGAATATCATCTTTATCAAAGCTTTCATACGATGTGTGATCATTGTAAAGCAAGTTTCTGAGAGACGTTCTTTTTGAGTGTGACCAATGTGAGAATTGAGCTAAAACTGCAAGTTTTCCAAAGTACAATAGTCTAGATAACTCTTAATAGGGTTGGACGCATGGTTGTTAATTTCACACACACACGGGTGCATGATGGTGATACATTTGTTATATTTTACTTGGTGATATAGGGGAGCATGTGGGTCTCTTTCATGGGTTGATAGAGGATAGTATATTATTGTAGAGCTGAATTAACAATTTAATGGAAGGGGGAATTCTACAAGTTATTCTAAATCTTTTTGAGCTTAAAATTGGAGAATTTTGTGGGTATTTTCACTGCAAACCCTCACGAGACAACACTCGTCCACTAAGGGGAACCTAGGGGTTTAACGGCTTGTTGCATTCGCTAAATGCAACCGCGATTCCTGCAAAAGTGAGTTAGGATTTTTCTTTCTATCTTAGTTTAGGTTGTTTTTAGTTTTCCTTTGTTTTCTTAGTCGTGGTAGTATTAGTTTAGGAGTTTGTATTTTATTTTATTTTATTTTTGCTTTATCGCTAGGGACTAGCAATAAGCTAGTTGGGGGTTGTGCAAAGCGGGGGTATTTGTAAAATACAACCGCGCTAAAAGGAAGAATTGTATTAGTTTTTATCACAACTTCCCGTTTTGTCTGCGATTTGCATTACAAGGCTAATTTTCATACAATATGATTAATCTATGATAAGTTGTATTGTTTTAGCTGTTGTTTGTGCAGATCACTGCTGTGTGGACTAAACAGATGAACATCAGGATAAATGGAATGCTGGAATGAAAACAAGAGAAGTCAAAGCTGAAATTTGGAGTTCGATCGATCTAACCCAGTTCGATCGATCGAGAGTTCGATCGCTTAAAGAGTGTTGAAGCGCTTGAGGCTTAAGGGTTCGATGGATCGAAAGCTGTTCGATCGATCGAACGTGGTATTTCTAGTAACATTTGCGTGCGCAGCAGATGCGGGTTTTTAACCCTAGTTTCTTAGGTTTCTTATATATAGGTGTATTGTATACGTATAGGAGGACACACACATTTTTATTTTTACAGTTTTAGAGAGAGAGATAGAGAGTTTGCTTGTGTTTTTGTAGGCTTTCATTGAGTTTTACATTGTGAACCGGATTTCTCTAAGTTTAATACAAGTACTCTTCATTCCAGGTTATTTATATATTGTCTATTGATATTCTGCATTTGGTAGTCATAGTTTAATCGCTCATCTTGTAGTATTACATGCTAGATATTTTTAAAACCATAGTTTTTAGATTTTCCATGAAAAACTCGCAACCAAACAAGGTGTTAATGTTTTTTTACGTTAAATATCAATCTGTGACACTCCAGACGATGTCTGAGTAGTCCCAGGTTGGGAGAACACGATGAAACAGTGATCTCCAGCCTCTGTCATGCAGCAGAATAATCGCTGTGTTCGATCGATCGAAGTTAGTTCGATCGATCGAACCAGAGACAGTCAAGCGATCGAAGTCATTTCGATCGATTGAGGGATGAAGGTCTTCGATCGATCGAAAGCGCGTCGATCGATCGAACTCCCTGATTCTTGAGGATGTTCCCTGCAGTATTCCAGGACCTTTTGTTTTAGGATTTGTTATCATTCTGTCCCAAAAAAATGCTCAGTTTGTCAAAACAGTTTTTAAAACAAAGGCCCTAAGGCATTTTCTTTCAATACATTTTGCAAACCATCTTCAATGCTAACACCATTGAGGATGCAGGTCGTAACTATTGGATTAAACCGCTTTCACGTATTTTAATTTAACTGTGATGATATGGTCCCGGTCATGAAAGGGCTATGGATTCTCTATCTTTAGAGGAATACGGAAAACTGTGGGTAATGTACTCCTTCGTGCTTCAAGTCAAATGCATGGTAGATGGCTAGATTACTGCGGATTCGTGTAATCCCAACACTTTCTTTTTAAAGTTAAACATCCTAATTTAGAGTACTGTTCTAATTAGCTAGTTAGATCGTTAATCATTTTCATTAGTAATCTTAGCTGTGGAACTTTGTGTTCCGCACCATTGTTTAATCTTATTCATTTTATTTTGCTTTCTTTTGAGGTTAGTCTAATTCAATAGGTCAACACCTTCCCTGTGGGATCGACCTGGTCTTACCAGTTACTACTTGCACGTCTACCTACACTTGGGTATTGCACAAGAGCGCACAGAAAAAATCTCGTGTCACTCATCTCTCGAAAAGCTAGCACGCTTGAACTTTAGGAACTCTTCCGTGTCGATGTACTTCCCAACCCTCTCGGAGAGCTCGACCAAGGTTGTCAGTCAGTCATGGTGGAATGACGTAGCAACTTTGGTTTGCTGAACTCCCGAGTAGAAGGCTGTGATAGCGACTATTTCGTTCAGGTGGCGGATTTGGAGCCTTTAGTAGTTGAAACGGTCGACGTAATCCTTCAGGGATTCTTTATTACGCTACTTGACGGTCAGCAGTTAGGTGTCGGTCTGTGATCGGTCAAGCATCCCCACGAACTAGCTGATAAAGAGCTTGCTGAGTGCCTTGAAATTGTCAATCATTCGGGGCCTAAGAGCATAGAACCACTGTGCGGCCGACCCTTTCAGAATGCTGGGAAAGACCAGGCACAGTAGTTCGTCAGTGGTGGTGACCAGCGCTATCTGGGCCTTATAAGTCTGGACATGATCCATCGGGCTCCCGGAATCATCATAAGAATCGAGATGCACTGGTTTGAACTTCCACGGGATGGGGAATCCTGTGACCTAGACAGTAAAGGGCGACTCGATTTCTATATTGGTGTGATCATTACGCGGCTTACGGCTCAGCTTCTCAATTTGCTTCTGCAGGGCCTCGATCTGGGCCTTGACATCTTTTTGACAGGTCTTCCGCTCCGTATTTGAATGGTATGTCGGGTCGGACGATGAGGCCTCTTCCTCGAAGTGTGTTATCCTCGGGGATAGGACCCGGCTTCGACTCCGGGTAATCGTGTACCTAAGATCCCTACGACTCTTGGCCGGGGGGTCTCTGGCCGAATCCCTGGCAGTCTGCCCTTGCCCCTCCCCTCTGGCAGCGCGTCTGCTATTGATGATTTCTCTAGCATCCCCCGCCCGGTGTGGGTTAGCCCAGGGATGTTGCCAGGTCTGCTCGGGAGCCTTGGCTAAGCTCATCGTTCCCGAACCGACCCAAAGCAGACGGGGACACAGGCTTAGTGTAGGCACACCTTCGAACCCGTACAGGCTCCCGGTCGCGCGCGCCCTTCCCGGGATGATCCTCAATTTGAGGGAGTTTTTCCTGATGGGACAGCAGCGCTTCGATCTGCTCCTGAGTTTAACATTGGTCCTCCAAGAGTTGCGCAAGAGCTGCAGTAATCTACTCGGAGGTCATGGAAGCAACCGGTTGCCAGCCTGTGAATCTATCTGACTTGCCAGAACAGCAGTCTTCTTACCCTTCTTTGATGGCATGCTAATCAGTCAAAGATTTATTTCTCTGAGAGAGTTTTGTCTTTCCCACAGACAGTGCCAAACTAATGATGCCAAAATTGGTAAAGAACAAGAAGAGTAACTTAAGGAGAGAGACTAGGAATTTGTATGTGGTTAGGCACTGTTAATTAGGTGGCCTACGTCCACGAGTGCGTCGGGATGCGTTTACTAATAGATCATTAACGACCTTTGGTGAATCGACAAAGAGGGCAGCACTATCAGAGGACTGGCCGCGTATATGCGTTCGTATCTTGTATATACTACTATTCTTATGAGTTAAGAATATTGCCCCCTTTAATGGGGTGAGTGGCCTCTTTTACAGATGCAAGAGACCACTCATACAAGTTAAGTGAGCTGATTAGGAAGCCTAATCTAATCACAACTGATTTACACGAATCATGGAGGTTTCCTAAGTAGTTTAGGAAACAGCGTGTATTAGTCTTCTATCTGAGTCGAGAAACTGCCAACAACCTTGTAGAGCGAATCATGGGGCAGGTCCGGGTCGTACCTGCTGGGGGACGAGTCTGCCTTGTGATCCCGAGCTGCGGGCCCAGACCGAGCGATTCGGGAACGATGAGGCCGGGTTAGCTGAATTCTAGGCACCTTTTTCAGATGACTCAGTGTCTTCGTGTTGACGTGGCGATTTAGTTGAAACTGGATATTTTCTGACCTATCACTAGAGGTCCTGATTTAAAACTTGAAGATATTCCAGTAGTTAGCGAATTTTCGGATATATTTCCGGAGGAGTTGCCTAGTGTGTTGATTGAGCGAGAGATTAAGTTTGGTATTGATGTTATGTCGGGAATGCAACCTATTTCATGAGCACCAAAAATTATCCAAATTCAACAGAAAGTTTTGAGATCATTCTATATTATGTGAAAAGTATTAAAACAAGTTAAAAAGAAAATCAAACGAGGACGTCAGCTCTTAGGAGCTCCCAGAGGTTCCCAGAACTTCCTAGAGGTCCTTGGTTTGACCAGATTGACCTAAAAGTCTACTCGGAGACTGGAGCACCGTATTATTTTTCAAATATTTTTCATGGATACTAGAGGTCAAAAGCTTTCCAATGGTATATCGCACATAATTTATGAATTTAAAACGGATTTATTATGAATTTTTGAAGGTGATAAAGCGATCAAAATCAACTTTATCGCAAATACCACAAAACTTTTCAAAATGACCTATCTCTCAACTATTTTTTTATGAAAAGCAGACTCCATTACCTTTCCAACGGTATATCACAACCTCAGTTTGGAGTTCGTATGCATTTTTCATGAATTTTGGACAAAATAGGACCTCTTCGCGAATATCGGAACCTCTGGGGGCCTAAACGTAATTTTTTGGCCGTCTGAGGAGTAGTGTCGTGGCAGTAATGGGCCTGTGCCATGGAGGCACTTAACCCCTGATGGGTCCATTTTTGTAATTTATTTTGGGGGGGTCCAAAATGAATAATTTGAAGTCAAAACTATGTAGTTTCTTGTTCACAGATGTTTGGGACCAATGGGAGCACTTTCTAAATCCCAAAACCACCCCAAATTGGCATATGTAAACCCCCATTTGATCTTCATTTGTGGGGGGAGGGGGGTCAAGTGCAAAGCTTAAGGAAGATGTAGAGAGAATAAGAGATGTAGTTAGAGTTAGAAGTGAGAAAATGAGCTTTTCCCACTAATTTTCTATAAGAAAGTGAGTTCTAATCTTGTTTTCTTCCATGACCTCTCTTATACTTCACATTAAAATCCTCCCCAATCACCATCTTTGAGCAATCTTGAGTTAGGAATCTACTTCCATGTCCAAATGTCAATGTGTATGAGTGAAATACCAAGCTGCAAGTCCAATATCTCAATGATCATCATCTATTGATTGCTATTTACTTGCTTGTTTATATATGTCATCTCTTCTTACCTCATTTCTTTTGATTTTTCTTTGATTACTTACTAGTTCATCATCATCTAGAGGATGACATGGTGTTTGAAGTGAGTGAATCTTTATGGTTAGTAGCTCTTGACCTCAAAAACATGTTTGGTAGATGATGATTCCAACTTCAATACATTCTTATGTATTCTTGAAGTTATGATCAAAAACCAACAATGCTCTCCAACAATCTTGGAACTTATTGAGGTGAGTTTGATGTGGATATTCTAGGTGGTTATAATCTCCATTTAGTGCTAAAAATGCACTCTCAAATCGTCCTTTTCAAAACCCTCTTAAACCCCTCATTTTGATTTCAAGAAACAAAACATTTGTTTTCTCAAAATCTTCAAAATAGTGAGTTCTTCAACTTTAAAATGTCATTCTGAGTTCAATACTCAATGGATGATTACAAGACCACTTAGAAAGTCTTCCTAACTCATTAGAGAACACCCATGATTTTTGTTTGATTTAAAAACACTTGGAAGGGTTCCATTTTGACCCAAACATCCCTTCCAGACATTTTGTTTTCTCTGTCACAACAGCTTAGTTGACTTTCAACTTGTTTTCCAGAAAATGCTTCCAAAATAAGTGGTCCCAACTTATTTTTCCTTGAACTTCAGTGTCTTAGGGAACTTTTAATATAACATGGGCCTCCCAATGTTTTGTTTTCATTTTCTAAGATGTTTCTATATTCCAGTCAACAGTACGGATTCTATTTTTGAGCAACCTATCTTGTTGATGTGATTTCTCTCAATCTATAACTTCATTAGTGATTTGGCTTTTTGATATGTGTTCTAGACACAATAAGGATGATCTCCATAAAAAATCATGATTTAAAAACATTTCTAAACTCACTTTTCCATTTTTACAAAATCAGTTCACTGTTCTATCCACTATTCACAGCTAGCATATTTTCACTTTAATTCTTTGATTAGATGTTTACATGCATTCCAAATTAACTCATGCCTAAGGATGTTGTTCATACTATATTTTTACTTATCTTACAATAATATCCTTCATTCATTCATGCATATTTTAGACTTCTAAATCACTTTAGCAAATCCATGAACACAAAACACACTACAACCCTTGCACATCCTGGGATCATACATTGTATCCATGCAAGATCTGGAGTTTTTGTGACTCCTTATCTAAGAAGATTATAAGTAATGAACTTGATCACACGTTCATGCTTCCTTTTGATCGATTCTTCTTTTTTCATCCGTCCCGGGAATTAAAAGGTCTTCTTTTCTCAAGAATCAACATGCATCATACTAGTTTGCTAAGTATATTTTTATTTCTTTGTTTATTTGTTTCAAGAATAATTCATGTCCCCTTCCGATTAGGAAAACTTGATTACATGATATGTGATTAGTTGATTTTTCTAGATTTGTTTGTGTGATCTTTCACTTTACATCGTGTGATATTTGACTTAGATCTTATGAGTGATATCTTATCTTTTGATCTTCCATTTCAAGATTCTTATGTGATGTAATATACTAACATAGTATTAATTGTCAAACCAAACATAGTACAAGATGATTTTTTGGATGCTAATTGAGGCCCGTCAAGAGACGGGGCTAGTTGAGGGTGTTTTAGTCGTCACAAAGGCTCCTTCCTCTCTCGTACCAAAACCCCCAGCCAAGTTCTTTGGTTATGAAGGGCCAGTGCCCTTTATCCATATGGGTGAGTCAAAATTAGGTTTCTTGGTTCCTTAAAGACCAAGTGGCGACTCTGTATCTGTTTTCACATACTTTCTTCTTTTTTCTTCTTTTCTGCAAATTACTTCAAAAGGAAAATCAACTCTGAAACCCAGGAAAGAACGAGGGGTGGATTCCCGGAGGCTGTGTGTCCATACCTATGCACCTAAGAGAGGTAACCAAGGAGAGTTTATATCCACATGCTTGTAAGTCATGGGAACCCCCATCCACCGAAATACTAGAGTACCAACCTGCACCGATAGGAGATAGCGGTTGACACTTTCCTTGAGGAGAGAACTTAGATGTGTCAGAACTTGCTTCAGAAAGCCAACTCCAAATAGGACAACACCGAATCTGTAAGAAGACATCTTTAGATCTAGGGGAAGTACACCAGAACAACCTTTACAAAGGAAAGGGGAAGAACTTCACAAAGAAAGGGGGAAAAATCAAACCATACAAGACCTTATTAAGATTTGGGACATAAAAGGGGGTAGGGGTAGAGGAAGGGGAGAGCAGGGCTGACCAAAAAGGGAGGAGATGTGAGGGGGTTGACTGTGGTAGAGGGGAGGGCTAATGACTGTTAGGGTTGGGAAGAAGAAGACAATTGCTCCTCTCTCTCTCTCTCTCTCTCTCTCTCTCTCTCTCTCTCTCTCTAGGAATTGCCTAGAGAGAGAGAGATCAAACGCGTTGCTTCCACAGTTCATAGGTACCTATACCCTCTTGAAGGTAAGTATCTATCATATATAGTATATGCTATTTTGAAATGAGCACTTAAAATGGATTGTAATGCAAAATTTCAAACTTCAGCTAGGTACTCAAGAGCGATCAAGGAATATTCTATTTTAGAAATATTCTTCAGAACAATTCCGCATAAATTGTCATATCGTTATAATTTATTGGGATATTTACATTTCAGTGCATTTTTTTGTATGAAATTTAAAAGTCAACCTATTATTTTTTTAAATTAATAACAATTAAAAAATCATCAACAAAATTAAAAAATCAACTTTTAAATAGTTATTTTGTGTTTTTAGTCTACATTATATTTTCAACGTTTAAACTTACACTAAAACGTTGTAATAATTGCTCCCAATAGTGTGAATACTTGCCCCCAACCTTGTGAAGAGTTGCACCCAACTTTGCTCCTTGCATTCTGAAGAGTTGCTCCCAACCTTATAAAGAGTTGCTCCAAAATATCATACAAATTTGATGACTTTTTATTTTTCAAACAAAAAGTTGATATATGTTTTTTTTAATTTTGAAAAAGTAATAGATTGACTTTTAAATTCTATACAAAAGTGGATTGAAGCTTAATTTTTCCTAACTTATTTGGAACGTTTGCGAATTCAAAATGACTATTAAGAGTAAGGTTCAATACGATTGTTAAGAGTAAGGGAGAGAGAAATAGAGATGAATACAGATGCATTGTATTGAGATATGTGTTAAACATTACAATAAGGGAAAGAATAGTACTACTAGGTAGTATAAGAATGTAGTACAACTATAGTACAATGAAGCTAGACCACATATGTAAAGAGGTACAATGGTGAATGAATGTAGACTAATATTCTAACAATATTCTAATAGCCCCCCTCAAACTCAAGGTGGTAGAATTAAAACCAACTTTAGTTTGGAAACCAAATCCTAAATATGTCCGCACTCTAATCGATGGAGGAAATTGAGATGAGACGAATGGTGTCAGAAGAGCAATGATGACGTACAAAATGACAGTCGATCTCAGTATGTTTTGTATGTTCATGGAATACATCATTATGAGCAATCTGAATGGCATTTTGATTACCATAACAAGTAGTTGTAGCAACGGGATGGTTGACCCCCATGTCCTCAAGTAACCAGCGTAGCTAGAGAAGCTCTTGAGTGGCATCAACAATGGCACGATATTCAGCTTCTATACTAGAGCGGGCAACAACAGTTTGCTTCCTGCTGTGCCCAGAGATGAGAGAGTCACCCAAGAAGAAGTAGTACCCAATGGTGGAATGACAATCAGTAGGATCTCCTACCCAGTCTGCATCTAAGTAGGCACGTAGCTCAAGAGAAGAGTGAGCAGAGAAGTGGGGGCCATGAAACTATTGGGTTTGTGCCCTCAAACCATTACTATATGTATGAGACACTGACATTATAATATATGGATATTAGCTTTACATTTTGTCATGTATGTCTTTCATGAGATGATTGTTTAATCCTTAAGTATCATAGTAAGTAATTCGTGTGTGTCTGAGATACATACAAGCGAGATACAAATTACTATTCTTTGATACTTAGAATTTGTCGCAGTGGATGATGAGACTGAATATCTCATTAGGTGTACACTGTAGCATGATTAACTACCATTGGATGGAGTGATGAATCTCAATCACTAGAGTATAGCTCTTAGTTGATATGCTAGTGCTTATAGTACATTGACGAACCTGAGCTTTCCTATTGACGCTTAAGGTTGTCAACAGTCTATAGGAACTCATAACTTGTATAAGGTACGTGTTCTCAATCTTGAAATGATTATGAACATAGACTGTGGATATGACTACTTTGACTTACCAATTAGTGAGGTCTTAAAGATCAACACTTACGCATCTTAGGTTTGTCATGTTCATAAGGTTGTGAACATATATTGTCAAGATAGAATCTACCCTCTGATAAAAGAGTCAGCATTCCCTTGAGAATGTCACCAAGTTGATTACTAAGAACTGATGTCTTGTTGATAAGTTGTTATTGACATGTTTGGTAATAATGAATGGTGAATGAGACTCAAGAAATACAAGAAGTAATAATGATTCAGGTTGACAGTCATAGTTTATCCGAATACCTGAATATGATTATGAATGCTGATGGTAGAGGGACATTTGTACACCATATAAGTATAGTTATCGCTTCGGATTCATTTTTTTGCGTTGGAATTCAGTTATCGTTTTATAGTGGAGTAAACGTTAACTGACCAGTTGGTTGATTTGCTGATAAAAAAGTTTGGTCATAGGAATTAACAACTGGTCTGAGCCAATAATCAAGAACCTAGGAGGTCCCACTCTTAGCTTTGCCAGGATGCTTGGAAAGGCACTTAAGGATGCTATCAAGACTGGTTCGATCGATCAGAATTTCTTTGATTGATAAAGTCAAGACTGGTTCGATCGATCGACAGTGGCTTAATCAATCGAATGTTCGATCGATCGAAGCCACTTCGATCGATTGAAGGAAAAGTCAGTTCTAGAAATCTATAAATAGGGCAGCTACATACAGAATGTTTTTAATCATCGTTTTATTCGTAAAAGCTGTAGAAAGTGTTTAGGGCTTTCCCAACTTTCTCTATCCTCTCTATTAGGGTCACCAACCCTAGTCTGTCCGGGAGCATCCATAGGAGTCATAAGGGTGAAGCTAGTGGAGGCTACTAGAAGTCAATGATTTCAGAATTGGGTTTAAGACTTAAAGGTATAATTCTTGTCCCCTCTCTAGTACGCATCTATAAAGTTAACGACTAGTAGATCCGGGCTACCAATATAAAGTTTTGAACTTTGTTTTCTGCTACGTGTTTAAATTTGTTTTAAACCTATTTTTCCTTATAATTGGTATCAAAGCCATGCTTGTTTAGATCTATAGATGCATTTTAGGAATACTAATTTGATTTTTATGTCAGTATTAAGTGCTGTTTTTGAAACTGCATCATCACAGATCTGCTTCTATAGTGTTTTTGCAGCAGAAAACAAATATGTGATAGCATTGGATGTATGGTAGTTTCGATCGATTGAACTGATGCAGGTTTCGAGCGATCGAAAAGCTTCGATCGATTGAAACTGGTTATCTCTCCAAGTGTCCTTTTCACAATTTTAAGAGTTTTAAAATCATTGACTTACTATTCTGAAAATTTTAAATCAGTCTGTGACAAAAAATCAGAGATGTTGTTTTATAGTACTAATTACTTCCATAAAGAGTTTATGGTGTATGCAATTAAATGAGTAGTTCCAATGGTCATAGATTTTGTTATATATGTGTGTGGTTATGTGTACAACTAACTCTTTTGCAGCAAGATAAGTCTACTATCTCCCATGGCACCAAGATCAGTTTTGATGTTTGTGATTGCTGTGTTATTAATTATTGGTTTGGTTTTAAGGCATGCGTAAAGGGCGCTGCGACTTCCATCCTACAAAAAGGAAAGTCGCATCAGTTTTCCTAGCCTTTTTACATTTATTGTAATTTTCTATTTCTAGATAAATTGTAAGCTTCGAACGAAGCATAGGTCTAATGTAATAGAATTAGGAAGCCCATGAAGATGGAGCAAGAAGCCATTGTCCATGAAGATGGAGCCGAATGCGATCAAACCAAGAAAGAGGTTCTATGGAGATAGAGCCATAGGAGATAGAGGCATTGTTGAATGCTTTTATTTTCATTTTAGTTCTTTGTTTTATGTGCTTGTTTTGTGATTGGCATTTAATTACATTGTTGCTACTTGCATACACGTAAAATAAGTTTTCTAAATTAAATTCAAAAACTATTTCAACACATTAGTGAACATTGGATGTTTATGGATAATGTGTAGAAACAATTTTTTCCAAAATCAAAATCCTTATTTACTAAATCCAGTGAGAGAGGGTCTTATTAATAACACCCATGATCTTCCATTAACAATTCACTGTAAGATGAGTAGTGCATTTTGTGTCACCTCGCCAGGGGTGGTCATTCCATACGCAGGGTACACTACTCATTGGTTACTAGATGTGAACTTCCTATGGATAGGATCAATCAGACATGTTCGAAGGTGACCACCACACGGAGGAACTACTTGAAGCGGTTGTGATTGGATCCTAGTTAATGGTGCACACTAGTTATGCTATGGATAAGGGATCCCACACGGGGCATTATTCAGAAACTTAGAGATCAAATAGGTTCGGGAGTCATAACTTGTTTTGCAAGAGTTGCATAGCAGACAAGTCATGATTAATCGAAAGATCGAGTATTGACCACTACACAGATGCTTTACTCTTTCGTTTTGATATTCCGGCGACTTTGTTTTAAAATAAGACTTTTAAGGATTCTTTTATTTCAAATTGTCAAATTCTGATATCCATATTTATTTTGTCTATTTGATTTTTCAGTAATCATAATGTCTGGATTTGCATTTAGTCCACTTGCCACTATACTCACTCAGAACAAGTTAATTGGAAATAACTACATTGAATGGAAACAAAACCTGTACATTGTTTTAACTACGGAGGATCACATATCTATCCTCACCACTCCATGCCCCGAAGAACCCACAGCAAATGCTTCAGTAGCTACAGACAGTCGAATGGGATGGCTCGTTGCTACATATTGGCCTCAATGACCGGTGTGTTGCAACACCAATTCTAATCGAATAATTTTGCCAGTGCCATTATCAAATCCCTAAAAGAAATGTTTGGGGAGCATGGCAGGCATGCCAGACGGGTGGCCATGCAGAAGATAATGAGTGCGAAGATGTCATAATGGACTCCAGTCAAAGAACATGTTTTAAAATGATTGGTTACATAAACAAACTGGAGACATTGGGAGCCAACATCGACGCACATACCCAAGTTCATATGATCCCTAATTCACTATCGCCTTCATTCACTCAATTAAAATGAACTATGATATGAATCAAATGAATTTTTCAATGAGTGAATTAATGAGTTTTTTACTGGCAACGGAAGGGGTGATCAACATTTTGAACATTGAGAAAAGCTCTACCTCTTCCCGATCTACGCTGAAAGGAAAGAAAGGAAAGAAGAAAGTTGGCACTAGTGGTCCAATTATTGGACCGGTCTCTAAGATTGCAAAATCTAGGGGAAAAGGTAAGGGCAAGGGGAAGGTGGGTGGCCAAGGCAAAGGAAAGTGTTTCTAATGCGGTGACAAGGGCCATTGGAAGAGGAACTGTCCAGCATTCATAGCTACAAGAGTTCAAGATATGAATGAATCACATGTGATTGAAGTAAGTTTTATAATAGATACTTCAAACACTTAGTGCATTGATTCTGGTACAAATAAGCATATCTATAATTCGTTGTAGGGGTTCAGATCAACAGGACATGCAGTGATGGAGAGATTGTGCTGACTCTAGGTTCTAGCGCAATCATTTCTATGGTTGCCATAGGAGTAGTAGTTTTAGAATTCTTAAACAATAAAATTTTGATTTTATTAGATGTACTTTATGTCCCTTCAATGAGACGTAATTTAATTTCAATTTCAAATTTATCGAATAAAGATTATTCTTTTCATTTCAGAACTGAAGTTGTGATCAAAAGAAATGGTACTTTTGTGTGTTTTGGTGTCAGATCAAATGGTTTGTGTGTGTGATTACTCCAAACATTTCTAAAGACTCTTGTATGGAACTTAATAACTCAGTGGTAACTGTACCATCTAAAAGAAAGGAACCTTCTACTAATCCAACAAGGCTTTGGCATATGAGACTTGGCCATATCAATCTAAATAGGATTGGCAGGCTAGTCAAAGAAGGGGTCTTAGGCGATTTGGTTCTCGAACCAATGGAAGGCTGCGAGTCTTGTTTAGAGGGTAAGATGACCAAAAGGCCCTTTCTTTCAAAGGATAATAAAACTAATGCATTGTTGGAATTAGTTCATACTGATGTGTGTGGACCAATAAATATTAGAGAATGGGGTGGTTGTGAGTATTTTATAACATTTACTGATGAACACTATAGGTATGGATATGTTTACCTAATGCAGCACAAGTCTGAAGCCTTTGAAAAGTTCAAAGAG
The DNA here is from genome assembly GCA_033977485.1 of Hydrangea macrophylla. NCBI lineage: Eukaryota > Viridiplantae > Streptophyta > Magnoliopsida > Cornales > Hydrangeaceae > Hydrangea > Hydrangea macrophylla. The sequence goes on along the minus strand of CM066989.1, from coordinate 99,685,324 downwards.
TTTAGGGCTGAAGTGAAGAAGCAATTGGGCACACATATCAAGGTCATTCGATCTGATCGAGGTGGCGAGTACCTCTCTAATGAGTTTATTGATCACCTCGCACAGAATGGGATTCTGTCATAGTTGACTACACCTAGTACACCTCAGCAGAATAGTGTAGAGGAGAGAAAGAATCGGACTCTTTTAGACTTGACTAGGTCGATGATGAGTTATTTCGAGTTACCATTATTCCTTTATGGTTATGCTTTGGAAACCGCTGCATACATACTAAATCTAGTGCCAAGCAAATTTGTTCCCAGGACACCACGAGAGATGTGGATTGGGCGCAAGCCTTCTTTGCAACATCTCTGGATATGGGGGTGTCCGATACATGTGCTGAAAGGAAAGATGAGCAAGTTGGATTCTAGATCAGAAGTATGTTACTTTATATGGTATCCAAAGGGTACTTATGGATGGTATTTTTATGATTTAAGAGAGCAGAAAGTGTTTATTAGCATAAATGCTATTTTATTGGAGGATGACTATATCATGAACCAAAAACCTAAGGGAAGGACTGGTCTTAAAGAGATAGAAGGAGAGCCCTCAGTCCTACCCACAGTTGATAATGATGTAAGACAAGAAAATACCACTTCTCCACCTATTTCCGCACAGGTACCTCATCGTAGTGGGAGGATTATTAGCCAGCCTTATAGATACATGTTCTTAGGAGAAGTTTTTGAAGCTGTCTCTATAGATTTTGAATCTAATCCTGCCACGTATGAAGAGGCAATGACTGATGTTGATTCAACTCATTGGGTTAAAGCTATGAATGCTGAATTGGAATCTATGAATTTAAATCAGGTTTAGGATCTTGTAGAACTTCCAGCCAATATTAAACCCATTGGCTATAAGTGGGTCTACAAGAGGAAAAGAGGATCTGATGGAAAGGTTGAGACCTTTAAGACAAGGTTGGTAGCGAAAGGTTACACTCAGAGGGAGGGCATTGACTAGGAGGAAACCTTCTTGCCGGTAGCCATGCTGAAGTCTATCAGAATACTCTTATCCATTGCTACATGCCATGATTATAAGATCTGGCAGATGGACGTCAAGACTGCATTCTTGAATGGAAATCTTGAGGAGGACATCTATATGCAGTAACCAAAAGGGTTCATAGCTGGTGGGAAAGGTAATTTGGTATGCAAGTGGCACAAGTCCATTATTGGGCTTAAGCAAGCATACATTTTGACCAAGCGGTTAAGTCGTTTGGTTTCATACAGAATCTGGATGAGCCTTGTGTATACAAGAAGTGTGAAGGAAAAGTGGTGGCTTTTCTTATTCTCTACATTGATGACATTCTACTCATAGGGAATGATGTAGCGGCATTGTCAATGGTTAAGGTTTGGCTGGTTAGTACTTTCGATATGAAGGATCTAGGAGAGGCGAGCTATATCCTTGGGATAAAGCTCTTTCGGGATCATAAGCAAAAGATAATGGGATTATCTCAAGCTGGTTATATCGATAAGGTGCTAACTAGGTTTTCAATGGATAATTCGAAGAAAGGTTTATTACCTTTCAGGCATGGTTTAGAGTTCTCCAAGGACCAGTGTCCTAAGACACAAGAGGAGAGGAATCGTATGGCAGGAGTTCCCTGCGCCTCGACAGTGGGAAGCCTCATGTATGTTATGCAGTAGACCAGATATCTGCTTTTCCGTTGGCATGGTTAGCAAGTATCAATCGAATCTAGGTCCAAAGCACTGGACAACTGTTAAGCACATTTTTAGGTACTTGAGAAGAACTAAAGGTTATATACTTATATATGGTGGTAGTGAGTTAATTCCAGTGGGATACACTAACTCAGACTTTATGTCAGATAAAGATTTGAGAAAGTCAACATCCGAATATCTCTTTACCCTAGGAGGTGGTGCTGTTAGTTGGAGAAGCATTAAGCAAAAATGCATTGCAGACTCAACTACAGAAGCTGAGTATGTGGCTGCATGTGAAGCTGTTTGGCTCAAGAAGTTCCTTATGGAGCTTGAGGTGGTACCAACGTCACTGTCACCTATTACATTATTCTGTGATAATAGTGGGACATTGGCTCGGTCCAAGGAGTCATGGAACAACGGAAAGAGAAAGCACGTAGAGCAAAAATATCATCTAATTTGAGATATTGTTCAACGTGGAGATGTGACTATCACAAAGATTGCCACTGGTGAAAATCTTGCAGATCCGTTTACAAAGGCCTTTCCATAGAAGGTCTTTGATCGTCATCTAGATAGTCTAGGTCTTAGATGTAGTTCTAAATGGTTATGAGTGCAAGTGGGAAACAAGGTCCCCTTGATGTACCTCAGAATGCGGAGAACTATTGCATAATGAGGAGAATGAGGAGCAGAAAGAAACTGGCTTACAATACTAACATCATATAAGATATCAGGTTTGGTAACTGTTAGATAAACAAGACTACCAACTAGCTGACGATATAGAGTAGGATCATCCAAGGGTATACCATCCATAGGAGTGAGCTTGCATTAGGGCTCGAGAGGAGTGGTGTTAGTCTTACAATTTGTAAGTCCTGCATGTGTAAGCAAGTCAAAGGCATACTTGGCTTGAGAGAGAAAATATCCATCAGAACTGGAAGTGATCTCAAGGCCCAGAAAATAGTTAAGCTTCCCCAGATCTTTTATTTCAACATGTTGGCTGAGATAAGTTTTGAGATCCAAGATTCCAGATGTATCATCTCTAGTGAGAATCATGTCATCCGTATAGAGGAAAGGAAGAATTGTACCACGGTTTGATTTGCGGATGAAGATGGCAGAGTCATGCGGGCTAGAAGTGAATCTGAAGTCCCCAACAATTGTGATGAACTTAGCAAACCAAGCCCGATGAGCTTGCTTAAGACCATAGAGAGCCAGATGAAGTTTGCAAACCTGGTGAGGATGGTGGTGATAACCGAGAGGAGGTCGCATATAGACTTCTTTAGTGAGGTCACCATTTAGAAATGCATTTTTCACATCCATCTGAAATAATTCCCATCAGCGAACCGCAATAATTGCAATTAAGCTGCGAACTAAAGTGAGACGGGCAACTGGGGCAAAAGTCTCCTTTTAATCGATCCCATATTCCTGTGTGAATCCCACTACATGAAAGTGTATGTGACGAATCAAAATCCATCACAATATCCGTCACAAATAAAGTTTTTCTGACTGATGTTGTGACGAAATTATATTCGGCACAAATTATTTTTTATTTGTGACGAAAACATAACTATCCGTCACAAATAATTTTTATTTGTGAAGGAAACGTACCTATCCGACTTGGTATAATTTTTATTCGTGACAGAAATGTACCTATCCGACACAAATACATTTTTATTTGTGATGGAAATGTAGCTCTCCAACACAAAAAAGTTATTTGTAAATAAACAATACACCAACAATTTTCCCAAAATTTTCCCTCTAAACATTTCCCCCCATATACTAGATCTAAATCTTAACTATGGGAAAGAAAGGAGACGAAGAACCATCACTGCCCCTACCTCTCTACTTCAGGTCACCGTCGACTTCTCTCTCTCTCTCTCTCTCTCTCTCTGTGAACCTCGCCGCTACCCCTACCTCTCCAGTCCAAGCCGCCGTCGACTCCACTCCAAGGCCGATGCCGACTCCTCCAAGTTTTAGCTATATAGAGCCAATCATGTTAGTTTCTAGGGTTCCAATACATATATACACAAATTTATATCTCTGTGTGTGGTTACATATTGTGGACACCGGGCTTCCGCCTCTTTGTTGGGTTTTTGAAACTGTTTGATTTTGATCAAAGAAAGAAAATGGTCTGTTGAAAACAGATACAGAGTCGCCACTTGGTCTTTAAGGAACCAAGAAACCTAATTTGACTCACCCAAGCGGATAAGGGCACCGGTCCTTCATAACCAAAGAACTTGGTTCGGGGTTTCGGTACGAGAGAGGAAGGAGCCTTTGTCGCGACTAAAACACCCTCAACTCGCCCCGTCTTTCGACGGGCCTCAATTAGCATTCAAATAATCATCTTATACTATGTATGGTTCGGCAATTAATACTATGATAGTATATTACATTATATAAGAAACTTGAAAATGGAAGATCTAAAGATAAGATATCATTCATAGGATCTAAATCAAATATCATGCAATGTAAAGTGAAAGATCACACAAATAAACCTAGGAAAAATTGTCTAATCACGTATCAAGTAATTAAGTTTCCTTAATCTAAAGGGGACATGAATTGTTCTTGAAACAAATAAACAAAGAAATCAAAATATGCTTAACAAGCTAGCACGATGCATGTTATTCTTTGAGAAAAGAAAACCTCTCAATCCCCGGGATGGATGAGAAAGGGTGATTAGATCGGGGGAATCATGAACGTGTGATCATGATCATTCCTTATAATCTTCTTAGATTAGGAGTCACAAAAGCCCCAAATCTTTGCATGGATGCAATGTATGTATCTAAAATGTGCCAAGGTTGTAGTGTGCTTTGTGTTCATGGATTCCTAGAATGACTTAGAAGTCTAAAATGTACATGAATGGATAAATGAAATCATCATGGGATATGTACAAATGTATTATGAACTACTTCCTAGGACATGAGCTAATTTGGAATGCATATGGGCATCAAATCAAAGAATGAAAGTTGAAATGTGCTTGCTGTGAATAGTGGACAGAACAGTAGCATGATCTTTTGGAAATTGAAAATAGGGGTTAGGAATGTTTTCAATGCATGATTTTTTATGGAAAACTTCCGTATTGTGTCTAGAACACAACACAAAAGGAAAATCTTGGATATCTATCACATATTGAGAGAAATCATATAAACAATGAAGGTCACTCAGAAACAGAGTCCGTACTGTCGACTGAAATGTTGAAAAATCTTAGAAAATGAAAACTAATGATCTAGAGGCCCATTTTATACATAATGTTCCCTAAGACATTGAAGTTTAAGGGAAAAATAAGTTAGGACCACCCTTTGTGGAAACATTTTCTGGAAAAGGAGTTGGAAGTGGACCTAGCTGCTGTGACAGAAAAGACAGAATGTCTGGAAGGAATGTTTGGGTCCAAATGGACCATTTCCAAGTACTTCCAAGTCAAACCAAAAATCGTGGGTGTTCTCCAATGAGTTAGGAAGACTTTCCAAGTGGCCTTGCATCCATATGTTGAGTATTAAGTCCTAGAGAAATCTTTGAACTCAGCTCACTCACTGTTTTGACTCATTATTTTGAAGATTTTGGAGAAAACAAGGTTTTGTTTCTTGAAACCAAAATGAGAGGGATTGAGAGGGGTTTTGAAATAGATGTTTTGAAAACATATTTTCAATACTCAATAAGGATTATGGCCACTTAAAATGCCAACATCGAGCTCATTATCAAGAACCTCCAAGATTGTTGGAGAGATTTATTTTACTTTTAACATAACTTCAAGAATACCTTGGAGGTATTGAAGTTATGATCATCATCTATTAAACATGTTTTTGAGGTCAAGAGCTACTATCCATAAGGATTCACTCACCCCAAACTTCATGTCATCATTTAGATGATGATGGACTAGTAAGTAAATAAAGAAAATAAAAAAAGAAATGAGATGAGAAGAGATGAACATTATATAAACAAACAAGCAATAGATAGCAATCAATAGATGATATTCATGATGTATAGAACTTGTCGTTTGGTATTTCACTCATATGTAATGACATTGGACATGGAAGAAGCTTCCACTCTCTTAAATGCTCACTAAAATAGTGGTTGGATGTATTGAATGTTGAAGTAAATGGGAGTAATGAAGTAAAAACAAAGTTTAGAACTCACTTTTGTTTTGAAAATCAAAGAAGTAAGCTTCTTTTCTCTCTATTCTAACCTTATCTCTACAACTTTCTCTCCCAAACTTTTTCTAAGCTTTCATTTGACTCTCCCAAAATGAAGAGCAATGGGGGGTTTAAATAGGCCAACTTGAGGTGGTTTTGGGGTTTTAGAAGTGTTCCCATTGGTCCCAAATATCTGAAAACATAAAACTATGTCGTTTTGGTTTTTAATTAATCAAATTGGACCCCCAAAATAAATTACAAAAATACACTGTTCTGGAGGAGAGTGCTGCGGCGGCACTGGGCCAGTGCCGCGGCGGAACTGCTCTTCCTTCGTCCAGATAATGCTGTTTAGGCCCCCCCAGAGGTTTCGGTATTCGCGAAAAGGCCCTATTTCGTCCTAAATTCACAGAAAATGCATATGAACTCCAAACTGAGGTTGTGATATACTGTTGGAAAGGTATTGGAGTCTACTTTATATAAAAAATAGTTTGGAGATAGGTCACTTTGAAAAGTTTTGCGGTATTTGCGATAAAAGCCAATTTGATCGCCTTTTTTCGCCTTTGGAAATTTATAATAAATTCGTTTTAAATCCAGAAATTATGTGCGATATACCGTTGGAAAGCTGTTGACCTCTAGTATCCATGAAAAATATTTGAAAATTGTTTCGGCGTCCCGGTTCCAAAGTCAAATTTTGGTCAAACTGGTCAAACTTGGGATTCCCGGGAAGTTCTGGAAACCTCCGGGAGTTCTCGGGAGTTGACGTTTTCGCTCGATTTTCTTTTGGAACTCGTTTTAATACTTTTCTCGTGATTTAGAATGATTCGGGTGAATTTGGATGACTTCGGTCAAACTTGGTCAAACTTGGTCAAACCTGGTCAAACCTTGGTCAAACCGGTCAACGGGGACTTTTCGGAAACTTCTGGGACTTCCGGGGGTCTCTGGGAGCTGACTATTTCATCCAATTTTTTTTAAAAACTCATTTTATCACTTTTCTTACGACGTAGCATGTTTTCAGGACTTTGGGACCAAATCTGGGAGTTTTCGGGCTTTCAGGGGTATTTTGGTCATTCTGAGCATTTGAGAGATAGAGCTGACTTCCGAGAGTCCTTATGAGTCTTTTGCGATCATTGTGAACCAACAAGCTATGGGTCTCCTAAATCTGATAGCCGACAAAATGGGGTGTCTACACATATATATATGTTTTGCAAGATTTTTTCTGTGATTCAACTTCTATGACTTTGACTCTCCAGATCTGATGCTCCACAACTTCTATGACTTCTATGTGATTTTTTCTATGTGATTATTTCATGTTTTCTGATTTAAAACTTGTTGAATATATATATATATATATATATATTTTTTACTGTTGGTGATGATTTGAAAATCCAAGAAATTCAACACTTGATATTTTTGTTGCTTAGTCTTTCAATCCATTTAATGACATGACCTTCCTCAGCATGTGGTTGTGGCTTAAAGTGGTCGAGAAAGTTCCATCCAAAAGATAGGTTGTTTTCATTATCCTCAGTCACCTCACCAGCGGTAAGTATTTTGTATCTATATTATCAAATTATGATGGCACATCCAGTAATCTTTTTCCTTGCTGACCGTTTCCACATTCATATTTTTTTGAAGTGGGGAAACTTTCATTCTCCCAACATGTTGATAGTAGTCATTTAAGCTTCCCAATTGGTGGTTCATTATATTTTGTATTTTTTATTCTTAATAGGAAGAAACGCATTGATATATCAAAAAGTCACCTACTACATATCAAAAATTGATATAGAGCTCTGCACGCATATGCAGGTGTCTCACTATATCCTGTCAGCCCCTTTAAAAAAGAAATCAAAACACCCCCTCCCACTAGTGGAGAGCCAAATTTTTTTAAGGTAAAACAGGTATGAGAAAGCTGTGAACGTAAGCAATTTGGTTGAGCCATAAAGTAAATGTGCGTTGAGTTTCTTTTGCTTGTTTATTTTTCGTGTGTTGCGGGGTGGGAAAATGAGGCAAAGAGTTGGGAGGGGGAAGTTCTAGTTAATTTATTTGACATTTCTTTGTTATTGTCATTGTATCATTTCTAACTTTTCGAGAAATTATTGGGAAAAGAGGAAGTTGTTAGCTACATGCTTTACTATTTTATTTTTCCTATATACTGAACCCTTAAACCAGAAGTAGAACAATTTTTGTTTGGTATTAGTTTGGTTTGCAATTTTAGTAAAAGGAAGTAATACAAGAATTGGTTCTTCAAAAAAGAAAAGAAAAAGAACAAAGTAACACAACGAAGATGCTTAAGCCCCATTTTATAAAATTGAAAATTATGTATTGATAAGTTTTTAGTACTGAAAATTTTAAGCTATTGAATATGTAGTTCTAAAGACATTATTTGAAGTATTATAATAGACATCATTAAGTGGAAGTCACTAATCTCTTCGCTACCAAACTATTGATTAAATAGCGTGACAAAATACACAAATCACAGTAAAAGTTTAGCTGTGTGACAGTCAAACAAAATAATTTTTCTTGAAGTATGAAACCATTGATTGAATTTCAAAATTTCGAAATTCTTGCATGTCACACTGTCACACTAATGGTTAGGGTTTTTTTTTTTTTTTTTTAATCTTCTCCCTCTTGACGTTCATGTTTTCATCTCTCACCCCATTTTATTTTATAGGTCTCCACCTCTCTCACCTTTGCAGCTTACTTACTTGTTTTCATCACATGAATGAAGGTCAAATGTTAGAGGGTAGTGGCAATGGGAGAGAGAGTTAGGGTACTTAATATATATTCCCTTTTAAGGATGCATGCTTGGTGATATGATGAGAGATTATTCTCTGATTTGGGACCAAGGCCACTTGGTGATCCCAACTAATAGGTGATTGTCAAAAGTCAGACAACTTTATCACGTGGTAGACTCGAAGCCATCACACCAGGTTATAACACTGACACTGTGTGATGTCCCAATTACATGGGACCATGTGACCATTAATTGGGTTTAGTGATAGTTCCAACAAACTTCACAAATATGGCTTTTCTTTCTTTTCACTCACTGATCCCAAATAGAGCTTTAGTCAAACGTCATTTAAGTTAATCATTGAAGGGATTTTTTTCCTATTTTTCTCATTGTTTTCCTTATAAACCAAACAAGGAATAGTGTTTCCCTGATTGTTATTTGTTTTTCTTTCTTTTCACTCACTATTTTAATGAACCAAATTGAGCATCCGTCAAAAGAGCACCATAATTAATTATAGAGTTGCATTTCTCGTAGGTATTGCTAGTCTCTAATCTCGTTGAGCCTTAGTTGATGAACCTTCTTCAAGCTGTGGCGTCATTTAAGTCGTCTAAATTTTGTATCTCTTCCTTGCAACCTATTATTAATCTTAGTTTTTCACTCTACCAAATGATTTTTCTTCCATTTCTTTTATTACTGTTAGAAGATCTAATAGAGAATGGATTTTCTAAGTGGATAGATAAGAAGTGCACAAATTGGGTTGGTCGGCGTATATATTGGTTAAACATTGAAAAGTTGATTCTCTATGGTAATAATCCATATCAAGACCAAGTCATTGTACGTACTATGTTTAAAATCTTCTATCCCTTTTTTCCCATTACATATTCTTTTATGCTTGCGTATGGTATAACTAACTTTGGTAAAACTTAAAGTCATTTAGTCTTTCTTAGTTGAAGTGGTCCTTTACTTTCTAGTTTTTCTTAACAAAGAGCTTAAAATCATGACTCCAATAAGAATCATAGGTAACGGTTAATAGAAAGTTTCTAAAGAGCATGATTACTTGTGCATAGAATCCATTGACCCTACTCCTTCTATAGGATACAGTCCATCTCGAATAAGACCATCCAGTCTTTCAAGGCCATCTGATGGCTTTCTAGGATGCACAATTTGCTACCAAGTGCATCTGGTCATAGATTTGTCTTGTTTCGTTTTTGTGTATGACGTAATTGATGAATATTCCAACTGCTAGATGTTCAGACTTGTTTATGTTGTTGAATATACAAAGAACAAAACTTATTCTTAGTAGTTACAGAGATAAATGTAATGTTTCAGAATTTTAATTAAGGGTAATTGGGTAATTTTGCATGTTCTGTGTGGACTGGTATTTTAATTTACTGTATTTAAAATTTTCAGAGCATGATTAAATTATTTTATTTTGTCTTTCATATGCTTTAGAAATTAATTTCTGTACCCGTGGATGTGTTTATTTAATTTTGGGGTTACACGGTTGGGTCAGACTGTCCATTGGAGTATCAAACATTTCATTTTTGGGCAAACTAGCAAGTGGGTCCCACCCCACCACCTTAAGTCAGCCGAAATGCTCCTTGGAGCATTTCACGTTTCATTTTTTTTCCTTCTTCCTTCTCCCTTCATTTCACAGTCTCTCTTTTCTTTTCTTCTTCTTCTTCTCTTCCATAGATATAACTCCTTCAATCCTTCTCCAATCTCCAAGAGATTCAAAACCTAACTCAAGATTATCACTCTCAAGCCCTTTTCTTCATTTCTAGGGCTTGGAATCATCTCATTGGTAAGTTTCAAGAAAACCCCCAAATTCTAGGGTTTCAAAGGATTTCACAATATTTGATTTCTCTTCTTATGTTTTTGATTTCTTTGATTAGGAAAGTGTTTTTGGAGCTCTATGGGTTCTCTCTTTCCCATTGCTTGCAAGCATTGAAGCTATTTGGAGTTTGCTAGCTCTCTTGATTTTTCCAATTTTCTTTGGAGCTAAACTTTGAGGTAGATTAATATTGTTTCATTTCCATATGTTGTGCTTGACTAAAATGCTTTGAGTTTATTTTATGCTAGGAGAGAACCTAGATACATGTACTAGGATTTTTCCCCCAAAATTATAATGTTAAGGTTTTATGTCTAAATATAATTTACATGCTTTGGTTGTGCAAATTGTGATGTTGATGTGTTATATGTGATTAAAATGAGGTGAAGAGAATAATTTAAACACATGCATGCGGTTTCCCCAAAGTTGTAAATTTAGAATTATATGCCTAGTTTGTACTAGTTGAAAGTTTGGGGTGTTAAATGTAATTAAAGTGAAGTTATGAGAATGATTTAGACGCATGCATTAGGTTTTTCCCAAAGTTGTAAATTTAGGGTTATATGCCTAATCGTGAATTTACATGTTTTGGTTGTTCTATAGTTGATTATGTGATGCTAGACGTGCCTAGGATGCTCCCTTTATGTGTAAAAGCATGTTAGGACGTTAGTTTAGAAATCCTTGTTAGGAGTGCTATATTATGAATTTTTTTAATTTAACTCTTGATGTCTTTAATACATGTTCAACATGCAAGAATTATTGTGTTCATTATTTTGTTGGAGCATCTATGTTATCATTTTAAACATTTCATACATTGAGGCCAAATCGGCAAGCATCCACGTATCACGACATAAAGGTTTTATTTGAAAAAGAGAGAAAAACCCCATGTGTGGGAATTTTGGTTTAAGAAATCCGGACGTGGGTTGTGATGTGAGACAGGGAGAATGACCCTTAGAAACATTCAAACTCCAAACTATATTCGGGTAGCTCCCGGAAGTTGGTATGCTACACTCCATGCGTGGGTGGCTCATGGTCCGGTAACGAGAGAGATGTGCATTTGTCACGCATAACCTTGCGGCTTTAAACATTTCATTATAGCCATGGTGGCGATTCATTGCACCTCATTTCATTTTAGTCATGGATAGCATATAGACTTGTTACAATGTTTTCTACGAGCCGTCGTTCTCATAAAAATGACAACATTTTTCAGGTAAGCTTGATAAGGGCAAAGGGCATATGTGACCCGATGCATGAACTATGAGGCATTTTGTTCTATTTTCAAGACTCATGCTTAGTTATGTATATGAATAGCTCTCTTGTTGATTCAGTCACTTTAGAAGATTGTAAATGTTTAATGCTTTGAAACTTAGAGTATTAATGTTTTACAAAAACTTCGTGAGCATAGGCTCTCATTTATTGTATTTGAGAAGCTCCTTTGATTTTGATTGGACGAGTGTTAGTCCTTTCTTTCATAGTTATTTCCTTCAAATTGTTAAACTCACTTTTGGTTGATGTATTTACTTTCCGAGGTCGTTGAACCTCTTTAAGTTCTTGTCCTTTTGATTTACATGTCAATTATTTTGCTTTTCTCTTTTGTTTGAATCCTTGCCGGATTGGTTTGGGGGGTTGCTTTTATGAGAGTTCGTTTGTTGTAGTTTAGTTCGTTTTATAGTTGGGTCCTTGCCGGATCAAACCCCTCTTTTAATTCCAACAAGGTTTCAAATATTTAAACGCTCTAAATCTCTCCCATTCTCTTTCTCTCCTCTCCCCTCCCCTCTTTGATCTCTTTCTCTTTCTCAAATATCCCCTCCTTTTACTTATGTTGGAATTATGTATAGATATACTTTAAAAATGTTTTCGAATGTGAAAATACACGTGTGTGTGTGTTTAGAATACATTCCCTCTATATCTCTCCCTATATCTCCCTATATCTCTCTCCCAATCTCTCTCCCTTCCATTATTCCTCTCCTTATCTCTTTCACTTCTCGTTTTCAATAAATTTCGAGTACATGAAGTTCCGTTTGGTCTAGGCACGTGTTATATGTCATGTAGGACTTGTTTAGTCATGTATTGAGGTTTAAAATCGAGAATTTAGCAAAGTTGGGAAGGTTTCGAAAAGCTGTCACAATGCTGTCAAAAGCTGCTGTAAAAAAAAACTGCTACTGTTTTTCTTATTTTCTGCTCAAACGATGAAGATTTGGAAAAAATGTCATTAGACGAAAGTTGTGCAGAATCGAATTTTACATGGATCAACGTGGACAGAATGTAAATTTTTTAAAGATATAGTCACTTACAGATGTTTTAAAATTCAGCAATTATCCAAAAATGGTCCTTTATAATTTTTTTTTTGTATTCCTTGAACTAGTGCTTGTTCGGATAGACTTTTTATTAAAATTTCAAATGCTTTTACCTTCGTTTGACTCATTGACATGTAAGTCCATTTTGGCTTATGTGTTTGTAAGTCATCCTTGTAGGAATCCCCGTGGGATCCTAATGTCGCTTCCGCATTGTGATTGTATTTTAATTCTTTTCTCTCTATCTTTTCTCTTTCCTCGCGCTTCGGTTTCTGGGGCGTGACAGATTGGTATCAGAGCTAACCGGGTTTGAATACCTAGGGGCTATGGGTGTTTACTTCGGGCTTATTCCGTTTCCGTCGACGCTTAAGTTTGTTTATTGCCTTCCGTTTATTTCAGTGAGATTTTTCGTTGAGATGATATTATGTCGTGTGGGCATGCGTAGAGGTTGAATTCCTTTGAGACCTACATGGTTACATGTTTAAGGTGTTTACGTGTTTCACATTCAACATAGTATATGCTTACATGTTAAATGTTTACATACTCCATGGGATGACATTAGTCCTCCTATAAATTGCTTAATGTGGTAGATAATCATTCGATTCCTCATTCGATTGCTAATTGTTTTAACTTGGCCGCTATTTACTTTACATAGTGAGATGTTGCATGAGCATTTTTTTTTATTGAGTGAAAGTCTTTGGAACTTTTGTGCTTACGTGCCCAGTTTATATGTTTCATGTCTTACATGTTATGTGAGTTCATATGAAGCCTACATGCTCTATGTATTGTGTTGTGCGTTTCCTTTGGCTATGATATGAAGAGTACGTATTTCATGCAAGGCGAGTATAATGCTAACATGCTTAATGTTGAATACCTTCGAGGCTAGGTATGTATATGCTAAGTGCTTACTTGTCAAAGATCACATATTCCATACCCGATGTGCTAAGTGTTTATATGATTTCAATCGTTCTAATATGTATTGATGCATGTGTGGACACGCGGAATCGGACCACTTCTCTCTCTTGTTTGAGATTGTTTTGAAATTGATTTGAATCAAGGAAAGGAAACGAAAAGGTCTGTTGAAAACAGATACAGAGTCGCCACTTGGTCTTTAAGGACCAACAAACAGATACAGAGTATGGTTATATCTGGGATATTTGGACAGAGTTTCTGGGAGAAACTGGTAAGTACGGTGATAGTGATCATACTTTCTAGCAGGTTTTCATACTCCTATGTTTTAGGACCAACAAACAAGGTTTGCGGTGTATATCTTTGTGAGCATGTAGCAGACATCTTTGTCATGGTGCCTAGGCAGGTCAACTCAATGTGATCACATGTGAGTGATTGCCTTAGGAATCATAAGAAAGAGGTTCTGTTCTATGCCACATAAGCGTCTACACCGCGCAGGTAATCCCGTCAGGGCATACAGCAGTTATATCATATTGTCCTATCTGAAAAGTTAAATGAACAGTCCTATGAAAGGTTCTACAGGAATCTATATGCAAGGGCTGGGTTTAGTCAAAGAGGGTCCGTTGACGAGAGTTCCAATATACCGTCAGAGAGACAGTACGGAGGTTTTTACTCTTTTTGATATACCTTGGAAGGTACAGTATCAACGGTGACTTGTGCCCTGGCACAGCAAGACCTGAACAATGTCAGCGCCGCGTTTCAGACACAGTCGGAGGGGAAATGCAAGAGTGCAATGCGGTGAACCAGACACAGTAAAAAGATGATTTTAAGGATGCTTCTTATGAGTCAAACCTCTGTATTATTTTGTTTTAAAAATAAAAAATCCCCAGCAGAGTCGCCAGATTGTGGACACGCGGAATCGGACCACTTCTCTCTCTTGTTTGAGATTGTTTTGAAATTGATTTGAATCAAGGAAAGGAAACGAAAAGGTCTGTTGAAAACAGATACAGAGTCGCCACTTGGTCTTTAAGGAACCAAGAAACCTAATTTTGACTCACCCAAACGGATAAAGGGCACCGGCCTTCATAACCAAAGAACTTGGTTCGGGGTTTTGGTACGAGAGAGGAAGGAGCCTTTGTCACGACTAAAACACCCTCAACTCGCCCCGCCTTTCGACGGGCCTCAATTAGCATCCAAATAATCATCTTATACTATGTTTGGTTCGACAAATAATACTATGATAGTATATTACATCACATAAGAAACTTGAAAATGGAAGATCTAAAGATAAAATATCATTCATAAGATCTAAGTCAAATATCATGCAATGTAAAGTGAAAGATCACACAAATAAACCTAGGAAAAATCGTCTAATCATGTATCAAGTAATTAAGTTTCCTTAATCTAAAGGGGACATGAATTGTTCTTGAAACAAATAAACAAAGAAATCAAAATATGCTTAACAAGCTAGTATGATGCATGTTATTCTTTGAGAAAAGAAGATCTCTCAATCCCCGGGACGGATGAGAAAGGATGATTAGATCCAAGGGGAAGCATGAACGTGTGATCAAGTTCATTCCTTATAATCTTCTTAGATTAAGAGTTATAAAAACCCCAAATCTTGCATGGATGCAATGTATGTATCTAAAATGTGCAAAGGTTGTAGTGTGTTTTGTATACATGGAATTCTAGAATGACTTAGAAGTCTAAAATGTGTATGAATGAATGGATTAAATCAACATGGGATATATACAAATGTAGTATGAACTACTTCCTAAGATATGAGCTAATTTAGAATGCATATGAGCATCAAATCAAAGAATAAAAGTTGAAATGTGTTTGCTGTGAATAGTGGACAGACTGCATGTGTCACTTTGCAACATTATAATGGGAGGTCAAAAGTGCCTAGAAAAATGTGAGAAATATCTGAGATCATTCTTATTGTGTCTAGAAAATAACCCAAAAAGCCAAACATCAATAGCTATCACAGATTAAAAGAAAAAAATCAGAATGTACACATGACTCAGAAACAAAAGCTGTACTGTTGACTGATTTTGTATGATTTTTCATAAATAAAAGAAAAGGTTTATGATGACCCATTATATACCAAAAGTTTCCTAAGACACCCGAGTTTTATTAAAAAAATAGAAAAGATATATGTACAGTGATGAAAATGTCCATAATAAGTGCAAGAAGTTGGGTGAACATTCTGTGAGAACAGAGGCAGATTATGAATATGAACTTCTCACATCCAAAACAAATACTTTTACATTTCTATAATTGATGAGAGAAATTAGGGACAAACTATGATGTATTAGGAAGGTTTTAAAAGTGGTTTCATCATCATAACTTGAGTATTTAATTCAAAACAAATCTTTGAATCTGAACAGCTCACTGTTTTGGGTCATTGTTTTGGAGATTTTGGGGAAAACAAAGTTTTGTTTCTTGAAACCAAATGAGAGGGTTTGAGAGGGGTTTTGAAATGGATGTTTTGAAAGCACATTTTCAACACTCAATAAGGATTATGACCACTTAGAATACCAACATCAAACTCATCATTAAGAATCTCCAAGATTGTTGGAGAGATTTATTTTATTTTTAGAGCATAACTTCAATACATTCCAAGAATACCTTGGAAGTATTGAGGTTATGATCATCATCTATCAAACATGTTTTTGAGGTCAAGAGCTACTATCCATAAGGATTCACTCACCCCAAACTTCATGTCATCACTTGGATGATGATGAACTAGTAAGTAAATAAAGGAAATAAAAAAAGAAATGAGGTAAGAAGAGATGAACAATAAATAAACAAGCAAATAGATGATGATCAATAGATGATATTCATGAAGCATGAACTTGTAGATTGGTGTTTCACTCATATGTAAGGACACTAGACATGGAAGGAGCTTCCACTCTCTTAAATGCTCACTAAAATGGTGGTTGGAAGTATTGAATGTTGAAGTAAATGGAAGTAATGAAGTAAAAACAAAGTTGGAACTCACTTTTGTTTTGAAAATCAAAGAAGAAAACTTCTTTTCTCTCTACTCTAACCTTATCTCTACAACTTTCTCTCCCAAACTTTTCCAAAACTCACATTTGACTCCCCTAAAATGAGGAGTAATGGGGTGTTTATATAGGCCAACTTGGGGTGGTTTTGGGGTTTTAAAAGTGTTCCCATTGGTCCCAAACATCTGAAAACATAAAACTATGTCGTTTTGGTTTTTAATTAATCAAAATGGACCCCCACAAATAATTACAAAAATACACTGTTCTGGAGGAGAGTGCCGCGGCGGCACTGGGCCACTGCCGCGGCGGCAGTGGGCCAGTGCCGCGGCGGCACTGCTCCTCCCTTCGTCTGGATAATGCTGTTTAGGCCCCCCGATGTTCCGGTATTCGCGAAAAGGCCCTATTTCGTCCGAAATTCACAGAAAATGCGTACGAACTCCAAATTGAGGTTGTGATATACCGTTGGAAAGGTAATGGAGTCTACTTTACATAAAAAATAGTTCGGGGATAGGTCACTTTGAAAAGTTTTGCGGTATTCGCGATAAAAGCCGATTTGATCGCCTTTTTCGCCTTTGGAAATTCATAATAAATTCGTTTTAAATCCAGAAATTATGTGCGATATACCGTTGGAAAGCTATTGACCTCTAGTATCCATGAAAAATATTTGAAAATTGTTTCGGCACCCCGGTTCCGAAGTCAAATCCTGGTCAAACTGGTCAAACCTGGGATTCTCGGGAAGTTCTGGAAACCTCCGGGAGTTCCCGGGAGCTGGTGTTTTCGCTCGATTTTCTTCTGGAACTTGTTTTAACACTTTTCCCGTGATTTAAAATGATTTTGGTGAATTCGGACGATTTTGGTCAAACTTGGTCAAACTTGGTCAAACCTGGTCAAACCTGGTCAAACCTGGTCAAACTTTGGTCAAACCGGTCAACGGGGACTTTCTGGGAGCTTCCGGGACTTCCGGGGGTCTCTGGGAGCCGACGATTTTATCTGATTTCTCTTTAAAACTCTTTTTATCGCTTTTCTTACGACATAGTACGTTTTCGGAACTTTGGGACCAAATCTGGGAGTTTTCGGGCTTTTAGGGGCATTTTGGTCATCCTGAGCATTCTGGGAGATGGAGCTGACTTCCGAGAGTCCTTTCGAGTCTTTTGCGATCATTGTGAACCACCAAGCTATGGGTCTCCTAAATCCGATAGCCGACAAAATGGGGTGTCTACAGTTTGCCCCTCTTTGGCATGAACTTGCGAGGCAACGTATATCGCAAGCGAGTGCCAAAGCTTGGAAGAGACAAGACTTTTTTGGAGGCTATAGATTTAGGATAAACAGCGTTGCAAAAGATGAAAGGATGATGAGGTTAGTACTGGTCGTGCTCTGTGTGAGCTGCCTACGTATCCCAAGGGGAATCAGACCAGGACGTAGTTCAGGGCACAAAGGAATAAATCACACATGCACAACAAGACATGCGGATGCTATGCTATGAGGATGATATGTAATGCATGGATGTGATATAAATTGTGTCATGAGTCCTATCATATCTAGTGTTATGATCCCAGTATGAGTAGGTGCTGTGGGTTGTGCCACTCCGAGTGGGCTGGTGTTGTGCTAGTGTTCGTGACTGTGATGTAGTGGATGACTCGGATGAGGACATCAAGGTTTAGAAGACTCTGGGTCTAGGGGCAAACCTCTGGAACTTGGGAAGTGTGTGTTACAAATGAGTGAGATGGATCAGGTGCGCGTTGTCTAAAAAAGACAACAGCTAAAGGTGACCGAGGGATTTTGTGATGAAAAGGGATAGATGAAGAAACTCATGATAGACGGGAGATACGGAGCCATGGAAGGATTGTGCTTCATGTGGGTGATGCACTGATTGTTCCTGATGGCTGATTTTCGGGAGTTGGTTCCTCTTCTGCTACTTTCTGCTGGGGGTAGTGGGAATTAGTATCTTTTGGTTCCTGTCCTCGGGGGTGACGCGGGGTTCTCGGAGAATCTCTTGATCGGGGAACCAGGACCCATCTCTGAATCTCTCACGGCTGATCAAATCTTTCGGCGCTCAATCCAAGAGGGCCGGTTGGGGCCTCCGGGAGCTGGTATCTGTCTATTTTTGTCCTCGGAGGATGATGTACTCTGCTAGAAAGAAGGAAATGGACTTATGTTGCTAGGAGAAAGGAAGATCATCAACAGCCACTCATGGACTTATGTTGCATGAAGAAAGATGAGAGATCAACAGCCACTCATGGACTTATGTTGTTGGGAGAGAGGAAGATCATCAACAGCCACTCATGGACTTATGTTGCATGAACGAAGATGAAAGATCAACAGCCACTCATGGACTTATGTTGCTGGGAGAAAGAAAGATCATCGACAGCCACTCATGGACTTATGTTGCTGGGAGAAAGAAAGATCATCAACAGCCACTCATGGACTTATGTTGCATGAACGAAGATGAAAGACCAACAGCCACTCATGGACTTATGTTGCTGGGAGAAAGAAAGATCATCAACAGCCACTCATGGACTTATGTTGCATGAACGAAGATGAAAGATTAACAGCCACTCATGGACTTATGTTGCTGGGAGAAAGAAAGATCATCAACAGCCATTCATGGACTTATGTTGCATGAACGAAGATGAGAGATCAACAGCCACTCATGGACTTATGTTGCTACTCAAATCTTTGACGGTGCTTCTCAATGCTTCTTGATTCTCAATGGTGTTCTTCAAATCTTAATGACGCTCCTCGACTTTTAAATGATGCTTTTCAACTCTGCTGACGCTCCTCGACAAATCTGATGCTTCTCAACACCTCCGATGTTCCCCAACTCTTCAACGATGCTTCTCAACAAATCTGATGCTCCTCAACACATCCGATGTTCCTTAACTCTTCAACATCCGATGCTCCTCTTCAACAATACTCTCTTCTGATGTTCCTCGATGCTCCAATAATGCTTCCCAACTCTCCTGATGTTCCTCGACGCTCCAACAATGCTTCTCAACTCTTCTGATATTCCTCAACACATCTGATGTTCCTTAACTCTTCAACATCCGATGTTCTTCAACGATGCTCCTTAACACACCCGATGCTCCTCTTCAACAATACTCTCTTCTGATGTTCCTCGGTGCTCCAATAATGCTTCCCAACTCTCCTGATGTTCCTCGACGCTCCAACAATGCTTCTCAACTCTTCTGATGTTCCTTGACACATCTGATGCTCCTCCTCAGCAACACACTTGGACTTTGAACCTTAACCATCTTAATAGCACATCTTATCAAAATTTCTCATCTGGACTTTGGGCCCTGAAACACCTCAACAACACGTCTCATCGACACACCTTATCAGCAATAGTCTCTTGGTGTTGGCGATATCTCCTCCGATCAGCCACCTTGAGAAATAGCTATCGGTTTGTAGTTTGTAACCACTTACGAGTTTATGCCACTCGTACCTGGGACACTTCTCATGTTGCGACCTTGACTGGTGTAGTAATAATGTTTGGTACTTCTGCTTATTTCCAAAGTTTTTTTTTTCTTTTTTTTTGTTATAATTGGGAATCACCTTTAACCCACACATTTGAGACCATATGGACAATTGGACTTGATAAGAAAAGTTGGGTTAGTTTGTATGAAACCTCGATCTCTGACACACTTGTGATCAGATTACTACTGACTTAAACAAAGAAGGATTGACTTGGACATGAAATTCTCAAATTGCCACGATCCAATGTGCCTTCATCATGAATGATGTACCGCTCATCTTTTATGTCCACTCCTCATCTTAATATGATAGCACTTTGCTGATAAATCTGGTTTTTGAAAATTCCTCCCTATTGATCTAATCAATTCTCTACTTCTCCCTGGAAGTGCTTTGAATTAGTGCCTTAGCTTTTAGAATAAAAGATGCTCTATTTCAAAAAATTTCAAAACAACTTGGTGACTTGAAAACTCGCCCTTGGTGTGAAGGGATCGTGTTAGGCAAACGGAGTTTGCCCCTAGTTTGAGGTGTACGAAGTAGAATTCATAGGCAAACGAGGTGGGTGACCGAAGTTTGCCCCTAGTTTGGACAATGGTTT
The DNA here is from genome assembly GCA_033977485.1 of Hydrangea macrophylla. Taxonomy (NCBI): domain Eukaryota; kingdom Viridiplantae; phylum Streptophyta; class Magnoliopsida; order Cornales; family Hydrangeaceae; genus Hydrangea; species Hydrangea macrophylla. Next base: position 99,664,688 of record CM066989.1, on the reverse strand, counting down.
ATTGGAGGTTTTGGGCAAACGAGGTAGGTGACCGAAGTTTGCCCCTTGTATGAAGGGTAGATAATGGAGTTCAGGCAAACGAGGCGAGTAGCCAACGTTTGCCCCTAGTGTGGAAGGTGATTTTTGGCTTGAGGCAAGGACCGTGACTTTAATCTCTCAAATGCTCATAACTTTTGCCTAGGCACCAGTGAGGTGACCTAACGAGCTCTTTTCTCTCTTTTGTTATTGCTTACTTTGGATTTAGCTCTAACTTTTGCCTAGGCGTCCTTTCGGATTTTCGACCTAGCGAGCCATCCTTTTTCTTTTTGAAAGTCTGCCTACGTACCCCCAAGTGGGGATCAGGTCCAACGTAGTTCGGGCCATGGTCGGAAAGAAGCGGGTTGATTTTTTAGGTAGGTGGGGTGACCGAACCGTTGTGGTTGCCTACGTATCCCTGAGTGGGAATCAGGTCGAGCGTAGTTCAAGGCAAGGTCTTGAAAGAAATCGGTTTGATTATGATGGTGTCGACCGAACCGATGTGGTTGCCTACGTATCCCCGAGTGGGAATCAGGTCGAGCGTAGTTCAAGGCAAGGCTTGAAATAAGGGGTTTGAGGTATAAGGGATTTTCAAACCAATCGTCAAAGAAGTTCAAACTTGAGCCACTTGTGGAAGCTTTGAATAAAAGGATTCAGTTTCCATCTCCCTTTCTTTTCTTTTCTTTTCTTGTCTTTTCTTTTTCTTTTGTTTTGAGGATTGATCCTTTTCACTTTCGCCTAGCCAGTCAATTTTGTTTTTTTATGCAGCTGATTCTTGCAAGATCTTTCAATCGCAATCTTAGAATTCTGAAATGTGCATGTCATTTTTCAGAATTTATTTGTGGTTGTTCCGTGCCTTTGGAAATGTGATCTAGGCACATACGATTCTCTCATTTGTTTTATTTCTTTCATTTTCTCCATTATTTTGACTGGCTAAGGTCAGATCTTGGAAATCAATACCTTTTCAGCTCTAACTTTTGCCTAGGTGCCCTTTCGGGTTTTCAACCTAGCGAGCTTTTTTTTTTTTTTTTTTTTTTTTTTCTTTTTTTTCTTTTTTTTTTAAAAGTGGAGATGAAACTCATTGAAATGTTTAGCTACCATCAAGGACCAAGTCCGCACAGGTTCGCATGGCTATCAATTGGGTTGGGCCCAAGGCTTTGAAATGGTAGAAATGGTGTTGGGCAAGCCCCAAATCAGTCTCAAGTATGTCTTTTCGAGATTTGAGCAAAAGCATCTTTAAATTCTTAAAGTAAGACTATTCAATTCTCAGCTCTTCTTTGGGGTTAGTGCGAAATCGACTTTGACCTGTTTGGGATTCTCTTTTTTGTTTGATGCAAAAATTTATTAGCAGGGTAATGTCCATGGTAATTTGAAAAGTGACATTTTCAGTTCAGCGATTCATGCACTTATGAATATACACATCAGATTAGGCAAAATGAGACTTCATTCCATCAGAAGAGAAAGATTACATTACTCGATACAGACTCACAACAACTCGATGATAGACAGACTCGACCACAAGATCAAACTTGAAATAGACACAAAATATAGAACAGACTCGACTTGGTCTCAAATGGAGTGTCTTTGTGACCCATTTATCATTATTGTCTTCGTTTTTTTTTTTTTTTTTATATAGCAGAAGTCCCAAACACTATCGATCCACTGCACGGATTCAACATTCATAGGTGTCAGTAAAAGGGATCATTTGAGAGAATAGGCAATGGGCTTAGGTGACATGGGGTTGAATGGGTGGTGGCTCGATGATTCCTCGATCAATGAGGTCTTGGATATCATGGCGGAGACGTATGCATCTGTCGGTGTCATGGCCCGGGCCTTGGTGGTAGGCACATAATTTGGACAAGTCACAGTTAGGTGGTGGGGTATCGGCACGAGGCTGAAGGAGTTGGAGGTGTCCCTTTTTTAGCAGGCGGCCTAAGGCTACGGAGGGAGAAATATCTAGCTTGGAAAATTCACGGGGTACCCTATTTTGGTAAGGGCGGCTAGGCGAGCTGGTTTGGTTTGTGAACTGGTATGATTGGGGAGAACAGGCTATGGATTGGTTACTAAGGGCGTTGACATTCGAGGGGTTTCGGGAGTAGTCGGGCCTCTTGGGCTGGCTTTGTGATTCTTCATTCTTGATTTTCCCTTCCCTGATTGCATTCTCGATTCTAGTCCCAATCTCAAACAGTTCTTCAAATGTTGAGATGGATTGGTAGAAGAGTTTCTCATGGTACAACGGCAGTAGATTCTTGATCAACATCCGGACTTGTTCCTTTTCGACTGGTCGGTGGGTCATTTGGGCCACTTTGTTCCTCCATCTGCTCAAGAACGCAGCGAAGGACTCATTGAGGTTCTGCCGGGTAGTCTCCAGATCCCGGATGGTGATATCGAGCTCTTGGTTGTAGGAGTAATGATCAATGAAGACCTGGACTATATCTTCCCAAGTCCGAGTCTTAGAAACCTCCAAGGTCAGAAACCAGGATAGAGCGGCCTTGGCGAGGGTTTGAGGGAACAACATTGCAATGTGCTCATGGGTGCAGCCCATTGATTGGAAAACACTCATGCAGAACTTTATGTGGCTCTTTGGATTCCCAGTTCCATCAAAACGATCAATTTCAGGCATCTTGAAGTTCTCCGGCAGTTTCAGCTTAACAGGCTCAAAGAGGCCTTCCAGGTCTAGCATGTAATCATCGACCCCCTTGCTTTTTCTCAGTACGCTCTCTAGCTTGTCGACCTTATCCATTTTCTCTTGGAGCTTCTTCTCATACGCAAACGGTGGGACCCCTTGAAACCAGTTTTCCTCCCCATTATTTTCGTGCAGAGGAGGTTCAAACCCTGGTGGCGGAAACCCGGGCGGAGGTTGCGGCTGTTGCTGCTTCAGTTCTTCCATGAATTTCAGGACTTGGGCTAGACTGTCGGATTGTTGGCTTATAGTTGCTCCTAACTCGGTGACCTTGTTTTCCAATTCTTCTCTATTCATGTTGAAGCGGACTGTCGGACTGATTCTGACTAAACGATTATCTGAACTCCTGGTCCACAACGAGGATTCCGGCTGCTGACCTTGGGAATCTATACTGACCTGACAGATTTTGAGAGAAAGGGGTGTATCAGATCCTGACAGTGATGACTTTTAGACAGACAAAAGACAGTGACATGGACCGACTCGGGACAGTGCGTGCAGAGAGATGGGAATGGTGTATGCATGGGAGACAAGCATGCGGATGTAAGCCTTAATCTATATGATGTTCCTATTTCTAACAGATAGAAGTTAAGCAATTAAGGTCCTAACCATATAGAGTGTGCTAACCTTACTTTCTGGTATGATCACCAAGGGATAACAGGGGTTTTCAGACATTTCTGGTTGACTGGGATACAGTTTCTGGTATTTCTGGGAAATTTGAGCAGGGTTTCTGGGAGAAACAGGTTAACATGGTTATATCTGGGATATCTGGACAGAGTTTCTGGGAGAAACTGGTTAACATGGTTATATCTGGGATATCTGGACAGAGTTTCTGGGAGAAACTGGTTAACATGGTTATATCTGGGATATCAGGACAGAGTTTCTGGGAGAAACTGGTAATACGGGTATATCTGGGATATCAGGACAGAGTTTCTGGGAGAAACTGGTAATACGGGTATATCTGGGACATCTGGACAGAGTTTCTGGGAGAAACTGGTAATACGGGTATATCTGGGATATCAGGACAGAGTTTCTGGGAGAAACTGGTAATACGGGTATATCTGGACAGAGTTTCTGGGAGAAACTGGTAAGTTTCTGGGAAAAACTGGTAAGTATGGTTATATCTGGGATATTTGGACAGAGTTTCTGGGAGAAACTGGTAAGTACGGTGATAGTGATCATACTTTCTAGCAGGTTTTCATACTCCTATGTTTTAGGACCAACAAACAAGGTTTGCGGTGTATATCTTTGTGAGCATGTAGCAGACATCTTTGTCATGGTGCCTAGGCAGGTCAACTCAATGTGATCACATGTGAGTGATTGCCTTAGGAATCATAAGAAAGAGGTTCTGTTCTATGCCACATAAGCGTCTACACCGCGCAGGTAATCCCGTCAGGGCATACAGCAGTTATATCATATTGTCCTATCTGAAAAGTTAAATGAACAGTCCTATGAAAGGTTCTACAGGAATCTATATGCAAGGGCTGGGTTTAGTCAAAGAGGGTCCGTTGACGAGAGTTCCAATATACCGTCAGAGAGACAGTACGGAGGTTTTTACTCTTTTTGATATACCTTGGAAGGTACAGTATCAACGGTGACTTGTGCCCTGGCACAGCAAGACCTGAACAATGTCAGCGCCGCGTTTCAGACACAGTCGGAGGGGAAATGCAAGAGTGCAATGCGGTGAACCAGACACAGTAAAAAGATGATTTTAAGGATGCTTCTTATGAGTCAAACCTCTGTATTATTTTGTTTTAAAAATAAAAAATCCCCAGCAGAGTCGCCAGATTGTGGACACGCGGAATCGGACCACTTCTCTCTCTTGTTTGAGATTGTTTTGAAATTGATTTGAATCAAGGAAAGGAAACGAAAAGGTCTGTTGAAAACAGATACAGAGTCGCCACTTGGTCTTTAAGGAACCAAGAAACCTAATTTTGACTCACCCAAACGGATAAAGGGCACCGGCCTTCATAACCAAAGAACTTGGTTCGGGGTTTTGGTACGAGAGAGGAAGGAGCCTTTGTCACGACTAAAACACCCTCAACTCGCCCCGCCTTTCGACGGGCCTCAATTAGCATCCAAATAATCATCTTATACTATGTTTGGTTCGACAAATAATACTATGATAGTATATTACATCACATAAGAAACTTGAAAATGGAAGATCTAAAGATAAAATATCATTCATAAGATCTAAGTCAAATATCATGCAATGTAAAGTGAAAGATCACACAAATAAACCTAGGAAAAATCGTCTAATCATGTATCAAGTAATTAAGTTTCCTTAATCTAAAGGGGACATGAATTGTTCTTGAAACAAATAAACAAAGAAATCAAAATATGCTTAACAAGCTAGTATGATGCATGTTATTCTTTGAGAAAAGAAGATCTCTCAATCCCCGGGACGGATGAGAAAGGATGATTAGATCCAAGGGGAAGCATGAACGTGTGATCAAGTTCATTCCTTATAATCTTCTTAGATTAAGAGTTATAAAAACCCCAAATCTTGCATGGATGCAATGTATGTATCTAAAATGTGCAAAGGTTGTAGTGTGTTTTGTATACATGGAATTCTAGAATGACTTAGAAGTCTAAAATGTGTATGAATGAATGGATTAAATCAACATGGGATATATACAAATGTAGTATGAACTACTTCCTAAGATATGAGCTAATTTAGAATGCATATGAGCATCAAATCAAAGAATAAAAGTTGAAATGTGTTTGCTGTGAATAGTGGACAGACTGCATGTGTCACTTTGCAACATTATAATGGGAGGTCAAAAGTGCCTAGAAAAATGTGAGAAATATCTGAGATCATTCTTATTGTGTCTAGAAAATAACCCAAAAAGCCAAACATCAATAGCTATCACAGATTAAAAGAAAAAAATCAGAATGTACACATGACTCAGAAACAAAAGCTGTACTGTTGACTGATTTTGTATGATTTTTCATAAATAAAAGAAAAGGTTTATGATGACCCATTATATACCAAAAGTTTCCTAAGACACCCGAGTTTTATTAAAAAAATAGAAAAGATATATGTACAGTGATGAAAATGTCCATAATAAGTGCAAGAAGTTGGGTGAACATTCTGTGAGAACAGAGGCAGATTATGAATATGAACTTCTCACATCCAAAACAAATACTTTTACATTTCTATAATTGATGAGAGAAATTAGGGACAAACTATGATGTATTAGGAAGGTTTTACAAGTGGTTTCATCATCATAACTTGAGTATTTAATTCAAAACAAATCTTTGAATCTGAACAGCTCACTGTTTTGGGTCATTGTTTTGGAGATTTTGGGGAAAACAAAGTTTTGTTTCTTGAAACCAAATGAGAGGGTTTGAGAGGGGTTTTGAAATGGATGTTTTGAAAGCACATTTTCAACACTCAATAAGGATTATGACCACTTAGAATACCAACATCAAACTCATCATTAAGAATCTCCAAGATTGTTGGAGAGATTTATTTTATTTTTAGAGCATAACTTCAATACATTCCAAGAATACCTTGGAAGTATTGAGGTTATGATCATCATCTATCAAACATGTTTTTGAGGTCAAGAGCTACTATCCATAAGGATTCACTCACCCCAAACTTCATGTCATCACTTGGATGATGATGAACTAGTAAGTAAATAAAGGAAATAAAAAAAGAAATGAGGTAAGAAGAGATGAACAATAAATAAACAAGCAAATAGATGATGATCAATAGATGATATTCATGAAGCATGAACTTGTAGATTGGTGTTTCACTCATATGTAAGGACACTAGACATGGAAGGAGCTTCCACTCTCTTAAATGCTCACTAAAATGGTGGTTGGAAGTATTGAATGTTGAAGTAAATGGAAGTAATGAAGTAAAAACAAAGTTGGAACTCACTTTTGTTTTGAAAATCAAAGAAGAAAACTTCTTTTCTCTCTACTCTAACCTTATCTCTACAACTTTCTCTCCCAAACTTTTCCAAAACTCACATTTGACTCCCCTAAAATGAGGAGTAATGGGGTGTTTATATAGGCCAACTTGGGGTGGTTTTGGGGTTTTAAAAGTGTTCCCATTGGTCCCAAACATCTGAAAACATAAAACTATGTCGTTTTGGTTTTTAATTAATCAAAATGGACCCCCACAAATAATTACAAAAATACACTGTTCTGGAGGAGAGTGCCGCGGCGGCACTGGGCCACTGCCGCGGCGGCAGTGGGCCAGTGCCGCGGCGGCACTGCTCCTCCCTTCGTCTGGATAATACTGTTTAGGCCCCCCGATGTTCCGGTATTCGCGAAAAGGCCCTATTTCGTCCGAAATTCACAGAAAATGCGTACGAACTCCAAATTGAGGTTGTGATATACCGTTGGAAAGGTAATGGAGTCTACTTTACATAAAAAATAGTTCGGGGATAGGTCACTTTGAAAAGTTTTGCGGTATTCGCGATAAAAGCCGATTTGATCGCCTTTTTTGCCTTTGGAAATTCATAATAAATTCGTTTTAAATCCAGAAATTATGTGCGATATACCGTTGGAAAGCTATTGACCTCTAGTATCCATGAAAAATATTTGAAAATTGTTTCGGCACCCCGGTTCCGAAGTCAAATCCTGGTCAAACTGGTCAAACCTGGGATTCCCGGGAAGTTCTGGAAACCTCCGGGAGTTCCCGGGAGCTGGTGTTTTCGCTCGATTTTCTTCTGGAACTTGTTTTAACACTTTTCCCGTGATTTAAAATGATTTTGGTGAATTCGGACGATTTTGGTCAAACTTGGTCAAACTTGGTCAAACCTGGTCAAACCTGGTCAAACCTGGTCAAACTTTGGTCAAACCGGTCAACGGGGACTTTCTGGGAGCTTCCGGGACTTCCGGGGGTCTCTGGGAGCCGACGATTTTATCTGATTTCTCTTTAAAACTCTTTTTATCGCTTTTCTTACGACATAGTACGTTTTCGGAACTTTGGGACCAAATTTGGGAGTTTTCGGGCTTTTAGGGGCATTTTGGTCATCCTGAGCATTCTGGGAGATGGAGCTGACTTCCGAGAGTCCTTTCGAGTCTTTTGCGATCATTGTGAACCACCAAGCTATGGGTCTCCTAAATCCGATAGCCGACAAAATGGGGTGTCTACAGCATGTTGAGTAATGTGATTCCTTATTGTTGATGAGCATGCTTCTATGTGAATTTGATGTTTATGTTAATGTTTACACGTGATATGTGTACATGTTCTACGTGCTATGAGCTAATCGATTCCAACATTTATATATGTTTAGGGTACATGCCAAGTACATTAATGTTTGACGTGCCCATACGGTTATGTTATAATCGTGCATATTCTCAGTGCTATGTGTTCCCATGAGTCATGATAGGCATTGACTAGTATGAATTATAATATAAGTTGCTTAAGGTTGCTAGTAATCCATATAAATGTTGATTGCCTTTCCTATACTATCCTTGCCATTTATATTAAGTATCGAGTTGATTTACAAAGCAATATAGTATTATCGTTCGCAAATGTAAATGGAATTATGAAGGGAAACGTTATATATTCTATGTGAACATGATTAATGTTGTGAGCTATGTGATCTCATGCTAAGTACACGTATCCCTTAATTGAGGTATGAATTTACGTTTAATCTATTAAGATTCGTGCCTGGTTCACGTGGAACTGTGGCTTGAGTGCGTATTTATAATTTGGAGTACCTTGGTACTATTTGAGGAGGACCTTCGAGTAGACGCTGTAAGTTTTCAATCAGATTTATGTGGGGTTTAGTTTTGACTATACCGACTTTGGAGAATATGTTATGGGACACCCTCAACCGATTGTTTCTTGAGCAGTATTTCCCGTTCGTAGTTTGTCGAGCTGAGAGGATTGAATTTCTAAAATCTTCATTAGAGAGCCGTGACAGTTTCTAAGTATGAGGCTAGTCTCATTCCCGATATAACATTGGACACTAGAATGAAGGTAAGAACTTTTGAGAATGGACTTCGTCCAGGCCTACGCACCAACGCAGTTGGATTCGAGTTGAATGTACTTAGTAAAGTGGTTCAGAAAATATTAGTATTTGGGTATTTGAGTTTGAATAAAAGAGTTAGAGAACTTCGTGCACCGACTAAGAACAGTTAGTTGGACCAACCCCAGTTCGTCCACCTTTTCAGCAGACTTGTAGGCCACCTTTGTTGCCACCATAGCCAACTGCTTCAACTCAGATTTTTGGTCAAGCACCCCTAGGGGGACAATAATGACAGTTTAATCTTTTTGCCGCCGCACCTTCAGTAGGTAATACCGATGCTTCTGTGATCTGAGGTAAGTCGTTTGTCTTTAGTTCCAGTGCCACTATGCCTGTAGATATCGGCGCATCGTATCTCTTCGGATACCACCTTGAGCATCATCATTAAGTTAAGGAATGAATCATTTGGTTCCTACATTGTTAGTTGTTAATTGATACTTCTGTTGGAGGCTTAGTTCCCTTGGATCGAGTATGTCATGGCTACGAACTGTGATAGCTGACCAGTACACCATCTTTGATTTGTGATTGTGAGTATGGCCTAGTGAGTACTTACCGAGCACTTGTGACTTATTTCGAGGGAAAGGTAGCATTTGTATTACCATCCAGGAATCTTAATTGTTTTGTGGATGATCGTATATAGACTCCGATATATTCGCTTCACAGTTTGTGCAACGGTAAAAATCGTATTGACTCCTTAAATAGTTTGTTTTGTTTTCCAATGAGAATGGACCAAATTTGATTGAGTTCTCTCCCGTTGTGGGTTAGTACACCGATGTGTTCCCTGAGGATTTGTATGGCTTGTCGCCTCTCCGTGAGAATTGAGTTGTGTCAGACAAATACCCAGTACTTCATCTATTTTGATGCCGCCGTATTATATGACATCCGTAGGGTTGAAAGAGTTAAAGACTCAGTTGGAGAACTTACAGGTTAGCGATTGCATTTGTCTTAATCAATCTCCGTGGAGAGTACCCATTTCCCTGTGCCAAGAAGATAGATGGTTCGCTTAAGTTGAGTATTGCTTATGACATCGAACCTTGTGACTATAAGAATCAGTAGATCCTTTTGACTAACTTCGCAGTTCAACGTGTTTAGTTTCAAAGATTGATTTGAAATAGAGTTATCACCCTGCGCACTAGGGAACGTGAGATTCCTAAGACTACTTTCCGCCCACGTTACTGACATTGTGAATCCCTTGTTATATCATTCAGTTTGACGAACGCACCTGCTGCTTTAGTAGACTTGATAAGCCGTGTGTTTAATCCTCGCCAGGAAAAGTTTATGATTGAGCACCGATGACTGCATATGCTGAATTATCTGAGTGTGAATATTGATTATCCGAGGTAAAAAGTTTCTTGAATACGTCGTTTTTGGTAATAGAGTATCCTCAAATCCTTCTAACGTTGGGACCATTATAGATTTGCTTTGTATATGAGATTCATGGTTTCTCAGGACTAATAGGTGACTACCATTACTTTGTTGGAAACGTTTCCCGTTTGGCAATTAGCTTCATTGACTAAAATAGAGGTGAACTTTGTTGAGATGCTTTGGGTGAGAATGTGTTATACCAAAGTTGCAAAACTTGTTTGACTTCGGCACCTGTTCTTGTGAGCATTGAGCGTGAGTTGATTGAACTATACTTTATGCTTCTTGAACGTGGATTGAGCTACCCATGACTTAGGACTTAAGATATCATATATGAAACATTTCTGACTCAGAGAGACATTAATTTGGGACAACGCCGTTGGGTAATTATAACTGTGACTATAAATGTAACTTTAGTTGACCTTGAGACTTGAATTGCATTGCCATCCGAGCTAGGCCAACGTCGTGACAAAGAAGTATGACTATGACTCAGCTTCCTTACCTATGCAAGAGTGGAAAATGTTGAGACTCGTGTGTACCCTACTGTATTTACCAGTGCAAGAATGGAGAATATTAAGACATTGTGATGACTTTGAGAATTGTGGTTCGGAGACTTATGCCCAAATTTCCTTATTTGACTTGAATGTGTTATCGAAAGTTTTGACTTGAAGTTGTTAGCAGTATAGAAACTCGATGATGATACCATTGCCTTGACATACCGTATAATTAATGGAGACTTTGGATAGGATTGGACTTTTGGTGACATTAGTGGTTTGAGACCTCGAGACTGAGTGTTTGTTTCCGTTGCTTGCCGTGGAGATTTGTTGAAAGAATTCTGCCATTCCCGTTTTGCCCTACATCCGGGAGGCACAAGATGTACTATGTTTTGCGTCGCCAGTATTGGTGGAAAGGGTTAAAGAAATCCATTGTCGAATTTATTTGAATTGCCAGCAGGTAAAGACCGACACCAGAGAATCACAGGTTTGTTACGACCGTTTTCAATTACCTATTATAGCATTTCTAGGAACTTTGCGAAAGGACAACACTCTTTTGGATCCTTGTAGATCGTTTGGACCACATCTACACGTTCGTTATCGTTCAGAGTGACCGACATCGTAGTTTCCCATAGTGTGATTCATGTCTGTACGATCATAAGATGTCGTTGTGTATCAGTGTCGATGTTTTTAATTGTGATACGAAGGTTGTGTTTCCTTCCTGGCAGAATATGCAGTAAATATGGAGTATTCAGCTCCTTCTATTCTGATTGATTTTGAAAAAAAACTTGCTGAGAGTAGTATTATGACATTTAGTAATAATCGGGAAGAATAGTTTATGTTAGCCGAGTTACATCCAACATCAGTTATCAGATGGCATCGCCTGAGGCATTGTATGACCGTCCATGTCGACCACCATTGCATTGGGAAGAGATAAGTGAAACCGTTACTCATAGTCCCGATATGGTTCGAGAGACTTCCGAAAAGATCAAGGTAATTAGAGGAAAGTTGATTATAGCTCCGAGTCAACATAAATCGTATGCCGACCATCGTCGTCGACCGTCCATGTTTGAGATTGATATCCTGGATTACAGCATTTAATCAAGTGGTAAGTTAGTGCTATGGTTGTTGAACCGTTTCAGATCCTTGAGAGGATGGCGCAATTGTATATTGTTGGAATTTTCCGCCTCAGTCGTTGAAAGTGCACAATATGTTTCATGTGTAGATACTCAGAGAGATCCTGATCGTCTCACGTGTTTGATTGGACCGTAGTGTCTCTTGGTGAAGACGTATAGTATAAAGAGAAGAACAACCCATTCATACAATTGAGAAGAAAGACCGTGTGTGGTCCATCATGTTAGTAAAGATTCTTTGGTATCATCATAGTATCGTCAAGGTAAGAGTGAAGCGAGGAAAAGTTACCCTCACCATTCTTGGATAGTGTAAACTTCTTGTTGATCGCCTTTCTTTTGCTTGGTTGGCTTAAGGTTTGAGCAAGCCGTTGCTCCCTTCTTGCGCTTAGTTGTTTCGAATTCCGGGACGGAATTCTATTAGGGGGGGTAGACTGTAATGTTTCAGAATTTTAATTAAGGGTAATTGGGTAATTTTGCATGTTCTGTGTGGACTGGTATTTTAATTTACTGTATTTAAAATTTTCAGAGCATGATTAAATTATTTTATTTTGTCTTTCATATGCTTTAGAAATTAATTTCTGTACCCGTGGATGTGTTTATTTAATTTTGGGGTTACACGGTTGGGTCAGACTGTCCATTGGAGTATCAAACATTTCATTTTTGGGCAAACTAGCAAGTGGGTCCCACCCCACCACCTTAAGTCAGCCGAAATGCTCCTTGGAGCATTTCACGTTTCATTTTTTTTCCTTCTTCCTTCTCCCTTCATTTCACAGTCTCTCTTTTCTTTTCTTCTTCTTCTTCTCTTCCATAGATATAACTCCTTCAATCCTTCTCCAATCTCCAAGAGATTCAAAACCTAACTCAAGATTATCACTCTCAAGCCCTTTTCTTCATTTCTAGGGCTTGGAATCATCTCATTGGTAAGTTTCAAGAAAACCCCCAAATTCTAGGGTTTCAAAGGATTTCACAATATTTGATTTCTCTTCTTATGTTTTTGATTTCTTTGCTTAGGAAAGTGTTTTTGGAGCTCTATGGGTTCTCTCTTTCCCATTGCTTGCAAGCATTGAAGCTATTTGGAGTTTGCTAGCTCTCTTGATTTTTCCAATTTTCTTTGGAGCTAAACTTTGAGGTAGATTAATATTGTTTCATTTCCATATGTTGTGCTTGACTAAAATGCTTTGAGTTTATTTTATGCTAGGAGAGAACCTAGATACATGTACTAGGATTTTTCCCCCAAAATTATAATGTTAAGGTTTTATGTCTAAATATAATTTACATGCTTTGGTTGTGCAAATTGTGATGTTGATGTGTTATATGTGATTAAAATGAGGTGAAGAGAATAATTTAAACACATGCATGCGGTTTCCCCAAAGTTGTAAATTTAGAATTATATGCCTAGTTTGTACTAGTTGAAAGTTTGGGGTGTTAAATGTAATTAAAGTGAAGTTATGAGAATGATTTAGACGCATGCATTAGGTTTTTCCCAAAGTTGTAAATTTAGGGTTATATGCCTAATTGTGAATTTACATGTTTTGGTTGTTCTATAGTTGATTATGTGATGCTAGACGTGCCTAGGATGCTCCCTTTATGTGTAAAAGCATGTTAGGACGTTAGTTTAGAAATCCTTGTTAGGAGTGCTATATTATGAATTTTTTTAATTTAACTCTTGATGTCTTTAATACATGTTCAACATGCAAGAATTATTGTGTTCATTATTTTGTTGGAGCATCTATGTTATCATTTTAAACATTTCATACATTGAGGCCAAATCGGCAAGCATCCACGTATCACGATATAAAGGTTTTATTTGAAAAAGAGAGAAAAACCCCATGTGTGGGAATTTTGGTTTAAGAAATCCGGACGTGGGTTGTGATGTGAGACAGGGAGAATGACCCTTAGAAACATTCAAACTCCAAACTATATTCGGGTAGCTCCCGGAAGTTGGTATGCTACACTCCATGCGTGGGTGGCTCATGGTCCGGTAACGAGAGAGATATGCATTTGTCACGCATAGCCTTGCGGCTTTAAACATTTCATTGTAGCCATGGTGGCGATTCATTGCACCTCATTTCATTTTAGTCATGGATAGCATATAGACTTGTTACAATGTTTTCTACGAGCCGTCGTTCTCATAAAAACGACAACATTTTTCAGGTAAGCTTGATAAGGGCAAAGGGCATATGTGACCCGATGCATGAACTATGAGGCATTTTGTTCTATTTTCAAGACTCATGCTTAGTTATGTATATGAATAGCTCTCTTGTTGATTCAGTCACTTTAGAAGATTGTAAATGTTTAATGCTTTGAAACTTAGAGTATTAATGTTTTACAAAAACTTCGTGAGCATAGGCTTTCATTTATTGTATTTGAGAAGCTCCTTTGATTTTGATTGGACGAGTGTTAGTCCTTTCTTTCATAGTTATTTCCTTCAAATTGTTAAACTCACTTTTGGTTGATGTATTTACTTTCCGAGGTCGTTGAACCTCTTTAAGTTCTTGTCCTTTTGATTTACATGTCAATTATTTTGCTTTTCTCTTTTGTTTGAATCCTTGCCGGATTGGTTTGGGGGGTTGCTTTTATGAGAGTTCGTTTGTTGTAGTTTAGTTCGTTTTATAGTTGGGTCCTTGCCGGATCAAACCCCTCTTTTAATTCCAACAAGGTTTCAAATATTTAAACGCTCAAAATCTCTCCCATTCTCTTTCTCTTCTCTCCCCTCTTTGATCTCTTTCTCTTTCTCAAATATCCCCTCCTTTTACTTATGTTGGAATTATGTATAGATATACTTTAAAAATGTTTTCGAATGTGAAAATACACGTGTGTGTGTGTTTAGAATACATTCCCTCTATATCTCTCCCTATATCTCCCTATATCTCTCTCCCAATCTCTCTCCCTTCCATTATTCCTCTCCTTATCTCTTTCACTTCTCGTTTTCAATAAATTTCGAGTACATGAAGTTCCGTTTGGTCTAGGCACGTGTTATATGTCATGTAGGACTTGTTTAGTCATGTATTGAGGTTTAAAATTGAGAATTTAGCAAAGTTGGGAAGGTTTCGAAAAGCTGTCACAATGCTGTCAAAAGCTGCTGTAAAAAAAAACTGCTACTGTTTTTCTTATTTTCTGCTCAAACGATGAAGATTTGGAAAAAAATGTCATTAGACGAAAGTTGTGCAGAATCGAATTTTACATGGATCAACGTGGACAGAATGTAAAATTTTTAAAGATATAGTCACTTACAGATGTTTTAAAATTCAGCAATTATCCAAAAATGGTCCTTTATAATTTTTTTTTGTATTCCTTGAACTAGTGCTTGTTCGGATAGACTTTTTATTAAAATTTCAAATGCTTTTACCTTCGTTTGACTCATTGACATGTAAGTCCATTTTGGCTTATGTGTTTGTAAGTCATCCTTGTAGGAATCCCCGTGGGATCCTAATGTCGCTTCCGCATTGTGATTGTATTTTAATTCTTTTCTCTCTATCTTTTCTCTTTCCTCGCGCTTCGGTTTCCGGGGCGTGACAATAAATCAGTGTAAGCTATTAAAAATGATACACAGAGACCTTGAAACTGTGGCTATGCTATTCTTTTCTGGTACCATATCTCATATTTTGCATATCACTCTTTTAGTGCGGTCTTCAATGTTTTATGATTTTATCTAATGCAAATTTTGTTTTCTTTTTTTGTTAAGCACGAATGTTGACATAAAAATCAACAACATTGTACCTTGGATTCACTAATTTTTCCAATCTTTCACTTGTCGTTGCAGAAAACATTGTTCAATGTGTGGAGAGCTACATCATAGCTGTGGGATTTCGCAATTGAGAAGAGGATTGACCTCCTATATCAAAGGCTTGAGCTCAAGCTGCTCTCAGTTTTGCATCTATAAGTATGGCCTCTCCCTTTCTAAATGTTATCATTTTATTAGCAACCAATAACTTTTTACAGTAATGCTCTGAAATTTTTAATATTAGATATTTAGCATTTTTCTTATTATTATTATTATTATTATTATTATTATTATTCTTCTTCTTCTTCTTCTTCTTCTTCTTCTTCTTCTATAGAAAGATGCATCTCAATTTGAATGCATGACATAAGGCCCCTCTTCATCTCATTTGTATGTTTCACTCAAAACCATTTGAAAGATATCTCATAAATCTACACCCCCTTTATTAGACCATGGTAACAAAACTATACCATGTGATTCTTGTGAAAAGGTCAATTAGCACGCAGCGTATATTCAGAATCACTAACAATCTATAATTTGTTGCATTAATATGAAATCTTTTCATCAAATCACGGGAATATCATTGAAAGAAAGAACAATTGGAATATATTGATATAGATTTCATGACATGGATCCATAAGAGCATTAAGAAGACATTACCTTCTTTAGACCCCATTCAAGTCTCTTGTTTGACTCCTTGAAATTAGTTATTTGTGCAACTGCTCTTGGTTCCAACTCAAAACTAACTCTGAGAACATTAACCGGAAGAGATACAAAATCAATGAACATTAATAAGAACATGAAGTATTAAAAAACAAATAGAATGGCTTTTCAATACTGACTCCATTAGTTTCCATTATAGATATTCAACTGTGGAAATGTTAAACCGGCTTGATGGGCATTTTAGGCCCCTCTCACATAATATGGAGGACCGGCATTTTGATTCTATACTTTTTGTGGGGAGAGGGGGACCTTAAATATTTTGAGCTTTTATATTGCATGAAACTCATCTTAAATTATTATTTTGTTCATTTTAGTATTGTACAAGTGTTTCTAAATCAATTCAGCACATATAAATATTACATGTTTTATTTGTTTTCTAAACATGTTAATTTTATAATACACGATTTTGTACAATTCACGAATCATCAATTTTGGAAAACCAATTCACAATTTGACAACTATGATTATAACTAAGTCCATAACTGATCAGAACTTCCGATTATAGCATGATGACAATATGTACCTTAAGCGTTCTAGCTTCTTCAATCAAGGTATGAATACAAAAATGAGGCTTGAATTCCTGGGTCATTTGATAATTCATGATAGGAAATTTATGACATGTAGTTTTGAGTAAAGAGACTTTCAAGTAAAAAAGTGATAAATTTGTTTCGATTTGGGCTTGAGAGAGAGAGTCGACGGGTTGGAGATGGCCCATCTAGTGTTGGTAATGTCACATTCATTTCAGATTTTTTTTTTGCATTCATTTTAATAAACATATGTGGGAGCATGTTGATCGGGAGAGAACAAATCCCAATTACACACCTTAATTCACATTTGTTAGCTATTTTTATCCTGTTTTTGTGTAGTTTTACTTTATTTTCCATTTTCTGTCAGGTTTTAGAAGAAAACAAGGAGATCTGATTAAATAAGGTGAAAAAGCAGGCAGAAAGGAGCTGGAAAAAGCCCTTCGTGTGTGCGGCCCGCTCGCGCGAGATCCCATAATTCGCTCGCGCGATCCGCGCGTGCGACCTTCCCAATTACGCGCTCGCGCGATCCGTACAAAAATCGAAGTTGCGTAATCTGCTATACTGAAGAATCCTGTGCAAATGAAACTACGTAATGACGTCTGGATTGGAAATAACAGCTGTTTTAGTTCGTTTCGGGATAGGAAAGCTTCCAAAACTCCTTGTAAACTCTATATATACTTACTTTTTATAATTTTTAGGGGTTACACATTCTTAGAGAGAGAGAGATTTGGAAGGAAAGAGGAAGGAGAAGAGCAAGTTTGAAGGTCTCTAACGGCTTCCATCAAATCAATCTTCATGCCTTCATCCACCATGTGCAACTAAACTCCTAATCTAGGGTTTCAATGAAACCCTAGCGATGTAAAGGGGGATTCTATGCTTTTCTATTTTAGGGTTTATGTATTGGATAGTGATTGTATGTTGGTGGATTGTTTATAATCAGTTTTTAATGTTAATAATCAAGAGTATTTTGGATCTATTCTTGTCTTAGATTTTTCCTTATGCTTATTGAACTCAATAGTTCTTGATTTCTGTGATTGATAGGAATATTTACATACAATGGTGCTTATGTGATTGTGATGTTTATATCTTTTATAATTCATACTTAGGAAAGATGAGTTATGTTACACCTTAGTTATAGGTAGATAATTCATGTGAACCATAGATGGGTTATGCTTAGATTGAACTAACAATATCTTCTTGACGATACTATTGGGCTTATAGCTACGATAGATCATAACTATCCAAAAATAGAACTTAGAATAGGAAGTATAGACCCCCGATGCATAGTTAGCGGTGGATTTGTAATCCTAGATCTCATCTATTCATATTTAAATCAATTTTCAATTTAGCATACAAATTTACTTAGATTTAATTCTAGATTTTACTTCCATAATTTCATAGTTTAATTCATAGTTTAAATTAGTAGTAACAATCAAATTCTAAACCAACCAAACTTTTGATTTTCTTATAATTAAGTAGATTAGATTTTAGTAATTAAAGGATAAAAATTCATCAATCTCTGTGGGTTCGACCTTTACTTCCACTACTGCAAATCTTTAGAAAATTAAAGTACACTTTTCATATCTTGATTTTGACAACATCAATTTTTGGCGCCGTTGTCGGGGATTGAAATAATTTTTGTCGTTAATTATTAGAATCATAATCTACTTAGCTAGTAAATATTAGTGTCTATTTTTCCTTCTTTATTTTAATTTTATTATTGAGTCGCTAAAATTATCCTTGTTTGCAGGCTTTAAAGTATCAATTCTAGTAAAATCAAGTGGAGCAGCTGTGCACGTCAACGGAGCTTATGCGGACCTGAAAAATAAAAAAATTGCAATCAATTTGAAATCACCAAGTAAATCCGTTATTTAAATTTCGCATCGAACCACTGTAAGTCAGGGCGCTGAGACGCAATACTTGCATTAGGGTAGGTGTGGAGTGAGCATTGCATTAGCTAGGAAACCCGGGGCGCTGGGCTTGACTTGGTCATTGCATTACAGGATAATTTCATGCATCATATTAGTCTTGTATGCTTGTATGCTTGGTTATTAGTGTAGCTTATTTTTGTTTTAATTGAGTCAGTCCTTAGTTTATGTTTGGAACTCGTTCAACTAAACCTAAATTAAATCCGCTTAATCTCGAACTTGAACGCACACTTAGAGTCCTTAGGTCATCAACACAAGCTGCGAGAGCTCGGTTGATGTTAGACGATGAGTCCACACCGGAACCGTCATCTTTATTTGAATCAGAAATCCGAAGTACCCTTAACCGTTTAAGAAAAACTAAAATGATAAAAATCGAACCTATTCCAATGGATGATTTTGGACATAACAGGAATAATGGAAACAATCAGAACAATGGGATAATCTTAACATACCCCCACCACCACCGTTAAAGGACTAATTTACTCCTACCGCCTACACACCACCGTCGTGTATTGCATTACCGGAAGTGATTGCAGCCCATTTTGAAATCAAATCGTCAACTATTGCGCTCCTTCCGTCATTTTACAGGCGTGTTAAGGAAGACCCTTATAATCATTTAGGTGAATTTCAGGGTATCTGTGCGACTTTAAAGATTCAGAACTTAACAGATGATGAGTTAAAAATGCGTCTTTTCCTGTTTTCACTTAAAGACAAGGCGAAGTACTGGCTCCAATCTTTGGAGCCAAATTCAATAAGAACATGGGATGAGTTGCAGACTGCGTTCCTACAAAAATTTTTCCCCATCACTAGAACAAATCAGAATAGAAAATCAATAACTAATTTTACAATGCAACATGGGAAAACACTTTACGATACATGGGAACAGTTTAAAGAACTTTTACGTTCTTGCCCTCATCACCAGATACCCAAATGGCAGCTGGTGCAAGTCTTCTATGAGGGATTAATTCCCGCCGTTCGAAATACCGTCGACGCTATTTGTGCAGGGACGTTCCTCCACAAGAGTGCCGACGAAGCATGGAAGATATTTGAAACATTAAGTGAAAACTCTATGCACCAAGCAGTAGCCGTACGACTTGAGGGACACCTTCTACCTCACCCAAAGAGAGAGGCTAAAGTTGAGTCTAATCATTCTTATGAAATCCAATAATTAAATAGAAAAATGGACCAACTTATGATGATGGGCCGCAATCAAGGCCCACCTCTTCCTTCTGAAATATGCCAGTTATGGTCCGATTTGTCGCATTCGACATTAGCATGTCCGTCCGCATCCCAGTTCCCAGAATTTGTAGAACAACATATAAATGCTGTCCAACAGTTCCAACGACCCAATTATAACCCTGCGGGTTATAAACCAGACTCGACATGGGGATCTTACCCGAACCTTTCATGGAACTCTAATAGTGAGAAACCGTATTCGAAACCCGATACGACAAATTTTCCTAATGCGCATAGGCCACAATCTAATCAGTATAAGCAGCCTCAAAATCAACAAAATCAATACCAACAACCTCCCTTCCACACTAATACTCCAAGGGATAAAACTTTCGAAGAGAGCGTGTTGGCGTCATTAAAAAACCTAGAAGCTTAATCACAGTCACAACTTGTTAACTCTCACACGCAATCAATAGCTAAATTGGAATCCCAGATGGGACAGCTTGCTAATACCTTAAATCATCGTAATGAGGGAAAGCTACCAAGTCAATCGGTTCAAAACCCTAAGGGACAATATGAGGTGAGTTCGGCGAGTGATCAAGTTAACACGGTGTCTACTAGAGCGACTGAACGTCCAGAGGAGATTATACATCCTCCCGAATCTCAAAAAGATAAGAGTAAAGGAGTTAGTAAGGAACAAGATGGAGATAACGATAAGGTTACGAAGGACCCTGTTCCTTTGGTACCTAATACATCTAAAGCGACAAATCCATCAAATTATGTACCTAGAATGCCATTCCCTCCAAGCGTGGATGTTCCAGCACACTTCTCGAAAAAGGGAACATGCCCGGAGGATATTCTTGAGACATTTAAAGAGGTAAAGATTAATATTCCACTACTCGACGCTATTAAGCAAATACCTCCGTACGCTAAATTTTTAAAGGATCTATGCACTCAAAAGAGAAAGTCCAGAAACCATTTATCTAAGAAAGTCTTCCTAAAGGAAAAGGTTAGCTCCATGTTTAATAACAACACTCTAAAATACAAGGAACCAGGTACTCCAACCATCGCTTGTCACATCGGTGATAAATACATTCACCAGGCCCTTCTTGATTTGGGAGCGAGTGTGAATCTGCTACCCTATTCAGTATATGAACATTTGGATTTAGGAGAACTAAAACCAACTGCAACCACCTTATAATTAGCCGATAGGTCAATTAAAGTTCCATGAGGGGTAGTAGAAGATGTATTGGTCAAAGTTGATAGATGTTATTATCCAGTCCATTTTATCGTGCTAGACACCGAACCCGTCCTAGATGTTAGTAAATAAGTCCCAGTCATTCTAGGACGCCCTTTCCTAGCCACGACTAATTCGATTATTAACTGTAGGACTGATGTGATGGATATAACTTTTGGTAACATGACTGTGCATCTTAACGTCTTTAATGCATCTAATCAACCATATAGAGGTGATGAAGAGGCAGACTGCTATGCCATAGACTTAATAGACGAATTAGTCAAAGAGGCAGCGTCTTTTATGTTGACTACAGAAGCTTTAGAAGCATGCCTATCTCATTTTAATTTTAATGATTTCAACATTGACACAAATATTGAAGATGTAAATACTTTATTGGAATCAGTAAACACAACCAATGAGCTTCCATGGAAACCTAAAATAGAGGCTTTACTGCCTCTTGCACATGAACCAGCATTACCATCCATTGAGTGTCCTCCAACACTCGAACTTAAGCCGTTGCCGGATTCTCTGAAATATGCATTCCTAGGATCTAACGCAACCCTTCCTGTTATAATCGCATCAAATTTAACTGAAATACAGGAAGTACAGCTGATAGAGGTTCTAGGTAATCATAAGAAGGCGATTGGATGGACAGTCGCCGATTTAAAAGGAATTGACCCGTCAGTTTGCATGCATAGAATAAATTTAGAAGAAGATGCTAAACCATCTAGGGACATGCGGTGATTTGGTTTGGGGGAGTATATGGATATTTGTTCATTTTAGTATATTTGCTCATTTTATTTTTAGTCGTTTTATTTTTAGTACTTTAGAATATTTTTGTTAAGTTTTCTTTTGTTAGTTCGTGATTTTTTATTTCGTTCATTTGTTAGTTCTTTTATTCATTGAAAAAAAAAATTAGTTTCTTAATATTGTTCAATGTTGCGTTACTTCTTTTTGTAATTAGATTTCGTTGAAATTTTGGAATTTAGAGAGTATGTAATTCGATGTCTACCGAATCTATGAAGGTATGTCTTGAGATCTATATATCCTTAGAATCATTGTTTGATATCTTATACTTGCATAACTTTTTGCACGGCATGTAGTCATATGGATACGTATTAACATTGAACTATAATATGACTTGGATTTCTAAATAGTAATATTGTGGAGACTAAAACCTGGTGAGTTTTTTTTAGCCTTTCAGCCTTTTGAGGGTTTTAAACTTATTATTATCCAATCTCTTTGACATATCGCATTATTTCGTTGATTAGTCTCATTCTTTCTTCATCTTGATTGAGTCGAGTTAGTATTATAATTACCATGTTTTAACTAAAGAAATAAAAATAGAAAAAAATCTATTTCCTTTGATATCATAACATTGAAGAATCATGTGACTCTAGGAGATGACACTAGGCCATCTATTTTAATAAGCCTTTTTGACCTTTGGCCTACCCAATACAAATATTTTTATCCCTTATTAACCCTTTGGGCCTTTAAATAAGCCATTTCTTTGTTCACCTATTATCCTACCAACTCCGATATGGAGTTCGCCACTATTGAATGTTACCTAATCCATGTCCAAGAGTAGTTAGAGAATAGTTCATCATAAAGAAATTGGGCTAATAAACGACTAAGGAAAAAAAGGTGATGTATTGAGTAGTAAAGAAAAAGGAGTACAAAAAGTATATAAAAAAAGAAAAAGAAAATAAGTTATTAAAAATAGAATTGAAAAAAATAAAGAGGAAATGAATCTCTTGAAAGAGATAAAGAAAAAAAAAAGAGAAGAAAGTGAAGTTACTAGTCGTTGTAGTAAAGCCCTTGTATTACACGTTAAGGCTATTCCTATGCACTTACGGACTCTTTGAATTCCTTTTACTTTTCTTTTTTGAACCTTAACCCTTGACCAACGTTACAACCCCTATAAAGTCCTAGTTGATTCTATGGAAACATGATTCGAAAATGGAACCGATAGAAAAAGGGAGTATAAGCATGGTAGTAATGGTATTCACTTGACGATTGATATCTATTCATGAGACTATTTTATTTTTGCCGTGTCATACGTTGTTGGGAGTCATATGCGAGTTTATTTGTTTGGCACAAAAATTCTGTCTCGCATATATATATATATATATGAGTGGTTACACCTGTTTCTGAGTGATTTCATTTTAGAGAGTGTAATTGACAACGTGAGATTTGTAGTCGAAGCATCACTAAATAGTCATCTGATTTATATTCCAAGTTCATAGTTGCCGTGTATCCACTTGACTACTATCACACACATGCGGGTCTTTGATACATTCCATTGATTCGGGTGATATATGTTTTCAGATTATTCTTCATAATGTAGGAAGGCATACGATTGTTTTACTCTTGATGATTTAAAAAGGTTTCATGTGAAGTTGATTTTATAAAAGAAGGATGTTGACACTAAAGTATTTTAAAATTTGAATAAAATTTTTATTTTTACAAGTTAATAAAGATGGTTGTGGGTGACTTGTTGACGAGAACCCTCACGAGACTTCACTCGTCCGACTAGGGACACCTAGAGGTTTAAAAGGCTTGTTGCACAAGCAAAGTGCAATCGTTATCCATACGAAAATGGAGTAGGACTTTCATTAGTAGTTTTATTCTTTTTACTCGAGGACTAGCAAAATGTAGGTTTGGGGGTGTGATCGGGAGAGAACAAATCCCAATTATACGTCTTAATTTACATTTGTTAGCTATTTTTATCCTGTCTTTGTGTAGTTTTACTTTATTTTCCATTTTCTGTCAGGTTTTAGAAGAAAACAAGGAGATATGATTAAATAAGGTGAAAAAGCAGGCAGAAAGAAGCTAGAAAAAGCCCTTCGCGCGCGCGGCCCACTCGCGCGAGATCCCAGAATTCGCTCGCGCGATCCGCGCATGCGACCTTCCCAATTACGCGCTCGTGCGGCCCGCTCGCGCGATTCGTATAAAAATCAAAGTTGCGTAATCTGCTATACTAAAGAATCCTGTGCAAACGAAACTGCTTAATGACGTCTGGATTAGAAATAACAGCTGTTTTAGTTAGTTTCGGGATAGGAAAGCTTCCAAAACTCCTTGTAAACTCTATATATGCTTACTTTTTATAATTTTTAGGGGTTACACATTCTTAGAGAGAGAGAGATTTGGAAGGCAAGAGGAAGGAGAAGAGCAAGTTTGAAGGTCTCTAACGGCTTCCATTAAATCAATCTTTATGCCTTCATCCACCATGTGCAACTAAACTCCTAATCTAGGGTTTCAATGAAACCCTACCGATGTAAAGGAGAATTCTATGCTTTTCTATTTTAGGGTTTATGTATTGGATAGTGATTGTATGTTGGTGGATTATTTATAATCAGTTTTTAATGTTAATAATCAAGAGTATTTTGGATCTATTCTTGTCTTAGATTTTTCCTTATGCTTATTGAACTCAATAGTCCTTGATTTCTGTGATTGATAGGAGTATTTACATACAATGGTGCTTATGTGATTGTGATGTTTATATCTTTTATAATTCATACTTAGGAAAGATGAGTTATGCTACACCCTAGTTATAGGTAGATAATTCATGTGAACCATAGATGGGTTATGCTTAGATTGAACTAACAATATCTTCTTGACGATACTATTGGGCTTGTAGCTACGATAGATCATAACTATCCAAACATAGAACTTATAATAGGAAGTATAGACCCCCGATGCATAGTTAGTGGTGGATTTGCAATCCTAGATCTCATCTATTCATATTTAAATCAATTTTCAATTTCGCATACAGATTTACTTAGATTTAATTCTAGATTTTACTTCCATAATTTCATAGTTTAATTCATAGTTTAAATTAGTAGTAACAATCAAATTCTAAACCAACCAAACTTCCGATTTTCTTATAATTAAATAGATTAGATTTTAGTAATTAAAGGACATGTGAAATTATTAATGCTGATTAATAATTGAGATAGAATTGACTGTGAGTTAACGATGAGGTGTCAGTGAAGATACAGGAACTTGGTAAATCATGATGCATTGGCATGATTAAATGGAATTTATGTGATTTAAATGTTATTTGAGATATTTGGTATTTTATGAATAGTAACTTTGCATGTGTAGAGTAAATTTTTGGTAATTTTGATATATCATTTTAAATCGTTTTGAATATTGTGGTGAGAACGTGAGTGATACGTTGCATAAATGGTAGGTGGTATAGAGATTCCACAGAATTAGTTTCAGAACGTGTTTTTGGACCCAAACGGAAGTTAGACGAAAACTTTTGTAATTTTTAGTTTTCACTAGTGAAATGATAAAATGGACGTATAGGACGTTCTGGGAGATAATTAGAAGTTTTGAGAACTCGTAGGGAGGTAAACGTAATTTTTGAAAGCCGTGCCTATAAATAGAAAAGCTTGAGATTTTTTTTGTCAAAAACTTTCTAAAAATATCTTAAAGAGTGAGAAATAGAAGATTTTGGTGGCTACGAGCTTCACGGCGCCGATTGACGACTTTATGTTCATCAGTTTTTCCCCAGATTTCATATTTGAACTCTTCGAGGTAAGAGCTTCATTTTGATACCTCTTATACCTCGTTTGACAAACTTTTTGCGAAAATCTAATTTCTAGAAATTTGGAAAAAATCCAAGAAAATTTGTAGGAATCACCTGAAATCGGAGATCCGACGTTTAATCTATCTCCTAGTGCTTTCCTCAAAGTTACAAAGTGTTAGCACGAGGTATGAATTCTAGATCTATGAATTATATGGAATTTACATGTTTTAAATATCGAGTTTGATATTTTGGATCCAGGCAAAAATCATGTGTTAACTAGGCCCGTTAATTATGCATACGAATATGTTAGAAAAGCATGTATAACTGTTTATGTAAGCATGCTATGTGTCTACTTGAGTCAAAGGGAAGTTTGGTGTAATTCCATCCAGGGGTAAGTTCCTCCAAATCTAAGGATTGTAATATTGATACTGGTGGTGTTTGGTAGGGAGGAAGGCCAGCCAGTGTACGGGGTGCGTGGAAGAGGTGTGCCTTCCACGGCACCGGTTTCATTTACTGGATGGAATCGTATCACTCACCCTAGAGACTATTTTGATGTTTACGACATAAAATGTCGTACACGTATACATTTAGAATTGTGCACTTAGTGTATAGCTGAGCAATGAAGCTTTACTCCATTGCAAGTGATAAGAAAAAAGGAAAGAAGAAACGCAAAGAGTGAGGTCGATGGGATGACGGAAGCACCCTTGTAGATGTTTTTGTTTCTTTTCTTAATGATATAATAAGGTTTTGAGTAGTTAAAACCATGTTTAGTTTGGAATCTTGGTAAGGATTTGTAGTATTGTAATCAGTTGTAAAACTTTTATAATTATGTTTGGAATCTATGAATTATAATGGCGAATGTGTTGGTTTTGGTTTGGGGAACCATAGGTTGAGAAACTGCAAAACTTGGTAATCTGGTAGGAAACAGTCGACTGGACCCTTGTTTCTGGACCCTTGTTTTGAGTTATACACTACTTTAATATGTTGAGGAGCAGTCGACTGGGTCTTCGACACAGTCAACTGGGAACAGTCGACTAGATCATGTGTTCAAAATGGGAGTTTCTGTTGAACTTGGAATTCGGTCGATCGGTGTGTACTAGTTGACTGAGATTTAGAGACCATAGTTGACTAGGGCCCCGCTTCAGGCAACTGGGTTACTGGTTGGGTTTTAAGCTTTCTATATATTGAATTTTCAGTCGACCGGACCATCGATCAGTCGACTGGATTGCTGTTTCAAACATGATATTTTCTTTAAGTGTTTCAAAAGCACAAAACTTTTTATAACTCAAATTCTCATGGATTTTACTTATGTTTTCTGCTACTATTTATACTTTAAAGGAATTGGATGAGCCTTGGTGGCGTGGCACGTGTCCTATTTCCACGCGTAGCGAGATGGGTCGTGACAGATAATCAGGTAACAAATATTAATATGCACTTATATTTCTAACAGAGAAAATTGAAATGTTATTAAAATTTTGATGTAATATTTGTATTTTTGTAGGTTCCTACTTCATCAAGTGTGCAACACCAAACTCTAAGGCTCATGGAGATGCGTACCAAGATGAGGTAATTTCTTTGTACATGTAGTTTACTAATAAGTTAGTTAGATATAAGCTGATCTAGTTTATTACCCAAAAGAAAAATTATTGATTTTTATCTTCCAACATTATTACTGCCTCTTCTCGATCTTCTATTACTATTGCTTCTATTAGATTTGTGTTGATAAGCATAATTGTGTGTTATGGCACATTCACAATTAGGGTTGGTGATCATGGGTTGTTTTTTTTGTATAGTGTGAACTAACATTAGCCTCGTCATCTTACTGTTAGTACTTTCATATAAGAAATTTGTGCTAGAATTTAGAACTATAGAGAATTAAATACTAAAAAGTTGTATGTTGGTTTTGGGCTGTGATGAATTTATTTACACATGTTTTAAAATTTTTTACATATCTTAGAAATGGAGGAAACTCTGCCATTTTTTTAGGAATCGTAACTGATTTTTTTTTGTTGTTCTTGATTTTCCTTGTGTGGGTTTTTTTTTTCGGTCTGCTTTCGCTCTTGGGTTGGTAGGCGACTAATAATTATATTTTTAATTGAATTTTTATTTTCTGTTTCAAGATATGGAGAGAGATTAGAGGTTTTGGATCACGATGTGAATCAATTTATGTTTGTAAAAACTTCATTTGGTCATTATTGTTTTTTTAATTTTCAGTAATGTCAACTATGAATAATTATGTAGGAACATATACTTTATTGTATCTCGTTTTATCTAAATAATATGCTTTTAAAATTTATGTAGTTCTTGTCGTTAAAAATTATTATTTCATAATTTATTGTGATGGAAAAATAATATTTGTTGGCGACAATGTGTAAAATACTAGTTTTGTGACATTTTGGTTCAACCCAAATAATCTGTCACTCATATGTGTTATGCTATTTGTGACGGAATTTTCAAACAAAATCCGATACAAATACTATTTGTGATGAATTTTCAAACAAACTCTGTCACAAATACTATTTGTGACGGAATTTTTAAACTAAATATGACACAAATACTATTTGTGTCTCACACAAATCCGTCACAAATACTATTTAATAAACTGTCACAAATTATAAGTATATGTGACACTATTTTTTGTCACACGCAAATTCAACACAAAATCTGTCACAAGTACTTTTTTGTGACAGAATTTGACCCGTCACAGACTTTTTGTGACGCCCCTAACTTGTGTCGGGCACAAATCCGTCACAAAAGGTGAAATTCCGTCACAAAAATTATTTGTAACGGAATTGCACATTTTTTGTGACGGATTTTTTCTATCACAAAAAACGTGATTTTTTGTAGTGACTCCCTTGGCTACTAGACGAGCCTTATAGCGATCAATGGACCCGTCAGAATGAGTTTTGATTTTGTAAACTCACTTGCATCCCATAGCCTTCTTGCCATTTGGTAGGCCCACCAAATCCCATATGTGATTTTGGTCCAGAGCCTATAGTCCATCAGCCATTACTTTCTGCCTAAGAGGGTTAGAGTTGGCCTTGAAGCTCATGGTGAGAGAGAATTGTTGAAAAATAATGGCAATCCCAAAGATGAATTGGAGGAGTTTCTACTCAGTCGCTACGTCTAGGAAGAGGATCAGGGTTTGGTGCAGACCCATCAGATGGAGCATGCAACTTAGTAGAGACTGTGATGGATGAACCAGATGAAGAGTCTATAGTTGTGGATATGGGTAGAGGGGCAGGCAAGGATATTGATTCAAAATGAGAACTTGTATCAGGGGTGTCAGGAAATAGATCTACTGGAAGGAGATAGATGAAACTGGGACATAGAGGAGAATATCTTGTGTTCCCATAAAACAACATGACTCGACACACGAAAACATTTGGAGTAAGGGTCCTAACACCGATAGCCTTTGTGTTCAATACCATTGTTGGGTTTATGCCCTCAAACCATTACTTTATGTATGAGACATTGACATTTTAAAAATGGATATCAGCTTTACATTTCATTGTGTATGTTCATTTCATGAGATGATTGTTAATCCTTAAGTGTCATAGTAAGTAATTCGTGTGTGTATGAGATACATACAAGTGAGATATGAATTACTATTCTTTGATACTTAGAACTTGTCACAGTGGATGATGAGACTGGATATCTCATCAGGTTTACACTGTAGCATGATTGACTACCATTGGATGGAGTGATGAATCTCAATCACTAGAGTGTAACTCTCAGTTAATATGCTAGTGCTTATAGTACATTGACGGACCTGAGCTTTCTTATTGACACTCAAGACTGTCAAACAGTCAGTAGGAACTCATAACTTGTATAAGGTACGTGTTCTCAATCTTGAGACAATTATGAACACAGACTATGGATATGACTGCTTTGACTTACCAATTAGTGAGGTCTATAAAAGATCAACACTTGGGTATCTTGGGTATGTATAGGGTTGTGAACATATATTGTCAAGACAGAATCTACCCTCTGTTTAAGAGTAAGCGTTCCCTCGAGAATGTCACCAAGTTGGTTACTGAGTACTGCAGTCTTGTTGATAAGAGTTATCAACATGTTTGGTAATCATGAGAGGTGAATGGGACTCAAGGAATTCAAGAAGTAATCATGATTCAGGTTGATAGTGACCGTTTATCCGACTACCTGAATATGATTGCGAATGATGACGGTAGAGGGGCATTAGTACAACATATAAGTCTAGTTATCGCTTCGGATATGTTCTTTTGCGTTGAAGTTCAGTTATCGTTTTATAGTGGAGTAAACGTTAACTGATCAGTCGATTAGTTTGCTGATCAAAGAGTTTGGTCATGGGAATTAATCAACTGATATGAGCTAACAATAAAGAGCCTAGGAAGTCCCACTCTTAGCTCTGCCAGGATACTTGGAAAGACACTTGAGAAAGCTGTCAAGACAGGTTCGATCGATCGAAGTCATGGCAGGTTCGATCGATCGAGAATGGTTCAATCGATCGAAGTCCTTCGATCGATTGAAGGTTAGGTCGGTTATGGGAATCTATAAATAGGGCAGCTGCGTTCTGGAAAAGACGTTCATCGTTTTAGAACGTCAGAAGCTGTAGAAACTATTTTAGAGCCCCAAACCTTCTTCTTCATCTCTATTAGAGATCCCACCATCTCTAGTCTCTCTGGGAAGCATCCGCAGGAGACATAAGGGTGAAGACAACTCGGTGGAGGTTGCTACATCACCAAGGAAGAAGAAGAAAATCAAAATTGGGTTCAAGACACTAAGGTATAACTCTTGTCCCCTCTTGTGCGCATCTATGGAATTAACGAGTAGTAGATCTTGGGCTACCATGAAGTGTTTATAACTTAACTTTTCCGCTGCGCGTTTAAACTTTTAATTTAAACCGGTTTTTCCATCAATTGGTATCCGAGCCACGCTTGTTTGGATCTATAGATGCGTTTTTGGAACACTATTTTGATTTGCATGTTGATTTTAGAACTATTTTTGAAACTGCTTTGTCATAGATCTGTTTATGTAGTGTTATCGTAGCAGAGTACAAATCTGTGATTGCATAGGATGCAAGGCGGGTTCGATCAATCAAACATGTTTCGATCGATCGAACATTCTTTGTACTCAAGCGATCGAACAGTTTTCGATCGATCGAAACCTTCTGGTGTTTGATCGATCGAATGTAGTTAGATCGATCGAGACAGACTCTTTGTCAGGTTATCTGTTTCATAGTTTTAAAGAGTTTTGAAATTAAAAACTTTAATTTTAAAATATTCTGCAAATTTTTCAAATCATTATGTGAAACAGAATGTTCAAGCGATTGAACAGTGTTCAATCGATCGAAGGTTCGAGCGATCGAACGGTCTTCGATCGATCAAGCTGTGATAGAGAAGTAAGATGTTGTTTTAAGTTATAATTCAGTATGTAAAGAGTTTATATACTGTGTGAATCAATTAAGTGTTCCAATAGTTACACATATTTGTTATGTATGTGTGGATGCGTGTACGACTAATCCTTTTGCAGCTAGTTTAGTCACTATCTCCCATGGCACCAAGACTTTTAAATTTTGTATTTAAATTGTTTGAGATTGGTGCATGTTGTAATTTAAGTTTGGTTTGGTTTTTAAGGCATATGTAAAGGGCGCTGCAACTTCAATCCTACGAAAAGGAAAGTCACACCGGTTTCCCTAGCCTTTTATTTTGTTGTTGCTATTTCTATTTCTAGATAAATTGTAAGCTTCAAAATAATCATAGGACAAAGGTAATAGAATTAGAAAATCTATGAAGATGGAGCAAGGAGCTGTTGTCCATGAAGATGGAGCTGGAGGCGATCAAACCAAAAGGAGGTTCTATGGAGATAGAGCCATGGGAGATAGAGGCATCATTTGGATGTCTTTATTTTTAATTTTAGTTTTTTGTTTTATGTGCTTGGTTTGTGATTGACATTTAATTATATTGTTACTACTTGCATGCACGTAAAACAAGTTTTCTAAAATAAAATTCAAAAACCATTTCAACGCATTAGTAAACATTGGATGTTTATGGGTAATGTGTGAAAACATTTTTTAAAAGCAAAATCCTTATTTACTAAATCTAGTGGGAGAGGGTCTTATTAATAAACACCCACGATCTTCCATTAACGGTTCACTGTAAGATGAGTGGTGCATTCTGTGTCACATCGCCAGGGGTGATCATTCCATACGGAGGGTGCATTACTCATTGGTTACTAGATGTGAACTTCCTTTGATAGGATCAATCAGACGTATTAGAGGGTGACCCCCACACGGAGGCACTACTTGAGACGGTTGTGATTGGATCCTAGTTAATAGTACACACTAGCTAAGCTATGGATAAGGGATCTCACACAGGGCATTGTTCAGAAACTTAGAGATCAAAAAGGTTCGGGAGTCATAACTTGTTTTGCAAGAGTTGCATAGCGAACAAGTCATGATTAATCAAAAGATCTAACATTGACCACCACACGGAGGCTTTATTCTTTCGTTTCAATATTCCAGCTACTTTGGTTTAAAAATAAGGGTTTTTAAGGATTCTTTTATTTCAAACTGTCAAATTCTGATATCCATATTTATTTTGTTTGTTTGATTTTCAGTAATCATAATGTCTGGATCTGCATTTAGTCCACTTGCCACCATACTCACTCAAAACAAGTTAACTGAAAATAACTACACTGAATGGAAACGTAACCTTGACATTGTGTTAACTGCGGAGGATCACATATATGTCCTCACCACCCCAAGCCCTGAAAAACCCTCGGCAAATGCTTCGGCAGCTGCCAGACGCAAGTTCGACAAATAGAAGAAGTCGAATGGAATGGCTCGTTGATACATTCTGGCCTCAATGGCTGGTGTGTTGCAACACCAATTCCAATCGAATGATTCTGCCAGTGACATTATCAAGTCCGTAAAAAAGATGTTTGGGGAGCATGGCAGGCCTGCCAGACAGGTAGCCATGTAAAAGATAATGAGTGCAAAGATGTCGGAAGGGACTCCTGTCAAGGAACATGTTTTAAAAATGATTGGTTATTTAAACGAGATGGAGACCCTAGGTGCCAACATCGATGCACAGACCCAAGTTGATATGATCATCAATTCGCTGTCGCCTTCATTCGCTCAATTTAAACTTAACTATAATATGAATCAAATGAATTTTTTAAATGAGCGAATTGATAAGTTTTCTTTTGACAGCGGAAGGGGTGATCAAACCTGGGGTCAACATCTTGAACATTGAGAAAAGCACTTCCTCCTCCCGATCTACACCGAAAGGAAAGAAAGGGAAAAAAAGGTTGGTACTGGTGGTTCAAGTGTTGGACCGGTCCCTAAGATTGCAAAATCTAAGGGAAAAGGTAAGGGCAAAGGGAAGGTAGGTGGCCAAGGCAAAGGAAAGTGTTTCCAATGCGGCAACAAGGGCCACTGGAAGAGGAATTGTCCAAAATTCTTAGCTACAAGAGTTCAAGGTATGATTGAATCACATGTGATTGAAGTAAGTTTTATAACGGATACTTCAAACACTTGGTGCATTGATTCTGGTGCGACTAAACATATCTGTAATTCATTACAGGGGTTCATTCATTGCAGGGGTTTAGATCAACCAGGAAGTGCAGTGATGGGGAAATCGTACTTACTCTAGGTTCTAGCGCAGTCATTTCTGCGGCTGCTATAGGAGTCGTAGTTTTAGAATTTCTAGACAATAAAGTTTTGATTTTATCAGATGTACTTTACGTCCCTTCAATGAGACGTAATTTAATTTCAGTTTCTAATTTATCGAATAATGGTTATTCTTTTCATTTTGGAACTGAAGTTGTGATTAAAAGAAATAGTTTTTTTATATGTTCTGGTGTTAAATCAAATGGTTTGTATGTGATTACTCCCAATATTTCTATAGACTCTTGCATGGAACTTAATAACTCAGTGGTAATTGTACCATCTAAAAGAAAGGGACCTTCCACTAATCCAACAAGGCTTTGGCATATGAGGCTTGGTCATATCAATCTAAATAGGATTGGCAGACTAGTCAAAGAAGGGGTCTTAGGCAATTTGGTTCTCGAACCAATGGAAGTCTACGAGTCTTGTTTAGAGGGTAAGATGACCAAAAGGCCCTTTCCTGCAAAGGGCAATAGAACCAATGCATTGTTGGAATTAGTTCATACTGATGTGTGTGGACCAATAAATATTAGAGCAAGGGGTGGTTATGAGTATTTCATAACATTTACTGATGACCACTCTAGGTATGGATATGTGTACCTAATGCAGCACAAGTCTAAAGCCTTTGAAAAGTTCAAAGAGTTTAGGGCTGAAGTGGAGAAGCAATTGGGCAAACATATCAAGGCCATTCGATCTGATCGAGGTGGTGAGTAACTCTCTAATGAGTTTATTGATCACCTCGTACAAAATGGGATTCTGTCATAGTTGACTGCACCTGGTACTCCTCAGCAGAATGGTGTAGCGGAGAGAAGGAGTCGGACTCTTTTAGACATGACTAGGTCGATGATGAGTTATTCTGAGTTGCCATTATTCCTTTGGGGTTATGCTTTGGAAACCGCTGCTTACATACTAAATCTAGTACCAAGTAAATCTGTTCCCAGAACACCATGAGAGATGTGGATTGGGCGCAAGCCTTCTTTGCAACATCTCTGAATATGGGGGTGTCCGGCACATGTACTGAAAGGAAAGATGAGCAAATTGGATTCTAGATCAGAAGTATGTTACTTTGTGTGGTATCCAAAGGGTACTTATGAATGATATTTTTATGATGCAAGGGAACAGAAAGTGTTTGTTAGTACAAATGTTGTTTTCTTAGAGGATGATTATATCATAAACCATAAACCCAAGGGAAGGATAGATCTTAGAGAGATTGAAGGAGAGCCCTCAGTCCAACCTGCAATTAATAACGATGTAAATCAAGAAAACACCACTTCTTCACCCATTTCCGCACCGGTTCCTCGTCGTAGTAGGAGGATTATCAGCCAGCCTGATAGATATATGCTCTTAGGAGAAGTTTTTGA
This sequence comes from Hydrangea macrophylla, assembly GCA_033977485.1. Taxonomy (NCBI): domain Eukaryota; kingdom Viridiplantae; phylum Streptophyta; class Magnoliopsida; order Cornales; family Hydrangeaceae; genus Hydrangea; species Hydrangea macrophylla. The sequence goes on along the minus strand of CM066989.1, from coordinate 99,630,156 downwards.
AGCTGTCTCCATAGAATCTGAATTTGATCCTGCCACATACGAAGAGGCAATGGCTGGTGTTGATTCAGCTCATTGGGTTATAGCTATGAAGGCTGAATTGGAATCTATGGATTCTAATCAGGTTTGGGATCTTATAGAGCTTCCATCCAACATTAAACCCATTGGCTTTAAGTGGGTCTACAAGAGGAAAAGAGGATCTGATGGAAAGGTTGAGACCTTTAAGGCAAGGCTTGTAGCGAAAGGTTATACTCAGAGAGAGGGCATTGACTATGAGGAAACCTTCTCGCCGGTGGCCAAGCTCAAGTCCATCAGGATACTCTTATCCATTGCTGCATGCCTAGATTATGAGATCTGGCAGATGGACGTCAAAACTGCATTCTTGAATGGCAATCTTGAGGAGGACATCTATATGCAACAACCAGAAGGGTTCATAGCTGGTCGGAATGGTAACTTGGTATGCAAGTTGCAAAAGTCCATTTATGGGCTTAAGCAGGCATCTAGGAGTTGGAACATCCGATTTGAGCAAGCGGTCAAGTCGTTTGGTTTCATACAAAATCTGGATGAACCCTGTACAAGAAGTGTGAAGGAAAAGTGGTGGCTTTTCTTGTGCTTTACGTTGACGACATTCTACTCATTGGAAATGATGTAGCGGCATTGTCAACGGTCAAGGTTTGGCTAGCTAGTACTTTCAATATGAAGGATCTAGGAGAGACAAGCTATATTCTAGGGATAAAGTTCTTTCGGGATCACAAGCGAAAGATAATGGGGTTATATCAAGCTGGTTATATCGATAAAGTGCTAACTAGGTTTTCAATGGATAATTCGAAGAAAGGTTTGCTACCTTTCAGGCATGGTTTAGCGTTTTCTAAGGACCAGTGTCCAAAGACACAGGAGGAGAGGAATCGCATGACAGGAATTCCCCATGCTTCGGCAGTGGGAAGTCTCATGTATGCGATGTTATGCACTAGACCAGATATATGTTTTGCTGTTGGCATGGTTAGCAGGTATCAGTCGAATCCAGGTTCAGAGCACTGGACAGCCGTTAAGTACATTCTTAAGTACTTGAGAAGGACTTAAGATTACATGCTTATGTACGGTGGTAGTGAGTTAATTCCAGTAGGATACACTGACTCGGACTTTATGTCATATAAAGATTCAAGGAAGTCGACGTCCGGTCATCTCTTTACCTTGGGAGGTGGTGCTGTTAGTTGGAGGAGCATTAATTAGAAATGCATTGCAGACTCAACTACAGAAGCTGAGTATGTGGCTGTTTGTGAAGCCGCAAAGGAAGCTGTTTGGCTCAAGAAGTTCCTTATGGAACTCGAGGTGGTACCAGCGTCGCTGTCGCCTATTACGCTTTATTGTGATAATAGTGGGGCAGTGGCTCAGTCCAAGGAGCCAAGGAACCATGGAAAGGGAAAGCACGTAGAGCAGAAATATCATCTTATCCGAGATATTGTTCAACGTTGAGATGTGACTGTCACCAAGATTGCCACCGCTGATAGTTTTGCTGATCCGTTTACAAAGGCCTTGCCACAGAAGGTCTTTGATCGTCATCTAGATAGTCTAGGTCTCAAATGTAATCCTGTATGGTTGTGAGTGCAAGTGGGAGTTTGTTGGGTTTGTGCCCTCAAACCATTACTTTATGTATGAGACATTGACATTTTAATATATGGATATCAGCTTTACATTTCATTATGTATGTTCATTTCATGAGATGATTGTTAATCCTTAAGTGTCATAGTAAGTAATTTGTGTGTGTATGAGATATATACAAGTGAGATATGAATTACTATTCTTTGATACTTAGAACTTGTCACAGTGGATGATGAGACTGGATATCTCATCATGTTTACACTGTAGCATGATTGACTACCATTGGATGGAGTGATGAATCTCAATCACTAGAGTATAACTCTCAGTTAATATGCTAGTGCTTATAGTGCATTGACGGACCTGAGTTTTCTTATTGACACTCAAGGCTGTCAAACAGTCAATAGGAACTCATAACTTGTATAAGGTACGTGTTCTCAATCTTGAGACGATTATGAACACAGACTGTGGATATGACTGCTTTGACTTACCAATCAGTGAGGTCTCTAAAAGATCAACACCTGGGTATCTTGGGTATGTCATGTTCATAGGGTTGTGAACATATATTGTCAAGACAGAATCTACCCTCTGTTTAAGAGTAAGCATTCCCTTGAGAATGTCACCAAGTTGGTTACTGAGTACTGCAGTCTTGCTGATAAGAGTTATCAACATGTTTGGTAATCATGAGATGTGAATGGGACTCAAGGAATTCAAGAAGTAATCATGATTCAGGTTGACAGTGACCGTTTATCCGACTACCTGAATATGATTGCGAATGCTGACGGTAGAGGGACATTAGTACAACATAGAAGTCTAGTTATCGCTTCGGATATGTTCTTTTGCGTTGAAGTTCAGTTATCGTTTTATAGTGGAGTAAACGTTAACTGATCAGTCGATTAGTTTGCTGATCAAAGAGTTTGGTCATGGGAATTAATCAACTGATATGAGCAAACAATAAAGAGCTTAGGAGGTCCCACTCTTAGCTCCACCAGGATACTTGGAAAGACACTTGAGGAAGCTGTCAAGACAGGTTCGATCGATTGAAGCTAGTTCGATCGATCGAAGTCATGGCAGGTTCGATCGATCGAGAATGGTTCGATCGATCGAATGTTCGATCGATCGAAGTCCTTCGATCGATTGAAGGTTAGGTCGGTTATGAAAATCTATAAATAGGGCAGCTGCGTTCTGGAAAAGAAGCTTGTCGTTTTAGAACGTCAGAAGCTGCAGAAACTGTTTTAGAGCCCCAAACCTTCTTCTTCCTCTCTATTAGAGATCCCACCATCTCTAGTCTCTCCGGGAAGCATCCGCAGGAGACATAAGGGTGAAGACAACTCAGTGGAGGCTGCTACATCACCAAGGAAGAAGAAGAAAATTAAAATTGGGTTCAAGACACTAAGGTATAACTCTTGTCCCCTCTTGTGGGCATCTATGGAATTAACGAGTAGTAGATCCTGGGCTACCATTAAGTTTTTATAACTTGACTTTTCCGCTGCGCGTTTAAACTTTTAAGTTAAACCGGTTTTTCCATCAACCATATCCCAAGAACCAACGTAAACGGGCTAGAGATTCTAGTTTTGTGCACTCATGTGGCTGTAGTAAGACAAAGTAAGAAGAACCAAAGACTTTAAGGATATTATATTTAAGGGGTGGTTATATAAACACTCATACGGTGACTGAATATCAATAGTGGGAAAAGGGATACAGTTCATGGTGTAAATGGCAATGAGGGCTGCCTCTCCCCAAAATTGTTTAGGACATGAAGCAGATGTGAGAAGAGCTCGAACAATATTAAGAATATGTTTGTGTTTGCGCTCGACTCTCCCATTTTGTTGGGAGGTGCCTGGACATGAGCGATGAGGAAGAGTGCCATGCTGGTGAAGAAAATTTAGAACACCTTTTTCTTTATATTCTTGGGCATTATTAGCTCAAAACACTTTGATACTGCAAGAAAATTGAGTTTTGATCATGTTGGAAAAATCAAAGTAAATCTGGGGTAATTCAAATCGATTTTTCATTAGATATAACCAAGTGTATCGTGAAAAATCATCGACAAAGATTACATAATATTTGGATCCTCCAATTGTGACATTTAATGAGATGGTGAGCCCGAGGACAAGTCAAATCCAATGATTCAATGCTGAGGAAGAGCCAAATTGGATTTCATCAAGTCCATCGGACACAAGCCTGAGCTCAGGAAGTTGGCTTTCCTTGTGCTTTCGGGCTGATCAATGTTGATCACTTGTTTATATTTTCGAGATTGTGGGCCATGCTTGTAGACTTGATCATTACACTAGACTGGCTTGACCAATATTTTGGTTACTTTCATAATGGTCAGCCACATTATATGTTCATCTAACTACTTTGAAGGACATGGTGGGCCATATTGCTGTGTTGTATACATTTAACTATGTTTATCCAACAGAGCAGCTGAGGAGATTGTGATATGATCGGGCTGAACTAGGTTGGTCATTTAAGTCATTTGTTCAATTTGGGTAGGTGATAATCCTAATATTTCTCTTGCAGATATGGTTAAGTGATTGATAAGGATAGTTTCTCCATATCTTAATATTCAAAATATTATCACATATGGAAAATATTATCAGAATATGGAAGGGATAATATTGTTTGGAAAGATAATATTGGGAGATAATGTCAACCATTATTGTATAAATCTCTTGCTTGGGGTCATAAGTATGAAGGAGGTTTCTTCTTCGTATATGCTTTAATCAAAGCAGTTATGACTCATAACAATTTCTCTTTTCAAAACCTTTTCCAATCTCATAAGATTGATTAAAAGAAATGCTACCAGAAGTTCGAGAAATTTTCATTTTTAAAATTACACTGGTTTTACCCAAACCCATCATAACAAAACTAATTGACAATATAATTTTGGACTCTTTTGCAATCTCCAAAATAGAACCAAAAATTAATAAATTGTCTTCATATCAAGGCAAATACTTCATAACTGTATTTGTTACAAATACAATTGTCACTATCATCCTAAGAATTATTTGAAAAAATAGTTTGATAAACTTTTCATTCTACTGGTTGGGTACTAGTTTTAAACCAAATAAAGTGTATACAAGTATACACACTTTATAATCATTTGGATCTGTAAACTCTTCAGGTTTATCCAATTAAATTTTCTCCTCTAATTCTCTATTTAAAAAATAGTTTGAACATTCACACGATGATTATGTAAATTACAAATATTATCAACATCTAATAAAATTTAATGGATGTAAACCAGAATAATAGGTATCCAAGAATCAACATTTTCTTTTCACTAAGAACCCTTTACTACTTAAGTAGTTTCACATTTCTCAATAAAATCATCGGGTACAAAAGCCTTTATAAAGCTCCATTACTTCCTATCATTCGACATTCAAATGGTAAATCTATAGTTTCCAAACATAGTTGGAAATAATATAACCCATCTTATTTGAATCTCTTCTTTTCAAAAATAACATTTGAAACGGTATCCTATAGTATCTCTTTTAAAAGTAAATGTATAAATTTTACTTTTCAAAGTCTTTTGAGGCTTATTATGGTTCAAACCCGGTGCCATGATCTCTATCATGCACTCTAAATTTCATTTATAGATGGGACAAAGACAGGAGATTGAGGACCCCCACTATTCCTCAATTTTTAAAAATGAAATTCATGCTCATAAAAATTGGTATCAATATACTCAAAAGTCGTCACATCAATTTGTATGTCTAAAATTCTAGAAGCATTATTATTAAATGCATGTCCCAAAAAACACATTCTATGGCTTTACTTGCAAGGTCCTAAGGATTAAAAATCCTATCATTAGTCAAATAACCCAATATCTGAAATATTAAAATTGAATTTTCTATTTTCCCAAAAAAAAAAAAATGTTTCTAGAGTAGGGTACTCTATTAAAAAATAAAACACGTATTTTACTAAGGCTTGTCCCCAAATTTTTGAATCCTCTTAATTTAAACTCAAATGGAAAAAATATTGCGAATTAACGCTAGTGGGTCAAACGGGGAAATGAGCTTATAAGAGACCTTTCACATATTATATGTTCAAACCAGCATATCCCCAACTATAATATAATATACCACCGACCATGTGACCTGCACATGTCCATGGTGCAGGTACTGAACTCTCTACATACTGAAATCTCTTAGAATGACAAACTCATCAAATGCCACTTTGAATTCAATCTTTGAATTATGATAAAAATCGCACTTAAATAACTCATTTAAAACCAAAATTTAACCACACATATATATTGGCTATTTCAAGCCTACATTCAATCTTCTCTATTCTTTACGTCACAGTCAAAGGAAAATAAAACTGAATACGACTCAATTCAAAATTGAATCCCTTTTTTTTTTCAAAATAACTGATGCGATTTAGTTTATTCACATGTGACATATTGGAACAATCTTAACTAAGTTCTCTTGCTAAACCACTCACTCTAGATGAAGCCATATTTCTGAAAACCTATAAACTATGAGGTTTGCTGGGTTAAGAAGCAGCAGGAAAAAATACAGTAGTCTTAGTGGCCATTATTATCCCTTACGAGTCCCAGTCAATAATTACTTCCACTGATATTTTCTTCAAGCTGTTGGGTATTTAACATGCAGTTTTTTCCTTTTTATAACCACATATATATATATATACACACATATATATATATATATGCACAAATGGTCTCCAAGCTTTCATGACACAACTACTGGAACTAGTATTGAATCATGGCCAAATTGATAAAACAAATCTACATCATGAGCAAACAGTGGACAGTACTTAACCAAACCGTTCCACTATGTGTTCTATTGTATTGGTTTTTCATTTACCTCTATTTTCTAACAAAAAAATATAATAATATATATCCAAAGGTACGTTGGGTTGCAAACACGAAATTATCACAGACGTAGTGGATGAGCAATATTTAACTAAACCATAAAGACTAAGGCTTTGATTGGCTTATGGGCTATTTAATCAACAATAGAACAAAACGTCTTAAAATTGTTGGAACATATAAATAGGATTAGAAAAAAATTATCTGATCAATAGCCTCTTTAACAAATCATGGGCCGAGTCGCGAATCTCGCTCTCTTGAAGACGTTTCGCAGCTCTGCCCAAAGTGTGCAAGCAGTTTGTACTTGCCACGCCGTCCCCAGGATAAAACAGGTCAGAATCACCTATGTCTCAATTTCTCTTGCACATCGAGAAAACTGGTATACTAATCACCCTTCAGACTTAGTTGCTCAGTAATCACAAGACTGTAAAACTCCTTTTAATATGGAAACCAAAAGCTCACTGATTTTCCTTCTCTAAAATTTGAAAGTTTTCAATAAATGAAGTAATTTTTTTTTGTTTTTTTTAGAAGAATCAAAGTGGGAGTGGGAGACATGTCTATCATCTATCTTTTATCCATCTCAATCAAAAATAGGTGATATACAGCTACAAGAGTAATAGTAACTTTGTAGCTTTCAATGTCAAAATATTCCAATGGTACATATAACATATAACTAATATTTAATGTATTCTACAAACAATAACATACCCTTAACTATTTTAATTGGAGCAGCATTTACACCATAATGATAAAAGTTAATAATTTGTATTTTAAAATCATCAAAATACAACAATGATGATGAAGTCTTAGTCTTGATAGGGATTATAGTGAAGGTAGCTCCAATGAGAAAATCCCCGAAATGGGTATGATGTTTAATTCTATTGAAGATGTTAATCAATTTTATACGGAATATGCTTTCATTACTGGCTTTGGTATAGCAACAATAAGATCACATCTAGGAGAAGATGGAAAAATGAAGTACTTCACACTTTCTTGTGCTCGGGGAGGTAAACCAAAGAAACAAAGGCAAAAATCCATTTTGTGGAAAGCCCTCAACAAAAAACTGACTGCAAAGCTAGGATCAATGCTACAATTTGCAATGATGGGCGCTATATATTATCCCTTGTTGTTCTGGATCATAATCATGCTATTAGTCCAAAAAAGTCACGGTTCTACACTTGTAACAAGAGGTTGGGGCTGAAAGCAAGAAAACGTCTTGAATTGAATGATCAAGCAGGAATAAAGTTGAGTAAAAATTTTCAGTCATTGTTGTAGAGGCAGCGGGTTATGAAAACTTACAATTTGGTGAGAAAGAATGCAGGAATTTTATCGACAAAATAAGGAGATTAAAACTTAGAGAAGGAGATGCTCAAGCTATTCATAATTATTTTTTTCAAATTCAAAAAAGAGATTCAAACCTATTGTACTCCTTAGACTTGGATAGAGAAGGATGGTTGGGGAACATATTCTAGGCAGACACTAGGTCTACAGCTGTGTATGACTCATTTAACGATGATATTACATTTGACACAACATATTTGACAAGCAGGTATGATATGCCTTTCGCTCCGTTTGTTGGCGTAAATCATCATGGTCAATCGACATTAATGGGTTGTGGTCTATTGTCAAATGAAGATACAGAGAGTTTTGCATGGCTTTTCAAGACATGGTTGGATTGCATGTATGAACATTCACCAAAAGCCATAATTACAGATCAATGCAAAGCCATACGAGCAGCGGTGCTAGAAGTGTTTCCAAAAGCAAACCACTATCTATGTAGGTGGCATATATTGAAAAAAGTTCCTGAGAAATTGAGAGGATGCGTTGATTATAAAACGATTAAGAAGCTTCTCAAGAAAATTGTTTATGACTCTTTAAGAATCAATGAATTTGAAGAAAAATAGAGGAACATGATAGAGCTATACAACCTTGAAAATAATGAGTAGCTGAAATCATTGTATGCAGATAGAGAACGTTGGGTTCCAGTGTTTGTAAGATGCACCTTTTTGGTTGGAGCCAATGTAGTGAAAGCATGAATGCATTTTTTGATGATTACATTCATTCAAAAACTACTTTACAGCAATTTGTTGTGCAATACGATAAGGCTTTGAGTAGGAAGGTTGAGAATGAAAAACATTCAGACTTCCATTCATTCAATGCTAACATACCCCTCATAACTGCACTTCATATGGAAAAGCAGATGCAATCAGTTTATACACATGGAATTTTAAAAAAGTTTCAAGATGAGATAAGGGATTTAATCTACTGTAATGCTGCGCTTTCTAAGAAAGAGGGAGCAATTCACACATTTTAAGTCACAAATAATAGTAGAATGAAAGACATTGATGGTAAGATTAGTGAGCAAATAATTTATGAGGTTTGGTATAATGTAGATGAAGTTAAAGTACAGTGCATTTGTCGTTCATTTGAGTTTAATGGAATCTTGTGTAGGCATGTAATTTCAGTTCTTTTGAAGCTAAATAACTTAGAAATCCCATCTCAATACTTTCTTGAGCGTTGGAGAAAGGACATAAAGCGACCTCACACTCTTAAAAGTTGTTCTCTAGATGAGTTGAAGAATTCCGATCAAAAGTATCGGCGGTACGACAAGTTATGCGAAAATTTTTTTCAATTCGCTGAAGTTGGGTCTTTCTGCAAACATAACTATGAGTTTGCGTCTACCAAAATGGATGAAATGAACAAGCACCTTGATAATTCATCATGTCAGAATGGAAAATGTGAGATCTGTCCTTCACCAAATTTAAGAGAAGTTAGTGTTAACAAAAGCACTATAAATGAATCATGTATCAATGATAAGTCTCTTGGGAGCTCTCATTCAGATAGGAGGGTGCTCAGTCCTCTACAAGTATCTATGAAAGGTCAGCCCAGATCGAAAAGGAAAAAGACAAAAGTAGATCAAATGGTCAACAAAGCTAAGAAAAAGGTATGTAATCTCCAAAAGAAAATTTGGTTTTGACCTCCATGACTCTTATATTACAAACAATAAATGTATTTTCTAATTGATATTCATTGTTATATACCTATATTTCAATCTCATGTTCCAAGCTTCTAAGAAAAGAGATGCTATCCAAATAGATCATCATGGTTTACAGATGATTAAAAGAAATAAGGTGTTCTATTTAGTATTACTTATAATTAATACGTCATAGTATGTTATTCCAAATACTTTTGTGGTTTTTATTTATGATAATACAATTTGTGGTAAAAGCAACAGACCAGTCCTTTAAATCAGCATGCCCAAGATGCTTGGTTCAATCAATCTTTAAGCTATAGTCAACTTTTACAGGTACATTATTCATGTTTTTTTATTTTTTTCAGTTATATTTGTACATCAAAAGGAACTCAAATCCAACATAAATTCGTTTATTGTCCACAGCAAATTTCTAAGGATTCACCCATTGATAATAGTGACAATAGTGGTGGAGGTGGTGATCCAAATAAAGGGTAACATTTATTGTGTGTCATTTCTCTCTCTCTCTCTCTCTCTCTCTCTCTCTCTCTCTCTTGATTAACAAAATATTCACTTTACTTTTTTTTTTGATCTCAGAAATTCATGATCAGTTGCTACTTACAGAAGAGTTTGGAGATTTGAGCCTTTGAGGACAAGATAAGTGTTGGCCCGAAATGGAAACCTTAGAGCGGGGTGAATAAGGTTTTAGCGGAAATAAACCTTTTTAAAACATTATTGCAAATTAAACACAATCACAAACAATTATGTAAAGAGTGAAGGGAAGAGAAACTTGCAAATTGAGTTTTTAAGTGGTTCGACAATCCGCACACCGCGGCCTACGTCCACCCCTCAAGAATACCTCTTGAGGATTCCTTTAATCCGACCTACTTACAGGTGTAGATCAAACCATTACAAGATTCTTCAACTCTCCCAAAGAAGAGCACCTCTTCTTTGCACACAATGGTTACTAACCCTCACTCTTTACAAATAAGTAATTTGGGTACAAATTGAGCTCTCTCTCTAGAGTGAATGAATAAAATTATAGCTCACCCAACAACTCCTTAGTGAGTGGATAATACAAGTAAAAGCTCACTACAATTTGCTCTCTCAAGAATTACAATTGAAATCAAGAACAAATTGATTTTTCACTCAAACTAGGGCTCAAATATGAATGTGTTTAAACGAGATGTTTGAATGATTTTCCTTGATTACCCAACCCTTGAAATCATCCCTATATATAGCTTTTAAACATATATGATCGTTGGGGGTTTTTGGGGGTGTAAAAATAATTTTTAAAAAGTTTAGAAAACTAGTCGTTATGTGTTTCAGCGCGATCCAATCGACTGAAAAATCGCCCAGTCGACTGAAAAATTTGTAGCAGTAGCTACATTTCAAAAACATAAAAGTGTAGACTTTTTTACAATCCAATCGATTGTAACAGTACCTCCGGTCGACTGGACATGAAATTATTCAGTCGACTGGACATGAAATTATTCAGTCGACTGGTTTTTGCTGGTTTTTCGCAGACTGACATCTCTTTACTAAAACGGTCATAACTCACTCTACAAAATTCGTTTTGTGATCCATTTGAAGATTCGGAAACTAGATTAAAATACCTTTTCAACCATAAAAAACTCAACATCTAGTTCCTTACCAATTAGATCAGATTTGCCTTTAAAGTTGACCCATCTGCAAAGGATTCTTGATTTTGACTTGACCACTAGAAAACTTTTGTGATATGAATTTAATTGAGTGGTCTAAGTATGTTTAGGTCCTTGAAAGTATTTTACAGTATGAGAGTAAGGATCCTAAAGTCTAATTAAAGTTTCTTGAGCCCCTATGAGTGATTGATCAAAAAGCTTACAAGTAAATTCTAGTCTTCAACCAAGGATGAAAAATCTTCAAGTCTTCAAGCTTGATCCTTGTTGAGCTCCATCACTCTTGGACTTCACCATATGCTATCTCATGATCTCAAACAAAATTAGAACATTTAAGTTCATGAATAAAGAGACTAACACAATGAAAATGACATGATAATTCATTGGAATAGAATCATTAAGAATATGCAATTATCACTAGATTTGTCATCATCAAAACAAACATAAATAATGCCTTAAATAAATTCAAGGCTAACAATTTCCCCTTTTTTGATGATGTCAAAACATGCAATAGAGATATAGCAATTAAAGCACAAAGAGAATCATTTTCATGTTATCATCAAAGTAACATGAAATACAAAGTATGAATCCAAGAATGATAACTTTCTAACAATCTTTATTATCATTTCTAACACTAACATTCTCTATCTCTATCATTTTCCCCCCTTTTTGACAACAACAACAAAAAGACGGGAGTTTGAACTAAAAGTTTCCCCTCAGGATAAGCAAACATATCATGGAGGCAATAGATACCAAAACAACTAAAGTGAACATAGAAATATGTTCTCCCTCAATATATGCACATATATGAATGAACATCAATTATAAGATCAAGATTATGCATTATCTCCTTAGGAGGATGGAATAGCTATAAACATCAAAACAAAATAATTTGATAAATCAAACAAGATTAGCATGCTATCAAAATTAAGAGAAATATCAAAACAAGTTAATCTAACTTACTCCTACTAGGCTTAATGTGAGAAATTTAACCATTGTCCAAGCACCTCTTGGATGCAACATTTGCCAAGGAGGTAGGAGAGGAACCTTTCATAACCCAAATCATGTTAATTTTTCTTTTATGTTGACATTTGTAATTAACATGCCCCTTTTTCATGCAATAATGATAAGTTATATGAGGGAGGGTCTCATTTGAGATTGATTCCTTAACAAAGAAATTCTTGTGAGAATTTGAGAATTTAAAGTAGAAGGTGTGGATTTTGCAAAGAAGCTTTTGTACTTCTTTTCCTTGTATGAGGGATTAAATCCCAAACTGGCTTTGTCAAAAACACATTTTTGCTTTCCCAAAAACATATTCAAATTTTGTTCACCTTGTGTGAATTTTGCCAAAGTTTTTGTCAAATCCTCCACCTCCTTTCCCAATTCAACCTTTTCTTTTTCAATAGATTTACTTGAAGATTGATTGATTGAAACAAGTTTTTCTTTTCTCAAAATTTCATTTTGAGATTTAAATCTTCTAATTTCTTTCTCAACTCCAAATTTTCTTTTTCAAGCTCATTTAATGAGAGATTCACAAAATTGTGGGAATTTCTCAGTCTTTTACTCAATTTGACAAACATAATTGAAATTTCTCACTAGTTTGTTATCCATCTATGTGATTTCTTGATATTGATATTGTTTATGCATAATTTCTCTGTTTATTAGATAATAACACAAAGGATTGGGAATTTCTCGATATTTGAATCAGATATTTCACAACAAAGTGGCAATTTCTCAGTTTTAATGAGAGATTCACAAAATTGTGAGAATTTCTCAGTCTTTTACTCAGTTTGACAAACAAAGTTGAAATTTCGCACTTGTTTATCGAGAATTTACGTGAATGGTTGCAATTTCTCAGTCTTTTAATGAAAATTTCGATATTCTAAATTAGTTACAATTTCTCAAAATTTTTTTTTCATATTTCGTATATCAACTTCCGCAAAAGATCTATCCATGAATTTTACAATAGGTATTAGGTTTAGTTTGGTGCAAGGTCGGATCTGTGTAGGGGGGGGGGGGGGGGGGGCTCAAGCCCCCCTAAGTTTTGAAAAAAATCTTTTTATACTCTATAAAAGAAAGTTATATTTAAGTTAAGCCCCCATAAATAATTAATTAAGCCTCCTATTCTATTAGGCCTTTTGTGACATGCTGGATAAAATCGACGAATAAGGCAGGATAATAATTTTGTCTGATAAGCTATTATGTTATCCTGTGTTTGGAATGTGCCCGGATGATAGTTCCGGATAATAACTAATTTATTGCTTTTTAACACCAAAAAGATTGCAAATAAAATAAAAGATATCTGAAAATGAAAAATGGGAAAAAAAAACAGACCAGATAAAAGGTAGATCTAAAGAGAAAAAAGGGATCTGGAAAAAAAATTCTAAAAATGAAAAAGAGAAAAAAAGAAAAAAAAAAAGGAAAAAAAAGGGATTCGGAAAAAACAAAACAGATTTGAGAATGAAAAAGTAAAAAAAAAAAAAAATGGGATATGAAAAAAGAAAAGAAAAAAAGAGATCTGAAAAAAAAAATTTATTTTTTTGTCCCAAGAAGTTATCTCAAACTTCTAATCCCACCTAATACCCCCCTCCCATGGGTTAGAGTTATTGCACTTTCCATGGGATGAAATCTAGTTCAGGACTATTTTATCCTGTCCAATAACGCCACCAAACACCGGATATGATAAAAGTTATATGCCTTTTTATCCTGACCGCCCAAAGGTTTAGGGTTTGTGTTATGGTAATTAAATTAGGGAACTTCTCTCTATACGAAAAAAAAAACTTTTACTATGCTATAGGTGATTTTGCATGGATTTGTACAGAATACTCGGAACTCCCTAGACTTAAAGAGAATCATTGAATTCTCTAGAGTCTTTTAGAGACTTGTACAAAATATTAAAAATAGGGTGACCTTCTAGAAAGATTACTTTATTAGAATGTCCAAAACTTCTAAAATATTATCATGAGTTTCTATTCTATTGGATGATCGCCCCTTATATAAATCATGTGCATTAACCGTACTTACTATTATTTATAAATAGAGTTACCTTCATCAAAATTATTCAAGAGTTATAAAGTTTCTCAAGAAAAAACTACACTTTATAGAATTATGCAGATTATTGACCGAGTAGTAAAAAGTGCATACTTATGTGCTTTTTCTACTTCTTCAAATCTCTTTTATCGTCAATTATGAGAATCATACTTAAGTCTTGTAACACGTAAAAGATAGCCCCATGTGCCAAATCCCTGGATCCACCCCTGGTTTGGTGCCCTTTTTGAAGACCATGAATGACATACAACTCAGACAAGAACACATCAATGCTTTGCAAAGGACACTTTCTAGCACCTTTTCGAAGTTGTTCTCACAAAGAGGCTCATTGAACACCGAAAGCACGATGATATCACTATGCGTATTGTTAAACAATACAAGATCGCAAGCATCACACTTTCAAGATTGGTGGTGTTATTGTGAAGCTTGGTCCATCTGATGTGTCCTTGATATTAGGTATAATTAATGGAGATAAAAGTATTGACCTCTCAAAAACCTCGGAGGTCTGTTCTCCATTTGTAGAGAGACCATTTGCAAATGACAAAGATCTCAGGGTATCAAAGGTCAAGACCGTGATAGCCGAACCTACGGTCGAACACACCCAAGAGCATGTGGCAAGATTGCTAAGCTTACTACTTTGTGGGTCTTTTCTTTTTTTCATCTGCTGGTGATAGAGTGCGATGGGGATTCATCAAGTACGTTGAAAACCTAGACAAAATGCGCAAAATTGTTGAGGAACTTCTAAACTCTATAACCAAATCATACAACGATCCTTTAGGTTTAACCCACTACATATTTGGACTTAATTCCATTTTACACATAATTTACTCACAAACTAAATTGTAATTTGTCACTGACTTGGTGGATGATACCAGAAATTACCACAAGGCTTGGGTAGGATTGGTCCACACATTTCTGAACATGAGAGGCAATTCCTTTACAAAGGATGAATATGAAGCATTTCAGTTGGGCCGACAATATCAGTTCAAACAAACTTGACACACACCTGGGTCTTTTTGTAATCCTTTCCTAGACTATAAGCATCTTCTTGCTAGTTAGTTTTTAATTTGATACACTAATGTTTGGTAGATTTTGGTTAATATGGTATTAGGACGAAATATTTTTGGTGAATACTGCGAAAATTTTTTGTGAATCTACAACGAAATATTTTTGATGGATATCTCAATGTTTAATACGACATTCTCAATGTTTACTAAGAAGTTCTCAATGTTTATTGATCATATCTTCAATTTAATTGTAAACTTGTCATTTATTTATCAATCTTAGCAAATCACAATATTTACTGAGTATTCTGTGACTAAATAGCTGACCACTCAGTAAATATTCAAAATATAGTTACCAAACAGCCCGACTTGTGAGGAAAAGGTGGAATGTTGAAATTTCTCACTGTTTGTTGAAATTTCATTATGTGTATTGAGAAATTGTCAATGTTCATTGGTCATATTTTTAGTGTAAGTTGTAAACTTTTCATTATTTATCAATCTCAAGAGATTTACTGAGAAAATTGTAATATTTACTGAGTATTCAGTGACTAAATAGCTTACCACTCAGTAAATATTCAAATATAGTTACCAAGCAGTTTGACTTGTGAGGAAAATGTGGAATGTAGAAATTTCTTACTATTTGTTGAAAAATTCATTGTGCGCCGAGAAAATCTCAATGTTTATGGGTCATATCTTCAGTTTTAGTTGTAAAATTATCGTTTATTTATCAATCTCAGGAGATTTACTGAGAAAATCGCAATATTTACTGAGTATTCATATTAAAGCAAAATATTTTCCATTGAAGCGAAATATTAGCATGTTATCCAAAAAAAAAATATATATATATATGTATATATACACAAGACGGCAAAACATCAATAAAAAATATATAAGAAAACTCAATCATATTCGATGAGAAATTCTCAGTTTATTACGAGAATTTCTCACTAAACGTTTAATCATCACCTTTTCCATGATGAACAATTTTTCTTTCGAAAATCTCCAACACCACAATCGCAAATACACGTAGACGCATATATATTATTTAGGTTTGTATTACAATGACAAACCACACTATATGAACCAATTATGCAAAACATTTGATATAATTTGAATTTCAACGCAAGATCATGGTGAGTATATTAAGGAGTTCCCTTGAATTAAGGGAACATAATCTCATTATTAGCTAATGACATTTAATTCAAATCTATATCTATATGTCTATACATAGGTAAACATATATATATATATATGTATATCACTTATAATGGGAGTAAGGGTAGTTTAGACATTAAAAAGTTATTAAATTGGGGGAAAGGACATATTTCTAATTAACATGCCTAACCAAGGGTCTATTTCTAATCTAGCCCTTACGATGGATTAACTTCTAATTAAACGGCTGGAGAGGGACTACTTCTTATATTTTTAATATATATATATATATATATATTATAGGCAAGTAAAGTGACAATAAGTAATAAACATACATACATTGATAGAGAAAACCCTCAACATGACTTGCACACACACACACAATGTTTTAACATACAAGGTAGGTTGACAGAGTTACATGACATTACAAGTTTGTTTAGTACTTATCATATCATCAAAGATCAAGATTATGCATTCATTTTATTACTTCCCACGTACAACTGATAAACTTCCAGCAGAGCCTTAAGAAATCAACACTTCAAAAGTTTGGCCTCACATTTAGGCGAGATGCTACCTTCTGACCCAGAGACTTGTCGGCCTGCCAGCCACCATCCAATATTGTATTAGTACATACAATTCCCAATTCTCTCATATATATTTACCTTACAAATCACATAAAAGTGATTCAGTGAGCCCGTCACACCATGTCACCATGTTGGCATGGTTTGACGGTTTAATTGTATTGTGACATGTGACTTTTCACATTCATTCAAATGCCACATGTTTTCATACAATTTAGGCGCCACACCATGTCAGCATGGTGACGTGGTGTGACGGGCTTACTGAATAATTTATCCAAATCACATATATCTACAATTTGAGAAACACGTGAAAAAAGAAAAGAAAAAAAGGCAAGGAATCTCTCACCTGAGACAAGTATGAAATCCAGATACTGCGGATCTCATGGGTCACGCGTGGGTCAGATAAAGCCTCAACAAACCGGCAGATAAACCGCTCTTGTCTGGAAATGTAAGATTAACATGAGAGGAAAATCAAACATTAATTATTATGAAAATGTTATAAACCATCTAAAAAAATTTAAAAAATCAACCATTGGGGAGACAACAATAAGGTAAATACCTGTCTGGTGCCCAGGATCGGAATCTGTCTCCAGGTTGCTTGAAGTTGTTCTCCTTCTCGATGGTGCACTGCAATATTTATACGATCAAGAGGAATTCATGTTACTACATATATATATATATATATATATATGCATGCTACATTATTGTCAAATTGTGAATCGAATCGCGAATCAGACCCTAAAAAAACTTTCGAATTAAACAGACGTTAACCCCTATATTGATGAACAATTAACTCTGCCGAAGTAGAATTTCAACTGATCAACAACTCTAAAGTTTTACACAATTGAAGGGGAATTTAAACTCTATTGACACTATTGAACTTATTTAAACAAGACATAAAAGGCAAACTTCAACATTTAAATTAAGCAAGAGGTAGTGATAGTTACTGACCCTATCACGCTTTCCTGTCAAAATTACAGAAGGAAGGGGGAATTTCTCAGCATGACGAAGTGGATCAAACCTCGAAGGGAAGTAATTAACCTGAAAAAGCATCATATTTATAGAGTTCAATCAGAATGGATAGTGAATGCAGCTAAATAATATAAATGCTACCTTACTTAGCATCTTATACCAATATATTAATACACATGGTAGATATAAATATACCTCCTCATCCCTATGCATGAAATTCATGAACCCCTCATGGTGATCATTGTGATGGGCACACTTTGGAGCATTAGCTGGGAGCATAAGATGGTTGGGTCCAAGACGATGCCTTTGAGTATCGCCATAAGCGAATATTCGACATTGGAGCATCTTATCATTTGAAAAGTAGACACCGGGAACAATGTTAGAAGGAGAAAATGCAAGCTGCTCATTCTCTGAAAAGAAGTTATCGATGTTCTTATTGAGGACCATGCGCCCTATTGGCTGCATCGGCAAGATGTCCTCTGGCCAAGTCTTGGTCACATCAAGCGGATCAAAATCAAATCTATCCTCATGATCGGGATCCATGGTCTGCATGAAAAGTTTCCACTCGGGATAGTTTCCAGCAGCAATCGAGTCATACAGATCCTTGGTGGCGTGGCTGTGATTAGATCCACCAATTCTAATGGCCTCTTCCTCTGTCAAACACTTCACTCCACAAGTAGGTTTCCATGTCAACTTGATATAGGTTACTTTTCCAGCTTTGTTGATAAAAGTGTAGGTATGCACACTCGAGCCTTCCATGTGTCTGTAATCTTGTGGAATACCCAAGTCATCGTAGAAGAAGGTGAATGTGTTTAAACTCTCTGGAATGTGGGAAAAGAAGTCGAGGTATCTCCAAGCTTCCTGAATGTGGGACTTAGGGTTGGGCTTCATAGCATGGATCAAGTCCGGGAATTTCATTCCATCACGGATGAAAAAGATTGGGAAATTGTTCCCAACAAGATCAAAGTTACCCTGTATATATATATAACAAATTAAGGGGAAAAAAAATGACGTTCGTCAGAAACTCAATTTATTTTATCAACAAGAACGCCTTATAACCTCCAAATTAAGAAAATCCCCTTCACGTCAACAACACCAGGGATCGATCGTAATTAAACTCTTGTAACTCTCGTGTATGTTTAATTTGACATGATATATAATGCAAAATCAACTTTGTGGACATACGCTTTAATTATATAGGTATTTCAACAAGAAAACCACCATATGTACATTGCACTCTTAATATTGGTAGCTTAATCTATAGACAATTAGCAGAATCATAGCACTGTGCCATATCAGGAAAAATGCACAAGATTGATCCATGCACAAATGGGCTGTCTATGAGAGCAACAGTCTATTAGAAAAATCATGCTTTAAAGTTAAATAAAGTTCCAATTATATTTCATCAAAAGTTGGCAAAGTACTGTACAATTTTTTTTGTATACGAAAGGGACCTAGCTACTTTTTTCTATCACCAGAATGGAAGAACTGTCACATAAAAAAAAAATTGCCTTAAATTTGGTAAAATGCTTTAATGTATTGGGTAGTCCACACATAATTAGTAGTTGAAAAAAAAACCATTGTCGCGTCTGACCTTCAATTTTTACTTTCCTTAACTTCAAAGCGAGCGAAAGAGTAGTAGTAGAAAACACAGGCTCACCTCTCTTGTATAAAACTTGACAGCAAAACCACGGGGATCCCTAATGGTTTCAGGGCTGCCACGCTCGTGGATAACAGTAGAGAAACGAACAATGAGAGGTGTCTGGACTCCAGGAGCTCGAAGGAAATCTGCACAGGTGAGATGAGTGATGTCATGGGTCACCTCAAAGAAACCCTTAGCACTGGCTCCCCTTGCATGCACAACACGTTCTGGGATCCGCTCCCTATCAAAATTAGCAACTTTCTCCACCAAATGATAATCCTCAAGAAGAATAGGCCCTGTAAGTCCACATAAACAAATTAAGGATAATTAAATGGAGAATCAATTCTTAAGAACCTGTTTGGAAAAGTAAAGAACCAATTCTGTGGTCCCTTAATGAACTAGTTTTTTTTTTTAAAAAAAAACTATAATTCAAGCGTTTGATGAATGACTATTTCTTGCACATGTTTGAGTCCGTGTCCAGTCTAATAAACCTCTTAAAATTGAATATTTGTCAGCCCAAAATACACTTGGATCTCATAAGAATAAGATTAAAATTGGACTTGGACTTGGACCGAACAAGATTCTAGTTTGGACATTCCCAAACAGGCCCTGAGGAAAAAAAAAAAACACACTAAGGGCTTAAAAGGTTTAACACCTATATTAAAACCTTGGTCCATTGAGAATCAAGAATTACAAAAAAAAAAAAAAAAATTTCAAGGATTAAATTAGAGGTAATATATTTGATTGGAAATTAAATACCTCTAATTCCAACAGTTAATGCAGCGTTATCATTATACACTGGAGAACCAGAATTTGTAGTGGTGAACGGTGAGTTGTAAGCACTCGAGGGGCGGTACTGCATAATCAGATGAAGAAAAAAAAAAAAACACAATTAGTCGACAAAGAAGTTAATTGAACAAAAAAAAATTTAAAAATTAAAAGAAGATGACAAGTATGAATGATGTGCCTCCTTAAAATGGTGTGACAAAATTTCTTAAAAATTAATTACTATTTGTCATGCTCACATAATCATATAATTAAAACGTCGCACCATATCAATATAATGACGTTGTATTGAATAATTTCACCATTTGAACACGTGCATGTAGTATTAAAAAGAAAACATAAGGATCTATTGTTAAATTAGAGGAATCTCTACCTGTATCTCGCTTATTAAATTGTAACTTGCTATATTTAATTTGATATCTGATATTTGAATAAGAGTTCTATTACATTCACACAGATTGGTACATAAATTTAAAGTATAGTATGTCAAAAAGTGTGGACAAAATGTATATATCTAGCATTATTGTTTGAATAAATAAGGAGACAGTAACTTGATACAATTGAGTTTAGAGAAACTTTTCTTTTTTATTTATTTTTTTCTTTTTTATTGATAGTGCTTAACCACACGTACAATTTGTAGTATCAACAATGTTAGGGACACTAACAAATCTCACTAACACTCACACTCTATCTCTCTTCTAGTGACACTGTAGGGCCTACTGCAGACCCTACAGTGCCACTAGAAGAGAGATAGACTGTGAGTGTAAAGGTTAGTAAAATTTGTTAGTGTCCCAAATATTACTCTTTGGAGTATAAATGAGAAATGCTAACTACACATATTGGAGTCACCGAATGGATTGACAGACCAGACATCATATGTGTCACTTGGTACTGGGGCCCACTGTAGCTGTTATCCACCTGTATTTGATCGCCTTCTCAAATGGATTGACAGCGCACATATGTATTTTTTTGTGTCCCTTTTGTGTTTTTGTGAGTATTTTTTTTGTGATCATTTTTTATCCCTAACATTATCCCAATATATTTATAGAATAATGTTAACAGTCACAAAAGAGTTACAAAAGAGTCACAAAGAGATGTTCACAAAAGGATGTGACATCCCACGTGACCACATCCAAATATTAGTGAGATAGAGTGTGGGTGTGAGTGTTAGTGAGATTTGGTAGTGTCCCAAATATTATTTAGCATTATTCATATTTACAAGGGTAATGTTAGACCCATACCCAAATCTCACACCCATCAATCCACAATCTGACGTGGACCAATGAAAACCTCCTCTCCTCATTGGTGTAGATGAATGGGTGTGAGATTTGAGTGTGGATCTAGCATTATCCTATGAATGAATGAAAACCTCCTCTCCTTATTGGTCCACGTCAAGGTATAGATGAATGAGTGTGAAATTTGAGTGTGGGTCTAGCATTATCCTATATATATATATATATATATATATATATATATACAGTCAGGCTCTAAAGATGGCTCTCTCTCTCTTTATTAAAGAGAGAGCCTCTATTTTGGCCGTCAGATCCAATTTTTAAACATGATCCGACGGTCAAAACAGAGACCCTATCTTTACTAAAGAGAGGGCGTCCTCATCACTAGAGAATTACTATATTTACAGTCAGGCTCTAAAGATGGCTCCCTCTCTTTATTCCCTCTATTAATTAAAGAGAGAGCCTCTGTTTTGGTCGTCCTCATCTCTTTATTCTCTCTTTATTCACAGCATGTTTAACAAACACCCAAACCATAATAAGCAGTTCTACCAATCACGATCAAAATTGCATAATCATAAGCACAGACAAATAGAATCTAATTGTAGAGTGCGTTTGGAGATGTGGGTGAGTGACCAATAAAATTCAATAATGTTAGGTATACACATTTTTTGACACATTATGCTTTAAATGTATATACCTTGTATTGTTTGAATTTTTCACACTTCTCTGTACACCACTTACACAACACATAACACTTGATATATGTATTTAAAGCTGAGTGTTAAAAAGTATGTAAAAAAAATATATATAGGTGTAGTAGTGCTCATAAAAATTTTAATTAGTTTACACATTAAAATATCACAACTATATTAATCAGCACACACGACAGTGATTCCACTTTAGACATCCTAATGGACTGTTTCATTAATCATGTAGAATATTTCAATTTGTCAAAGTAATTAAATAGCAAAAGATTTGAAGTGGGTGATCCCAAAATCAGTGAAAGATAAGTAGACAAGAACACACACTCTCTCTCTCTCTCTCTCTCACAGGTTTTTCTGATCTTTTCCATTTCAGACATGATTATTCTTTTCTTCCTTATTTTATCCCTGGAATACAGTGATTTCCTTATTAATTCATTTAGGGGATTCAGTCACAGCCCATCAAATAAAATACTTCTAAATTAAAATTCATATTATTTTTCTTTAACTCGAATTTTTTTTTTTTTTTTCTTCTTATTTTGGTCAAAAATACTATTTTATGCCTAAAAAACTTCAAATCTCTAACACACACACACACATATATATATATATATATATATATTCTTTTGTAAAATTGACACCATATGTGTAGATCTCGAAAAAAAAATATATGAGAGAAAAAAAAAAGTCTAAAAAATGATAAAATTATATATTTGCAGACAGATAAAATAAAAAAATGAGATTCCAAATTTCATTTTTGTACAATTTTTAATCAAATGCGTAGATATCAACCAAATACATGAAATCCAAAAACAAATAAAAAAAAACCAAAAATATTAAAAAAAAAAAAAAACAAGTAAGTTATAGTAGTTTAAAGTTGACAGATAATATTAAATTAATCATTTTTTTATCAGAAAAACTTCTAGCAAGTGGCTCTTCGCTAAATAACAAAAGTGGCAAAAAACTTTTTAAAAAACTGCCAATTCATGTGGGTTTTTTGGATAATCCACTTAATATTGAAGGATCTATCACTAAATTTTCCATTCATTTATGGAAAAAATAAAAATAAACGTGGCAGTGACAAGTCAGTAATGATCAGTATACAGATATTTAATAAAAAAACAGCACAGTATATTATATGAAACGAGGGAAATCTTGAATTGAAGTCTTTTAAAATCGGATGAATATAATTCGATACAACTATAAACTTTGATTCCAAGCATAAAAAATTGTTAAGAAATTTTATTCGAAACTAAATTAGTGCACAAACATAGTATAAAAAAAATATATATATATATATATATATATAATGCACAAACATCCGTACCTTGTATGGATCCATGGCGTGTTGAAGAGAGAGAAAGTGAGATCTAGAGAGAGAGCTGTAGGTTGGGTTGTGGCGATCACACTTTATTTATACACCAGGGAGAAACTTTGGTCCTACTATTATTTTGCAATGACTACTCAAACCTAGACTGATAGACTCATACAATATATTTTTTGGAAAATAATGTACATGCCATATCATTTAGTAAGAATATTAAAGTAATTTTACAAGTTAATTTAATTATAAAAGTATTCAATTACCATTATTTTAATGAAGCATATGAATTTTTTTGTTTGTTTAAAATTTGAATACAATACTATCATACAATTTTTATGTTGTAGGATAGTAATTACTATATATATATAATCAGGATTGGGGGCACAAACACAATTCACACACATATAAATGTGTTTATCTCTCTCTTGATTGGTCTACAAATACTGTATACTATTGTGTTACTCCATAAGTGATTTGATTTTATTCGGTGCATTGCACAACTTTTGTCCTAGGTTATGGGAAACAACGACTGCTTCTTCATTATGAATTTAAGATAGATTAAGTCTTTGAACAAAACATAAAAAAAAAAAAGATAGATGAAGTCCCCCTAGACGCTGCTCACTACGTACGCTGGGAGACCGTCAATAATGTAGTTTCCTCTCTCATCACTTAATTATCTACTCCGTATTGTTTAAACATTAATAATTAATTTTTATGTACTCCGTAGTTAATATACTTACTAGATAAGATATATATATATAATAATGTTAGACATACACATTTTTTTGACACACTATGTCTTAAATACATGTATCTTGTGATGTTTGAATTTTTCAGAATTTTCTGTGCACCACTTATATAACACAGAGTATATGCATTTAAAGCTGGATGTCAAAAAATGTGTAGAAAAATGTATACCTAGCATTACTCATATATATATATATATATATATATATTTATATATGGGAGAATTAATCAACCGTCCCTATTCTTGGAATGAGATTTTTCTTCAACAGTCGAGCGCTGCTCTTTTTATATATTTTTTTTTCCTTTTTTTTCTTTTTTTATTTAAAGAGATAAGGACAATTAAACTTAAAATAAGGATATTGTTAAATTTACCCTGTCACTATTTCTATTTTGTCACCTTAGCACATTTTTTAAGGAATATTTTTTTCCAAACTTTAAAATACTACTCTTACTGTATAACTTTCAAATCACAACAACAATTTGAATAAAATATACTCATATTTATAATCTAGAAGAAAAGATCTATTAAACAAGATACATAGTGACTATTACAAAACGAAAAACAAAATTCCGTGTCACTGTTGGACCAATATAACGACATGTCACCGTCATTATGCTTGATTTGTTTTTTTTTTTTTATGGATGTCATTGTCTTTTACCTTGGGCAATAACGTAAAGGCAGTAACATCTGAATATTGGACAGTAACATTACCTGGACATCATTTAAAGGCAGTAACATGTTCTAAAATGACCATAACTTTGCGATTCTATGGTCGTTTTGGATGATTTTTTTTTTTAAAATTTTAAATTCATATTTGGGCAATTTTATTTGATTATTACTACCTCCGTCCCATTTTATGTGTCCATCTTGGGGAATCCAACTATTTAAGGGGACAAAAAGAATCAACACCTACTTTCCACAATTGTCCATAATCATTGCACTTTCTTTTTTATTTTGTTTTGGTGTTGATTGTAGTGAAGGGTAGTTTGGAAAATTAAGTAAAATTTACATTTTAATTTCGGAAAGTGGACAACGACTTTGGGATATCCCAAAAAAGAAAGATGGACACATATAATGGGACGGAGAAAGTATTTTTGATTTACGTAGTAATATACAGACAGTAACATATGTAAATTTTACTGTAAATGCAGTAGCATCTGAAATTGGTCATCATATTGAAATTTTTTACGACAATAACATCTGCTCTAATGACAGTAACATTTGTTCCAAAATGACCATAACATCTGCTCCATTGTTAGTTTAATCAATCTTACGTTGGGGGATTCGGGGGCAACACCCTTGATTTGTTTAAGTATATCATTAATTAATTAAATCATTACACAATTGAAAAGAACAAAATGAAAACCCAAAATTTCAAACTCTAAAAAACCCAAATTATAGTATTATTAACCAATATATATATTGGGGGCAAGTTATTACATGTTGAGGCCTATATGTAACATTTTAGGATCAAATTAATATATTTTAATACTAAATTAAAATATGTGATACAATCAAAATAACTTATCATATAATCGAGAGAGAGTGGTATTTTGAATTTAGCGAATCAATCTCTTCGTTACATCCAACAATCACGTGAAGTGAAGCTACCAAAGAAGACAAAACAATGTAGAAAATTACAAATGAGGACAATTGGATTGCAAATTCATGCTTTTATATATGTTTCTAGTAGATCACGAGTAGATATCTTGATAGTAGGACCCACACCCATGACTCCATCCATGAAATCAATGATAGTTGCTATCCTCTGCCATCACAGGCTCATAGCTATCCGTTCTCTGGTCAGCACGTGCGTGGACTCTTTTTGGAATTTTAGACTTTCGGACGGACGAGGTTGATAGATTTTTGTTCATCTATTTTTCTCACCCTTTATTTATTCAGATCTTTATTACGAGTAATTGTTTTGTATTCTATTTTATTTTTATTTTTATTTTATCCGTACATAATAAATATAATTATTGAATAAGACGCCTACACCTACCACATAATGAATATCCGAATAAGTAATGGGTGAGACAAATAAGTGAGTAAAAATACTCTGGACGAAGTTATAGTACACACAATAGTGAATTTGTATAACTTAGGATTGATTTAAGATGAGAAGGCTATCTTATCTTAACTTATTATATTATAATAATATAGAAGACTCAAGTGTCACTTGGTACAAAGAGAGGCAAGACTAGCAAAATTTTTATTAAATTACTCCTAACATATTTTTTTTTATTTAGCATTGAATTCCTTATAATAATTCAACTATTTTATTATGGGTGTCGAATTTAAAAAGTTTGAAAATTGAAATTTTATGTTATCTATGGGATTGACAAACTTTGATTATTTTTTGCACTTTATGTTATATACTTATATATCATCATTGTATCTAATAATAATTATCCCGTGCATAAAAGCTAGTACATGTATAGTATTGTAGCTAATAGTCAAAAACAAAATTAGAAATTTGAAGTAAAGGGGATTTGGGATTACAAACTACAAAATATTTCCTTGTGAGGTTAAAAATGTTATACATATTGTCACAGTTCAGTCCCATAATAGCAGAACTGAAGCCCGTGGCACGCCACTGAGGATTAACTAATTCATTAACGTTTCCAAAAATTAATATTAAGAACACGTAGCGGAAAAGAAAAACACTTATAGAAATACTCCCTCTATCCCATTTTATGTGGCCCTCTTGGGAAAGTCAACTATTTAAGGGGATAAAAAGAATCAACACCTACTTTCCACAATTACCCACAATCATTGCACTTTTTTTTGTTTTGTTTTGGTGTTGATTGCAAGGAAGGGTAGTTTGGAAAAGTGGACAACAATTTTGGGACATCTCAAAAAGGAAAGAGGGACACATAAAATGGGACGGAGGGAGTACCTCTTTTGAAAATAGGGATCTAGTCGACTGATCCAAGGTTCGGTCGACTGGAAATGCAAGATACAGAGAGCCCAAAAACTCTGCAACCCGTCCAGTCGACTGCATCCCAAGTCCAGTCGACTGGGTAGAAAATTATCAGTCGACTGAACGGCCCGGTTGACTGAACTCTAGTCCAGGCAGAACATATCTGATTCTGAAACATCATCCAGTCGAGTATGTCACTGTTTTTCACAAAACAAGGCAGTGAATCGCTAACAAAAGGACCCCGTCGACTATTTCCATAAACCAGTCGACTGGTTCATTTGTAGCAGCACATTCTGCAGAATTTCAAATTTAAAGGTTTTCTGAATCCAACCCACACACTCCAAACTCATTCCAAAGTGGTCCTAACTGGATTATAACATTACTGAAACATAATTACAACAGATTACTGTCTATTACAACATTACGAATCCGTTATGAGATACCATGCTAAGCATAGTTTAAAAGTCATAAAATCTCTATTACAACATCTCCATTTCAAAACTACGGGGTAAACTTACCAAGTCGCCTTCCAGGTGAACTCCCAATACACCGCGATCACTTTCTTGATTCCTCGCCGGCATTCACACCTGAAATAGTTATTTGAATAGCCGCACATATTCGATTTGTTTAAGCTAATGCTTATTGAATAAAGTAACAATGCACGCGAATGATAAATATACTTGCATTCACAGCTCTACATTTCATACTAGTCTCCAGAGTCTCACGTGTATGTTTCATATTCCTAGTTCGTGACTCCTTGCCAATAAGTCCACGCGACTAGGTAAGACTCACGTTTCTTTTCTTCAAACGCGCGACCTTATGCCTAAATCGGCTCCACAAGATGGCTTGGAACCACGTGCTCCTTTGACCCAAATAGCAACTAAACATGCTCAAATCGCATATCACCATGCTTTCGACATAATTAAAATATTTCACCGTACAATTGGGCCTACCTATCCATATAGTCGCCCAATATGAACTACAATCTATAAACTAACACATGTGTTTTCATACAAAACATGAATGCACATCAAGAAATCATTCCAAAACACATAATTGAATCACTCACCTTCGATTACGCTCCTAAAATTAGTTCCAAAGATAACCCGAGCAGAAAGATCGTGCAGAAGTCCATCGAGTATAATTCCTATCGATCAAAAATCCGATTATTAACTTTTTGTAAATTCTAGAAAATAAGTTTTAGAAAAACTTATCCAAACAAGACCTAGTGGATATCAAAACAACGGTCTTACCTCGAGGAGTTCGAATATCCGATACAATATTTTGATCAATGGACGGATCACCGAAAATGAGCGTCGCAAGCTCGAAGATCAAATCTCCATTTTCTCGCTCTTCTCTCTTCTCCCTTTAGAAGTCAAATTGGATTTTGCTACTAAAAAATATCTCACACTTTGTATTTATAGCCATTACCTTACAAAATACCATTTAGCTCCCCTCAATGTCATAACTTTTGGTTTAATACCCCTAGTTTTTCACTATGTTCCGTTTGGTTGCTAAAATGCGGACCCACGTGATTTTGTGAAATCACTAATTAGCCTACCAATTATGTAGCATGTTAAATTGTCCTCACAAGGATATACCAAAATTAACAACATAAATATAATCTAAACCAGAAAACTATACAGATAGTGAATACACAGGTAAATATATATTTTCAGATAAACATTTAAGGTATTCCACAATGATCGTGTAACACCCGTACCCGGGAAATGGGTTAATTATCATTTTATGTGCATTAATTAATATAATTACTGTATAAAGTGGATTAAGGGGAGGCTTTGGACTCGCCCGTATGAAAAGTGTTCAGAAAAGGGACACTAGTTGGAAAAGTCCCCAGTGAGGTGGGACAAATATTGGAATGGGACCCAGTGAAGGGCCGAATATTAATATTTGCATTTTATGTGATTAAATGCATTTATATGATTAGATAACTAATTGTTTAAATGCTTTCATAATATATGATAATACATGTGTTGGCAATTTGTATTAGTTTGGATACCCAAATAAGGGTATAACTAAAAAAAAGACTTATAATTGGTAGGTATGATAGCAACTTCAAAAAAATATATGGGATCCACGTTGGGACCCATACGAAACTTAGACAAAGACTCATTAGATAATTGGGTAGTTAATGGAATGTTTGGGGGATTTCATAATGAGAACTTAAGAGTTCCGGGGGTGTAAATGAAAAATGGGAGAAATGAGACTTAGACACCTCATGCTTAATGCATGGGTGTGTGTCAAAAGGAGGAGAATCATCTCCATCTACAGAAAATTTAGAAAAAAAATTAAAACAAAAGTGGGAGAGCTCGGGAGAGAAGACGGAGACGAGACGCCGACACCGTTTTCTTGCCGTTCCGTCGCCGTCGTTCGCCGGATTTACAATCCGAGACCACTTTTGGACTGTGGAGGTAAGAGGATTACATGCACGTACTTTGTTTTCACTTTCGGCAATGTTTTTCCGGCAACCGTTCTTGATAGATGATATTTGTTGTACCAAAACTATGTAGGATTTCGCTAGAACAAGAATTGGCTTTGGTTCTAGCTTGATTTGGGATTTTAGGAGCATAATTGGGTATAATTTTGCTAAGGTGAGTTTTCTAGCCTAAAGATTGGTTGTGTTAAACTATGTTCAAGGCATCAATGATGTAGAGATGTAGAGAATGATCTTATTGTGTTGATTATTCATGTTTAGAAAGCATGTAGTTACTAAATTGTGAATTGCATGTTAGCTTTATGAAGATTATATGTGCCTACATGGTTATGTGCTTATATGTTTATGTGGTATTCAATGAGCACCGGGAAAATGATTTATTACTTGGGAGTAATAAGGGTGGTGAAGAGGAAGAATCCGAGAAATACGGAAGTTCAAGGAATAGAAGTGGCCACGGGACCAAGGGAGGTCCCGGGTCTGAATGAATCATTGAACCGGTGACTCGGCGATTACAAAGATATGATTTATGTGTTTATTGTTGCATTGCACATGTTTAAACATTCAGCCATGTTTAGAATTCTCACTAAGCGTAATGCTTAAGAAAACCGTTTTCTGTTTCTGTTGTGGTAAATAACAACCACCGCAGGTACGGAGGTGTACCCGGAGAGGAAGTGACGTGCTTAGGATTGGGGGAGAGATTTGGGTCTTGTAAATATGTTTATAACTTGTAATATAGCTCAACTTGTGGGATAGTATTCTTAACTTTTGACTTGAAGCCTCAACTCGTGGTTGTAGAGTTGGAGAGATTGGGAACTAGTTGGGATTCTATAACTTATGTGTTTAATGTATATTTGGGAGAACTTGTGTAATTCTCTATGTTAGTAGTTAGTAATGGGTAAGAAGTTAGAGGATTTGGAGTTTGTCTTTGTAAACTCTATATATAAATCCTTAAGTAATAACTACGGATATGTGTGTGATGGTTAAGATTGGACCATTCCGGCGAGTTCGGTTAGTGTCACAATCATTTTGGGTAACGGTTGTTTGCAAGCAAGAGGGTTGTAAAGTTCTTGACTCTTTAGTTTTAATGATTTTCATTACTTATGTTAGTTTTACCAAGTATGGGGTTTCCGTGACTCAATTTGTTCAAATGAAGTTTGAGTCATATCTTGATTGTGTGAAGGGATTTAAATATATTTATGATCATAGTTATGAAGTTTTTCAAGACTTTGGAATGCTTAGAAAATGATTTTGGAAGTGTCCTTGGGGATTGGTTTACTTGAGTTCATTCTTAACAAGTTCATGTTTAAGAGTTTGATTTTAAGGAAACTTGTTGGATTTAATTGAGGTTATATTCATGAATCTATGTTTGAAGAGTTTGAATTTATGTTTGGGCATGCTTGAGTATGTTTAAAATTGATTGGAATGGGTTCTTAAAGTTTTATGTGGGTTGGTTTAAATTTGGTGAAGTTTGGGACTTTTAAAATAGGGGAAATCTGCTAAAAATGGGGTTCTGCAGGAACCAGATTGATCCGGGCCTTGACCGGATCGATTCGGAGCAGCTGGATAGTGCAGAAATGGCATTCTACCAAATCCGGATCGATCCGGTTTTGGGGCGGATCGATTCGCAGGCCATTTTGCTGCACTGTCGACTTTTACGGAAACGGACATAACTCACTCTAGAAAACTCGGATTCGTGCGCCGTTTTTTGCGTTGGAACCGGGACTCAGAGATCTATCTTTTGGTATAAAATTGTTATACTTTATTAATTACCATTTTACCCTTAGGGGCTATTTTGTAACAATAGAGTTGTTTAATGTGGTTAAATACATGCGTTTCTTAGTAATTCGTATGTATCTTTGCAAATTAATGTAATTGGGAGCTTGTAGCATTGTTACACGTGTCCTAATCCGCACGAGGCGGGTTGGGGTGTGACAGTTTTTGGTATCAGAGCAGTAGGTTAGAGCCTTTGGAGACGAGAGACGTACGACGCGTAGTATGCACACAACGACACGTAGTTGCACGAACATGCATACACGTTTATTTAGCATGCTTAAAAAGTTGTTTATGCATAGCATGTTATTTATAGTAGCATGCATTAGAATGATCTTGTGGATGCTAGAC
Source organism: Hydrangea macrophylla (assembly GCA_033977485.1). Classification (NCBI taxonomy): domain Eukaryota; kingdom Viridiplantae; phylum Streptophyta; class Magnoliopsida; order Cornales; family Hydrangeaceae; genus Hydrangea; species Hydrangea macrophylla. Next base: position 99,598,408 of record CM066989.1, on the reverse strand, counting down.
TTAATTGTCTAGTACTGAATTCGGGAAAGAGACAAATATCTCCGGTAAAAATGGACCAAGTGGAACGAGTTGTTGAAATAGTTGTAAGGGCAGTAGAAATGAAAATATCCTTAGTAGAGGAAGAACATGAAAACCCAAATCCCGAGGTAAGAACGGAACAACCGACCGCAGAGGAGTTTCCAACAGAGTTCCGGCAACATCAAGAAGGTAAGAAATCGGAAGAAAATATAAGCGTAAGTCCAGGTAAATGTAAAAAAGCAAATGTAGAAAGTTCATCTACAAGTAGTACACCGAGGAAGAGAAAGTCCCGTCGTTTAATGTGTAATAAGCAGTATTGGGGTAAATGTCGCTACATTATAGTCTGTTATGTTTGTAGATGGGTCGAGCATATCGCAAGGAATTATCCAAGCGTGAGTACAAAGTTTAAGTGTTATAAATGTGGTTAATCGGGTCACCGGGCACACAACTGTTCTAATAGACTACAAGAAGGTCTAAGTTCTTCGATACCTAAGACTACTTCAGGATCTGTTCAACCGTCAAAAGGAAACAACAACAAGAAGATAGAAGCTCCTAACTTATGTTCGAGCTATCACGTACTTCAAGTAACCGGTAAAATTATTACTTATTGTCCTATGAGTAATTCTATTTTTTTTTCACAAGGGATACATAATTATTATATTGTAGTAGTTCTTGAGTAATCAAGGGTAATATTAGGAAATCTCTAGACCTGGGATTTGGCTTTAGTATGCCAAGGGTAAGAGAAGTAGAACTGGAATGGTGCTTGGGTATTATTGATTACAAAGGGTATCGTTACAGGGTGGAGTCTTGAGTTAAGTATTCCGTATGGTATGGGTACGGACTTCTTTATATATATGATGTATTATCAGGTATTGTATTGAAGAAGATTCTTTCCGTATAAATTTAGGTGCGTTATTTCAAAGGGACTTCTATTATCAATGGAATTCTGGAATTCTTACAGTGTTGGTATGTAATATCTAAGAATATGGTATTCTGGAATTCTTGTAGTATCGATATTATGGTTATTTGGTTGTACTCGGGCATTCTATTTCTATATTATGGGAACATCTATCACATTACGGATATTTCTCTTCTATTGTGTATATGGTGATGTACTGATTATCATCAATGGAGAGTGTTATTCTTCGATTCGAAGACATGCTATAGTTGTATGAACCGTCTGAAAGTATTGAAGAGTATCGAAAATCCGTAAACAGAGGAAAGGAAATGTGAAGTATTATGGGAGATATATGTATATTCTTGGACTGGAGTGGTAATTCAGACATCTATGAATTTACGATTTATTGGAAAGATATTCAGAGGTTACATGGATGTGCATAGAGTGTTGAGGAATCTCTCAACTCGATATGTTACTCTTCTATTAGGGTATTCTTATTATCTATCTCTAGCATCTTTCTTTAAGAGAAGACATGAATGAGTATGGGTTCAGTAAAAGATTTCCATGTTGTGCATGTTCACAGTGCATATGGATCATAGCCGCAGTTCACGTATGATGGAACCAGTTGTAGCCACAGAGCCATGTTCAAGAAGATAAGTATGGTTGTAATCGAAGTAAGATTTTGTATCATAACTTTGTGTACTAAACCTTGGAGTCGATGAATTGTTTTAGTTAGGCTAGATAGTGTTGCGTAATAGACTTGGTTTCTACCTTGGGCGATTTTACATGTGTACTAGAGGTGGAGTTTAATTCCATCAATTTTAAATTTCAAAAGGAAATGTTATAGCTTTGATTTATGAAAAAAAAAATATATGTTTAAATGGTTTTAAAAAAAATGGCTGAGAAATATCTCCAACTGAGTTAGAATGACCTTAAAATGTTTGGAGTTTACCCCATTTGAGAAGGAAATCTTGAAATCGTTTTATTAAACAAAAGGGAAGGCACAATTCAAAATTTCCTTTGACTTGGTGACAATTTTGCAACAAAAAAAAAACTTTTAATTTGGTCATGGCATGGTTTAGGAAGTTCGTTTCCACCCATCGTTTTCACAATTAGGTTTCTAATTTGAAAAGTTATGTTTCGACATACAGTTTGAGTCAAATGTAAAATGATTATTTACTTTGGAGTTACTTAGCGAGGAAAAAAAATAAATTGTAAAAGGGGAAATGTTAATATCTCATATGTGGTTTAACGGTACCGAGGAAATTGAATTGTTGCATTGGCAATAATGGAATCATCATCAAAGGTTTCAACCGAATAGCATCAGTGAAGTTAGAAGAATTGGAGATCCGTTGGTAAGAAGTATTTAGTGAGGAAATGCGTGCAATCAACCATGTCACTGGGGGAGCACTGCTATGAGTATATATAATGCATATGCGAATAAATAAACTATGGTGGGTAACTGCTTTGTGAATAGATAATGGGTTCGGTGGGTGACAGCTGACTCCAATATTTTTCCTCCTCGGAATGAGTTGAAATCTATTAGTCGAAAAAAAGAAGGGACCAACAGGAAGATGGTGCTTAACATCTGATAGGGTGAGTATGAACTTTTTGAGATATGTATAAGGGTATGTTCAGACTATTTTCAGGTATGTATGGGATCACAATAACGAACAATCTATTGGGATGAATATCGTGTTCTCGAGAGTACCATGTGGGGAGAATAGAGTTCCTATAGGTATCGGTAAGAATTGAAATGATGTTTGTACTAGTATTATTAGCACCGAAGAATTTATTTGCTGCAACGAAGTTCGTTATGGAAAATTGGGTATATACTGAAGCGATAATTATTTATATTGCAAGAGATTGGAATTCTATGAATGGAATTATCGAACACATAATTTAATATTACTAGTATTGTCTTAGTATTTGGAGTTTGACAACGTTCTTTTTATGAACAAGAAACTGGTATGGCATGTGAAATTTGAGAAATTTGTTTACAGAATTGAGTACATGACAAAGAAAATAGTGAAAGCTCATAGTAGAGTACTGTTTGGGAATTTGATAACGCGAAGATAATAGTTGTGGTAAATCGAGATCAATGGAGTTTGGTATATGCATTTCATATTTTGATGCTTTGGCATTGTGTATCGGATTCGGGCCATATTGTTGTTATAGAACCCTTGATAGTTCGGAAAGATCTAACTTGTGTTAAACATCCGGTGCGAATTCTTGATAGAAAAGATCAAGTATTGAGAACCAAGGGTGATCCTACTTGTAATGGTTCAATAGCTATTCAGTCAAAGAAGCTACTTGGGAACGAGAGAATGAGATTCGAGCAAAGTAACCGCACCTATTCGGAATCGAGATAAGAGTAAGTTTGGGGACCAAACTTCTTATTAGGAAGGGAGAAATGTAACACCCGTACCCGGGAAACGGGTTAATTATCATTTTATGTGCATTAATTAATATAATTACTGTATAAAATGGATTTAGGGGAGGCTTTGGACTCGCCCGTATGAAAAGTGTTTAAAAAAGGGACACTAGTTGTAAGAGTCCCCAGTGAGGTGGGACAGATATTGGAATGGGACCCAGTGAAGGGCCAAATATTAATATTTTCATTTTATGTGATTAAATACATTTATATGATTAAATAACTAATTGTTTAAATGCTTTCATAATATATGATAATACATGTGTTGGAACCTTGTATTAGTTTGGATACCCAAATAAGGGTATAACTAAAAAAAAGACTTATAATTGGTAGGTATGATAACAACTTCAAAAAAATATATGGGACCCACGTTGGGACCCATACGAAACTTAGACAAAGACTCATTAGATAATTGGGTAGTTAATGGAATGTTTGGGGGATTTCATAATGAGAACTTAAGAGTTCCGGGGGTGTAAATGAAAAATGGGAGAAATGAGACTTAGACACCTCATGCTTAATGCATGGGTGTGTGTCAAAAGGAGGAGAATCATCTCCATCTACAGAAAATTTAGAAAAAAAATTAAAACAAAAGTAGGAGAGCTCGGGAGAGAAGACAGAGACGAGACGCCGACACCGTTTTCTTGCCGTTCCGTCGCCGTCGTTCGCCGGATTTACGATCCGAGACCACTTTTGGACTCGTGGAGGTAAGAGGATTACATGCACGTACTTTGTTTTCACTTTCGGCAACGTTTTTTCGGCAACCGTTCTTGATAGATGATATTTGTTGTACAAAAACTATGTAGGATTACTCTAGAACAAGAATTGGCTTTGGTTCTAGCTTGATTTGGGATTTTAGGAGCATAATTGGGTATAATTTTGCTAAGGTGAGTTTTCTAGCCTAAAGATTGGTTGTGTTAAACTATGTTCAAGGCATCAATGATATAGAGATGTAAAGAATGATCTTATTGTGTTGATTATTCATGTTTAGAAAGCATGTAGTTACTAAATTGTGAATTGCATGTTAGCTTTATGAAGATTATATGTGCCTACATGGTTATGTGCTTATATGTTTATGTGGTATTCAATGAGCACCGGGAAAATGATTTATTACTTGGGAGTAATAAGGGTGGTGAAGAGGAAGAATCCGAGAAATACAGAAGTTCAAGGAATAGAAGTGGCCACGGGACCAAGGGAGGTCCCGGGTCTGAATGAATCATTGAACCGGTGACTTGGCGATTACAAAGATATGATTTATGTGTTTATTGTTGCATTGCACATGTTTAAACATTCAGTCATGTTTAGAATTCTCACTAAGCGTAATGCTTAAGAAAACCGTTTTCTGTTTCTGTTGTGGTAAATAACAACCACCGCAGGTACGGAGCCATACCCGGAGAGGAAGTGACGTGCTTAGGATTGGGGGAGAGATTTGGGTCTTGTAAATATGTTTATAACTTGTAATATAGCTCAACTTGTGGGATAGTATTCTTAACTTTTGACTTGAAGCCTCAACTCGTGGTTGTAGAGTTGGAGAGATTGAGAACTAGTTGGGATTCTATAACTTATGTGTTTAATGTATATTTGGGAGAACTTGTATAATTCTCTATGTTAGTAGTTAGTAATGGGTAAGAAGTTGGAGGATTTGGAGTTTGTCTTTGTAAACTCTATATATAAATCCTTAAGTAATAACTACGGATATGTGTGTGATGGTTAAGATTGGACCTTTCCAGCGAGTTCGGTTAGTGTCACAATCATTTTGGGTAATAGTTTTTTGCAAGCAAGAGGGTTGTAAAGTTCTTGACTCTTTGGTTTTAATGATTTTCATTACTTATGTTAGTTTTACCAAGTATGGGGTTTCCGTGACTCAATTTGTTCAAATGAAGTTTGAGTCATATCTTGATTGTGTGAAGGGATTTAAATATATTTATGATCATAGTTATGAAGTTTTTCAAGACTTTGGAATGCTTAGAAAATGATTTTGGAAGTGTCCTTGGGGATTGGTTTACTTGAGTTCATTCTTAACAAGTTCATGTTTAAGAGTTTGATTTTAAGGAAACTTGTTGGATTTAATTGAGGTTATATTCATGAATCTATGTTTGAAGAGTTTGAATTTATGTTTGGGCATGCTTGAGTATGTTTAAAATTGATTGGAATGGGTTCTTAAAGTTTTATGTGGGTTGGTTTGAATTTGGTGAAGTTTGGGACTTTTAAAATAGGGGAAATCTGCTAAAAATGGGGTTCTGCAGGAACCAGATTGATCCGGGCCTTGACCGGATCGATTCGGAGCAGCTGGATAGTGCAGAAATGGCATTCTACCAAATCCGGATCGATCCGGTTTTGGGGCGGATCGATTCGCAGGCCATTTTGCTGCACTGTCGACTTTTACGGAAACGGACATAACTCACTCTAGAAAACTCGGATTCGTGCGCCGTTTTTTGCGTTGGAACCGGGACTCAGAGATCTATCTTTTGGTATAAAATTTTTTATACCTTATTAATTACCATTTTACCCTTGGGGCTATTTTGTAATAATAGAGTTGTTTAATGTGGTTAAATACATGTGTTTCTTAGTAATTCGTATGTATCTTTGCAAATTAATGTAATTGGGAGCTTGTAGCATTGTTACACGTGTCCTAATCCGCATGAGGCGGGTTGGGGTGTGACAGATTGTCTCAATCTCGGAGAGACATCGCAACATCACAATACTCATTCTACATAGTCTCAAAGGGTTCTCTTATACAGATACTCAATCGACTTGTGAGTCACAACTCACTCACACATGTGCCACAAAGCACAACACGTCACATTATCATGCATGACAGTGTAATGAAAAGCAACACACGCATACGGGTGTTATGATTCTTTCCTCCTTAAAAAAAGTTTGTCCCCAAACTTGTACCTCATGTATCGAAAAGGTGCGGATACTGAGTACGCATCTCATCTTCTATTTCCCATGTCATCTCCTCTATCGTTTGGCTACGCCACAACAATTTCACCTTCGATATCACTTTATTTCGTAAAATTTGATCCTTCGGATCCAATATTTTCATGAGATACGCAACATACGTCAAATCATTCTGAATTTCATTCGGCGTCAGAGTCATCACTTGATCTCTGTCTTCCGCCAAATACTTACGTAGCAATGACACATGGAAAATGTTATGAACTTGAGCATACTCACTTAGTAAATTCAATCGATACACTGCGGGTCCAACTCTCCTAATGATTTTAAAGGGTCCTACATACCTCGGATTGAGTTTCCCGTATCTCCTAAATCTAGAAAACGTTATGAACTTAAGCATACTCACTTAGTAAATTCAATCAATACACTACGGGTCCAATTCTCCCAATGATTTCAAAAGGTCTTACATACCTCGAATTGAACGGTACTCCATGCTTGTCGGCATAACTCTTATACCTACTCTGTGCTATCAGTAACAGTTGTCGAATTGCCTTTATCTTGTCCGTTGTCTCTTGCACAATTTTCGGCCCTTCAATCATTCTTTCTCCAACTTCTGTCTAAATAATCGGTGAACGACATACGCGACCATACAGAGTTTCATAAGGAGCCATCCCAATACTTGACTGAAAACTATTGTTGTATGAAAACTCAATTAATGACGATTGGTCTTCCCAATCACCCTGAAAATCAAGTACACATAAACGAAGCATGTCTTCCAAAATCTGGATCACTCTTTTCGATTGATCATCGGTCTGAGGATGAAAAGCAGTGCTGAAATGCAATTTGGTACCCATTGCTTCTTGCAAGGCCCTCCAAAACTTTAATGTAAAACTACTATCTCTATCTAAAATAATAGAAACTAGAATACCATGTAGTCTCACAATCTTACGGATATACAACTTAGCTAAAGTCTTTGGCTTAGTTGTTTGAAGCGGTAGGAAGTGCGACGACTTCGTCAAACGGTCGACGATCACCCAAATAATAATATTTAACTTCTTAGACCTCGAAAACCCACTACCAAAGTCCATTGAAATATGTTTCCATTTCCATTTGGCTATCGGTAACGGTTGTAACAATCCCGAAGGTATTTTTGCATTCGACCTTCACTTACTGAAAACTCGTACATCGTGAAAAGTAAGGTGTTATTTCTCTCTTCATTCCCGGCCACCAATAAACATGTCTCAAGTCTCTATACATCTTGGTGCTTCCCGGGTGAATGGTGTACTTCGTGTTGTGTGTTTCCTTTAGGATGTTCCGTTTCAATTCTTTCCCATTAGGTACACAAATTCTACCCCTCAATCTCAAAACATCGTTCTCAAAAGTGAATCCCGACTATTTGTCCATCGGAATCTCATCACAAATCTTTTTCAAAGCCACATTTTGAAGTTGCTTCTCCGTGATCTAGTGAATCAAGAGCGGTTGTACCACAATCGTCGACATCAAGCTACTTTCAATCCTCGGAATTACTTCTATTTCCAAATTCTCCATATCTTGAATCAATTTTTTCTGAGAAGTCAAATCTGATGCCATACTAGTTGGTGCCTTACGACTAAGAGCATTGGCGACTACATTCGCTTTGCCCGGATGATACTGAATTGACAAATCATAGTCCTTCCTTAACTCTAACAATCTCCTTTGCCTCATGTTCATATCTCGTGCGTGAACAAGTACTTTAAACTCTTATGATCTGTATATATCTCACATTTCTCCCTATGCAGGTAATGACACCAAATCTTCAATGTAAAAATCACGGCAGCCAATTCTAGATCATGTGTCGGATAATTCTTCTCGTGCGGTCTAAGTTGTCTCGATGCATTAGCAATAACCTTGTCACGTTGCATAAGAAGGTAACCTAAACCTCTATACGAAGCATCACTATAAATGACAAACCTTTCAGTCCCCATCAGAACGGCTAAGATTGGTGCCTTCACTAGTCAACTCTTCAGCTCTTGGAAACTTTCTTCACATTCCAGGCTCCATACAAAAGCAACATCTTTCCTCATCAACTATGTCATTGACATTGCAATACATGAAAAGTATTTTACAAGCCTCTGATAATAACTAGCTAATCCTAGGAAACTTCAGATTTCTGTCACATTCGTATGTCTTAACCAATTGGTAGCTGCATCTATCTTTTGAGGATTTACAGAAATTCTTTTTTCCAACACTACATGTCCAAGAAAAGCAATTTCCGTCAACCAAAATTCACACTTCTTCAATTTTTCGAATAATTTCTTCTTGTGTAATCGATGCAAAGCTAATCGCAAATGGTGTTCGTGATCTTCAACACTTTTGGAATAAATTAGAATGTCATCTATAAACAGAATAACGACTCATCTAAATAGTCTTTAAAAACACGATTCATCAAGTCCATGAAAGCTGCTGGCGCGTTAGTCACTCCAAACGGCATAACCAAAAATTCATAGTGACCATATCGAGTTCTGAAAGCTGTCTTCTCAACGTCTTCCTCCCTGACTTTCAACTAGTGATAATCGGATCTCAAGTCAATCTTCGAAAATACATGAGCCCCTTGCACCTGATCAAACAAGTCATTTATTCACGGCAACGGATATTTGTTCCTGACGGTCAACTTATTCAGCTCTCGGTAGTCAATTCACATACGCATTGTCCCATCCTTCTTCTTCACAAACAAGACAAGAGCTCTCCAAGGCGAAACACTAGGTCAGATAAAACCCTTTTCAAGTAGCTCCTGTAATTGAACTTTCAATTCTTTTAACTCTACCGGTGCCATTCGGTACAGTGCTTTGGATACTAGTTGTGACCATGGCACTACCTCTATCGTAAACTCAAGCTCTCTTTTAATCAATACGTTGGGTAACTCATCGGGAAAAACATCTGGGAATTCTTGAACTTCCAGAATGTTTTCTACTAGTAGTCCAAGAACTCGTGTGTCAACAATTGAACATACGAAACCCGAGCAACCTTTCTTCAACATCTTACTTGCTTGAATCGTCGATATTAACTACGGTGGTACGGTCATACCCTTGCCCCTAAAAATTAAAATATTCTTGACCTAACGGATAAAAACTAACCCATTCCTGCTAACAATCAATTCTAGCTTGATTGACCGACAACCAATCCATGCCCAAGATAACATCAAAGTAGTTTACTGTCAACGGAATCAAATCGACGCTCAAGACCTTATCGCCTATCTTGATCTCACACAACTTGAATACTGAAGAATTTATGTCACACCCCAACCCGCCTCGGGCGAGTTAGGACATGTGTAACAAAACCCATACACCAATTCATCCTTAATTTACTAAGAAAATCATGAATTAGACCTCATAAAATAGCTCCAAGGGCAAAATAGCTTTATTGACTCAAAATAGCCCCAAGGAAAAAATTGTAATTAATAAAATATATCTAAATTTTACACCAAAAGATAGGTCTTTGAGTCTTGATTCCAAAGCAAAAAATGGCGCGCAAATCCGAGTTTTCTAGAAGGAAATATGCTTGTTTCCGTAAAAGTGGACAGTCACCCTTTACAGGGGCGGATCGATCCGCCCTATAAGGCCGGATTGATCCATCTTGGTAATTCTTCCATAGAATGTTCCCGAAAATGGGCATATCGATTTGCAGGAATGCCGGATTGACCGGGCTTCTACAAAACTGCTCCCTGTTGCTAAAAATATCATTTTTTACAGTCTAAACACCACCAAACTAAACCACACCATATGGGAACATCAAAAACTCATTTCAAAACATTTTTAAGTACCTCCAAAAATCTAATTAAGACACCCAAGCATAACACAACAATCAACCCCCAAATCCTCCTTAGGATCATGGACTTACATCAAAATCCACATCTTAACCCAATGCTTGCATAGTTTGTCAACCAAAGGAAAACTAAGTTCAATTGACAACCAAAATAACTTACTACTCCCAGTTTCTTCCCAATATCCATAATATGTGACTTGCAAGTACAACCTTCACTACAAGACACAACCAACACCAACATGGATTTAGCAAAATACAAGATCTTCCCAACATAAGTTGTCTAAACATGCTATTATACAAAAGGTACATTTAAAACCAAGATCATCTAAGCATGTGAACATATCCACATATTTACATCTCCCACGCCCACCTCGTCTCGGAGATCATTTCCTCTCATTCTCCCGTTCGGTATCTGCGATGGTTATTCAATAACCACAACAGAAAACAAATTTTTGTTTAAGCTTTCGCTTAGTAAGAGAACTAATCATGCTATTGGAATGCTCATTATGTGAATGCGATAATCAATATAAACATCAACAAAATGATCTTCAAAAAGTCAAGTAACTCAAGACACCACCCCCAGGTCCATTTTACCCCGAAACTTCTCACTCTTTTATCGCATATAGCATATCACACACACTCCTGTGATCCCGAAGGCACCACCGTTTCATCATCGTGGTCGTCACCACGCCCCGCTCGTTGGGACTTACTATCCCTTACATATGGGAGTTATAAATGGTGACCACTACTTGACTTCCCTTTGATCCACATAAGCATTTAGGCAATTGAGCATATAAACACAACAAACTCACATTATCGTCATACTTTTTACCCAAATTCATCATAATCAAGTTACCTAGGCATGACTTAAGCATTCTAACTAACAATTATCACATGAACATAAGTAAACACCCAATTTTGGGATTAGAACACTCATATCCTCGAATTTCACTCAATTAAGCCTAGAATCCTCCCAATTCTTTTCTAATTTTAGCTTAATTTCTAACCGGTAATAATCGTACATGAGTTTGATACATCAATCATCGTCTCTCAAGAATGGTTGTTGGAAAAATGTTGCTGAAAATAATAATAAAAGAAGTGCATGAGATTCTTTTACCTCCACGAGTTCAAATATGGTCTCGGATATCAAATCCGGCGTCGGATGGCGAAGAAACAGCAAGAAATGTCATCGAAAAAATCGTCGCCGACTTGGAGCTCTTGGTTTTCTAATTTTTCTGTAAATCCTGCTGTGAATTGTGAGGATGAAACACATATGCTTTACATGCATGTGTGTTGACTCCTCATACCCTGATTTCCATTTACACCCCCAATCTTTCTTAAGCTTTATTAAGAAACCCCCATGTTAATTACATTTACCACCCACCTTTTCTAAATGGATTTAATCTAAGTCCCGAATGGGTCCCAAACGTGGTCTCACATAATTTATGAGGTTGCTATTAACCCTACCAATTATCAATCGTATTCAAATATGCCCTCACGTGGGTACCCAAATAGGTTCCCCTTATCTATTGTAAGACATAACAATATCTTTAACCATTTAAATAAATATGCATATCAACATATAATAACATCTAAATGCAAATTTTATCAACTAGACCCTCATTAGGCTCCACTTTTCTACCAGTCCTACCTTTCCCAGAACTTTCATCTGTGTTCGCTCTAATTGTCCATCGGTCTGAGGATGAAAAGTAGTACTAAAACTCAGCTTCGTACCCATAGCCTTTTGCAAACTTCCCCAAAATCTCGACGTAAAACTACTATCATGATCCCATACGATCACAGTTGGAACTCCGTGTAGTCTCACAATCTCTTTCACATACAATTCTGCTAACCTAGATGGCTTAGTCGTCTTGATCAGTAGGAAATGAGCTAACTTTGTCAATCGGTCAACTATAACCCAAATCTTGTCATTCTTGTTAGGTGATCGTGGAAATCCAGAAACAAAATACATTGTGATCTCATCCCATTTCCATTCTGCCACTAGCAACAGCTGTAGCAATCCTGTAGGTACTTGTCTCTCTACCTTGACTTGTTGACATACTAATTATTCGGCACAAACTTGGCAACTTCTCGCTTCATGTCCCTCCACAAAAAAATTTCTTGCACATTCTAGTACATCTTGTTACTTCCCAGATGAACTGAATATTGAGTACTATGTGCCTTTTCTAGGATTCACTCCTTCAGGTCTTTCAAGTTTGGTACACATAGTCGATTCCCCAGCATCAATATGCCTTGTTTCAAATTAAAACTAGGTCGCTTTCCCAAAGACATCACATCTCTCATTTTGCACAAGTAATAGTCGTTGAACCGTTATGTCTTAATTTCATCTATAATATCTAGGTGAGCTATGATTGCCATCATTAAGCCTCCATTCGTCACTGGAATCACATCTAATTCCAAACGTTCCATTTCTCTAATCAAATCTTTTTGCTTGGTTAGCTCATCGGCTAAGTTCCTTGTCGTCTTCCGACTTAAAGCGTCGGCTACTACATTAGCCTTTCCCGAATGATACTCGATCGAAAGATCATATCTTTCATCAACTCTAACCATCTCCCCTGTCTCATGTTCAAGTCTCTTTGTGTGAAAATGTATTTCAAACTCTTGTGATCTATAAAGATCTTACATTTCTCCCCGTACAAGTAGTGTCTCCACATCTTCAAAGCGTGGATTACTACGGCCAATTCAAGATCGTGAGTTAAATAGTTAGATTTATGTGTTTTCAACTATCTTGAAGCATAAGCAATCACCTTGCCACCTTACATAAGTACACACCCTAAACCTTGATGTGACGCATCACTATAGATCACAGATCCTTCAGTTCCGGATGGCATTGTCACGATGGGCATTCTTGTCAATCTCGACTTCAACTCTTAAAAACTATCTTCACATTTTGCACTCCATTCAAAAGTAACACCCTTTCTCATTAGCTTTGTCATAGGTAATGATATCTTTGAGAAATTCTCAATAAAATGGCGGCACTATCTTGCTAATCCCAAGAAACTTTGGATTTCAGATATAGATGTCGGTCTCTGCCAATTAGATACAACTTCTACCTTGTGAGGCTCAACTGAAACTCCATTCTTGTCGATCAAATGACCAAGAAAAGTAAAACTAGGTAACCAGAATTCACATTTCTTTAATTTCCCGAATAGTTGCTTTTCCTGTAGTCCCTGAAGTATAAAGCTTCAAATGACTCTCATGCTCTATCTCACTCAGTGAATAGATAAGGACATCGTCAATGAATACGATCACAAAGTCATCCAGGTAATCCTTAAAGACTTAATTCATAAGGTCCATGAATGCAGCTTGTGCATTGGTTACTCCAAATGGCATGACTAGGAACTCATAGTGTCCGTAGCGCGTCCTACAAGCAGTCTTTTCTATATCTTCAACTTTTACTTTCAACTAATGATAGCCCGATTTCAAATCTATCTTTGAAAACACTTGTGCTCTATGAAGTTGGTCGAATAGGTAGTTAATTCTAGGCAACGGATACTTGTTCTTGATGGTTAACTTGTTTAACTCCCGGTAGTCAACACGCATACGCATTGAACCATCTTTCTTCTACACAAATAACACTGGAGCTCCCCACGCTGATATACTAGGTCGAATGAAACCCTTGTCAAGTAGTTCTTATAGTTGGATTTTCAATTCCTTCAGTTCCACGGGTTCCATCTTATAAGGTGTTTTCGATACGGGTCTTGAGTCTGGCATTATCTAAATGGTAAACTAAATCTCCCTCTCAATAAGAACATCTGGCAAGTCATGTGGAAATACATTCGGATACTCTCGTACTATTGGAACATCCTTTACCTTTGATTTGGTCGTTGAAATATCAGTTACTGAACACACAAATCCCTGACATCCTTTCCTCAACAACTTACCCGCTTGGATGGCTAAAATTAAATATGGTGGCGGTGTAACCCCACCTTGGAAACAAAAGTTCCCATGCACCGGTGATAAAAAATTAACTTTTTTCCATTCACAATCTATCGTAGCTTGGTTAAGAGATAACCAATCTATTCCTAGTATCACATCAAAATGGTTCACTACAAGTGGTATAAGGTCTACGGCCATTAACTTTTTGCCTAATTTGATCTCACAAGCCTTGTATATCATAGACGTCACTATCGGCTCACTAAGTGGTACAACAATAGATAGTTCATATCCTAACGGTGTCGATCTAACATTCAAATGTTCAACAAAATTATGCAATACAAATGAATGCGTAGATCCTGAGTCAACAAGTATTCGTGCTAGATATGAACATATAGGCATCATACCTGAGACTACTATCTCTGAAGCAGGTATATCTCCCGAGTTCATTTGAAATGACCTTCCCTGACGTTGCTCTATCCTCTATCCCCCGTTGTTGGTCTGTCTAGGCTTTGAACTACTAAAAGCCATAGAGCTAGTTCCTTGCTGAGGGCGCTTCCTCAGGCACTCCTTGAATTGATGTCCAAACATCCCACAATCGTAGCACTTGCCCCTCATATCCGGTGTAGCACTTGCATTGTTCATCCTTTACTTTTTATTCTAGAAATTTTTCATAAAACATCGACCTGTGTGTGGCCGATTGCACAATGGACACAATGGTATGCCACTCGCCGGCTTCCTAGGTCCACTGGAGTTAGAACCAAAGCCCCGTGCAAATGGTCTTTTAAAAGGTGCTCCATAGCTCCGGTCATTACTTTCGTGATTTCTCTTCCCTTGTTGGCTTTGTTGATTTTGCCTCGATCTCTCCATCTCACTTTCGGCTACAAGTGCCATTTGTTATACTGCGACAACAGTTGAATCTTTATAGGTCTCCACCCTTAGGCGGATGTTCTCTCTCAACCCATCCTCATACTTCCTTGCTCTGTCTTCCTCTGTCAACACAGACCCCTTTCCAAACCTCAATAAAGCATTATACCTCGAAGTGTACTCAGTGACAGTCATAACCCCCTGTCGAAGGTTATCAAATTCTCTCTTCTTCGCATTAAGGGCAGCCCTTGGAAAGAATCGACGATTAAATTCTGCCTTGAATCCTTCTCAAGTTATCAGTGCTCCCTGATCTAGAACGTTCACCCACCAATTATGAGCCTCACCCCTGAGTATATCACTAGCGTTCTTATTCTTTTCCCTATCGGTCATCGAAATAGATCGAAAAGTTCTCTCCATAACCATAACCAATGCTCTGCGAGCGTCGTGTCAGAAGTCCCATGAAACTCTATCAGCTTCTTCCTAGTAAACTTTTCAAATACGGATCTCATACCCATATTCTCAGGTAATGACACAATAGCTATCGATGCTGCCTCAAATGGAAGTGCTGGAGACAATCGTTCTGCTATATTCTATATCAAGTCTCCCATGTTTCCAATCATTTCTATCATTTGGTCCATAAGGTGCGTGTGTGGTGACAAATTTCGGTCACCGTCACTCATGATTATACAATTCTGTAAATCTCAATGCATAAACATTATGCATGTATGGAAATAAAAAATCTTGTATGTATAACAACATGCATGTGCAACAAACACCTCTACAATGTATGAATACATTCTAGAATATGTGTGCCCACACTCAACACTCCACTCAACGTCGAATATTCTCAAAGTTTTGTTACCTCTAGCTTTGATACCACTAAATGTCATGACCCATCCTGCTACGCACGAAAATAGGACACGTGGCACACTACCAAGGCTTATCCAGTTCCATTAAAGTAAATAGCAGTAGAAAACATAAGTGAAATTGTAATACTCGTACCCAAAAAAATGGAAGTAATATTATTTTGCATGCATTAATTAGTATAATTAATTGCATGTGATGATTTGGGTAAGTTCTAGTTACCCCGATGTGATAAGTGCTTGATAAAGGGCACAGTTGGACGTATGTGAAACAGGACCCACGGGAGGTCCAACTTGGATAAATTGCATTTAGTTGCATTTATGTGATTAAATGGTAGACATGTAAATGTAAATGTGTACATTGTAATACATGTTGATACCATATGGTTATTTAATTGATAAAATATTCAGTGCTTTAATATTCTATTATTGTTCATGATTATTTATGAGACGAGTTTGGGTACCCTTATGAGGGCGTAATTGGACACATGGCATAATTGGTAGGCAAATTAGTGCCTTCATATAATATTTAGGACCACATTTGGGGCCTATACGTGACATAAGTATAGATTCACTTAGATATTGGGATAGTAATATAATTAGTTTGGGTGTTATAATAAGGTCTACATAATAATTGGGGGGTTTAGATACAAATATAAGTTAGTTTGTATGAATTGAGAAGCACCATATCATTTTTCATGCCAATCTTGTTCTTAAAAAAAAAGAAAAAAAAAAAAAACAAAATCGTGGAAAGTGTGTGTCATGTGTAGGAAGGCGGCGGCGGTATACATATATATTATATATATGTGTGTAGTTAAGCCAAAAAAAAAGGGAAAGAAAAAAAAAAGAAAAAAAAGTGAACAGACTCACAGAGAGAGAGCAGTATCGCGAGAGAGAAGAGAGGGAGTGAAGGTTCCTCCATTCCAATACCATAACTTTGTCGTACGTTGCCCAAATCGTGATACGAAGTCATATTTGGACTCGTGGAGGTAAGCCTAACCTTGTAGTATAATTTATTTTCAGTTTAGTCGATAGATTTTTCGTGACCCAAATGGGTTGGTAACATTTAGTTTACCAAAATTGTGTAGGATTAACTACAGGTTCATATTTGGGCTGAATCTAGGGAAAATTCAGGTTTCTAGGCTTATTTGATTATTCGTAGAGGTGAGTGTCCTAATCCCAAAATTGGATATTTAATGTTATTAATTTATTATTAAATGCTTAATTATTGATTAAGTAGAAAAGCATGTGATTACTTTGTATTTAACATGTCTAAAATGTTGAAATTGCCATGTTAACATGTTGAGCTGCTTATGTGTTTATTTGGGTCAAAGGTCTCAAGTGATAATCACCATTAGCTAGCCCATATATAAGGGACAGAGAGATGATGAAATCCTCAGAGAAAAGGGAATAGTGGTGACGACCACAGCGAATTGACTACGGTCATAAATGAATGAGTGTGATTTCGCTATATGCGACGAAAAAAGTGAGAATGGCCCGGAATCAGGGGTCCAGAACGATGGTGTTTGATTACTTGACACGCCTGTGACCATTCATTGTTGTGAATGTTTAATTGGTGTTATGAATCATTAAGTACTCCAATTGCATGATTAGTACCACGTACTCACTGAGCGAAAGCTTATTCAATTTTGTGGCTAATGACCACGCAGGTTCAGATGAACGTCACAATGAGAAATAATCAAGACCACGGGGTTGGGTTTGTTAAGATGGATTTTGTATTATTCATTTTACTTATTTATTTATTTTTAAATTACAAGTTAGAGATGTTGGGAGTTGTATAATGATTATAGTTTTATGTATAAGAATATATTAGAGGTTAGGATTTTAACTTTTATTATGTTAGAATGAATCTATATATTTAGTTGGGGTGTGACAGAAATTCATGAAAAACGGAGTTATAATAAGTTTGTCTCAATTGAAACACTTACAAAAAGAATCCTTTTTAAAAGCAAAGGTCCAGTTGACTTTGGCGACAACCCTGTCGACTGTAAGGTAAATTATAGAGAGTAAGAAAGTTCAATAGCCCTATCTAGTCGACTGTGTCGGGGACCCAGTCGACTGGTTTCTCGATTTCTCAGTCGACTGGTACTGATCCGGTAGACTGAATCCAATCTAGCAGAATGTCATGTTTTTGTGCAGAATCGAGTCGACTGTTTTCCATCAACCGGTCAACTGATGCCTTTGAAAATTGAAAGGTTTTTCGTTTAAAACAGGGGTCCAGTCGACTGTGTCGGGGACCTAGTCGACTGATTCCCCATAGATCTGCACATTCTACAGAATCTCAAAGCTACAATTCTCCACTCAAATGCCAATATAAACACAACTATATTTCAACGTTCTAACCATACTTATAACATTTTACTACTGATTACAATATATACTATGAAACCATGCCAAGATTCTGGTACGACATATTACAAATTTTCCAAATCCTTATTACAATTCTAGGATTGAAAACAAAAGTATAAACAAATGGTGATTCCCCAGCATTCCTCGACCTCACTCCTCTCGCTTCTTCTTTCCTTTCTTCTTATCACTTGCAATGGAGTAAGTCTCCACTGCTCAGCTATATGCTGACTGTACAATTATAGACAAATGCATATGAGGCAGTTCATGCTTTAAACATCTAAATCACATAATTTAGTCTCTGGAGAGAGAGATACACATTCATCCGGTATATCGGCAAGTCTTAAATCTTAAACCGTGATGCCAATGGTTAGCCAAAGATCATTCAACCATTGCATCCATCTGCTCTGGCTAGGCCGGTTCCCAAACCAAGCAAGTAGTTGTCACTACAATAACTCTCAAAACACCAAGAGGCGTACCTCAGCTTGAAATTATACAAAACTCCCCTCTGACCCACATAATCATTTAGCATACTCATATAATCATATCACCATGCTTTTCTATACTTACTCGCTAAAATTAACAGGCCTAATTTAACACATCAATTGCCTGGATCACAATTTCATACACAATATCCAAAGCATCCAAAATTCCCTATATTACATAGGTTAAGAATTCATATCTTAATCTATATCTCTAAAACTTCAGGGGAAGTACTAGCAGCCCAATTAATTATCTGATCTCCGATCTTAAAGGATTCCTACAAGTATTTACATGTTTTTTTTTTCAAATTTCTAGAATTAGATGTTCAAAAATAATTTTACAAATGAGGCCTAAGAGGTATCAAAATGAAGCTAATAACTCGAGGAGTCCGAATATGAAATCTAGAGAAAACCTGACAGACGAATGGTCGCCGTTTATCGTCGGGAAGATTGTAGCCACAAAGCCCCCTTTTCACTCTCTTGGTTGTAAGATATTTTGAAAAATATCTCAACCTCCACTATATATAGGCATAACTCTTGGAAATTACGTTTACCTCCCCCACGAGCTCTCAAAGCTTCTAATTATCTCCTGAACATCGCACGCGTCCATTTTATTACTTCACAAGTGAAAACTAAAAATTTTATAAAAATTTTCGTCTAAATTCTGTTTGGGTCCAAAATAAGGATCCAAAAATTAATCTCTGTGGAATCTCTATACCACCTACTTTTTATGCAGCGTATCACTCACGTTCTCGCCGCAGTATTCAAAATGATCTCGCACGAGATCAAACTACCATAAATTTACTCTACATGGGTAAAGTTACTATTCATAAAATACCAGATATCTCAAATAGCATTTAATCACATAAATGTCTTTTAAATCATACGCATGCCTTGTTAATTGTTGGATTGTCGTGTCCTCACTTGACACTTTCTGTTGACCTCCAGTCAACCTCATTTCCAATTATCAAATAACATTGATAATTCACAAAAGTCAAATATACCTATTAAAACATTTGATTTTCCCGGAACGGGTGTGACAAATTACAAACCTGTGTTTGCAAGATTTGATCTTTATTACTCAGTTTTTTTTGTGCGGAATTTAATTATCACTCAAAGCAATGTTCTATTGATCAGAATTTATCACTTAATAGTTTTTCTTAGTGCAAAATTTATCAATCCAAATAGTTATGTTGATCAATGTTTGTCTCAAAATAGTTTTATTTAGTGCAGAATTTATCACTTCAAACTATGCTACTTTGTACATAAATGTATGTGTTTGTCGCAAGCAGATATTTTTTTAGTGCAAAATATTACAAAAAATGGTATTGGTGACAGTGGCAGATCAATAAACTTCATTTTAATTGTAAATCGCTTTTGCAAGATTTGTTCTTCGCTGCTCAATTTTTTGTGCGGAATGTATCACTCAAAATAGTGTTCCATTGATCAGAATATAACACTTGACAATTTTTCTTAGTGCAAAATTTATCACTCAAAACAGTTGTATTGACCACGGGATGCAGAATCATGCACCACTGTTGTGGCACTATTGTCATTAAAATTAAGAATTTTATGTGGTGCTTGATCTTCCTCGGCAGTCCCACCCCACTCTTGTGTACATTGTGTAGAATAGTACACGGTTCCACAGATTATCAACGTCCATATCGAACAATGCATTCTTAGCACTAATAATAACCCCGTGGTTTATATTTTTTCCAGATCCAGTAGTGTGTTCATTCTGATTGGGTGTTGCAAAAGTGCTGGGATCTTTTGTGATTTGCTCTCCCGGAAAACCCTCTTTGCCCGCCACTCCCTTGCTATTTTATTTGTTAACATTACCAACATCAGCCTCATCCTCACCATCACCAACTGGAACATAATCAACTCCAACATTCTCTTCAGTCTTGTCATCAACGCCGGGGAACCTTCACATAAGGAATAGTGAGTTCTCTCGTGTGGTGGACTCTTTTGATGTGTAGTAGCTTATATAGACACCTCATCATATTTTTTTACGAACTTGACTCATTTTTCAATTAACGCTTCGAATAGCTGCCAGAAGGGTGTTTTCTACAACATCTGTATGTGCCTATCTCATAGATTGATTTTCACTGAATAGTGAATGGAATGCGACAAGCGTACTCCTAAATCTCTTTCCAGTTTGAGGAGGTTATTCACCGTTTTCGCTGTGATGAGGACTCTGATGCATGGACTGCATTGATAGATTCATCAGTTAGTATACTTGGTGGAATGAAAGACTACTAACATATGAGTGATAAATTTATCACTAAATTATTCACCAGTGTGCATTTACCAAGCTAAATATTGCAAGACTTGTAATATATGTGGTGACAAATTTATTACTAATATATGCTACCTAAATTATTCACGAATGTGCAACTTTCTCATATCAGTGAGAAATTTATCAAATTTACCAATCACATGGGGTTTCACCCAATTATAGTGCATTTGCCAAGCTAGAGATTGCAAGACCTCATAATATCCGTGGGATGTTGACAAATTTATTACTTAAACATGAGTGATAAATTTGAGTAATAAATTTGCCACCTACAAATTTTATCACACAAGCATGAGATTGCAAGACTTGTAATATCAGTATGGATAGTGACAACTTTATTACTAAAATATGAGTACAAAATTATTCACTACTGTGCAACTTTCTCATATTAGTGAGAAATTTCTCACATATTTACCAATCAATTTGGTTTACCAATTATAGTGCATTTGCCAAGCAAGAGATTGCATGACATGTACTATTTGTGGGTTGGTGGCAAATTTATGACTAAAACATGAGTATGAGTGATATTATGCAGGTAAATATAGTAGATAAGAATATCTGCTATATTCTTTTGCACAAATTACCAATCACTTTGGGTATCACCAAGCAAGAATAGTCATATTGTGTAAACCAGCATAGGTAAATCGTAATATTGATGTTATGCAAACCCAGAAATTGCACCAACAAAAGATCAAATGTCAGTCGAACAACGTGGCGGAGAAGAACATATGAAGCAAAACCCCTATTTTTTGCCTAATTTTTCAGTACAAAGTGGTCACATAAAACTATCATACAGGACGAATACCCAAAAATTTAGTGAGAAATTTGACCTTAAAATCATAAGAAATAAATTTGTAGTGGTAATGTGCTAGAATTGCAGCAACACGAATCACAAGTGTGGTCGAACGAAGTGGCGCAGAAAAATTTCTGAAGCAAAAAAACCTTTATTTTTTTTTTTCAAAATCTTTCCAGTAAAAAAGCAGATTGCCCAAACAAATAGTGTGAAATTTGGTATGTTTGGCAAGAAACGTAGAATGATTGTTACCCTTTCTTCCATTATTTTTCTGGATATCACCGTCGACGCTGGAGGGACGATTGCAAATTCTCTTCCCCAAGAGCTTGAATCAATTTTTGTGAACTGAAAAATCTATTTTATCATGAATGAATGGCAAAAATCAAACGCATCTTGTGTTTGGATTCAAAAATCCGAGAATATCGCAGTGATCGTGGGTGACTGGGTGGTTTGTACGAATTTGTCGCTTGTTTGAGATGCTGGTGAGGATAGAAACTGGGATCTTGGGGCATGGGATGCTGTTAGGGGCACTATGGTCTTAGATATTTTTGTGGACCTATCACCAAATACTTATTTGGGTTGGGCCAATTACAAACAAGGTACACCTAATAGGGCTTACTACTACTTTACCCTTGTCAAAGTTGGTGACAATTTAAATTAACTGAAAATAAATCCATATGTTACAGTTGTCAAGAATCTATTAAATATATATAAAGAGTAATGTTAGGTACATCTAAATAAGATATCTGTTGACATGAATTTTCAAAATTATTCATCAGTTATAAAAACTCTGCCTGGGTTGTTTCAACACTGTCGGTCCCAAGCCCGGATAAAAGAGGAGGGTTAGTACGTTAGGTAGCTCGACAGCCAGCACGTAAAAAAAACCGTCAGATCCTTATGATATGAATCCAAATATGAATACTCGTGTAAATGCTAGGGCGTTCCCTTTAAGCGACGCGTTGCGCCTGCCTTCGAGTGTTTCAAAAAATGTGTAAGGGGCGCCGCATCGACGCCCGGGTGCAGTGTTAAATAAGCAAGGGTTCCCGCGCTCATCTGGGCCACCGCGGGTAAATAAGCTAGTCCAGAACTATAGGCTTAGGTTAGCAACTTGGAATATAGGGACCTTAACAGGTAAAGCCTTGGAACTAGTAGACACTATGATTAGAAGGAAGGTTAATGTAGTATGTTTACAAGAAACAAAGTGGGTTGGAGAAAAAGCTAAGGAGGTAGAAAAGACCGGGTGTAAGATATTCTATACAGGGAAAGATAGGCATAGAAATTGTGTCGGAATCGTGGTTGACAAGAACCTCAAGGATAAAGTTGTGACAGTCACGAGGAAAGGAGACAGAATATTGCTTATCAAACTGGTAGTTGGAGTGGATATAATTAATGTGATTAGTGCATACGCGCCCCAAGTAGGATTGGATGATCACACTAAAAGACAATTCTGGGATGAGTTGGACGCTTTAATGCAAGAAATACCGGGAGGAGAGAAGATAATTGCAGGCGGAGATTTTAAAGGACATGTAGGCAAAGATAGAACTGGATATGAGAGGGTGCATGGGGGGGGTATGGTTTTGGAGATCAGAATGAGGCAGGGGTGAGTATTTTAGATTTCGCAGTAGCATATGATCTTGTAGTAGCAAACACATTTTTTAAAAAGAGGGAAGAACACTTGATAACCTTTAAGAGTGGATCTAATAGAAGCCAGATCAATTTGTTCCTTGTGAGAAAGGCAGACCGCTTAGCATGTAAAGACTGTAAGGTCATCCCAGGAGAGTGTTTAACATCTCAACATAGACTTACTATTTTAGATATCCATATAAAAGGACAATGTCGTACTAGAAAAGACCCTATAAACCCGCGAACTAGGTGGTGGAACCTTAAAGGTGAGAAACTAGCAATATTCTAAGAGAGAATGTATGCAGAAGCACCTTGGAATTTGGAAGATGGAAGCAATACTATATGGGATAGAATGGCAAGATGCATCACGAGAATATCGAATGAGGTCCTCGGAGAGTCGAAGGGAAGAGGGTTGGCTTCTAAAGATACTTGGTGGTGGAATGAAGAGGTACAAGATGCAGTAAAAACCAAAAAGGATTGCTTTAAGAAGTGGCAAAATGATAGAAGTGAGGAACACTTCAAAAGCTATAAATGTGCAAATAAGGAGGTTAAAAGGACAGTTAGAGTTGCTAAAATGGAAGCCTATGATGCCTTCTACACCAAACTAGACACTAGAGAGGGAGAAAAATGTATTTATAAGCTTGCTAAATCGAGAGAAAGGAAAACAAGAGACATTAATCAGGTTAAGTGTATAAAAAGCGATGACTCTAGGGTATTAGTGAACGACGAAGAGATTAAGGAAAGGTGGAAGAGCTATTTTGAGAAGCTGCTGAATGAAAAACATATGGATAACACAATGGAAGAAGAAACTGGAAGTTACGATGAAACTAGAGAATACAGATTCTATCGGAGAATAAGGAAGTTTGAGGTGGATTTTGCTTTGAAGAAGATGAAACCCAACAAGGCCTTAGGCCCAGATGGGATCCCCATTGAGGTTTGGAAATGCTTGGGAGATGTGGGGGCATCTTGGCTTACAAAAGCTTTTAATAGGATTTTAATGACTAGAAAAATGCCTGATGAGTGGAGGAAGAGCATCCTAGTGCCTATAGATAAGAGTAAAGGAGATGTACAACATTGCAACAACTATAGAGGTATTAAGTTGATGAGCCATACTATGAAGCTATGGGAGAGAGTGATGGAGCATCGCTTAAGAGGCGCAACATCAGTGACAGAAAATCAGTTTGGATTCATGCCTGGGAGATCAACTATGGAAGCAATTTATTTACTTAGAAGACTAATGGAAAAGTATAGAGAGAAGAAAAAAGATCTATATATGGTTTTTATTGATTTAGAGAAAGCTTATGATAGAGTGCCTAGAGATTTAATTTGGTGGGTGCTAGAGAAGAAAGGACTGACCAAGGGCTATATTGACGTGGTGAAGGATATGTATGATGAAGCAGTTACTAAAATTAGATCACTAGCCAGAGAAACAAGCGAATTCCCAATTACCGTAGGCTTGCACCAGGGGTCGGCCTTGAGCCCTTATTTGTTCGCCCTAATTATGGATGAATTGACTAGACACATTCAAGATGAGGTCCCATGGTGTATGTTGTTCGCAGATGATATTGTCTTGGTTGATGAGACTAAAAGGGGACTCAACACTAAACTAGAAGCTTGGAGAGAAGCACTGGAGACTAAGGGGCTAAAGATAAGTAGGACGAAAACAGAATACATGGAATGTACTTTTAGCAACAGTGGAAGTAGAGACAACGAAGTAGTGAAGATCGAAGATCATGAGATCCCAAAGAGGGAACACTTTCGCTATCTAGGTTCAATGATCAGTAGAGACGGAGAGATTGGTGATGACGTGACCCATAGAATTAAAGTGGGCTGGCTTAAGTGGAGGAGTGCTTCTGGAGTATTATGTGATCGGAGAATACCAGCAAAATTAAAAGGAAAATTTTATAGGACAGCTATTAGGCCAGCTATGCTCTACGGGACATAGTGTTGGGCAACTAAGAAACAACACATTAGCAAAGTGAGTGTAGCAAAGATGAGGATGCTAAGATGGATGTGTGGTAAGACTAGGAAAGATAGAATCAGAAATGAGTACATCCGAGAGACTGTAGGAGTGACACATATTGAGGACAAGTTGAGGAAGAATAGACTTAGATGGTTCGACCATGTGCAACGAAGACCTGTAGATGCACCTGTGCGAAAGAGTGATAATATCGTAGTGCCTGGAATGGTTAGAGGGAGAGGTAGACCTAGACTGAATTGGGAATATGTAGTGCAACAAGATATGAATATATATAATTTAAATGAGCATATAGCTCTTGATCGTGCAGAATGGAGAAAAAAGATTCATATAGCCGACCCCAATTGATTGGGATACAAGGCTTGGTTTGGTTTGGTTTGGTTATTCATCAGTTATAAAAAAAGTTTGAATTAATTTCAAAACTGTCACGACTCATTAGTAGGTGCACCGCACGGTTTAAGTGCACAAAACTGATGTGCTTAGCAATTTTCATATATAAAAGCCAAAGCCAAATCCTAATCCCTTTTCCTTGGCTTGGCTTATTTTTTTTATTTGTATTTGTATTTTTCTTTTTTTGTTTATTTGTTTTTACAATAATAAATACTATTAAACGGGTTAGTCTCCTAACTCTTGCTATCCCACCAAACAATCTTCACAATCCCCTTATTTATATTGCATAAAATTTTCATATTCTAACTTTTATTTTACATATACAAGAACCATCGGTTACCACTTTTTTTTTCCCAATTTGTTGAAGAGTAAGGATACGTTTAATAAAATTGAATATAAAGTACTGAAAACTAAGTGTTGAATATATTTTAAGTGATTGAG
Organism: Hydrangea macrophylla; assembly: GCA_033977485.1. Lineage (NCBI taxonomy): Eukaryota > Viridiplantae > Streptophyta > Magnoliopsida > Cornales > Hydrangeaceae > Hydrangea > Hydrangea macrophylla. The sequence goes on along the minus strand of CM066989.1, from coordinate 99,572,362 downwards.
TTTGTAATATTGAAACTAATACTTCACTACTAAAATAGAATGCAATTATTTACAGTTGCTGGAAATTTTGCAAAATTTTGATTATTTTGAATTATGTTTGTGTCTTTTAAGCTGATTATTTATGCTATTCAATTAGACATAATGTCACGCCCTGGAATAGAAAAAATATAGAAAAATAATTTTTTTTAGGATTCATAGAGAATGACGGGTGAATAGCACCATTAGATGATGTTTTTAGAGGGCGATGCTATAAACGGTAATAGCACCATCTTTAGTACTTCAATTGGAGATGCCATTTTATAGTGGTGGTATTTTGCGTAAATAGTCGCAACATAGGGAGGGGCTTAAGTTTAATTTGATTTATTTATTTTAGGGATAACCCTCAAAATTTTCAAACTTTTGGGGGGGGCTCAAGTTCCCCCTAGGCCCTATGTATACCCGTCCCTGCTGATAGTTTATAGTATTAAAGATGAGTACTACTTGGCTCACAATTTTTGTTCACAATCTATCTTTTGTGTCTCTCTTTTTTTTTTTTTTATAGATCCCACAAAATCAGTGGACCCTATAATACTAACTAGGAGAGAGATATACACAAAATTATGAGAAAATGTGGGAAGGTTGTCCCAAATGTCACCCATTAAAGTCTAAAGATTGAGTAGTATATAGATAAACTTAAAGTTTATTTTACAGTTAAATTTGGTTAAAAAGTTGGGGTAATTACACTGACCTCCCTTGTGGTTTTCAAAGTTACACAGACCTCCTATGAGTTTTGTATTTAGGTACAAATTTGCCCCCTTCGTTATCCTCCGTTAGTAAACCGTTAAACATAATTACACGGACCTCCCTTGAGGTTTTCAAAAGTACACAAACCTCCCCTGACTTTAGTATTTAGGTAACAATTTACCCCATTTGCTAGTAAAAGACCATAACAAGACAGCGTAGGCCAGCAAATATTTGTGTTAGTTTTTCCAAAATACCCTTTAAGCTTACCAAAATACCCTTACCCTCGTTTTACGTTTTTTTTTCTGCCAACCAACAAAAAAAAAAAACTGCCATCCACATGTCATGATCCCATGCAAATATGGGATAAATGTATGGTTGAGATTATAGGATCACACCACATCAGCATGCTAACATGGTGTGACAGGCACACTAAATTTGAAATTTTACAAATTAGTCATGACCCCTTTGAAAATAGGGGATATACGTATCGCCTAGATTAGAGGGTCATACCACATCAACATACTAATGTGGTGTGACAAGCCTACCGAATAAATTCTCCAAACAAAAGTTCCATTTTAACGTGAATTCTGTTTAAAAATTGATGATGTTATAGAATTAAATTGGAGGTCGTAAATCCTTATGTTTACGGCTCATCTATTTTAAATTTAAAGCCAAACCAAAATCGAATCACCACTAATGTATGCATATATATAAATTTATATAACAATCAAATCTTTTATTGTAGGTGGAATAAGCATGAGCATCAGCGGTAAAACAAAAGTCTGAAAAATAAGAACAATTTTAAAATTTAACCGGGTTAGTGTAATTTAAAAAAAAAAAAAAAAACACACACACACAGACACACACACAAGTGAGGTATGTGTTGTTTGACATAACCTCCAGGGAGATAAGGGTAATTTGGAAAGCTTGTAAGGGTGTTTTGAGAAAATTAACACAAATATTTATTGGCCTAAGCTTGTCTTGTTATGGTCTTTGATTAGCAAAGGGGACAGTCAGGGGAGATTTGTGTACTTTTGAAAACCTCGAGGGAGGTCCGTGTAATTATGTTTAACGTTTACTAACGGAGGGGGCAAATTGTTACCTAAATACTAAACTCAGGGGAGGTTTGTGTAATTTTGAAAACCACAAGGGAGGTTAATGTAATTAGACCTAACCTCGAGGGAGGTCAATGTAATTACCCATAAAAGGTTCATTGAAACAGAGGAGTACTGTTCCGTGTGAGAGTCAAATGATGACCTTGGGAAGGGGTTTTGGATGCTTAAGCAAGAGTCTTAAGTTTGAGTCCTTGTGTATGCAAAAAACTATCTTAGAAGAGATCTCCACTTTGGTGCCCGACAATACCTCGGAAGATTAGTCCTGGACGGAAGGCCCGGGGATATCTTGGAAACCCAAAAAAAGTAAAAAAAAAAAAGAGTCAAATGATGACCGAAAGGTTAGTCGGTGGTGGGGACAAACGGATGCGTGTTGGCCATGTGATCAGAGTCCAAACGAAACGGCCAACAATTACATTATCTGTTTGATCTTTTTTTATTTTTTTTTTGGCTTCATTTCGTTGATTCTAGAAGTTGTATTTGTTTGTAAATATATAAATACAATAGAATTAATCAAAAATAATAATAATAATTCTCTTATCAGCCTTTGGTTTTGGGGTAATTTTTTTATTAAAAAGGTAATTTTAAGTTAGTTGAAAATATCTAAAGAAGACGATTAAACTGAAAATGAATTAAACTTGCGACAGCCAAACTTGGATGTTTGCCTGTTTGGTGACGACACAATCTAGACTTAACTCTTTGACCATCAAATGGTTAAGGCTTGACCAGAGGTAAACCACACATATGGGAGCAAGGGGGGCGGCCACCCTCAAAATGGTTAACCAAAATAAATTGAAAGTCTCTTTGTCAAAGTTGGTAAGAATTTAAATTAACTAAAAATGGTATCATAGAATGGACTGAAAGTGATATCATAGAGTGTCTTGGTTCAATAATGGGGTGTCATATTATATATACCTATAACTTGTTTACATCATCCAAAAAAAATACCAATAACATGTACTAGATTATATATTGAAAAAAAACTCTCAAGAGATGGACAAAAGCACTAATAAAGTGTAGCAGTTACACTCCTTTGTATCATATTTGTTTTGTTTTGTTCATTTGAAGGTAACCATCTTTTTTTTTTTTAAAACATCAATTCATATCATTATAACAAAAACCGGTACAGAAAACAAAAAATAACTATCCTATAACATATGGATAACCTTTGGCCAATAATAACAAAAAAGCAAGTGAGGGACAAGATCCCCTCCTTATGCAAAAAATAAAAAAGGAAACCACAGGAACACATCCCTGTGCACCTAAGAAAGGCAACCAACGAGAGTTTATACCATCATGCTTGTAAGCTATGGGAACCCCCATCCACCGGAATACCAGAGTACCGCCCTGGACGGGTAGGAGATCACAGTTGCCGCTTTCCATGAGGAGAGAACTTAGATGTGTCAAAACTTGATTGAATTGAAAAAAGGGAAAAAGATAATTTTGTCACGCCCCGACGTAGCATAAATATGGAAAGCGTTTAATTTTCTTTATGGACCCGTAGGTCGTAACAGTTTGAAGGATCGATTCCGTCCCAAACGTCAACAACAAAAACATATTAATCAGAGCAGTGCAATCAAGGTTTACAATATTTTTCTAACTTAATAGTTATTATAGCACGGGGTCTCTAAAGGTACAAACCGCCTTAAATCAAAATAATAACTTAACATCTATTACAGTCATCCTTATTACAAAGCAGTTCATAAATTAAAGCATAGGATATTGATAACAGTTTTATCTTACAAAAGCAGCCGTTCTCAGTTAGAGTAGTCATAATGTTCCGCTTGATCAAAACCTGAAAAGCCTAGACACGAATGTCCATGACGCATCAACGTCGTCAGCTTCAAGAAGCTGGTGAGTATTAAAAACATAACTTTGAATGTAACACATACTCATTTACCATTTTCAAATTCTCATTTAATTCAACAAGTTTACATTAGAGTAAAGAGTTCATTTAGAAAATGACCACAATATCATTGGAAAGCTATAATTCACATATATGTGACCGTGTATGAAAACAATGCACCATCTTATCTTACCGACACTTTTCTCTCGACAAACACCACACCCAACTCTCTCACACTAGTATCTTTGAAATACTCCGATAGCCACACTTTAGCACAGGGGTGCTAGGGAATGTCCAGTTTGCCTCATACTTTAGCACGGGGTGCCAGGGAATGTCCAATGCCTCACACTTTAGTACCTAATCCGCCTCGCAAATACATCACACAGTATCCAGGCTCGGGTACCAGGGAGTGTCCGTAGGCCACACTTTAGCACTACCATGGGTGCCAGGGAATCTCCAAGTTCGGCGTCACACACTTTAACGCTTTCATGGGCATTAGGGAGTGTCCAGTTTTGCCACCGTCGCATTTCAAAGACACTCTAGCCGCAATCTCAACCGCAACACACTTTGGTACTCACTTACCAGGGAGTGTCCATAACACAATCTCAATCACACACTCTATACCACACTGACCATTACTCTTTTCTACACTGACCAACATTCACACTCACCATGCATGTACAACTGACTCCACATGTATGTCATGAAACTTTAAACATAAAGTAAAATGCTGAATTATAGGAACAACGTACGTGCGGGGATTGTTAAGTCGTAATACATCATTTTATTCGTCCAAACATAACCAAATAGGTTTCTATTTTAGTAAATTTCTCAAACAGAGCTTTAAAAGTTCATGAAACATCACCCAAACAATTCCTTAACATAAAACAAGCAAAAACCAGAAACTGTCCAAAGTCGCGCGCGCGCGGGCCGCTTGCGCGATATGCCCCTTTTTCCTTTTCTTTTAAAATCTTTTCTGTCTGCCTGAAAGCAGCCACCTTGCTTGCGCGAAGGGTCGCTCACGCGGGCCACTCGCGCGACATGCCCAATTTTTATTTTCTTTTAAAACCTTTCTTTCTGCCAGAAAACACACAGCTCGCGCGATCGCGCGCCTGAGTTCAGGCAGTAGCTTCATCTTCTTCGTCAAAATTCCCCTGTTTTCAATTTAAGGGTCCATTTTGACCCATTTTGCAATTCCGAAGTAAATAGGACATGTAATATATGATTTTCTTCTGTTTTTCGCAAGGATTAAGAATCTATGATCAATTTTACTTGAATCGATCCGTAGCTCTCGGATTTTACGAAAAACCAAGAGTTGACGGAAACTTCATTTTAATCATACGTCGCTATACGAACAAATTAAGCTCTAATTTTACAATCGTATACTCTACATACTATAATCTTTGATATTTCATTCAGAAAATGAATTTTAATTTAGTTTGGAAAATCCATGTTTTTGAGCTATGGAGTTCTTGAAGAAATTAACCATGGTGATCAACATATACATACATACAAACAGTAATTGAGCATAAATTACATTTGGAGTGAGTTTAAAATACTCACAAAGATTAGAGATTGAAGAATATTGTTGAGAAAGAGAAACAATATAGAAAATTCAAACCCAAGCTTTGGCTATGGGGATTGATGTTTTCTTGCTACAATTTCAGAGCCTTATGAACTCTCCAAACTCTCTCTTGTCTTTCTGTGTTTCTACAGATTTTTTTGTGAAGAGTGTGTGTATGAGTGGTGTATAAATAGAGAGAGTGCTTGGAGAACTTGGGCTCCAAGTAGATCCTCATACACTCAACAAATTGGATTTGTTTAACAAAATTCCTAACCACAGATTATACATAGCATGTATATACATACGTATATGCACTCTCCAGATTGGAAGGGCCAAGTATAGGCTAATAGGGGTCAAATGATAGAGGTGCTTGGGAAATCAAGCTTATGGCATACGAATATACACACACACACAAAGCATTCCCAAACAAGCCCAACCCAATGATTACTTGCCATAAATGGAAAAGTATGTGTCAAATCTTGATTGGTGGAGTTTCCTAAACTGTGGGAGATCAACGCGGCGCGGACAGTTTTGAACACAAATTGGTATTTTCGTGGCGCGATGGTCACCACAAAAATACAGAAATTTCATTTTATCATAAGAAATGATCTTCCGATTTTATAAAAATACAGTTTGAGTTAAACGGGAACGTTTCCACTGTTTTGAAATACAGTTTTAAAATCCAATACAGGTATGACTAATTTTGTAAAATTGCAGTTTGACCCCAATAAGAATTTCAATATGAATTAAAACAAGTATTAGAATTCTAAACATGAGAATTGCAAATTTGAGATAACATCAGGAACACTAATTAAATATGAAATGCAAATTTAAAATTAAATGAAATGTAGGTTGTTACAAATTTTATTCATATTCATCGCCATGAATAGATAGTATTACAAAGAGAAAATAAAAAGAAAGGCAATAAAAATGAAATAAAAGTGAATTAAAGACAATAAAGATGGTCAACATGACCAATAAAGATAAGAATCATGTCATCATAAAATCAACCATTCCAACACTCCACCTCAAGTTGGCACATGAATTAGATGAACTGTCCAACTTGAAGATAAGGTCACAACTAAAAAGACTATTCAATCAAATTGGCAAAGGTGAAAAATAACATTCTCCAATGAAAGGATGATATTATGGGAAACAATCAACCACAATAAATCACCGAAGAGACCAACTTCTTGTTCAACAAGCAAGCAAGGGTGGAGCAATCATCCACCAATAAAAGATGAGCAGTGGGAAATATCAACCACAATAATTACCAAAGAGAGAGGACAATGTCTTTTTAAAACAAGTGGGTAAGAGTGGAAAATATCATTGACCAAGAAAGGGTGTTATCGTGGGAAAACACCATCCACAATAAATCACTAGAGAGGTCCAACGAACAGTGGTTGTAACGAAAAAACGGAAATCATCAGACACCATAATATATTTACCACTCCCCCTCAAACTAAAGGTGGGAATGTACATGAAAATTAAAGATTGGAAAGGAAAGGGTGACCATGTTGCGAACTAGACATAACCGAAAAGAAAAATATGAGAGCGACATCCAAACAGGCTCTCGTAATTGGGTGATAATAGCATAAGTGATTTAAAACCACATAAAGTGGCTCTAATAACAAGTTGAATTTTGCAGAATATGAATAATAAACCAAGAATGAAGAAGAAAGAGACGAGAACACAAAATTTTACGTGGTTCGGTCCTAAGACCTACATCCACCCCGTAAAAGCCCCAAAGTACTACATCTTTGTATTCCTTTCACAATAACTTGAAAAAAGGGAAAAGGGTAATTTTATTCATATTCATCCCTATGTATATATATAGCTTTAAAAAAGATAGAATAAAAGGAAAGGCAGTAAAAATGAAATAAAAGAGAATTAAAGACAATAAAGATGGTCAATATGACCAATAAAGATAAGAATCATGTTATCATAAAATCAGCCATTCCAATACTTCCCCTGCAAACTACAGGTGGAAATAAACCACAAAAGTTTGGAATAATAAAGTTACAACAATACTGTTCATGAAAGTTAGCAAGAGTGGGAAACACCATCCACTAATAGAGTGTGAGAGTGTGAGACTGTGGGAATGATCATCCACAGTAAATCACCAGAAAAGCCAACTTCCTGTTCAAAAACAAGTAATAGTGGTTGCAACAATAGACCCAAATCTTGAAGGTTCAAGCCACCATAATATACTCCATCACTCCCCCTCAAAGGACTAGTCGAAGGTTGGACAAGACCCGAATGGGGCTGGCCTAGGGCTGGATAAGGCCCGAAGAGGCTGACTGAGGGCTGGACTGTAATACCCTATAATTTTAATAATTATTTATACAGAGAGATTCTTTATACTTCCTTTGTTCATACTTGAAATTTGTACTTTCAATTGATCAAAGCTTGTTCGAGCGATCGAACATTTCAAAAGTTCAAGTGATCGAAGCTTGTTCAATCAATCGAAACACTGTTGACATAAATTTATGACGTGGTCCCCACTTCAATCGATCAAACCTTTTTTCAATTGATCAAACTTGACTGATCTGTTCTCGAGCGATCGAACTCCCTTTGATAGATCGATCGAATGTGTAATTATCAGAATTCCAGTTTCTGCGCAAACAATGCCACCTACACACCTCTACATATATAACTTGTGCTTGTGTGAGTGTGAGGGTTGGCTGAATCAAGAGAGTTGAGATTGTGTTTACACATATATATATATATATACACTCATCCATATATATATACACTCAGAAGATAAAAGAGAGAGAAACAAAGTAAACGAAGAAAAAAGGAGAGAAGAGAGATAAAGAAAAGGAGAGACAGAGACAAAGAGAGGAGCAGAGAGAGGAAAGAGGAAGCCATTAGAGAGAGAGAGAGATCTTAAGCCAAATGCACCATATTACTCACTTGGTCTCGTTATATAATGTTGTTACAAGTTTATGGCATGTTTAGATATATTAAACACATCACTAACACGTTTATATATTACTGTCTACGAATCTGTTAGAGAAGACGATTCTCAAGCGATTGAACTGAGTTCAATCGATCGAACAGACTTCGATCGCTCAAAAATTTCTTTTCCTCAATTGATTGGAATGGTTTCAATCGATCGAACTTGACAGAATGTGGTTTAGTTCTTTTGGTTATTATATAAGGGGTTCGGATGTTCAATTTTTGATTCGAACTTCTATCATGCAATTGTGGGTTAATCTGGGAGAATGTGACAACACAGATAAGTATGTTTAAGAATAATGGATTAACGTGATAAAGCTAGATGCTATGCGGTTCTTGTATGAGTTCGATATCCGTTTCTTTTAATCCGAGTAGTCAGGCCACATGGGAAGTCATGTATTGGTATCAGTACTGAGTTTAAGTAGGTTTGATAAGTTCTGGAAATTATACGTGGGCGGACGCCTTGTCATGATATGCTTTATCATGCGGTGGATGGTTTATATCCTTAATGAGCAGTGGGCAGGACCATGTAGTCCTAAGGTAGCCAAAGCATCCATGTTATATCCTTAACGAGCGGTGGATGGTTTATATCCTTAACGAGCGGTGGATCGGGATCACTGGTATACATCAATAAGTCGTGGTAATAGATTTGATATGCTGCTGTTCAAAGCGTTGTATCCCTGACATGCGCTGGATGGTTTATATCCTTAACGAGTGGGGGATGGACTAACGTGGTGTCCATGATTGCGATGGATGGTTTATATCCTTAACGAGCAATGGACAGAATGATGGTATGTCTATATATATGAAATGATTGAGTCTGTTCGTTCTAGTCATAGTATGTTGGTTATTGATCTCGGAATAATCAGATGATAAGGGTTGAGTAACGATAGTTGGAATACAGAGAAGATATTATTTAGTAGAACTATATCTTATGACTTCAATAACCTGTTATAAGTTATATCATTGGTACCCTGTGAGTTTCTATTCCCGCAGCTCTCAGTATGCTGATGGTCGTTATTGCTTGGACATTCCTCGTCCAGATTACCCTGTCCCTTTTAATGTAGATAACTGAGCTTATAATGACGATGGCTACTATCCCGAAGAGGACTTTGCAGAGGGTGGCCCCACTAATACTAGTTACACTGGAGAAGGCTGTTATGATGACGAATACCCTTACGTCAATTGAAGATCTGAAGATAGTTGTATCTAGTTTTATTCTGTTATTTCTATTGAACTCTAGTTTAACGGGTACTTGGGCATATGTTGTCTCCAGACCTGTTATGATCCTTAGGACCACACTCTGATGTTTGTAATAAATAGAACTGTTTTAGATTTAGTCGATTTTTTTAAAGTTCTTGTTTTGGACTAATACCGTGTGGTGTGGATAATTAGTGACTTTCACTTGTCATTCTCTATGGATCCAAAAAAGAAATTTATTTTTCTCTATTTTGCTGCTCCGGGGTGTGACAGGATTTTTTTGGTATCAAAGCTCTAGGTTGTGATACTTTATTTCACACATTGTTACACACCATCTGGTCCTAGCATTTTAAGATCCCTGAGATGAGATAGGAGTTTAAGATAAGATCGTCCTTCTGATGATAGATAGTTTTCCTTGCATGTTAGCATGGATCCAGAGTTTCATAGATTTGTGGATGACTCTTTTGGAGGACACGTGATCTACGGGGATACGATAGAGCCAGCTGATCCAGAGTTTTATCTTGACCGCATACACCAGATAGCTAGTCAGTACCTAGAGGAGATATATGGAAGGCTCTTTATGTGACCAGGAAGACCGACCCTATAGAGATGTGTATGGATGCTTATCATTCAGCGAGGATCGGTAGGGATATTTACCAGGAGATTTTACTGTTGATCCAGAGTAGAGATGGGTGCTATAAAGCTATGAGCTATTCTTGGAGGACCTATTGAGGCAGCACCAGTGGTAGTACCACCGTCACTGGTACCCAATGTACCCATTCCAGAGCCCGAGGAGCCAGAGTCACCAGAGACTGAGCCGATAGTAAATGCTGACCCAAAGGAGGATCTAGCTGAGAACATCGAGCCTATTGATAATGATGACAAGCCAGAGGATGACCCAGAGGAGCCAGAGGTTGAGCCAGAGGACCCGAAAGAGGTAGACGAGATTTTGGAGGCACCAGCAAAGGATGTTCCTAATGAGGAGGTAGACGTACCAGAGATACCTGTTGTGTTTGATCTACCAGCAGGGCCTGTATTATATATGGCAGCTATTGCCAATATGGCGGCCGAGTGGGTAGCAGCGATGGTTGCACAGCCAGTTGGACTTTCGATAGGGCAGGCTACATTAGTAGTGGATATTACCATAGTTGGAGCGGAGTTTATCGTAGATGTCGCCGAGCCAGCATTTGTTGTCGAGGATATGGATATGGATGAGATGATCATTGAGGATTGGGATATAGGTATAGTGGTTGGAAGACTTGCTGCGCCAGTAAAGGCCGATCCACCTGTAGAGATGGACATTGCACAAGAGGATGAGGCACCAGCAGCAGGATCAGATGCTGATAATTTTTTTAGTCAGGATATGCAGGGTTTAGACTTTTTGTCAGTTTTATCAAGACATATTGTCCACATGATCTTTGGGAGCTTGAGAGATAGTCATTTGACCATAGCTTTGTATAGACATTAGTAGTAGTGTTGTATAGCTAACTTTAGCACTATATTCTCCTTATGTCCTACGTGGTATATGGTACAGTTACTGTGTACTTCATGGTACATCTTTTGATATATACGAGCAGTACTTTTGATATTAATGGCATGTTAGAATGTCATGTGCTGATTAGTAGAACTATTAGTTCTTGCTGTTTATCGCTCTATCGTGACTTCGTTTCTACGAGAAGACTATCAACTAATCGATGGGTCTCTTGTAGGCGACACGCGTTATCATTACGGTTAGACCGAGAAATCAAGCATGGTTAGGAGCCCCTATTCCGGAAGGCATGGATCCAACGGGAGTTTTTGAAGCCTTCATACAAAGGATGGAACATGTGGGAGATACTTATAACCACTCACTCACCAGAGACCTGTTGCACCACCGTCACCATGACAGACTGGTGATAAGTTATTAGCAAATTTTTGTGAACTCCGTCCTGAGAAGTTCGATGGACTAACTGAACCATGGAAAGCTGAACAGTGGATAAGAGAGATGGAGCTGATCTTTGAAGCATTAGAATGCAGTAAACAAGAGAAGCGTCATCTCTTTACGTTCCAGCTCACCTATGCCGTCGCAGATTAGTGGGAAGCTGAGCAAGCCACTATAGGGATGAACGCTACAAGAGCGATGCCTTGGGTGATATTTCGGGAAAGATTCCTGGAAAAGTATTTCCCAGAAGATGAGAGAGATCAGCAAGAGAAGAATTTTCTCAATCTAGTTCAAGGAGGATGGACAGTACGGGAATACACAACACAGTTTGAGCGATTGTATCGATTTGCTCAACATATGTTAGACACCCCACAGAAGAAGGTGAAGAGATTTCACCAAGGATTGAACCCTCACGTTAGACATATGATGGTTGGTCATCTGAATCAATCATTTGAGGGAATCGTCACATTGGCTTCAGGATTGGAGAAGGATGCTTATCTAGCACAAGGAGCACAGATGAATAGACCTCAGTCGTCAAGAGGATTTTAGCCGTGGAATTTCCAAACCCAGTTACCAAGAAATACCCAGAGTTGGAGACCTTGGGAAAATTTTCAAGGGAATAAGAGAACCTATGATGGAACCAGGAAGCCTCAGCAAGGTTATTCTCAACCCCAGCAATATCAATAGCGAGGATCACAACCTCAGGCGCTGCTAATAGCCCCGCTAACCAACAACAGGGGATGTTTTAATTATGGAAAGCTAGGACACATTGCTAAGTTTTGCACAACTTCTAGGATTAAACACCGAATGGGTGCTAACTGCCGAATTTGCAACAAGCCAGGACACTTGAGCAGCAATTGATGTGCACCACAAGGAGGGTACTATAGAGCACCGGTTCAAGGAATTCAGGGACCCCCAGATTAGACTAGAATAAAGGCTATCATTCCTATAGAAGCAGGCTTTAATGCTGATGAGCAGCGACATTTGGAAGGTACGCTTGTACTCTTTCATAGTCCAGTTAAAGCTTTATTCGATAATGGAGCTACACGTTCATTTATCGCTGTTAAGATTGTGCATCAGTTGGGTTTAGAACCCCAGACACTTGAGCCAGCACTGAATGATGTGTCACCATTGGGAGTGACTATTAAGTTGGGAAAGTGTGCAAGGATTGTCCACTAACTCTAGAAGATCAGAACCTTCTAGCAGACTTGGTAGTTCTGTCAATGTTGGAGTTCGACATTATCCTAGGAATGGATTGGCTTATCAAGTACGGTGCCAATCTAGATTGCCCTACTAGGACTATTGTATTCCCAATACCTGGACGACCGACGATCAAATTTTAGTGTCAGTCGACGAGTGACATATTTCTCACAAGTTGTGTAGCTACAATCAAGAGTACGAGTATGGAACTCACGATGGATCAAATTCCTACTGTACAAGACTTTCAGGATGTATTCCAAGATATTAAAAGACTTCTAGCGAAAAGAGAAATAGACTTTTGTGTGGAACTAGTACCTGGTACATTGTCGATATCTAAGACTCCATATAGGATGGCACCGACTGAGATGTTGGAATTAAATAAACAAGTTTAGGAACTCATAGATTTAGGATTTGTTCGTCCAAGTACGTCACCTTAGGGAGCACCAGTGTTGTTTGTAAGGAAGGACAGAACCCTTCGACTCTGCATAGACTACAGAGAGTTGAACAAGGTTACAATCAAGAATAATATCCACTACCCAGGATAGATGACCTATTCGATCAGTTATAAGGATCAAGGATATTTTCCAAGATTGATCTACGATCGGGATATCATCAACTTTTAGTGCGACTAGAGGATGTGTCGAAGACTGCGTTCAGGATGAGATATGGGCATTATGAGTTTCTAATTATGCCTTTTGGATTGAAGAATGCACCAGCAGCATTTATGGACTTGATGAATAGAGTGTTCAAACTATATTTGGATCAGTTCATTATAGTATTCATTGATGACATCTTGATTTACTCAAAGATAGAAGAAGATCACAAGGAGCACTTACAGATCACTTTGCAGACGCTTCAAGATAGTAAGTTGTATGCAAATTTCAGCAAGTGTGAATTTTGGCTACAAGAGGTCAAATTCTTGGGACATGTTATATCTCAAGGTGGTATTCCTGTGGACTCATCTAAGATCGATGTAGTCTTAAGTTGGAATAGACCAACCGATGCGACAAAAGTCAGAAGTTTCCTCGGCCTAGCAGGATATGACCGAAGATTTGTCAAAGGATTTTCCAAGATAGTAGGGCCATTAATGAATTTGACGAGAAAGGAGGTGAAATATGAATGGACAGACAAGAATGAGGATGCATTTCAGGAGTTAAAAGAAAGATTGACTTCTGTACCAGTACTCGCGATACCTAAGAGTGGAGAAAGGTATGTGATCTATAGTGACACATCGCACAAAGGACTTGGTTGTGTACTTATGCAAGACAGGAACGTGATTGCATACGGATCAAGATAATTGAAGGTACATGAAAAGAACTATCCTACGCATGATCTGGAATTGGCAGCAATAGTGTTTGCATTGAAGATTTGGAGACACTATCTCTATGGAGAGAAGTTTGATCTATTTTTTGATCATAAGAGCTTAAGGTATTTGTTCTCTCAGAAGGAGTTGAACATGCGACAACAAAGATGGATGGAGCTACTCAAGGATTACGACTTTTCATTGCAATACCATCCAGGTAAAGAAAATGTCGTAGCAAATGCTCTGAGTCGTAGACCTCGATTAATGATCGCTGCATTATTAATTCAAGAATAGAAAGCATTAGAACTTTTAGCTGAATTTGAGCTTCAACCAGTGGAACAAATGAAAGGATAACATTTTGGATGTCTGATGGTACAGCCAACTTTGATTAGCCGTATCATTAAAGCTCAACAGATGACGGAAGATTTGATGTTATGGTTCTCCAAGATGTCAGCAAAAGAACCAGAGATCTAGAGTATTAGTATAGATGGATTCTTACGATGTAAAGGTAGACTCTGTGTGCCTGACGAAGAAAATCTCCAAAAAAATATTAGATGAAGCACATAAGTTGCGGATGACTATTCATCTTGGAAGTATGAAGATGTACAAGGATTTGAAGAAGAATTTTTGGTGGGAAGGAATGAAGCTGGAAGTAGCTGAGTATATATCTCAGTGTCTTACTTGTAAACAAGTGAAGGCAGAACATCAGAGACCACTTGGACTCTATAGTCGTTACCGATTCCCCAATGGAAATGGGAACACATCATTATGGATTTCGTGGTAGGATTGTCGAAGTCACAGCAGAACCACGACATTATTTGGGTAATCGTGGATCGACTTACAAAGATAGCACATTTTATTGCCTACAGTATGACGTATCCAATAGAATGTTTGAGCCAGATATATCTATAGCACATAGTATGGTTACACAGAGCACATGTGTCTTTCGTGTCAGATCAAGATTCGCGTTTTACTGCAACATTATGGAAAAGTCTCCAAATAGCGATGAGAACGACACTGAATTTGAGTTCAGCCTTTCATCCGCAGACCGATGGGCAGACTGAATGAGTTAATCAAGTAATAGAAGACATTCTACGCGTTTTTGTTATTGATTTTGAGAGTACTTGGGAGACACACCTGTCGTTGATCGAATTTGCCTACAATAACAGTTACCATACGAGTATAGGGATGGCGCCATTCGAAGCTTTGTACAGAAGACCTTACCGATCATCGCTTTATTGGACCAAAGTCAGAGATAATCAACTTCGTGGGCCAGAGATGGTACGAGAGACCAATGAAAAGATTTAAATTGTACGTAAGAAGATGAAGACAACTCAGACCTGACACAAAGAGCTATGCTAACAAGCAACGTAAAGACGTAGAGTTTGCCGTTGGAGATCACGTGTTACTCAAAGTTTCACATGTTCGAGGCATCGTTAGATTTGGTCAAAAGAGAGGCAAGTTATCTCCGTAATTCATTGGACTGTTTGAGATTCTTGAACGTGTTAGGAAGATTTCCTATCGACTCGTGTTGCCACCGAAGATGTCAGGAGTGCACAACGTTTTTCACATCAGTATGCTAAGAAAATGTGTTCATAACCCAGCGCACGAGATCAACTTCAAAGATATTGAAGTCAACGACAACATTACATTCAATGAAGGACCAATTCATATCCTAGATCATGGAATCAAGAAGCTCATAAACAAGGAAATCCCGTTAGTCAAGATTCAGTGGAAGCATCATGATGAAGGAGATTCTTCGTGGGAGCTAGAGTCATTTATGCGGGAGAAGTTTTTGTTTTTATTTTAACTCTATATGCCTCTGATTTCGAGGACGAAATCTTTTACTGAGTGGTGGATGATGTAATATCCTGTATTTTCAGTATTTATTTATACAGAGAGATTCTTTATACTTCCCTTGTTCATACTTGAAATTTCTACTTTCAATCGATCGAAGCTCGTTCGAGCGATTGAACATTTCAAAAGTTCAAGCGATCAAAGCTTGTTTAATCGATCGAAACTCTATCGACATAAATTTATGACGTGGTCCCCACTTCAATCGATCAAACCTGACCGATCTGAGCTCGAGTGATCAAACTCCCTTTGATCGATCGAACGTATAATTATCAGAATTCCAGTTTCTGTGCAAACAATGCCACATGCACCCCTCCCCCTCTATATATATAACTTGTACTCGTGTGAGTGTGAGGGTTGGCTGAACTAAGAGAGTTGAGAGAGTTGAGATTGTGTTTACATATATATTATATATATACACTCAGAAGAGAAGAGATAGAGAAGCAGAGGAAAAGAAAAAAAAAAGAACGAAGAGAGACAGAAGAGAAGGAGAGACAGAGACGAAGAGAGGAGCAGGGAGAGGAAGCAGGAAGCCATTGGAGAGAGAGAGTGAGCTCAAGCTCAAGTCAAACGCACCCTAAGTGAGTCTTTACTCACTTGGTCTCGTTATATAATATTTTTACAATTTTATGGTATGTTTAGATGTATTAAATATGTCCCTAACACGCTTATATATTGTTGTCTATGAATCTATTGGAGAAGACGATTCTCAAGCGATTGAACTAAGTTCAATCGATCGAAGGTACAATCAATCGAATAGACTTCGATCGCTCGAACATTTCTTTTCCTCAATCGATCAAAATGGTTTCAATCGATCGAACTTTGGCAGAACATGGTTTTGTTCTCTTGGTTATTATATAAGAGGTTCGAATATTCAATTTTTGATTCGAACTTCTATCATGCGATTGTGGGTTAATCTGGGAGAATGTGACAACACAGATAAGCATGTTTAAGAATAATGGATTAATGTGATAACGCTAAATGCTATGCGGTTCATTGATATCCGTTTCTTTTAATCAGAGTAATCAGGCCACATGGGAAGTCATGTATTGGTATTGGTACTGAATTTAAGTAGGTTTGATAAGTTTTGGAAATGGTACGTGGGCGGACGCCTGGTCATGATATGCTTTCACATACAGTAGATGGTTTATATCCTTAACGAGCAGTGGGCAGGACCATGTAGTCCTAAGGTAGCCAGATAATCCATGTTATATCTTTAACGAGTGGTGGATAGTTTATATCCTTAATGAGCAGTGGATGGGGATCACTGGTATACATTAATAAGTCGTGGCAATAGATTTGATATGCTGTTGTTCAAAGCATTATATCCCTAACATGCGGTGGATGGTTTATATCCTTAACGAGCAGGGGATGGACTGACGTGGTGTCCATGATTGCGGTGGATGGTTTATATCCTTAACAAGCAATGGATAGAATAATGGTATGTCTATATATGTGAAACGATTGAGTCTGTTCTTTCTATTCAGAGCATGTTGGGTATCGATCTCGGAATAATCAGACGATAAGGGTTAATTAACTATAGTTGGAATACAGAGAAGATATTATTTAGTAGAACTATATCTTATGACTTCGATAACTTGTTATATTTTATATCATTGGTACCCTGTGAGTTTTTATTCACTCAGCTCTCAATAAGCTGATAGCCGTTATTGCCTGGACATTCTCCGTCCATATTACCCTGTCGCTTTTAATGCAGATAACGGAGCTTATGATGACAATGGCTATTACCGCGAAGAGGACTTTACAGAGGGTGGCCCCACTAATACTAGTTACACTGGAGAAGGCTGTTATGATGACGAATACCCTTACGACAGTTGAAGATCTGAAGATAGTTGTATCTAGTTTATATTCTGTTATTTCTATTGAGCTATAGTTTAACTGGTACTTGGGCATATGTTGTTTCCAGACCTGTTGTGATCCTGAGGACCATACTCTGATGTTTGTAATAAATAGAACTATTTTATATTCAGTCAATTTTATTACCGTTCTTGTTTTTAGACTAGCATCGTGTAGTGTGGATAATTAGTGACTTTCAATTGTCATTCTCTATGGACCCAAAAAGGAAATTTATTTTTATCTATTCTTGCTGCTCCGGTACGTGACAGGACATTGCCCAAAGGCTGACCGAGGGTTGAACGACACCTGTAGAGGAAGAGTGGAGTCGGCGTAGGGAGGGTCTTTGAACTGACTCTTAAAGCCAAAAGCAAAGCGAGCACTGGCGGGTGATAGGTCGCCACCCGTCGAAGGTAGAAGCGGGGAAATAATGCCAAAATCAAGTTAGGCTCTGATACCAACTTGGAAAAAGGGAAAAGGATAATTTTATTCATATTCATCCCCATGTATATATAGCTTTACAAAGAGAGAATAAAAGGAAAGGAAATAAAAATGAAATCAAAGAGAATTAAAGACAATAAAGATGGTCAACATGACCAATAAAGATAAGAATCATGTCATCATAAAATCAACCATTCCAACAGAATAGGACAACACCGAATATGCAAGAAGACATCTTCAGATCTGGGGAAAGCACACGAGAACAATCTTCACCAAGGAAAAGGGAAGAACTTCACAAAGGAAGGGGGAAAATCAAGCCAAACAAGGCCTTATTAAGATTTGGGACATAAAAGGGGGTAAGGGGAAGAGAAAAAGAGGGCTGGTCAAAGGGGGACAGATGTGAGGGGGTTGACTGTGGTAGAGGGGAGGGCTCGCGACTATTAGGGTTAGGAAGAAGAAAACAATCGCTTCTCTCTCTAAGAATTGCCTAGAGATGGAGAGTTCAAACATGTTACTTCCACAGTCCATAGTTACCTATACCCTCTTGAAGGTAAGTATCTATCATATGTAGTATATACTATTTTGAAATGAGCACTTACAATGGATTAATATGCAAAATTTCAAACTTTAGTTAGGTACTCAAGAAGGATCAAGGAATATTCTGTTTTAAAAATATTCTTCAGAACAATTTTGCGCAAATTGTCATGTCGCTATAATTTATTGGGATATTTACATTTCAGTGCATTTTTTGCATAAAATTTAAAAGCCAGTCTATTATACTTTTAAAATTAAAAAATCATCAATAACAATTAAAACAATTAAAAAGTCATCAACAAAATTATAAAAAAATCAACTTTAAATACTCCCTCCGTCCCATAATAAGTGTCCACATTTCCTTTTTTGGATGTCCCACAATAAGTGTCCACTTTCCTAAATTGGCATATAGCTTTTACTTACTTTCCAAAACTATCCTTATAATAAAGACAAAATAGCATTTATTTTGATCGGCGACGAATAGTTGTCGTTTATAGTCCTAAAAATACGCTTTGTTAGTCCATTTCATGTAGTTATTAAGTGATTTTTAATAAGTATTCTAAATTTTGTAGGATTTGGAGCTTTAACTTGAAAATGCACAAAAATCCAATGATTAGTGGCTTTGGAAGTCATTCTGGACTAAAACGGTGATTCCGGTGAAAGCTGAATGCAGTAGCAGTCTCGAAAAATTGCATTTTTGACCAAGAATACTTTGAATTTGAAAATTTTCTCCAGAGATATAAAATGTAGATCTTTGAGTTATGGACGCGTGGCCGCAAACGGCGAGTCAATCCGAGTCCCGAGCAGAAAGTTATCGCAATTCTACGAAAGTCGCGCAGTGCAGCGAAAAGGACCTCGCGCGAGCGGGTCGCGCGATCGACCTGTGCAAAAAATCAAAAACACGTATTTTGTTAAATTAAAGTGCCCAGCGAAGGTGGTTTGTGCATATGACGTCCAGATTACAAAATATAGCAGTTTTAGTGCGATTTGGCTTAGGAAAGCTTCCTAAATCCTTCCAAACTCTATATAAATCCTATTCTAAATCAAATTTAGATATACACATCATTACACAACATTAGATACATCAATATACAACTAAAACTTCAGCCATTGAAGAGAGGAAAGCAAGGAGAAGAAGAAGAAGACCAAGGATTCCCATGGCCTCCTCCATCAACCTCTTGCTATTCATCAATTCTATGGCCAACTAAACGTAGATCTAGGGTTTCAATGAAACCCTAGCCAAGTAATAGGGTTTTATTTATGTTTTTATGTTGGTTTTATTATGTATGGATGATGATTACATGTTTAGAGGATTTTTATAAATAAATCGTACTTCTATTGATTAAATCATTACTTTCAAAGTTTATTCTTGTCTTAGATCTATTTTGACTGTGATGTACTCAATGATCTATACTTGCTGTGCTTGTTTAGATTATTTACATGTAATGGTGCTTAAATTGAATTGTGCTATCAAGTATCCGAATAATCCATGCCTAGATTAGACGGATTATACCACAACCCTAGTTTAGTGTGGGATAATTCGTGCTAACCGAAGATGGATTATATTGGTGCTTGAACCATAGTTATTTTCTTGACGGAGGAATTGGGCTTGTAGCTACAATTCTCCATTATCATCCAACTTAATAAGCTAAAGTAATTCATAAATACCCTTATTATGAAGCTAGTGGTGGATTTGCAATCCTAGGTTCCATAAACATATTTATAAAAACAAATATTTAATTGCTTTCATAATTTAGATTTACTTTTATTATTCTTAGTTGAATTAAAATCAAATCAAAATATGTTTTTCTTAATTAATTAGATTTAGGTTTTAAAATTAAAGCACTGTAGTATTTCAATCTCTGTGGGTTCGACCTTTACTTTCACTGCTACAAATCTTTAGAAAAGTAAAGTATACTTTTTATATCTTGATATTGACAACATCATATTTGTGGCCTCAAAACAAGCAAAAAGCCAAACACCCATCACATCTAAGGGCAAAATTGGAAAGTGACCCTTTAATGAACCAAAAAAACTAAAATAATACAACTTTCTTAAACAATGTGCAAAATAGAAGTGGACACTTATTATGGGACGGAGGGAGTAGTTATTTTGTGTTTTTAGTCTACATTATATTTTCAACGTTTAAACTTACACCAAAACGTTGTAATAATTGCTCCCAATGGTGTGAATACTTGCCCCCAATCTTGTGAAAAGTTGTACCCAACTTTGAAATGAGTTGCTCCTTACATTCTGAAGAGTTGCTCCCAACCTTATAAAGAGTTGCTCAAAAATCATATAAATTTGATGACTTTATATTTTTCAAACAAAAAGTTGAATTTTTTTTTTAATTTTGAAAGAGTAATAGATTGACTTTTAAATTCTATTCAAAAGTGGACTAAAACTTAATTTTTCCTAACTTATTTAGAATGTTTGCCAATTCAAAATGACTGTTAAGAGTAAGGTTCAAAATGACTATTAAGAGTAAGGGAGAGAGAAAGAGAGATGAATACAAATATATTATTGAGATGTGTGTTAAACATTACAATAGATAGCCTTTATATAGGCTTATGGAGAATCCTAATTAAGAGAAAGAATAGTACTATTAGATAGTTGTCACAGCCCAACCCACCCCGGCGGATTAGGACCCGTGTAACAAGAGTAACCACACCCAAAACACACACTAATTAGAAAGAAAATGTGGATAAACCACTTTAAAGAACTCCATTGTGACCAAACAGCCCCAAGGACAAAATGGTCATTAAGGAAATATGTAAAAATTTTATACCAAAAGTTAGATTTTTGAGTCCCGGTTCCAACGCAACAAACGGTGCGCGAATCCGAGTTTTCTAGAAAGAGTTATGCACGTTTCCGTAAAAGCGGACGTGCTGTGAAAATTTCAAGCGGATCGATCCCTTTACAAAACCCGGATCGATCCATTTACTTGATTGGAAAGCATAATGCCCCCGAAAAAGGCCGGATCGATCCCTTCACAAACCCGGATTAATCCATTTATATGAGTCTCTCACAGAATGTTCCCTTAAAAGGCCGGATCGATCCCTTCATAAATGCGGATCGATCCGCAACCTGCAGAACAGATTCCTGCTGCTAAATTTTGCTGTCAAACAAGTTTTAAACTTACCAATTCATAACCAAAACTCATGGAAACCTTATGAAACTTTGGAAAATGATATCCAATACATTTCCAAACACTTTTAAACTTAAATCAAACTTGGATTACACAAACACATTCACCATTTGATCAAATCCACTAAGAACTCATTTCATTTGAACTAGAACAAACTTTTAAACTTTGAAACTCAATTCTCATCCAAAATACATGGAACTCATTAGATATGAACTCAAATTACTACCCACATTACACATACAAATTTAACTTGTCAACAACATTTACGACTCATCCGGACTTGCCAAGATGGTCCTAACTACCAACTTACATCACTTGAGCAAAACAAGTGAGATAACACATAAGTTCCCAAAATCACTTCCAACTCTCCAAAATACAACTTTAGGATTCAAACTCTTTTCCTACAATCCAAATATGAACATTAACATAAAAGAAATTATAATTTACATCATTTTACAAGTTCAAAGTAGTTTACATGCTTTAGCCTCCAAATCTCCCCCATCTCTCCCATCCATAAGTCAAGACTTCAAGCCTCAAGTTAAGGACTTCAAGACACTAGTTATACTATAACACAAGTTTAAAACATATTCACAAGTTCTAATTCTCTCCTCCCCATTTCCGAGCGCGTCACCTTCTCTCCGGATATTGCTCCGTACCTACGGTGGTTGTTATTTACTACAACAGAAACAGAAAATGGTTTTCTTAAGCATTACGCTTAGTGATAAATCTAAACATGGTTGAATGTTTAACATGTGCAATGCAACAATCAACATATAAATCATATTTGTCGTCGCCAAGTCACCGGTTCAATGATTCATTCAGACCCGGGACCTCCCTTGGTCCCGTGGCCACTTTTATTCCTTGGACTTCCGTATTTATCGAATTCTTCCTCTTCACCACCCTTATTACTCCCAACAATGAACCATTTTCCCGGTGCCCATTGAATACCACATAGACATAGAAGCACATAAACATGGAGGCACATATAATCTTCATAAAATTGACATGCAATTTACAATTCAATAACTACATGTGTTCTAAACATGACTAATCAACACAATAAGAACAATTTCTTGGTTTCTAAGCATAAACTATCATCTCTAACATCATTGATGTATTGAACATAATCAAACACAACCATTCTTTAGTGTAGACAACTCACCTTAGCAAGATCTACCCAAATTCAAGCTAGAGAAGTGTTGAATTTTACCAAATTAAACCTCAATTTCTACTCCAACAAGAATCCTACAAGAATTCGGTAGACGACGTCTCACTGTTTAGTGTGAGCTACCAAAATCTGACAATTTAAACAGAAATTAAGGGTATAGAAACGTTCATCTCACCTCCACGAGTCCGAAAATAGCTTCGATTCGTGAATCCGACGAACGGCGGTGACGGAACGACGGAAAAACGACATCGGCGTCTCGTCTCCGTCTTTCTCTCCTGGGCTCTCTTTTGTTTGGTTTAATTTGCTGAAAATGGAGACTACTCCATCACTTGACACACACATACATGCATTGAGCATGAGGTGTCTTTACCTCAAATTCCTTCTTTTTCATTTACACCCCTGATTTTTCTTAAGTTCTTATTATGAAATCCCCCAAACATTCCATTAACTACCCAATTATCTAATGGGTGTTTGTCTAAGTTTCGTACGGGTCCCAACATGGGTCCCATTTATTCAGTGAAATTGCTATCGTACCTACTAATTTTATACCTTTTTCATTTATACCCTTACTTGGGTGTCCAAACTAATGCTAACACATATCAACATTTAATATGAAAGCATGTAAACAAATATTCATGTACTCACATAAAATGCATTTAATCATTTAAAATGCAAATTACCAATTTACCCTTCGCTGGGTTCCATTTCAATACATGTCCCACCTCTCTGGGGACTTTTCCAACTAGTGTTCCTCTTTGAACACTTTTTACATGGGCGAGTCCAAGCCTCCCCTTAATCCCTTTTATACACTAATTATATTAATTAATTCATATTAACACAATAAGTTACCCGTTCCCCGGGTACGGGTGTTACATTTCTCCCTCCCTAAAAGGGAGTTTGGTCCCCAAACTTACTCTTACCTCACGAACTGAATAAGTGCGGGTACTTGGCTCGGATTTCATCCTCCCGCTCCCAAGTAGCTTCCTCGACTGAATGGCTTCTCCATTGAACCATCACCAAGGGAATTACCTTAGTTCTCAAGACTTGATCTTTCCTATCAAGGATTTGTACTGGATGCTCCACATAAGTTAAATCTTCCCAAATTTCTAATGGTTCTGGAATGATAACATGCTTTGAATCCGGCACATAACGTCGAAGCATTGACACGTGGAACACGTTGTGAACATTCTCCAACTCTCGTGGCAGCTCTAACCGATAAGCTAACGGCCTAACTCGGTTAAGAATCAAATACGGTCCAACATATCTCGGACTGAGCTTACCTCGCTTACCAAATCGCGCTATGCCTTTCGAAGGCGAAACTTTCAGAAACACATAGTAACCAACCTCAAACTCCAACGGTCTTCTACCCGTAGCCGAATAACTTTTATAACGACTCTGAGCCGTTTGTAATCACTATTTAATCAATTAAATCTTATCAGTAGTGATTTGAACTATCTCCGGCCCCAAAAGCTGTTTTTCACCAACTTCTGTCCAATAAATCGGCGATCTACACTTCCTTCCGTACAATGCCTCGTAAGGCGCCATTCCAATACTAGTTTGAAAATTGTTATTGTAAGAGAACTCGATTAAAGGCAAGTGAGTCTCCCAATCGGCCTTGAAGTCCATTACACAAACTCTCAACATATCTTCCAGAATTTAAATCACCCTTTTGGACTGACCATCGGTCTGTGGATGAAAAGCAGTGCTAAAATGTAAAGCTGTCCCCATAGCCCTCTGTAAACTCTCCCAAAATCTTTATACAAATCGGGTATCACGGTCCGACACTATCAAAATCGGTGCTCCATGAAGCCGTATAATCTCTCTGATATAAATCTCTGCAAGTTTTGATGGATCTTTGGTCTTGATAGGTAAAAAAATGGGCTAACTTTAGTCAACCGATCGACAATAACCCAAATGCTATCATTCGACTTTTGAGATTTTGGAAATCCTGAAACAAAGTCCATTGTGATATGCTCCCACTTCCACTCCGGTATCTCTAGAGGAAGCAACTCTCCCCCAGGTCGTTGATGTTCCATTTTTACCTTTTGACACATCATACATTTAGACACAAATTCTGTGACTTCTCGTTTCATACCACTCCACCAATAAATTTCTCGCAAGTCTCTGTACATTTTGGTACTACCCGGATGTACTGAATATCTGGTATTGTGAGCCTCTTCCATAACCCTGTTCCTTAAATCACCAACTTTAGGAACATATAATCGATCAATGTATTTCAGAATATCGTCTTGAAAGCTAAACTCTGGCCTTCTACCCTCAGGCAACTCATCCACAATTTTCTTGAATTCTGGGTCTAAAAGTTGATTAGTCTTGATTTCACCGATTAAACTCGGTTGTGCCACAATCGCAGCCATTAAACCACATTCAATTCTAGGAATGACTTCAAGTTCTAATTGTTCAAATTCTTTCACTAGCTCCTCTTGTGCTGTTAAGGCATAAGCTAAGTTCTCTGATGACTTCCGGCTCAAGGCATCGGCCACTACATTGTCCTTCCCCAAGTGATATTGAATATTTAAGTCACAGTCTTTCATAACCACCTTCGTTGTCGCATGTTAAGGTCCCTCTGAGTGAATAAGTATTTTAGGCTCTTGTGATCGGTGAAGATTTCACATGTCTCTCCGTATAGATAGTGCCTCCAAATCTTGAAGGCAAAAATAACCGCTGCTAATTCCAAGTCATGTGTAGGGTAATTCTTCTCATGAGTTCTCAATTGTCGCGAAGCATAAGCTATCACCTTGTCATCCTGTGTCAAAACACATCCCAAGTCTTGGTGAGAAGCATCATTGTAAATTCTGAAATTCCCAGTACTTGTTGGAATCGAAAATATCGGTGCCGTAGTTAACTTCTTTTTCAATGCTAGGAAACATTCATCACATTCCTTGTTCCATTCAAACGGTACATCTTTTCTCATTAACCTAGTCATTGGAGTCGTAATTCTAAAAAAATCCTTGACGAATCTTCTATAGTATCCAGCTAATCCCAAGAAACTTCGAATCTCTAATACATTTGTCGGCTTTGACCAATTCATAACAGCTTCAATCTTCTGCGGGTCTACTGAAATACCTTCCTTAGAGATCACGTGTCCTAAGAACGTGACACTTGTCAACCAAAACTCACTTTTCTTTAACTTTCCAAATAATTGCTTTTCCCGAAGTCGTTGTAAAACCAACCTCAGGTGTTGTTCATGCTCCTCCGGACTCTTGGAATAAATAAGGATGTCATCAATAAATACTATCACGAACTCATCCAAGCACGATTTGAATACCCAGTTCATCAAATCCATGAAGGCGGCAGGCGCATTAGTAACCCCAAACGGCATCACTAGAAATTCATAGTGCCCGTAGCGGGTTCTAAAGGTTGTCTTCTCTACATCCTCCGCTTTGACTTTCAATTGATGATACCCTGACTTCAATTCAATCTTCGAAAATACCTGAGCCCCTTGAAGCTGATAAAATAGATCGTCGATACGTGGCAACGGGTACTTGTTCTTGATTGTTACTTTGTTGATTTCCCGGTAATCAATGCACATTCGCATTGTACCATCCTTCTTCTTCACAAATAATACCGGTGCACCCCACGGAGACACACTTGGCCGAATAAAACCCTTGTCTAGCAATTCTTGCAATTAAATCTTTAACTCCTTTAACTCAACTGGCGCCATTCGATACGGTGCTCGTGAAATTGGTTGGGTTCCCGGCATAACATCAATACCAAATTCAATCTCTCGGTCAATTAATACACTAGGCAATTCTTCTGGAAATACATCCGAAAATTCTCTAATAATTGGAATATCTTCAAGTTTTAAATCAAGACCTTTAGTATCAAGAATACTAGACAGAAACCCCCGGTAGCCCTTCTTTAACAAACGACAAGCTTTAATAGCTGACACGATATATGGTGGTGATACAACACCCTTACCTTGAAAATAAAACTCATCGTGATTCGGAATACGGAATGCTACTCCTTTAGTGTTACAATCAATATTAGCATGATTAGCTGCTAACCAATCCATACCTAATATCACATCAAAATGCTGGATAACTAATGGTACCAAATCAACAGTTAACTCTTTACCATTCACATTAATCTCACACTTTCTAAACACACCCGAACTAACCAACGGAGCCCCCAATGGTATCGCAATAGATAAATCATAGTTTAGGAACTCTAATGATTTATCTAGATGTTTAGCAAAGTGATGTGATACAAACAAATGTGTGGATCCCAAATCTATAAGTACATTTGCTAGATGTGAGCAAATGGGAATCATACCTGAGACAACAATGTCGGCAGAAGCGATATCTCCCGGCCTGAGTTGAAATGATCTTGCCTCTCGCTGCTCTCTCCTCGGAGGTTGAGTAGTTCTCGGTGTAATGGCACTAGCTGCGTATGAACCGGAACTAGAAGCTCCTTGACATTTGATAGGACAATCTTTCGCTTGGTTCCCCAATTCCTTGCAAGTAAAGCATCGGCCCCTCATGTCCATATTCTGATTCGGACAATTCCTAGCGATGTGGCCTGGTTGTCGACATATGTTACAAGTGATCGGATTTGGAAGTTGATTACATCGTCCCCAATGAAACTTCTGACAAGTTGAACTCCTTGGTTTGTTCTAACTAGAACCACAGCCACTATTGGTCGACGAACCTCCTGGACTCTGCCTTTTTGCACTCCCTTGACTACTGAACTGACTTAACCCAACCCTTTTATTTTGTTGACTCGGTGGTGGTGGCATGCTTGAAGTATACCCAAGGTCTCTCTCAGCAATAGAAGCAATGTCCAATGCCTTAGCATAGGTCTCTGACCGGAATACGATCACTCATTGTAATACCCGCTATTTTCATTGTATTTTATAATACTTTTTATATAAATAAAATTCAGTGTGCTTGTCTTGACCTTCCCTGCATTTTCAAGTTCAATCGATCGAACCTCTCTCGATCGATCGAACGTTTATTTCCTCAATCGATCGAAGCTCTGCCGACCTGAAGTGATGACGTGTTTCTTTTCTCAAGCGATTGAACCTTTCTCAATCGATCGAACCCTGACCGACCTGTTCTCAATCGATCGAACTCACTTCGATCGATCAAACCCTGGAATTTCAGAATACGTGTTTTGCCACCTGCACTTCCCCTCTACCTATATATATGTATTATGTACACACACATACCCCTTTGCTGAATTTCAAAGAGGTTAGAGAGAGAATGATATAGTTTATATATACACATACATATATATATATACACACACACACACATACCCGGATATATAGATATACACAAACACTCCCTCACACACTCTCGGTTGTAGAGGAGAGAGCAAGAGAAGGAGAAGAAGAAGAAGAAGAAGAGGAGCAGAATAGAGAAAAGAGAGGGAGGAGATCACCCCGAGACCCCCGCGGCCACCCCGAGCTCGCCGGCGCCACCGTCTTTACCGGTGAGTGCCTATACTCACTTAGTAGCATAGATATGTGGTTTGATATGCGTTTCGGCAAGATAGAACGGACCTTGAACGTGCAGGAAAGGCCCAGCTCAATGCTGGAATAATACTGTGCTCAATCGATCGAACTGCTCTCGAGCGATTGAGCATTGACCCATCTCGATCGATCGAACTCAGTTCAATCGATCTAACTCTTTATTTCCTCAATCGATCGAGAGGACTTCGATCGATCGAACCTTGCTTTACCTCAAGTAATTGAAAAGACTTCAATCGATCGAACATATCAGAATGTTGATTGTGTAGCTATTTTATATCTGACGAACTATTAACCTGTTTGTTATCGTGCGTTGGTGTGGAAAGCTATATTGGAATAATACACCCGTGGATTAATGGACTTAATACATTGAATACTGGAACCGATGACATAATAATAATATAATCAGATTGAGAAGCCGACGTGCATAGTAGTGGGTCTGCGACCGCAAAGGTCGATATGGATTACTGTTGGTGCGTATGAATACGGTCGCTAAGATCGTACAAGGTTGGGTGTGGAACCCCAGGTACTGGGATAGGATCGGGACTTCGTGTCAGGTTTTACGTATGATAAAGGTGGACTGCGTGTCAGATTTGGGAGGTTATGTGAGGTGGGGCTTTGTGTCGAGTTTAATATAGTGGGACTACGTGTCAAGGGTAATGATATGAGCTGTGTGCGGTGATATGAGCTGTGTGCGGTAATGATATGAGCTGTGTGCGGTAATGATCTGAGCTGTGTGCGGTGATATGAGCTGTGTGCGGTAATGATATGAGCTGTGTGCGATAGAATGAGCTGTGTACGGTGATATGAGCTGTGTGCGGTGATAATTGCTGCGTGCTGTTGAATGACGGAGCTGCGTGCTGTGGAATGTCAGGGCTGCGTGTTGTATCATATAAGGGCTATGTGTCGTAGTAACCATGTCGGGGTGGGTTGGCCGAAACGTTGGGACTGCGTGTCAAGAGTGAACAGACCGTAGGTATGGGACTACGTGTCTGATTAATGTGGACCCAAGAGTCTATGTTATGTGTGAGACTACGTGTCGAGGATAAACGAGTCATAAGGTGTTGGGCTATGTGTTAGATGGGAAAGGGGATGACGTCCGTATTATATCTTGGATTGGTGCATACATGCATACGAACGATGAGATGATCCTTTTTATTGATGTTATTGTTATATGCTACTTATCTGTAGATACTCTGTTAGTATGTGCTTTCACTCGGCTTTCGTAGCTGACGGCGTTTTATGCCGCTGGATATTCAACGTCCAGCTGGCCAGGGTTATGAGTATGCAGGTGATGCATACATGGATAGGGGCCACGAGGATGGAGCCTACGATGACGGAGGCTACGCTGGAGATGACTACTACGCAAGCTGAAGACTTGGAACTTACTGTTGATAGTTTATGCCTATGTTTTAGAGACCGTTGTAATAGTTAAGCTTGTAATCGGCATATGTTGCCGTAATACTTTATTTGTACTTCTGCGATACTTATGGTTTGTAATAGTTAGTATTGAACTCTGATTATATATATCAACCCTAGAACTTTCCAATGTGTGATTTGAATCATTACTCTGATGGTTTGACTTTGGTTATGGACAATATGGTGACTTTCAACTGTCATGGCCTACGGGTCCAAAAAGGAATTTATTTTCTCTATTTTTGCTACTGCGGGGCGTGACACTCGTCCTCGAATGTCGTTTCAAAGCCCTGCCATAAAATTTTCTTGCTTTCACTTTTTCAGTTGTTATCACATCTCCCAACCTTCCCAACCTCGTAAATTGTGTTGAGTACTCTCGGACTGATTTTCCCCCTTGCACCAACTCCATAAACTCTTATGCCTTTTGATCCCCAAATGATTCTGGAAAGTATTATTCATTAAATATCTCCAGAAAATGATCCCATGTAGTCGGTTGACCCTGACCCTGACCCAGACCCAGCTTGGTATGCCACCAATATTGTGCTTCATCCTTTAACGTATCGGCGGCAAATAGAACTTTCTGTTCCTCCATACACGGTAACACCCTAACGATTTTCTCCATATCAGAAACCCAAAAGTTTACCTTCATTGGATCGACTTCCCCACGGAATATGGTCGACTTTTGTTTATGGAATTTAAAAATAGTGACGACTTCCTCCCTCGGGTTTGAATTCACTTGCACCGGCCTTTCTTCGACCACATGAGTTTCGGCGACTTGTACCAACCCTTCGATTACTCTTTCAACCCGTTCTATTCGGTTTGAGGTGACACCTCTAGACATTATGCCTGGCACCCACATATAGTACACACATGCATGTTACTTTTAAGAAACACATGACATGCTAATCAACATTTAAAAACATGCTAAGTAAACGTGTATGCATGTTGATGCAACTACGTGTTATTGTGTGCACACTACGAGTCGTATACGTCTTTCGTCCCCAAAGTCTCTAGCCTAATGCTCTGATACCAAAAATTGTCACACCCCAACCCACCCCGGCGGATTAGGACCTGTGTAACAAGAGTAACCACACCCAAAACACACACTAATTAGAAAGAAAATGTGGATAAACCACTTTAAAGAACTCCATTGTGACCAAACAGCCCCAAGGGCAAAATGGTCATTAAGAAAGAATGTAAAATTTTTATACCAAAAGTTATATTTTTGAGTCCCGGTTCCAACGCAACAAACGGCACGCGAATCCGAATTTTCTAGAAAGAGTTATACACGTTTCCGTAAAAGCGGACGTGCTGTGAAAATTTCAAGCGGATCGATCCCTTTACAAAACCCGGATCAATCCATTTACTTGATTGGAAAGAAGAATGCCCCCGAAAAAGGCCGGATCGATCCCTTCACAAACCATCGATCCATTTATATGAGTCTCTCACAGAATGTTCCCTTAAAAGGCCGGATCGATCCCTTCATAAATGCGGATCGATCCGCAACCTGCAGAACAGATTCCTGCTGCTAAATTTTGCTGTCAAACAAGTTTTAAACTTACCAATTCATAACCAAAACTCATGGAAACCTTATGAAACTTTGGGAAATGATATCCAACACATTTCTAAACACTTTTAAACTTAAATCAAACTTGGATTACACAAACACACTCACCATTTGATCAAATCCACTAAGAACTCATTTCATTTGAACTAGAACAAACTTTTAAACTTTGAAACTCATTTCTCATCCAAAATACATGGAACTCATTAGATATGAACTCAAATTAC
This sequence comes from Hydrangea macrophylla, assembly GCA_033977485.1. Taxonomy (NCBI): domain Eukaryota; kingdom Viridiplantae; phylum Streptophyta; class Magnoliopsida; order Cornales; family Hydrangeaceae; genus Hydrangea; species Hydrangea macrophylla. The sequence continues at coordinate 99,540,835 of CM066989.1, read as the reverse complement.
TACCCACATTACACATACAAATTTAACTTGTCAACAACATTTGCGACTCATTCGTACTTGCCAAGATGATTCTAACTACCAACTTACATCACTTGTGCAAAACAAGTGAGATAACAAATAAGTTCCCAAATTCACTTCCAACTCTCCAAAATACAACTTTAGGATTCAAAATATTTTCCTACAACCCAAATATGAACATTAACATAAAAGAAACCATAATTTACATCATTTTACAAGTTCAAAGTAGTTTACATGCTTTAGCCCCAAAATCTCCCCCATCTCTCCCATCCATAAGTCAAGACTTCAAGCCTCAAGTTAAGGACTTCAAGACACTAGTTATACTATAACACAAGTTTAAAACATATTCACAAGTTCTAATTCTTTCCTCCCCATTTCCGAGCGTGTCACCTTCTCTCCGGATATTGCTCCGTACCTACGGTGGTTGTTATTTACCACAACAGAAACAGAAAATGGTTTTCTTAGGCATTACGCTTAATGAGAAATCTAAACATGGTTGAATGTTTAACATGTGCAATGCAACAATCAACATATAAATCATATTTGTCGTCGCCGAGTCACCAGTTCAATGATTCATTCAGACCCGAGACCTCCCTTGATTCCGTTGCCACTTCTATTCCTTGGACTTCCGTATTTATCGGATTCTTCCTCTTCACCACCCTTATTACTCCCAACAATGAACCATTTTCCCGGTGCCCATTGAATACCATATAGACATATAAGCACATAAACATGGAGGCATATATAATCTTCATAAAATTGACATGCAATTTATAATTCAATAACTACATGTGTTCTAAACATGACTAATCAACACAATAAGAACAATTTCTTGGTTTCTAAGCATAAACTATCATCTCTAACATCATTGATGTATTGAACATAATCAAACACAACCATTCCTTAGTGTAGAAAACTCACCTTAGCAAGATCTACCCAAATTCAAGCTAGAGAAGTGTTGAATTTCACCAAATTAAACCTCAATTTCTACTCCAACAAGAATCCTACAAGAATTCGGTAGACGACGTCTCACCGTTTAGTGTGAGCTACCAAAATCTGATAATTTAAACAGAAATTAAGGGTATAGAAACGTTCATCTCACCTCCACGAGTCCGAAAATAGCTTCGATTCGTGAATCCGACGAACGACGGTGACGGAACGGCGAAAAAACGACGTCGGCGTCTTGTCTCCGTCTTTCTCTCCCGGGCTCTCTTTTGTTTGGTTTAATTTGCTGAAAATGGAGACTACTCCATCACTTGACACACACATACATGCATTGAGCATGTCACGCCCCGACGTAGCATAATTCAGGAAAGCATTTAATTTCCTTTATGGACTCGTAGGTCGTGACAAGTGAGTATTACCAATTGTTCCTGCAACAAATATCTTAATAGCATTTCTAGAGCAAAAGATACTAACAAAACATAAGCTCCAAAATTAAAACTTGCTAACTATTACAGCAGCCATAAACTTAGGCACAAAACGCCTTATTCAAAAGTCTAAAACCAGTTTATTACAACCCAAATTAAAAAGACATAGGAAATATAAAGCAGTCTCCTGGAAAATCCCCTGCCTCTAACTAGCGTAGTCGAAATACCCTAGCTGCTCCTGACCCTGAAAATCTGGACATACAGTCCAGGACGCATCAACGCCGTCAGCTTATGAAAGCTGGTGAGCAAAAAAAACAAGTGCTCGCAATGTATATATAAGCATATAAACAACGGTACAATTTAACTTTAAAAGCAATAGATTCAAGGTTCCAATTCCAACATAAGTCACGGGGGAATAAAGTAAGCAATAAATATGCGACCGTGCATGAACAATGTAACATCTCATCTTTCTGACTGTTTTCTCTCAACAAGACTCGACTCAACCAAACCATTACCTCAGATACCAGGAATAATATCCGATCGATATCCAAAACAGCACACCATACCATTGCTTCAGATACCAGGAATAATATCCGATCGATATCTAAGCCGCACTCAATACCATCGCTTCGGATACCAGGAATAATATCCGATCGATATCCGAAATGAGCGCCCTAGATACCAGGAATAATATCCGATCGATATCTAAGCCGTACTCAATACCATCGCTTCGGATACCAGGAATAATATCCGATCGATATCCGAAATGAGCGCCCTAGATACCAGGAATAATATCCGATCGATATCTAAGCCGTACTCAATACCATCGCTTCGGATACCAGGAATAATATCTGATCGATATCCGAAACGAGCGCCCTAGATACCAGGAATAATATCTGATCGATATCTAAGCCGTACACGACACTGTCGCCTCCAATACCAGGAATAATATCCGATCGATATTGAGGTCGCACACCAGACCGCCACGCTTTACTCTTTTCACACTTTCTCACACACATGCATGTTGATACAACCTCGACCCTAATATGTATGTCAATGTTCACAGTTTGAAGTAACAGTTATTAAATCTCAAAGCTGAATATTCGTTCAACATAGATCTTGGCCTTAATCGTTCTTACAAGTTCAATTTCTTATAGTGAGCCTTTAAAATAGTATATTTGTCAAACAGTTCTTTAAAAAATTTCAAAACCTTTTTCCAAATAGTCCCTTATATAAAAATACAGAAACTGCTCAAACTGCCAGGTCGCGCAAGCGGGTCGCGCGCGCGAAGGGGCAGAACAAGTCGCGCGAGCGGGTCGCGCGCGCGAATGGAGGAATGTGTCGCGCGAGCGAGCCTCGCGCGCGCGGGTCTCGCGCGCGAGTTCTTGCAGTTTCATCATCTTCCTCGTTTTCCCCTGTTTCTGGTTTAAAACTGAAATTATACCCATTTTCAATTTCTGATTCAAATGATACATGTAATATGTGGATCTCTTCAGTTTTCCGCGTAGATTAAGAATACGCAATCAATTTAAACAATTACGGATTATATCTCTAGATATTCACAATTAAAGTGAGGGTGCCAAAACTTCAAATCATCAATACGTCGCCGTACGGATGAATTAAGCCGTAGGATTGAAACCGTGGCTCATTGGGACTGAGATCTTCCATAATCAATTCACGGGATTGATTTTGGTTGAGTTTTGTAAAACTCCAATTCAAAGCTTTCATGGTGCTCTATATATATATATACACATATACACGTATATATACACCGAAATATACATATATAGACATGGCGAGTGAGTTTATAATATTCACAGAGGTGATTATACAGAGAATTTCGAGACCGAGAATATCCGCCGTGAATTCCGTCGTCCAATCTCTATTCCTCTGTTTCTCTTGATTATGTATATGTCTCCATGTATCTATATGACTGTGTGTATGTATATATATATATATATGTGTGTGTGTACAATCTATGTGTGTGTATATAATCTTGAGAAAGTAAGAGAGTGGTTGAGAGAATTAGAGAATGAGAGATTAATTGAGAGACTGTGAGAGATTTTGGTGAGAGAGAGACACAACCAACGTATATATAAACCCACTGTTTTGGGCTCCAAGCAATGGGTAGAAATTACCCGGTGAGGTTGAGCTCACGTGCTCCCTCACCCAAGACGCGGTATAGACGCAGATTGAAATTAAAACTGGTATTTTACGGTTGAAATAAAAATACAAAAAATTATATTAGTGTAGGAAATAAATTCCCGGTTGTACAAAAATATAGATATCGATTTCGAAACCATAAAAAGTATTTTGGAAATTACAGTTTGACCCCAGATATATATACAAAGAGAAATTGAAACAAATACTCATGGAAATGAAATGCAGTATTTATTTATTAGTGAAAAATAAATAAATACAGGGTGTTACAGAGCATGAGGTGTCTTTACCTCAAATTCCTTCTTTTTCATTTACACCCCCAGTTTTTCTTAAGTTCTTATTATGAAATCCCCCAAACATTCCATTAACTACCCAATTACTAATGGGTGTTTGTCTAAGTTTCGTATGGGTCCCAACATGGATCCCATTTATTTTGTGAAATTGCTATCGTACCTACTAATTTTAAATCTTTTTCATTTATACCCTTACTTGGGTGTCCAAACTAATGCTAACACATATCAACATGTAATATGAAAGCATGTAAACAAATATTCATGTACTCACATAAAATGCATTTAATCATTTAAAATACAAATTACCAATTTACCCTTCGTTGGGTTCCATTTCAATACCTGTCCCACCTCTCTGGGGACTTTTCCAACTAGTGTTCCTCTCTGAACACTTTTTAGATGGGCGAGTCCAAGCCTCCCCTTAATCCCTTTTATACACTAATTATATTAATTAATGCAGATTAACACAATAATTTACCCGTTCCCCGGGTACGGGTGTTACAATAGTATAAGAATGTAGTACAACTATAGTACAATGAATCTAGACCACATATGTAAAGAGGTACAATGGCGAATTAATGTAGACTAATATTCTAACAATATTCTAATAGCCCTCCTCAAATTCAAGGTGGTAGAATGGAAACTAACTTTAGTTGGGAAACCAAATCCTGAATACGTCAGCAGTCTAATTGATGGAGGAGACTGAGATGAGACGAATAGTGTCAGAAGAGTGATGATGACATACAAAATGATAGTCGATCTCAATATGTTTTGTACGTTCATGGAATACATCATTATGAGCAATTTGATTGGCACTTTGATTGTCACAAGAAATGGTTGTAGCAACGGGATGGTTGGCCTCCATGTCCTCAAGTAACCAGCATAGCCAGAGAAGTTCTTGAGTGGCATCAGCAAGGGCATAATATTCAGCTTCTGTACTAGAGCGGGCAACAACAGTTTGCTTCTTGCTACGCCAGGAGATGAGAGAGTCACCCAAGAAGAAGCAATACCGCTTCTTCCCAGTGGTGGAACGATAATCACTAGGATTTCCTGCCCAGTCTGCATTTGAGTAGGCACGTTGTTCAAGAGAAGAGTGAGCAGAGAAGTGGAGTCCATGAAACAAGGTCCCCTTGATGTACCTAAGAATGCAGAGAATTGCTGCATAATGAGGAGAATGAAAAGTAGAAAAAAAAACTGGCTTACAATATGGACATCATATGAGATATCAGGTTTGGTAACTGTCAGATAAATGAGACTCCCAACTAGCTGACGATATAGAGTAGGATCATCCAAGAGTATGCCATCCATATGAGTGAGCCTGTAGTTAGGCTCGAGAGGAGTGGTGTTAGTCTTACAATCTATTGAGTCCTGCCCGTGTAAGCAAGTCAGAGGCATACTTGGCTTGAGAGAGATAATATCCATCAGAACTAGAAGTGATCTTAAGGCCCAAAAAATAGCTAAGCTTCCCCAAATCTTTCATTTCAACATGTTGGCTGAGATAAGTTTTGAGATCCAAGATTCCAGGTGTATCATCTCCAGTGATAATAATGTCATCCATATAGAGAAGGAGAAGAATAGTACCACGGTCTGATTTGCAGATGAAGAAGGCAGAGTCATGCGGGCTAGAAGTGAATCCGAAGTCCCCAACAACTGTGATGAACTTAGCGAACCAAGCCCGAGGAGCTTGTTTAAAACCATAGAGAGCCCGACTAAGTTTGCAAACTTGGTGAGGATGGTGGTGATAACCAAGAAGAGGTCACATATAGACTTCTTCAGTGAGGTCACCATTTAGAAATGCATTTTTCACATCCATCTGAAATAATTTCCATTAGCGAACAACAATTGTAATTAAGCTGCGAACTGAAGTGAGATGGGCATCCGGGGCAAAAGTCTCCTTATAATCGAGCCCATATTCCTGTGTGAATCCCTTGGCTACTAGATAAGCCTTATAGCGATCAATGCACCCGTCAGAGAGAGTTTTAGCCTTCTTTCCATTTGGTAGGTCCACCAAATCCCATGTGTGATTTTGGTCTAGAGCCTATAGTTCATCAGCCATTGCTTTCTGCCTAAGAGGGTTAGAGTTGGCCTCGGGTCTCATGGTGAGAAAGAATTGTTAAAAAATAATGGCAATCCCAAAGATGAATTGGAGGAGTTTTTGTTGGGTTTGTGCCCTCAAACCATTACTTTATGAGACATTGACATTTTAATATATGGATATCAGCTTCACATTTCATTGTGTATGTTTCTTTCATGAGATGATTGTTAATCCTTAAGTATCATAGTAAGTAATTCGTGTGTGTATGAGATACATATAAGTGAGATATAAATTATCATTCTTTGATACTTAGAGCTTGTCATAGTGGATGATGAGACTGGATATCTCATCAGGTTTACCCTGTAGCATGATTAACTACCATTGGATGGAGTGATTTATCTCAATCACTAGAGTGTAACTCGTAGTTAATATGCTAGTGCTTATAGTGCATTGACAGACCTGAGCTTTCCTATTGACACTCGAGACTATCAACAGTCGATATGAACTCATAACTTGTATAAGGTACATGTTCTCAATTTTAGGACGATTATGGACATAAACTGTGGATATGGCTGCTTTAACTTACCAAACAGTGAGGTCTATAAAAGATTAACACCTGGGTATCTTGGGTATGTCATGTTCATAGGGTTGTGAACATATATTGTCAAGATAGAATCTAGCCTTTGATTCAGAGCAAGCATTCCCTTGAGAATGTCACCAAGCTGATTACTAAGAACTGCAGTCTTGTTGATAAGTAGTTATCAATATGTTTGGTAATCATAAGAGGTAAATGGGATTCAAGGAATATAAGAAGTATTCATGATTTAGGTTGACAGTAACAGCTATCTGACTACCTGAATACGATTACGAATGCTGAAGGTAGAGGGACATTAGTACACCATACAAGTCTATTTATCGCTTCAGATATGTTCTTTTGTGTTGGAGTTCAGTTATCGTTTTATAGTGGAGTAAACGTTAACTGATCAGTTGGTTAGTTTGCTGATCAAAGAGTTTGGTCATAGGAATTAACAACTGCTCTGAGCCAACAATAAAGAGCCTAGGAGGTCCCACTCTTAGCTCCACCAGGATACTTGGAAAGACACATGAGGATGATGTCAAGATAGGTTCGATCGATCGAAGATTGTCTCGATCGATTGAAGTCTGGACAGGTTCGATGGCTCGAAGATGGTTTGATCGATCGAAGGTTCGATCGATCGAAGCCACTTCGATCATTTCAACTTTAGGTCGGTTCTGGGAATCTATAAATAGGGCAGCTGCGTCCAGAAATAAGAGTTCATCATTTTAACACGCCAGAAGCTACAAAAACTATTTTAGAGCTCCCAAACCTTCTCCTTCCTCTCTATTAGGGATCCCACCAACCCTAGTCCTTCTTGCAGGCATCCACAGAAGTCATAAGAGTGAAGACAGCCTAGTGGAAGCTGCTACACCATTCAGGAGAAAGAAATTCAGAATTGGATTCAATACCTGAGGTATAATTTCTTGTCCCCTCTTGTTAGTACGCATCTATGGAATTGACGAGTAGTAGATCCTGGGCTACCAATAAGTTTTTTATAACTCAATATTTCTGCTGCATGTTTAAAAATAATTTTAAACCTATTTTTCCTTCAGTTTTTACTCGGTCGCTACGTCTAGGAAGAGGATCAGGGTCTGGTGTAGACCCATCAGTTGAAGCAGACAGCTCAGTAGAGACTGTGATGGATGAACCAGATAAAGAGCCTGTAGATGTGGACGTGGGTAGAGGGGCAGGCGATGATGCTGATTTAGAATGAGAACCTGTATTAGGGGTGTCAGGAAATAGATTTACTCAGGGGTCAGTGAGTAGAAATGAGTACTGGCAGTAGATAGATGAAATTGGGACATGAAGGAGAACATCTTGTATTCCCAAAAAACAACATGACGTGACACATGAAGACGTTTGGAATAAGGGTCCCAACACAGATAGCCTTTGTATTCAATACCATATCCCAAGAAACAACATTAACGGGCTAGAGATTCTAGTTTTGTGCTCTCATATGGCTGTAGTAAGACAAAGCAAGCAGAATCAAAGACTTTAAGAATATTATATTCAGGAGGGTGGTTATATAGATGCTTATACGGTGACTGATTTTCAGTAGTGGGAAAAGGAAAACAGTTCATGGTGTAAATGGCAGTGAGGGCTGCCTCTCCCCAAAATTGTTCAGGACATGAAGCAGATGTGAGAAGAGCTCGAACAATATTAAGAATATGTTTGTGCTTGCGCTGGGCTCTCCCATTTTGTTGGGAGGTTCCTGGACATGAGCGATGGAGAAGAGTGCCATGTAAGCAAAGGAAATTTAGAACACCTTTTTCTTTGTATTCTTGGGCATTATCAGCTCGAAACACTTTGATATTGCAAGAAAATTGAGTTTTGATCATGTTAAAAGTAAATCTGGGGTAATTTCAATCGATTTTTCATTAACTATAGCCAAGTGTATTGTGAAAAATCATCAACAAAGATTACATAATATCTAGATCTTCCCATTGTGACAGTTAGAGAGGGACCCCAAACATTTGAGTGAATTAGATCAAAAGGTGTAGAGGACATAAAGTCACTGTTATTAAATGGTAAAGCTGGTTGTTTATAAAGTTGACAAGATAGATAATCGACATTCTCGACTTTAATTTGATGTAACTGACCACTAGACACTAAGGATTTTACCCGACTTAGCGAACATGACCTAAACGAGAGTGCCAGAGGTGAAAAGGTGAGGTAGACGATACTGAAGCTGTAGTTGAGTAGGTGAAATGGAGCGAGATGGTATGTGGAGATTGTTAAGTTCAAATAATCATCCAACTTTATGACCTGTCCCGAGAGTCTATCCTATTTGTAGATCTTGTACCAGACATCCAAAATTAGAGAAAGAGATAGTAAGTTCGAGTTAACACAATTAACCAACAAATATGAGATTTAAAGTTGGTTTAGGAATGAGATAAGTATGAGGGAGAGATGTGTGAGTGGTGGAGACTTACCCTATGTGACTGACGTTCATACAGGAACCATCAGTTGATTGTATGGATGGTGCATTATAGGTAGAATGTTTGGTAGAGAATGTAGTTGGATCAGAGGTTATATGGTCACAGCAACTAGAATCAAAGAACCAAGAAGATGTACATGAGGCAACATATAGAGCAGTAGAAGACGTGTTACCAGAAGGGGTAGGAGACTTATAAGATGATGACCCCTTGACAGAAATAGCACTGGATGATGATGAACAACCTTGGGACCGATTATCCTGTGAATATCTGGTAGGATTCTCATTGTAATCATCAAGATAGTGCCCTGGTCCAAGTTTGTGATAGAAAGTACACACTCTGATAGGACAATACAATAAAATATGTCCTGATTTGTGACAGTATCTGCAGGAGGAATTTGTCAGAGGCTCCATGAAGTGCAAAATAAGTCTGAGATTAGTAGAACTGATCTGGGTGGCAGTGGCCGGGCGGTAGAGGTGGTGGCCGAGCGGTGGAGGTGGTGACAGTGGCAGAACCCTAGTAGAGGTGGCACGGCGATGGAGGTTACTGGAAGGAGGATGCTGGGCAGCGTAGGTGGCAGGGCTGAGGCGGCACGATTACAAACTTGAGGCAACTCCAAGTGGGATTTCTGATGTGAAGGATCCACTAGTGTGGCATACACAGAACATACTTTCCTCTTGAGAGGTCATCCGGAGGAGGAAAAAGGCCACTAGGAGCTTAAAGTTGATACCATGTTAAGAGTAAGGGAGAGAGAAAGAAAGATGAATACAAATGTTTTGTATTGAGATGTGTGTTAAACATTATAATAGGTAGCTTTATGTAGGCTAAGGGAGAATCCTAATTAAGGAAAGAAGAGTACTACTAGGTAGTACAAGGTTGTAGTACAACTATAGTACAATGAAATCTAGACCACAAATGTAAAGAGGTACAGTGGTGAATGAATGTAGACTAATGTCCTAACAATGACGATGCGATTGAAATTTTAAATATTGCAGTTGTTGGAAATTTTGCGAATTTTTTACTATTTGGAATTATTTCTGTGTTTTTTAAGCTGATTATTTATTCTATTCAATTAGACATTTATTCATATTTTGACAAACTTCTCATGCATTTGCATGGGTTATCGACTAGTCTACAATAATCTGAGAGTAGATCTCTATAAACAGATTTAAAACAACTAGAAACAAATCCAAAACAGCTAAAAAGGCCTCTCATAACAAAATTGTAATATTTATGGTACAAAAATACTATTCAAATGTAAATAGACCTAAAAAATATATATCGGGGGAGCTACCCCCGAACCCTCGTATGGGCTTGTTTACCACTGAACACATATGGACAATTTCCTGGTTCCGCCCCCACTGAACCAAAATCATGGGTCTGCCACTGGACTTGACTGTTTGTTGGTCTCTACCCCATTACAAGACCCCCAAATTTGACACCACAACTTAGGTTAAACCCTAAGCTCAACTACACCAATGTAGATGCTTCAATTAACCATAGTTTTACTCTCTTACATTTATGCTCTCTAACAAATTTTCTACCATAAAATACGAAGGGAATTGCTATTTGCACTCCATGCATGAAGTGCATTGAGTGCATGGTGTCTTATGCTATGAGAGTTGTATCATAGTGCATTAGTTGAATCTTGGAGTGCAAATAGCAATTCCCTAATAAGAAATGACTTCATAATTGTTTTTACTTTTAGCGTCAAAAGTTAGGAAATTGTTATTCGCACTCTAAAAATTAACTAATGCACTCTATGGTACCACTCTGACAACTTGTTGTACCATGTACTCAATGCAATCCATGGAGTGCATTTAGCAATCAATGGAGTACAACTCTCTTACATTTATGCTCTCTAACAAATTTTCTACCATAAAATACGAAGGGAATTGCTATTTGCACTCCATGCATGAAGTGCATTGAGTGCATGGTGTCTTATGCTATGAGAGTTGTATCATAGTGCATTAGTTGAATCTTGGAGTGCAAATAGCAATTCCCTAATAAGAAATGACTTCATAATTGTTTTTACTTTTAGCGTCAAAAGTTAGGAAATTGTTATTCGCACTCTAAAAATTAACTAATGCACTCTATGGTACCACTCTGACAACTTGTTGTACCATGTACTCAATGCAATCCATGGAGTGCATTTAGCAATCAATGGAGTACAAATAGCATTTTTCCACAAGTTACTCTTACAACTCTATAAATGAATGAAATGACACTTTTATAACAAGAGTAATGTTATACTTCCCAAATTTTAATCTCAAATACGCATCCCAAATGATGTGGCAATGGGATAACCTTCAATAATGATGAGACCACTTAACATCATCCAATCAAAATTCAGTAGGCTCACTGCCACATCATTTGAGATGTGAATTTGGAATTAGGATTTGGAATGTATGAGATTACCATTGTTAATTATGGAGAGATTTTCTGTTGGGCATAAATGTATGAAAAGACACTTTTATAACAAGAGTAATGTTATGATTCCCAAATTCTAATCTCAAATACACATTTCAAATGATGTGACAGTGGGATAACTTTCAATAATGAGAGACCACTTCAACATCATCTAATCAAAATTCAATAGACTCACTGTCACACCATTTGGGATGTGAATTTAGAATTAGGATTTGGAAAGTATGAGATTACTCTTGTTAATTATTGAGAGATTTTCTGTTTGGCAAAAGCATCCCCATCCCCATCCCCATCCCCCTCCCCCTCCACCTCACACCCCCCCCACCCCCCCCCCCCCCCCCCCCCCCCCCCCCCCCCCCGTCTTTCGAAAATCTATTCCATTTTAAAGCTGAAAAGCAGCTTAAATTAGACGCAGCAATTTGCTGCATTTGCCACTTTTGAACAAAATTTATAACAAAAAATCTCTAACTCCCACCGGCCATGCGAAATGGGCTTCAAAGGAATTATATATCCAATTGGGTTTTGATCTGATTGATCTGAAACCTTTATTTATTTATTTTTTTTTAGGCACAACCAAGACATCTCTTCTCTAAAGAACATAGCTGGAGAGACCGGAAAGAAACTAAGTTCATTGGCATCCACTTTAATGACTGATCTTCAGGACAGAATGCTCTGATTGAAGTTGAGTAAGTTTAAAATCAGAAGAGTTTGTTGCAACGAGTAATGTTAGAGTCACAAAAGAGTCACAAAAAGATGCTCACAAAGGGATGTTGCATCCCATGTGGCACCCATGTGGCAGAGTTAAGAGTGGTGAGTCCTACTACCACATTGGTGCCACGTGTGATGCCACACCTTTTTTAGCAATACTTTGTGACTCTTTTTTGACTCTAGCATTACTCGCGTTGCTATAGCAGCCAGTGGTTTCCCTAGTGTAAAAAAAGAGCTCAAAAAATTATTTCAGAAGAGACAAAATTAAAATTTTATTACTTCTAAAGGTTGAGAAAAGCTGGTGATATTTTACTTTGTAGTAGAGAAATTGTATCAATATTTGATATTACATGTTTTTTGTTTAGTTCTATATTTAAGGACTTTGGTGTGTGTGAAGGGATGGACGAGAAGAATTTTGGTGCTCTTTATAACAAAGAGATGTCAGTTTCTCTAAGAAAACATGTTGGTACACTACTTTGGTTCCAAACTTGTAGGTCTCATTTCTTTGGTTGGGTTATAGGCTGGTTGGGATAGCTTTTTCGGGGTTAACAATTACTTGAAATACTAATTGCTTAAAAGTCTCTGATCCTCTGAATTAGTTTTTTCACACTTATTTAAAAATGTAATTCTTTTTTAGAACTAAAAAATTTTCAATTTTTTTTAAAATAAGTAGCAAAATGTTGCTTTCATGTTTTATTTTCCAGCTTTACATTATGTTTGGTATGAAAGAACGTGGAATGAAGGGGGTAGGGGAGACGGTAGAATACTCTGCGCCTAAACCAAAAAAACCGTGGGCTGCCCCGTCGCCCCGTTGACTTGCAGTTTTTTTACACTTAAAATCCGAGTACGCAAACCCAGTGCGCATACTCAGTGCGCTTTAGAGCGTGACTCTGTGTATATATATATATATATATTGTAGGCAAGTAAAATGACAATAAGTAGTAACCATACATACATTGATAGAGAAAACCATCAAAGTAACTTGTACACACACTCACAATTTTTTAAGATACAGGGTAGGTTGACAGAGTACATGACATTACAAGTTTGTTTAGTACTTATCATATCATCAAAGATGAACATTATGCATTCATTTTATTACTTCCCACAACTGATAAACTTCCAGCAGAGCCTTGAGAAATCAACACTTCAAAAGTTTGGCCTCACATTCAGGCGAGATGCTACCTTCTGACCCAAAGACTTGTCGGCCTGCCAGCCACCATCCAATATTGTATTAGTACATACAATTCCCAATTCTCTCATATATATTCACCTTACAAAGCACATAGAAGTTATTCAGTGAGCCCATCACACCATGTCACCATGTTGACATGGTGTGACGGTTTAATTGTATGGTGACATGTGACTTTTCACGTTCTTTCAAATGCCACATATCGTCATACAATTAAGGCGCTACACCACGTCAGCGAGATGACGTGGTGTGACGGGCTCACTGAATAATTTCTCCAAATCATATATATCTACAATTTGAGAAACACGTGAAAAAAAAAAGAAAAAAAAGAAAGGCAAGGAATCTCTCACCTGAGACAAGTATGAAATCCAGATACTGCGGATCTCATGGGTCACGCGTGGGTCAGATAAAGCCTCAACAAATCGGCAGATAAACCGCTCTTGTCTGGAAATGTAAGATTAACAAGAGAAGAAAATCAAACATTAATTATTATGAAAATGTTAACTACTTACAAAAAAAAAAGTTGAAAACCAACCAATTGGGGGAGACAACAATAAGGTATATACCTGTCTGGTGCCCAGGATCGGAATCTGTCTCCAGGTTGCTTGAAGTTGTTCTCCTTCTCAATGGTGCACTGCAATATTTATATGATCAAGAGGAATTCATGTTACTACATATATATTTGCATGCTACATTGTTGTCAAATCGTGAATCGAATCGCGAATCAGACCCTAAAAAAAATTTCAAATTAAATAGACGTTAACCCCTATATTGATGAACAATTAAGTCTGCCAAAGTAGAATTTCAACTGATCAACAAATCTAAAGTTTTACACAATTGAAGGGGAGTTTATACTCTATCAACACTACTGAACTCATTTAACCAAGCCACCAAAGGCAAACTTCAACATTTAAATTAAGCAAGAGGTAGTGATAGTTACTGACCCTATCACGCTTTCCTGTCAAAATTACAGAAGGAAGGGGGAATTTCTCAGCATGACGAAGCGGATCATACCTCGAAGGGAAGTAATTAACCTGGAAAAGCATCATATTTATAGAGTCTAATCAGAATGGATAGTGAATGCAGCTAAATAATATAAACACTACTTTAATTAGCATCTTATACCAATATAATAATCCACATGGTATATATATATATATGTATATACCTCCTCATCCCTATGCATGAAATTCATGAACCCCTCATGGTGATCATTGTGATGGGCACACTTTGGAGCATTGGCTGGGAGCATAAGATGGTTGGGTCCAAGACGATGCCTTTGAGTATCGCCATAAGCGAATATTCGACACTGGAGCATCTTATCGTTTGAATAGTAGACACCGGGAACAATGTTAGAAGGGGAAAATGCAAGTTGCTCATTCTCTGAAAAGAAGTTATCGATGTTCTTATTGAGGACCATGCGCCCTATTGGCTGCATCGGCAAGATGTCCTCTGGCCAGGTCTTGGTTACATCAAGCGGATCAAAATCAAATCTATCCTCATGATCAGGATCCATGGTCTGCAAGAAAAGTTTCCACTCGGGATAGTTTCCAGCAGCAATCGAGTCATACAGATCCTTTGTGGCGTGGCTGTGATTAGATCCACCAATTCTAATGGCCTCTTCCTCTGTCAAACACTTCACTCCACAAGTAGGTTTCCATGTCAACTTGATATAGGTTACTTTTCCAGCTTTGTTGATAAAAGTGTAGGTATGCACACTCGAGCCTTCCATGTGTCTGTAATCTTGTGGAATACCCAAGTCATCGTAGAAGAAGGTGAATGTGTTCAAACTCTCTGGAATGTGGGAGAAGAAGTCGAGGTATCTCCAAGCTTCCTGAATGTGGGACTTAGGGTTGGGCTTCATAGCATGGATCAAATCCGGGAATTTCATTCCATCGCGGATGAAAAAGATTGGGAAGTTGTTCCCAACAAGATCAAAGTTACCCTGTATATATATATCACAAATTAAGAAGAAAAAAAAAGGTACGTACGTCAGAAACTCAATTTAATTTATCAACAAGAACGCCTTATAAACTCCAAATTATCAACATTACCAAGGATCCATCGTAATTAAACTCTTGCAACTCTCATGTATGTTTACTTTGACATGATATATAATGCAAATTCAACTTTGTGGACATACGCTTTAATTAGATAGGTATTTCAAAAGGAAAACCACCATATGTATATTGCACTCTTAGTATTGGTAGCTTATCTACAGACAATAATTAGCAGAATCATAGCACTGTGCCATATCAGGAAAAATGCACAAGATTGATCCATGCACAAATGGGCTGTCTACGAGAGCAACTGTCTATTAGAAAAATCATTCTTTAAAGTTAAATAAAGTTCCAAGTATATTTCATCAAAGTTAACATCATCTCAAAAGTTGGCAAAGTGCTATACAATTTTTTTGTATAAGAAAGGGACCTAGCTACTTTTTTCTATCACCAGAATGGAAGAACTATCACATAAAAAAAATTGCCTTAAATTTGGTAAAATGTTTTAATGTATTGGGTTGTCACACATAATTAGTTGAAAAAAAAAAAAAACCATTGTCGCGTCTGACCTTCAATTTACTTTCTTCAACTTAAAAGCGAGCGAAAGAGTAGTAGTAAAAAACACAGGCTCACCTCTCTTGTGTAAAACTTGACAGCAAAACCACGAGGATCCCTAATGGTTTCAGGGCTGCCACGCTCGTGGATAACAGTAGAGAAGCGAACAATGAGAGGTGTCTGAACTCCAGGAGCTCGAAGAAAATCGGCACAGGTGAGATGAGTGATGTCATGGGTCACCTCAAAGAAACCCTTAGCACTGGCTCCCCTTGCATGCACAACACGTTCAGGGATCCGCTCCCTATCAAAATTAGCAACTTTCTCCACCAAATGATAATCCTCAAGAAGAATAGGCCCTGTAAGTCCACATAAACAAATTTCCATATTAAGGATAATTCAATAGAGAATCAATTATTAAGAACCTGTTTGGAAAAGCAAAGAACCAATTATGTGGTATCCTAATGAACCAGCTTTTTTTTTTTTTTTTTTTTTTTTTTTTTTTAATATAATTCAAGCGTTTGGTGAGTGACTATTCCTTGCACATGCATGAGTATGTGTCCAGTGTAATAAACCTCTTAAAATTGAATATTTGTCAGCCCAAGGTACACTAGGATCTCACAAGAATAAAATAAAAATTGGACTTGGATTGAACGAGATTCTAGTTTGGACATTCCCAAACAGGCCCCGAGGAAAAAAAAAAAAAAAAACTAAGGGCTTAAAGGTTTAACACAATATTAAAACCTTGGTCCATACATAATCAAAAAATAATAATAATAATAAATAATTAAATAAAAAAAATTCAAGGATTAAATTATAGGTAACATATTTGAATGGAAATTAAATACCTCTAATTCCAATAGTTAATGCAGCGTTATCATTGTACACTGGAGCACCAGAATTTGTAGTGGTGAACGGTGAGTTGTAAGCACTTGAGGGGCGGTACTGCATCAAATCAAATGAAGAAAAAAAAAAGCCAATTAGTCGACAAAGAGATAAATTAAACAAACAAAAAATTAAAAATTAAAAGAAGATGACAAGTATGAAACATGTGACTCTTGGAAATAGGGTGACAAAATTTTCTTAAAAATTAATTACTATTTATTATGCTCACATAATTATATAATTAAAGTGTCACACAAGGACCTTGTGTGACGAGAGCATTAATAATTTCTTCATTTGAACACGTGTATGTAGTATTAAAAAGAAAGCATAAGGATCTGTATCTCGCTCTACCCGTCCCTATTATTAAATTGTAACTTGCTATATTTAATTTGATATGTGAGATTTGAGCATTTTTGCTCACCTAAAATTTGGTACACTAATGCTCACTCAAGCATCCCATTGGCCAATGCAGTGGGGCCCAGGATTAAACAAATGTTGTTTAATATTGTTTAATCCCGGACCCCACTGCATTGGTCAATAGGATGCTTGGGTGAGCATTGGTGTACCAAATTTTGGATGAGCAAAAATATTTTCTTTGAATAAATAAGGAGACAGTAACTCGGTACAATGAGTTACACTTTTTTTTTTTTTTTTTTATCGGATAGTGCTTAACCAGTATATATGAGAAATGCTAACTACACTGATTAGAGTCACCGAATCTTCTACCGGATTGACCAGACATCATCATGTGTCACTTGCTACTGGGGCCCACTGTAGCTTTTATCCACCTGTATTTTAGGCAATTCTAGGTCTACAAAATAGTCATAAAGTGATACGGACAAAACTACTTTTATGAGTATCTCTTTGTGATTTTTTTTTTTTTTTGGATAATTGGAGGTGTCCGGACCAGCTTGCGTGCACCTCGACTAATCTCGATTAATCCCCGAGGCCTAGAGGCGCCAGGTGAATACTCCAGTAGCCACGCTCTCCATGACTCGAACACTAAACCTCTTGAGTAGTACACCCAAAAAGCTTACCACTAAACTTCTTTTCTTTATATCACAATTTTGTCCTTAGCATTATCTCAATATATTTATATAGAGTAATACTAGACCAACACCCAAAAAGAAGCGGAGAGATAATGAGCACAACTAAAAAAAGAAGCGGAGAGATGGAGAGTGAGAGTTTAGGCAGTTTAGAGATTAAAGTTTAAGTGTGTTTCAATTCTCGATTTGGTGAGAGAGGTACAGGGAAGTGATTAAGGGGAGAGTGAGGGATTTGATTTAGGTACAGTTGATTAAGTGTCCGTTTGTTATTGCTTTTTTTTTTTTTCTTTTTTTGGTTTCCCAAAGTATTCCCAGGCCTTTCGTCCAGGACTAATCCTCCAAGGTACGGTCGGGCGCCGAAGCGGAGACCTCTCCCAAGATAGTTTTCTGCATCCACAAGGACTCGAACTTGAGACCTTTGCTTAAGCGACCAGAGCCCCCTTTCCACTCAGGCCAACTGCCTCTTGGTTTGCTTATTTTTTTTCATTTTAAACAGTTTTCGTAGCCCAAATAACTTTTTAATATATTTATTTTAGCCAAAAAAAAAAAACAGATTTAGTCAAAAAAGCAGTTGTGTTTTTCAAGATTATCTCTATTTTGAACAATTTCACATCATATTTAACAAATACCCAAATTATAATAAACAGTTCTACCAATCACGATTAAAATCGCTTAAACACAAGCACAGACAAACAGACTCTAAGTGTGGGGTGCCGTTTGGAGATGTGGATGTGTGACCAATAAATTTTTTTATTAGTTTACACATTAAAATATCACAACTATATTAATCAGCACACACGACAGTGATTCCACTTTAGACATCCTAATGGACTGATTCATGATTCATGTGATCAATATTTTAATTTGTCAAAGTAATTAAATCGCAAAAGATTGAAGTGAGTGATCCCAAAATCATATCATTCCCAATTTACCACAACTCGGTGAAAAGATCAGTAGACGAGAAGTCGCTCAGTCTCTCTCTGTTTTTTTTTTTTTTTTTTTCTTCTTTTTGATCTTTTCTATTTTTGAAAAAAAAAATGAATGTGCCTAGTATTATTGATATTATCTATTTTGACAGATAAAATCAAAAGATAAGATTCCAAATTTTAATTTTTTTTGTACAATTTTCAAGTCAATGCGTAGATCTCGACCAAATACATAAAATCCGCAAACAATTTAAAAAAAAATCAGCAAAACAACTAAAAAACGAGTAAGTTATGGTGGTTTAAAGTTCACGAATAATATTAAGTTAGTCATTTTTTTTATCAGAAAAACTTCAAGAGTGACTTTTCGGTAAATAACAAAGTAGCAAGGGGCTTTTTTTTTCAAAAAAAAAAAAAACTGCAAATCATGTGGGTTTTTGACTAATCCACCTAATATTGAGGGGTGTATTACCAAATTTTCCATTCATTTATTGAAAAAATAAAAATAAACGTGGCAGTGACAAGTCAATATACAGATATATATAATAAGTAAAAAGAGCATAGCATATTAAATGAAACGAGGGAAATCTTGAATTGAAGCCTTTTATAATCGGATGAATATAATTCGATACAACTATAAACTTTGATTCCAGGCATAAAATAATGATAAGAAATTTTATTCGAAACTAATTAGTGCACAAGGTTTCAGCAAATTAAAAAAAAAAAAAAAAATTTAGTGCACAAGCATGGTATCAAAAAATAATAATAATAATAATAATAATTAGTGCACAAACATCTGTACCTTGTATGGATCCATGGGCGTATTGCAGAGAGAGAAAGAGATCAAGAGAGAGAGAGATCTAGAGAGAGAGCTGTAGGTTGGGTTGTGGCGATCACACTTTATTTATACACCAGGGAGACACTTTGGTCCTACTTCTATTATTTGCAATGACTACTAAACCTTAGACATACAATATATTTTTTGGAAAATAATGTACATGCCACATCATTTAACGAGGGTATTGAAATAATTTTACATGTTAACTTAATTATAAAATTATTCAATTACCATTATTTTAATAAAATGATATAAAATTTTTTATTCATTGAACACAATATTATCCTACAACCTTCATGTTGTAGGATAGTAACACTATATATATATATATATATATATAGATATAAGTATTGGGCACAAACGAAATTTACAAATACAAAAATATGTCTCTCTCTCTCTTGATGGAGTCCTTGACACTGTGGAGTCCATAGAGGAGAAAGATAGACACATTTTACCATTTGTAAATTGTGTTTGTAAATTTTGTTAGTATTCAAAATATTATTGATATATATATATAATATTTGTGAAGTGGTTACACATTACCCACCAGTGATTTTATCGTGGTTAATATATCAATATCTTTAAGAACATAATTTTGAATGCTTTGGGTCTTTTATAAGAGTGCCACATGGCGGAGTCATTTTTTTATTCCTTTTTTTAAGCCTTATTAATTAAACATATTAATTGAACTGACGAGGATCACCTTAACATCATCCAATTAAAATCTAATGTCATTTGGAATGTGAATTTGATATTAGAATTTGGGAATCATTGCATTACTCTAAGTTTTATACTCCCTTCCTCACATTTTTATAGTTCATCTTTGGGAAGTTAACTTATTAAGAGCACTAAAAGAATGTACATCTACTTTCCACAGTTGTCCTAATTATTACAATGCATTTTTTGATTTTGTCTTGGGGAGATTTCAAGGAGGGGCAGTTTTGGAAAGAAACTAAAAATTATATACTAATTTAGAAAAGTTACAATAATTTTAAGATATCCCAAAATAGAATTGTAGACTCTAAATTTAGGACGGAAGCAAGGGCGGAGGCTTTTAGAGGGCAGTGGGGGCACGTGCCCCCAACTCATTTTTTGGCACGAAAAATTTTACCCTACATGTGTTATAGCTTTTCTATTGCGCACCCATTATAATGGGGTCAAACTGGAAATTAAACAAACATGGAGGACATGAAAAGAAACATTAGAAAAGAAGGAATCAAAGGTATATCCATGCATGAAGAGTAATGATCACGATATTGACATACGAGAATTTTATGCGCTATAAAAATAGGTTTCTTTAGAATTTTAAAAGACGCTATACAATATTTACGTGTTATCAAATAGACTCATTATAAGCATATCTCAAAAAAATCGCAATTATATACAACTAGACCATAAAAAAAATCGTCTATTATGTATAAATAGACCTCAAAAAAATTACCTCAAAAGAGTTGCTGCCCCCGAACCCCCGTATAGTCTAGACCTCCTCTGACTAAAATTCGTGACTCCGCCCCTAGCAGTACATATTATATTTGCTTTTGTTTTCTACCCTTGGAATTATCCAACTTAAGAATTGCATTAGAGTAAAACTAATTTTTATTATATAAAGAAACATTGAACATGCTTTAATCTTATAGATTTTCATTCATTTTTATTGTGAATTTTTTTTTGTCTACTATTTATGAGCAATGCTAGGGGCACAAACAAACCCACAACCTTTTGGACACAACCTAAATAATGTGTCTATCTCTCTCATGTGTCACTGTGGGGTCCAGTGACATAATAAAGAAATAATTAAACTCGAATTTGAGAAAGAATCCGAGCCCAGTAAACTGTTTCCTTAAGACGAATTTGCTCCCTCTCGGTGCACAAGGTGAATGAACAATCGTCTCCCAAGATAGAACGGATTTCCAATTCTGAAGAAGCTGCACTTCAATCTTCAGAACACAGCGAACACTATACTGTATAATACTCGAACACTATGAAATGATATGCAGTGAGAGAGAGAGATTTATTTCGTGCTATGAAAATGTAATCAGAGGAGTATATATAAACAACATGACTGTTAAAAAAAAAAACTGGAGGAAAATTCAAATAAAGAAAAGTCAACAAGCCCAGGACCACGGACCCACGCCCAGCCGGTCGGTCGTCGGTCGGCGGCGGCGCGCGCGCGGGATAATTCCCACAAGTGCCTAGGTCCTTCCCCCTTAACAAAAGTGGGTACCCCAAAGGGGTATGCCCCTTAGTTGGCTTCCCTCTTAAATATACCCTT
Organism: Hydrangea macrophylla; assembly: GCA_033977485.1. Taxonomy (NCBI): domain Eukaryota; kingdom Viridiplantae; phylum Streptophyta; class Magnoliopsida; order Cornales; family Hydrangeaceae; genus Hydrangea; species Hydrangea macrophylla. The sequence goes on along the minus strand of CM066989.1, from coordinate 99,519,107 downwards.
AAGCTCTTTAGTGTTTTTCCTATGTGGGACAACCAAAGTTTCCCACATTTTTCCTCCTTCACCAATGTTTCACATGGGCCACTTTGGATGACAATTTCTCATTCATCCCTTATTGGATTTGAACATGTAAATATACGACGTTCATCTCCTCACGGAGGAGAACGTATTCCAATGTGGTCCCACCCCTAAAGACGTGTGGGACCCACCTTAAATTGGAGCCAAAGTTTACAAAAAACTTGATATTTCAAGTTCAATTTTCCAACAATGAGTATCTGAATTCAATATTTCTATTTGTCTAAATATGTATGATGCAATTGTTAGGAAATTGCGTTCCCAGAATCCGTTGACAGTGCATATAAGTTGGTACTGCAAAAATTTTACGTGAAAACTATAATAACCCTACAAGGGCGGAACTAGGGTTACCTTGAACTGCAAAATTGGATTGCTGTAGTAGATGAATCGAGAACACGGGCTCGATAACAGCTCACGATCTTCTACCGTATTCCTTTGCTGCCAGAATATCGAACTGAGTGTGGGCTCTTTCGAAATCCTTTTAGTTTTCTGCTCTTCCCTCTTTACGTTCTATTTTCTATTCCCAATTATAACACTCTCTTTGATTGCTATGACGATTCAATCCTGATCACATTGATCCGACAAAGATGTGTTCGTCAGGAGGATCAAACGATCTCCGATTTACTTGAATTTTTAACAGCAGCTCCGTCTCGACGTCAGGAACGTTGTGTAAAAAATTCAGCAACTTTCGATCAGTATCGAGCAGTCCGAAGCTCTTTTAGTGAGCGTTGTCCGACGCTAGCGATCTACACTCCTATGTCTCTTGAATGCTCACAGAGACTAGGGTTTGGTGGAAACCCTTCTAGAAGAAAGCTAGGAGGTCAAGGGAAGCTTAGAATATAAAATCATGCAACCTGAGAGAAGAGCCAAGGCAGCATATATATAGGCTACGATAGGGACCATAAGAAGTCAATAAGGAATAGGCTTCCTAATGGAATTAGGAAACCCTAATTCGAACTGAATCAGATTCCTATTTCCATAAATTATAATTCATACCACTAAAGAATTATAATTGCACTCCTACCCTTATCTCAAAAATATATTTCGAGCTCCATGTTATTAAATGCTTATTATCTCCCCATGTTAAGATTACAGATATCCATTAATTAAATATAATTACTGACAATCATATTTAATTAATTTCTTAAAATTCCTTGAGATCCTCTGCTTAACTTATCTGATATGTCGGATACAAAATCCACCTGCAGGGTTTGACATAATCAAAACTTATAAGCTTTCTCAAGGGGATACCATCAATCCCAAAATTGAGACATGGATTCCATCATTAATTAATATCCACCATACAATTAATATTGCCACCCAATCCAATGAGATATTGACCCATTTAAGGATCTCACCCTTTTAGGGATCAAAGTGTAAATATCAAATGTACGTGTCTACAAATTAACTTAGGATTTAGAGCATAAGCACTCATAATAGCCATGAGGTATTAATTATCTTATAAGTTAGTATAAAGATAATTACCCCAAGTCAGTCCCGTTTAATACACAAAGTGTACCAGCATAGTGAGTTGAAACTATACCATTTCCCGCAGTCAAGACAAACCTACTACAACACCATGCTGCAGTCCTACCGATGGTGTGTCCAATCCCATCTAAGACTGTAAACCAAAATCTTACATTCTATAATATCTGATGGCCTGATCTTCCGTGTGTAAGCCGAACTCTACACACCAAACCACCTACTATATAGAATGAGAGACACACATGCATAATATTAAATAAATAATATAATACAAACATTGCCCACACAGATTCTCATAAAAAATGGATTAACTGATTTTATTAAATGAATAATAAATCAACTACATAAAGCATGGCTTTTAGTATATATCCCTAACAATCTCCCACTTAGACTCAAAGCCATGAAGTGACACTCCTCACTCCAACTAATGGCTCTACCTCCTAGGGTAAACACATATCCTGAGGTAGACTTTCTAGAATCCCTATCTGACATAAAATCAGAATCTGTGTACCCAATGGGTACAAAACTGTCTGCTTGGTAAACTAACATATAGTCTCGAGTCCTTTTCAGGTACTTGAGAATATTTTTCACCGCAGTCCAATGTTCTTGCCCTGGATTAGAGTGATATCTACTAACCATGCCAACAGCAAAGCAGATGTCAGGTCTAGTACATAGCATAGCATACATTAGGCTTCCTACTGCCGAGGCATAAGGAACTGCCTTCATCTTCTCTATCTCATCAGGTGTCTTAGGACACTGATCCTTAGATAGAGTAATTCCATGTCTGAAGGGAAGGAATCCCTTCTTGGAATTTTGCATGCTAAACCTTGCAAGAATATTGTCAATATAAGTGCCTTGTGACAAGCCCAACATCCTATTCTTGCGATCTCGCATAAGCTTGATCCCTAGGATGTGACCGGCTTCTCCCAAGTCCTTCATATCGAATTGACTGGATAACCATACCCTTACAGAAGATAATACCCCCACATCGTTTCTGATTAGCAAGATATCATCCACATAAAGTACTAAGAACACCACCACTCTTCCATCATGTTTCTTGTACACACAAGATTCATCCGCACATTGATCAAAACCAAAAGACTTGATTTCTTGATCAAAGCGGATATTCCAAGACCTAGATGCCTGCTTAAGTCCATAAATGGACTTCTTAAGCTTGCACAACATGTGTTCTTGGCCCTTCGCAATGAACCCGTCTGGTTGCATCATATAGATGCACTCGTCAAGATTCCCATTTAGAAATGTTGTCTTGACATCCATTTGCCAAATTTCATAATCGAAATGTGCAGCAATGGATAAGAGAATCCGGATAGACTTCAGCATTGCCACCGGCGAAAAAGTTTCCTCATAATCGATTCCTTCTTTTTGAGTGAACCCTTTCGCAACAAGCCTTGCTTTAAAGGTTTCCACCTTACCGTCTGCTCCTCTCTTCTTCTTATAGATCCACTTACATCCAATGGGTTTTATTTCATTAGGTGGTTCTACAAGATCCCAGACTTGATTGGAGTACATGGACTCCATTTCAGACTTCATAGCCTTTTGCCAAAGATCTGCATCTTTATCTTGGAGTGCTTCATTGTAGTTACAGGGGTCGGTACCTTGTTCGTCAGGGACCCGGTCATAAGACTCTCCCAAGAACATATACCGGTCAGGTTGAATAATAACCCTCCCACTACGACGAGGCACAACCCGTGTCTGTGTATCACTGATATTTTGTTGTGAAGATTCTGAACCTAATACACCATTATCTACACGTTGTACTGGTTCAGGAACCTGCGTGTTAATGGTTGGTTCGGGATCTACACGAGTTTCGATAATCCTCCCACTACGACGTGGTAATGGAATATCGATAACTCTTTCTTGTGGTGTTTCTTCTCGTACCGTTGGTATCGAAGAAGTATATGTCGGTGTCTTTCCTCTCATTTCCTCTAGAACAATACGGCTTCTGGGCTTGTGGTCCATAACATAGTCCTCTTCTAAGAATGTGGCATTGGTGCTAACAATAACCTTCTGATCCTTAGGACTATAAAACAGACCACCTTTAGTTCCTCTTGGATACCCAACAAAGAAACATACTTCTGTTCTTGATTCCAACTTTTCTGCGTTCCCTTTCAGCACATGTGCTGGACTACCCCAGATCCGAACATGCCGCAGACTAGGCTTTCGCCCAGTCCACAATTCCGTGGGAGTAGTAGGTACTGACTTAGATGGTACCAAGTTTAGAATGTATGCGGCTGTCTCTAATGCGTGTCCCCAAAAGGAAATTGGTAAATCCGAATAACTCATCATAGATCTTACCATGTCCATAAGAGTCCTGTTCCTTCTTTCTGCCACACCGTTCTGCTGAGGCATACGGGGTGCAGACAATTGGGATGTAATCCCTTGCTCCAATAAGTATTCCCTAAACTCTCCCAAGAGGTACTCTCCACCACGATCAGATCGTAGTGTCTTGATACATTTACCTAGACGCTTCTCCGTTTCAGCCTTGAAGTCTTTGAATTTCTCAAAGCATTCAGACTTACGCCGCATCAAATAAATGTACCCATACCTTGAGTAATCATCGATGAAAGTGACAAAGTACTCAAATCCCCCTCTTGCTTGGACAGTCATAGGACCACACAAATCAGAGTGAACCAGTTCCAACGGCTCTCTTGCTCTATAGCCCTTGGCCGAGAATGGCCTCTTGGTCATTTTACCTTCCAAGCAGGATTCACAAACTGGAAGTGCCTCCACTTCCAATGAGCCTAATGGCCCATTTTGAACCAGTCTTTGAATCCTTTTCAAATTAATATGACCAAGGCGTAAGTGCCAAAGATGCGTTTGGTTCATCCTCGAAGGTTCTTTTCTCTTAAATGGCAAACTATTTGTGTTATTCAATTCATTAAGTTGCAGTATAGGAGAGATAGGATTTATAATATAAAGATCATCTACCAATTGACCAGAACAAATAAAACGTTTATTTTCTTTAATAACTACTACTTTATTAAAATGAACTGAATATCCATTCTTTACTAAACTAGAAACTGAAACTAAATTCCTTCTAATAGAAGGTACATAAAAGCAATTTCTTAATATTAAAATTCTATCTCTACCAAAACTAAGATGTAGATCTCCTACTGCAACTGCTGCTACTCTCGTAGCATTTCCCATATATAGATAAATCTCTCCATCACTGAGCTGCCTGGTTCCCTGGAACCCCTGCAAAGAATTGCATACATGATCAGTGGCTCCCGTATCTACACACCAGGTACCGGTAGATCGGACCGCTAAACACGATTCAACAACTAGTAAATGAGATTTACCTTGATTGTTCTGTCTGGCGAGATAAACTGGACATTGCTTCTTCCAGTGTCCTGGCTGCTTGCAAACAAAACATTTGCCTTTAGGCTTTCCCGGTTGTCCTCGTGGCCTTTGGATTGGCGGAGGACCCGCGGCCTTCTTTTGAGCCTTTTTCATTTTCTTCTTGCCTTTCGGCTTTGAAGTAGAACCTTTCTCAAACACAAGAGCACTCCCTGACTTTCTGTTGAGACCCTCAGCTGCCTGAAGTTCTTTAAGCAGCTCCGCCAAGGTATATTTAAATTTATTCATGTTGTAATTGAGGCGGAATTGCTTAAAAGACTCTGGCAGTGACTGGAGTACGATATCGACCTGGGTTTCCCCGTCAATTTCAGCTCCAAGGATCTCTAGTTCATTAAGAAGAGATATCATCTTAAGAACATGATCCCTTACAGGCGTCCCCTCAGCCATGGTTGTGTTCATCAAGTCTTTCATAGCAACCTGCCTAGCAGCACGACTTTGATCCCCGAACATCTCTCGGAGGCTCTCCATCATGTCATAGGCACTGGTCATTGACTGATGCTGATGTTGCAGAACATTTGACATGGATGCCAAAATGTAACACCGCGCCATCTCATCAGCCTTGACCCATTTCTTGTGAGCCTGGGTTTCCTCAGCAGTTGCCCCCTCACCAGGTTGCTCAGGACATACTTGAGTAAGCACAAACTTGTACTCTTCAGCAGTTAACACAATATCCAAATTCCTTTTCCAGTCTATATAGTTTGGTCCAGTAAGTTTGTTTTCTTTAAGTATAACAGCAAGTGGATTGAAAGTACCCATTTAAAAGCCTGAGAATCACACAACATAAATAATTACGTTTGGGCAAAAATTACTATGGATTCGATTTGAAAATATTGGTTCCCTCTACCATATTTGAAAGGAATCCGCCAGCAACCTGATACACCGTGAATAGTATGACTCGATGGGAAGCCATATACTATCCATCATTTGTTCAGATAGACAATTGCCTTTTAATTTTACTATCCAGGCAATGTACTTTGCCTAATAAAATTAAACTGCTGACTTGCTTTGGTCCTATAAATAATAACAGTGACTCAGATGGAGAGGATATTATTATTTATAGCTAAGTGTATACCATCACTTAATTCTAGGTCAAGAGTTCTGTGAGGAACACCTCTGATGGAGAGGTGATCCACACCAACAATCACCCAAAACATTCTTTTAAAGAAGTTTGTACTGATGATTCCATGATCAACTATGTCCGATAGGGAGGATGACACTAGAGCTATCACACAAAATTAATCATATCATCTACAAACCAGTGATGGGGACCATGGGATTTATACTTGATAAATTCCCTCTCCCACTTAGAATTTTTTTTAAAAAAATTGAGGGTTATAATTTTTTTAGAAAAACTTTTAATTTAATTAATAAAAAATAATGGAATACTTGACAAGGATTAATTCATCTTTACTTGTGAAACCCACATGTGTAGATAATAAAATCATTCTATTCTCATGATTTTAGAAAATAAGTACTTATGTTTTCAAATTATGGAATTAGTTTTATTTCTAAATACACATGTAGTTGTCCATCATTTTAAATTAATTAAATTAAACATGCAGCTAGACATCTGAAATAGGTCTAGGAACAATTATCCATGTTGTCCTATTCATTAAACATGAAACAATAATAATCATTCAATCACACATAAATAAGGAAACCACAATAAAATAGGAATCCCACTATTATGGTCAAGCTGCAACTCTTGTGAAGAAATCTTCATGGAACCCAATTAACTCTATGTCTCCACTACGCAACTGCCTTCCAGAACTCTTTTCTGAAATAGCCTCCAAAAATTGCCTCCAGATTGCTTTCTGAAACTGCTTGTAAACTGTCTTCACGGATTTACTTGAGATATATTACACAAACCCTATGCCTCCGTAAAGGAGTTCACATGCTATATATTTGCAGTAAATTAACCACGCATCAATCAAGCGTGGGATCCAATACACACAAATCCTATGCCTCCATAAAGGAGTTCACATGCTATATTAAAACAGCAAAATTAACCACGGATAAAACCATCGTGGGATCCAATCACACAAAATCCGTGACCATAATAGTGGAATAAGAACGCTGCAAAACAAGGGTTAGCACAGTTCTACGTTCTATCCATCCATCAAAACACGCATAAGATCTGTTTTATTGGACAACATGGTTGCATCCAACCCATACGCAGAATCAACGTTGCTCTGATACCACTGTTAGGAAATTGCGTTCCCAGAATCCGTTGACAGTGCATATAAGTTGGTACTGCAAAAATTTTACGTGAAAACTATAATAACCCTACAAGGGCGGAACTAGGGTTACCTTGAACTGCAAAATTGGATTGCTGTAGTAGATGAATCGAGAACACGGGCTCGATAACAGCTCACGATCTTCTACCGTATTCCTTTGCTGCCAGAATATCGAACTGAGTGTGGGCTCTTTCGAAATCCTTTTAGTTTTCTGCTCTTCCCTCTTTACGTTCTATTTTCTATTCCCAATTATAACACTCTCTTTGATTGCTATGACGATTCAATCCTGATCACATTGATCCGACAAAGATGTGTTCGTCAGGAGGATCAAACGATCTCCGATTTACTTGAATTTTTAACAGCAGCTCCGTCTCGACGTCAGGAACGTTGTGTAAAAAATTCAGCAACTTTCGATCAGTATCGAGCAGTCCGAAGCTCTTTTAGTGAGCGTTGTCCGACGCTAGCGATCTACACTCCTATGTCTCTTGAATGCTCACAGAGACTAGGGTTTGGTGGAAACCCTTCTAGAAGAAAGCTAGGAGGTCAAGGGAAGCTTAGAATATAAAATCATGCAACCTGAGAGAAGAGCCAAGGCAGCATATATATAGGCTACGATGGGGACCATAAGAAGTCAATAAGGAATAGGCTTCCTAATGGAATTAGGAAACCCTAATTCGAACTGAATCAGATTCCTATTTCCATAAATTATAATTCATACCACTAAAGAATTATAATTGCACTCCTACCCTTATCTCAAAAATATATTTCGAGCTCCATGTTATTAAATGCTTATTATCTCCCCATGTTAAGATTACAGATATCCATTAATTAAATATAATTACTGACAATCATATTTAATTAATTTCTTAAAATTCCTTGAGATCCTCTGCTTAACTTATCTGATATGTCGGATACAAAATCCACCTGCAGGGTTTGACATAATCAAAACTTATAAGCTTTCTCAAGGGGATACCATCAATCCCAAAATTGAGACATGGATTCCATCATTAATTAATATCCACCATACAATTAATATTGCCACCCAATCCAATGAGATATTGACCCATTTAAGTATCTCACCCTTTTAGGGATCAAAGTGTAAATATCAAATGTACGTGTCTACAAATTAACTTAGGATTTAGAGCATAAGCACTCATAATAGCCATGAGGTATTAATTATCTTATAAGTCAGTATAAAGATAATTACCCCAAGTCAGTCCCGTTTAATACACAAAGTGTACCAGCATAGTGAGTTGAAACTATACCATTTCCCGCAGTCAAGACAAACCTACTACAACACCATGCTGCAGTCCTACCGATGGTGTGTCCAATCCCATCTAAGACTGTAAACCAAAATCTTACATTCTATAATATCTGATGGCCTGATCTTCCGTGTGTAAGCCGAACTCTACACACCAAACCACCTACTATATAGAATGAGAGACACACATGCATAATATTAAATAAATAATATAATACAAACATTGCCCACACAGATTCTCATAAAAAATGGATTAACTGATTTTATTAAATGAATAATAAATCAACTACATAAAGCATGGCTTTTAGTATATATCCCTAACAGCAATTTTATTTTTTAATTTTAGGTTTGCCCTACTGATGCTTCCCATTGCTTCTAATAATTTTTTATTTTTACTTATTTGAAGCAAATCGCTGCAGAGAGAGAGAGAGAGAGAGAGAGAGAGAGAGAGAGAGAGAGAGAGAGAGAGAATCGGTTTGTTGTAGGCAGAGTAAATGTTTAGTTTGATTTGGGTTTTCGGTTTTCAAAATGAAGAGAGAAAGAGTCAACAATTTGATACAGTGAGAGAGAGAGAGAGAGAGAGAGAGAGAGAGAGTTCAAACCTGTCTCAAAAATCGCCCAAATCGCAGATGGTGAGGAGAGGATGTTCTTGCAGAATGGTGAGAAGAGAGACAGACTGTGCTGGGATTCGGGCGAGTTTTGATATGCAGTTTGGGCGGGTTTTTTTAATAATTAAAAACGAATTAATGCTGGGTTTTTTATGATCCGACCCATTCTCTACATATCCTTAACAACTTTAAAAAGTGGGCCCTACCATTAGTTCGGTGTAATCTCTCAGTACTGATCGGCAAGTGTAGCAATATTGCTTCAATAAACTATTCTGGGCATTAGGACAAAACAGTTTCCTAGTTGAATAATGATTGGGGCACAAAAAGATACAAAAAACTTTCACAAAATGAGTGGAAAGTCTATGTGGCACAGTGGGACCCGCCAGCAATTAATGGAAATAATGCTTAATTGATGGAGGGTCCCAGTATGCCACATAGACTTTCCACTCATTTTGTGGAAATTCTTTGTATCTTTTGGTGCCCCTAGCATTGTTGTTCCTAGTTTTATGCAAATTGTACGACTGCTTCTTCGTTAAGAATTTATGATAGATGACGCTGCTCACTACGTACACTGGGAGACCGTCAATAATGTTATGGTACATGTATTTAAAGTTAGTGTGTCGTTTGATGTGTATCCCTATCATTTTTGCTCATTTCTTAATTGTCTATATTTTTACTGTAACCACACATTAAATTACATCTTATGCTTTAAATATATGTACTCTGTGTTTTAAATTTTTAATATTTTTCTGTACACCACTTACACAACTCATAATACTTGCATTTAAAGCAAAAATGTGATTTGAAGTATGGTTAGAGAAATGAGTGTAGCTTTATTCATTTTTTAAACTTTAAATAATTAATTAATATGCAATTAATATATTTACTATACAAAATGTATGTATATATGCTTAATATATTGTTTACACTTTAAATAGTGAATTTCTATTAACAAGTAAACTATGTATTTCGTGATAATATAATAACAATATAATACAATGGCACAATTGTTTTTTGGATATTCAAATTTAGTTTTGTGTTTATACAACCAAACACTTATATAATGTATTCTATAAATATAACCCCTTTTACAGTATATTATCCGAACACTGCAATTATCAACATCTATACATTATGATAAAAGCAATCGCAAAGCTATTACTATTACAAAGCACAAATTATCCCTAACAGGCTCATATTAGAGGCTCATATTAGCTAACTTCAACTACTAGTAAACTAGGTAACTCATATCACGTGTCAATTGGAACGATTTTTGGATATTGTTAGTTTAATCAATCATATATTGAGGTTTAAGGGGCAACGCCTTTGATTTGTTTAAATCTATTATTAATTTATTCAATCATTATACAATTGAAAACAACACAATGAAAACCCAAATTTTTAAATCTATTATTAATTTATTAAATTATTACACAATAATTTATTAAATCATTACACAATTAATTTATACAAATTGTACGACTGCTTCTTTATTATGAATTTGTGATAGATGAAGTCCCCATTACGTAGACTGCAAGACCGTCAATAATGTTTCCCCTCTCATCCCTTAATTATCTATTGTTTAACTTTAAATCATTAATTTCTATGTAGTCAATATATTTACTAGATAATATATATATATATATATATATATATGTATATGGGACTGTGGGAGAATTAATTAACAGTCCTTGTTCCTGAAATGGAGATTTTTCTACAAACAGTCTAGCGTTTTTTTTTTAATAAGGAGATAAGGACAATTGTTTTCAAATTATATGACCTTAAATTCATTTTTAATTTGAAAATAAAGATATTGACAAATTTACTCCCGTTACACATGTAGAATATTTCTGTTTTGCCACCTCAGCACGTTTTTTTTTTTAAGAAAAGTGATTTTTTTTTTTTTTTGTTCTAAACTTTAAAATACTATAACTTTCAAACCACAACTCCAATTTGAATAAAATTTACATATCTAGAAGAAAAGATCTATCAAAGAAGATACATAGTGATTATGAAAAAAATGAAAAACAAAGTTTTGTGTCACTGTCGGACCAATATAACGGCAGTCACTGTCATTATGCCTGATTTTTATTTTATCTTTATGGATGTTACTGTCTTTTACCTTGAGCAATAACGTAAATGCAATAACATCTAAAAATTGGACAGTAACATTACATCGGTAGCACTTAAAGACATTAACATGCTCTAAAATGACCATAACTTTACGATTCTGTGATCGTTTTGGATGATTTTTTTTTTAATTTACGTAGTAGTATATAAGCAGTAATATCTGTAAATTTTACCGTAAAATGTAGCAACATCTGAAATTTGGCCATAATTTTGAAATTTGTTTACGACAATAACTTCTAATCGATCTAATGACAGTAACATCTATTCTAAAATGATCATAACATCTGCTCCATTGTTAGTTTAATCAATCTTACGTTGAGAGTTCGGGGCAACGCCCTTGATTTGTTTAAATATATCATTAATTTGTTAAATCATTACACAACTTAAAAGAACAAAAAGAAAACCTAAACATTCAAACTCTAGACGACCCAAATTATAGTATTTCTAACCAATATATATAAAAATCAGGGGCAAGTTATTACATGTTGTTGGGGGTCTAAATATAACATTTTAGGTCCAAATTAATATATTTTGATACCAAAAAGATTTACTCCGGTATAACATAATCAAAATCACTATCATATATCTAACTGGATCCAGAGAGAGAGAGAGAGAGAGAGAGAGAGAGAGAGAGAGTGTGGTCTTTTGAATTTGAGTAAAAATTAGGATCACCTAAATATACAATTTTTGGAACACAATCCAAATAATCACTAGACCCACAATGACACAAGAGAGAGATAAGCACATTAATTAAGTTGTATCTCAAAAATTGTGTATTTGGGTGTCTACCAAGTATTACCCTTTGAATTTAGCCAATCACACTCTCTTCGAAACACCCTACAATCACGTGAAGTGAAGCTACCAAAGAAGACAAAACAATGTAGAAAATTACAAATGAGGACTCTTGGATTGCAAATTCATGCTTTTATATTATAATATAATATACTAGGAAGACGACCCGTGCAATGCACGGGCGTTGGATTTTGTACAAAAAATACAATATATTCCCTCCGTCCCATAATAAGTGTTCACTTCTATTTTGCACATTGTTTAAAAAAGTTGTATTATTTTATTTTTTTTGGTTCATTAAATGGTCACTTTCCAATTTTGCCCTTAGATGTGATGGGTGCTTGACTTTTTGTTTGTTTTGAGGCCACAAAAAATGCTACTTTGTCTTTATTATAAGGGTAGTTTTGGAAATTAAGTAAATGCTATATGCCAATTTAGGAAAGTGGACACTTATTGTGGGACGGAGGGAGTACATTTTTTTCTAATGTAGACAAGAAAGAAAAATAAGTTTTATTAATTCTTAAGATGGTGTTAGAAAAATATGATTTAACAACTATATTAATTGATGTTAATTTACAATTTAAGGCACTTTTCTTTAACATATAGATAATAAATATATATAAATATGTATATGTATATATATATATACATACATATATACAAAAAGGGTAATATAAAAAAGGCAAAAGGTTAATTTGGTAATTTGATTAACAAAAGAGTAACTTGCAAAAGGCTTAACAGTAATTGATTATTCAATTTGTGATTGTACATACTTTAAACTTTTATGCTCTTTTCTTTAACGTATAGATAAAATATATATATATTTATATATAGGCACACTCGTATATACAAAAGTGTAATTTGGCAATTTAATTTAACAAAATGGTAATTTGTAAAAGGTATAAGGGTAATTAGATTATTCAATATATATCGTAATATAATAAAAGGGTTTTTGGTAATTCAATTTAACAAACGAGAATTTATAATTGTAAATAATTTAAACTTTAAGCTCTTTTCTTTAAGGCATAGAAATCAAGGGTAATTTGCATAAGGCATAAGAGTAATTTAGCTATGCAATTTATAATTGTACACAATTTTATTCAATTTTGGTACATAATATATTCAAAATATATAATATAATAAAACAATATATGAATACATATATATATATATATATATATATACATACAAGGGTAGTTTACAAAAGGAAAAAAAGCAATTTGATAATTCAATTTATAATTGTACACACTTTAAATACATAAATAATAATAGTAATAAATTATAATATGAATATGTACATATACACATATATACAAAATGGTAATTTACAAAAAATAAAAAGGGTAATTTGTAATTCAATTTAACAAATGGGTAATTTGTTTATTCAATTTATAATTATGCACACTAAAAACTTTGAAAAAAGGGTACTTTAGAAAAGGCAAAATGGTCATTTTAATAATATAATAATATAATGTATGTATATATATATATATACACACAAGGGTAATTACAAAGGGCAAAAGGGTAATTTGATAATTCTATTTTACAAAAAGATAATTTGGTAATTCGATTTCTAATTGTACACACTTTAAACACATAAATAATAATAAGTTTTAATATGTATACATATACACACACATATATATGAAAAGATAATTTACAAAACTAACTTAAGGCTTGTTTGGTAATTATAGGATTCCTTAAAAGTTGTCTTAAGGCTCAAATAAGCCTTGCCAAACAAGCATTAAATTTCAAAAGTAATCTAAGACTTGTTTTAGAAAAGTGATTGAAGGCTTGTTTGGTAATTCAAAGATTCCTTAAAAAGTTGCCTTAAGGCTCAAACAAGCCTTACCAAACAAGCATTAATTTATAAAAGTTCTCTATAGCTTGTTTGGTAATTCAAAGAAATAGTACAAAAAACACAAACAAATGTTAGTGTTTTGTTTGGGAAAACCAAAAAAACAAAACAAAACAAAACAAAACGAAACAAGGCATAGCGCAATTCATAAAACGAAACAAGGCATAGCGCAATTCGGGTTGTGTTGTGCCTTGTTTGTGTTAGTGGTTTATTTGGGAAAACCCAAAAGAATAAAAACAAAACCAAACAAAACAAAACAAAACCAAACAAGTTACTGACTTGTTTGGGAAGAACGAAAAACCATACAAACCACAAAGCCAAAAAGCGGTTTTGTCAAACAAGGCACAACCTACAATTTGTTGACTTTTGGGTGTTTTGAACCAAATTGTAAATATTTGCAATTATGGCTTGAAAAGTGGATTGATTGTAGATTAAATAGTTTTAAAAGTTGAATCAAATTGTAAATGCTTATAATTATTGGTTGAAAAGTTGTTTGAATCATCATTTCTAAAATAATTTAATTTTAAAAGTTGACCTAATAATAATAAGGGATGTTTTGTGGGTGAAATGACCAACCTATCCTCACAAAAGGACAAAAACTCAAAATAATCATTAAAACAAAATGGAACAAAAGATAAAAGTAAGAGTAAAACCGTCATTTCAAACAAATCAAAAAATGCCAAAATTGGACAAAATTGAAATTAAAGCCACCCCTAAACCTCTTCTATAGTAGAAATGTAGATAATATATATATATATATATATATATATATATATATGTAGTATAATGTTACTAGTAGATGAATATATATATATATATGAGTGCCTGAGTAGGTATCTTGATAGTAGGACCCACACCCACATGGACACCATGGTCCATGGATAAAATCAATGATAGTTGCTATCCTCTCCCATCACAGGCTCACATCTATCCGTTCTCTGGTCAGCCACGTGCGTGGACTCTCATTTTGGAATTTTAGACTTTATATTTTTCTCATCCTTTAATTTTTCCGGCCTTTAGGCCCTTTATTGATTGTTATGTATCTCATTTTATTTTTATTTTATCTCTATATAATAAATATAATTATTGATAAGACACATATCATGTGAAATCCCAGATAAATAATGGTTGAGAAAAATAAGTGAGTAAAATACTCTCGACGAAGTTATAGTATATAGACAATAGTGAATTTGTAACATAGGGAGGGTATTAAGTTTAATTTTATTTATTTATTTTAGGTATAACTGGACAATTTTTCAAACTTTAGGAGGCTCAAGTTCCCCTAGCCCTATGTATATTCGTCCCTGCAGCTAGTTTATAGTATTAAAGATAGAGTAGTATATAGATAAACTTAAAGTTTATAACTACATTTTTTTGTGTTTGAGTGGTAGGGGTTTTTGAGTGTACTACTCAAGAGATTTAGTGTTTGAGTCATGAGGAACATAATCACTGAAAAATTCACCCAATGTAAACAGGATCTCGGAAGATTAGTCAAGGTAAGCTCACACTGATCTGGACACTCGATTACCCAAACAAAATTTAAAAAGAAAATCCTTAAAGTTTATTTTACAGTTAAATTTGGTTAAGTTTCGTTGAAACGGAGTAGTACTGTTGGTCGTGTGAGAGTCAAATGATGAACGAAGGTTAGTCTATGGTGGGGACAAACGGATGCGTGTTGGCCATGTGATCAGAGTCCAAACGGCCAACCATTACATTATCTTTTTCTTTCTTTTCTTTTCTTTTCTTTTTTTTTTTTCTCTCTCTCTCTCTCTCTCTTTTTTTGCTTGCGTCTAGAAGTTGTATAGATCTCATTTGCTTAAATTTTTTTATTTTTTTATTTTTTAGTTTTGCTTCATTTGCTTGCTTCTAGAAGTTGTATTTGTTTGTAAATATAAAAACAAGAATTAATTACAAATAATAATAATAATTCTCTAGAGAGAGACGATTGAGCTGAAAATGAATTAACCTTGAAAACGGCCAAAACTTGGATGGTGACCACACAATCAAGACTCAACTGGTTGACATCAAATGGTTTAAGGCTTGACCAGAGACGAACCACACATATGGGAGCAAGAGGGGGTGGCCTGAGCAGAGGCGAACCACACACATAAGAGCAAGAGGGACATCCACCCTCACTAAAAATTTGGAATTGTGTTTTACATATGAGTGCAGTTTTCCTTATTTTAAAATTACTTATCTTTTGCTCATCGCTCTAGATTTTTTTCATCGGCTAATGCAGTGAGGCACAATACTTTACATTATTACTTAATTCTCATTTAATTTTAAATTTTACTATATTAGTCAATGGGAGAAGAGAGTGAACAAAACTGAGCAAAAATATATTATTTCAATAATATTACCTTTGGACACAAACAAAGTTCAGAAATACAATTCACAAATACCAAAATGTGTCTCTCTCTCCCCCTCCCAAAGAGGCCATTGTAAAGGCTTGAGTGTTCCGAAAGAGGCCATTGCAATTTTAAAAAGCCACATTTATTAGAAACCAAAATTGGGGCTTACAACTCGGAACCATGCATACATAGCATTGTTCTTCACATACATAATGGTCTATACTTATAATGTTTAATTTGAAAAATAAAAAATCTTAACGAAAATAAACTGAAAGTTGTCTATTTGTCAAAGTTGGTGACAATTTAAATTAACTGAAAATAAATCTATATGTCAAGTTGTCAAGAATCTATAAATTACTCCGTATATATAAAGAGTAATGCTAGGTACACTTAAATAAGACATCTGTTGATATGGATTTTCAAAATTATTCATCAGTTACTAAAAAAGTTTGAATTAATTTCAAAGCTGCCACGAAACCGGTGTACTTAGCATTTTTCATATGTAAAAGCCAAAGCCAAATCCCTTTTCCTTGTCTTTGGCTTGTTTTTTTTTTTGTTTTGTTTTTTTTTTTTTTTACAATAATAAATACTATTAAACGGGTTAGTCTCTTAACTCTTGCTACCCCACAAAACAATCTTTACAATCCCCTTATTTACATTGCATAAAATTTTCATATTCTAACTTTTACTTTACATATATAAGAACCATCCATTACCATTTTTTTTTCCCAATTTGTTGAAGAATAAGGATACATTTTATAAAACTGAATATAAAGTACTGAAAATTAAGTATTAACTATATTTTAAGTATTGAAAATTTTAAGTGATTGAGTTTGTAATATTGAAAACAATGCTTCGACCACTAAAATATAAAGCATTCAGTGATTATTTGCAGCTGCGGGAATTTTGTAAATTTTGATTATTTTGAATTATCTTGTGTCTTTTAAGTTGATAATTTTGCTATTCAATTAAACATATTGTCACACCTCGAAATAGTAAAAAATAGAGAAAAATAAATTTTCTTTTTGGGTCCATAGGGAATGACGGGTGAATGTCATTAAATTGTCTACAACACGCATGTCACGCCCCGACGTAGCATAAATATGGAAAGCGTTTAATTTCCTTTATGGACCCGTAGGTCGCGACAATTTGAAGGATCGATTCCGTCCCAAACGTCAAACAACAAAAACATAATAATCAGAGCAGAGCAATCAAGGCTTATAAAATTTTTCTAACTTATTACATATTACAATACGGGATCAACTAAAGGCACAAACCGCCTTAAATCAAAACAATAACTTAATATCTATTACAGTCATCCTTATTACAAAACAGTTTATAACTTAAAACATGAAGTATAGATAACAGTCTCTCTTCCAAGCAGTCGTTCTCAATTAGCATAATCATAATGTTTAGCCTGATCATAACCTGAAAACCCTGAACACGAATGTCCAGGACGCATCAACGTCGTCAGCTTCAAGAAGCTGGTGAGTATTAAAAACATAACTTTGAATGTAAAACATACTCATTTACCTCTTCCAATTCTCATTAAATTCAACAAGTTTATATTAAAGCAAAGAGTTCATTTTAGGAGACAAGCACAATATGATTTAAAAGATATAATTCACATATATGTGACCGTGCATGAGAACAATGCACCATCTCATCTTACCGACTCTTTTATCTCGACAAAATCCAACTACCCACCACCACACATCAGTATCTTTGAAATAATCCGATAGCCACACTTTACCACAGGGGTGCCAGGGAATGTCCAGTTTGCCTCACACTTTGGTCCGGGGTACCAGGGAGTGTCTAGTGCCTCACACTTTGACTACCTAATCCGCCATGCAAATACCGGAGGAACCCTCACGCAGTATCCAGACTTGGGTATCAGGAGTATCCGAAGGCCACACTTTAGCACTACCATGGGTGCCAGGGAATGTCCAAGTTTGGCTTCACACACTTTGACGCTACCATGGTCGTCAGGGAGTGTCCAGTTTTGCCACCGTCGCATTTCAAAGACACCCTCGCCGCAATCTCAATCACAACACACTTTGGTACTCACTTACCAGGGAGTGTCCACAGCACAATCTCAACCGCACTCACAATGCCATACTAACCATTACTCTTTTCCATACTGACCAACATTCACACTCACCATGCATGTACAACTGACACCACATGTATGTCATGAAACTTTAAAACATGAGGCAATTCACTGATTTATACAAACGACGTGCGTACGGGGATTGATAAGTCACAATACAACGTTTTAATCATTCAAATATAACCAATTAAGATTTTGATTTAATAAATTTCCCAAACAATACTCAAACAGTATATAAATTTCATCCCAAACAGTCACTTATCACAAAACAAGCAAAACTAGAAATTGCCAGAAGTCGCGCGCGCGGGCCGCTCGCGCGAAGGTCGCTCGCGCAGGCCGCTCGCGCGATATGCCAATTTTTCATTTTATTTATAAAAACTTTTCTATCTGCCGAAATTCACACAGCTCACGCTCGCGGGCTGCTCGCGCGAAGGGTCGCTTGCGCGGGCCGTTCGCGCGATCGCGCGCGCGAGATGAAGCAGAGGCTTCGTCTTACTCACTGGAACTCCCCTGTTTCAGAATTTCAGGGCCTTTCTTGACCCAAAACTGTTAGTATATATATCATGCAATATATGAATCTCTTTGTTTTTCAATGAGGATTAAGAATCCAAAGCCAATTTTACATGATTCAATCTATAACTCTTGAATTTTATGAAAGATTAAAAGATGATAAAATTTAATTTCTTATATACTTCCTTATATGAACAAACTAGGCTCTAAAACTTTAACCATAGTTTATATGTACCATAATCTTTCATTATTATCTATAAAAACGTAGTTTGGTTAAGTTTGAAAATCTTGATTTTTCAAGCCATGGAAAATCAACGTAGAAGTTTCAATGGGAAAATCACATAATAAGCTATATACACAGAAAGTAGGCATGAAATTACATTCTTAGTGAGTTAATAATACTCACTGAGATATAGATAGAAGAGATTGTTGAGAAAGGAAACCAAGTGAAGAAGTTCAAACCCAAGCTTTGGCTATGGGGATTAAGAGCTCTTCTCTCTCTAAAATTCAGCAATTAGAACTCTCAACTCTCTCTAAAACTCTCTGAATTTCTGATTGTAATGAACTCAATGTGTGTGTGTGTGTGTGTGAGTGTAGTGTATGTATATAGAGAACCAAACTTGGCCACCAAGTACATTGCCATTCACTCAACAAAATGATTTTGCATTTACCAAATATACATGGCTGAAAATTACATACGTATATACATGAGTTATACAACTCAACAGTTTCTCAAGAGCCAAGTAGGTTCATAGGGGGCAATTTCCAAAAGTGTTTGGGAAAGGAAGCTTATGGCACAACATTACTTACACAATTTAGGCATAGCCAAACAAAGCTTTATCAAGTTGCTAGGAAATCACTTATGATGTTTGGAAAAACAACTTGTGGTACTAGGATTTGTACATACTCAAATGCATCAACCAAACAAGCTTAGGTGATCATTGCAAGCATTAATGAGGTTAAAGCAAGTGTCACTTCATGATTGGTGGAGAATCCAATATTCTGGGAGATTAACGCAGTGCGGACAGTTTTGAAAGTAAACTGGTATTTTTGTGACACAGTGTTCATCACAAAAATACAGAAAATTAATTTTAACGTAGGAAATACTTTTCTGGTATTATAAAAATACAATTTGAGTTCACAGTAAATATTTTCCATCGTTTTAAATTACAGATTTTGAAATCCACACAGGTATTACTAACTTTTATAAAATCGTAGTTTGACCCCAATAAAAATTTCAAATATGAAATCAAGCAAATAATAAATTCTACACATAAGAATTGTTATTAGATAAATGCAGACAATTATTAAATTTAAATATGACAATGCAAATACAAATTAAATATGGACATGCTTAAATTAAAATTAAATGCAAATGCAGGTTGTTACAACACAGTACTAGCCAACTAAAAAAAAAATAATGGTAACATAAGCAAACTGAATATATTACAAAAGTTATTACAATATCATTAGAATGCAATACAGGAAATTTAGCAGGTGTGAAAGCAACATAGGTCTAAGTACCCATTTATAACTAAGTTCGACAAGAATGTAATATAAAACTAAATATTCATCTTCATCTCTAGCTGGCATAGGGATAGTCGTCAGTGTAGTAGTCTTGCCTAGCATCGCCTTCTGCTCCAAGTCCATCCTTAACATAGTCCTCATCCACATAGTAATCATTCTAATGGTGATCGTCACATGCAGGGTTAGGAACATGATAGTCTAGACAGCGGATGTCCAAGCATAAACACCATCAGCTTAATGAAAGCTGAGTGAATAGTAACTAACACAGTATCATAGGTATAACGCAATTACCAGTTATGAAGGACATAGTATATAGTTCTACTAGTAGTATCTTTCTCGTTATTCCCAATCTCATTAATCGGTTATTCACGTCTTATATACCAGAACGTAGAACATCAGACTCGTCAATGAAAGACTTGAGTGTAATATACCTGGATACACCAATAATCTATCTACCGCGTCACCGCAAGTTATAGATACCATCTACTGTGTAACACTGCAAGTCATAGAGGTCATCTACCATGTACACCGCAAGTCATAGATATTACGTCAATCCATTCCCCGGTTTTAAGAACATATGCATAGTTCATCGCAAGTCAGGGATTTAACGCTTTGAGTAAAGACAAATTAGTTCTATTGGCACGACTCTAACACGTATACCAGTTATCCTGGTCCACCGCTCTTAAGGACGTATGGTTGGATTACCAGTTATCTTAGAGCTAATTGGTCTGGTTCACCGCTCTTAAGGTCATATGCTTAGTCCACCGGTTTTAAGGACATATGATTGACCAATGCTCACTTCCGTCCGAATCCCATAACTTATCATCCCTACTTAGCATTTACACCACTAGCGACTACATGTCATTCCCATGTGGTCTGACTACTCTGATTGAAATGAACAGATTATCAAACTCGATTAGAAATATACATTATTAATGTCCAATCTCGAATACGTTACTTGCAATGTACTCTTATTACCGCGTCACATTATCTCTTTTTCAACTATATAACAAAATGGAAGTATGCATAGATATATAAAACAGTTAAACAATAGACATGATTTACAAAAGGGAGAACCATGTTCTGCAATGCTCGATCGATCGAAGTCGTTTCGATCGATTGAAGAAAATAAAGTTTGATCGATTAAAGAATCTTCAAGCGATTGAAGTCAAGCTGTCTCGATTGATTGAAGTCATTTCGATCGATTGAGTCTCTGGTGGTTTCGATCGATTGAACTTGATTGAGCGTTTTTTTTTCCAAAGGTTCTGGGTAGTGAACGTCCAGAGTTATTAGGGGGTGTTTGGTTACATTCTTTCACGTTAAAAACTTGTAAAAACATACACTAAGACTTCGAAGTAAGTTTTGAACTCACCGAACATCGTTAAGGGCGTGTTTGGCAAACATCAAGCTTGAGCTCCCTCCAATCGCCTCTTTTTCTTCTTTTTCTCTCTACCTCTGTATCTCTCTCTCTCTCTCTCTCTCCCTCTCTCTCCCTCTCTCTTCCTTCTTCTGCCTTCTTCTTATTCTTCTCTCTCTCTCTCTCTCAATATATATATGTATAGAGTGTGTATATATATAGATGTGTGTGTATATATATAATAAACACAATTCTCTCTCTCTCTCTCTCTCTCTATAAATCCTTGGTTTTAGCAACCAACAGACATACACAAAATACATGTATATATAGGGAAAGGTAGAGGGCATATGGCATTCCAGCGCACAAAACTAGGATAAGAATTATGCTATATTTGATTGATCGAAGTGACTTTGATCGCTTGAGAACAGATCGGCCAAGTTCGATCAATTGGGACCGAGTTGATCGATTAAAATCTCGAACGGTCCGATAAATCATGGCGACAGTTTGCCTATCTTTTGACCAAAGCAAACGATCCCTCGAATAGCTGAGACCTTAAGTAGTACGTGATCTCCTACGGCGAACTCCAAGTCATTTCATCGCTTGTCAACATAGCTCTTGTGTTGGGTCTGAGTTGTCTTCATCTTCTCACATATGACTTGAATCTTTTCGCTAGTTTCTCGTTCAATTTTTGGTCCAAGAAGTTGAGTATCTCTGACTTCAGCCCAATATAGCTGCGATCAGCAAGGTCTTCCGTACAAAGCTTCAAACAGTGCCATCCCTATGCTCGTATGGTAGCTGTTGTTGTAGGCAAACTCTATTAGCGGTAGGTGCGTCTCCCATGAACTCTCAAAATCGATAACGCAATCATGTAACATATCTTCCATTACTTGATTCGCTCGTTCAGTCTGACCGTCAATCTGTGGATGAAAGGCTAAACTCAAGTTCAATGTTGTTTCCATCACTGTTTGAAGACTTTTTCAAAACTCTGCAGTGAAGCGCGAATCTCGATCTGACACGATTGAAACAGGTACACCGTGCACCGTGTAACTGTACAACGTGTTGTAGATACATCTAGCTCAATCATTCCATTGGATACGTCATACTGTAGGTGATAAAATGCGCAGTCTTCATAAGTCGATCCACGATTACCCAAATAGCGTCGTGATTCTGCTAAGATTTCGGCAACCCTACCACGAAATCCATAGTTATATGTTCCCATTTCCATTGGGGAATCAACAATGGTTATAGTAGTCTAGGTGGGTTCTGATGTCCTGACTTTACTTGTTTACAAGTAAGACACTGAGCTACGTACTCGGCTACTTCTTACTTCATTCCTTCCCACCAGAAATTCCTCTTAAAATCCTTGTACATCTTCGTACCTCCAGGATGAACTGTCATTCGTGACTTGTGTGTTCATCCAATATTTCTTTCCGGAGATTTTCTTCATCAAGTACACAGAGTCTACCTTTTGCGTCGTAAGGCGCTGTCTGTACTCGTACGCCAGACTTCTGGTTCCTTTGTTGATATCTTAGCGAACCAAAACTTTAGGTCCTCTGTCGTTTGTTGAACCTCTATGATACGACTGATCAAAGTTGGTTGTACTGTAAGACATCCAAGATGTTGCCCTTTGGTTGCTTCCCCTGGCTGAAGGTCAAATTCAGCTTAAACTTCCAATGCTTACCATTCTCGCATTAGTAATACAACGATTAATAGTTGAGGTCGACGGCTCAGAGCATTGGCTACGACATTTGCCTTACTCGGATGGTACTGCAGTGAGAAATGATAGTCTTTGAGTAACTTCATCCATTTTCATTGTCGTATGTTTCAACTCCCTCTAAGAGAACAAATACTTCAAGCTCTTATGATTGAAAAACAAATCAAACTTTTCTGCATAGAGATAGTGTCTCCAAATCTTCAATGCAAACATGATCGCCGCTAATTCCAGATCATACGTAGGGTAGTTCTTCTCGTATGGCTTCAATTGTCTGGATCCATATACAATGACATTTCCGTCTTGCATAAGTACACAACCAAGTCCTTGGAATGATGCATCACTGTAGATTAGATGATAAACCTCTCTCCACTTCTGGGTATTGCTAATACCGGTGTAGAGGTCAATCTTTCCTTCAACTCCTGAAATGCATCCTCATGCTTATCTGTCTATTCATACTTTGTCTCTTTTCTTGTCAAATTCGCCAAAGGTCCTGCTATCTTGGAGAATCCTTCTACAAATATTTGATAATATCCTGCGAAACTAAGAAAACTTCTAACTTCTATAGCATTGGTCAGTCTGTTCCAGCTTAAGACTGCATCGATCTTAGATGAGTCCACAGAGATACCATCCTGAGATATAACATTTCCCATAAACTTGACCTCCTATAGCCAGAATTCGCACTTACTGAACTTTGCATACAACTTACTATCTCTGAGTGTCTGCAAGGCAATCTGTAAGTGTTCCTTGTGATCCTCCTCCGTCTGTGAGTAGATCAAGATGTCATTGATGAACAATAAATGAATCCAGATAAGGTCTGAATACTCTATTCATTAAGTCCATGAATACTGCTGCCGCATTAGTCAATTCAAAAGGCATAACCAGAAACTAATAATGCCCATATCTCATTTTGAATACAGTTTTGGCACATCTTCCGGTCAAACTAAAAACTGGTGATACCCAAAACACAAGTCGATCTTCGAAAAGATCCTTAATCCTTGCAACTGGTCGACTAGGTCATCTCTCCGAGTGATCATAACCTTGTTCAACTCTCTATATTCAATACAGAGTCAAAGCGTACCATCTTTCTTCTTTACAAATAGAACGGGTGATCTCCAAGGTGACGTACTTGGGGGAACAAATCCCAAATCTTCAAGTTCCTGAACCTATTTCTTTAACTCCAACATCTCCGTTGGAGCCATCCGATATGGGGTTTTAGATATCGACAATGTTCCAAGTACTAGTTCCACACAAAAGTCTATCTCTCTTTTCGGTGAAAGTCCCTTAATATCCTGGAATACATCTTCAAAATCTTATGTGGTAAGAATCTGATCCATCATTGGTTCCGTACTTGTACTCCCGATTGTAGCCAAAACACTTGTGAGAAACATGTCGCTCGTCGGCTGGCACTAAAATCTGATCATCGGTCATTTTGGTATAGAAAACACAAACATCCTAGTAGGGAATTCCAAGTTAGCACCATACTTGATAAACCAATCCATTCCTAGGATAATGTCAAACTCTAACATTGACAGAACTACCAAGTCTGTCGGAAGATTCTGATCTTCCAAGGTCAATGGACAATCTTTGTACATTCTACCCAACTTAACGGCCACTCTCAAAGGTGACACAACATTAAGTGTTGGCTCAAGTGTTTAGAGTTCTAAACCCAACTGACGCACAATCTTAACAATAATAAATGAACGTGCGGCACCAATATCGAATAAAGCTTTAACTTGACTGTGAAAGAGTACCGACGTACCTTCTAAATTCAATTACTCCTCAACATTAAAGCATGTCCCTTTTGGAATGATAGCAATTACTCTATTCTGATCTGGGGGTCCTTATATTCCCTGAACGAGTGTTCCATAGTATCCTCTATGAGGTGCGTGGGAATCCTTACTTACATGGCTCAACTTGTTATAATTCTGGCAGACAATATCCGACCTGTGATTAATTCTGGGAGCGGTGCAGTTCCTTGCAAGGTGCCCCAACATATCACAATTAAAACATCCCCCATTACTTGACTGTGGTGCAGAAAGCAGTGCCTGAGGTTATGGTCCCTACTGGCGATATTATTGGGGTCGAGGATAATTCTTCTGAGACTTTCTGGCGCCGTCCCAGGTGCGCTTGTTCCCTTGAAAGTTACCCTGAGGCCTCCACCCTTGGGTATTCCTCAGCGGTGGGTTTTGGAAATTCCTCTGTTGGAAGTTCCTCGACGGTTGGGGTCGATGCATCTATTGTCGTTGTACTGGAAAGACATCCTTCTCCAGACTCATAATAAGTCTTTCCAATCCTTTAAAACTCTGATTTAAGTGCCCAATCATCATATGGCGCAAGTGAGGGTTTAGTCATTGGTGAAACCTCTTCACTTTGTTTGGTAGGGTATCGATCATGTGTGGAGCGAATCTCGAAATCGCTCGAATTGGGTGGTATATTCTCTCTCTGTCCTGTTTCCTTGAACCAAACTGAAAAAATTCTTCTCGTATTGATCTCTCTTATCCTCTAGGAAATACTTGTCCAGAAATCTTCCTTTGAACGTCCCCCAATGCATCCTCTTTGTAGCTTCAACTCCGATGGTGGCTTGTTCAACTTCCCACCAATCCGCAGCAACATAAGTAAGCTAAAATGTAGCGAGACAACGCAAATCCTGCTCATTACACTCCAAGGCTTCAAATATCAGCTCCATCTCTCTTATTCACTGTCAGTTTTCCATGGTTCTGTTAACCCATCAAACTTCTCTGGGCATAGGTTGCGAAAATGTTTGAGAAATTTATCCCCGATTTATCTTGGCAGAAGTGGTGCAACAGGGGGTTGGACAGGTCGTTGATTGGTAGCATGATTGTAGGTGTCACCTGCGTGCTACATCCTTTGCATAAATACCTCAAAGACATTGGATCCATGCCCTCGGGAATAGGTGCTCCTAATCGTGGCGGATTCCTTCTAGGTCCAACCATAGTGATTTTGTGTGAAATGTACCTATAAGAGACCTATCGAATAGTTGAAAGTCTTCTCAGAGAAACGAAATCAAGATAGAGCGATAAGCAGCAAGAACTAACACTTCTACTAATCAACATCTATCAAACTCTATCAAACTTAATCATACCACAAATATCACAAAAGGTACTCGTATATGTATACATATATCAAAAGATGTACCGTGGAGTATACAATAGTCAAACAGTGTACCTCGTGGGACATAGGCTAATACAAGTACTAAGGTTAGCTATTTACAATGCTACTACTACTGATAAACATCTATACAAAAGCTATGGTCCAATAGCTATCTCTCAAGCTCCTAAAGATCATGTGGAATTATATCTTGATAAAACTAGCAAAAATCTAACCCTACAGATCCTGACTAAAAAATTGCCAGCATCTGATCCTATTGGTGGTGCCTCATTCTCCGATGCAACGTCCATCTCTATAGGTGGATCGTCCTCAACAGGTACGTCGAGTCCTCTAACCACCACTCTAATGTCGCAATCCTCCACCATCATGTCATCAATGTCCACGTCCCTAATACCAAATGCTGGCTTGGCAGTATTAGCGACTATCTCAGAAAATCCTCCAACTACGGCCATAGCCTCTACTAGCTCGGCCTGTCCTATAATGAATCCCTCTGGCTGTGTGACAATCTATGCTACCCACTCTATTGCTATATTGGCAATGGCTGCCATATGCACTATGGGTCCTGCTGCTAATACATGTACCTCAGGTATCTCAGGTGCAATGATCTCCTCATTAGGAATATCATCCCTTACTATCTCAACCACCCCATCATCTTCTATCACTACACCGTCCTCCAGAACTACCACATCTTCCTCACCTACGTCATCCACATCGGCTGGCTCTGGATCCTCTGGATTATCCTTTGGGTCATCTGCTGTTGCATACTCTGGCTCCTCATCCTCTGGCTCCTCGTCATCACCTATATGCTCCTCCTCACCATCCCTGTCTATATCCTCATCGGGATTTTGATCCTCTGGGTCCACGCCATCCAGAATTAACTTTGACTCTGGATCATCTGGCTGATCCTGTGGCTCTAGGAAGGATACGTTGAGTATAGGTGTAGGGGATGCTGTATGTGATAGTGCAGCTATGGGCTCTGGGGGTATGGGTCCTGCTAAAATAGCTCACAACTCAATTGCGTCCATCTCCAGCTTACTCTGGATCAATCGAGCCATCTCCTAGTATATAGCTGCTTGGGTCATCGATTAGTGATACGCGTACATGTGTATCTCTGTTGGGTGTATCATGCCCTCAATGTATAGAGAAGTCCACATCCTCTCCTCTGACTAACGACTAGCCGTCTAGCGAATATGGCTAAGATATATCTCTTGTATAGCAGGCTCAATTGTGTCTCCGTGAATCATATGTCCTCTAAATGAATCATCCACAAATATACGGAAGTCTGGATCCATGCTAACTTGCAATGATCTGAACGGCAGTCACAGAATGCCGGCCCGGCATTTATTGAATGCCGCCAATATTTTCTGACTGCCGTTTGCTTTTAAAGTCCGTATTTTGTGGCACAATACGTACATGTATGCAGATAAAAAGAAAAAAACTAATAAAGTAAGGTTGACAAAAACCCGACAATCAATAATTTGGCGTGGCACTCACGAAGAGCCGCGCGGCAGTCATGGAATGCCGCCGCGGCAGTCACAGAGTGCCGGAGCGGCATCCACTGACTGCCGTAAAAGATTTTTGACTGCCGCCCTGTGCAGCAGTCTGTCTATTTTCAGGAAGTACGTATTGTACCACCAAATTAGACATTTACACCTATCTTTTACTCCGAATTCATTGAGAATACTTGGTAATTTTGTCTATAAAAGAGGGAGGATCTTCCTTGGGAGCATATACAACATATACAAGAGGAAGACAATACAACACACACAAGAGATCACTACCACTACACTAATACATATTTGAGAGAGAAAAGAGAGAGTTTTCTTTTAAAAAAAACAAGAGAGAAGAGCTTGGAAGATCTTCAAAAGAGGAGCTTTGAGGATAGTTTGGAGGTGATCCTCTAATCTTAATTGTGTTTTCTTTCTTTTGAGCCTCTAATGTTTAAGTCATTTAGTCTCTCTTAATTAAGTTTTAGAGTTTTTGTTAGTAAACTTGGAAGTCCTTGCTTCCTAGTTCTTTGATCCTTCTTTTTGTTTGTGCTTTTCTCTTGAGATTCTTGGAGATCTTTAATATCTCTCTTGAAAGCTCTTGAGTTTGATCTTTTGAATCTTATGTAAGCTTATGCTTCACATAGGAGTCAAAGTTTGATCATCACTTCACTTTGTAAACAAATAAATGGATCCAAGCCCATATTCATGACTTGGATTCTCTAACTTGGAATTTCATGGGGTCTTCTCTATATCCTCTTGAAGTTCATGAGCTAGTTCTTTGATTCTTCTTCTCTTTTTCTTGTTTATGTTCTTCTTTTGAGACTCTTGGGGATCTTCCATATCTCTCTTAAAATCTCATGAGTTTGATCTTTTAGTCTCATGTAAGCTTATGATTCACATAAGATTTAAAGTTGATCATCATTTTTGTAAGAACAAGTAGATGAATCCAAACCCCTACCATGGTTTGGGTCCTCTAAGCATGAGTTTTCATGGAGTCTCCTTATATTCCTTGAAAACTCATGAGTTCTAGTCATGTCTTGATCTCCAATGACCATCAAATGGTAGAAGAAGTGGTTTGGTTTAAACCCAACTTCATGGTTTAATAGTTGGGGTTAACAAATAAAAGTTGAACTTGACAAATGCAAATAGTGAGTTCACAAACCAGTCTTTATCAAAGATTTTTAGTTCGAAATCTAACCGTTGGAATTAAATGAAACCAACGGGAAATGTCAATAACTCAAAGTTCTACCACTGTAATTTTTGTTTCAAGGAAATTTCATGTTTAAAATGGTTTGGTCATGAGTTTTGTGAAGTCACTACAATCTGCCCAGAGTTTCAGCACAGCAACATTCTTTTGAAATAAGTAAATCGGAACCTTAATAAAGTATTTGTGACCCAAAATAATTTTTTCTAAGTAGATTAATGTGTTAGGAAGTCACCCTAAAAATAACAAAGCGTTTCTGATCCTTTTGCTATTTTTAGAAAATCGTGCAAGAACTCTAGACATAAGGTTGTAGAATGCTGAGTGATGTCTGGTTTTTGTCCAATTCCCGGAGATCCAACCGTTGAAACTTTGATTTCTTTTTTGGGTTAAAAACTAGACACACAGAGGCATCTTGTGTCCAAAATTCATCAAGATCAAACCACGGGAACCATGCTTTTTAAAATTTTAAAGTTATGATCTGCTCTCAGCAATTTTCAGAATTCTACAATAGTTTTCATCAATCTTATGAATAATGGCTTAGATAAAATTTTCACGAGTCAAGGTTCAAACCATGTTTCAATAATGATTAGTTAAGCTTGAATTCAAAGTTTAAGTGATCTAAATCACCGAGTATTTTATAATATATTTTTGTTCATGTACATATTCATCCATATGACTTGACACTTGTAATTAGGATTTATTTGTTCTAGATTTAATTACATTTGATAGATTTAGGCTAGAAATTTAGGATTATTATTTCTAATTTCATATCTTGCATATCATGAGGACTAACCCTTTGTTTTGTAGCGCTATTAAGGTATAATTTCTTGAACTCCTCTTTAGTTTATTTTAATTTCTTGATTTTGCCAAATTTTCAATCTTATGTGCGACACCTTAGAATTAGGAATTGCTTTACTTGTATATATGGATTAGAGACTCTTTTCCTAGGTTTTATCTATTTGCATGCATTTACACGTTTAAATATTCGCGGTTGGATCCCGGGTAAGTTCCCTTGTTCCCTATTGCATACCATATTGCTTGCTATTTGAATTATGTGGTTTTTGAATGATATTTTACCGCTTGCAATCTTACACCCCTTTAGACATGCTTTTGTAATGTATATGTATATATGTATTAGTTGAGGGCATGCTTAGATTAATAAATTTGATTAAAAGGATGTTGAGTAGAGGCCTATCGCAAGATAGGATGAGAGAGGGTGTTTTAGTCCGACGGGCTCCTTCCTCTCTCATTCCATAATCCCCCGACCTAGTTAATCTCTGGTTTCTGAAAGATCAGTTTGCTTTAAAATGGTTTCTTAATTTTTCCTTCTAAAAATTAAGTGGCGACTCATTTGTTTTAAACTCGAAACTTAGAAAAAGATTTGAAAGGAAAAGCTGTGGGTAAAAAGAAAGAAAACTGCGATATCCATAATGCCCAAGTACCCATTTATAACCAAGTTCAACAGGAATGTAATATAAAACTAAATATCCATCTCCATCTCTAGCTGGCATAGGGATAGTTGTCAGTGTAGTAGTCTTGCCCAGCATTGCCTTCTGCTCCAAGTCCATTCTTAACACAGTTCCCATCTACAGAGTAATCATCTTGATAGTGATCATCACTTGCAGGGTTAGGAACAGGGTAGTCTGGACAGTGGATGTCCAGGAATAAACGCCGTTAGCTTAATGAAAGATGAGTGAATAGAAACTAACACAATATTATAGATATAACGTAATTACCAGTTATGAAGGACATAGTATGTAGTTCTACTGGTAATATCTTTCTCGTTATTCCTAATCTCATTAATCGGTTATTCACGTCTTGTATACCATAACGTAGAACATCAAACTCATCAATAAAAGACTTTGAGTGTAATACACATGGATACTCCAATGCTCTACTTCCATATCACCGCAAGTCATAGATACCATCTACCGCGAAGCACCGCAAGTCATAGAGGTCATCTACCACGTACACAGCAAGTCATAGATACTACGTCAGTCCATCCCCTACTTATAAGAACATATGCACAGTCCACCACAAGTCAGAGATTTAACGCTTTGAGCAAAGACACATATGTTCTATTGCCACGACTCTAACATTTATACCAGTAATCCCGGCCCATCGCTCTTAAGGATATATGATTGGATTACCAGTTATCTTAGAGCTAATTGGTCCGGTCCACTGCTCTTAAGGTCATATGCTCTGTCCACCGTTTTTAAGGACATATGATTAACCAATGCTCATTCCCGTCTGAATCCCAGAACTTATCAATCCTACTTATCGTTTACACTACTAGCAACTACATAACATTCCCATGTAGCCTAACTACTCTGATTGAAATGAATAGATTATCAAACTCGATTAGAAATATACATTATTAACGTTCGATCTTGAATACGTTACTCGCAATGCACTCTAATTACCGCGTCCCATTATCTCTTATTCAACCGTATCACAAAATGGAAGTATGTATGGATATATAAAACAATTAAACAATACACATGATTTACAAAAGGGAGAACCATGTTTTGCATTGCTCGATCAAAGTCATTTCGATCGATTGAAGAAAGTAAAGTTCGATCGATTGAAGAATCTTCAAGAGATTGAAGTCAAGCTGTCTCGATCGATTGAAGTCATTTCGATCGATTGAGACTCTGGTGGTTTCGATCGATTGAACTCAGTTCGATCAATCAAACGTCTTCTTCTCCAGAGGTTCTGGGCAGTGAACGTTTAGAGTTGTTAAGGGGTGTTTGGTTACATTCTTTCATGTTAAAAACTTGTAAAAACATACACCAAGGCTACCGAGTAAGTTTAGAACTCACCCAACGTAGTTAAGGGTGCGTTTGGCAAACATCAAGCTTGAACTCCCTCCAATGGCCTCTTCTTCTCTCTCGCTGTCTCTACCTCTGTCTTTCTCTCTCTTTGTCTCTTCCTTCTTCTTCTTCTTCTTCTCTCTCTCTCTCTCTCTCTCTCTCTCACACACACACACACAGAATATATATGTATAGAGTGTGTGTATATTTATAGATGTGTGTATATATATAACAAACACAACTCTCTCTCTCTCTCTCTCTCTATCTATCTCTCTTTCTCTCTCTAAATCCCTGGTTTCAGTAAACAACACATATACACAAAATACAGGTATATATGGGAAAAGGTAGAGGGCAGGTGGCATTCCAGCGCACAAAACTGGGATAAGAATTCTGCTACGTTCGATCGATCGAAGTGACTTCGATCAATTGAGAATAGATCGGCCAGGTTCAATCGATTGTGACTGAATTGATCGGTTGAAAAAGGGGGACATGTAATAAATGTATGTTGGCAGGGTTCGATCGATTGAAAGAGGTTCGATCGCTTGAATATATAAATTCTCGATCGCTTGAGAACACTTCGATCTCTGGAAAGTAAGATTCCAAGTACGGTCAAGGTATTCATACAAAATCTTATATATTATTTATAACCTTAAAAATATAGGGTATTACACATACATTCATAATTTTGACAAATTCTTCAATCATTGGCATGGGCTGTCGACTAGTTTATAATAAATTGAGAGTAGATATGTATAAACAAATTCAAAACGGCTAGAAACAAATCCAAAATAGCTAGAAAGCTTCTCAGAGCAAAATTAGAGTAATATTTATGATACATAAATACTATTCAAATATATATAGACCTAACAAAATTTTGTATCGGGGGAGCTACCCCCGAACCCTCGTATGAGATTATTTACCATTGAACACATGGACAAATTTCTAGTTTCGCCCCCACTGAACCAAAATCATGGATCTGCCACTGGACTTGACTGTT
This sequence comes from Hydrangea macrophylla, assembly GCA_033977485.1. Lineage (NCBI taxonomy): Eukaryota > Viridiplantae > Streptophyta > Magnoliopsida > Cornales > Hydrangeaceae > Hydrangea > Hydrangea macrophylla. Next base: position 99,486,087 of record CM066989.1, on the reverse strand, counting down.
TGTTGGTCTCTACCATTACAGGACACCCAAATTTGATACCACAATTTAGGTTAAACTTACCATAAATTCAACTACACCAATGTGGATGCTTTAATTAGCCATAATGCTACTCTTACATTTATGCCCACTAACAAATTTTCTACCAGAAAATAAGGAGGGAATTGCTATTTGCACTCCATGAAGTGCATTGAGTGCATGGTATCTCATGCTATGAGAGTTGTATCATAGTGCATTAGTTGAATCTTGGAGTTGCAAATAGCAATTTCCTAATAAGAAATGACTTCATAATCCTTTTCACTTTTAGAGTCACGAGTTAGGAAATTGCTATTCACACTCTAAAAAAATTAATTAATGCACTCTACGGTACTACTCTGACAACCTCTTATACCAGTACTCAATGCAATCTATGGAGTGCATTTAGCATTCAGTGGAGTGCAAATAGCATTTTCCCAAAAGTTGCTCTTAGAGCATCTCCAATGCAAGATGTCATTTTGCCCATGCCAAATCAATATTTTGGCATTGCTACAGGGGCTTAAATAATACTCCCTCCGTCCCATAATAAGTGTCTACTTCTATTTTGCACATTGTTTAAGAAAGTTGTATTATATTAGTTTTTTTGGTGCATTAAATGGTATCTTTTCAATTTTACCCTTAGAAGTGATGGGTGTTTGACTTTTTGCTTATTTTGAGACCACAAATAAATGCTACTTTGTCTTTATTATAAGGGTAGGTTTGGAAAGTAAGTAAAAGCTATATGCCAATTTAGGAAAGTGGACACTTATTGTGGGACATCCAAAAAAGGAAATGTGGACACTTATTATGGGACGGAGGGAGTTTATTTTGACATTTCTGCTCCAATGCTACATTCTAAAATAAGTGCTATTTTGTGACACATTGGCTATTATTGTTGTACTGTAAGTTGTGTGTTTTGCACCTATTTTTATTGGAATGAGTGCAAAAGTTAAATTATAGCATTAATCCAAAAGAAAACATCTCCAATTCACCTTCTATCATCAGTCTTCTCAAATTATAGCAATGCTATTCTTTATCTCAAATTTGAGAGAAAAAATAGCATTGCAATTTTTTTTAAAGGAGGAATAAGAATGTATTGGAGATGTTCTTTTGAGAATCTATGCTATAATTTGATTATAACATGAGAAACGGAAGGTGCATTGGAGATACTTTTACAACTGTATAAATGAATGAATGAATGAAATGACACTTTTGTAACAAGAGTAATCCTATGCTTCTCAAATTCTAATCTTAAATGATATGGCAGCGGGATAACCTTAAATAATAATGGGATCAATTCAATATTATTCAATCAAAATTCAGTAAACTCACTATCATATCATTTAAGATGTGAATTTAAAATTAAGATTTAAAAAATATGAAATTATTCTAAATTCAACTACACTAATGTGGATGTTTTAATTAGCCATAATGTTACTCTTACATTTATGCCCACTAACAAATTTTCTACCAGAAAATAAGGAGGGAATTGCTATTTGCACTCCATGAAGTGCATTGAGTGCATGGTATCTCATGCTATGAGAGTTGTATCATAGTGCATTAGTTGAATCTTGGAGTTGCAAATAGCGATTTCCTAATAAGAAATGACTTCATAATCCTTTTCACTTTTAGAGTCACGAGTAAGGAAATTGCTATTCACACTCTAAAAAATCAATTAATGCACTCTATGGTACTACTCTGACAACCTCTTATACCAGTACTCAATGCAATCTATGGAGTGCATTTAGCAATCAGTGGAGTGCAAATAGCATTTTCCCAAAAGTTGCTCTTAGAGCATCTCCACTGCAAGATGCCATTTTGCCCATGCCAAATCAATATTCTGGCATTGCTACATGGCTTAAATAATATATTTTGACATCTCTGCTCCAATGCTACATTCTAAAATAAGTGTTATTTTGTGACACATTGGCTATTATTGTTGTACTATAAGTTGTGTGTTTTGCACCCATTTTTATTGGAATGAGTGCAAAAGTTAAATTATAGCATTAATCCAAAAGAAAACATCTCCAATTCACCTTCTATCACTCTTCTCAAATTATAGCAATGCTATTCTTTATCTCAAATTTGAGAGAAAAAATATCATTGCTATTTTTTTTAAAGGAGGAATAAGAATGTATTAGAGATGTGTTTTTAAGCATCTATGCTATAATTTGATTATAACATGAGAAACGGAAGGTGCATTGGAGATACTTTTACAACTATATAAATGAATGAATGAATGAATGAATGAAATGACACTTTTGTAACAAGAGTAATGCTATGCTTCTCAAATTCTAATCTTAAACGATATGACAGTGGGATAACCTTAAATAATAATGGGACCAATTCAATATTATTCAATCAAAATTCAGTAGACTCACTATCATATCATTTAAGATGTGAATTTAAAATTAAGATTTAAAAAGTATTGAGATTATTCTTGTTACAAATAACAAGTTGGCAAAACAGTCAGATCAAATGACAACGGATTTTTCTAACTTACAACTAATTAGTAGTTCATGTAGTATGATTCCACAACTTTTTTGTGGTCTATAGACTATATTATGTCGCGGGTACAAAACCATGACCATAAATCATGACAGCGTGGCACTTAAAACCAAGATATTTTGAATTGATATTATCTCTCTTCCTATTCTACTCTCTTCCTATTCTACACAAATGTACAAATAGGAAAAACAGGGGACTCGAAATTGACATGGATAAAGAGATGGTGATAAGGAAATATGACATGTAGTTTGAATGAGACTATGGTTATTTATGGGAATGAATGAAGAAAGAGATTTACATTTTTTTCATTCCAAAATAATTGGGAATATACTTAGGTAAAGTTGTTTAAGTGTGGTTCGTTAAAATTCTCTCATAATAGTTGGACCCAGGATTAAAAAAAATGTTTAAAAAAATTCTTTTTTTAGTGTCTCACTATTGTGACAGAAATCTAACCAACCACACCTAAGAAACTTTATCATGTCTGTTTCAATCCACCTTTCATTTTAAAGATGTTTTAAAATAAGTGTCTACTTTGAAAATCAACTACAATTTTTGTAATTATAAAATCTAATTAAAATTACCTGTATCAATTGCTTCCGTAGAAAAATGTTTTTCAAAATTTAAATTGACAAAATTTCACTAAAATTAACCATGTTGCAAGAAAGATTAATTAGCTTAGCATGTTCTCGATTGATAACAGAAGGTTCTTTTTTAAAAAAACTTGAATATAAATTTTTTAGTAACATCTAAAAAGGCAAGAAAAGTGAATTTTAAATACTGTAATTAAAATTAAAATATATAGTCAATAACGTACGAAAATATATAATAAAAAAAAAAACCCAATTTAATTTTTCGCCTAAAACCCGAGAATGTATTTAGTCGCCACTGTTCATGTCCCCGGGCTGATGAAATTTCCTTATCAACGTTCTGGTTCAATTTTCAACGTTTTGGAGGTTAGCTTCAACCATGCAAATGGACGAGGTGGACCGGCACTTAAATCGACACGACACTGTGGTCCCTTGAATAAACGGTGAACAAGAAAACGTACATTATTGGTTTAGGAAAATCGACATCCTCTGTCCTAAGTTTTGTACTCTATTTTAGGGTGTTTTAAAATAATGTCTATTTTTCTTAAATTTGTATAAAATTATTATTTATTTTCTAAAATTATTCTTTATTGAAATTTATACTAAAATAAAGATTAAAAAAATTATTGCACTAATTAGGACTAATTATGAAAAATAAGCATAGGATTTTCTTATATCTTTAATAAATTGAGTTTTTAAAAGTAAACTCATAAAATGGGAAGTGGAGAGCTAAAATTGTGCTGTCAGCCTGTCACTGTCCGTGATGAGATGGCAAGGGACCCATAGCCATAATAGTCAAAAAGATAAGATTATTATTTTTATTTGATCGAAGAAATTAAAGATAAGATTACTGTGGGCCATAGTAATCTTATGAGCCAATTAGTACCTTAGCTAGCTGTATTATATATCCAATATAATATTGGATCATCGGCAGCCCTTGTCCCTTTTGGCCACTTCTTTTTTTTTTTTTTGCTAAAAGGGCAAATGCATTAATTTAGAAGTAAAAGTACAAAAAAAAAAAACTTAGTCATACAGTGACTATCCTCTAACACAGGAGGAGGATGATCGCCAAATGAACTAAGCCAAACATAGCAAAGAAAAATACAAACAACAGCAAAGATAACAAGAGCAAAAACAAAAGGTACAATAGTAAAGGAAGCATAAGTGGCTAAAGAAATCGCTCCAAAAGCTGCACGAGAAATCCAGCACCACGCCATACAGACAGCCGCGAGACTAGAACTGGAACCCAGGGCAACTTCACTCTTGTAGATGGAAAAGACCGCCCAAAGATAGAAGATGGCATGAAGCCAAGCCCAAAAAGGTGAAAGAGCTTCACCAAAGGGAGCAACCAAAGTTGCTTGAAAATCTTCCAAAGTAGTAGAGACTACATCAGGAAGAGAACCAATGCAGAAGGAGGTAGTCCCAAAGCCACCAATCATACCCAATGATGACCAAAAAGCTAATCTTTTATAGGCAAATTACCCAATAATTTTGGCCACTTCTTTTATTTATAGGCAAATTACACTGATCTCCCTTCAGGTGTATAACAAGAGTAAATATTAGGACACATTCAAAGATATAATTTTATGACATAATTTAAAAGATGTGTTTATATCTCTCCTGTTATGTCATTATGTGTCTATATCTCTCCTGTGGTGATATCACAGGAGAAATATAGACACATAGTGATATCACAGGAGAGATATAGACACATCTCTTGAATTGTGTCCCAAAAGTTGTCTCTTTGGGTGTGCCCCAAGTATTACCCATATAACAATTACAGGGACCTCCTCTCTAGTTTGGAAAATAACACTCACCTCATTTTTATCTACTTTTTGAGTGTAAGATTACTAATTTACCCTTTATCTCATTATACATATTTATGTACGCGCGCGTGTGTGTGTGTGAGCGCGCGCGTGCATAAGATAAAATTATATATACATTAACAAATTTTACAGATTTAGATTTATAGTATTTAACCCTAACTTTATAAAAATTTGCGCTTGAAAAATTTTTTTTATAAAAATTTCAAATTTAGGTTTATAATCTTTAGCTTTTTAATATTACGTTATTAACTTTTTTGTCCAAATAGTAGGTGAAAGATATTAAAACATTTATTTAGAGTAATACTATGCTTCTCAAATTTTTATCCCAAATGATATTGAAGTGGGACCACAGTTGAACCACTTTAACATCACAACCAATCAAAATCAACTGGATCCACTGTCACATGTGTTAAGAAACACTTTTGGGAAAGAAATTTAGAAAGCGTAGTATTACTCTTTTATTTATAAATATCAATAATAATTTTAAAACATAAAAAACCATCAACAAAATCATCTACTACCACTTTAAAATGAAAAGAATACTAACAATAATGAAAAAAAAAAATCAACAAAATTTGAAAAAAATGAATAGTTATATTGTATTTTTGTCTGTTTTATTTATTTATTTATTTTTTAAAAAGCATGCTAAGTGTAGTCTTATAATATATATATATATATATATACATACTAGGGCAATGCTCGTACAAGGCGTGCACTAATTAAGTTTCATTGGAGTAGCTCATTCATAATGTCGGGAGCAAGTTCTCAATTTTAAAAATATAAAGCAAACAAAAATACAATATAGATATTCATTTATTTATTTATTTTTCAATATTGTTATTATTCTTTTCATTTTAAAGTGGTAGTAGATAATATTGTTGATGATTTTTATGTTTTTTAAATTTATTGTTGATATTTTTTATTAAAAAAATTAGTACAAGCTTGATTTAGTATATACTAAAATTTTGTTGATGATTTTTAAATTATTTTTCATAATTGTTAATATTATTTTTTTTTCATTTTTAAAAGATAGTGGATAATTTTTTTTGATGATTTGTCCAATGGTATAATAGTCATTTTTAAAATAGAAGGGAGGTAAGTGTAATTTTTAAAAACACAGGAGAGGTCTCTGTAATTGTCAGATACCTCAGGGGAGGTCTGTGTAATTTGACCTTTATTTATTTATTTATTTATTTTTGACTTATGCAAAGACACACACATGCAAACCTACTTAGACTAGAATTTACCAAAGTAAGCTCATATTACACACTTGAGTTCATGGGCTAAGGAGGGGAAAAACCTCTCAAAAGACTCTCCCTAAGAGAAATAGAACCCTCAACCTCCCATTTGGAGGAGGGTGAGTGATGTCACTAGATCATAAGATCTTGGCCCATGTGGCCACTTACATGACCATACATTTTTATTTTTTAAATACAAATATATATATATATATATATATATTAAAGGAGAATTTTGATGAAAGATCTCAGATTCATACTGAGGATCTTGAATTAGGATGTCCTTGGCAGAGGGTTTCTGCTGGGGACCAGCCTTATTTGGCTGATTGAACCCTTTATTGGGTTGGGAACACTTGGGTGGGTTCTGTTGATGGCTCTTCCCTTTGTTGGGACGCCTTTGAGAAAATTGAAATCCTCTTTTATCCGGAGGTTGCATCTTGTTTTTCCTGTAAAAATTCTCTAGTTAGAAAATCTGGTAAAGAATTCTGATTTCCTTTAATATATTCAAGCTGGAAATCAAAAGCAGATAAATCAGACTGCCATCTAGCAAAAATTTGCTTAGAAACAAGATTTTGTACATCTTTTTTAAGAATGTGTTTAACAGAACTACAATCTACTCTGATAAGAAATGCTTGGTTAAGTAAGTCATTCTGAAATTTAGTAACACACTTAACTATAGAAAACATTTCTTTTTTAATAGTAAAATAATTTTTTGAAGGTCCTTTCCAAACACTAGAGGTGAAACGTAAAAGTTCTTCTCTACTAGTATGTGGATTCTTTTGTTTAAGAATTCCCCCATAACCAATGTCTGAAATATCAGTTTCAACAATTGTATCCCAATGGGGATCTGCAAAACCAAGACATGGTAATTTTTTAACTCTAAGTTTGATCCTCTGAACTGCTTTAGTATGTTCAGAAGTCCATGGTAATAGATTCTTATGAAGCCTTTGGTGCAGAAGTGCACAATCATGGGCTAATTTATTATAATGATTTCCTATGTAATTAAGGCTTCTCAAAAATCTCTGTAATTGGGTTTTATCCTTTAATTCATTAGAAAATTTAGAAGCAAATTCTATACTTCTATCAATGGGAATAACTTTCCCTTTATGAATATTAAACCCTAAAAATCATACTTGAGTTTTGAAAAGATCCATTTTTTGGGCTGAAATGACAAGACCATTATGAATAATAATATCTTGTAAAATTCTAAGATGTTTAAAATGCTGATCTATAGATGATGAAGAGACTAAAATATCATCTATTTAAACCAAATAGAATTCAGAAAAAGGAGTAAAAATATCATTCATAATATTTTGGAATTCTGATGGGGCATTTTTTAAACCAAAAGGCATTACATTCCATTCATAGTGCCCAAAAGGAACTGTGAATGCTGTTTTGTATCTATCTTCTTCTTTAATCTGAATTTGCCAATATCCAGATTTTAAATCAAATTTTGAGAAGATAGAAGCTTTGTAAAGTCTATCCAATAAATCCTTTTTATTAGGAATTTGATATCTAATCCATTGTAAGGGATCATTTAGTGGTTTGTAATTAACTACTAATCTAGGTCTGCCTCTTGTTTACCAGTGAGATTTTGTTTTCTCATTTGATACTGTAATTTCATGTCATTACAGATGCTTAATCCAACTTGGGTGCAGACACTAATGATTTGTCCATAATTTAGACTTGCATATGGAATATTATTTCCATCATGCTGATAACGAAGTTTTTGTCTGACCTTTTCAGCAAATAAATTGGGAAGACCATCGATGAAACGAGCTTTCCAGAATTCATTATTTGCATCATGTCTACGCATAACTTTGCAAAGGAAAACATCCTTATACCACCTGAACTGGGTTTAAGAGGGACATCTTAAATTCATAAGAAGTTCTCTTCCCCTTTCAGATCTTTGCGGAGATGATCCTACAAAGTGCTCAACAATAGTCTGAGCTAGAGTAATAATACCATCAGGCACAGGAGTTGATTGTCCATCATCTATTTCCATTTTAACACTGTCAGTTATAGCCTCTCTTTGGGCATTGGTTAGGACATTATCCCACCAGCCTTTGAGACATCCTGAAAATCCATTAGTTAATAGGATTGCAGTGCTCTTTTCACTATTACCACAATTTTTACTCATTGTGGCCCACATAAGCATTTTATGAATGCACTCATAGATCTGATATTCAGTATATCCATCTATGTTCCATTCATATAATTCTTTTCCACTATAAAAATTTTGAGAATTTCTCCAAAAACTTTCTTCAAATAAAAGATCATGTGGAGAAGGTCTATGATAATAATATGGGACAGGTAAATTATCAGTTGTTCCCATTCTATTTATTTGAAGAGAAGGACTTGGAAAATGTCTTTCTTTAAAATTACTTTCTGTAATATAATTTTTTTTTCCATAAATCTCCCTCTTTTATTGCTTCCTGTTCCTGTTCTTCTTCTTCTTCTTCTTCTTCTTCTTGTATATCAGAAGAGGGATCTTCTTTAGAAAGAATATTTAGAGAAACATTTTTAATTTTATTAGTAAATAGTTCTATGAACTCTTCTTCCTCATTTTTACTCTGTGTTCAAAATATATCTACTTTCATAGGAGGTTTTAAGGTGGCTTTATCAAAAGAGGAAGAACTAGCTATAGGCTTTTGAAATACCTGTTGCCTTTTTATGTTCTCTCCTTGTTCTATGATTTTGTTTTCAATTCTAACTAATTGGGCCTCCATAGATTCTATGGAATGGTTTGTCCAATTATTATGATGGGCAAGATGACTAATTTGTATTTAAAAAATAAAAATGTATGGTCCTGTAAGTGGCCAGGTGGGTGCTGCCACAATGGTTGCCTACAATGACTGCTGAGGATCTGGATTCATCGAATATAATGAAGATGTTACAACTAGTGTGCTGGATAAAACTGTTGGAGATTAACTGATTTTTGGAGTAAATTACGAACATTTTAGTTGGTATGATGCTGTGATTGGTGGACTTGTGTGGAAGCAACATATCTATATATATATATATATATATATTTGTGTGTGCAGAGAGAAAAACAAAGTTTTGAGGAGTGAATGAACAGAGCATATCCACCGTGATGTTCTAGATGCATCTCGCGAGTCTATTAGCAAAATTGCAATACATTTTTCTCTAATCTACATTGATTAGAGTCTGGATGTTCATTACCATGACTTGATCAAGTTTAATTTCAATAGGTTATATGCAGGGCCGGACCCAAGGGGGGGGGGGGGGGCACGGCCCCTGCAGTCTGGAAAATTTTTGCAGGGGCCGTGCCCCCCATCCAAATTTGTGATTTTATAGGAGGTTCTTAACACATAGTGTCTACTTGACTTTCATTATGTTGAAATGGTGATGTGCTAGGAATCACATTTGGGGATAAAAAAATTTGGGAAGAATAATATTGCATGATTAATAACAATATCCACTAGTGTGACCGTGTGACATTGTTTCGTTGGAAAATTATATATGTGCGAGCGTGCCAGGCAAGCAAATTGCCAATGTGTGAAATCAAAACTGCGCCTCACCAGGGAGATTGTGGTGACGTTCGATATCTTAACAAGGACTTTAAATGTATAAAAATATGACTAAAAGAACTTTGAACTAATTAAAGTATAACTACTTCTATGAAAGAAAAGTAAAGTAAAGGAAATAATAAGGTAATAGACTATTCTATTAAGTAAAACAAATTACAATCTAACCTTGAAGATAACTTCGAAGGTGTCCTAATTCGAATTCTAAAAGTACTGATAAAAATACAGTATTTGTAATAGTATAGAAGTGTATTGGTTGATGTCGATTGCTCCCTTCTTGATCACAAACTTCTTCTATTTATAATCATCGAGGCTTTACAGTAGTCTTGTTTGAATGTTCCCTCTTCTTTTCAAACTGGTAACTACCAATTCATGTGGCATTGTCTTGAGGTGACACCTATTCTCAGTTATTCTTCACTGTTCAACGCGTGTCCCTCAGCAGTTACTCTTTCAAACAGAACGAAATGGCCAAACTGCTATTAACTGTCACCACATTAAATCCACTCAGTTAACTACCTTGCCACGTCGAATCCTTCGTGGCGCTTCCCTATTGGCTGGACAAATTCATCACAAACACTACCCCCTGCGCCATTTTCCTTTTGAATCGAAAAAGATAATGGCGATCGTGGCAAGATCATGCTAGGCAGTTCGTAATTTTCATGCAACCTTTTGACACATGATTAAATTGAAGATCCAAATCTGCATTTTCCTTCACGTTGGCTACTATTAGCTTAGTCCTTGTGTTTCCAACTTTGCTTGTTGATGTTGTCAAAATCAAGATGTAAAAAGTGTACTTTACTTTTCTAAGGATTTGTAATAGTGAAAGCAAAGGTCGAACCCACAGAGATTGAATTACTACGACTCTTAATTTTAAAACCTAAATCTAATTAATTATGAAAACGAGATTTTGATTTGAATTTTAATTAAATTAATGAAACTAATGAAATTAAATCTAAATTATGAAAGCGATTTAAAAGTGTTTTTATAAATATGTTTAAAGGAACCTAGGATTACAAATCCACCACTAGCTTCATAATAGGAATATTTATGCATTCAATTGGATTATTAAGTTGGATGATAATGGGGAATTGTAGCTACAAGCCCAATTCCTGCGTCAAGAAAATAACTATGGTTCAAGCACCAACATAATCCATCTTAGCTTAGCACGAATTATCCCATTCTAAACTAGGGTTGTGACATAATCCGTCTAACCTAGGCATGGACTATTCGGATACATGATAGCACAATTCAATAAAGCACCATTACATGTACATAATCCATACAAGCACAACAAATATAGATCATTGAGCACATTACAGTCAAAATAGATCTAAGACAAAAATAGATTTTGAAAGTAACGATTTAATCAATAGAAGTTTGATTTATTTATAAAAATCCTCGAAACATGTAACTGTCATCCATACATAATAAAACTAAAAGAAAAACATAAATAAAACCCTATTACTTGGATAGGCTTTCATTGAAACCCTAGATCTAGGTTTAGTTGGCCATAGAATTGATTAACGGCAAGAGGTTGATGGAGGAGGCCATGGGAATCCTTGGTCTTCTTCTTCTTCTCCTTACTTTTCCCTCTTCAATGGCTGGAATTTTCAGTGTATATGGCTGTATGTATATGTGTATAATAATGTCTAACCCTTTAATTGAAGTAAAATAGGGTATATATAGATTTTAGGAAAGTTTTGGAAGCTTTCCTAACCCGAATTGCACTAGAACAGCTAGATTTTACAGTCTGGACGCAATTAGGCAGTTTCGTTTAGACAGGGGTCTTTAGTACACTGAAATACGCGTATTTGATTTTTACATAGGTCGCGCGCGCGGGCTGCGCGAGTGCGTAATTGGGACCTCGCGCGTGCGGATCGCGCGAGCTATTTCTGGATCTTCGCGGGAGCGGATCGCGCGCGCGATTATCTTTTTTCAGCTTCTTTCTTTGTGCCTTTTCACCCTGTTTAGCCTTGTATACTTGATTTCTTCCAAATCCTGTCAGAAAATAGAAAATAAAGTAAAAATATACAAAAACAGGATAAAAAGGTACTAACAAAAGCGAGTTAAGGCGTATAATTAGGATTTCTTCTCTCCCGATCACACCTCTAAACCTACATTTTGCTAGTCCTCGAGCAAAAAGAAAATAAAAATAAAACTACTAATAAAAATACTACTCCATTTTCGCATGGATCGCGATTGCATTTAGCATATGCAACAAGCCTTTTAAACCCCTAGGTGTCCCTAGTCGGACGAGTGAAGTCTCGTGAGGGTTCTCGTCAACAAGTCACCCACAACCATCTTTATTAACTTGTAAATTTAAAGAGTTTTATTTAAAAATGAAAATTTTAATAGTCAATACTCCTTATTATAAAATAATGATTCGAAATAGAAGAACGAACAAGAAGAAACGCAATCAAATGTCCACTTACATCATGGAAAACAATCCTAAGCATATGAAACATATAAATCAATAGAGTTTCTCATAAAATTGCATGTGTGTGATATGATAGTCGAATGAACACGTGCATGTCATGAACTTGGAATATACTTCAGATAATCAATTAACTATGTCTCGACTACGAATCTCACAATGTTACTTACACTCTCAACTGAAACACTTAGAAACAGGCGTAATTTCTCTAATATATGCGAACAAAGGAAATATATTTTCAAAATGAGAAATGCTCACATATGACTTGAAAAAGACGTATGACACGAAAGAACAGTAGTCTCATGGATAGGACGCCAACAGTTAAGAAAAATTAATCATTACCATGTTTTAATCCCCCTCCCATCGTTTACTTATCCAAACCATGTTTCCTAGGATCAAATAGGACTTTTCAACGGTTGTAATGTGACTCAGGCAATGTAAGGCACTGTAAGGCATGTACGATTTCTTTCATTCGTCTCTTCTACTGACTTCATCTTTTCATTCTCTTCTTTTCTATATATTTTTTCTTTAATTTCTTTTTTTTTTTTTCTATTCTTCTTTCTACTTTCAACTTTTTTTTTCAATCCTTATCTTTCTTTCTTTCATTCTTGTTGCTTCTTGAAACAAATATTCAATAAATAACAAAGCAACCACCCCAAACATCATCTTATTTTCTTCTTTTTCTCAATCACACATTGCCTTAACACCACTAAAAGTTGATCAATCTTTCAGGGGTGAACTCCAAGTTGTGGCCAAATTGGAGCAAAAATAGAATAATGGTGTTTAAAGAAAAAGGGCATTTTAACGGCTCAAAGGGTGAACTAAGGAAATTTATCATTTATCGGTGAGTAGCAAAGAAGGCCTAAAATCATGTCCTATGGTTATATGGTTCTTCAACGTTTACGACAGAAGATTATTTAGCATGGTAACAAATATTTTAACTTGACTATCAACCAAAACAAGAATAATGAGACTAAACAACAAGTTAATGCGCTATTCCAAATGAAATTCGACAAACACAATGTATTTATAACCCTCTAAAAAGAAAAGATAGGCTCAAAAGCTCACCGGGTTTAGTCTCCACCATGTGTTATCTAGAAATCCGAATCATATTATAGTTCACATCAAATATGTATTCAAGCGACTACGTGTAGTGCATACGTTTATGTGCAAAACTATGATATAAAACTACGATTCGAACGATACATAACCTAAAACATCGCATCATGACTTCAGCAAATGTTTAACCACATCTTTCCATGTTCATCATTCTATAACAATCATAGTTACATAACAAGATGTATCGACTAGAGATTGCAAAACCGTAGGTGACATCGTTTATTAAAGCACAAATATCGAATTTTTTTTTTTGAAAAATCGGTGTGCATATAATGTGCATGTGAGTGCATACCCCTAAACCTAAACCTTTCATTGTCCTGAATGAAACAATAAAATAACAGAAAGGAAAGTACGTAAGGAAGGAACGATATTACCTCGATCTTGACAAGCATAGAACAGGTGAACACAAAGGAATATGGCAATAAAGTTCAATGTTACCTGTTACTTCTTGATAAAAGAAAATTAAACTAACAAAAGAATAAGAAAAGCTAATAAAAATAAAAATATATAAAAAAAAATGAACTAAATAAACAACAAGTTAAACTAAACTAAACTAAACGATAATTGAAAAACTATAAAGGAAATGAATAAAAACAAACAGAAACAGAACTAAGAAAACAAATATGAACTTAATCTAAAAGAACTGACAAGAACAAACAGAAAGGAAAAACACTGACCAGGTTTGGGAAAGAGAATGTAAAAGTAGGAAAGAGAAAAACCCAGAAAACCCTACCTCGCGCGAGCGGGCGGCGCGAGCGAGCTTCGCGCGCGCGAACCCCTCCGTGAGGTAAAGCAGAGGCCTATTTTATAAACTTAAAAGAAAAATCTCTAAGGCCCAAGATCGCGAGAGCGGGCCGCGCGAGCGAACCCCTCGCGCGCGCGATTCTAGGCACGAGATGAAGCAGAGAGCTCATATAAAATAAAAGTTGGAAAAATTGGTCTAAGGGGGAATCTTACGCGAGCGGACCGCATGAGCGACACATCGAGCGAGCGGGCCGCGCGCGCGAGGTGGTCTTTTCCTCATTTTTCTTTCTTTTAATGTAAATAAGTTCAAAATAAATTTACTCCGACCCCCAAACCTGTTCAGAAAACTCAACAAAGACTCAAAATTGACCAAAAACAATCAAAATTAAGAGAAACGAACGAAATAAAGCTTGGGTTGCCTCCCAAGAAGCGCTTTCTTTTACGTCTTCAGCTAGACCTTTCTAGCACAAGACTCATGGAGGCCGTAAATCGGAGTTTGTACCCCTTAAGATGTCAGGAAGAGCCCGGTGGTAAGCAGAAAGGATATCACTTTGTATTAATTCATTCAACGGTTCATCCTGATTATGGTCAACTAGATTTCGTACCTTCCGAGTAAATTCAATTTTAGGATCTGAGTTATTAGGATTCATCCGCTCATTACTCAATATATTATTCTCCTCACTCAAATTTAGTACATTAATAGGTTCAATAGTTCGTCTATCCTCACTCTCTGCCTCACATAAATAATCGTCGTATTTGGGAGATTGATCAATAGCGTTAAAGACGTTTAGTTTTAAATTCATGTTCCCAAACGACACTTTCATTACTCCCATCCGACAATTAACACGCGCATTAGCTGTCGCTAAAAACGGACAACCTAGAATGACAGGAGTGTGCTTCCTAGCATCTAATACGGGTTCAGTGTCAAGGACCATAAAATCGACAGGATAGTAACATTTATCAGCCTTTACTAAGACGTCCTCAACGATTCCTCTAGGAATTTAAATAGAACGATCTGTTAATTGTATAGTAGTGGCCGTTGGTTTAAGTTCACCTAATCTTAGTTGTTTATAGACGTAATAAGGTAAGAGATTAACACTATTTCCTAAGTCAAGGAGAGCCCGATGAATGATAGTGTCACCTATGACACAAGAAATCGTAGGCGTACCCGGATCTTTATATTTCGGAGTAGCGTGTTGAAAAATTGAGCTTACATTTTCTGTGAGAAAGACCTTTTTCGGAGTATGACTACGCAATTTACGTTTTTGAGTGCATAGGTCTTTAAGATATTTAGCGTAAGCGGGAATTTGTTTAATAGCATCGAGGAATGGAATATTGATTTTAACTTGTTTAAATACCTCGAGTATATCCTCAACCTTTGACCCTTTCTTTGGAAAATTTGATGGTTCATCAACGTTAGGTGGAAAGGGCAATTTTGATATATGATTAGTCAGGGCCGTTTCTCTTTCTTTCTTATTTTGGCTCGCGTCCTTACCCTTCTTCGTATTAGAGTTGATGTTCATATCTATCACATTCTCATTCGAAATTTCCATTACCTCTTCCTCTCGTGTAGTCAACCTAGTTGAGATGGCATTTACTTGCTCATTCGACCCCTTAACCTTGAGAATTGTTTGACTAGGCAACGTCCCCTCGTTTCTACGACTCACTACAGTAGCTAGTTGTCCCATTTGGGATTCAAGCTTCGCAATGGATTATGTGTGTGAGTGCACTATTTGTGCCTGTGTCTGTACTTGTGTTTCAATTTTATTAATGGACGCCAACACCTTTTCCTAAAAAACATTACCCCTTGGAGGGTTCAGATTAGGAGGCGGTTGTTGGTATTGATTAGGTTGAAAATGAGGTCGATGTGCATTAGGAAAATTAGTTGCCTCATTAGGATTATTATTATTATTTTCCCACGAGAAGTTAGGATGGTTTCTCCATGGCACGTCCGAATTATTAGTAGTTGAAATATAATTATTTCGTGGGTATTGTTGAATAGAATTAATGTGTTGCTCCACGAATTCTGGAAATTGACTCACCGATAGATATGCAAGGATAGAATGTGACGGATCGGAACATATTGCACATACTTCATGAACAGGTGGGGCTGTCGTTTGGTTCATTGTTAAAAGTCGGTCAAGTTTTTTTAGATAGTTCCTGAAATTCTATTGAGTGGCTTGACTCAAACTTTACCTCACGTTTGGGTTGCAGATGATACCCCTCAGAACGTACCGACACAGCCTGATGCATCGAGTTCTCGCTTAACGTTTCAAAAATTTTCCAGGCCTCATCGGCGCTTTTGTGTAGGAAGGTACCCATACAAACGACATCGACGGTATTACGGACTGAGGGAATAAGTCCCTCGTAAAAGACCTGTACCAACTGCCACTTAGGAACCTGATGATGTGGAGAGGAACGTAATAATTCTTTAAATTTCTCCCATGTGTCATAAAGTGTTTCCCCATCTTGCATCAATAAATTAGTTATAGATTTTCTTATCTGATTAGTTCTTGTTATTGGGAAAAACTTTTGTAAAAATGCGTTGTGTAATCTTCCCAAGTTTTAATCATGCTTGGCTCAAGTGATTGAAGCCAATACTTCGCTTTATCCTTTAAGGAGAATGAAAAGAGCCGCAATTTTAATTCATCATCATTTAAGTTTTGAATTTTCAAAGTAGAGCATATATCCTAAAAATCTCCTAAGTGTTGATATGGATCTTCATTTAGACGGCCATGGAAAGACGGAAGTAGCGAGATGGTAGACGACTTTATCTCAAAGTGAGATGTCATCGCCTCCGGTAAGTCGATACATGTTTGTGGCGTGTAAGTCGTAAGAATAAAGTAATCTTTAAGTGGAGGAGGTGGCGGTATATTAAAATTATTCATATTATTTCCGTTGTTTCCGTCAGCTATTTTAATCGGTTCGATTTTAAAAGTTTGAGTTCTCCTTAACCGTTTAAGGGTACTTTGAATTTTGGCCTCAAACAACGACGACGGAATCAGCGTTGATTCGTCGTCTTGCAACCTAGCTGTAGAAGCTTGGGTTACGGACTTACTAACTCTTAAAGTACGTTCAAGTTCAAGATCGAAAGGTTTTAATTCCGGTTTACTTGAGCATGTTCCAAACATAAACTAAAAGAAAATAAACTAAAAACAAAAACTGACTCAAATAATAAATAAAAAAACAAATAGCAATCACGCAACTAAGATAACAAGCACTCAACTACTGTGATGCATGTGAATTATCCTGTAATGCAGTGACCACGTCAAAGCCCAGCGCCCCGGGTTTCCTAGCTAATGCAGTGCAATTCGCCCTAAACTAATGCAAATAGTGCGTCACGGCGCCCTGACTTACAGTGGTTTAAAGCGAGTTTCACAAGAAGAAATTTACTTGAAATTTTTATGTTATTTATATTTTTTCGCGTAAGCTCCTTTGATGTGCTAAGCTATTCCTCCCAGAAACGTTAGAATTTGATGACTCGAGAAACTACAAAATAAAAAGAAAAGTTAGTGACTCAAAATAAAACGAAAAATAAGAAAAAGAAAACCTAATCTAATATTTACGAATTAACTAAACTAAGATTCTAAAACTAAAGGTAGTAATTTGCAATCCCCGGCGACGACGCCAAAAATTGATGTTGTCAAAATCAAGATGTAAAAAGTGTACTTTACTTTTCTAAGGATTTGTAGTAGTGAAAGCAAAGGTCGAACCCACAGAGATTGAATTACTACGACTCTTAATTTTAAAACCTAAATCCAATTAATTATGAAAAACGAGATTTTGATTTGAATTTTAATTAAATTAATGAAACTAATGAAATTAAATCTAAATTATGAAAGCAATTTAAAAGTGTTTTTATAAATATGTTTAAAGGAACCTAGGATTGCAAATCCACCACTAGCTTCATAATAGGAATATTTATGCATTCAATTAGATTATTAAGTTGGATGATAATGGGGAATTGTAGCTACAAGCCTAATTCCTCCGTCAAGAAAATAACTATGGTTCAAGCACCAACATAATCCATCTTCAGTTAGCACGAATTATCCCACACTAAACTAGGGTTGTGACATAATTCGTCTAACCTAGGCATAGACTATTCGGATACTTGATAGCACAATTCAATAAAGCACCATTACATGTAAATAATCCATACAAGCACAACAAATATAGATCATTGAGCACATCACAGTCAAAATAGATCTAAGATAAGAATAGATTTTGAAAGTAACGATTTAATCAATAGAAGTTCGATTTATTTATAAAAATTCTCGAAACATGTAACTGTCATCCATACATAATCAAACTAAAAGAAAAACATAAATAAAACCCTATTACTTGGCTAGGGTTTCATTGAAACCCTAGATCTAGGTTTAGTTGGCCATAGAATTGATGAACGGCAAGAGGTTGATGGAGGAGGCCATGGGAATCCTTGGTCTTCTTCTTCTTCTCCTTACTTTTCCCTCTTTTATGGCGGGAATTTTCAGTGCATATGGCTGTATGTATATGTGTATAATAATGTCTAACCCTTTAATTGAAGTAAAATAGGGTATATATAGATTTTAGGCAAGTTTTGGAAGCTTTCCTAACCTGAATTGCACTAGAACTGCTATATTTTACAGTCTAGACGCAATTAGGCAGTTTCGTTTGGATAGGAGTCTTCAGTACACTGAAATACACGTATTTGATTTTTACACAGGTCGCACGCGCGGGCCGCGCGAGCGCGTAATTGGGACCTCGCGCGCGTGGATCGCGCGAGCTATTTCTGGATCTTCGCGCGAGCGGATCGAGCGCGCGATTGTCTTTTTTCAGCTTCTTTCTTTGTGCTTTTTCACCCTGTTTAGCCTGGTATACTTGATTTCTTCCAAATCCTGTTAGAAAATGGAAAATAAAGTAAAAACATACAAAAACAGGATAAAAAGGTACTAATAAACGCGCGTTAAGGCGTATAATTAGGATTTGTTCTCTCCCGATCACTTGTTACTTCGAATCTATTATGTTAATCATGTCTTCTTCTCAATCTTCGTTCGATACTAGTGATCACTTCCCTTTAGATCTTTTGGAAGAAGTGACGTGGTCATCTAAACGTCCTGAAATTCCTCATCGAACAATTGGGATCCTCCCGAGATTCCTCTTGACCCATTCACATATTCCAAGTGGGAAAAATGGCACAACATGTTAAATCGACCAAGTGCATCTTCATCAGGGTAAACTTCATCTTCGAACCCTTTGAAATCAATCTAAAACTCTCAAACATTTCCTCCCGCTTGGAACAACCCATTTCCCATGGTGAAGGTGTAGGATATTACAAAGGCATGAACCTTGAAACCAACTACCGCACCTTCAGTTATTCATCCAAACTTCGAATATCCAAAGACTGAAGGAATCATTCGAAGTAGAATAATAAAACCATATTATCCTTTCTCGAATCGCTTATCTCGAGAACAAAACTTGTTGAATGCTTGGCTGATCTCTTCTACCAGTCCTCCTAATGAAAGATTTCAAAAAGGTAATGTCTTAACTCCGCAAGGGAGGCCTCGCATTCACACATATATAAGGGCAACTGATGAAAAATTTTCCAATGAGTATTATTCCTTAGCGTTTTTATCCAAATGTAAACTTTTTGAAAAAGATTACAAAGAAAGAGTGCTTCTCCTTCACTACTTAATATTGGGCTTTCCTGACACAAAAGTGCAAGTAGTTGACCCATTCGAGGACATGAATGATCCTTTCTTAAAATTAGACCAATTGTGCAGGACTGGTTCTACGTTCGAATATATCCCCCCTATTTTATCACCTTCCTCATGCTTAGTTATTCAAGCTCAGATACTTCTAGTAGCTTTCTCACACCTCCCATTATCCATTTTGCAAGAATCAAAGGCTCGAATCAATTTTGAGTGGAGTTGTCACATCTTATGTCATGAATGGGACATTTCAACACTTGTTCGAACCCAACTTGATTTCACCCTTCGAACCTTACCTACTCATGTAAGGTGGTATTCTCATCATCAAGAAAGTGTTACACACTTGAATTACTTGACAGACCTGTATGACAGCTTCAAGGAAGGTCCCATTGCTCTCCTTGATGAAGTATCAAAGTTTAAAGACAAATATATCTATGGGTGTGGAAGTTCTGATGAAGAGAATGATTCTTCCTATTATTCAAAGCCTAACCTCGAAGATCGAATTGCATATCTCAAAGATGAAGCCAAAGCTGCTGGCATATCCTTTTGAGGTAAAACTCCATTAGCCAAGGAGTTTCGAAGTCTTCGCAAAGCCTTGGCCAACATCAATTCTCGGCTAAATCAGTATGAAGAACAACTCAAGGATGTTTATTTCTTCCTTTAAAGCGAAGATAGATTGGCATTGCAAGCTAGAAATTTAAGTCTCAAGATAGAAATAGAAGCAGAATATTTTACTTACTATTGGAACATTTTCCACAATCTTGTAACTTATGGGTTTCCACATTATTATCAATTATGTCTGTAATTGTAATTGTAATTGTAATTGTAATAACATTAAGTTCAATGAATTATAAAAATTCATGAACGTTTTAACCAAATTGAAATGGTTCATTCTATACTAGAATGTATTTATTTTTGAAATAACGGCTAAATGAGTAACCAACCCTAACGACTATTTTTTGAATAAATGCGTTTCTCCCCAAACGATACCAAAGGCTATAAATAGATAAGGGATAAAGATGAAAAAATCCTTCTAACTTCTGCAAACTCTTCTTTTGCCATCTATCTCCTTTGCATTCTATCCTCTTCGCAATCACTCTCATTCTATTCTGGTTATCTTGTTTCCAAAAAATGGCTACATCTAGAGACAATACTCAACTTCAGAAAGTCTATGATGATTTCGAAAAAATCATCCAGGATGAACAAGAACAGTATTCGAATGGGCAAGAAACCTTACTAATCAATGAAATCCTTGTCCCTGTAACCTTTCCCAACCATGAATCTTCCATTGCCGTTGGTCCCTGCCTAAGTACTCCTAATCTCAAACTTCATGTCTATTACCCTAGATTAGGACAACAACACCTAGCATATCCACAGGAAATTCCTATTCCCAGGAGTGAATTAAAATTTCGACATTGGCCTAAGCCTGGGAAAGAGTGGCCAGAATGGGTAGAAAGAATTTTAGACAAGAAGAGAGAGAGGCTCTGATTGCAACAAAAATCTATCATGCTGTTAACCTCTCAAAATATCCTATCGAAGCCAGTCCTAATCTACTTGCTGGAGTTTAAGGCTTCTGGAACCCTATCTTTAATCATTTCCAACTTCGATTTGGTCCCATAGGTCCAACTGTCTTAGATATCTGTTGTAACAACCTGCATTTCATTTAATTTTAATTTGCATTTGCTGTATTTAAATTCGCTTTGTATTCCCATATTTAATCTGTATTGCTGATTTCATTTTAATTTATAATCTTCATGTTTTAAAACCTTGTTACTTGTATTAATTCATATCGAAATTCTTTTGGGGTCAAACTGCGATTTTATAAAATTTAGCAATACCTGTGTTGGATTTTAAAATTGTATTTCAAAGCGGTGGAAATGTTTGCTTTTGACTCAATCAGTATTTTTATAAAACCAAAAAAATCATTTCCCACGTTAAAATGAATTTTCTGTATTTTTGTGGTGAACACCGCGCCCCGAAAATACCAATTTCTGTTCAAAACTGTCCGCGCCGCGTTGATCTCCCACAGTTTGGGAAACTCCACCAATCAAGATGTGACACATACTTTTCCATTTATGGCAACTAACGATTGGGTATGTTTTGTTTAGGAATGCTTTTGGTGTGTGCTTAATCCTAAGGTCATAAGCTAATTTCCCAAACACTTCTAGCTCTTGCCCCCTATACATCTATGTTTGGCTCTTGGGCAACTATGGAGCTCTTATGATCCGTGTATTGTGTATATACATGTATGTATACCTATATATTGTGTGTTTAATAATTTGAAAAACAAATTCAATTAGTAGAGTAATTGTGAAGGAGCTTGGGCTCCAAGTAGTGTTAGTTAACATTCTATATATATACACAATTTGGTCATTCATTTGGCACACTCTGGAGAACTAAAATACAGAGAGAATTAAGAATTAGAGAGAGTCCAGAGAGAGAAATTTGCAGAATTATTCTAGAGAGAGAAAAAAACTCCACTATAGCCAAGCTTGCATTTGGAATTTCTAATTGGATTCTTTCTCAACAATTCTCTACTCCTTATCAAATCTGTAAGTATTTTAAACTCACTCCAAATGTAATTTCATGCTTGGTTACTGATTGTGTATAGGTATTGATAAGCCACCATTGATAATTCCTCCATGGGATCTTGAGTTTGAAAAACATGAGTTTTCCTAAACTTAACCAAATTCGTTTTGAAAGATGATTTTGAAAGATTATAGTACGTAGAGCGTATGGTTGTAATATTAGAGACTAATTCGTTTCCATTGCGACGTATATTAAAAACGAAATTTCTGTCAACTCTCGGTTTTTTGCAAAATCCGAGAGCTACTGATCGATTCAAGTAAAATTGATCATAGATTCATAATGCTCGTCAAAAAATGAAGAAATCCATATATTACATGCCAAGTTTTAATCCGGATTGCAAAATGGGTATTTAAAACTGAAACAGGGGAGTTCTGATGAAGAAGACGAAGTTACTGCACAACCTCGCACGCGCGATCGCGCGCGCGAGATGTGTGTATTTTGACAATAAGAAAAGTTTATAAATAAAAATTGAAAATAGGCAGATCGCGCGATCAGACCTCGTGAGCGGCACTTGCGCGCGATCTTCTTGTGTTCTGGCAGTTTGGAAAGTTTTATAAAAGAAAACGAAAAATGGGCATGTCGCGCGAGGGCCTGCGCGCACGACTTCTGACAGTTTTTAGATTTGGCTTATTTTATGTTAAGGAATTGTTTGGGTGATGTACTATGAACCTTAAGGCTCTGTTTTGCGAAAAATGTTTAAACAGATTACGTTTTAGGTATGATTGGTCATTAAGGAAAGATTATGAATTCAATTCTTTTCAAGCATACATTGTTGTTATTCCTAGCACTACATATATTCTGTGGATTGTTACATGACATTCACATGGAGTCAGTTGGGCATGTATGGGAGTAGTAGTCAGTACGGAAAAGAGTAATGGTCAATATGGTATAGAGTGTGTGGTTGAGATTGTGTTGTGGACACTCCCTGGTAATTGTGTACCAAAGTGTGTTGTGGTTTGAGATTGCGGCTAGAGTATCTTTGTAATGCGACGGTGGCAAAACTGGACACTCCCTGATGCCCATGGTAGCGTTAAAGTGTGTGACGTCGAATTTGGACATTCCATGGCACCCATGGCAGTGCTAAAGTGTGGCCTACGGACACTCCCTGGTACCCGAGTCTGGATACTGCATGAGGTTACCTCCGGTATTTGCGAGGCGGATTAGGTACTAAAGTGTGAGGCATTGGACACTCCCTAGTACCCCGGACCAAAGTGTGAGGTAAACTGGACATTCCCTGGCACCCCTGTGCTAAAGTGTGGCTATCGGAGTATTACAAGGATACTGGTGTGAGAGAGTTGGTTGTTGTGTTTGTCGAGAGAAAAGAGTCGGTAAGATGAGATGGTGCATTGTTTTCATACACGGTCACATGTATGTGAATCATAGCTTTCCAATGATATCGTGGTTGTTTTCTAAAATGAACTCTTTACTTTAATGTAAACTTGTTGAATTAAATGAGAATTGGAAAATGGTAAATGAGTATGTTTTATATTCAAAGTTATGTTTTTAACACTCACCAGCTTCTTGAAGCTGACGGCGTCGATGCGCCCTGGACATTCGTGCTCAGGCTTTTCAGGTTATAACTATGCTAGGCCCTATGATTATGCAAATTGAGAACGGCTGCTTTTGGAAGATAAAACTGTTATCATATTCCTATATTTTAATTTATGAACGGTTTTGTAATAAGGATGATTGTAATAGATGTTAAGGTATTGTTTTGATTTAAGGCGGTTTGTGCCTCTAGAGACCCTGTGTTGTAATAACTATTAAGTTAGAGAAACATTGTAAGCCTTGATTGCTCTGCTCTGATTATTATTTTTTTTTGTTGTTGACGTTTGGGACGGAATCGATCCTTCAAACTGTCACGACCTACGGGTCCATAAAGGAAATTAAACGCTTTCCTTATTTATGCTACGTCGGGGCGTGACATCTATTATCTATTAGGATTTCTGTCTCATGGGGAAAATGCTCACCCATATATGGTGGAATTTGATAGCCCCCCAATTCGGTCTGATCCTAAGTCCTTAGGATACACTAATTTAATGTCTTTTCATAAACAGTCATCAGGAGAGGTATCAGACACAGAGTACTACTATTTCCTTCTCTATTGGCTTTCGAAGCACTTGTTCTGTACCTCTGCCCAAAGGGTTGTTCTTGAATTTTCCAACATTGGCAAAGCTTTAGTTGCTGGTCGAAGACTAGCTTTGGCTCCCTTTGTGCTTAGATCTCTATATAGAGCTTTTTCTAATTTTTGCTATGACCCCTTCCTTCCAAATCAAGGTGGTCCTTTCTGGATTCTGCAACTATGGCTTTATGCCTATTTTCTAGAAATTCAACATTTAGGCCCTAGAGAAAATCATGTTCCTCATGGGGTTTTCTTTGCCCTGCTACCAAATGTTGAAGATACTTTTAAAGAATCTCTTACCTTCTTCTTCGATCTCTCTGCAGTAAGGTCGAATGACCTGTTCCAACCTTTTTCTATCCTTTACAATCCTGAGGACAAAACTCCTCTTTCGCCTCTGTGGCTGTGTCATATTCTGGATAGAACAGAAAATGAAATCGATTTAAAAGTTGCATGGGGAAGTTTTTGATTAGCAGAGATCTATTTTTTGGAAACACCCTTAGCACTAAATCTCATGGTGAACTCTACATCCCAAACCAATTTTTGAGACAATTTGGTCTCACCCAATCAATTCCTTTCCCAATTAGAAGTCAAGCCAATACATTTATGGCTTATAAAACCACTTCGAGAGTACCAGAACCAGTGATAACTACTGTTTAGCAGTTTATTAGAATAAAGTCAGCAATCTGGAGTTCACTTCTCTGCCAGTATACACCTGCACCTCTGCCTTCTTAAGCTGGTGGGAAAATTTGATGGCAACATCAATGGACAAATGCCAGCTCTTGAGACATATTGACTCGAAGACAAAAGCTAAATAAATTACCTACTCAATCACTTTTCTTTTGAATAGAGAAAGAGGTTTTCTAATTGCTGTTGTTCAAATGCTTTAACATACGAAAAACACTTGGTGAGGGTTCTTCTGTTCAAATGCTTTAAAGAGGTTTACTACTTGAATATCAACTAGTGGTAAGTCATTGAAATTTTCTTAGTATCCTTCATGTTCTTATCTTTCCTCACAAATAGGTTATGAATAACTGTTTATCATTTTTCTTGACTAGATTGAATCTGCTGTTGAAGTTAAAACTGGTCCTTCGAAGGCCAGTACAAGTTCTGATCCTGAAGCTGTTGTGGAACAAGATCCATTCATATCTCAAGCTGCTTCAATCCCTTCAAGCTCTGAATAGTTTCATATGTCTCTTCCTCCCAATCTTACCCCTGAGGAAGTAAAAGAGTTTAAGGACAGCCTGCAACATGTTTTGAAGACAGAAGACACTGCTTAAACCGACTTTCAAGAATTCTTTCAACAAATGACAGGTCAGAGTATACCAAAAGTGCCTTTAATGGAACCCATAGTAGCAGTTGCTACATTAAGGCTCTTCAGCAAAATAGCATTGGAAATCTTTAAAGATAAAGAAGTCCAAAGAGCTTTGAAAATTTTAAGTCAATCCATGTTGGACAGTTCTGAAATCTCTGTCCCAGATAAAGAGGCAATTTCAGAGCTCATGTCAACTTTTGATTTCAACTGTTTCCTACTTGAGAGAGTTGTTGAAGAAAGGAAAAGATTGGAAGATATAGAATATACAACAAAAAAGACTTTAGCAATGAACCAACTGCTAGAAGAGTTTCATGAGAGTAACATTGCTAGTGACAAACTTTCTGAGAGAGAGCCTCTTCAAGGAGCTCGAGCTTATGGAGACTGAACTGAATGCTTTAAAGACCAACCAGGAAGATGTTCGAGCCAAGCTTCTGGTTTTAAGACAGAGTTTGAGTCTAAACCTTTGAAGAACCAAGAATCAATCTCTAGGAAGAAATATATTCTTAGTCAGTCAAAACTGTATACTTGGTCTTAGGACGATTTTAGATTAAAGGCTCAGTTCATAGGTAAACTGGTATAAAGGAGTATACCAATAAGACTTTGTAATTTACCAAAATCTGGTTTGTAATTTCTTCGACCATGAATACATGATCTTATTTTTAAATATTGCATCTCATTCTAGATTTCTTGTTTCCCAAATAGTTGGATAGTATTGTTTGAGAAATCTACCATTGATTTTCCTTACATGCACATAACCACTTAAATTTCTTAAATAGTAAAATCCACCTTTGAAAACTTTGTGGATTTGAAATGGACCTTCCCACTTAGGAGACCATTTTCCATACTTTGGATCTTTAGATCCAATAGGCAATATTGTTTTTTAAACTAAATCTCCCTCATCGAAGGTGCTTGGTTGGACCTTCTTATTATATCCTCTTACTGTGATTTTCTTTTGTATTATGATATTGTTAAGAGCCTTAACTCTTTCTTCATCAATGTCCTCTAATTCAATAGCCATTGACGTTTGATAATCATCCAAGGATAATTGATTTTGCTTCATAATTCGAAGAGAATTAACGTTTATCTCAAATGGTAAAACTGCATCATGACCAAAAGTCAAAGCATAAGGAGACACCCCTATACTTGTTCGTTTCGAAGTTCTCTATGCCTGCAAAACTTCTGGCAAAATCTCATGCCACATCCTTGGATTATTTTTTATGACTTTAGCCATAATTTCTTTTATGATTTTATCAGTTGCTTCAGCTTGACTATTAGATTGGGCATAATATGGGGTTAATTTTGACATTATAATCCCCAATTTACTTGTAAAAGCAACCGCATCCCATTCGAATATAGAAGCATTGTCAGATACAATGGTTTGAGGAATACCAAATCTGTATACTATATTTTCTAGAAATTTGATAATTGTTGCTTGAGTCACAGTTTGCATAGGTTCTGCTTCTACCCATTTAGTAAAATAATCTGTGGCCACAATAATGAATCCATGACCCTTCGAAGAAGGAGGAATAATTTTCCCTATCACATCAATGGCCCAGCCTCCAAAAGGCCAAGGTTTGACCATATATTGAAGATCAATAGTGGGTAAATGTTTCTGACATTCTTGACATCCTTTGGCAAATTTAATACAATCTTTTACAATTTTTGGCCAGTAAATGTTATGCCTTCGAAGTAACCATCTCATTTTAATCCCAGATTGATGAGCACCACATAATCCTTCATGAATTTTAGCTATAGCTTCAATTCTTTCGAGATTACTTAAACATTCGAGTAGTAATCCATCACTTCCTCTTCTGAACAATTTTCCATTATACATAATGTAATTGACATATTTCAATCTTATGCTTCTATTGGGCTTTTCATCTAATCCTGAGAGATAATCTATGATTGGTTTTCTCCAATCATTATGAATTTCTATATTTGAGATGTTAACAAAGGTAATCTATCCACCAATATAGACAGTAATTTCCTATAAGTAGCTTGTTCCATCTCAACATCGTGAATACTTGCTCTAAATCTAGATGCATATTGAGCCACATGATTGGCTTCTTCATTAAAACTTATAGGAATATGCAAGAGGCTTACATTATCGAATTTGGATAACAAACCTATCGTAGTGTCATAATATATCTTTAAAGTACTACTCATACATTTGTATTCCCCATTCATATGGTTTATAACTAATTGGGAATCCCCAAAAATATCTACAAATGTAGCTTTAAGATCTAACAAGGTTTCGAGATCCATTATTAGAGCTTCATACTCAACTTAATTATTAGTACATTGATTCGAATCAAGTTTAAAGCCATATTTGGTTTTAATCCTCTCAGGTGATTCAATAATGAATCCAATGCCTACAACAAATTTAGTTTTCGAACCATCAAACCATAATTTCCATGGACTTATAGTTGTATGCCCAATTTCGTAATTTCTTTCTATTTCGAGGCAATTTGGGTGGTCAGCCAAAAAATCTGCTAAGGCCTGCCCTTTCACTGCCTTTTGTGGTACATAGAATAAACAGAATTCTGATAAAGTAAGAATCCATTTGCGAATTCGATTCCTTAAAATAGGTCGAGTCAACATGTACTTGATTAAATCAAACTTAGCAATCACATAGACTTCAGTGGGAAGAAGATAATATCTCAGTTTCATTACTGCAAAATACAAGGATAAACATTATTTTTCCATAAAGGAATATTTACATTCGACGGGATTTAAGAACCTACTAAGGTAATAAACAGCCTATTCTTTTTTATCATCATTATCTTGGGCTAACAGGACCCTAATTGATGCTTCTGCCGCTGAGATATACAATTTCATTGGTCTGTCCTTTCTTGGAGACATTAACACTGGTGGCTTCACCAAATAATCCTTTAAGGCTTGAAAAGAAGCTTGATGTTTATCTTCCCACTTTAATTCTTCATGATCCTTCAATTTCAACAAGGGGGAAAATATCAGAGTTTTTCCAGCAGTATTGGAAATGAACCTTCGAATGAAATTAACCTGTCCTAGGAATCGTTGCAATTCCTTTTTCGTTGAAGGGGGGTTTACTTTGGATAATTGCTTAAGCTTTACTCTTATCCACCTGAATTCCTTTTTCATGTACCAAATATCCCAGGAAATTCCAGTACTAACCCCAAAAGCACATTTCAAAGGATTCAATTTAAGTTTGAAAAACCTCATTCTTTTGAGTGCTAATCTCATGTGTATTAGACGATTATCAAATGATCTAGATTTGACAATTATGTCATCTATATAACATTCTAAAAATGTTCCAATCATATCATGAAAGATAGCATTCATAGCCCTTTGATAGGTAGCTCCTGCATTTTTCAAACCAAAAGGCATTTGTACCCATTCGAAGGTACCAATATTCCCTAGGCATTTAAATGCAGTTTTATGAATGTCTTCCTCAGCAATACATATTTGATTATATCCTGAGTGACCATCCATCATAGACATTATAGTATTTGTAGCAGATCTATCAATTAATAAATCAACTATTGGCATAGGATATTCATCCTTAGGTATGGCCAAATTAAGATTTCTATAATCAATACAGACTCTTAATTTACCATTTTTCTTCATAACTAGAACAACATTTGAAAGCTATTCAACATACATGGTAGTTCTAATGAAGCCTGCCTTAAGCAACCTTTTGATTTCTTCTTTAATCTTCATGGTGACTTCTGGTGTCATCCTTCGAGGTTGCTGCTTTACTGGTTTATATCCAGCTTTGATAGGCAATTTATGCTCCATTAAGCTTCTTTCGAGTCCTGGTAATTCATCATAATCCCAAGCAAAATAGTCTCGAAATTCTTTTAATAATTCAACCAATTTACTTTGGTCACACTTTCCAAGTTTAGAACTTAAATAAGTAATTCTTTTTTGCTGATCTGATTCTAAATTGATCTCCAATAAAGGAACCTATGGAACTTCTTGTATAGAATTTTTTGGCATCACAGATAATTCATCCCTGCCAGCATCCCTTAACTCTTGTGAGTCTTCTTTGAAGACATAATCTGACCAATTTTTGGTCGAATCTTTTTCAATCCTTGATTCTAAATTTTCAATCATTAGTTTTTGTAAGATCAGTCGAATGGTCTCTTCTACCTCTTCTAGCTCTATAGATGTATGAATCATTGGACCACCTTGTCAATATCCAGTGGTTCCAAAGAACCAAATAGCATATCAGCCAAAATATCCCAATTCTCCTCTAGGGATTCATCTTCTGACTCTTTAAGGTCAATTGGTTTAACATTTTCTTGATACAATTGAGCTTCGACACAATTAGAGCTAGCATAAAAAGCTGAGTATTAGCCTTCACTATTTCAATATCACAGTCTTCCTTCACAAGCAACAATTTCTGATGCATTGAAGAAGGAACACATTGGTTAGCATGAATCCAATCCCTTCCTAGTAAAGCATGATAACTATGACTAGCGTCCACCATAAAGAAAGCAGTTTTGGATTTAAACGAACCTACTATAATTTCAATAGGTATTACTCCTTTTGTATTTTTCTTATCACCAGTGAAGCCTGATATCATAATGTGAGTCTGTATCAACTTTGAGACTTGTTTATTAATTTTCTTTAAAGTGCTTTAAGGAATAATATTGATAGTAGCACCATTATCAACCAATACTTTGTTTAAAAGAACTCCCTTTAAACAATCCTTTATACATAATGGTTTAAGACGCTTAGTCATTTCTGTTGATGGTTCTTCGAATGAATATACAAAATTACAATCACTAAAAATGAATTGATGAAGATTTACCTCAAAGTCATCTTCAGTAAATGCTTCCATTTCCATTTCTTCATCCATTTGTTGATCTTCTGTTGCTTCAAAGATCTTTGGTAATGTAAATGCGGCAGTGTTAACTTCTATTCGCTCTGGAAATGTGCCAAACTGGATGTGTATATTCTCATTCTTGACAATCTCATCATTGAGTTTCATCTCAGTATTTCCCAAAACCTGAGATTCTACCACTGTGATTGCTTCATCCTCTTCATCAATGCTCATGGCCTTTTTCAATTCCATAACCTTGGCCTTAATGATACTCTCTTCAGACATAGTATCATTGTATGCCTTAATGTTACGATCAAATCTAGGATTTGGCTTTAAAGTACTACCAGAATCTTTCTCCTTCTCATTTTCCACCTCTTGGTCTTGAGTATTCATGTAGGAAAATTCTTTCCACATGGTGTACTTCCTCTGAAGTCTTCTTTGCTGGGTCCTATTTATCAAGGGAGTCACCTCTTGGTTCTTCTCTTTAGGATGTTGAAGCACACGCCATGTATTCTTTTCAACCAGTGGAGGTTTGATCATCCTGTTTTTGTTTTGAGACCCTTGTTGATCCACCATATCTTTGACCCTATCATCTTGCATAACGAACCAATTTGGTACTCCTAGTACCAATGTAGGCACCTCTGATTGTGATGTTTCACCAACTCTTGTTAATGCATTCGAAGTAGCCATACTCATCTCAGCTTGTACCACATTGGCTGGTATGATTTTGATGGTATAAATCAGGTTTGTCTTCCTTTTTGCACCATGTGATACTTCTTTGGTGCATAAGATATACATGGCCTCACATATTCAATGTTCCTTGATGGTCGAACAGAATTACCAGCATAAAAATTCCTCGAATAATTGGCTCTGAAATGAGCCATTGGCTTTGGAAAATATCTTACTGTCATTGGTTCAGTGTGCATCGAAGCTTGGTAGATTGGTTGTTTAAATTGTCCTCTTCCAACATTCATGATTGGCTGAAATGGAGGTTCATACGAAGTATTCACCCTTTTCTGTTCGAATGAAGGTTGTTTGTTTTTTGTGCATGTTTTAGCCCTGGCCCTTTCATCATAGATCTCAGCATATCTTTTCCCACAACCAATATATAAATTTTTTGCATACTCCTGGTTGAAAATGGAAAATTCAGGACTCTTCTTTGCTACCTCTTCGAGCCTTTTCTTTTGATCTTCTTCCTTTGCATTTTCCCTTTCTTTGACAAGAGTTTCGAGGGAAATGTTTTGGACATTAATGGAGACCTCTTGCACTGCTGGGAATGAATCTTCATCAAACCCCATTTGCTTTTTAGGGAACTTCAACTTCCCTTTCTTGATCATGTCTTGAATCCTGTTTTGAAAAATCGTGCAATTATTAGTTGAATGAGTCTAGGAATTATGCCATTTACAATATTTTCTACCTTTTAACTCATCACTAGAGGGTAATTTTGTCTCATCTGACAACTTAATTATCTTTCCTTCTAACAAATGATCAAATATTTCATCAAGTTTATAACCATTGAAGGAATATTTCTTAAATGATCCTTTAGATTTATATACTTCAGCAGAAACATTTTTTCTTCACAAGACTTTTGCATATGAAAGGCTCTTTTCCTATTGATACATCCATAAATATCCTCCAAAAGTCCAACCGCCACGTCAGCTGAAAGACCCGGATTGCCCGGGTTGAGAGCTTAGGGGCCCACACCCCAAGGGTCATCGAAGGTAACCGCTCGGGGTAGTCGAACAGCCCGGGCACTAGATGCAGCGACTTTCCAGGAGGCGTAGCCCGGGAAGAACTCTCTAGGCAGTTTCCTTATGTGGCCAGAACTCTGTTTAGGAAGAACGAGTAGATTCCTATACCATTTAGGAAATTCTCCTAAGATTGAGCAAATCTGTTATGATCAGATTAGGTTTCCTAATCTGATCAACTCGTACCATGTAAAGGTGGACTCTTGCATCTATAAAAGAGCCCACCTATCCTCCCTAAAGGGATCCAAAAATCACCTCTCTAAGCATATAAGCACTTACGAGAGAACTCACCTTTGGCACGCATACACCCGACTGGTATTACTGGTAGTGCTGCCCACCTCTGTTGGCTCACCAGGCCCGCCGGTGATCTGCTAGTAAGAGCGCGCAGACACAGCCGTGGATGTAGGTCACCTTGTTAACGGGACCGAACCACATACAAATCTTCTCTTACTTTACTTTCTGTCCAAATCTTGCTTACCAATTTTTGGCATCATCAGTTTGGCGTCGTCTGTGGGAAGATCGACACAGTTTCTTGATCAACAAAAATTTTTGACTGATCAACATGCCGCCAAAGAAGGGTAAGAAAACCACCGATTCAATCGGTCAGGAAAACCTGCAGATCGAGCCGCGGGCTGACTCCATGACCACTGAATAGGTCACGGCAGCATTGGAGCAACTCTTGGAGGGCCAGCGCCAAACACAGCAACAGATAGAGGCGCTTATGGCCCAACACGAGAAGCACCCTTCGTCGGAGAAGCAGCCTGAGAAGAGCGTTCCTGTCCGCAGCACGCGGGCAAGCCCGATCCGCTCTGGTGTCTCCACCAGACCGGGAACGTCCCGAGGATGGAGAGTGCATCCAGGCTACTAAGCGCTTGCAAAGAGGACCTCGGATCGTTCCTCGCTGAGCGCGCCAAGTGGAGGATGCCAGAATCATCATTGATCGGCGATGAGCAGCAAGGGGAGAAGAGTCCGGACGGAAAGCCCGAGAATCGGTCGATGATCCTCCCGCCCTGATCCAGGGGGATCTTAGGCACAGGCTTTCCTGAACCCACAGCCGAGTACTATCTCCAAGGTCGACGCACTTTGAAGAGGAGGCCTCATCGTCCTACCCCGCCTACCGTTCTAACGCGGACGGGAGAATTGGGCGGAATGACGTCAAAGCCCAGGTTGAGGAACTGCAGTAGCAGATCGAGAGGCTGAGCCGCAAGTCCGGTCACGACCTCACCAACACAGAGATGGAGTCGCCCTACACCGCTCGGGTGACACAATTTCCTATTCCGCGGAAATTCAAACACCCTCACCTCAGCTCATACGATGGCACAGGGAGTCCGGTAGGCCACATCCGCACCTACAAGGCGCAGATGGCACTGGTCACTACAGTATATGAGCTGCTGTGCCTGGCCTTCCCCAGTACCTTAAAGGGGTCAGCCGCACAGTGGTTCCATGCATTGAAGCCCCGAACGGTTGACAACTTCAAAACCCTCGGCAAACTTTTCATCAGCTAGTTTTTCGAGATGCTCGACCGGTCCCAACCAGACGCCCAGGTGCTGACTGTCAAGCAGCGCAAAGGGGAGTCCTTGAGGGAGTATGTGGATCGTTTCAATCAGCAAAGGCTCCTGATCCGCAACCTCAATGAGACGGCCGCAATCATGGCCTTATGTTCGGGAGTTCAACACACCAAGGTTGCCACGTCGTTCCATCGCAACCGACCTGCGACCCTGGTGGAGCTCTCGGAAAGGGTCAGAAAGCATATAGATACCGAGGAGTTCCTGAAAGCGAAACACGCCGATCAAGCGGGAGATGAATCCCCGAAGGCCAAGCGCAAGTGCGAAGGATTCGACAAGGGCTCGGGAAAGAAGCTAAAGCAAGATCAGAGAGATGCCAGGGGCCAGCCCCCAACTACTTTCACACCCCTTTCCCAGCCTATACATGAGGTGATGGCCGCCGCAGAGGCGCAGAGGTTGCTTCCGCAGCTAGCTAAACTCAGAGCCCCGCCCGGTAAAAGAAATCGGGACAAATTTTGCCGTTACCACAGGGATCACGGCCATGAAACGGAGGATTGCTTCAAATTGAAGATAGCAATAGAGAAGCTAATCGAATAGGGACACCTTGCTGAGTTTGTCGCAGCAGATAGACGGCCTCGGCAGGACGACCAAGCTCCCGATCAGCCACCACCACCACTCGATCACATCCACGTGATCTCTGGAGGGATGTCAGGTGGGGGCGATTCACAGTCGGCGTGGAAGAGGCATGCCCGGGCGTCCCGGGCGGACGTTGGCCAAGTCCTATCCACCGACTCCTCCCCAACCGACGTCCTGACGTTCACGTCCGATGACTTGTAGGGCATCCACTACCCCCATGACGACCCACTAGTAGTGACGCTTTCTATAGCTAACTATATGGTCCAGAGGGTGCTAGTGGACACAGGGAGCTCGTCCGATATTATGTTCACGGCAGCATTCGATCAACTCGGGATCGCCAGGGATCGGTTCCGACCAATTGCTACTCCCCTGGTTGGATTTAACGGCTCTAGCACTCAATCGCTCGGTACAATCGAGCTCCCAGTTCTCATGGGGACCTACCCACAGCAGGTTTCCGTGCTGGCTAATTTTGTGACAGTAGAGGCCCTTTCGGCCTACAACGTCATCCTCGGCAGGCCGACCCTCAACAGGGCCAGAGCGGTCGTCTCAACCTATAGCTTAACGGTGAAGTTTCCAACTCCCCAGGGCCCAGGATGCTTGCGAGGAGACCAGGCTACTGCTCGAAGCTGCTATGTTAGCTCGTTGCGTCGGGGAGTAATCACCGAAATGTTAAACGTCCAAGAATTGGACCCTCGGGACCAGAGCGACGTGATAGGGCCGACGGAAGAACTGGAATGAGCCATGTTGGATCCCGAATGCCCGGACTGCACGGTCAACATCGGTACCCTACTGGATCCCGGGTTAAAGGAGAAGTTGATCCAGTTCCTGAGGCAAAATCAAGACATTTTTGCTTGGAGTCATGAGGATATGCCCGGGATTGACCCCCGGGTCATGTCCCATTGTCTCAATGTCAGCCCGAATTGTAGCCCAGTGAAGTAGAAGAGAAGGGGCATGGCCCCCGAGAGACAAAAAGCAGTGAGTGAGGAGGTCGAAAAACTCCTGAAGGCGAAATCCATCCGAGAAGTCCACTATCCCGATTGGCTAGCCAATGTCGTCCTGGTCAAGAAAAGCAACAGGAAGTGGAGAATGTTCGTGGGCTTCACTGACCTCAACAAGGCCTGCCCCAAGGACTGCTATCCGCTGCCCAGGATAGACCTCCTTGTTGACTCAACAGCAGGCCACTCACTCCTCTCATTTATGGACGCTTACTCGGGGTATAATCAGATCAGCATGTACCCCGGGGATGAAGAGAAAATAGCGTTCATCACCGACCAAGGCACGTACAGTTACAAAGTCATGCTGTTCGGCCTCAAGAATGCTGAGACTACTTACCAGTGCCTGGTCAACTACATGTTCAAGAACCTCAATGGAAAATCTATGGAAGTATATGTGGACGATCTTCTGGTCAAGAGCCAGGACGAGCCCGACCACCTTGAGCATTTGGCCGGGGCCTTTAGCATTTTGAGAAAGTTCAAGATGAGGTTGAACCCGGCCAAATGCACCTTTGGTGTCTCATCCAGGAAATTCCTTGGCCATCTAGTTAGCAGACGGGGAATCGAAGCAAACCCCGAGAAGATCAGAGCTATCATCAACACGCGGTCACCCAAATCAATAAAGGAAGTTCAAAGCCTAGCCGGACGGGTGGCCGTACTAAACAGATTCGTATCCCGAGCTACCGAGCGGTGCTTGTCGTTCTTTAAAATCCTCCGCAAAGCATTTCAGTGGTCAGAAGAGTGTGAGGAGGCATTCCAGGAACTCAAGAGGTATCTGGCATCCCCTCCTCTGCTCTCGACACCCGTACCTGGGGAAGAATTATTTCTGTACCTGGCAGTGTCACCATCGGCAGTTAGCTCAGTACTTATTCAGAAAGAGCACGGGATACAGTTCCCAGTGTACTACACCAGCCGGGTGTTGTAGGGCACAGAGAGCAGATACTCCCGCATCGAGAAACTAGCCTTCGCCCTCATCACCTCAGCCCGAAGGCTCTGCCCGTACTTCTAGGCCCATGCCATTGTAGTCCTGACCGATCAGCCTCTCTGCAGAATTCTCAGTCGGCCAGACACATCCGGGAGGCTCGTTAAGTGGGCCTTGGAGTTAGAAGAGTTTGAAGTAATCTACCGACCCCGGACAGCCATCAAGGGGCAAGCTGTAGCAGACTTTCTGGTTGAGTTTACATATTCCGAAGACCCAGTCGAAGAGTCCGAGCCTCCGGCCCTACCGCCCGGATTAAACTCTGACGTCCCAACCTGGGTGCTGCATGTGGATGGTTCTTCCAATCAGCAAGGTAGTGGAGCTGGAATCATCTTGACTACCCCCGACGGTATCCAGCTCGAATATGCTTTAAGGTTTGGGTTTCGCACCTCCAACAACGAGGCCGAGTACGAAGCCCTCTTGGTCGGGTTACAGTTAGCCATCTCGATGAGTGCGCAACAGGTCCAGGGCTATAGCGACTCCCAGCTCGTGGTCAACCAAGTAAACCAAGAATATGAAGCACGGGAGGACAACATGGTAGCCTACTTGGCCCTTATCCGGGCGGTTTCCAAGAAGCTCCGAGGATTCTCCATCACCCAGATACCTACAGAAGAAAATACCAGAGCAGACCGGATGGCTCACCTTGCCTCGTCTTCTGAGTCAGACTTGCCCGGGATAAGGATACAATTCCTACCCGAGCCAAGTGTGATCAACTCAGAGGGCATGGAGGTCGACCCGGTCACTTTGGGACCCAGTTGGATGGACCCGCTCGTGACATTCCTGACAATAGGAGGGCTACCAGATGACAAAGATGAGGCGCCGGGTCAAGTACCAGGCAGCGCGATATCACCTCCTTGACGGCATTCTCTACAATAGGGGATTCATCATCCCGTACCTCCGCTGCGTTCATCCTGCGCAAGTGCAAGCAATACTGTTTGAAATCCATGAAGGTGTGTGCGGGAACCACATCGGAGGTCGGGCACTTTCCAGAAAGGCCCTACTACAAGGTTACTATTGGCCAACCATGGCCCGAGATTCACAGGAGTATGTGCGACGGTGTGACAAGTGCCAGAAGTACTCTCCCATGATCAATCGACCGGGAGAACTCCAGACACCGGTCCACAGTCCATGGCCATTTGCCCAATGGGAAATTGACATTGTTGGTCCATTACCGACAGGAAAAGGACAAGTTAGGTTTGCCGTGATAGCTGTTGACTACTTCACCAAATGGGCGGGGGCCGAGCCCTTGGCAACGATAACCGAGCAGAAAATGGAAAGCTTTGTGGAAAGAAATATCCTCAGCAGGTTCGGTATTCCCCGAGTCCTGATCAGCGATAATGGCAGACAATTTGACACACCCATCTTCACACAGTTTTGCTTGGGCTACGAAATACTAAATCATTACTCTTCCCCCGAGTACCCACAAGCTAATGGTCAAGCCGAGGTAACCAATCGGACCATCCTGCAGTCAATCAAGACAAGGCTTGAAGGCGCCAAAGGCCTGTGGGCGGAAGAGCTACCAACACTCCTGAGGGCCTACCGCACTACACCCCGAGCGGCCACATGCGAGACCCCGTTTTCCTTAACCTACGGTTTTGAGGCAGTGGTCCCTACAGAGCTCGGGCTGCCAACATACCGGGTGACCAACTTCAGCGATCTGGACAACGGAGAAGCCCTCAGGACAGAATTGGACCTAGTGGAAGAAAAAAGAGACCAGGCCTATCTTAAGGTGTCCGCTTACAAGCAAAGAGTCTCACGGTATTACAATAGCAAGGTGAAGCACCGTAGCTTTCAAGTTGGAGACCTCGTCCTCAAGGCAGTGAACCAGTCTACCCGAATCCCGAGCCACAGGAAATTGGGGGTAAACTGGGAAGGCCCATATAAAGTGACTCGGGTCAACCGACCGGGAACCTACTGGCTACAGAGCATGGACGGGCATGATCTCACTCATCCTTGGAATGTGCAACACCTCCGCAAGTATTATCAGTAGCTGACCACGGGCATTTAGTACTATAGGAGAATTCTTTTCTTGTAGCTCTGATGGGGCAACCGTTACAGATTATTACTTTTCAAATAAAATTGACTGGTTTGTTTCGAAAATTTATTCCTGTCCGTACCCCGTGTGTGGATATCGCAGGTTTTCTTTCTTTTATCCACAACTTTTCTTTTAAAATTCTTTTCCAAAATTTCAAATTCGAAACGAATGAGTCGCCAGTTAATTTTTAAAAGGAAAATTAAGAAACCATTTTCAAAGCAAACTGATCTTTTTAGAAACCAGAGATTAACTAGGTCCGGGGATTATGGAATGAGAGAGGAAGGAGCCCATCGGACTAAAACACCCTCTCTCATCCTATCTTACGATAGACCTCTACTCAATATCCTTTTAATCAAATTTATTAATCTAAGCATGCCCTCAACTAATACATATATACATATACATCACAAAAGCATGTCCAAAGGGGTGTAAAACCGCAATTGATAAAATATCATTCAAAAAAGTCACATAAGTCAAGTAGCAAGCGATATGATATGCAATAGGGAACAAAAGAACTTACCTGGGATCCAGCAGCGATATTAAACGTGCAATGCATACAAACAAAAGAAAATCCTAAAAAGAGTCTCTAATCACATATACATATAAGGCAAGCTCCTAATTCTAAGGTGTCGCGCATGAGGTCGAGAAATCAATAAAATCAAGGACTGAAATAAGCTAGAAGGGAGATGAGAAATTGTACCTCAAATGTGCTACAAAACAAAAGGTTAGTCCACATGCTTCAAATAATAATATGCTATCAAATAATCAATCCTAATTCTCTAGCTTAGATCTAACAAACATGAAATCCAACTATGTTCAATAGCTAGTTCTAATCATGAGCAAATAAATGTACATGGATGGATGAATGTGAACAAGAATAAAACATGGATTTATTCACTAATTTGGGTCACATAACTTCTGGATTTAAGCTAAGTTATCATTATTCAAAGTATGATTTGGGTCCTAAGACATTAGGAGTCCATTTGAGTTGAGATAAACAAGATTAGACAAAAACAGTAACAGTTTTTCATGAATTACAGAGAGCAGACCAGATCTTAAAAAATAGAAAAACCATGCTTCCAACGGTTGGATCTTAATGATTTTTGGATACGATATGCCTCTGTGAGTCTAGTTTATAACCCAAAAAGAAAATCAAGGTTTGAACGGTTAGATCTCCGGGAATATGGAAAACACTAGGCATCACTCAGGAATCTACAACTCTCTGTCCAGAGATCTTGTACGATTTATTAAAAATAGCAAACAGATGAGAAACACTTAGATCTTTTTAGGGGATCTCCCTAACACATTAAGGTACCTAGAAAAAGTTATTAGAGACCTCGGAAACCCCGTTAAAATTCTGATTTATTAGTTTCAAAATGGATTTACTGTTCTGAAATTTCGGACAGAGAGCTGCATGTATTAAAAATCACAAGACCAAACCATCTTAGACATGAGATCACCTTAAAACAAAAATTACAGTGGTAGAGTATTATGTTATTGACACTTTCCCGTTGGTTTCACTTGATTTCAACGGTTAGATTTCGAACTAAAAATCTTTGATCGAAATTAGTTTATAAACTCACTGTTTTCATTTGTCAAGTTCAACTTTATTTGTTAACCCCAACTATTAAAATATGTAGTTGGACTTAAACTAAACCATTTTCTCCTACCATTTGATGGTCATTGGAGACTAAAGACCTTCATATTTGTAAACTTTAAAGGAAGTATGAATAGACTTCATGAAATCTCAAGATGAGGACTCTAAACCATGGAGATGGGCTTAGACTCAAAACCATTTTCTCCTACCATTTGATGGTCATTGGAGATGAAGACATGGCTAATACTCATAAGTTTCAAAGAGAATATGGAAATGATTTCATGAAGTACCAAGTTTAGAGGATCCAAGTCATGAGTATGGACTTGGATTCATCTATTTGCTTATGAAATGAAGTGATGATCAAATTTTGACTCTCATGTAAAGTATAAGCTTACATGGGATTCAAAGAATCATACTCAAGAGATTTCAAGGGAGATATTGAAGATCTCCAAGAATCTCAAGAGAGGAACATAAACAAAAAGAAATATAAGAAAGACTAAAGAATTAGAAACAAGAACTCCTAAGCTTACTAGACAAACTCTAAGATTTAATCAAGAAAAACTAAAAATGATTTGAAGATTAGAAGCTCAAAAAGAAAGAAAACACAACCAAGATTAGAGGGTCACCTCCAAACTATCCTCAAAAGTCTTTCTTTGAAGATCTTCCAAGCTCTTCTATCTAGTTCTCTAAACTCTATCTTTTCTCTCAAAAATATGTTAGTGTAATGGTAGTGATTTTTTGTATTTTTTTGGTGTATCTCTTGTGTATATCCCTTGTATATGTTCCAAGGAAGATCCTTCCTCTTTTTATAGACAAAAATTACCAAGTATTTTCAGTGAATTCGGAGTAAAAGACAGGTGTAATCATCCCATTTGGTGGTACAATACGTACTTCCTGAAATTAGACAGACTGCTGCCCAGGGCGGCATTCAAAAGTTATCCGCGGCAGTCGGTGAGTGCCGCCGCGGCACTCCGCGACTACCGTCGCGGCACTTCGCAACTGCCGCGCTACTCTCAGTGAGTACCGCGGCAAATTATTGATTGCTGTTTTTTTCTTCAACCTTACTTTATCAGATTTGTGTTTTTATCCGCCTACACATACATATTGTACCACAAAATACGGACTTTAAAAGCAAACGGCAGTCAAAAAATGTCGGCGGCACTCAGTAAGTGCCGCGCCGGCATTCAGTGAGTGCCGCTCGGCAATCACTGAATGCCGCGAAAATCTGCCGTGTGCCGTTTTTCTGCAGAACTTCCCTTTTTAGGTCTTTTCTTTCTTCCCTTTTTCTTAAAGAAACTTATTCTTGAAGATCTTTTCCGAAAATGGTGTTTTACACCTGAATTCTCCTAATTACCTGGTATTTTCTTCTTTCTGTGAAATTTTATCGCATTTGGAGAACTTTCTGAAGAGCTTGGAATACTTCGAATCTTTTCGGTCCTTATCATCATCGGACGTGGAGGTGACGCTCTCCTAAATTAGACGGTCGGTCAAAATTGGGGTGTCTACAGTTTGCCCCTCTTTGACAGAACTTGTGGGGCAACGCGTCTCATAAGTGAATGTCAAAGTCTGTGTGAAGACAAGCCTTTGACCAGACTGTCGAATTTAGGCAAAACACAACGCGTTGCAAAAACGGCTTCACAAACGGTTCACGTTGGTCGTGCTCGATGGTGAGCTGCCTACGTATCCATTCAGGAATCAGACGAAGATGTAGTTCAGGCAGGAGCCAAACATGCACAAGCACAAGTAACCATACAGATGAATGCACCTATCTTATCGTGATGCAAGTGCCATGCAATGGTATTTTCCAAATTGACCTGGTCAAACAAGCGCTATGCTCATCATGTTTTCCCTGCGTGCGACGCACGTTACGTGATGCGTTAGTCAGGAAAGATTACCTAATTTCGTGACTGATGCGAAGATCTGATACAAGGGTCATGATGTTTTCGATTTGATTTTGAGGGTTGATGCAAATCTGGTGCGAGAACCGAGAATATAAATCTGTTATATTCCCAAAACGAGGGTAAACGCAAATCTGTTACGAGAACCGAGAATATAAATCCGTTATATTCCCAAAACAAGGGTAAACGCAAATCTGTTGTGAGAACCGAGAATATAAATCTGTTATATTCCCAAAACGAGAGTAAACGCAAATCTGTTACGAGAACCGAGAATATAAATCTGTCATATTCCCAAAACAAGGGTAAACGTAAATCTGTTACGAGAACCGAGAATATAAATCTGTTATATTCCCAAAACGAGGGTAAATGCAAATCTATTGCGAGAACCGAGAATATAAACCCGTTATATTCCCAAAATGAGGGTAAACGCAAATCTGTTGCAAGAACCGAGAATAAAAATCTGTTATATTTTCAAAATAAGGGTAAACGCAAATTTGTTGCGAGAACCGAGAATATAAATCTGTTATATTCCCAAAACGAGGGTAAACGCAAATTTGTTGTGAGAACCGGGAATATAAATCTCTTATATTCCCAAAACGAGGGTTAACACAAATCCGTTGCGAGAACCAAGAATATAAATCTGTTATATTCCTAAAACGAGGGTAAACGCAAATTTGTTGCGAGAACCGGGAATACAAATCTGTTATATTCTGAAAATGAGGGTTAACGCAAATTTGTTGCGAGAACCGGGAATATAAATCTATTATATTCCAAAAATGAGGGTTAACGCAAATTTGTTGCGAGAACCAGGAATATAAATCTGTTATATTCCAAAAACGAGGGTTAACGCAAATTCGTTGCGAGAATCGGGAATATAAACCTGTTATATTCCCAAAATGAGGGTAAACGCAAATCTATTGCAATAACCAAGAATATAAATCCGTTATATTCCCAAAACGAGGGTAAACGCAAATCTGTTGCGCGAACCGAGAATATAAATCTATTATATTCCCAAAACGAGGGTAAATGCAAATCTGTTGCAAGAACAGAGAATATAAATCTTTAATATTCCCAAAATGAGGGTAAACGCAAATCTGTTGCGAGAACCGAGAATAGAAATCTGTTATATTCCCAAAACGAGGGTAAACACAAATCTGTTGCGAGAATCGAGAATATAAATCCGTTATATTCCCAAAACGAGGGTAAACGCAAATCTGTTGCGAGAACCGAGAATATAAATCTGTTATATTCTCAAAATGAGGGTAAACGCAAATTTGTTGCGAGAACCGAGAATATAAATCTGTTATATTCCCAAAACGAGGGTAAACGCAAATTTGTTACGAGAACCGGGAATATAAATCTGTTATATTCCCAAAATGAGGGTAAACGTAAATCTGTTGCGAGAACCGAGAATGTAAATATGTTATATTCCCAAAACGAGGGTAAACGTAAATCTATTGCGAGAACCGAGAATATAAATCTGTTATATTCCCAAAACGAGGGTTAACGCAAATCTGTTGCGAGAACCGAGAATGCAAATCCGTTACACTCTCAAATCTTTTTCAATTTTCAAAATTGGGAGCCCACGGGCTCAAATAGTTTTAATTTTAAAAAATTGGGGGCCCATGGGCTCATATATACTCTTAAATTCTAAAATTTGTAGCCAATTTAAACCTAAAAATGACCCCGAGGGCCAAAAGTGTAATGTGGGCAAATTTTGGGGGCCTCAAATTCAATTTTCGGGACCTAATTTGAATTTTTGGGGGGTAATGAAGGATCTTTGAACCGACTTAAACGCGGCACATGTGGATTTTTGCGGCAGTCCGTGACTGTCGTGAGGCACTCACGGAATGCCGTTGCGGCAGTCAGTGAGTGTCGCGCGGTAGTCCATCAACTGCCGCGCACAAAAAACTGAGTGCCGCATTTGAGCGGCAGTGGCTAAAACCGCCGGGTTCAATACATTTCTTTCATTCTTTCAACTCTCTCCATCTCGAAATCTCTCTGGAGAAATTTCTCCCATCCTCTCTTTGCTTTTGTATTGTTCTACGGTACTCACAGGTCAGTTCTGCTTGATCAAAACTTGATCAATCTCTTTTACTTTCTTGTTTTTTTATGAAATTTCCACGA
The DNA here is from genome assembly GCA_033977485.1 of Hydrangea macrophylla. Taxonomy (NCBI): domain Eukaryota; kingdom Viridiplantae; phylum Streptophyta; class Magnoliopsida; order Cornales; family Hydrangeaceae; genus Hydrangea; species Hydrangea macrophylla. The sequence goes on along the minus strand of CM066989.1, from coordinate 99,442,037 downwards.
ATCTAACACTCGAATTCTCTTTTTTCTTTACAGATCATGGCGAGCGGTTCGGGGAGGAAGAAGAAGGCCAAGTACACGGCCACTCATCATCCTGATGCTACACTCCTTCTCCGGGATCCGGATGAGCATTTATCCGCCCGCGCATTCAAGCGCGAGGTAAACGCTCCTCTCTTTGCTTCTCTTTTAATTTGCAAGCCGTAGGAACTTTTGTGGATGCAATGTATATTTGATACAACTTCAAATGTTTATTTCTTATTGCAAATGCTATGCTTGTAGTGCTCTCGAGTGTCTTGAACGTTTTATTTCATGCCCCTTCTTCTTTTTGGGGAAATTTCGTACATATTTCTTTCTCCAAAAAGACCCTTTACAAAAAATGAGTGATATGCCTGAATTTTCCAAGCGTTTTATCCCTTATTATTATTTTTTGACTTTTCCAAGGGCTTTTGGAAGCCGCTTGTATTAATCAGAATTTCAAAACACCTCTTGTGGATAAAGTGAGTTTTTCATTTTTGAGTTTCATGAACACGACACGTTTTAATTGAAAGTGTTACTTATGAATGTTCCAAGTGTCCTCTTATTGTTCCAACCTAATTTTGAATGTCTGTGAACCCGTACTTGAAACTAATGCCTCCTTGGAACCTGAATTTGAACAAATTTATATACTTTTGAAAATGCGAACAAACTCCTTTCTCTTTCTTCTTTCTCTTTTGAAATCTCTTAGAACATCGAATGTTCCTTCTTATTTTTTTGGTGAACGTTTACTGAACTGAATGCAAACTAGTGCCATGCTTGTGAAATTTTTGCGAATACTTCCAGATTTTCTATTTCTTTATTCTTTTTCTTCTTTCTTGTCTTTTTACTGCCATCTGTTTATTTACTTTTCTTTTATCCAACTAATATCAAAATTTTGTGATTCTTTCTTGCAGCTGCAGCCTAAGGTGCTGAAGGGGCACGGTAGCCTCGCCCATGGATACGAGTGGTATACTCAGCTGAGCGAGAGTGTGAGGGCCTTGGTGGACACGGCCGGGTTTGGAGACTTCGTCAAACTTTTGACGAAGAGCTCCAATGACTTGCAGCAGATACATGCATTGGCCGAGCGATGGTGGGATACGACGAGCACTTTTCATTTTGACTTTGGGGAGATGACGATGACTCCCTTGGATTTTTTGATGATCACCGGGATCCCATTCGGTGGAGAGCCTCTGCGATATCTGACAGATCAGGAGTGGGACCAGGTGGAGCCTTTGCTAGGAGTGGTCCCGGAGGAGTCTCTGATCACAGCCCGATGGTTTATGGACACGTTTAGGGGCCAACCGGGTTTTACGGACGAGCAGATGGCCAGAGGTTTTCTTATGTACATGCTGGGGTGCTATTTGTTGAGCACCAAGGGCGATCGGGTCTCTGTGTCCCTGGTAGCATCACTGGAGCGCCTGGACCAGGTCGACGAGTATGACTAGGCTGGTACAGGGTTATCTATCCTGTACAGGCATATGGGTGACATCTCCAGGGATAGGCCGGCCTCCACCAGTGGTTATTGGAGAGCGTGGGAGGTATACATTTTCTATATTTCATTGCTCATTTGTATTTTCTGAAATTTATTTTAAATTGTGAGACTAACCCTTCCTTTTTATTATTGCAGATTTGGTCCCATGAGTATCTTCACATGATGTCTCCCGAGACGCGTGAGGCAGACGCCCTTATCATGCCCCAGGGGCTGAAATGGGGGAAGGATAGGGTTGGGCGGAAGATCGGGGACCACGATTTCGTTTAGTTCAGGAACTTCCTGACGAATCTGAGGGAGCAGCACGTTCATTGCCAGCCCTGGCTTAGGGTGCTTCCCGAGGCTCGTGCGGAGATCCGAGAGTCGGCTGGATATGACCCGACGAGGCGACTCCTTAGTGGGCCAGAGGGCCAGGCGTGGTACTTAGGAGAGAGGGTGTCTAGGCAGTCACTGGCGGCCCCTAGATTCTTTGTGCCATTCCCTCCTCCTGACTCTATGAGGGCCACGGACACTCTTCACGATAGCGAGCTGATGACTGCTCTGATGGGCTTGGGTATTCACAGCTTCTTGGATCCCCCTTCAGGATATGCGGCGTTCCGTGCCGTTAAGCTGATGCCGAACTTCCCTTTGATGGAAGTGACTCGGGTGAGTATATGATTCCTCTATTACTACTTTATGCATTTCCTTTTAATCTCTATTCATGCTTTATTATTTTTTGTTTGCAGCCTGTTCCTGCTGCCACCCGTCCTCCCGCCTTGCCTGAGTGGAATTGGACTATGTCAGCCATCTCGTTCGGCGAGCCCTACTCGACGACGATCCCCCGACTCACACAGGGCGCCCCCACTATTCCTCTTCATTACGATGTTGTCCCGCGTGCTTACGCAGATGAGGGCTTGGCGTACGCCCACAGCGCGCGGCAGTGGGTTCTCGGGCGAGAGTGGATGGTAAGAAACTTACCCCCCGCCTTTCACTTTGACTTTGATTGCCTCTTCTTTTACGAACCTTCATTCCCCTTTTTGTTTTTCAGGCTGAGGGAGCTCGGGCGACTGCTGCGACTCAGTTGAGGGCCCAGGTATGATCTTTATCCTTTTATTCTCAGTATTTCGTTTGTCTTTTTAATGCTATCTGGATTTATCCTTCCTTATTTCAAGCAGAGGAGATCAGAGTCCTGTCCCAGCAAGTGGGGCAGCTTCAGCAGCGGCTCCAGCAGTTCGGCATCCCTCTCAGCAATGCCCCTGGAGGTAGCGACGTTGGGCACGGCGGAGGTGGCAGTGAGGGCACCAGTAGTGGCAGAGGCAGAGGCAGAGGTAGCGGCGGACGTAGAGGGAGCGGTGGAGGCAGCGGGACGGAGTCGGAGGAGGAGCCCCTCAGGCGCACGATCCGTCAGACTCGCGGCCAGGGCCGAGGCTGATCCTGCTTTTCTTTTTATTTTTTATTTCTTTTTGAGTGTTTTCTTGGGGGATACATATTTTATTTGATGGATTGTATATATATATGTTCGCTCTTTTGATGATAGCGACTCCATGATAGCCGGTAGGATAGGCACTCTTTATTATTACATTATTGCATTTTCATTGATATTCACCGTACGTGGGACCATAGCTTGGTCTCTTTTGCTGTATGTGGGACCATGGCTTGGTCCCGTCCTTATTTGAATTTTGAATGCTTTGATTTCTCCTTTTCTTATTGCGAAATGAAAGTGAATGAATGAATGAATGTATTGGTCTTTGTTGCACGTGCTACAGGAAGCGCACGTTTTATTGTCCTCTATGTATTTTTTGTTTGCAGGTGGGCTAAACGTGTTACAAATAGACCCTGGCAAATGACAAACCCAGAACGACACTCGGTGAGGTTTCCGCGGCACTCAGTGAGTGCCGCGACGGCAGTCAGTGAATGCCGCACGGCAGTCCGTGAATGCCGTTTCTTTGAGTGCCGTGGCACTTTATCGAGTGTCGCGGGTAGGTAGGCAGCTTTATTCCCCTATTTATACCCCTTCTTTCTCCAGGCTCCGAAAAAACACTTCTCTTTTCTTCTTTACTTTCTTCCAAAATGGCCCCCATCAGCTCCCAAATCCTTTTCCCCTGGATGGACACCCTTTCCGGCGTTGATAGGCTCAACTTTGAGTGCTTCAGGCTGAATGATCTTTTCTCTTTCCGACGGATGAACTTGAATGAGGGCCTACTTCGGGCCGCCATCCAATGTTGGGATTCTTCTTTCAACATCTTTCGTTTTGGCTCTCAGGAGATTTGCCCCTTGTTTGAGGAATTCAGCGCCATTCTTCACACCGATCCTTCTGCTGAATTGACGGTTCCTCCAATTCAGGCCGGGTACATCCGGGATTTAGCTACTCTTCTCCACATATCTCGGAATGCGGCGGGCTCCTTTATTTGTGACAGGCAGATTGATTTTGAGCGCCTTTCTTCCGTTTATACTCCCATAGGGGACCCATACGATGGTGGGCATCAGATCATCCGACGTAGTGCCCTGTCAATTGCTATGCTCTCTTACTTCCTCTTTCAGTCATCTTCTGACACTCTTATACCCATTGCCTGCGGTTTGCGGGAGATGAAAAGTGCTGTTATGCTGGTCCTTGGTGAAACTCTGATTGGATTGGGCCATGCTCATGCTACCGGGGCCACGTTACCTGTCGGGGCACCTTTTGTTCTGCAGATTTGGCTCATGGAGCGTTTGGACCTCTTTATACACCCTTCCCATCTTCGTGGATCACTTCTTTATGATCGTATGGAAATTCACAACTTATTTCAATCCGTCGATACATGGCTTGGTTGGCTCCAGGGCCTCTCTTCTAGTGATATCTGCTGGGTTTGTCTGGAGTGGACCCATTGCTCTATTGTTGTACGCCTTCCTGGGTGACCTGGCATCTGGCTGCCAGGTTTGCATACTACTACTTTCTACATTCCCGATCGGGTTGTCCGTCAGTTCGGACTTTTCCAAGATACTACTGAATCTGTGACTGCTGATTTCACCAGGGGTTCCACCTTGCGCCCTGCTATCGCGAAGGCTTTCATCGAGGCTTGGCACAGTAGGATGGCTGCTCCGTGCCTAAGAATTCCTGCTCCGACTATGCCTACTACCCAGTATCTTCTAGAGATCCAGGCCTTGGTTACGAGACGAGCTTGACAGACACATGCATAATAAAGTAGACGAAAACAGGGAAAAGCTTACCATTTCACAAAACTTTCTGACAGACCCTGCCTACCCTTTTTACGCTTTTGAATGTGATTTCCCACCCCCCCTTTTTTTTCAAGAAGTGTTGTAATCTTTTAGGAAAGTTCTAACATGCTTAATCAGAGTGCTCACTCCTCCGATTAATCTTTTATGAAGAATTCTCCTTTCAATGTCTTTTCTTGGCTCTTTACTTTGCATTTTCTTTTGCTTAAAGCTTTACTTCTTCTACATCATGAATTCTCATTTGTTTCTTTATAGTACTTATTTGATAGCCGGGTGATGAAAAAAAGGGGTCTTGTATCTGGGTTCTTCGGCTAGCAAACGAAGTTTGCCCCTGATTTTAGGGCTGCGAAGTGGTTCTGGGCAAATGCCAGTTTGCCCCTAGTTTAGCATAGGTTTTTGTATGGACCGAGGGCTTTGGAGAGCCCGCCTACTTATCCCCAAGCGGGCGTCAGGTCACAAGTAGTTCGGCTATAAGGCTGCAAAGAAGAGTGCCAATCAGGTAATTATTTATTGACCGAACCGAGTAGGTTGCCTACGTATCCCCTAACGGGAATCAGGTCAAGCGTAGTTCATCAAGGTAGGAGGTTTTGAAAGAGACAGTTTCAAGCAAAGTATTTCTTGAGGCGATCGAGGTTAATTGGTTGCTTAAATTCAACCCCGTCCAGGTCCATGAGATAGGCTGCTCCTCCGGAAAGGAGGGTCTTAATGATGTATGGCCCGACCCAGTTGGGTTTGAATTTTCCTCTGGGGTCATAAACAGGCACTTTCAATTCTTTGAGGACCAGGTCGCCCTCAGCAAGCTTCCTTGGGCGGACCTTTTTGTTGAAAGCACGAGCTATCCTCTTCTGGCACCCCCGAGTATGGTTTACTGCGGCCAGCCTCTTCTCATCGAGTAACATCAACTCCTCATACCTTCCTCGTATCCATTCCGATTCAGTGACTTTGCACTCTGCCAAAACCCTAAGGGAGGGTATTTCCACTTCGACCAGGAGAACGACTTCCATCCCGTAGACCAATGAGTACGACGTAGCACCCATTGAAGTTCTCACCGAGATTCGGTATCCCCACAAAGCAAACGACAACTTCTCATGCCAATCCTTATATGTATCCGTCGTTTTTCCCAAGATTGCTTTAACATTTTTATTTGCTGCTTCTACTACTCCATTCGTCTGAGGCCTATACGGGGATGATTGGTGGTGAGTGATCTTATACTTTTCCAAGAGCGGGATAACCTCTCCCTGGAAATGACTGCCATGATCGGAGATGAACTCATTCGGGACCCCATACCTGCAGATTATGTTTTTCTCGATGAAACTCACCACGTCTTTGGCTTTCAAAGTTGCATACGAGGCTGCCTCTACCCACTTCGTAAAATAATCAATCGCCATGATTATGTACCGGTGCCCATTAGAAGCCTTCAAAACTATCTCACCAATGATATCGATCCCCCATACGGAAAATGGCCAAGGGGTGGTCATGCTATAGAGCTGTGACGGCGGGGTATGCATCAAATTTGCATGAATCTGACATTTGTGACACCTTCTAACATATTCGCAATAGTCTTTGTCCAAGGTCGTCCAATAGTACCCCTGTCGGATGATCTTCTTTGCCAGCATGTGCCTGTTCATATGGGGCCCGCATACTCCCTCATGTACTTCCTCCATCATTCTTTTAGCTTCTTTCCCATATAGGCACTCCAGATTATACCCAGTGTAGGATTTCTTCCATAGCTTATCTGCATAAATCACGAATTGGGCGGCGAATCGTCGAATTTCCTTTCTATCCTTTTCTGAGGCTCCTTCGGGGTATTCTCCTTCTTTGATGAACTTCCACATATCCACATACCACGGTGTTTCCTCTTCATCTTCCATAGCCGCGATCATTTCAAATGACGGTTGGTTCCTCACCTCTATGGATAGCGGGATCACGGCAGTTTTGGAGGGGATTTGGATCATCGAGGCTAAGGTAGCCAAAGAGTTGGCTAGTTGGTTTTCTTCATGAGGGAGGTAGTAAAAAAGAAATCTTTTGGAACCGTGCTTTCAGACTTTCCAGATAGTCATGGTAAGGTCTCAGTTTCTCATGCTTTACCTTCCAATCTCCTCGGACTTGGGATATGATCAAATTGGAATCTCCGAAGACATCAATCTGTCCGACTTTCAAAGCCAAGGCTGCTTCCATCCCAATTATGCATGCTTTGTATTCCGCAGTGTTGTTGGTTGAGTTATACTTGAGCTTGACGGCTAATGGGGTAGGGGCCCCATTGGGTGCTATACTCCGTAACCTAATTGGTTGGCTGCTCCATCGAAGTACATTTTCCACAAATCCTCCTTTACCTCCATTATTCCCTCATCTGGGAACTTGAATTCTTCCTCGTCCTTGGATTCTATGGCGAGGTCGGCTAAAAACTCGGCGACAACCCTTCCTTTCACAGACTTGGCAGTGACATACTTGATGTCGAATTCAGCTAGCATCATGGTCCAACGGGAAATCCTACTGGTCAAGACAGGTTTTTCGAATAGGTACTTTAATGGGTCCATTTGGGATACCAGGATTACAGGGAAGGCTAGCATGTAATGGCGAAGGCGACGGGTACACCAAACCAAGGCCCAACAGGTCTTTTCCAAGGGTGAGTACTTTAACTCATATCCGACTATTCTTTTGCTCAAGTAATAAATGGACTTCTCTACGTGCCTCTCTTCTCCTTCTTGGGCCAACATACACCCCATTGAATCTTTGGATACGGAGAGATAAAGTAGCAGGGGTCTCCCAGGTGAGGGTGGTGATAGGACATGGGGGTTTTGGAGGTAGGTTTTGATCTTGTCAAAGGCTTGTTGGCAAGGGGCGTCCCATTCAAATTTCTCTCCCTTTCTGAGCAGTTTGAAGAGTGGGTCGCAGGTTAAGGTGAGTTTAGAAATGAAGCGGCTGATGAACTCTATTCTCCCCAGGAAACCTCTCAGCTCTTTTTCATTTTTCGGTGGGTTCATTTCGGTTATGGCTTTTATTTTGGTCGGGTCTACTTCGATCCCCCTCTGGGTAATAAGGAACCCTAACAACTTTCCTGTGGTAACTCCGAAGGTACATTTCTGTGGGTTTAGTCTCATTTTGAACTCCCTCAATCTCTCTAAGAACTTTCTCAAAGCCTCTAGGTGCCCTCCCCTCTCTTTGGATTTCACAATCATATCATCCACATACACCTCCACTTCTTTGTGGATCATATCGTGTAGTAAGGTGGTGGCAACCCTTTGATAGGTCGCACCTGCATTCTTAAGTCCGAATGGCATGACCCTATAACAATATGTCCCCCACGGAGTGATGAACGTTGTTTTCTCTCTATCTTTGGTTGCCATGAGGATTTGATTATACCCAGAGAAAGCTCATGCCCCGCAGTGTTATCGACCAACACGTCGATGTAGGGTAACGGGAAATCGTCTTTAGGGCTTGCCCTGTTTAAATCTCGAAAGTCAACGCAAACCCTAACACGTCCATCCTTCTTCGGGACAGGTACAATGTTGGCAATCCACTCAGGATACTCGGTGACCATCAAGAATCCAGCCTTTAATTGCTTTTCAACCTCCTCTTTTACCTTAAGTGCCCATTCTGGCCTCATTCGCCTCAATTTTTGTTTTATGGGTTTTGAATTGGGAAAGAGGGGGATGTGGTGCTGGACTATCTTTGGATCAATACCTGGCATATCATTATAAGACCATGCAAAAACATCTTTGAATTCATTTAATAGATTGATTAGTTCGTTGTTTTCTTTATTGCTAAGTGTGGAGCCGACAAAGACATTTTGAGGATTATTTTCATTTCCCAAATTAATTGTTAGAGTGTCCTCAATGATTTTGCATGCAGATTCTTTTTCTTTTTCGATTAATTTTTGTAATTCATCAGGTATTTCACATTCATCACATTCATTAAGCGCATTCGAGTAGGCGGAATCGGTCATACTTTCATTGATTTTGTTTGGAGTGATTACAACAGACATAGCAATAGTAGGACGCCTCATTTGGGCCATTACAGACTCTGGGTGAGGGGGATACTTATCACTAGACTCAAAAACCCACTCCTTGTTGACTCCCTGCTTGAGCTCCATACTGTTACAACCTGGAGGTCCCCCGGATTCCGTCTTCTCTTCCCTCTTTTCCGGCGCATCCTCATCATTCCCCTCTTCAACCTCGACTTCCAGGCCCTCATCTTCTTTCCCTTTTTCTTCGGCTTTCGCCCCTTCTTTGCTCAACAGGTCCTGCATGACCGGTCCATCCAGTACACCAATCCAATCGTTGACGGTAGCAGACTTTTCAGGCATTTGCAAAAATGAGTCTTTGTACTCGGAGAATTCATGGGAGAAAAAGATCTCGAACCCCGGCTTTACACATTTGTCCTTCTGGTCCATCCATGGCTCTGGGAAGCCACAAAAGGGGAAATCTTCTCCTTCTTTCATAAAATATCCATTGAGCGTCTTTTGGTAAGGGTCTAGCGGCGCATCGACGGCCTTCCTCTTCGCCCTCAATTCCTTCTTTGTTGGCTGATACCCCAGGCCGAAAGTGTGAGTCTGAGTAGGGATTCTTGGAAACTTAGGCAGGCCCTGAAGGTTCTTCCCCAATCCTAATCCTGGAAAGAAACCCATCTTCTTCATGATCCCTGCGACCACTGGACTGGCATACTGATCGAAATGGAGCGGTAGAAACTCTCTCGGCTTTTCTTCTTCCAACATGCTGATGAACTCGAACCCCCCCATTTTTGTTTCTTTTTCTTACAGTTGTAATTCCAGAACTGGTGCACTTGATGATGCCTCAGACGAACGAAACCAGCTGTCCCCGAGGATATCACAAACTTTATTCTCCCAGACATACTTAACCTTTTGATGGATTGTTGGCGGTATAGCTCCCAAACTGTCCAACCAAGGCCTACCTAGCAGCAGGTTGAAAGAAGCGGGGATGTCAATGACCTGGAACTCAGCTTCTTTTCCGAAAGGGCCAATAATAAGACGAAGAAGGACTATTCCTATGACTGTTCTCTGGGTGTTGTCATAGGCTCTTACCCTTTGCTCCGATGGTGTAAATGTCGACTCATCTAGGCCCATTCGCTTAGCCGTTCGGAAAGGACACATGTTGAGGGCTGACCCATTATCAACCAGGCAAGCAGACACGATGTTCCCCAAGCATTCGACAGTGACATACAACGGTTTGTTGTGAATGGGCCCTCCCGGAGGCAAATCATTTAACGAGAAGGTAATAGCCAAAGTTGGGATTTTGCCGATCAGCCCTATGAGGTCCTCCGGGGTTGTGTCGATAGACATGTCAGATTGGTTCAGAGCGTCTAGGACCACCTGCCTATGGCGGTTGGAGGCAATCAGCAACCCCCAAATGGTGATATTGGCCTGAGTCTTCTTCATCTGTTTCAGAACCCTATCCTCTTCCTCTTCTTCATTCATCTTCCCTTTTCTTTTGTCTAGATCTCTCCCCGGATGGTCCTCCTCTAACTCGTGGGGTTTGAAGTGTCTACCTGACCGGGTCAAGTGACTGACTTCTTCCCTTGCCCACAAGTTGTCAACTTCTGAATCGATTTTCAAAGTACCTTTTACCATCTCCGTTTCTTTGTCGCTCTCGTACCAAAGATCATCTTCTACCTGGCTTTCATCTCGATCATCACTCCCTTTAACCCACCAGTCTGACTGTCTCATTTCATTTTCCTTCGGCTGATCCCCCAAAGCACAGATTGTCAAATCCTTGGGCAGCTGATATGGCTTTCTTGGTGTCCCGGCCTTAGTGATTAGCCTAGACGGATCGAAGGTTGCTTCTTCTATCCCCAAGAGGTAAAGGCCTTGTGGTGGTGGCATAGCTCGATGATTCGGAAGCGGATTTCTAGTGACATTTGGAGCTTTGGTGGGGGGTTCCGAAATTACCTTGTTGTCAATGAGGTCCTGAATCTTGTGCCTTAATCTCATACACCTATCCGTTGAGTGACCCTTCTGCTGATGAAATTTGCAAAAGAGGTCCCCTTGGAAATTTGGCAGAAGCGGACTCGGTAGAGGTCGTGGTTCCACACTACACCAAAAGGGCACATTACTAATGGTAATTTACCGTTAGTAAAATTATTCTTAACGGTAATTTACCGTTAGAAATAGAGCGTGGTTAATAATTCTAACGGATTTTCTAACGGTAATTTTCCGTTAGGAAAATTATTTTTACTAACGGTAAATTACCGTTAGTAATATGTTTACTCACGGTAAATTACCGTTAGTAATTTATTATTCCTAACGGAAATATTCCGTTAGTAATATTTATTCTAACGGTTTATTTTCTAACACTTTTATATACAAAAATACGAACGGTAAATTACCGTTAGTAATTTCATTACTAACGGTATGTAATATGACAATTTCTAACACTTTTGTGACAATTACTAACGGATATAAACCGTTAGTAATTTTATTACTAACGGTTTATTTTCTAACACATGTGTAAGAATACTAACGAAAATTATCCGTTAGTAATTATTTTAAATATGAAAAACATTAATACTAAAATATGCTCCCAAATTTTATTTGCACCTAATTTTCATCACAGCCACATCACATTTACTATAAACATATATAATAAGCTCAAATCCAAATCATAATAAATACAAGCTCAATCTATATTAAATACAAAAAATATAATCCAAAATAGGCATAATTATCCTTAAATACAAACTGTTTCTAAGTCCAAACCAAAACTAACAAACCATGTCTGAAATTGAAAGAGTAAATCCATCCAAAACTAAACTAAACCGACAAATAAACCATGTCTGAAATTAAAGTCAGAGAAAATAAGACAAACATAGTCAACAAATCTTTAACCAACACTCAAGCCAAATCACGAATTCCCCTTGGACAAAGCCAAATCACAAATTCCCCTTGGACAATGCCTGCCAATGTATTGTGTCCCCCTTGAGGATCCCACAAATGAGCATCGGGCTCTACCTTGCTGTGTGTAGTTGTTGCTCCAATTGAAGCTTGCATAGGTCTTGGCTTCATTATCTACATGGAATTCCAACTATATTGTTATACATCAAATACATCAAAATTAAAAGTATACAAATCATCCCCATAATCAAGTAAACTTTATGTATAAATAACCATATCACATTGATTCTTCAGCAAAAAAAAAAAAACTACATCACATTGACATAGAGAACCAGAGCTATATAAACTTTGGAGTCATATTATAAAGTGCCCAACAAATATCTGTTGGGAGGATAAAGAGATCAAAATTATGTGTGACATTATGTAGCAGGGCAGATATAACCATTCAGTGGTCAACATTTCGTGTATTGCTATATCGTACTCTACACTTCCCCTTCCATGCAATCTCTTAGCAATTGCCTATTATTATTTGTCCTTACTGACAGTTAGCGTTGTTCATAATAGCACTAGTAAATTTCTAGCTCACGACCTTTGTATTAATGATTGTAAGATTATTGCAAATTTAACCGGTGATTTCTTATATAAAGAAACAGATCAATAACAAAATATTAAGCGAGGATAGAGGGGGGACCACATTGAAAAGACATGATAACTATCGTAAAGCAGCTTAAACAGTCTTGAATGCAATATTTAGATAGCAAAAATTAAGATTACTAAAAAAGAAGAAGTAGAAATCCTTCACCAATTCCTGACGAAGTTTGTTACTCTGTTGAATCGCATGGGCTTTTTTCATCGGTCAACTTTGAAATAAGAGCTTCGGTTCCAAACGCAACATAATACTCTAAGAAAGAACAATAGGTTCTTGTTTCAAAATTAAGAAATTACCTCAAATATGGTATTGAAACGCTCTACCAAATTGGGAAGCTTAAGAGCAGTTACAAGCTTTATTGCAGCTTTAACTGATTTTTCAAGGCACAGAAGCTTCACAAGTTCAGTAGCCCTCACAAGCTTGTCACCTGAAATAACCATCACAGGATCATTGCAATTGACTAATTGGCTTCAACCATTCAACACAAATGAACAAGAAAAGAGACTGGTGAAACTCAAGATAAAATACAAATTCTTGAAACTAGTTTCAATTGGTCCTTTTGTCATAGATTTGATTCTTTAGCTAATAAGGCACCCAAGACTCTATCCAAAACAAAACTAGAATTATTAGATACAGAAAGACATACCACATAGAGGGAGGGAGGACGTGATAGTTATACCAGAGGATGCAACTTCGAGACGCAGAGATCTAATGTAGTAGCCAACTCTTATGGCTGGGGTACCTCAAGTTTATGATAGAATTCACGAAGGCATGGAAAAAATCTCTAGACTTATGTCTAGCAAGATACTTTTATATCAATTTTCTGATCTAATATGGTTGGTGCACATTCCATATAATGTGTCCTAGTTCTATTTCTTTTTTTTTTTTCATTTCATTTTCTGCAGATTGGAAAGCATACTTTTAAGTAATTCTTGGAAGTGACCAGGTCAAATCAGGGAAACCTTCCCCAGATATGTAAGTGGCTAGTTTCTATTATAAGCAATTCCAAAACAACTAAAGTTGGGTAGATTTTTCTTGGACATGGACATGGACATATATTACACTGTGGAATTATTCTTCTCTTTTCTTCTTTTCCTTGCTGGTACAATTAAGTCTGAAGATGCAAATCCACACAAGCCCCCTTGGAAATTCTCTCTTATGGTCTTATCAATGGAAGACGTAGTTTCCAATGCCATGGAGCTATGTAAACACTAGTCAGGTGACTCGGCGTATTTGGGCTTGATATGCCCTAGGTTTTGTACTCAAGTCTCTTTCTCGATATAGAAAATTCACTCATACGTTTAAATATCAGGGGAAGGTCATGTGCAAGGCACGTTCCCGTCGGAGAATATTTGTAATAAAAGATAATAGAAAAAAAATTAATCAGTAGAATTGAGTTCAAATGAAATGTCAAAATACTCTTCAAAAACTGGAGAAGAAAGTAAAAATTGAGGCTTAATTCGGTAAAACCTAGCTACAAAGGAGAAGTAAAATAATTTGCCTAGGGTTTGTCGGCATAGTGACTTGCAAAAATGATCGTAAAAAGTCTGCAGCAGGTTAAAAAGTTGGGGCATTCGGCCTTAGGTCCTTAAAACGAACACTTTCCAACCTTAGGTCCTTGGCATATATATATATATATATTTAACTCCAAAAGTCCCTTACTTTTTATTTTTGGGCCAAATGAAATCATATTTCACTATCTTTGGACAACTTTCATTGTCTTTTGACTAATCTTTACCGCCTTTTACCAAATTTCACTGCCTTCTATCAAATGTCATTGTCTTTTGATCCCATTGATACCAACTTGACACTCCAAAAACAAATGACCCAAATGATCCCTACAAATCAGTGAGTTAAAGTCTACACGTTTGACTTTATACTTCAAAATCTGAGTTTGCTCTTACGAAGACACCTAGATCAAAATTTAATACCTTATAATTTGAAATTCAAATGGAGATAGTGAATGACATTTTAGTACCTTATATTTGTATTTTAGAGTATTATTTTTAATGGTTTTAATATAAATATGGGTGGTAGTGAAAATAAATTGGGTACCCCTACCTCTCACTTTATTTATTAGTATAGATTGTACTCATGATACTTTTGAGAAGTGATTCCAAATGTGGCCTAAGAAGGCCAAGCAATATAAGTGATCACCCATTGGTCTCCCATTCGCCCTGCATTCCCCGTCCCTCCCATGATAGAACGCACGCAAACATTTAAGCCAAATGAGGAAATAATGTAATAAGGTTGGAATACGAAATTGACATCATATGAAGTACTTTTTTGGAAAAAAAAAAATCTACCCTTGCTAGTTTGAGTATTTCTCTAAGTCATTTTTTTTTAGCTAGGTGGCAAGTTCAAGGACTTACCACTGGTTGCATCCTCTTCTTTCCAATAGGATAGTGATACTGGTTGGGGTTTCTCATGGCATGAGCAGTAAACCAAAGAATAAACCCAGATAAAAGATCCAAGAGCGAATCCAACGTTGATGCAATAACTGCCAGAGATCTACTCTCAATAGAAGCATAAACTTTTGCCATGAAAAGCACCAAGTTAGCAGCATTTGATATGTAAACAGCTATTCTCTCACTCTTTGCAAGCTGCTTCAATTCATCCTGAAACAAACTTTGACAGATAAGAAATAGCATATGAAAAATGAAAGGTATGTCTTGATTATATAAACGTTAAATGGCCGTTTTGTTATGGAAACCAACAGTTTATGAACCTGTTCCAACTGGATTTAAGAGTAATACTGAGAATTACTAACATGTTACTATTTTTTACTTAGGCTAAAGAACCAAACCCAGAAATTGCTACTTCACCTGTTCCACAAGAGACCTTTTAAAAACTATGACATGAAAAAGTTCCCAGACTATGAAGTTTATGTATATTAGATTTAGATATAGTAAAGTCAAGCAAATTTTGTGTCAGCATAACCATAATTTTAAGACAATTGTGTCTGACTTTCCAAATACTTTTAAGTATTTTGACCCCAAAAGACATATACTAATAAATTAATGCCTAAAACAAATCAACGGTTGATGAAAGCAACTAATTAACAAGCAAGCAACCTCTGTTAGACTTCCAGGCAAACAGCCTGCCTCATGAATAGTTTCCATCTCATTGAACCCTTCGAGGAGCCTTTCCTGTTTCTTGTAGTATTCTGATATCTTGCCTTGTTTCCCTGCAGTAATGAGAATATATATATATATATATATAAGCAAAAACATAGAATAGTTCAGATTTAACTATGAAGTAATTAATCAAGTTTAAAATGAGGTTCCAAAGCTATTATCCTAATCCATATATAGCTAGTCTAGACACACAGAGGAGAGCAGAGTACATGTACTGATGTACCCCCTTAAAAAAAAGTATCTTGTTAGACATAAGTCTAGAGATTTTTTCCATCGAACCATCTTTTACCGCATTCAAATCCTTCAAATGAACAAAGTTGGAAACAAAAGAAATCAAATTTCCAATATTGGAAATCATATACAAATTTAAGAACTCTAAACTCCATTTAGGTTCTGGAAAGAGCTTTTAAAAAATAAAAGGTTTTAATTGCATTTCTTTCAACTCGTCTACTACACAACAAGAGAGTCAATTACTTGTTTTCCAATCTATTTTACACTTTCAATATCCACTCTTTTCAAGAACCAAATGGAGTTTGATTTGAAACAAGAAAACAGGGTTCAAGCAACTTACTCCATGATAGTAGCCAACATAAGCACCATTGTGGAAAAAATATTCTTCAATCAACCGGTCAAGGATATGAGCAAGGGGCAAGAAAGATATATAAACATCATCCACTTTTATCTATCCAAAGTCCCAATTGAAAATGTCATATTACTCGAGAGAGAGAGAGAGAGAGAGAGAGAGAGAGAGAGAGAGAGTAATGATACACAACAAAGGAAGCAGGAATCTCAAGTACTGACAACTTGAATTCGCGCGGGAACACAAAATATGAGATTAATTAGGTGAAAAATCAACCCCATAGGGTGAGACCACACACACACACACGCATATCATGGCTCAAGTGAGAGATCAGATTATGTATAAACATGTGCTTACCTTTTCTTCAAACCATGCCATAAAGAGATCGACTCCTTTTATGGTCGATGCAATGTTTTCATGTGTTAATATAACACCTTTTGGATCACCGGTGGTACCACTAGTGTACATTATTGTACAAATGTTAAAGGGCTGAGGAAGCAAAATCTCTGATGGGTACTCCTTACCCTGATGAACAACAGAATGGAAATCAACAACAGAATATAGTGTACAGAGTTAACAGCTTAATGCGACAATGCATATGAAGATTGAAAGTATACTCCGAAGCTGCAGGAGTATAAAGTTAATAGCTTAATGCGACAATGCATATGTATAGAGTTAACACCACTCTTCTCTCTCTAATCTCAGCTATATTTAGGGGCTGAAAAATACATCAAATCTCCAACTACCCATCACACATTTTGACAGCCACAAACAACAATAAAAACATATCAAAAACTTCTTTATTCTATTCAGGACACCCTGTTATAGCCCACTTAAATTTCACACCCTTTAACTAAATGTGTGGGGGGGAGGAGATAGAGAGATTAAGGCACCTCTTCAATGCAACAAGGCTGATGACTTTAAACATCCAATCTGTCAGCTCCAAGAAAGACACATATAGAGACATAAAAAAAAAGGATGTTAGTCACCAACAATAAACAAATCTATATCCAAACACTTGTAATACTTTATAAAAATAAATAAATAAAAATGTATCTAACCAAATATGCATAGACAAAGAGCCTTGGGTGTTTCCTTTTAATTCATTGAATCTGTGAATCACCATGTATCATTAAATATGTATCATGCTAGACATGTTTTAAGATGGTTGTGAAAAATTACCCAAAAAATTAAAGATGGTTTAAGATAGCAGCACATGGGGTTTGTCTTGTTTTCAAAGATGCTTGTCAGTGAAGATAAAGAAAAAAAAAAGGGATACATCTCCAGGTTGCAGCACATGGTCAGACAATTAGTTGCTTTTGTTCAAACTTGCAACAAACAAAGCTAAAAAAAAAATTAAGACTTGAAAAACAAAGCCTTCCTAGCAAAAAAAAAAAGAAAAGAAAAGAAAAGAGAGATTTCTATATTTTGACCTTACCTAAAGGTAGGTTAGTGATTACCCTATTATTTGTATATAGCCAATCTAAATTTAGGTATGGTACCTAGAGAAACTAAAGAAAGAAGAGGGGTGAGAATATGTTCCTAATTCAAGAACTAGACAGTGAAGAGATCGAAGAGTTAGAGAGAGCGAGACAGGACATCGAGAGAGAGCTAAAAGCTCAAGGATTTCAAAAAATATTCATCTCCTAAAACCATTTACTACAGTTAGGAAAACTTTAAATAGATAAAATTAATCTAGGGAAATAAGATCACCCTAATACAACTCAAATTGTAAATACAAAACTACAACTAAAATTCTTACAAAATCATCCAAAAAATACTACTGTAAAGAGACAAATCTTTAAAACAAAAAATAAACGTAGTCTTCTGGTGGACCCAAAAATTAGAGGCCAATAGCAAAGGATTAGCTCAGGATTTAGGATGAAACATACTCCAACAAATGTCCACCAGAAGGTATCAAACATACATAATAAGAATAAATCCTTAGGATAGGCATCCTGGCTTGTGTGTGTGTGTGTGTGTGTGTGTGAGAGAGAGAGAGAGAGAGAGAGAGAGAGAGAGAGAGAGAGAGAGAGAGAGATCTGGTGTTTGTGTGTGTGACAGAGAGAGAGACGACTAACCAGATCCGCGAGAAGACGACGAGGACGGAGTGGTGGCGGCGGGAAAACGATGGTGGAGTGGTGGCGGCAGGAGGACCACGGTGGAGCCGATCCCCTTTTCTCTCTCTCTGTCTCTCATCCCCTTTTGTCTCTCAGATCCCCTTTTGTTTTGGGTTTGCCGCCCAAGAACCCTCTTTTTTTTAGTTTTCCTTTTTCCTTTTCTTTTAATCTTTTATCTTTTATTTTAAATAATTAATTTAGGTAAAACTTTGTAACGGTAATTTACCGTTAGTATTTATTTTGCTATTGTTAGAAAATTCTAAAATAACTAGACTTGAAAAATTACTAACGGAATTTATAAATATCTAACGGTAAATTACCGTTACAAATTTGTAACGGTAATTTACCGTTAGGAAACCAAAAACCTCTGTGTTAGAAATTTGACTGAATGGTGTAGTGCCAGCTGACGGAGATGCCCCTTGGCTAACAATCTATCGAGGGCGGTTGACAGTGACACTCCCAAATCTGAGAACCTTATTGGTGCTTTATCCCCTCCTCTCCTTGGTGCTATGTCGAATTTCCTTTCTGGTCCATTCAGTGCATTGACATCGGTGGGGCCAGAGTGACCTCCCGTTTGTCCTCCGTTGGATCCATAGTTTGGCCTCCTGTACCGGTTTGGTTGTTCTTCCTTCTTGATGGTTCCTTCTTGAATCGCGTCTTCAATCCTTGTCCCCACGTCAAACACCTTGACAAAAGTGTTGATGGACTGAAACCTCATTTTCCCTTGATAGACCGGCTGTAGGTTCTTCATTAACATCCGGATCTGTTCTTTCTCAGATGGCCTCTGTACCATCTTTGTAGCCTTTCTTCTCCATCGACTCAGATATTCAGCGAACGACTCTTTGCTTCCCTGCCTGGTTGTTTCTAGATCTCGGACAGTGACGTCTAGGTCTTGATTGTACTCATACTGGGCCACAAATACTTTAATCACTTCCTCCCACACTCTGGTCTTGCTTGGTTCAAGCGTAAGGTACCACGACAGAGCAGCTCTGGTTAGGGTTTGTTGAAACAAGACTGCCATCATGGTTGTGCTCAGTCCACTTGGTTGGAAAGCCCCAATACACATTCTCACGTGGCTGCGAGGATTCCCAGTCCCGTCAAACTTGTCGAAGATTGGCATCTTGAACCCGGCAGGCAGTGTTTCGTGGACCCCGTCGTACAGACCTTCCAACTCCATCAAATAAGTGTCTACCCCTTGAGCCTTGCGCACTACCCTTTCCAGCTTCTCTATTTTCTCGGTTAGTAACTTCTCTTTCTCAGCTTTCTCTCTTTCTCTATTGGCCCGCAGCGCATCAGTCCATTGCGCCTCCTGATCATGAAACCAATCTCCCTCTCCTCCTCCCAAAGGTGGGTCCATAACAGGTGGAACTTCGGGTGGTGGTCGGCGGTTCATCTCTTCTATCATTCCCATCATGCGGTTCATGTTTTCGGCCTGTCGCCTCATTTGCTCCGCTTGTTGTTCTACCAGTATCCATAATCCGGCTACTTCCACGTTGTTTCTTTCTTCCTCCATTTCAATGTCTTCTCTTCTTATTAGCCTTGCCGCGGGTCTCCTAAACCAGGTTGATGCTATCTTTGCCCCTACAAAAAGGTTTAATTTTGATTTAAAACCTATGTATTTTTGTTTTAAAAGATTTTTGGTAAAGTAAAAGCCCCCTTTTTCTTATTTCAACGCATGTCATGCAGATGCAATGCATGTGCGCGTGTGTGCCTATTCTATATGCCAAAAGAAAAGTGAAAATCCTAATCCTAACACATAAACACATAAGCACATAAAATCCTCACCCATGTCGAGTGTGCTGATTTCTCCTTTCATTGTGATCCCCACTACCTTCTTAGAGGTTGGTCATTTCAAAAATTTCGAAGTTTATTTGAAAAGCATTTTGGATGCTAAAAAGGTTCTTGAGAATGCTTTTGAGAGTGTTAAACGCTCTTTTATAAAAATGATTGGGCTTTTATTTGGAAACTCGTTCTTCCCAAGATATTTTTCAAGGATTTTCGAATTTATTGTTGATTGTTGAAGATGATCGATTGAAAATATGCCTTAACAAAGGTTATTTTGGGAACTCTAATTTGAAAGGGGAAAGAAAGATTTTCTTTTCAGAATGGTGAATGAAAACCTTAGCTCCCACGTGAAAAGAAATTCTTTGGGTAGGGGGATCACATGACCGGATCATCATCGTACTTTCCATGAATTTGGATACATACAAGGTCAACGATGCTTAGCTAGACATGATATAAGAAATATGATCCTATAATCAAGGTTCGGCATGTTCTCCAAATGTCGCAGAACATGAGGAGAATTTGCTGAAAGGTGATTAAAAGATTATACATCTTTCATCAAGTAAGTATCGTCATCATCTCAAGTAATCCCGTCTGGGCATACAAAACTTCCTAGCACATAATCCTAATCAATAATTGATTTCCTAAGATTGAAAGGTTCTATGGAAACTACTATGAAAAAGCTGGGTTTTGGTCAAATAAGGGACCCATGACACACACCCGATAGGATGCTTCATATACCAAAACATGGTAAGAGATCAAGGGTGATCACACAGTCCCATGATGACTTGACCGACCGGGTTGCCCTGAGTCTCCAAGGTCATAGTTCCATGCAATCGACTGGCTGGACATGCAAGTGAAATGCAACAGGCACACAAAGATTAATTAATTTGATTAAAAGGATATTTTCCAAGTTTAATCCTCAAGTGAACCCAAAATCAGAATTCTGGTCTGTGAAACCAGAGATTCTGGGTTCGATCCCCAGCAGAGTCGCCAGATTGTGGATATCGCAGGTTTTCTTTCTTTTATCCACAGCTTTTCTTTCAAAATTCTTTTCCAAAATTTCAAATTCGAAACGAATGATTCGCCACTTAATTTTTAAAAGGAAAATTAAGAAACCATTTTCAAAGCAAACTGATCTTTTTAGAAACCAGAGATTAACTAGGTCCGGGGATTATGGAATGAGAGAGGAAGGAGCCCATCGGACTAAAACACTCTCTCTCATCCTATCTTACGATAGGCCTCTACTCAACATCCTTTTAATCAAATTTATTAATCTAAGCATGCCCTCAACTAATACATATATACATATACATCACAAAAGCATGTCCAAAGGGGTGTAAAACCGCAATTGATAAAATATCATTAAAAAAAGTCACATAAGTCAAGTAGCAAGCGATATGATATATAATAGGGAACAAAAGAACTTACCTGGGATCCAGCAGCGATATTAAGCGTGCAATGCATACAAACAAAAGAAAATCCTAAAAAGAGTCTCTAATCACATATACATATAAGGCAAGCTCCTAATTCTAAGGTGTCACGCATGAGGTCGAGAAATCAATAAAATCAAGGAATGAAATAAACTAGAAGGGAGATGAGAAATTGTACCTCAAATGCGCTACAAAACAAAAGGTTAGTCCACATGCTTCAAATAATAATATGCTATCAAATAATCAATCCTAATTCTCTAGCTTAGATCTAACAAACATGAAATCCAACTATGTTCAATAGCTAGTTCTAATCATGAGCAAATAAATGTACATGGATGGATGAATGTGAACAAGAATAAAACATGGATTTATTCACTAATTTGGGTCACATAACTTCTTGATTTAAGCTAAGTTATCATTATTCAAAGTATGATTTGGGTCCTAAGACATTAGGAGTCCATTTGAGTTGAGATAAACAAGATTAGACAAAAACAGTAGCAGTTTTTCATGAATTACAGAGAGCAGACCAGATCTTAAAAAATAGAAAACCCATGCTTCCAACAGTTGGATCTTAATGCTTTTTGGATACAATATGCCTCTGTGAGTCTAGTTTATAACCCAAAAAGAAAATCAAGGTTTGAACGGTTAGATCTCCGGGAATATGGAAAACACTAGGCATCACTCAGGAATCTGTAACTCTCTGTCCAGAGATCTTGTACGATTTATTAAAAATAGCAAACAGATGAGAAACACTTAGATCTTTTTAGGGGATCTCCCTAACACATTAAGGTACCTAGAAAATGTTATTAGAGACCTCAAAAACCCCGTTAAAATTCCGATTTATTAGTTTCAAAATGGATTTACTGTTCTGAAATTTCGGACAAAGAGCTGCATGTATTAAAAATCACAAGACCAAACCATCTTAGACATGAGATCACCTTAAAACAAAAATTACAGTGGTAGAGTATTATGTTATTGACACTTTCCCGTTGGTTTCACTTGATTTCAACGGTTAGATTTCGAACTAAAAATCTTTGATCGAAATCAGTTTATAAACTCACTGTTTTCATTTGTCAAGTTCAACTTTATTTGTTAACCCCAACTATTAAACCATGTAGTTGGACTTAAACTAAACCATTTTCTCCTACCATTTGATGGTCATTGGAGACTAAAGACCTTCATATTTGTAGATTTCAAAGGAAGTATGAATAGACTTCATGAAAATTCAAGATGAGGACTCTAAACCATGGAGATGGACTTAGACTCAAAACCATTTTCTCCTACCATTTGATGGTCATTGTAGATGAAGACATGGCTAATACTCATAAGTTTCAAAGAGAATATGGAAATGATTTCATAAAGTACCAAGTTTAGAGGATCCAAGTCATGAGTATGGACTTGGATTCATCTATTTGCTTATGAAATGAAGTGATGATCAAATTTTGACTCTCATGTAAAGTATAAGCTTACATGGGATTCAAAGAATCATACTCAAGAGATTTCAAGGGAGATATTGAAGATCTCCAAGAATCTCAAGAGAGGAACATAAACAAAAAGAAATATAAGAAAGACTAAAGAATTAGAAACAAGAACTCCTAAGCTTACTAGACAAACTCTAAGATTTAATCAAGAAAAACTAAAAATGATTTGAAGATTAGAAGCTCAAAAAGAAAGAAAACACAACCAAGATTAGAGGGTCACCTCCAAACTATCCTCAAAAGTCTTTCTTTGAAGATCTTCCAAGCTCTTCTCTCTAGTTCTCTAAACTCTCTTTTCTCTCAAAAATATGTTAGTGTAATGGTAGTGATTTTTTGTATTTTTTTGGTGTATCTCTTGTGTATATCCCTTGCATATGTTCCAAGGAAGATCTTTCCTCTTTTTATAGACAAAAATTACCAAGTATTTTCAGTGAATTTGGAGTAAAAGACAGGTGTAATTATCCCATTTGGTGGTACATACGTACTTCCTGAAATTAGACAGACTGCTGCCCAGGGCGGCATTCAAAAGTTATCCGCGGCAGTCGGTGAGTGCCGCCGCGGCACTTTGCGACTACCGTCGCGGCACTTCGCAACTGCCGCGCGGCTCTCAGTGAGTGCCGCGGCAAATTATTGATTGCCGTTTTTTTCGTCAACCTTACTTTATTAGATTTTTGTTTTTATCCGCCTACACATACGTATTGTACCACAAAATACGGACTTTAAAAGCAAACGGTAGTCAGAAAATGTCAGCGACACTCAGTAAGTGCCGGCCCGGCACTCACCGAATACCGTGCGACATTCAGTGAGTACCGCTCGGCATTCACTGAATGCCGCGAAAATCTGCCGTGTGCCGTTTTTCTGCAGAACTTCCCTTTTTAGGTCTTTTCTTTCTTCTCTTTTCCTTAAAGAAACTTATTCTTGAAGATCTTTTCCGAAAATAGTGTTTTACACCTGAATTCTACTAAATACCTGGTATTTTCTTCTTTCTGTGAAATTTTATCGCGTTTGGAGAACTTTCTGAAGAGTTTGGAATACTTCGAATCTTTTCGATCCTTATCATCATCGGACGTGGAGGTGATGCTCTCCTAAATTCGACGGTCGGTCAAATTGGGGTGTTTACACCGTGCAATGCAAAAAAAAAAAAAGACCTTGGGTCGTACCCCGAGGCAACAAAGACCTTGGGTCTAACCCCAAGGCAGAAAAGACCTTGGGTAGAACCCCGAGGCAACAAAGACCTTGGGCCTAACCCCAAGGCAGAAAAGACCTTGGGCCTAACCCCAAGGCAGAAAAGACCATGGGCCTAACCCCAAGGAAGAAAAGACCTCGGGCTCCGAACCGAGGCACAAAAGGACCCTGCAATCACCCATGTTCCAGGTCGGTTTCCTACGTCCGCTCCCCAACATGCCCTCGCCTTACAGGACGCCGAGAGCAAGGAGATTGTAGACCTAAACAGGAAATTACTTAAAGCTTCGCTTAGGCCCGGCCGACAACGGGGCCAAACCCCTAGGCGGCCGACGATGGCGAACTTCAAATGCCCCTGCGACCACCCATGTCCCTGGTCGGTTTCCTACGGTCACCTCTTCCCGTACTCCCGCCTTAGCAAAATGCTTGGGGGGCAGGGGAATATCAGGCCAAAATAGGAAATCACACCGGTCGCTACAAGAGCTTGGGAGATCTCCCTAAGCACTTACAGTGATCAGAGATATATCCCGGGTCGTAAAATAGGATACACCTATGATACCCCGGGCGATTCTGGATGCTAAGTAGGGCTAGTCCCTACAGCGCTCCGGGCAATTACCTTTTAGAAAGGTCAGTAAGACTAGGTGTTCTGTTGGTTACGGTCCTAAAACATTTGCTAAGGCAGGTGTTAGGTCGGCCAAAATCGAACGGGTACTAGCAATTACAGAGGCATAGTGCAGATAACAAAAATAGTTAATGGAAGGGAAATCTGGCCTTAGGGGCCTTTTCATTAATTGAAACGTTATGTACTTAGCCCGGGGGGCAGTTGTAGTGGCCTCCCCAAAACAAAAAAAGAAACTACAACAAAAAATAAAAAAGCAACAAGAAGAAGATTCCTTGAGCAGGGAGTCTAGGAGTCGTCTACATTAACAATGTCCACGCTCTCCTTGACCTCTCCCCTGGCCTACCCTTCCGGGGCAGCAGCTCCCTTTTGGTCAGCCGGGGCAATGGCACCCTCAGCTGCAGCAGCGGCCTTCTGGGCTTCGGCATCAGCATCCTCGGGGGCCTCGGGCACTATGTCCCAGTAGTCAGAGTCCACCCCCTAGTAAGGAGTGGTGTCCAATTCTGGGTGGTCCCGGGCCAGCCTCCTCTTCAAGTCCTCATACCCGAGGAAGAAGCGGTCGTCGAAAGTTTCCCCCGGAGGACCAGCAGTCGTCGCCGCCTCTAAGAGTGTCCTCACCTGAGCTTTCGCTGCAGCACGGCTAGCCCGCTCGGCCTCAAGCTCCGCCAGTGCCACCGCCAGGTCTTCCTGGGCTGCCCCGAGGCTCGAAGCCAGGCCCTTGACCCTGTTTTTCTCCATGGTCAAAGCCCTCTCTTTGGTCTCCAGGGCAACCTCTTTCTCGGCGAGGGTGGTCTCAGCGGCGGTGGCCCTCCCGGCAAGGGCCGGCATGAAGGATTCAGCTCCGGTAGCCATGCAGTCGACCTGCAACCCAAGTAAAAAGGAAATGGTCGGTCATTATTGCCAGCAGAGTAGAAAAAGCAAAGAAATCAGAAGATGCAGAAAAGTTACTTACCAGATGGGAGATACTGTAGAGCCAAGCTGAAAGTCTTGGGGAGACATACTGGCACACCTATCCACCTGACTGGGAAGAAGGCACGGTCTGACCCTGTCCCGGGTCTCTCTAGATTCGTCCAGGGGCGTCCCGGAGGGAATCTCGGCTCGGGGGTAGATGTTTTCCCCACTACCACCGCCAGAGGGGTTGACGCCTCCCCGAGAGCCTGGGCCGTTGATGGGCCATGCCTGAGTCGCTTAAACGGGCGCACGCTGCCAGAGGCCTCCACGGCCGGCCTCTTTCCCGTAGCCGCCATTCGCTCGGCGGCTGCAGCCTACAAAGCCCTCAACTGCTCGGGATCTCTCTGGGGGGCCATCTCTACAAAAGAAAAATAGCCACGGGGTCTGCGACCAAGATAATAAGGCAGCAAAGGATATTCAAAGTGGAGGTAAGTGACCAAACTCTTACCCGGGATGATGTTAGGGAGGTTTGGAGCTTCGGCAGGATGGCGGGGTCGGCGGTCGCCTTTTTTATCTCCCGACCAAGTCAGCACGTCCCAGATGTTAACAGGCTGCTCGATCAAGCCCCTGATTCTCTCCTCGCACTCTGTCGGAACACGTGAGAGGTCAGTGGACCCCACTGCAAAGAAAACCAAGGCGGTTAGTTCAAAACCATAAAACAAAGCCTGAAGCAAGGCTAGAGAAGGTGCGAGTCGGACTTATCCCTCAATTCCTCTGCCCAAGAGGTTCTCAATTGACTCCCAGGGGTTGGCTCACAAAACCCAGGGATGGACACTTGGAAGAACTTTTTCTTCCACCCCTTGTTTGACGATAATTTTCTTCCCCTGCCGAGCCCCTAGAGAAAAGAACCCGGCCTCCCCGTGAATTAGAAATGACCGGTGGAGCCAGAACTCTTGAAGGGTGAGATCGTACCCGAAGACCTGGGGCCACAAGGAGATGGACCCCATGAGATACGTCCACCCGTTCGGGGCTAACTGTCCGGGGGCTATTCCCAGAAAGATCAAGACGTCCCGAGCGACTGGATGGAGGGGAACACGAAGGCCAGCGACGAAGGCATCCTCGTATAGGGTAACCCAACCCCTGTGGTAAATATGAGCCCCACCGGGGCGGACAGACAAAGAACTGTCATCAGGGACGGCGTACTTACCCCTGATCCGATCGAGGTCCCCGGTGTGCAAGGCTGTGGAAATAAACTCGCAGGTGAATGCTACCTCGGGAACAGACTCCCTAGGCGCCTCGTCACCTGAACCCTGTGACACCGAGGCAATGGTGGTCTCCTGGTCAGACTCGTCGCTCGACACTCAGGTTGGGATCCGACCCTTACTGTAACGGTCTGAGGAGAAAGGAGACGGTAGGTCTAAACTGGGATCAGGCGTGCCCGACCGAGACATTTCACTCTCCAATCGGGAGGCAGAGTTGAAGTCGGAGTATTCCATCTCTGATATTCCTACGGCAAGGTTAGGGAACAAGCAACGGCCTAAGTATGGGTCAGAAACCCCAAGCCTAGTGTACAGAGTGGGAAGCGTCACTAACCTGAACAGCAAAGAATAGATGCTCCTTAGCACTAGGTAACACTCTCTTAACACAGCCCAAGGAAGGCCCGATCGGGTCAGCTGAACTAAGCTTCCGCTCGACTTAAAAAAACAAACAGAATCTGAGAAGGAAGAAATCCCACTTCCGCTCGAACCCTACCAGACTCGTTCTCTCTAGCCTCACTCTGACAAGAAGAGAGATGGGGGGGGGGGAAGAGAAGAAATCAACAAATAGAAGTTCAGGAAGGTAGGGGACTTACAAAGTTGAAAGCGCAGGAGGGGCTCAGGAATTTTGCTCGGTATTCTATTCGCTCTCAAAACCGCTCGGGAATACTCGTCTCGGCAGGAGGGATCCAATAAATGGCAAGTGCCCCTTATATAGAAGCTGTGGACGGCCAAGATCGGGACAGATCCAACGGTCCAGGCGATTTCCCGCTTAAACTGTCGCTTCGGGCACTTGGAGCGATGCCTCAAAAGGTGCGCGCATTAAATGCGTGACAAGACGGCTCGGTTAGCATGTAAACGGTTCGGTTACAACCACTCCTTCCTCGTCAGATCTTGACCTGGCCACTGACCGGTTGGCACGTGGAAGCTGTAGTACCCGGGTCCACGGTATTGCCACCCGGGCCTCTTCCTACACCCGCCGGGTGATGTGGAAGTTGGCCCCAGTCCCGAGCAGAATTCTCGGAAGATATCCGAACGGTTTCCAAGCTGCTGATAAAGCCAAAGATTTTCCAAAACCATTTGCTAAGGGGCAAAAAGCCAGAGCCAGGTCGGTCAATGGCAACTGGTCGGGTATTAGCAGCCGGGTGCAGTACAGAAGTAAAAAACGGTTAGAAGAATAGAGTAAGGGAAAAGTTGGCCTCAAGGACCTTTTCATTACTATAAAAAGTAAACTGTACAGAGCTCGGGGGGCAGTTTAGTAGCCTCCTCGGTGAAAAAGAAAAACAAAAAAGAAAAAGAGAAGAGGAGTCTTCAAGTTCCTTTGCCCTTCAGAGCCTTGACCTCCTCTTCCAGGACCGCCATCCTTGCCACCAACTTCTTGACAGTGAGTTCTAGGGTGAACATCCACCTCCCGCATGACATAGTCCGTCTACAAGTGAGCAGTCTGCTTCTCCACCTCCTGAAGGCGACCCTCCAGATTCCCAAGGGAGAGGCCTATCCAAGAGCTAGGCACATGAAGACCGGCCAGTGCCTCCAGTCGACTCTTTTTTGGTAGGGGCGAGGATCCTTCCCTGACCGCTTTTTCTTTCCCCTTCCTGGACGGGCTTGGTGGCGGGCTCGCATCCCTGGATGAGGATAAATCACTACTGGTGGACAGGGAAACTGGCCCCTCAGACGGAACTGCCCTGCCTGTGGCGCGCAGAGCGGACGCCATGGATCGGGTATAGCGGCGCGACCCAGAGGCAGCAGCGGCAGGAGCCGCCAAGGAAGTTGCACCCCCAACATCACTAGTAAGACCCCCGACCAAGTCGGAGAACGTAATGTCAGCCTCGACCGCTTGATCGATCGCCTCCGCGTCGGCAATAGTAGGGGCAATGTTGCGAAAGGCGGCGAAGGACGCCTTGCACAGTTCGGGGCTGAAGGCTATAGGAAGGCAGAGAGCAGGGTCCACCAGCCAGTTGCCAGAGACAACGACCCAAGGATATTGGCGCCAATGCTTGTTGTCAAACTCCAGCCCGTGAACAAGGTTTTTTTCCCGCACCGATGCAAAGGTAAGGCTCCCCGCGGTCGATGCCCAAGACGTAGCACCTGGTGACGTGAACTGAGCGGAGGAGTAGACCAAGCCGCTGGTTCAGCACCAATATGCCCCAGAGGAGGCGGGCAACGTTCGGGCGGCACTTGGACAGCGGGATACGTAACCCCTGTAATAGGTCATAGAATAAGGCGGGGAGAGGAAAACATAGCCCCACAACTAGCAGCAAATAGCTGCTAATGATGACTGACGGGAGGGCCACCTCCTCCCCTTCGATATAAAGGGCGAATCCCAACATCGTCGAGGATTTCGCAATCTCTCCGGAAAGCACCAAGTCCCTCCTCAGAGTTCAAATCAACGTGAAAAGCCATTGGAGAGAAGCTACAGTCGTAAAAACAGAGGAAAAAAAAACGCTCAGGAACACTTCGCTTTCGAAGACCGCTCGGTAGCTTCAGTTGTCAATTTGTCGTGAGATTTAGAACGAACAGGTGTCCTTTATATAGACACCATGGACGGCTCAGATCAAACTGATCGGACGGCTCATACGCTCTCCCGCCGGAACTGTCGCTTCGGGCACATGGGGCGTCGCCTCAAAAGGTATGAGCATTGAATGAGCAACGTGATGGTTCAGTTGCCACACGAATGATTTGGTTACTTCCAAGTCGGCATCGTTGGATCCTAACCAGGCCAGTAACCATTGGGCACGTGGCACCTGGGGCCCACGGTCCCGCATGATAACCGCCCGGTTAAAACCCCGACGGGTTACCCAAACTGGTCCCATCCCGAGTAGAAACTCGGTCTATTCCCGAGCAACATCTTTGAGACATTCTTAATTTTCGAACTTCATCCGATGAGACATCACATCAACTTTGAAAATGGGGGACAACTGATACGTCCAGAAATATCCTCCAAAAGTCCAACCACCACGTCAGCTGAAAGACCCGGATTACCCGGGTCGAGAGCTTGGGGGCCCACACCCCAAGGGTCATCGAAGGTAACGGCTCGGGGTAGTCGAACAGCCCGGGCATGAGATGCGGCGACTTTCCAGGAGGCGTAGCCCGAGAATAACTCTCTAGGTAGTTTTCTTATGTGGCCAGAACTCTGTTTAGGAAGAACGAGTAGATTCCTAAACCATTTAGGAAATACTCCTAAGATTGAGTAAATTTGTAATGATCAGATTAGGTTTCCTAATCTGATCAACTCTTACCATGTAAAGGTGGACTCTTGCATCTATAAAAGAGCCCACCTATCCTCTCTAAAGGGATCCAAAAATCACCTCTCTAAGCATATAAGCACTTACGAGAGAACTCACCTTTGGCACGCATACACCCGGCCGGTATTACTGGTAGTGCCGCCCACCTCTGTTGACTCACCAGGCTCGCCGGTGATCTGCTAGTAAGAGCGCGCAGACGCTGCCGTGGATGTAGTTCACCTTGTTAACGGGACCGAACCACATACAAATCTTCTCTTGCTTTACTTTCTGTCCAAATCTTGCTTACCAATTTTTGGCATCATCACCTATTATTTCTGCAGCATCTATCTCATAATTAGGATCTTTGTAATATGTTTTTAGTGAAGAAACATTCCTTTCATTTTCTTCTTCTAACAGGGCTTCATATTTTGAGACTCGAGCAGTTAATTCAACAAGATCTCTAAACTCTAATGCATCAAACTTCTTTCGAATCTCTCGAAGTCTAAATTCGAGACCATTTTGAGCCAATTTAACAAATTCAGGCTCTGGCAAGATGATTTTGCATTTTGTTCTAGCCCTTTTGAACCTATTTATGAACTGAGTTGCCTTTTCATCGGGTTTTTGACAGAGTCTGGCTAAATCATCCATAGGCACTTCTGGTTCTGTCTGAAAAAATTGAGTATGAAAGGATTCTTCCATCTGTGTCCAATTATTGATCGAATTAGGAGCCAAATTGATAAACCATGTGAATGTTGTATCTGTCAATGAACTAGGAAATAAAAGAAGTCTAAGGTATTCATTATTTCCTGCATCAGCATTCTTACTGATAAATTTTGTTATATGTTCAACTGTAGATTGACTCCCATCTCCAGCAAACATAGTAAAGGTAGGGAATTTGAATCCCCTAGGGAATTCAATTCTATCGATCCAGTCAGGATAAGGTTTCAAATATACTGGAGTTTGTACCCCCCGAGCCATGGGTCAACAAACTTCATGGATTAAATTGATTATGTCATTTCTATCAACCATATTAGGTGGTTGTTGATGACCTGGTGAACCAAAGGAGGATTCATTGGTGGTATTGGAGGTGGTTGGAAAACATTATCCACCCTCCTAGGAATTTCATTCCTTCGACCCAGTCCTATTCCAGTAGGGTCTGGTTCGAATATAGGATTGTTATTCACTCTCCTATTTTGGCCTATTATGTTTTTCCTATGCCTAGATTCTTCGATATTCATTGGTCTATAGATCTGATCTTGACCATGTGCTATATGATACCCTTGAGTCCCTTCGAACATTGAAGTAGTATGATTAGGGACAGGCATATAGAAGCTTTCTTGCGAATTAGGCCTAAAAGAAGGCCCATTTGCATGAATTGAAGAATTAGGCTAAAATAAGCCATGAGTATGCTATCTTCCATTCTGTCTAATCATAGAAGGATTGCCACTTGACACCATTATTGGTGGAAGATGCGGTATGCTATTATTAAGGGAAGTAATTAGATTTTTAAAGTTCTGAATCATATTTCCCAAATGATCGAACACTTGTGTCAATTGATTCACCAGATCATGTTGAATTCCTGAACCCACATTTCCATTGCTTGGATTTGGGTTCAAATTTTCAACTACTATTACTGGGTTTTCATTGTTTACATGATTCCCAGTATTACTGCTTTGTGGATCTTGTTGCGGAGAACCACCAATTTCAACATTATTAACACCAACATTAGCGTTATCAATAGACCTATTGCTTCGAAGGTTTTTGTTTGTCATCTTTTGACACTAGAGTCCTACCGAGCATGCCAAAAATGTTTGGTTGGAAAATTATATATGTGCGAGCATGCCAGGCAAGCAAATTGCCAATGTGTGAAATCCAAACTGCGCCTCACCGGGGAGATTGTGGTGACGTTTAATGCCTTAACAAGGACTTTAAATGTGTAAAGATATGACTAAAAGAACTTTGAACTAATTAAAGTATAACTACTCCTATGAAAGAAAAGTAAAGTAAAGGAAATAATAAGGTAATAGACTATTCTATTAAGTAAAACAAATTACAATCTAAGCTTGAAGATAACTTCGAAGGTGTCCTAATTTGAATTCTAAAAGTACTGATAAAAATACAGTATTTGTAAAAGTATAGAATGTATTGGTTGATGTCGATTGCTCCCTTCTTGATCACAAACTTCTTCTATTTATAATCATCGAGCCTTCACAATAGTTTGTTTGAATGTTCCCTCTTCTTTTCAAACTGGTAACTGCCAATTCACGTGGCATTATCTTGAGTTGACACCTGTTCTCAGTTATTCTTCACTGTTCAACGCGTGTCCCTCGGCAGTACTTGCTCAAACAGAACGAAATGGCCAAACTGCTAGTAACTGTCACCACGTTAAATCCACCCAGTTAACTACCTTGCCACGTCGAATCCTTCGTGGTGTTTCCTTATTAGCTGGACAAATTCATCATAAACAAACATTAAAAGTCCCTATTAATACTGAAGGGGAAGAGTAATATCCCCTTATTCAGCTCAGGAGATAAACAATGTCTAAATATAATTTGCCACAACTACTCGTTTGACTCTTTGTCTCACATAAAAATAAAAATATGTATAAATCACCCCAAATTTTTTTTTCGGGGAACCCAAGCTTGGAACTTGGCCCCCCTATCACAAAATCCTGGGTCCGTCTATGGTTATACGACAATTGAGAAGAAACAGGTGAATGAATTGGTTATACACTCCAATGGTGATTATTCTTGTTTCTCTTTCTAAAAATTAGACCCAATTATCAACCCAAAATTGATACATGTACATATGTACATTTATATCTACAAATCCTGGGTCCGTCTCTGGTTATATGACAATTGAGAAGAAACAGGTGAATGAATTGGTTATACACTCCAATGGTGATTATTCTTGTTTCTCTCTCTAAAAATTCGACCCAATTATCAACCCAAAATTGATACATGTACATATGTACATTTATATCTACAAATAATGCAAATACACAAAAATAGTTCAATAGAATCAAGACTACTTCTTTTGCCTCATCCGGCCAACCCCATGCTCCAGTAGCCTAGTCATCACTCAACATCCCACCATATGTATATATATATATATATGTGTGTGTGTGTATGTGTATGTGTGTGTGTGTGCGTGTCTGTGTGTTTATATATGTTATGATGGAAGGTAAGTACTACTCATGAAATATCAGGAAGACGAGTGTTATTAGGCCAAACCTCGAGGAAGGTGAGTGATATTTACCAACCCCCCCCCCCCTAAAAAAATGCAGATATCAAAATGAAAAAAAGAAGAAAAAAGGAAGACAAAAAAGAGGAGAAAAAAAGCATATCTGAAATTGAAAAAGAAAAGAAAGAAAATGAAAAGGATCTGAAAAACAAATCTTGAAAAAAAAGAAGCAAGAAATTGAAAAAGAAAAGAAGAAAACGAATCTAACAAAAAAAAGAGTTTCGAAAAAAAAAAAGTTTTTTTGTCCCAAGAAATTATCCCAAACATCTAATCCCACCTAATACCACCCCCTCTATATGGGATACAATTTTTCCACTTTCCATGGGATAAAAACCTACTTCAAGACTATTGTATCATGTCTGATGGTGTCACCAAACACTGAATATGATAAAAGTTGTGGTAGGTTCTAGTGTGATGTGTATGAGAGATATAGATAGGTATAACACATAAGTAGGTTAGTATATGTAGAACAACAAATAAAATGTGGTAAAACAATGCAGAAAGTGTGGTACAATTATATATAAAAATATAGTAGAGCAATTGGATTTGGAGAGGCTTCGGCTCGAGTGAGAACCAAAGTAGTCCCAAGTGAGAGAGAGAGAGAGAGAGAGAGAGAGAGAGAGAGCAATAAGTTTTCGGGTCTTAAGTAGAGGAATGAGGCGTGTAACAAAGCACTGATAGTGTCTCGGGTGTGTTATGGTTACGTTGGAGTAGGGCAGGTGATAATTTAAGGAGAAATATGATAAACTAATATGAGAGTGTCTTGGGTGGTTGGGATGAGTTATAGAGATGTCAGAGCAGGGCGGATGATAATTAAGGAAAAATATGATAAAATAATATGAGAGTGTCTCGGGTGACTGGGGTGAGTTATGGAGAAGTCGAAGCAAGGCGGATGATAATTAAGGAGAAATGTGATAAAATAATACAAGAGTGTCTCGGGTGGTTAGGGTGAGTTATAGAGATGTCGGAGCAGGGCAGATGATAATTAAGGATTTGGGGAACAAGACTGGTATTAAGTGATTGAGGAGGTTCAAAGTAAGGCAAGAACAACTAACTCTTAGTTAAGTTGCTCTAAGGTTGGATTGAGTTCAGGAGAAGGGTAAATACCTGAGTTGTTGATTCAGACTATGTTGTTATCGGGTTGGATATATTGAATGGGATTGATATTTATATAAGAGTTGTAAAGATGCAGCGTACAGTTTGAGGAGCTGAGTTGGTCTCTGATCGGGAGTGAACAAGTCCTAATTACACGCCTTAATTCACATTTATTAGCAAGTTTTATCCTGTTTAAGTGTACTTTTATTTCGTTTTCTATTTTATGTCAGGATTTGGAAGAAAGTAAGGATTCTAGGCTAAATGGGGGTGAAAAAGCAGAAGAAAAGAAGCAAAAAAAAGGCACCTCGCGCGCACGGCCTGCTCGCACGACTTACCGGAACCTCGCTCGCGCGGCCCGCTCGCGCGAGACCCCAAAATTGCGCTCGCACTGCCCGCTCGCGCGATTCGTGCAAAAAACCAATAACGCGTATTTCTGTGTACTGAAGACTCCTACACGAAAAAAATTGCCTTATTACGTCTAGAATGTAAAATATAGCAGTTTTAGTGCAAATAGGTTTAGGAAAGCTTCCAAACTTGCTCCAAATATATATATATACTCTTTTGTAAATCAATTTTGGGGTTAGCCATTATTACACACCTATATACATAACATTATACACAGCCATTGAAGGGGGAGAAACAAGGAGAAGAAGAAGAAGACCAAGGATTCACATGGCCTCCTCTATCAACCTATTACCAATCCTTGATTCTATGGCCGATTAGACCAAAATCTAGGGTTTCAATGAAACCCTAGCCAAGTAATAGGGTGTATTTTATGTTTTCCTTTTAGATTTATTATGTATGGATGATGATTACATGTTCAGAGGATTTTTATAATAAAATCAAACTTTATTGAATTAAATAGTTGCTTTCAAAATATATTCTTGTCTTAGATCTATTTTGAATGTGATGTACTCAATGATCTATATTTGCTGTGCTTGTATGGATTATTTACATGTAATGGTGCTTATTTGAATTGTGATATCAAGTAGATGAATAGTTCATGCCTAGGGAAGACGGAGTGTGCCACAACCCTAGTTTAGTGTGAGACAATCTGTGCCAACCGAAGATGAATTATGTTAATGCTTGACTCGTAGTTATCTTCTTGACGAAGGAATTGGGCTTGTAGCTATGATTCCCCATTATCATTCAATGTAATAAGCTAATTGAATGCATAAATACCATTATTATGAAGCTAGTGGTGGATTTGCAATCCTAGGTTCACTTTACATATCGTTTAAAACAACTTTTAATTGCTTCCATAGTTTAGATTTATTTTCATTGTTCTTAGTTTAATTAAAATCAAAATCAAAATCAAAATTATACTTTCTTAATTAACTAGATTTAGGTTTTAAAATTAAAGTGTCTTAGTATTTCAATCTTTGTGGGTTCGACCTTTACTTCCACACTACAAATCTTAGAAAGTAAAGCATACTTTTATATCTTGATTCTGACAAGATCAGTCTCCTCTGAATGGGTCACCTGTTTAAGGTAAGTGGGGCATTAAATGAGATGTTTATTTGGCATGGATTTGGAAGAAGCGGTTCAAATAAAAGGGAGGTGTTGTCATTCGGTGGTAGACGAACGATGCTGGTTAGTCAAAGGATGAAGATATACTATTGATGCAGAGGTTTAAGCAAGTGAAGATACCAAGGTTTACTCAGCGAGGGCATTGGTGTAGCATATCAAGCGAACTTGAGGTGACAAGGCAAGATGAGAGTAAAAGGTTTCAGGTGATCTTGCGTAGGGGTAGGGGCGCGTGAGAGCCATGTCTTTCTCTCTCTCTCTCTACCTTTGGCTCTAGCCACCTAGCCATGAGCTCCAGAGATCCCAATGGGCGTGGCCACCCTTAGGTATTGCTTCTCGACCAAGGGTAGTGTCCTGAGTGGCAAGTATATTTATCTAGTATTTAATATTTAGTATTTCAATAGCATATGGTCCTCAGTGAGTAGAGACAGCAGCTAGTGAGATCCGAAAAGCGGTTTACGAGTGGAAATTCGGAGAGTAAGACCCGAAGAATGGTCATCGAGTAGAGTTCTATGGAGTTAGACCTAGAGAGTGGTCAGCGAGTGGAGACTAGAAGATTGAGACAAGAAGAGTAATTAGCGAGTGGAGATTTCCTTATATCTCAAAATGGACTCTGAAGTGGGCTTCGGAGTGAGCTTCAGAGTGAGTTCCTTTGAATATTTGTGCAAAAGAATAGACATGTGTAGTTTCATGGTATGGGACTGGGGTCCATAGTGCGAGTCTTTGTATTTTCCAATGAATATTGGAAATAGATGGTTTAGAACCCATGAGTAGTAGCAATGTTGGATACACATGGAGTTATTGGTGATACTTATTGGGTTGTTAACCATTATCTACATTATCCCCCATGTCCGTATTCTAGGCATAAAGTGGCTTGGATGCGGACAGGTCAATGAGATCACTTGGCATCGTTCTGAATGACCCCTTTTGATGGTAGTTAGACATAGCTTTGCAATTTGTACTGGTTTCTTGGCAGGATTCGTGGTGAATCTAGTTGATTGATAGTCGTGATGGACAATACACTGCTACTTTGATGTTGATATAAAATACACTACTGAAGCTTTATCTGGAAAAAACTATATGTTGTTCTTCAAGATGTGCTATAAAAGGGGGGGGGGGGGGGGGGGGGGGAGGGGGTCTTTGAGAAGTTAGCCAGCTCTTAAATTGTTTCAAACCATTTTGGTGAAAGGGGGAGGGATGTCTCAGACTTTGTTTCATTTTGCAGAAAGCTTGCCATTCGGCCTATCACAATGTGAGTTTACTAGAGTGTTTTGACGGAGTATTCGGGGCAAAAAAATTTGGGACCTCTACCACACTTTGCATAATGCTTATGTGTGGAGTGGGACTTTGAGTTTTCTATATGCTAAGTACATTTTGAGGGAGCATTATCACCAGTGCAAAAGTGGGTAACGACGTTCCACATAACACCCAAGTGTAGGTGATTGTACAAGTAATAAAGTTGTGGTAAGACCAGGACGAACCCACAGGAAATGGTAAAAAAAATTTAAAGATAGGAAAAAATTATTTTGTCCTTAAAAAGAAAATAAAAAATGATGGATTTTTGGAGTTTTTCCTAAACTACAACAGTAGTTCTTATTTTTTTGGAGTAAAACTAATTAAAAGCTATTTTTTTAGTAGTTTACGTTAAAGATTTTAACAGTACAAAATAAACTAACTAAGATGCTCGTAAGAAAAGGAAAAAAAAAAAAGAAATAAAAGTTAGATTCACATGAAATGAACTTTTTGGATTTTATTATAGCGAAAAATGGAAATATTACAAATATTTAATCTAAGTTATCTAAAAACAGGAAATATTAATTAACTTGGGAGAAATGATTTAAATGGATTGGGAATATGCAAATCAACACTAGATCACAAAACTTTTGTACGTTTAAAAGGGATTGGCATTTTTAAACAGAGTGATTCTTTATTTGAAATTAAACTTATACCAGTTGAAGTCATATCAAGTGTGTCAGGTTTGATATGAAACGACGTCGTTTAGTTTAAAGAAAAATAAAGAGGCAATCAGGCAGTAGCCAGGTTCGAACTCAAGCCCGCGGACGTGGATTATTCGGCGCTCAATTCCCACCACTCTACCACTACACAATTGCCTGTCCATTAATGGATAGAAATATATATATATATAAATATACATACTTGAAATATAAAATTTATTAAATAAATTATTTTGTATGCTAGGTGTTTTTTTTTTAATGACAAAAGACATAGTTTTGACAATTCACATAATTAAATTCTTATTTCAACTACGTAATCTTTTTTAAGTCCAATATAGCCATATTCTATACATATGTTAAATAGTCATAAACTATAGATATCTTTGGCAAGAAATGGAAAAACAAACCCATCTAGATAAATATGTCCATTTAAGATTAGTGCATAGAACATATTCTCAATTAAAGTTTTAGCCTACCATTTTTGGAATTGAAACAGTCTTCTAAATAAATTTTAAAGAAAGATTAAATAGATGTAAACAATCACCATCTAATTAAGATTAATGTCATAACACCAAGGTAAAAGTAAAAACTAATATTAATACACTTTTTCTTCACTTACAATGAGTTGGGATTGAATTCGTGGAATCTGCAAAATAAAAAGTATAGTACAACTAAGCTAACAAAACGTAAATAAATTGAAATACTACATCAAAATAAAATATTAAACCTTTAGCCTTGATTTCTTGCTGCGTCACAGTGGCTGAACTCCAAGAACACAAACAAAGCCAAACCAAATCCTTATCTAATTTGGGAGTGAGATATGGATATGGTATGCTTAGGACATTAATAGGTGATTATAACAACTACGTAGCAAACAAGTCCAGAATTTAATTGGAAATTCTGTCGTACAATGAATGGAATTTTTCGTTGCAAAAACTGGAAATTTGGGGTTTCAAACTATTTTAGGGAAGATCTACAACTAACTACCAACTGTACTAAAAATATTAATAAAACTAAAATCTAAAACCTAATTTTTCATACAGTAGATGAAAATAATTACAGAGATTTTTTAAGTTGAAATCATCAATTACAGAAAAAGAAAATCTTTACAACTTTTAGAACAAAATTAGACAAAGAAAGGCTTAAATTTCTCATGGTAACTTGGCTATAGAATTCTTTCAATGGTTTTCTCTATGGCTGTGGCTGTGTGTTGTGTGTGTTTTTCCTTCTTCTAATGGTTGGTATTTATAGACGAAAATCATATGCCTTGCTGGTCATAAGAGGAAAGAATTCGTCATTGTAATCATCATGAATAGGGATAAAAGTGAAGGTTTGCTCAATTTTTTCTTCTTCGCCCATTTTTTCTGACACCATCAATCTACAGAGAGAGAGAGAGAGAGAGAGAGAGAGAGAGAAGATTCCCAAAAACTTCCTACGTAAAGATATATATATATATATAGATGTCACTATCTAAGCATTAAATGCATGTTTGTTTTGTTTTTTTTTCTGCATCTTCTTTTCTTTTGGATTCTAAGACCGGTAGTTGGCCATGCATTTCACAATGTAAATTCCAATAAGCACAAATGGACACGGTAGATAATCCCGTGTGCTCGCTGGTTTTTTCTTTAAAACATGTATAAGCGCATAATTATATACATTTGAGTGACATCATTATTAAATCATACTAATTCCAAAATGAATGTAAAACTAGGGATTTGGGGATTGAATAATTACTATATCTATTATATTTGTCATGCCCCGGCGTAGTAAAATAAGGAAAAAAAATTTCATTTCCGTTTTGGACCCGTAGGTCATGATAGTTGATGGATCGCTTGTCCTGTACTTAGCTTAACATGTACCAGAACACAAAGTATATAGAGCAACAGGGAAGATAATATTAAACATATTACAACTTCAAATAATATTACATTGTCCTTTAATAAAATATCCTTAAGGCACAAAAGCCTTATTCAAATTAAAAACATTATCCATATCCTTACTACAATTTTATTTAAATTAGAAAAGTAACGTTGCAGACTCTTCTAGCTGGCATAATCATATTGCCATGCATAACCATTTCCTGAACATTTGGATGTCCAGGATAAAATAAAGTCATCGGCTAATGAAAGCCGAGTGAGTATAACGAAACACACAAGCAATGTATATAAAAGTACATTAACAGTTATTATAAATGTTTAGTACCTTAGGGTACGATTAATCCATTATTCCTAGTTATTGCATAATAACAATTAGTAACCGTTTGAGTAATGAGTATTTAAGACCGTACATGAACAATGAAAACATCTCATCTCACTGACTCTTTTATCTCGAACACAATTTGTTGACTCATATGGTCCACCTAGAACCATCCGGCACAATGCCGTTACTTTAGAAGGTCTGTCGTTATGTCTGCCGTATTTAAGTTGGCCTGAACATACCTAGACATTCAAGGTTACAATAACCTGTGGAATACTTTAATTAATCTACTGTATCTGAAGCAGCCTGGAATAATTTAAAGCTACTACCAGACTGATCTACTGTATCAAAAGCGGTCTGGGTTTAGCCCTATTAATTAATCAACCGTATCTGCAGTGGCCTGGAATAATTAAGGCTATCACAAGACTCCGATTGACCTACCGTATCAAAAACGGCCTGGGCTCAATCCTTCTTAATTAACCTACCGTATCTCAAGCGGCCTGGGATAATTAAGGTTACTCGTCCCGAGACATTCACACAACATATATGCTGACCAACGACCCTTTTCCATGCGTTCCAACTCGACTATGCAATGTGTAACTCATTCTATTTACTATTTTCTTTAATGGCAGTGGTTGTTTTAAACTCGTTATTATCATCAAGTAAACCAGTTTATCTCAGTTTGATTTTAGGAAACTGACGGCGTAATTTTCGAAATCATAGAATTTTTGTTACAAATTTTAGAAGATAAAAATTGCATATAAGTTAGGCCATAAGGCCCTTCTTAATGACATAAAAGTAAATGGTACATGCTTTGACATTATTTTTTATGAAGAGAAGTCCTAAAAATACAATTTCTCTATTTCTCCATAATTTTGGAAATACCATAGATCTTTGAATAATTTAAAATACCAGTTAAATAACCACTAATTAATTTATTAAAAGCATCAAGTTCTAGTTTTATAACCTGATAATGTGTACAACTATATAAAATGACCTCCAACATGTTAACGATGATAATATAAAATTTAATAGGGTCATTTAAGTATTTCTAGTACTTATTTTATACATAGAAATTAATTTATCATTTATTTAACATAAAATAAATAGTAAATATAATTTAGCATTACTAAGAAAATTTTCATAAAATAATAAATATTATTTTCGAAATCAAAATATACTATAATAATTTAAAACATAGTTTAGGAATTATTAACAAATAAAACAAGTTTTTATTTAATTACATTTCTTATATGGGCTTGTAGTAAACCAAGCCCAATGCCAAATCCATGTGGCTTGTTGAGAGACTTGTTGGGCTGAGCATATTGGGCCCATAAGTCAATCCATTTAAAAATATATATAACTAATATGTAGATTAAAAGGGTTGAACCTCTAACCCCTAGGTTGGAAAACAACCTAATAACCATTCTTTCCGACTTAGTTTTACTTCTAAGTCACCAGAATTAAATACTTAACTAAATCAATCCATATACAAAAAATAACTACAACACAATATGCAGGCAACAAAGTTTGATACTTCAACCTCAATGTCATGGAACAGTACCCCAAACCATTCTGTCAACATAAATTCTACTTCTAAATCACCAGAATTAAATACATAACTACTACGAAAGTCAAGCTAATTTAAACAATGCATCGTCTTCTCCAAAATTTCTGAAACTCTGGCTAAGGCTGTGTTTGGCTGCGTTCTTATTTTAAGACTTCTTAAAGTCACTATATCTTTCTCATTACTTATCGGATTGCGACGAGTCCTATATGAAAGTTGCTCGATTTTTCGCAAGGATTCCAAAAATCTACATTATATATCCTGAATTTTAATTTAAAATTTCCAGATTTCTAAATCCATGGAAAATACAAAATTCCACTTCTGGGGGTCAAGAACTCAACCAATTAACAAGCTGTTTATAGGGGAACTTACTGGGATCATATACTTTCATTTCTAATTTACAGAATTAGTTTCCAGTAACATTTTTGGTACCGCTAATTTTGGACCTCCATGGCTATATATGCATATATAGGCGTCTATACATACTTTCGATACCCCCGGTTTGTGTGTAATGAAAAATACTATATTATGAGTGGGTTCGAGAGACTCACCGAGCGTTAGTTTGGACTGTGCGACTTGTCGAAAAAAGACGAAAATTCCGTAATATAAGCTTTCAAGCTTTAATGGCTATGAAGCTTCCACTTAGAGCTCCTGTGATGATATTTGTTGTATTTATACTTCTGTATTTCTTTCTCTTAAATTTCCAAAATATAAGAGGACTTTTGTGCTTGTGATTGAGGGAGAAGCTTTAGGTGGGTGTGTGTATATAATCCGAGAGAAAGAGATGAAGAGCTTGAGAATGAAAAAAAAGCTCTAAAGTGTAAGTCTGTAGGTGTATAAATTGTTTGCAAATGTGAGTGTGCTTCAAGTTTGTATGTGGATTGTGTTTAGAGCTCAAGGTATGAACATATATAAGCATAAAGAGGTTTTCAAGTTGCAAGCTTCAATCAGGGAGTTGCAATGATCAAACGAATATAACAGTTGTGTGACTAATGGCGTCAAATCAGAGAATTCAATTAGTTCATTTAATCCGTTTTGTTCAGTTAGTCCAGTTAGGTTGGTCCGGGTAGTCTAGGAAAATACTCCAAATAAATATTAGGGACCAAAAAATTTAGTCAATGTGATTAATATTTTATTACTAGTTTTAATACCAAATTATGGGGTAACTTAGGGGCGCAGTCTTAAGCATAATTAATTTAAATAAAATTACTAACGGTCACATAATTAATGTCATGTAATTATAGTAAATCAACATAAGTATTTTTAATTTATGGAATTAATACTACAATTAAAATAACACATAACAGCAAAGTATACATGACATTGTATTAATAACTAATAACCCCGAGTATTATTTAATAATTAGAATAATACCCCAACTTTAAATTAATCCATAGTAAATAAAGAAAACTGACATTTTATTTATTATTAGGGAAGTGAAAATACAGGTTGCTACATCTCTCCCCCCCTTAATAGACATTTCGTCCCGAGATCTAAGCTGACTAGTCTTGAAACAACTCCGAGTACTTAGTTTTCATTTCTGATTCCAATTCTCAAGATGCTTCATTCTCATCGTGATACTTCCACTGAACTTTCACTAGAGGAATATCTTTGTTCCGCAGCTTCTTCATGTTGTGATCCAGAATACATACAGGTCTTTCTCTGTAGGTGACATTCTCATGGATCTCTATGTCGTTGAAATCAATAGCGTGTGAAGGATCTCCCTTGTATTCCCTCAACATACTGATATGAAAGACATTATGTACCCAAACATCTTGGGCGGGAATGTGAGTCGATAGACTACTTTCCCAACACGTTCCAGTATCTCAAATGGTCCAATGAAACGAGGCGACAACTTACCCCTTTTTTGACCAAATCAAACTACTCCACGAATTGGTGAAACTTTCAAAAGTACGTGATCTCTGACAACGAACTCCTTATCCTTTCTATGCTTATCGGCGTAGCTCTTCTATCTACTCTGTGCAGCACGCATCATCTCTTTCACAACTATTATATTCTCGTTGGTTTCTCTAATCAAGTCTGGCCCTAACAGTTCTTTATCTCCAATCTTTGCCCAACAAAGCGGGGATCGACACGGTCGTCCATACAATGCTTCGAATGGAGCCATCCCTATACCTGAATGGTAACTATTGTTGTAAGCAAATTCGATCAACGGAAGATGTGTTTCCCATGAACTCTCAAAGTCTATAACACATGCCCTGAGCATATTCTCCATAACCTGATTGGTGCGTTCAGTCTGTCTATCGGTCTATGGTTGAAAAGCAGTACTTAAACTTAATGAAGTTCCCAAAGCTTCTTGAAGACTTTCCCAGAATCCTGAAGTAAACCGCGAATCGCGATCTGATACGATAGACACTGGTACTCCATGCATTCATACAACTTGTTGAATGTACATTCTACTCATCTTCTCCACTAGATAAGTCATGCTAGAAGCGATGAAGTGGGCAGATTTCATCAAACGATCCACAATTACCCAAATAACATCGTGGTGTTGTTGTGTTCGGGGCAATCCAACTACAAAATCCATTGTGATGTGTTCCCATTTCTAACTTAGAATAGGTAGGGGTTGCAGAAGTCCCAAGGGTCTTTGATGTTCGGCTTTCACTTGTTGACAAGTCAAACACTTAGACACAAACTCGGCTACGTCCCTTTTCATTCCTTCCCACCAGAAATTTCTCTTTAGATCCTTATACATTTTAGTTCCTCCTGGGTGAACTTTCAATCTAGACCTGTGTGCTTCTTCGAGAATATCCTTCCTTAGTCCATCTGTGTTGGTCACACATAATCTATTTCTGCACCGATGTGCTCCATCAGTCCCAATTTTCCATTCTTCTGGGTCCTTTGCTGACATCTTTCGAAACCATAGTTAAAGATTGGCATCTTTTTGTTGAGCTTCCAAAATTTGATTTATGAGTGTTGGTTGTACTACAAGTCATCCAAAGTGTTGCCCCTCACCCTCT
The DNA here is from genome assembly GCA_033977485.1 of Hydrangea macrophylla. Classification (NCBI taxonomy): domain Eukaryota; kingdom Viridiplantae; phylum Streptophyta; class Magnoliopsida; order Cornales; family Hydrangeaceae; genus Hydrangea; species Hydrangea macrophylla. The sequence goes on along the minus strand of CM066989.1, from coordinate 99,397,582 downwards.
GCAGAAACTTGAACATCGAATTCAACTATCGTTTCCAAGGCTTTCCATTCTCTAACCATTAGAGATGCAACTATACTTTGAGGTTTCTGACTTAAGGTGTCTGCGACTATGTTAGCTTTACCAGGGTGGTACTCTAATGTGAAGTCATAGTCCTTAATCAATTCCATCCATCGACGTTGCCTCATATTCAACTCTTTCTGAGTAAATAAATATTTTCAGACTCTTGTGATCGGAGAATAAATCAAACTTCTCTCCATATAGATAGTGTCTCCAGATCTTAAGAGAAAACACTACTACTGCCAATTCTAGATCGTGAGTTGGGTAGTTCAATTCATTCGGCTTCAACTGCCTTGAACCATAAGCAATAACCTTGCCGTCTTGCATAAGCACACATCCCAACCCTTGATACGATGCATCATTGAAAATAGAGAATTTCTCGCCATCTCTTGGTATTGCTAATACGGGTGCTGTGGTGAGTCGTTCTTTCAACTCTTGAAAGGCCTACTCACGCTTATCATTCCATTCGAACTTTGCATCCTTCTTAGTCAAACCAGTTAGAGGAGCTGCTATCTTCGAAAATCCTTCTACGAATCTTCGATAGTAACCCGCGAATCCAAGAAAACTCCTGACTTCTGTAGGATTGGTTGGTCGAGTCCAATTTGCAACATCATCAGTCTTTGATGAATCTATAGAGATGCCTTGTTGCGAGACCACATGCCCTAGAAATTTCACCTCTTATAGCCAAAACTCACACTTACTAAACTTCGCATATAGGTGATGATTCTGAAGTCTTTGCATTGCGATTCGCAAGTGTTGTTCGTGTTCCTCCTTGGTCTTTGAATAGATCAAGATGTCATCTATGAAGACAATGATGAATTGATCCAAGTAGGGCCTGAACACTCTGTTTATCAGATCCATGAACACTGCCAGGGCATTAGTTAATCCAAACAACATTACCAAAAACTCATAGTGACCATACCTCGTTCTGAAAGCTGTCTTGGGTACATCCTCAGGTCGTACGAGTAACTGATGGTATCCTGATCGTAGATCTATCTTAGAAAAAATTGTAGCTCCTTGCAATTGATCAAATAGATCATCTATTCGGGGTAGAGGATACTTGTTCTTGATGGTGACTTTGTTAGACTCTCTGTAGTCGATGCACAGTCGAAGCAATTCGTCCTTCTTCTTTACAAATAACACTGGTACTACCCAGGGTGATGTACTTGGACGTAAAAATCCCAGATCTTCAAGTTCTTGAACTTGTTTCTTTAGTTCCAACATTTCTGTAGGAGCCATTCTGTAAGGTGCCTTGGATATCAGGATAGTGTTAGGTACTAGATCGATGTAGAAATATATCTCTCTCTTAGGTAGTAACCCAGAGATATCCTAAAAAACATCCTCAAAGTCTCTGACTATGGGTATCGATGAGATAAACACTTCCGTACTGAGGTAATATACGTACATATGGAAGAATTTTGGCAGCAATAAAAGAGTGTGTGGCACCCGTGTCAAATAAGACTTTCACACGATAATTATAAAGTGTTAAAGTACCTTCCATGACTTGCTGCTCTGGCTGTTCTTCATATTGGGTTCCTTCATACCCAACTTCATCATAACCACCTTTTTCATATCCTGCGGCATCGAGAATGATTGCATTCAGTTGGGCCTGTCCCTGCTGACCATAGCTTCCTCCTTTGGGGTAATGACAACGTTGACTGATGTGACCAGTCGTGCCACAGTTATAGCACACCACATCCTGACGACCATTGTGCCTCGGTGCCTTATAGTCTCGAGACATGTGATCGGGTATACCACAATTAAAATAATTATTGGTACTCCCTCTTGCACTTGATTGTGGCTGAGTCTGATAGGGAGCTGGACGAGGTTTTCGATTTCAGTCAAAAGTCCTCTTATGACCTTAATTCTGATATGGTTGTCTGTTCCCAAAATTACCCTTCTGCGCTGGGTGAAATTCAAACTGCTTGCGGTTTGATCGCATGTCTTCTTCCAGCTCGGTGGCCAGTCCCACAAGAGATTCAAATGTCTTGTCCAAGTGCCCAATAGTCATACGACGAATAGGAGGTGCTAACCCTTAATTAAATTTTCGGATTTTTATTCCCTCTGTATCCACCATGTGTGGAGCAAATCGGGATAGCCTCTCGAACTGAGTCGTGTACTCTTGCATGGACTTGTTTCCTTGGATCAGGTCCATGAATTCCCGTTCACGCTTGTGCCTCCCGGTTGCCGGGAAATACTTCTCTAAGAATTTCTTCTTGAAAGTAGTCCATGTCATAACTTTGACAGCACCTTCTCCCATAGTGGCTTTGACAGCTTCCCACCAGTCTGCAGCAGCATATGTCAACTGAAATGTTGCAAGTCTCTTTTTCTCCTGATTAGTATAATCCATAGTTTTAAAGATATAATCCATCTGTCTCAGCCATTGTTCGAATTTCCATGGTTCAGCAGTACCAGCAAATTGTTCTGGTCGCAAGGCACGGAACCTCTCCAACCGTTTATCCCTTGTTTGACGGACTGACGGACTGGGACTTCATTCCTCTGATTGTTGCCATTCCTATTGTTGGCGGCATTTAGGTCTCCAATTCGTTCGATCCTCCGAACAAATGCCTCGAACATGCCGGTTGGATCGGCCGCTGGTGGTGCTCCTTCAATCGCATTGCGGTTTCTAGGACTTCTTCTTGCCATAGTTATAACTTAAATCCTGATAGTACAATAAGGTTAGCAATTTAGCAATTATAAGAAAGAATACAAGTATCAATACGAGGTTTCAAAAATATTCTATATATATCTTTCGTAAGCAGTTACACATATCATGTCAAGTTAATGCTTCTACATAGCCAAAAGATGAGATTTTTGGGACTAACAATTCAATGTACAAAATGTGGGAGTCATTGCCCCGTATGCATTCTAATGCTACTTATAATATTCGATAAGACAAAAAGAGGGACTACTTAATCCAATGTTTACAACATGCTTGCAAACATACAGCTAAACTTGCATACTGGGGGCCACGGGGCCTACGGCGCCAAACTCTGAAATGGTGCATCGGGTGGTCAGTACTACTCTCAGCATTAGACACTGGAGGTGGAGCACCATCCATGTCCATGGGGTCTACGGGTAGCATTGGGGGTGGTTCAGGTGCCTCAACGTCATGAAGCTCGAGCTCAAATCCGTCTAGGACTACCTCGACTCCTTCTAGCTCCATAGGGGCAGCTATAGCAGCCTCAGGTACAACTGCCACTGGAGCTACAGCTGGTAGTGGAGCAACCTGAAGTGATAGGTGCAATTGTACCATCTCCATCTCTACAGGTAGGTAGAGGTCAGGGGTAAGAATCCTTCTAATCCTCTCTTCTGCTATCATCCTATTGATCTGGGCCTGATAGAAAGCCTCTAACTGAACTCGGTGGAAATCCACCATCCCCTCGGTGTGAATGGATCTCCAAATACTGTTTTCCACGCTGACATTAGCCTGGAACTGAATCATGGTAAGATAGATCTCTAAGTCGTGCGGTGCTATCCCGTTAGGGCCAATCACATGTCCGCCAAAATCGTCGGGTACGAGATATGGGTCCATGCTGATAACCTGAGAAAAGCAAACTATCTTATATCAGAGCTAATCTTAAAACGTCTGGATGTCGGATCCTAAGTACAGAGGACTCTCGACTACGCCTATCCTTTTGTTATCATAACCTGTGTCTAGGCTTAAGCCTAATTTATACAAAACCTGGCTCGGATACCAAAAATCCTGTCACGCCCCGACGTAGAAAAATAAGAAAAAATTTTATCATTTCCGTTTTGGACCCGTAGGTCATGACAGTTGATGGATCGCTTGTCCTGTACTTAGCTTAACATGTACCAGAAAACAGAGTATATAGAGCAACAGGGAAGATAATATTAAACAGATTACAACTTCAAATAATATTACATTGTCCTTTAATAAAATATCCTTAAGGCACAAACGCCTTATTCAAATTAAAAACATTATCCATATCCTTACTACAACTTTATTTAAATTAGAAAAGTAACGTTGCAGGCTCTTCTAGCTGGCATAATCATATTGCCCTGCATAACCATTTCCTGAACATTTGGATGTCCAGGACAAAATAAAGTCATCAGCTAATGAAAGCCGAGTGAGTATAACGAAACACATAAGCAATGTATATAAAAGTACATTAACAGTTATTATAAATGTTTAGTACCTTAGGGTACGATTAATCCATTATTCCTAGTTATTGCATAATAACAATTAGTAACCGTTTGAGTAATGAGTATTTAAGACCATGTATGAACAATGAAGCCATCTCATCTCACTGACTCTTTTATCTCGAACACAATCTGTTGACTCATATGGTCCACCTAGAACCATCCGGCACAATGCCGTTAGTTTAGAAGGTCTGTCGATATGTCTGCCGTATTTAAGTTGGCCTGGACATACCTAGACATTCAAGGTTACAATAACATGTGGAATACTTTAATTAATCTACCATATTTGAAGCAGCCTGGAATAATTTAAAGCTACCACCAGACTGACCTACCGTATCAAAAGCGGCATGGGTTCAGCCTTCTTAATTAATCTACCGTATCTGCAGCGGCCTGGAATAATTAAGGCTATCACAAGACTCCGATTGACCTACCGTATCAAAAGCGGCCTGGGCTCAATCCTTCTTAATTAACCTACCGCATCTCAAGCGGTCTGGGATAATTAAGGTTACTCGTCCCGAGACATTCTCACAACATATATGCTGACCAACGACCCCTTTCCATACATGCCAACTCGACTATGCAATGTGTAACTCATTCTATTTACTATTTTCTTTAACATGGTAGTGGTTGTTTTAAACTCGTAATTATCATCAAGTAAGCCAATTTATCTCAGTTTGATTTTAGGAAACTGGTGGAGTAATTTTCGAAGTCATAGAATTTTTGTTACAAATTTTAGAAGATAAAAATTGCATATAAGTTTAGCCATAAGGCCCTTCTTAATGACATAAAAGTAAATGGTACATGCTTTGACATTATTTTTAATAAAGAGAAGTCCTAAAAATACAATTCCTCTATTTCTCCATAATTTTGAAAATACCATAGATCTTTGAATAATTTAGAATACCAATTAAATAACCACTAATTAATTTATTAAAAGCATCAAGTTCTAGTTTTATAATCTGATAATTTAAACAACTATATAAAATGACCTCCAACATGTTAACGATGATAATATAAAATTTAATAGGGTCATTTAAGTATTTCTAATACTTATTTTATATATAGAAATTAATTTATCATTTATTTAACATAAAATAAATAATAAATATAATTTAGCATTACTAAGAAAATTTTCATAAAATAAGAAATATTATTTAATATTATTTTTGAAATAAAAATATACTATAATAATTTAAAACATAGTTTAGGAATTATTAACAAATAAAACAAGTATTTTTTTAATTATATTTCTTATATGGGCTTGTAGTAAACCAAGCCCAATACCAAATCCATGTGGCTTGTTGAGAGACTTATTGGGCTGGGCACATTGGGCCCATAAGTCAATCCATGTAAAAAAAAAAAAATATAACTAATATGTAGATTATAAGGGTTGAACCCCTAACCTCTAGGTTGGAAAACAAACCAATAACCATTCTGTCCACCTTAGTTTTACTTCAAAATCACCAGAATTAAATACTTAACTAAGTCAATCCATATACAAAAAATAACTACAACACAATATGCAGGCAACAAAGGTTTGATCCTCCAACCTCAAAGTAAACAATACCCCAAACCATTCTATCAACGTAAATTCTACTTCTAAATCCCCAGAATTAAATACATAACTACTACGAAAGTCTGGCTAATTTAAACAATGCATCATCTTTTCCAAAATTTCTGAAACTCTGGCTAAGGCTGTAATTGGCTGCGTTCTTATTTTAAGACTTTTTAAAGTCACTATATCTTTCTCGTTACTTATTGAATTGCGACGAGTTCTATATGAAAGTTGCTCGATTTTTCGCAAGGATTCCAAAAATCTACATTATATATCCTGAATTTTTATTTAAAATTTTCAGATTTCTAAATCCATGGCAAATACAAAATTCCACTTTTGGGGGCCAAGAACTCAACCAATTAACAAGCTGTTTATAGGGGAACGTACTGGGATCATATACTTTCATTTCCAATTTACAGAATTAGTTTCCATTAACATTTTTTGTACCACTAATTTTGGACCTCCATGGCTATATATACATATATAGGCGTCTATACATACTTTTGATACCCCCGATTTGTGTGTAATGACAAATACTACATTATGAGTGGGTTCGAGAGACTCACCGAGCGTTAGTTTGGACTGTGCGACTTGCCGAAAAAAGACAGAAATTCCGTAATATAAGCTTTCAAGCTTTAATGGCTATGTAGTTTCCTCTTAGAGCTCCTGTGATCATCTTTGCTGTATTTATACTTCTATATTTCTTTCTCTTAAATTTCCAAAATATAAGAGGACTTCTGTGCTTGTGATTGAGGGAGAAGCTTTAGGTGGGTGTGTGTATATAATCCGAGAGAAAGAGATGAAGAGCTTGAGAATGAAAAAAAGCTCTAAAGTGTAAGTCTGCAGGTGTATAAATTGTTTGCAAATGTGAGTGTGCTTCAAGTTTGTATGTGGATTGTGTTTAGAGCTCAAGGTATGAACATGTATAAGCATAAAGAGGTTTGCAAGTTGCAAGCTTCAATCAGGGAGTTGCAATGATCAAACGAATATAACAGTTGTATGACCGATGGCGTCAAATCAGATAATTCAGTTAGTTCGTTTAATCCGTTTGGTTCAGTTAGTCCAATTAGGTTGGTCCGGGTAGTCTAGGAAAATACTCCAAATAAATATTAGGGACCAAAAAATGTAGTCAATGTGATTAATATTTTATTACTAGTTTTTTTACCAAATTATGAGGTAACTTAGGGGCGCAGTCTTAAGCATAATTAATTTAAATAAAATTACTAACGGTCACAAAATTAATGTCATGTAATTATAGTAAATCAACATAAGTATTTTTAATTTATGGAATTAATACTACAATTAAAATAACACATAACAGCAAAGTAACATGGCATTGCATTAACAACTAATAACACGAGTATTATTTAATAATTAGAATAATTCCCCAACTTTAAATTAATTTATAGTAAATAAAGAAAAATGACATTTTATTTATTATTAGGGAAGTGAAAATACAGGTTGCTACAATATTAGCACATGAATATGAAATATTCATTGCTTGTCACACCCCTCAACTAGCTTATTGCTAGTCCCTAGCAATGAAGTGAAAGAGAAATTGTTCTAAAAATTTTTTATTGAAAAGTAGGAGTAGACTAAGGAAAATCAAACCTAACTCACTGTCGCAGGAATCGCGATTGCTTTTAGCATATGCAACAAGCCGTTAAACCCCTAGGTTACCCCTAGTGGACGAGTGTTGTCTCGTTAGGGTTTGCAGTGAATATACCCACAAAATTCAATTTTAAATTTCAAAATATAAAAATAAAGATAGATTTTCCCCTTTTATAACAGTTAAGATCAAATTTGGTAAAAAAATGAAAATTTTAACTATGTAATAGTAAATGCAATACACACACATTCATAGTTTGTCAATAGCAATATTTTTTATACTATTTAAACTTATAGTGTGCTTGAAAAGTCAAGCAGCTGATCTTAACTTCAAAGTTTACATAACTAACAGCAGTAATAAAATTTATAGTTTTAACTCAAATCTCCCTACAATTTCACTCTTTTGATGAGAAACTCTCAGAAACCGGTGTAGAGAACATCTCACATGGTAGGAAAGCAAAGACAGGGAAATTGCTTTCATTTTGATGACTCAAAATATAGGCATTTGGAGTACAACAAGTCTCATGAAAAGATACTTAGCACTAGAAGAGCGATCTACCCTGGAGAACATCCTTATCACTTAAAATTAAAAATCAATTTCTTTTAAATCATTAAGACTTTGACTGGTATTGGATAGAAATTAAAATGATTAGGAGATTTGGTGTGTAATTGTTCTAAGCATGTGATTGGAGTGTTTGCGCAATTCATTTCAATCTCTTCTTTTTCTTCTCTCTTTTTTTTTTTTTTATCATTTGTATTGTCTCTCTCTCTCTCTCTCTCTCTCTCTAAACTACTCTCTTTCTTTACCACTTCTTTTTTTTTTCTTGCAATATCATTACAGTCCAATCACATACTTGGATATGGAAGTGAGGTTTGTACTCCCAGGTGGAGCAAGGTATGATTTGGAGAGAAGTGAGAATAAGGCAATATTAGGTGAAGGGAGGTACGTTTGAAAGAAAAGATGGCCTAAATCATTTTCAAAATAGAATGACTTTGTTCATTCAAGCAATTTAGAAGTTCTAAATTTGGTAAATCCTGAACGTTCTCTTCTAATGACCAATCAAAAATAATAAGGAGACTTTTCAACGAGTGATATGATAAAAAGAATGAGACTAAAAAGAACAGTAACCCTCATAAAGGAAGATTGGCACAAAAGCTCACATGGGTTAATTAGTTTATACTAATTTCCTTTTAATTGCATAGTTAATGTTTACTCATCCATTTATATTTAGCAAATATTCTCACACTGTTGCAATATTTAAAGTTTCAAGAGTTGTTAGCATTTGAAAGTAGTTAAACATGTGACAATGTGTTGTATGCTATTAACATACCCAAAATAACATTATCGTGTCAAATTTTATCCTATATAGAAGTAAAAGAAAAACTTCTGAAAAATCCTAAGCGCATCCATTATGTTGGATACATATATGGTGTGACTAGTATCCTCTGTACCTATACAAAAGAGGCTACGCAATCCAGAGCGTCCAAGTTGTCACTAGAGGTGTCAATCGGGTCAGGTTGGCCCCGCCTAGCTCGCCACAAGGCTCGGCCAGCTAGGCCCGGTTCACATACCCCGGGCCGGGGTGGACACCCATCCTTTCGTCTATGGCCTAGCCTAAAATGAAGAAAAAGCCCGGCCCGGCCCGAAGCCCACCACAGCCTAGTCCAAAAGTTGAAAAAAGACCGCTAGCCCGTCCAGTCCGGTCCGATGTCCGGCCTGCTAGGCCAGGGCCACCGGTCCGGGGCGGACACCCCACCTCCTCTCCCAAGCCCGACCCCGCCCGATGTTTGGTGAAGCCCGGCCCTGCCCGGTCCGAAGCCCGATTGGGGCCCGCTTTGACCGGGCCTGGCCCGTTTGACACCTCTAGTTGTCACGATCGCCCATCCACCTCTAGTAAAAGAGATGGGTTTAGAACCACTAGCAAGCTAAAACACCAACCACTAAGAGGCTAGGAGATAACTCTGACTTTACCTAGTTTTTCGCTTCCTCAATGGTCAATCACTGCACTAGACAATATCTAGTGACATTGAGATCACGCACCTTACTCTTATTGAACCAGCTAATGAAAGCTAGATGTGCACTTAGGATCATTTTAAAGTCTAGCCTGACTGAAAATTATTGAATGTACTGAAAATGAATTTTAAAAAAAATCAAAATAAAATGAGGGATGGGAAACCAAAGTTCATTTGGGTATCAAAGGATCCAGTCCTCTTTCTCAATCAAAATTTTCTTTTTCTTTGATTTGAATTGTCTTTTGTAACAGTAGTAAACTTTAATAGAAGTGTCACCATGAGAAATTAAACTAGGAAAATTTTCTCTATAACAATTCAAACACCATCCTAACCTTTTAGCTTTCCTTTTGATGGCATAAAGATTAGTGCCAGCAAAGGGTTTCTTCTGCTCAGAAACAAGTGAGCGACCCATTAACGTCTGGTCATAGACTGCCGAATCTATTTTTTATACTCTCAGTCAACAAGAGAGGCTAGACTACCCTCCTCTCCTTCCAACTATCAACCAAGATCTAATTAAAGAGAGCTTAGAGGGGATGGGTGGGAAAATTATTTAAAAACTATATTTATATTAAGAAATATATATATATATATATATTTAGAAACTAAAAAAAACTAATTTTTTTTTTCAAATTCTAAGAACTCCTTTTTTTATAATAAAAAAAAACCGAAAACTAGAAAAAAAAAACACTTCATGTTTCTCTCTTTCATTTTTTTTTCCTTTTATTTATTTATTTTTCCTTTTTTAAAGAGCAACGCAGTATTGCAATAACAAAAATTAGGAAAATAACAAGGTAAAGTTCAAAATACATAAGACCGGTAAGTAGCGCGTCTTCCATTTTTGTAGTTTAAAACTGAAATGGAGAAATATCACCTACCTCATAGAGATCTGAGAACTTAGTAGGGTCGTGGATCGAGTAATATTTTCAAGCGTCTTTGACGAGTACCTACAACTTATAAATTTCATTTTTTTTTTGTTATATAATGGTAAAATAATAATATAAAAATAAAAATATAGCAAGATCGGAATAATAAAAAATAAGCCAAAATTAATTTTTTTTCTTCTAAATTATAGATCTTACCTTTAGTGATCGATGGAGTGGATCTTGATTTTGGATTGAGGAAAACAAAGAAAATGTGAGAAATGAGAGAGAATGGGGGAGATTGACAGACTTGTAGAGAGTCGAAGAGAGAGGGTGAGATCGCCGCGAGAGGCAGAAGAAAAAGAAAGAAGAAAAGAGAGATGGGGAAAGTTTTTAGGGTTTAAAGCCCTATATATAGCCATTTTCTCATTTTCAGTGTAGCTCTCCCTAAAAAAAAATTATCATATATATATATTTTTATATTTAAATTTTTTTTTAAAAAAAAATAGTTTAAGAAATAAATATAAAACAAACAAACAGGTATTAATTGTGAAACTGTCAATCCAAATATTTATTAATTAACTTGGTAGAAATGATTTAAATGGTTTGGGAATATGCAAATCAACACTAGATCATACAACTTCTATGTTTTTGAAAAGTATTTGGCATTTTAGACCGCAGAGTAATTCTTTATTTGAAAATAATTTAAGAAATAAAGATAAAATAAACAAACATGTGTTAATCGTGAAACTAGTCTACAAACCCCCCACAACTGAGTTTGACATTGTCCTTAATGAGTGAAATAAGAAAAAGTAAGGAAAGTTAAAGATAACACATGTAATAAAAAGAAAACAAACAAAGAAAAAATAGAATAGTAATGAAAAAATTAACTCATATATATAAAATATGTGATTAAAATAGGAGTATAGGACTATGAAAACATAAATACTCTGATACACTATATCCTATACTAATTATGATCAAAGGAATGGACTCCAACTCAGGTTCAAATCCTTCAAAAAATGGCTTTAATCTATTTCCATTAACTTTAAATGTATTTCCATCTTTAGGGTCCTCAATCTCGATAGTTCCATAAGGATAAACATTTTTGACTACATACGGACCAGTCCATCGAGATTTCGTCTTTCCTCTAAAAAGATGTAGTCTTGAGTCATATAATAGAACTTTTTGCGCAGGGTAAATCTTTTGCGCAAAAGATTCTTATTATGATATATTTTAGTTCTTGCTTGACGAATTCGAGCATTATCATATGCATCTTTACGAATTTCTCAAGCTCACTTAATTGTAATTTTCTTAAAATTCCTCCCTCTTCAATATTAGAATTTAAAGTCCTAGTAGCCCAATATGCCTTATGTTCTAATTCTACTGGTAGGTGACAAGCTTTTCCATAGACAAGTCTATATAGAGACATCCCTAAATGGGTCTTTATAAGCAGTTTTGTATGCCCTTAAAGCATCTGTAAGTTTTGAAGACCAGTCTTTACGATTAGAATTCACAATTTTTTTTTCGAGAATATGCTTAATTTGACTATTAGCTAATTCATCTTGTCCATTTGTTTGTGGATGGTATGCAGTTGACACCTTATGGGTTACTCCATATTTTTTCATTAATTTTTCAAATGGCTTGTTACAGAAATAAGTTCCTTGATCACTTATTATTGCTTTTGGAGTTCCAAATCGAGAAAGCATATTATCTTTTAAAAATTCAATAACTGTACGATAATCATTCTTTCTTGTAGGAATATCATCTACCCATTTTGAAACATATTCGACTGGTAATAAAATATAGTCGTACTGGCAAAATGGAGGAAAAGGTCCCATAAAGTCAATGCTCCAACAATCAAAGATTTCAATTGTAATTGTAGGGGTCATTGGCATTTGATTTCTTTTTGTAATACTATCCAACATTTGGCAGCGGTTACAAGCCTTACAGTATAAATATGAATCTTTAATTATAGTGGGCCAATATAAACCGCTTTATAAAATTTTCATGGCAGTTACTTGGGATGAAAAATGTCCTCTACAAAAGGTCGAATGACACATGAAGAGTACATTTTCAATTTCTTCATTAGGAACACATTTTTTAATTACCTGATCGACACAATATTTAAACAAATATGGGTCATGAAAGTAGAAATGCCTAGCAATAGCTAGGAATCTCTATTTATCTGATGATGACCAATTGTTTGGTATTTTTCCAGTTACTATATAATTAACAAGATCAACATACCATAGTAGGGAAGTCACAGAAAATAATTGTTCATCAGGAAAAGAGTCTTGAATAGGTAAGAGTTCACTGGTATTGTCCTCACAGGTTAGGCGGGATAAGTGATCAGCTACCACATTTTCTATTCCTTTTTTGTCTTTCATTATTAAATTAAATTCTTGTAGTAGAAGTATTTACCTAATAAACCTAGGCTTAGTGTCTTTCTTTGAAAGGAGGTATTTAAGAGCTGAATGGTCAGTAAAATAGACAATAGGGGAACCAATCAAGTATTACCTAAATTTTTTAAGGGCAAATACTATGGCTAGCAATTCTTTTTCAGTAGTTGAGTAGTTTATTTGAGCCCTATCCAGAGTTCTACTAGCGTAGTATATAACTGATGGCTTTTTATTCTTTCTCTACCCTAGAATAGCTCTAATGGCAAAGTCGCTTGCATCACACATTAATTCAAATGGGAAGCTCCAATCAAGAAACTGCATAATAAGTGCAGTAGTGAGACACTCTTTTAATTGCTCCAAGGAGTTTTGACGTTCTTTAGTCCATTCAAAAGGTGTGTCTTTGGCCAAGAATTGACATAAAGGCCTAGAAATAGTACTAAATTTTTTTATGAATTGGCGATAAAAACCCACATGTCCTAATAATGAACAGATGTCTTTTACATTTGAGGGATTAGGTAAATTAGCGATAAGATCTGTTTTGGCTTTGTCTACCTGTATCCCATTTTCAGAAATAATATGTCCTATGACAATTCCTTTAGTGGCCATAAAATGACATTTTTCCCAATTTAAAACTAAACTCTTTTCTTCACATCTCTGGAGAACTTTTTGAAGACTGCTAAGGCAATCATCATAGGATTTGCCAAAAATTGAAAAATCATTCATAAAAACTTCTAAATTCTTTTCTACGATATCACTGAAAATACTTAGCATACACATTTGAAAGGTCGCAGGTGCGTTGCAAAGATCAAAGGGCATTCGATGATAGGCAAAAGTTCTAAATGTATATTTAAAAGTAGTTTTTTCCTAAAGAACTTCCTTCCTAACTACTTCCTGCATAATAGGATTAAGTCTTCTTTGCATATCTCTTGAGGTTTTAGCATTATCTTTAAGATATATATTGTGGGTGCATATTGAAGGGCTTATTCCTTATAAATACGCTATAGTTCAACCAATGGCACTTTTGTGCTTTTGAAGATTACTAATGAGTTTATTTTCTTGACTGAAGTCTAGAAGAGATGATATTATTATGTGATACGTATCATTACTACCAAGGAAAGCATATTTAAGCTCTTTAGGGAGTTCTTTTAATTCCAACTATAGAGTTTGTAAATTAGATGGAAGTGTTAATGTAGTCTTTGGTGGTAAAGATTCAAAATGTGTGGTCCACATTGTTTTTTGAATTATTTCTTCTGTTGAATCTTCATTAAAACATGCTTAACTTATAAGATGTTTTTGTAGATTATTACTGTCTAGCTTCTAAATAGAGCTATTAATAACAGATTCTACTGGATCATTATAACAAGTCAGTTAAAATATTCTCGTGATAGAGATGCAATAGCATGAACTTCTTCAATATTCTCATCTTCTTCTTGATGTTGTGGATTAGAAAAAACTTTAATATTCAAAGTCATATTTTCAAATACTACAGTCATCATACCACTACGAATTCGCATTGCGCTATCAATGGTAGCCAAGAAGGGCCTTCCAAAATGATTGGTATTTGTACATTAGTATCTAATACTGGTTTTGTATCAAGGATGACAAAATCTACTGGGAAATTAAATTTGTCAACTTTGACAAGAACATCTTCCAAAATTCCTTGCACATATTTTGTAGATATATCAGCAAGTTGTAGTACCATACGAGTAGGCTTTTGCTCACCTAATCCAAGCTATTGATAAATAGAATAAGGAAGCAAGTTCACACTAGCTCCTAAGCCAAGAAGTGTGTGATTGATTTTGTGATTTTTAATAATACACGATATTGTTAGTGTACTTGGATATTTAAATTTTGTTGGTAAATTATGTTCTACGAGGGAATTAACTTCTTCCACGAAGTCAGCTGAATAAGCATCATTTCTTACATTTTGCTTATGTTTGACAGTACATAAATCGTTTAAATTTTTTTGCATAAGTAGGTAATTGATTAATCGCATCTAAGAGAGGAATATTAATATGCATTTGTTTAAATAATTCTAAATATTCCTGATTCTTAGTATTTTGTGTTTTCAACATGTGGATAAAGAATTGGAGGAGAATATTCAGGAATTTCCTCTATTTCTTTTTCCACTATAAATCAGATGTTTCATTTTCTTGAGAAATTTGTTATTTTTCAAGGGTTTCAACTTCAACTTCATTAGCAATTTTATCTTCATCTATTTCTTCCTCAATTTCGAGCATATTATCATCCTTATTTGTTGGCTCAATTTCTTCTAAAGAAGGTAAAATTTCTTGTCCAAGAGCCTTACCACTTCTTAGTATAGTTACAGCTTTTACTTGTTCATGTTGACTTTTACCAGAAGTTGAGGGATCACCATGTGGTTGTCTCCTTAGATTAGGTTGTGGTTAGGCAGGAAAAATGCCTTTTCCTTTAGAATCGTGTTAATTATTAATCATATCCATAGATGTTTTTAGTTTTTCCATGATTTGTATTAATTGTTGCACCATAGACTATAAAGGTTCCTCTTGTACTTTCTTGTGTGGGGGGCACATAAACATTAGAATTTTGCTGTGTATTAGGATATGTATTTTTTGTTTATTGAAATTGAGGTGGAGGAGGTAAATATTGATTATTTTGAGAAGGTTACTATTGAGGTTAAAATTGCAAAATACCCTCTTTGGTATACATATGATTTGGAGGATTCAACCAATTTGACTGGTAGAATTACCATAGGAGTTTTGGAGACCCCTATAATTATTCACAACATTTATATCTGCTAGAGCAGCTTCTTGACAATGCGAACTGTTAGGATATTCATTCATAGGATGTCCTAACGTATGATAGTTATCACAAAGGTCTCTTTTCTTCTTAGGTGGATTTTTTTTCTACTATTATAGGTTCCACTTTATGTGCTAATTCTTCATATTTCAGTGTTAATTCATCTTCTGATTGTAATTGGTATAAACTTTTAGCTTTTTCTGCCCTACCAATTTCTTCTTTTTCCCACTGGGATAACACCCGTATTTGTGTTATTGCATTTCATTACATTGTCATGCATGATAATGTGATGTGTTGTGCATTTTGGCACATGTGTGGGTAAGTCTTGACTTACTTGTCAAATTGGCACATGTGTTAGAGAACCCTTTGAGACGGTGATGAATGAATTTTTTTATGTTGTGAAGTCTCTCTAAGTACGAGACATTCGTTGTAGAATACCTTAAATGTTTATCTGAAAATAAATATTTACCTATGTATTTCACTATCTGTATTATTATCTGGTTTAGATTATATTTCTGTTATTAATTTTAGTATCCTTGTAAGGATGAATTAACACACTATAGAATTGGTAGGCTAATTAGTAAGTTCGTAAAATCATGTGAGACTGCATTTTAGCAACCAAACAGAACATAGACGAAAACTTTTACGAATTTGAGATTTCATTAGTGAAGTCATAACTTGGACGTTTAAGATGTTTTGGGAGACAATTGGAAGATTGGAGAAACTCGCGGGGAGTTAAATATGAATTTCGAGAGTTGTGCCTATATATAGATAGAGATGAGATATTTTCATTTTATAAAGTTTTAACCTAAAAACTTTAGAGAGGCAAAAAAAGGGGGACTTGGAAGCTTCGATCTTCACAACGCCAAATGACGACCGTTCGTCCGTTTGCTTTTTCCCATATTTCATATTTGAACTCCTCGAGGTAGGAGCTTCGTTTTGGTATCCACTAGGACTTGTTTGGCTAAGTTTTTCAAAAATTCATTTTCTAGAATTTCATAAAAGATGATAATTGAACTTTTGATCGGTAGGAATCGTAGTAGACCGACTTCTATATGATCTTTGTGCTTGGATTTCCTTCGGAACGCATTTTAAGAGCGTTAATCAGAGGTGAATGATTCAACTATGTGTTTTGGAATGATTTCTTGACATGTATTCATGTTTTATATGAAAAGCATGTGTTAGTTCACAGCTATATATTGTGTAGTTCATATTGGGCATCTATATTGATAAGTAGGCCCAATTGTACAGTGAAATGTTTTGATTATGTTGAGAGCACGGTAAAGTGTCTTTGAGTATGTTGAGTTGCTATTTAGGTCAAAGGAGTACGTGTATCAAGCCATCATTGTGGAGTTGTTATAGGCATAAGGTCGCACGTGTGAAGAGAAAAAAATGTAGGCCTTACCTTTTCGCGTGGACTTATTGGCAAGGAGTCATGGATTAGGAGTATGGAACATACACATGGGATCTCCGGAGACTAATATAAAATGTAGAGATGTGAATGCGAGCATGTTTATCATTCATGTGCATGGTTGTTTTATTCACTAAGCATAATCTTAAACAAATTGAATATGTATGGTTATTCAAATAACCATTTCAGGTGTTAATACCGGCGAGGAATCGCAGAAGTGAGCACGTGGGTTTGGGAGTTCATTTAGGAGGCAACTCATCATGTACACCTCATAGTTTTGGTAATAGAAATGTTGTAATGAGATTTTACGATCTTTACTCTATGTTTAATTTGGAATCATAGGACGAATTCGTGACATTGTAATAGTTAGTAATCTGTTGTAACAATGTTTTTGTAATGTTATAACCCTGTTGGGATCACTTTAGTATGGGTTTGTAGTGTGTGTTTCATCCCTGAATAATTTTAGAAAGCTTTTAAACTTGAAATTTCTGTAGAATGTTGGCTACAGGGAAACTAGTTGACCGGACCAGGTCTAGTCGAATGGAACTCTTTGCCATTTAGTCACTGCATCAATTATTGGAAAAACAGTCAACTGGGTCTCCGAACACAATCAACTGGATGGTATTTCAAAAATTAGATCTTTTGCTCAGGCTGGGATTCAGTCAACCTGACATCAAGTAGAGTGTATGATTGTGATGATAATATTATTATCATTGTATAGATGCTGCATGGTTGCATTTGTTAATTGTGATGATGATCTGTGCACATGTATATATATCGTGGCATAGCATGCATGGTCTTTATTTATTATACTTATCAGGACAGAAACTTAAAACGTCATGACTGACCCAATAAGAGAGTTATCACCGCATTCGCGTATGGATCAGATAGTGAATATGGTGGGAAATTTTGTGCAAGCCATAAGTGAAGGAGATCATATGATTGTTGAAGCTCCACCGATTGAAGTTAGATATATTAATGCACCACCAATACCACGACCTCAACACACAATCGTGGAACAATTCCATAAGCGAAAACCGACTTTGTACCATGGGCAAGTTGACATTGACTTGACCGATCTTTAGATGATGGACATGGAAATACATTTTCGTACTATGATATGTACCGATGAGGAAAAAATTCTGTGCGCATCTAATGCATTGATGGGCGAAGCATTGGATTGGTAGAATAATGCGCTAGAGCAAGGGAAGCCAACTACGTGGGAGGCATTTAAGGATGAGTTCCACAAGCATTTTTTTTCGCAGTTTGTACATACTCAAAAACGTCAAGAGTTTACGAGTTTAGTCCAGGGAGACATGACTGTGAGTGAGTACGTTTCCCGCTATAATGATTTGTTGTATTTCGGAAAAACTACAGTTCCAACTAATGAGGATAAGGAATGGAAATTTGAGGAAGGGCTTAGGGAAAATATCCATAGCCATTTCGACATATTGCAACATCTAACCGTTTCTTTAGTTGAGAAAGTCGCCCGCATCGCCGAGAAAAGTGTCGATCGATATTGGCAAGGACAACAGGAAAAGATATCCAATGATAATAAGAGTAAAGAAAGCCATTCATGCAAAGTTCAGGATCGTATATGGGTAACCAAGGAGGGAGTACGTTCACCGGAGACTCGAGACTGTTGTGCCCAACATGTAACCTATGACACAAAGGGACTTGTTATCAATTGAGCACCTACTACCTTTGCAAGCAATTAAGGCACATATCCCAAAATTGTCCTATGAATACGAATATGACTGCACCGAACACAACCTCAAACACCAAGAGCTATGATCCAGAGATGAGAGGGAAATATTTTGAGTATGGCTAATTGGGACATATAGCAAGGAATTGTCCGAGTAAGAGATAACCGGGAATGAATATTGGGGCATCAAGTGTGTAAGCGGGTCAAGGATAGAACTAAGAGGGGATAAAGGGAAAGGAGTTGCGCAACAACAAGGGCAATATTTCCAACTCAGGCTGGGGAATACGGTTGATACAGTCATATCAGGTATTCTTCCTATTTGTGAGGGAAATGTTTTGAGTATGGCTAATTGGGACATATAGCAAGGAATTGTCCGAGTAAGAGATAACCGGGAATGAATATTGGGGCATCAAGTGTGCAAGCGGGTCAAGGATAGAACTAAGAGGGGATAAAGGGAAAGGAGTTGCGCAACAACATGGGCGATATTTCCAACTCAGGCTGGGGAATACGGTTGATACAGTCATATCAGGTATTCTTCCTATTTGTTCATATCCTGCACATACACTCATGGATTCTGGTTCAACTCATTCATTTATGTCCTGTGATTTTGTTAAGCATTTAACTATTAAGTCCAAACCATTAGGATATGACCTGTGCGATCATTGCCTGTTAGCGAACCATTAGTAACTTCTTCGATATTCAAGTCGTGTGAGATCAAGATAGGCGATAAGGTCTTGAGCATCGATTTGATTCCGTTGATAGTGAACTACTTTGATGTTATCTTGGGTATGGATTGGTTGTCGGTCAATCAAGCTAGAATTGATTGTGAGCAAAAATGGATAAATTTCCATCCGTCAGGTCAAGAAGAGTTTACTTTTTAGGGTAAAGGTGTGACCGTATTGCCATACTTGATATCAACAATTCAAGCTAGTAAGATGTTGAAGAAAGGTTGTTCGGGTTTCTTATATTCGATTGTTGACACACGAGTTCTTGGACCACTAGTAGAAGACATTCCAGTAGTTCAAGAATTTTTAGATGTCTTTCCCGATGAGTTACCCAACATATTGATTGAAAGGAGCTTGAGTTTATGATAAAAGTAGTACCAGTGTCACAACCGGTATCCAAAGCACCGTATCGAATGGCACCGATAGAATTAAAAGAATTGAAAATTCAGTTACAAGAGCTACTTGAGAAGGGTTTTATCCGATTGAGTGTTTTGCCATGGGGAGCTCCAGTCTTTTTTGTAAAGAAGAAGGATGAAATAATGCGTATGTGCATTGACTATCGAGAGTTGAATAAGTTGACTGTCAAGAACAAATATCCGTTGTTGAGAATAGATGACTTGTTTGATCAATTACAAGGAGCTCAGGCATTTTTGAAGATTGACTTAAGACCCAGTTATCACCAGTTGAAGGTTAAGGAGGAGGACATTGAGAAGATAGCATTTAGGACTAGATATGGTCACTTTAAATTTCAGGTTATGCCATTTGGAGTGACTAACGTGCCAGCCGCTTTCATGGACTTGATGAATCATGTTTTCAAGGACCATTTAGATTAGTTTGTCATTGTGTTTATAGATGACATATTAATCTATTCCAAGCGTGTTGAAGATCATGAACACCATTTGTGATTAGCCTTACCGACTAAGCGAGAAGAGATCGTTCAAAAAAATTAAAGAAGTGTGAGTTTTGGTTGACACAGATTGCTTTTCTTGGACATATAGTGTCGGCAAAAAGGGATTTCAGTAGATCCTCAAAAAATAGAAGTAGTTACCAATTAGGTGAGATCGACGAATGTGACAGAGATTCAAAGTTTTCTAGGATTAGCTGGATATTATTAGAGGTTTGTAAAAGACTTTTTACGTATTGCAATGTTGATGATGCAGTTAATGAGGAAAGACGTTGCTTTTGTATAGAGTTCAAAATGTAAGAAAAGTTTTCAAGAGTTGATTAGTGACGGCACCAATCTTAGCTGTTCCGATGGGGACTAAAGGGTTTATCATTTACAGTGATGCTTTATATAGAGGTTTAGGTTGCGTTCTTATGCAACGTGACAAGGTCATTGCATATGCGTCGAGACAACTTAGATTACACGAGAAGAACTATCTAACACATGATCTAGAATTAGCCGCTGTGATTTTTGCATTGAAGATTTGGCATTATTACTTGTACGGGGAGAAATGTGAGATACATATGGATCATAAGAGTTTAAAGTACTTATTCACGCAATGAGATTTGAATATGAGGCAAAGAAGATGGTTAGAGTTGATGAAGGACTATGATTTATCAATTCACTATCATCTGGGCAAGGCGAATATAGTCGCCGATGCTGTTAGTCATAAAGTACCAACCAACACGGCATTGGATGTGACTTCTCAGAGAGAATTGATTCGGATTATTTCCCATGTCCATGCTTATTACAACTCCCAACTAATGGTCAACAAAAAAAAAAGAAGAAAAAACAAGACAGAGCAAACAAAAAACCAAAGCATGAAGAAAAAAAATGAAACAAGGCATTGATTGCCTTGACAGTGACATATGCACGTATATGTAACAATTTGGAAATATTTCTTTTCATTCTCTCTCTCTCGCTCTGCAGATTAATTCAAATGGTGTCAGAAGAAAGATGGGCGAGTATTGAAAAAAAATAGCAAACCCTCACTTTCAGCATCCCTGTTCAATGACAAACTGGATGATGAATTTTCTCAGCAAAGTAGATGATTTTTGTCTATAAATAGACAGCCAAAGGAGAAGAAGCGTGGGATTCACACAAGACACAAGACATACAACAAACACGGTCACACAGCCAGAGAGAAAACCATACGAGGAATTCCATAGCCAAAGTTACAATATAGAAATGTAAGCTTTTCTTTTCTTTTTTAGTTCTAAAAGTTGTAAAGATTTTCTTTTTTGTAATTGATGATTTCATGTTCAAAAATTTCTGTAGTTATTTTCATCTACTGTATGAAAAATTAGTTTTTAGATTTTAGTGTTAGTAATGCTTTTAGTATAGTTGGTAGTTGTAGATGTTCCCTAAAATAGTTGAAACTCCAAATTTCCAGTTTTTGTAACAAAATTTCATTCACTGTACGACACAATTTCCAATTCAATTCTAGATTTCTTTCCTATGTAGTTGTTATAATCACCTATTAAAACTCCAAGCATACTATAACACCTCATCTTTTTCTAATATAAATATTCATTTATTTAATATGTTAATGAGACAACTTGAATTTTTATGTGTACTGATTGTGTGTATTTATATTTTATGGTCATTTATTTATCTGTGGTATTTATTTCAATTATTATTAATTACTGTGTAAAATTTTTTAGAGCTAAGTGGTAGAGTTAAGTTGTAAAAATTTAAGTTGAACAAGTTATAAGAGTTGATTTGTTTATTTTTGAGTAGTGCTTAGAGGCCTGTGAATGTGTTAAATTGTGTTTTTAACATTTAAATTAAGTACCCGGGGCATGAAAACCCTTTGGGCTAGCCATTTTAGTGGTTTGAATTGCATTCTGGGCTCATATGGGTCTCTTTTGTGAGCCCACAAGAAGAAAAACAGGATTTCTAGCATTTGTGTGTTTATGTTATATAATATATGTGTCATATATATGTATACATATTATTTAGGTGCCCTAGGGTTTAAAAAAAAGGAAAAAGATAAAGAAAGATAGCAGCCACCAAGAAGGAGAGAGAGAGAGAGAGAGAGAGAGAGAGAGAGAGAGAGAAGAGAAGAAGAAGAAGAAGAAGAAGAAGAAGAAGAAGAAGAAGAAGAAGAAGAAAGGAAGAGAAAGAAGGAGAAGAAAATAAAAGATCCTAGGATATCATTCATTACCAATCCAATCTAACTTGAAGATTTAAGAGGTGAGTTAAACTTTTGTTTTGAATATTTATATATATTTGAATATATATATATGTATTTGAATCCATGTGTAAACTAGGGTTTACAATGAAGATTGATTTTTGTGATCTTCTTGTTGTGGTTATGAATATGTGACTATTTTGATTAATCTAACTTTACGGTGGCTGAAAGTAAAAATAATTCATATAATATCATGGTTATTGAATTTTGAAATTCTGCCTGCTTAACCCGTGTAAAACGCAATTCTGCACGTGTTTTGTATAATGGTGTTTTTCCTGATTCTTCACCGTTTGGGCAGAAATTCATATTACGGTAACAGTTTTATGAAGGTTAAAATAAGTGTATTTGCTATATCACATTTTTTGTGTGATTTCGTGTTCGTTAATATGAATTAATTTTTTTGTACTTAGAGACATATGAGTTCTCATGTATAATTGAGCTTTGTGAAATTGTGACTGTGTGATTTTGTGTGGGTTATGAATATGTGTGAACATGTATCTGTTAATATGATTTTAATGGAAATTTGATTTGAGATATATGAATCTCTTATAAAGTTGAGTTTTGTGAAAAACGTGCATGTATGAACGTTAGAAAAGTGCTTAGAGTTCACCACTACTCCTTATGATTTTAGGCGGCGACTTCGTGGATGACCCGTCCTTGTGTGAGACTATGTGGATGACTTGTCTCGTCATTTTTAAGCCTTATACCCCGCTTGTTGGTCTATTTCATGTGTATTTAGACATTGTTTATTGACGTCAAGAACGTAAGGACTAGCCTTTCGGTATATACTCAAATTCCAGTGATACCCTATGAGAGTTGAGACCGAAATGGGAATTGGTATTACGTTAGGAGACACATGGGATATACGTGTAGGTTGAGACATGGGTGGGTGGCCGAGGTGGTGAACATAAGGTGTAATTGGATTGAATATTATGTGTTTTTTTTATTTGCAGCCGTACAATTGTAATGTGGTTTATTATTTTCAGTTATATGAAATTCTAGGAATTGGTAGACGTGTAGTTTCATGATTTTAAATAATTTCGGTGCTGTGCCTGTTAGCTGAAACGTAGTCTTTTATGTGTAATGTATCGTTTTTGAAAACGTAGTAATTTGATAATAATCTGGACCAGATTAGTAAATTGAATATTTTGGATACTTAGATTCATAGTTTGTGACTGTTTCCCGTAAAGTGAAGTAAAATGACGATTCGAACAACTTTCATGTTTTACACTTTTCCTAAAAACGTCATCTTGACACTGATTTTATCGATTTTCAGAATCTGCTAAACAACGTCCATATAAGAGCTGAAGTTTACACTTTTCTTGGAGATTTTATTCTGGACATTTTTTTTGTATTTTAAGTTTTGTCTAATTCTAGCTCTTTATTAGAGATAAATTTATTTTAATTAATAGCACCTTGTTATTGCTTTTATATTATTGTGTTAATTTCTATTTGTATAGGATAGTAGGCCAACTAATGATTTGCAGGTATTGGCCAACCATAGTTAAGAAATGTAAGTATTTAGTTGTTTTAATTTGGGCAAGAAACTGCTTGCCACCACATAAATGGAAACTATTCTATTGTCTACATAAGTATGTGGAACTATCTGTCTTGGCCAAAGAATGTTGTAGTGTGATTTGTAGTCTATGGGTTCTGTAATACCCTGTTATTTTATTTTCGCTTTCTATTCGAAAATATACCAGTTTTGGATTTGAGCAGTTTAATTTTTACTTGTGTGTGCGTGTAGAGGCGTGAACCTACCACATGGAATAATTTTCCCCATTGAGCTTGGAGCCCAAACAATCAGATTGTGCATTGTGTGTGCGTGTGTATACAAATTGTGTATGTGAAGCTTGTGCTTCACAAATACTTGGAGGCAAAGCAATTCATTGCTATTTATACACACCAACCTCTCATAACTCTCAGAACTCAACTGTCTCACTTTTCTGCCTCTCTAATTTCTCTCCCACTCTCGGCACTATTCACACATACACATATTATTATTCACATATTTAAACATTCAAGGATTTTGAATGCAACAAGCTTGGATCATTAGAATTCTCTGTATCTATTCGTACTTCTATTTTTGGGTAAGCTTCAATTATTTCAATTTCAGTTTATAGAAACTGTTAAGTGTAGGTATATATATACATATATCGTTAAGGGTCCGAAAATAGCGAGCAGAAACACTATCACAGAAACTCGATTTCTTTACATCAAATGAAAGGCCTCGATCCCACAAGTCTCCCTTTCGAATTTGAAAAGCTAATTCATAGTGGTTGCGATGAACGGTCGATTTAAAGTTTTGTCACCATTCGATTTTTCAATAAAATTGAGAACTACATTTGATTTCAATAAAAACCGATTTCATATTTGAAATTTACGCGGAAAAAGGAAGAGATTCATATATTGGAAGTCCTGTTTGGATTAAGTTTTCAAAATGGGTCAAAAACCAACCTTTGATTTCAAAACAGGGGAAAAAGAAGGAAGAAGACGACGCTATGACACCTCACGCGTGCGAGCGAGGGGTCGCGCAAGCGGCCCGCGCGTGCGACCAGGCATTTTTTTGAAAACCTTTTTAAATGGCCACGTGGCCCTTCTGAACATATCTCGCGCGAGCGACCTCGGGCAGTTTATTGAAAACTCCTATTTTCTTATACTTGAGCCAGTTTTGAGCTAAGGGACCTTGTACCCTAAGCTTTGAGAATTTTACCTTACCTTAATAATAGTTATACTTGTGCTTAGAAGTGTTATACCTCACTGATATACACGCATTATTGTATATCGAGATTTGTAACAGATTGAGCAGTTCCGGTTTCTGTTATGATTAATTATTCATTCTATCCTCGGTGAACACTAGTTCCGTATAACCCTCAATAAAGTTGTATAATATGTTTAACGGTATAATTACATGTTTAAGTGAATTAATATGTCTTATGTGTTTACTGGGGTGATTTCAGCATGTCTATTGTGTTGCTTTAATCGATAGCATGTTTTGATATGTAATTTATGAAATGTTGAATATGTCTTGATGCTTAGAGCTCACATATGTTACATAGCATTTCATAAGCATGAGCATGAACACGAAAATCACAAAAATGATTTTGGGATAAAAAACCTTAGAGTCTTTCAATTTTTAAAAAGGGAAGACCTTAGAGGCTTCCAGGTTTTGAAAAGGGAAGACCTTAGAGGCTTCCATGCATAAAACCCTCTAGGAGGGATTTTGTTTTGAAAAGTTAGAAATCCCGGATTTGTGGATAGGCGTGTGAGATGGGTATCACTAGGAACTCGAATTGCGGGATGTGCTACAAGAAACCCCCGTAACGTTGAAGGCTAGGCCTCAGTGTAATTCGTAAGGCCCAAAGTCCCGCACGTTTGAGGCTAGGCCTACATGGACGGGAAGCCCATGGTCCGGGTAATGATATTGTCGATTGAGGGTGAGTGTTTGAAAAGGCATGAAAATGGTTTTCATGCATTGACACTGGCATTCATTGCACTCACACATGTTATATAACAGATGTTATTGTGCAGTTATATGACTATACGAGCCTTTTTGGCTTATGGACTATTAAACCTTTCTTTCAGGTGATATAGATAAGGGCAAGGCCCCGAGACTTGACAATGCTTCCGCTATAGTTTGAAGACCCTGTATGTGGGGATTATCATTTAATTGATGTAATACAATTTGGTTTCAAAGAACCTATTATGTTTAAATTGGACAAATGTTAGTCCACCCGCTTTTAAATAAAGAGATAGCTTAACTCTGATTTTCCGCTACTTATATTGAAAACGTTTTGTTTCAAGAAAAGAATAATTTAAATGAAAACCAGTTTTCTGTTTTATAAATGCTTTCCAAATGATAAACATATATTTCAAGTAACCCTCAGAGTCTAGGACTCGGGGAGTTACAGAATGGTGTCAAAGCCTACTGTCACTGTTATCGTTGTACTTCCGCTATTAGCTGACACCCCGTCTCTGGGATGCGTGGTGGGGCAGGGCGTTATAGAATGGTATCAGAGCATAACCGGGGCGAATACTTTGGAACGCCAGGTTATGTGCTCTCATGTATAGTTTTGTTGACATGTTAGCCATATGAGTTGGTGAACGACATATGATTTGATATATGTTAACTTATTACTTGGTAACTTATGGTGTTAACTGTTTACCTATATGTTTGACATCTGCTTGTTTTGTTGAATACACTTTGTGATTAGATCATGTTGTGTGATTCGTTTACTCGATTTGATCTTGTCATAGATATGCCGCCGTGTTGTGAGAATCGCAGTTTTGAACTTGAGGCTGAGGAGCAGATTTGGCTGCTTCGGTCCCAATTAGAGGCCGAGGTCGAGGTCGTGCTCGAGTCCGTAGTCCAAGTAGAGGCCGTGGTCAAGGTCGTGGTCGTGGTCGTGGTCATGCCCCTGATGTTGTATTTGAATATGAAGCCTCCACAGGACCCGTTGATATTCCTGATGGACCACAAGGGTTATAGAATGTTGCCGATATAATTGCAAGGGGAGTCAGAGATGCTATGCCACCTCCTCCCCCTCGTGCTCCGAGAGGTGAGACAAATCCTGTTAGAGCACGGGAGCGGCTGATTACCAAAGATTTTGATGCTAGAAAGCCGCCACAATTCTCTGGTAGCTCTGACACAATGGCTGCAGAGGATTGGCTTCAGCATATCACGAAGATATTCAAATTCATTGATCTTCATGAGGATGCTCTCCGCATCAAGTTGGCTACATACTTATTTTCTGGAGAAGCTACCCATTGGTAGGATTACACTGTGAGTGTTCATCCACTTGCTGGCATGACTTGGAAGTCATTTAAGAGTCTTTTCCTTGATAACTACTTCCCAGAAGTACAGAGAGACGCAAAAAGGGCTGAAGTCTTTACCCTTCAACAAGGGGATGTGTCAGTGACAAAATATGCTACTATGTTTTCCACCTTAGCTCGTTTTACGCAAGAACAGTTGGTCAGTGATCATTTCAAGGCTACACGCTTTGCCTTTGGTCTGCAATCCTTTATTCGAAAAAGTTTGGCTAGCACGCCTATCACCACTTATGCTGATATTTTGACGAGAGCATTGGGTGTTGAAAGTGTGGATTTGGATCTAAAAAGGGCCAGGGAGATGATCACTCCAGCCAAGAGTACAGGTCAGTCTAAGAAAGCCAAGACAGAGACTAGGTCTCAATTTCAGTCCCAACCTCCTCAACAGCAACAGCAATAGAAATGATCCTATTCACAACAGAGATCATTTTATCGAAGTTCTCAACAATCGGGGTTACAGCGAGGTATGAATGCCGCTGGGGAGAAAGTTTGTCTCCGATGTGGTGATCCAAACCATTTCATCAAGTTTTGTCCTCAACCACCACCCAAGAAAACTCAGTCGATTGGTTCGACACCGTATTATGCACCATCTCAGGCAGTTTCCGCTCAGAGTGTGAAACCCTACCAGAACAGGGGGGAATCAGGGTAATTATCAGAGGATAGATAACCGTGGTGTTATTTAGCCACAACAACACCAAGAACCCTAAGGAAGAAATTTTGCTTTGCCTGTGTCATCTGCTTATCATGTTTCTGGAAATGCTGGACCTTCTGTGATTTGAGGTATTGTCCTGTTGTTTAACTCTTGGGCATCTATATTGTTTGACACTGGTGTATCACACTCATTCATCTCATCAGCATTCGTATTAGTATTGGGGTTAGAGATAGAATGCTTAGAGCATGTCTTATCTGTTGATACTCCAGTTGGAGGTATTATTCATTTGAATCATGTTTGCCGTAATTGTATGCTTTTGATAGCGGACCGACAGTTAAGTGTTGATTTGATTGTTATGCCGAATCTAGGATTTGATGTCATCCTAGGGATGGACTGGTTGGTCGAGTACCGGGATTTCATAGATTGTTTTAAGCGTTGGGTTACTCTTTTCACTCCTGAGGGAGACAGTTGTAGATTCAATGGCAATCAGTTGGATTTGCCGATACCTTCATTGATTTCACGGAGTAATTTATACTCTTCTCTTGGAACTCTGGCTAGTTTATTGGCCATGGAGAGGGGCACTTCTCATGTAGAATTGCCACCTATTGTTTGTGAATTTCCTAACGTCTTTCCAGAAGACTTATCGGGATTACCATATGTCCGTGCTATTGATTTTGCAATCGATCTTATGCCAGGCACTTCACCTATTTTCATTCAGCCATATCGTATGGCACCAGTAGAATTGAAGGAGTTGAAACTTCAGTTGAAAGATCTCCAGAGTAAGGGTTTTATTCGCCCGAGTGTATCCCCGTGGGGAGCTCCTGTTCTCTTTGTTAAGAAGAATGATGGAACGTTGAGATTGTGTATCGATTATCGAAAACTCAATCATGTGACGATCAAGAATAAGTATCCACTTCCTAGAATTGATGATTTGTTCGATCAACTCAAAGGTTCCACTTGTTTCTCCAAGATTGATCTGAGATCGGGTTATCATCAACTCCGTATTCGAGAGATAGACATCTCGAAGACAGCTTTTCGGTCCCGATATGGGCATTTCGAGTTTGTGGTTATGCCATTCGGATTGACCAATGCTCCAGCAGCATTTATGGATCTTATGCAGTGAGTATTTCACAATTACTTGGACAAGTTCGTAATTGTATTTATTGATAATATTCTTATCTACTCTTCCTCTAAGGAACTTCACGAGGAACACTTGAGAATTGTCCTACAATTATTGCGTACTCACCAACTGTTCGGTAATTTATCTAAATGTGATTTCTGGTTGATAGAAGTGAAATTTTTGGGACACGTCATCTCAAGAGATGGAGTGTCAGTTGATTCGTCAAAGATTGAAGCTGTTATGGATTGGCAGCCACCTAAGAACGTATTTGAGATACATAGTTTTTTGGGTTTAGCAGGCTATTATCGTCGATTTGTGAAGGACTTTTCTCGTATTGCTTCACCGTTGACTAAGCTTACGCGTAAAGGGGTGAAATTCATTTGGACTCAGGAGTGTGAGAAAGCTTTTCTGCTTTTAAAGACTCGATTAACTTCAGCACCGGTCTTGATTACTCCAGAGTGTGGTGTTGACTATGCAATTTATTGTGATGCTTCACTACTTGGTTTGGGGTGTGAGCTTATGCAAGACGGCAAAGTTGTTGCCTATGATTCTCGCCAATTGAAGCCTCATGAGCAGAACTATCCGACTCATGATTTAGAGCTTGCTGCCTTTGTGTTTGCTTTAAAGTCATGGCGTCATTACTTGTATGGGGAACAATTTGATGTCTTTTCAAACCACAAGAGCTTGAAGTATATCTTTACTCAACGAGATCTGAATCTTCGACAACGTCAATGGATGGAGTACTTAGAAGATTATGACTTCGAACTACAGTATCATCCAGGGAAGGCGAATGTAGTGGCTGATGCGCTGAGTCGCAAGTCAAGAAATTCCTTGGCTTGTCTGGCCATCCAGGAATGGAATATGCTTGATCAGATTAGAGAGTTTGAGGTATTTCTTTAAAGTCATGGCGTCATTACTTGTATGGGAAACTATTTGATGTCTTTTCAGACCACAAGAGCTTGAAGTATATCTTTACTCAATGAGATCTGAATCTTGGACAACGTCAATGGATGGAGTACTTAGAAGATTATGACTTCGAACTACAGTATCATCCAGGGAAGGCGAATGTAGTGGCTGATGCGCTGAGTCACAAGTCACGAAATTCCTTGGCTTATCTGGCCATTCAGGAATGGAATATGCTCGATTAGAGAGTTTGAGGTAGAGCCTGACGATTCTGAGGGTCGTGCTTCATTGTATTCTATCATGGCTTAACCATCAATCATTCAACAAGTGAAAGATGAGCAACAATCTGATCCTGTAGCATCTACTTTTCGTATGCGAATTCTTTGAGGTGATGTTATAGAAGGTTGGACTTTTGACTCTGAGCGTGGGTTGAAGTTCAAAGACCGTTTGTTTGTGCCATTGGCAGTTCGTGAACAAGTGATGAAGGAATTCCATCATTCACGATTAGCGGTGCATCCAGGAGGTAACAAGATGTACCATAATCTGCGACGTCAGTTTTGGTGGAAGGGCATGAAGTGCGATGTCGTTAAGTTTGTATCTCGTTGTTTGACTTGTCAACAAGTGAAAGCTGAACATCAGAGATCTGCAGAGTTATTGCAACCATTACTAGTTTCAGAGTGGAAATGGGAACATGTGACAATGGATTTAGTGACAGCGCTTCCTAGGTCACCATGCGGTCATGATGCCGTTTGGGTCATTATGGATCGTCTGACGAAGTCTACACATTTTCTAGGAATGCGTCTGACAGATTCAGTTGATGCCCTTAGTTGCTTATATATTCGAGAGATCATTCGGATACATGGAGTCCCTATTTCAATTGTGTCAGATCGAGATCTGCGATTTACTTCCTTGTTTTGGGAAGGTCTCCAGAAAGCTTTGGGGATAGAATTGAGATTGAGTACAGCTTTTCACCCTCAGACGGATGGTCAGTCAGAAAGTACTATACAGACTTTGGAAGATATGTTAAGAGCTTGTGTTATGGATTTCAAAGGTAGTTGGGAAGACCAACTATCATTGATCTAGTTTGCATATAACAATAGTTATCAAGCAAGTATTCAAATGGCACCGTTCGAAGCCCTTTATGGACGACCGTGTCGTTCTCTCGTATGTTGGATAGAGGTTGGAGAAGCGTCTCTGTTGGAACCAGATCTAGTAAGGAAAACTACTAAAAAGATAAAACTGATTCGTGCTAGAATACATACGGCTCAGAGCAGACAGAAAAGTTATGCTGATAAGAAGAGGAGACCGTTGTCCTTTGAAGTTGGGAATCATGTGTTTCTCAAAGTTTCACCTCATCGTGGTGTACTTTATTTTGGACAGGACAAGAAGCTTTAACCTCATTTCATTGAACCTTTCCAGATTTTGGAACGTGTGGGTGAAGTTGCCTATCGATTGGCTCTGCCTCCCCAGTTGGCAAAAGTTCATAGTGTATTTCATATCTCGCTGCTTCGAAAGTATGAACCTGATCCGTCTCATGTTTTAGATTGGACTAATTTACCATTAGAGCAAGATGCGTCCTATGAGGAGCAACTGGTAGAGATTCTGGAAGCTAAGGAGCATGTACTTCGTGGTAGAACTATTCATTTGGTTCGAATACTGTGACGACACCATGGTACTGAGGAGACTACTTGGGAGAGTGAGAAAGAGATGCGTGATCGATATCCGCAATTGTTCTCTTCATGAGTTATTTGTTTTATGATTCTGATTGTTATCACTGTGCGAATTTCGCAGACGAAATTTCATTTAAGGTGGGTAGGATGTAATACCTCGTTATTTAATTTTCGCTTTCTATTCGAAAATATACCAGTTTTGGATTTGAGCAGTTTAATTTTTACCTGTGTATGCATGTAGAGGTGTGAGCCTACCACATGGAATAATTTTCCCCATTGAGCTTGGAGCCCAAACAATCAAATTGTGCACTGTGTGTGCGTGTGTATACAAATTGTGTATGTGAAGCTTGTGCTTCACAAATACTTGGAGGCAAAGCAATTCATTGCTATTTATACACACCAACCTCTCATAACTCTCAGAACTCAACTGTCTCTCTTTTCTGCCTCTGTGGATATCACAATTTTTCCTACCCACAGCTTTTCTTTTAAAGTTCTTTTAAATTTCAAATTCAAAATAAATGAGTCGCCACTTAATTTTTAAAAGGAAAATTAAGAAACCATTTTAAAGCAACCGATCTTTTGCGAAACCAAAGATTAACCAGGTCCGGGGATTATGGAATGAGAAGGGAAGGAGCCCATCGGACTAAAACACCCCTTCTCATCCTATCTCGCGATAGGCCTTTACTCAACATCCTTTTAATTGAATTACTAATCTAAGAATGCCCTCAACTAATACATACATATACGTATACATTACACATACATGTCAAAATGGTGTAAAATTTCCAATTTACAAAATATCATTTAAAAGCCACGTAATTCAAGTAGCAAGCAATATGATATGCAATAAAGAACAAGAGAACTTACCCGGGATCCAGCCACGAATATTAAACGTGCAATGCATGCGATTAAATAAAACCTAAGAAAAGAGTCACTAATCCACATATATACATGTAAGGCAAAATCTTAATTCTAATGTGTCACGCATAAAGGTTGAAAAATCAATAAAATCAAGAAATAGGATAAACTAGAGAAGAGATGCGAAATTGTACCTCAAATGCGCTACAAAACAATGAGTTAGTCCACATGATATACAAAATGTAAAGTTGGATCTAAAATAATAATCCTAGACTTCTAGCTTAAATCTATAGAATATAGTTAAATCTAAAACAAATAAATCTTAACTACAAATGTCGATCCATACGGATGAATATGTCATGAGCAAGAATGAATTATGAAATACTCAATGGTTTGGTTCATTTAAACTTTGAATTCAAGCTTAACTAATCATTATTGAAATATGGTTTGAACCTTGACTAATCATGGAAAGTACAACTAAGCCATTACTCACAAGATTTGATGAAAACTAGTGCAGAATTCTGGAAATTGCTGAGAGCAGATCATAACTTTAAAAAATGAAAAGGCGTGGTTCCCGACGTTTGATCTTGATGAATTTTGGATACAAGATGCCTCTGTGTGTCTAGTTTTTAACCCAAAAAAGAAATCAAAGTTTCAACGGTTGGATCTCCGGGAATTGGACAAAAACCAGACATCACTCAGCATTCTACAACCTTATGTCCTGATTTTTTGCACGATTTTCAAAAAATATCAAAAATATCAGAAATGCTTTGTTCTTTTTAGGGTGACTTCCGAACACATTGATCTACTTACAAAAAAATATTTTGGGTCACAAACACTTTATTAAAGCATTGGTTTACTTATTTCAAAAGAGTGTTACTATGCTGAAACTTTGGACAGAGTGTAGTGTCCTTACAAAACTCACAACCAAACCACTTTAGACATGAAACCACCTTAAAACAAAAATTACAGTGGTAGAACATTGTGTTGTTGACACTTTCCGGTTGGTTTCACTTGATTTCGACGGTTAGATTTCGAACTAAAAATCTTTGATCAAAAACATTTTATGAACTCACTATTTTCATTTGTCAAGTTCAACTTCTATTTGTTAACTCCAACTATTGAACCATGAAGTTGGACTTAAACTAAACCACTTTCTCCTACCATTTGATGGTCATTGGAGATGAGGACATGACTATGCTCATGAGTCTCAAAGGAATTTAGAAAGGATTCCATGAAACATCAAGGTTTGGAGGATCCAAGTCATGAGTGTGGACTTGGATCCATCTATTTGCCTATGAAATGGAGTGATGAACAAACTTTGATTCCCATGTGAAGCACAAGCTTGCTTGGGATTCAAAAGATCATATCCAAGAGATTTCAAGAGAGATATTGAGAATCTCTAAGAGTCTCAAGAAGGAAGTATGATCAACAAAAGAAATGGAGCAAAGATAAATAAAAAGGTTTGAGGATTAAAAATTCAAGAAAAAGGAAGAATGTAAATAGACAACTTATGGTTAGAGGATCACCTCCAAACTATCCTCAAAGTTTCTCTCCTATGAAGATCTTCCAAACTCTTCTTCAAGTTCCCCCAAACTCTCTCTTTTCTTTCTCAAAAAATGTTAGTGTAGTGGTGGTTATCTCTCATGTATTGTGTTGTATCTCTCTTTTGAATTGTGTTGTATCTCTCCCTTGTGTATTGTGTCTCCTTAAGGAAGATCCTCTATCTTTTATAGACAAAATTACCAAGCTTTTCTCAGTGAAATCAGAGTAAAAGCAGGTGTAATCATCCCATTTGGTGGTACAATACGTACTTCCTGAAATTAGACAGACTGCTACCCAGGGCGGCAATCAAAAATCATTTGCGGCAGTCCGTGGATGCCGCCGCGGCACTCTGTGACTGCCGTCGCGGCACTCCGTGACTGCCGTGCGGCTCTCAGTGAGTGCCACGCCAAATTATTAATTGCCGTATTTTCGTCAACCTTACTTTATCAGTTTTTTGTTTTTATCCGCATACATATACGTATTGTACCACAAAATATGGACTTTAAAAGCAAACGGCAGTCAGAAAATGTCGGCGACACTCAGTAAATGCCGGGCCGGCATTCACTGGATGCCGTTCGGTACTCACTGAGTGCCGCTCGGCACTCACTGAGTGCCGCGGAATACTGCCGTGTGCCGTTTTCTATTGAACTTCCCTTTTTAGGTCTTTTCTTTCTTCCCTTTTTCTTAAAGAAACTTATTTTTGAAGATCTTTTCCGAAAATGGTGTTTTGTACTTGAATTCTCCTAAATACCTGGTATTTTCTTCTTTCTGTGAAATTTTATCGCGTTTGGAGAACTTTCTGCAGAGCGTGGAATACTTTGAATCTTTTCGGTCCTTATCATCATTGGACGTGGAGGTGACACTCTCCTAAATTCGACGGTCGGTCAAAATTGGGGTGTCTACAGCCTCTCTAATTTCTCTCTCACTCTCGGCACTATTCATATATACACATATTATTCATATATTTAAACATTCAAGGATTTTGAATGCAACAAGCTTGGATCATTGGAATTCTCTGTATCTCTTCGTACTTCTATTTTTGGGTAAGCTTCAATTATTTCAATTTCAGTTTATAGAAACTATTAAGTGTAGGTATATATATATACATATATCGTTAAGGGTCCGAAAATAGCGAGCAGAAAAACTATCACATAAACTCGATTTCTTTACATCAAATGAAAGGCCTCGATCCCATGAGGCTCCCTTTCAAATTTTAAAAGCTAATTCATAGCGGTTGCGACGAACGGTCGATTTAAAGATTTGTCACCATTTAGTTTTTCGATAAAATCGAGAACTACATTTGTTTTCAATAAAAACCAATTTCATATTTGAAATCTACGCGGAAAAAGGAAGAGATTCATATATTGGAAGACCTATTTGGATTAAGTTTTCAAAATGGTCAAAAACCAACCTTTGATTTCAAAACAAGGGAAAAAGTAGGAAGAAGACGACACTGTGACACCTCGCTTGCGCGACCTGCGCGAGCGAGGGGTCAAGCGAGCGGCCCGCGCGCGCGACCAGTTATTTTTCTGAAAACCTTTTTAAATGGCCACGTGACCCTTCTAAACAAATCTCGCACGAGCGGCCCGTGCGCGCGACCTCGGGCAGTTTGTTGAAAACTCCTATTTTTTTTATACTTGAGCCAATTTTTGAGCTAAGGGACCTTCTACCCTAAGCTTTGAGAATTGTACCTTACGTACCTTAATAATAGTTATACTTGTGCTTAGAAGTGTTATACCTCACTGATATACGTGCATTATTATATATCGAGATTTGTAATAGATTGAGCAGTTTCGATTTCTGTTCTGATTAATTATTCAGTCTATCCTCGGTGAATGGTAGTTCCGTATAACCCTCAATAAAGTTGTATAATATGTTTAACGGTATAATTACATGTTTAAGTGAATTAATATGTCTTATGTGTTTACTTGGGTGATTTCAGCATGTCTATTGTGTTGCTTTATTCGATAGCATGTTTTGATATGTAATTTATGAAATGTTGAATATGTCTTGATGCTTAAAGCTCACATATGTTACATAGCATTTGATAAGCATGAGCATGAACACGAAAATCACAAAAATGATTTTGGGATGAAAGACCTTAGAGGCTTTCAATTTTTAAAAAGGGAAAATCTTAGAGGTTTCCAAGTTTTGAAAAGGGAAGACCTTAGAGGCTTCCATGCATAAAACCCTCTAGGAGAGATTTTGTTTTGAAAAGTTAGAAATCCCGGATTTGTGGGTAGGCGTATGAGATGGGTACCACTAGGAACTCGAATTGCGGGATGTGCTGCAAGAAACCCCCGTAATGTTGAAGGCTAGGCCTCCGTGTAATTCGTAAGGCCCAAAGTCCCGCACGTTTAAAGCTAGGCCTACGTGGACGGGAAGCCCATGGTCTGGGTAATGATATTGACAATTGAGGGTGAGTGCTTGAAAAGGCATGAAAATGGTTTTCATGCATTGACACTGGCATTCATTGCACTCACGCATGTTATATAACAGATGTTATTGTGCAGTTATATGACTATACGAGCCTTTTTGGCTTATGGACTATTAAACCTTTCTTTCAGGTGATATAGATAAGGGCAAGGCCCCGAGACTTGACAATGCTTCCGCTATAGTTTGAAGACCCCGTATGTGGGGATTATCATTTAATTAATGTAATATAATTTGGTTTCAAAGAACCTATTATGTTTAAATTGGACAAATGTTAGTCCACCCGCTTTTAAATAAAGAGATAGCTTAACTCTGATTTTCCACTGCGTATATTGAAAACGTTTTGTTTCAAGAAAAGAATATTTTAAATGAAAACCAGTTTTTCTGTTTTATAAATGCTTTCCACATTATAAACATATATTACAAGTAACCCTCAGAGTCTAGGACTCGGGGAGTTACAGAATTGTGTCAAAGCCTAATGTCACTGTTATCGTTGTACTTCCGCTATTAGCTGACACCTCGTCGCCAGGACCCGTGGCGGGGCGGGGCGGGGCAGGGCGGGGTGTTACAGGTTCAAGTTGGATCCCTAAGACTTGTGGTTTGTTTAACTCATACCAGTCACGTGACTGACCCGAGTGTGTTATGCATTCGGGTGCGTTCTGTTTAAAACGTTTTCGGATGACATGTGCAGGATAGTATAGTTGGAGTTCATTGTGGAGCAGCCGATCGGTTTGTGAAGTTGAAGATATCCACTTTTTATTCTTTATTTATTATATGATACTCTTTTATTTAGTTGGCTTTGTGAGTCAAGGTTGAGAACTTGTATTAGGTGTAGTTATATTTTTGTTGTATTATTGGACTTTTGGGGACGTTTGTAGCAGATCTGACCTGATATAGTCTAGTGTTGAAATTGCTCCGTTTATTATTATAACCAGATAAATTTATTGTGATTCAA
This sequence comes from Hydrangea macrophylla, assembly GCA_033977485.1. Lineage (NCBI taxonomy): Eukaryota > Viridiplantae > Streptophyta > Magnoliopsida > Cornales > Hydrangeaceae > Hydrangea > Hydrangea macrophylla. The sequence continues at coordinate 99,360,204 of CM066989.1, read as the reverse complement.
TGAAGGAAAATTTTACTATTTCTATGTAAAGGGAAACATTTGGTTTTCATTTTGTAATAAATGAGAATGGAGAAAATTTGAAACGTGGATTTTTCTTGTAACATTTTTGGGAATATGAGTTTGATAATAAATGAGTCTTGTTTAAATAGAAATCATATGGTTTATGAAAGTAATTAAATTCAATGTTTCTTAAAGAGGTCTTTTAAATTTGGGTATGGGTTGTCACCCATGGATTTTTGGGCAGTTGAACTTGATTGAACATTTGGCTTTCCAAAAATTGGGGTGTGACATATACACACCCTATCCATATTCTATTCCCAAATTAGATTAGGATTTGGTTTGACCTTATTTATGTTCTTGGAGTTTATCCACTGTGACCCAGCAAGAATTCAAAGTCAAAGGTTTAGTATTTTATTTTTGGTTTAGTATTTCAATTTATTTATGTTTTATTAGCTTAGTTGTACTAAATTTTGTTATTTTGCAGATTTCAAGAATTCAATCCCAACTCATGTTAAGTGAAGAAAAAGCATATTAATATTAGTTTTCACTCTTACTTTGGTGTTATAATCTTAATCTTTTTTAAAAAATTATTTAGAAGACAGTTTCAATTCCAAAAATGGTAGGCAAAAACTTTAAAGGTTTAGTATTTTATTTTTGGTTTAGTATTTCAATTTATTTATGTTTTATTAGCTTAGTTGTACTAAATTTTGTTATTTTGCCGATTTCAAGAATTCAATCCCAACTCATGTTAAGTGAAGAAAAAGCATATTAATATTAGTTTTCACTCTTACTTTGGTGTTATAATCTTAATCTTTTTTAAAAAAATATTTAGAAGACAGTTTCAATTCCAAAAATGGTAGGCAAAAACTTTAAATGGGGATATGTAATAAAAACATAGAAATCACACTGTGCACTAATCTTAAATTGGCTGATTTATCTAGATGAGTTATTTTTCCATTTCTGGCCAAAAATATTTATAGTTTATGACTATTTAACATATTTATACACTATGGCTATATAGGACATTAAAAGATTACATATTTGAAATAAAAATTTAATTATATGAATTGTCAAGCTATGCCTTTTGTCATAAAAAAACACCTAGCATATACAAAATAATTTATTTAATAAAGTTTATATTTCAAGTATGTGTATATATATATAGTTCTATCCATTAATAGATAGGCAATCGTGTAGTGGCAGAGTGGTGGGGACTGAGCGCCAAATAACCCACATCCGCGGGCTTGAGTTCAAACCTGGCTACTGCCCGATGGCCTCTTAATTTTTTTTTAAAACTAAATGATGTCGTTTCATATCAAACCTGACACACTTGATATGACTTTAACTAGTATAAGTTAATTTTCAAATAAAACATCACTCTGTTTAAAAATGCTAAACCATTTCAAAAATACAAAAATGTGTGATCTAGTGTTGATTTGCATATCTCCAATCCATTTAAATCATTTCTTCAAAGTTAATTAATATTTCCTGTTTTTAGAAAACTTAGATTAAATATTTGTATTATTTTCATATTTCGCTATGATAAAATCCAAAAAATCATTTCACGTGAATCTAGATTTTATTTATTTTTCTTTCTTTTCTTGCTAGTATCTTAGTTAGTTTATTTTGTACTGTTAAAGTTTTTACCATAAACTACTAAAAAAATAGCTTTTAATTAGTTTTACTCCAAAATAAATAATAACTAGTAGTTTAGGAATAGCCCCAAAAATCTATCATATTTTATTTTCTTTTAGGGAGTAAATAGTTACTTTCTATCTTAAAAATCTTTTTACCATTCCCTGTGGGTTCTTGTGACACCCTGTCCTGCCACGAGTCCCGGCGACGGGGTGTCGGCTAGCGAAAGTACAACAATAAACCATAATAGTAGGCTTTGACACCTGTAGGTAGCTCCCCAAGTCCAAGACTCCGAGGGTTACATGTAATATACGTCGATCATTTGCAAAACATTTATAAAACAGAAATTTGGTTTTCACTTAAAATATTCTTTCTTGAAACAAGACGTTTTCATTATAAGCAGCGAAAATCAGAGTTAAGCTAACATTTTATTTAAAAACGGGTGGACTAATATTTGTCCAATTAAATCGTAACATGTTCTTTGAAACAAAATTTATTACATTATTTAAATTAAAAAATCCCATAAACGGGGCCTTCAAACAAAGCGGAAGCCATGGAGGCTCGTATAGTTATATGACCACACAATAACATCTGTTGCATAATATGCATGAGTGTAATGAATGCCAATGTTATGTATGAAATCCATTTTCATGTTTTTTCAAACAGTCACTCTTGATCGTCAATAGCATTACCCGGACCATGAGCTTCCCGTCCTCGGAGGCCTAGCCTTCAATGTGCGGGAATTTGGGCATTACGAATTACACGTACGGAGGCCTAACCTTCAACGTTACGGGGGTTTCTTGCAGCACATCCTGCAATGCGAGTTTCTAGTGGTACCCAAAATAAAATCTCTCCTAGAGGGTTTTATGCACGGAAGCCTCTAAGGTCTTCCCTTTTCAAAACGTATATGCCTCCAATTCTTCCCTTTTCAAAAATTGAAAGCCTCTAAGTTCTTTCATCCCAAAACCATTTCCATGATTTTCGTGTTCATGCTTATGCTTATGAAATGCTATGACATATGCGAGCTCTAAGTATCAAGACATGTTCAACATTTCATAAATCACATATCAAAACATGTTGTTGATTTAAAGCAACATAGTATACATGCTGAAATCACCCAAGTAAACACATAAAACATATCAATTCATGTAAACATGTAAGTACACGTTATACAACTTTATTGAGGATTATATGGAACTACCGTTCACCAAGGATAGACTTAATCACATAGAATAGAGTCCCGAAAAGCCCAAACTATTACAATCTATCATGTACAGTGATATAAGCACATTAGTGAGGTACAATACCTCTAAACACAAGTACAACTATAATTAAAATGAAGTACAACTCTATTAAAGCTTAAGGTACAAGACCCCTTAGCTCAATTCTGACTTAAGTACAAGAAAACAAGAGTTTTTACCAAACTGCCTTGGGTTGCTCGCGCGGGTCACTCGGGCGAATTCAATTCTGAAAAGCCACGTGGATATTTAAAACACTTTTCAAAATATGTCTGGTCACATGCGCGGGCCCCTAGTGCAGATCCTTGCTCAAACGAGTCGCGCGCGCGAGCCGCGAACCAGACTACCATTGTTGTCTTCTTCGTTGCTCTGTTACAAAAAATCATTTTTCAAACTTAATCAAACGGTACTTTCCAATATATGAAACTCTCCATTTTTCCGTGTACATTCCAAATACGAAATCGGTTTTTATTGAAATCAAACTTAGCTCTTGATTTTATCAAAAAATTGAATGGTGACAAAACTTAAAATCAACCGTTCGTCGCGACCGTAATGAATTAGCTTTTGAAATTCGAATAGAGCCTCGTGGGATCGAGACCTTTCATTTGATATAAAGTAATCAAGTTTTCATTACTGTTTTTATGCTGTCTATTTTCGGACCCTTAATGATATATATATATATATATATATGAATTCTAATATATTTACACCAATAGTTATATAAATTGAAATCAAAGCATAAGAGGTTACCCAAATTCCAAAGTCGAATTCAAAAGCTCTCTGGAATATATATATATATATATATGTATCTGACTATAAGTGTGTGTGTGTGTGTATATATGTAATAATATGTGTGTGTGTGTATAGTCGAGAGAGAGAGAAAGGGAGAGAGAGAGATGGCAGAGAGATAAAGAGTTGTGATGGATGAGAGATTTGTTGGGGGTGGGGGGGTGGGGTAGGTGTGTATATGTAGGACTAGTTTACTTGGTCCCCACTTACACACACATACAGAACACACGAACACAACGTGCACTAAATTTGTTTGGTCTCCAAGGAAAAACATGAGAGATCATTGTGTGTGTTGAGCTCACGCGATAAAACACACACGTATGTAAAAATTATATTGCCAACAATCCCAAAACTGGTATTATTCGAAAATAAAAAAAAAACACAAAAAATGGGGTTTTACGGTTCGACCTGGTCTTACTAGAACTTTATTACTTGTATGATCACCTACACTTAGGTGTTAATAAGAAAACGCGTTGGTAGGAAGTCGTCGAGTTTTTGGTGCAGTTGCCGGGGAATGGCTAAAATAAAAAAAGATAAATAAATAAAGTTAGCTCCAAAACTATTTTTCCCACTATATATACAAAATATATATAACTATTCTACCTTATAAATAATCTAATTTTTTAAAAAATATAATAAAATGAAAAATAATAATAAGAAAATTATAGATAATTTTTCTTTGATAAATATATATAAATATACATTCATAAGTATGTACGTGTCCATCTTCTAAAAAAAAGACATATATATATATACATATATAAACCTATCATCTATAAATATATATATATATATATATATATAACAAAAGAGTTTTTTTACTTAGCTATAAATAAAAATAATAATTTTTGTAAAACTTAGTTTTTTTTTTGACTTCATATGTCTTTAGGTACTATTGAAGCTTTATATCAAGTGCCATATAATTCTAATATTTCTAGTGTTTCATCTAGTATACAATTTCCTAAAATAATGGTTGAAATTGAAGGCATAGAATGAATAGCTGATGACGCTCATAGTGAACATGGGGATAATCTACCATAATTTATTTTACCAGAGTATGAACAATGTTCTTTACATGATCTACTTACTCCAGAACAAAATATCACTCCTTCTTGCATCACACTACGTAGACATACAGGAAGCTTTCACTTTAGACAAGGCATGATTCCACTCTTACCAACTTTCCATGGAATGGGGTCAGAACATGCTTATTTACATATTTGTGAATTTGAAGAAGGTTGTAGTACGTTCTCTGATCAAAGTTATCCTTTTGAGATTATCCGTCTCAATTTTTTTTTTTCATTTTTCTTTAAAAGATAAAGCTAAAACTTGGCTTTTCTCTCTCCGTCCTGGATCTATAACTTCATGGCATGATATGAATGAAACCTTTCTAAAAAAATTCTATCCAAAAAATTTAACTAATAGCATGATGCGTCAAATTAAACTTTTTACTCAAAAAGAAAAGGAACCATTCCCTGAAGTTTGGGAACGTTTTAAAGATCTCCTACTGGTTGGTCAACATCATGGATTTAAAAAATGGCATCTAATTATGAAGGATTAGAACCAAAATCAAAGAAATTTGTTGAAACTATGTGTCAAGGAGAATTTTTGAGTAAAACTACCAACAAAACTGAATCATACTTTTATTGCCTTTGCAAAAATGCTTCCCAGTGAGAAAAAGAAGAAATTGGTAGGGCGGAAAAGCTAAAAGTTTATACCAATTACAATCAGAAGATGAATTAACACTAAAATATGAAGAATTAGTACGTAAAGTGGAAGCTATAATAGTAGAAAAAAATAATCCATCTAAGAAGAAAAGAAATCTTTGTGATAACTGTCATACGTTAAGGTATTCTACGAATGAATGTCCGACAGTTCAAATTGTCAAGAAACTTCTGCAGTAGAGATAAATGCTGTGAATAATTATAGGGGTTCTCAAAACTCCTATGGTAATTCATACCAATCTAACTGGAGGAATCCTCTAAATCATATGTATACCAAAGAGGGTATTCTACAATTTTAACCTCAACACCAACCTCCTCAAAATAATCAATATTTACTTCCACCACCTCAATTTCAACAAACACAAAATACATATCCTAATACACAGCAAAATTCCAATGTTTATGTGCCTTCGCACAAGAATGTACAAGAGGAACCTTTATAGTCTATGATGCAACAACTAATACAAATCATGGGAAAACTACAAACATCTGTGGATAGGATTAATAATCAACACAATTCTAAAGAAAAAGGCATTTTTCCTACCCAACCACAACCTCATCCAAGGGGACAACTACAAGGTGATCCCTCAACTTCTGGTAATAGTCAACATGAACAAGCAAAAGTTGTAACTATCATAAGAAGTGGTAAGCCTATTGGACAAGAAATTTCACCTTCTTTAGAAGAAATTGAGCTTACTAATAAGGATGATAATATGCTAGAAATTGAGGAAGAAATAGATGAAGATAAAATTGCTAATGAAGTTAAAGTTGAAACCCTTGAAAAACAACAAATTTCTCAAGAAAATGAAACATCTGATTTACCAGTGGAAAAAGAAATAGAGGAAATTCTTGAATATTTTCCTCCAATTCCTTATCTACAACGTTTGAAAAATACCAAAATACTAAAAATCAGGAATATTTAGAATTATTTACACAAGTACATATTAATATTCCTCTCTTAGATGCAATTAATCAAGTACATGCTTATGCAAAATTTTAAAAAAGATTTATGTACTGACAAACGTAAGCAAAATGTAAGAAAGGAAACGTATTCCGCTAACTTCGTTGAATAAGTTAATTCAATCGTACATCATAATTTACCAACAAAATTTAAAGACCCATGTACACCAACAATATTGTGTATTATTGGAAATTACAAAATCAATCACGCACTCCTTGACTTAGGAGCTATTGTAAACTTGCTTCCTTATTCTGTTTATCAACAACTTGGATTTGGTGAGCTAAAGCCTAGTCGCATAGTATTACAACTTGCTAATAGATCTACAAAATATCTACGAGGAATTTTGGAAGATGTTCTTGTCAAAGTTGACAAATTTATTTTTCCAGTAGATTTTGTCATCCTTGATTCTGAACCAATATTAGATACTAATGTGCAAATACCAGTCATTTTTGGAAGGCCCTTCTTGGCTACCATTGATGCCACTATTCAAATCCGTAGTGGTATGATGACTGTAGTATTTGGAAATATAACTTTAAATATTAAAGATTTTTCTAATCCACAACATCAAGAAGAAGATGAGAATATTGAAGAAGTTCATGCTATTGAATCTCTATCATGGGAATATTTTAACTTGACTTGTTATAATGATCTAGTAGAATCTGTCATCAATAACTCTGTTCAAAAGCTAGACAGTGATAATCTACAAAAGCATCTTATGAGTTAAGTATGTTTTAATTAAGATTCAACAAAAGAAATAATTCAAGAAGCAATGTGGACCACGCATTTTGAACCTTTACCAACAAAGACTACATTAACACTTCCATCTAATTTACAAACTCCCTGGTTGGAATTAAAAGAACTCCCTAAAGAGCTTAAATATGCTTTCCTTGGTAGTAATGACACCTATCCTGTAATATTATCGTCTCTTTTAGACTCCAGTAAAGAAAATTAACTCATTAGTATGCTTCAGAAGCATAAAAGTGCCATTGGTTGGAGTATAGTAGATTTAAAAGAAATGAGCCCTTCAATATGTACTCACAATATATATCTTGAAGATAATGTTAAAACCTCAAAAGAAATGCAAAGAAGACTTAATCCTATTATGCATGAAGTAGTTAAGAAAGAAGTTCTCAAACTACTCGATATGGGCATTATATATTTAATATCTGATAGTTAATGGGTAAGTCTAACACAAGTTGCGTCAAAGAAAGCAGGAATTATAGTTCTGAATTCAGAGGTAGAATTAATTCCCACTTGTGTCATTGCTGGATGGCGTGTATGCATAGACGACAGAAAACTTAATACTGTAACCCATAAGGATTACTTTTCTTTACCTTTTATGGATCAAATGTTAGCAAGAATAGCGGGCCATAGGTATTACTGTTTTCTAGATGGTTATAGTGGTTACAATCAAATAGTGATCACACTAGAAGATTAGGAAAAAACTAATTTCACATGTCCATTTGGAACTTTTGCCTATCGCCGAATGCCTTTTTGTCTTTGCAACGTGCTTGTGACTTTTCAAAGGTGTATGCTAAGTATTTTCAAGGATATGATAGAAAAGAATTTAGAAGTTCTTATGGATGATTTTTCAATTTTTGGCAAATCCTATGATAATTGCCTTTGCAATCTTCAGAAAGTTCTCCAGAGATGTGAAGAAAAAAGTTTAGTTTTAAATTGGGAAAAATATCATTTTATGGTCACTAAAGAAATTGTCTTATGACATATTATTTCTGAAAATGGGATACATGTAAACAAAGTCAAAATAAATCTTATCGCTAATTTACCTACTCCCTCTATTGTAAATGACATCCATTCATTCTTAGGACATGCAGGTTTTTATCACCGATTCATAAAATATTTTAGTACTATTTTGAGGCCTTTATGTCAATTATTGGCCAAAGACACCTTTTGAATGGACTAAAGAACGTCAAAACTCCTTTGAGAAATTAAAAAGGCATCTCACTACTGCACATATTATGTAATCTCTTAATTGGATCTTACCATTTGAATTAATGTGTGATGCAAGCGACTTTGCCATTGGAACTGTCATAGGGCAGAGAAAGGATAAAAAGCTGTCAGTTATATACTATGCCAATAGAACTCTGGATAGTGATCAAATGAACTACTCAACTACTGAAAAAGAATTACTAGCAGTAATATTCGCCCTTAAAAAATTTAGGCAATACTTGATTGGTTCCCCTATTGTCTGTTTTACTGACCATTAAGCCCTAAAATACCTCTTTTTAAAGAAAGACACTAAGCCTAGGCTTATTAGGTGGATACTCCTACTACATGAATTTAATTTAATAGTTAAAGACTAAAAAGGAGTAGAAAATGTGGTAGCTGATCACTCATCCCCCCTCACTTTTGAGGACATTACCAGTGAACCCTTACCTATCCAAGACTCTTTCCCTGATGAACAGTTATTTTCTGTTACTTCCTTGCCATGGTATGTTGATCTTGTTAATTATTTAGTAACTTGAAAAATACCAAGCAATTGGTCATCATCAGAAGAAAAGAGATTCCTAGCTATTGCTAGGCATTTCTACTTTGATGACCCATATCTGTTTAAATATTGTGCCGATCAGGTAATTAGAAAATGTGTTCCTAATGAAGTAATCAAACATGTACTCTTCATGTGTCATTCATCCTTTTGTGGAGGACATTTTTCATCCCGAGTAATTGCCATGAAAATTTTACAAAGCAGTTTATATTGGCCCACTATATTTAAATATTCATATTTATACTGTAAGGCTTGTAACCGCTGCCACATGTTAGGTAGTATTACGAATAGAAATCAAATGCCAATGACCCCTATAATTACAGTTGAAATCTTTGATTGTTGGGGCATTGACTTTATGGGACCTTTTCCTCCATCTTGCCAATATAAATATATTTTATTAGCAGTTAAATATATTTCAAAATGGGTAGAAGATATTCCTATAAAAAACAATGATCACCGTACAGTTATTGCATTTTTAAAACATATTATCTTTTCTCAATTTGGAACTCCAAAAGCAGTAATAAGTGATCAAGGAACCCATTTCTGTAACAAGCCATTTGAAAAGTTAATGGAAGGATATTGTAATACCTGTAATTTTTATTTTTCTTTATAATATAGTTTCCAGTTCTAGACAGTAATTATAAATTTTCTACTATAATTAAATATTATTTTTTTCCATAATTATACCTGTGTTGGCCAACCATGTGTGTACCCTAAACCAACCCCCAAACAACAACTACAAATTGTTTGTGTGTATGTGCCGACTTGGGAAGGGAGATATAAGTGGTGAGGTGTGTTGTAGAGTGGTGAGTTGGGTGGGCTAGTGTGTAGGGTGTAGGTGTGAGGTGTGTAGTGCTTGAGTGTTGTGTGTGTATGTGGAGAGTGGTGAGTGGTCCACGTGTGTGTTGTGTTGTGTGGTGTGTATGTAGTATGAAATGTATATGCAGATTGTGGCGCGTGTGTGTGTGTGTGATGCATGGTTGTGTGTTTGGGTTATGTGTGTGTGTAATATATATATATATTTATTATATCTATTCAACCAATCCTCCCCTATAAATAGTGAACTCATTAGTTGTTAGGAAGGAAGGAAAAATAGAGAGGGAGGAGAAAGAAAAGAAAAGGGAAGCTTACTACCCCAAATCACACCGCGACCCCGAATCTACAGTGAGTTCCTAACTCACTTGGTATATCAGAGTTAATGTCCATGTTATTATTTTTCAATTATTATTATTAGTATTAGTATTCTAGAAATTCTTGTACTTAACATGTGGTGTCCCTAATCCAGGTCCGTGTTATAATTGCTATATTATAATTATTATAATTATTATTATTATGATTATTATTTTCTGCTTATTATTATTATTACGGTCTAAATTAACCTCATGATTAACATATGTACCCTAAACATATTAATGTCCGTTTTAATATTTTGTTAATAATAATGATATTATTATTGTTATCATTATCATTATGATTATTATTAAATTAATTAAACTTCAGGCTTTAATATGTTGTATCCCGAACATATTATTCCACTACTATTATTAATATTAGTGTTATTATTATTGTTAGCACTTTCCGGTTAAACTCATGTTAATATGTTGCACCCCGAACATATTATCTCCGTTATTATTATCATTATTATTATTATTATTATTATTATTATTATTATTGCTGCTCGTTATTATTATCAGTCCGGTTAACCTCATGCGTTAACGGGTGATACTACAGGCTTAGGGTCCTATACTTTATTTCAAGAATAAAATAGTAACTGTTCAATTAACTTGTACCCCGTGCATAACATATGATACATCTCACGTATGTAGAAGTCGGTGTCGTAACGTCAAATCGACGTGTACGGGTATAGGGTCGAACGGTCGTGGAGACCAAGTTCGTATGCATTTGGAAATATCTGTAGTCGACCGCGGAGGTCCGAAAGTTGATATGTTGTAAGTTGGTACTATCAAATGGAATTACATGATCGCATGCCGGTGATGATTGCTACTATGGCCACGGAGAGGCAAACACGATAGCAAAGTAACCATGTTGATAAGAATACATCGAGAAATGAATAAACACGGTTAGCCTGTAAGGCGAGATTACTACTGCGGTCGCGATGACCAACGAAAGTAAAGTAACCGTTTCGCAAATCGGCGACGATATTCATAAGGCAAGGTCCTGAGGACCTAGAGTACATGGTTAGCTTGTAAAGCGAGATTACTACTATGGCCACGGAGGGGCAGACAACGATAGTAAAGTAACCATAGCTCGACCCACTGGGCGAGTCACTCTAAGCCAACGGCGTTACACTGGTAATGTAACAAAGTCAAGTAAGTCGGATGTTAAGTCGAGTGAAGTCGAATATATCGATGATGCATAGTTTCACGCACGGTCTAATTATAATTCATTCAATCGTCGTAACCAGCCGTTGTGTACTTTTGGATACATATTTTATATTAGGAGTGTTCAGTTAGAATGCTCACTTAGCTTTTATTAAAGCTAACGGCATACTACGCCTTGGACATTCCCATGTCTAGACTATACAGGATATAATTGTCCGGAGGAGGACTATCTGGAAGGAGCCTACGAAGGGGAAGCCTACTATGCTGAAGGTCACGGCTATGCCAGTTAGAGGCGCGGCTTCAAGAAAGAAGACTTAGTTATTCTTTATAGACTTTTGTCCTTTCGTGCTAAGTTGTAAACGGCGTCTAACGCCTTAAGCTCTTTTGTTCTTTATCTTTTGATAACTACAAACTCTGATGTAATAGCTAGTAATCTATTGATATATATATATTCAGTTTGCACTCCCATTAAGTTACTCTTTTATTTATCTAGCATGTTTGTGGACAATCAGTTAATGTAACTAGTCATGGCTTACGGACCCAAAAAGGAAAATTTTATTTCCTGCTAATTTTTGCTGCTCCGGGGCGTGACAGATATGGTGTGACCCATAAGGTGTCGACTGTATACCATCCACAAACAAATGGACAAGCTGAATTAGCTAATAGCCAAATTAAGTATATTCTCAAAAAAACTGTGAATTCCAATCGCCAAGATTGGTCTTCAAAACATACAAATGCTTTATCGGCATATAGAATTGCTTATAAGACTCATTTGGGGAAGTTTCCATATAGACTTGTCTATGGAAAAACTTGTCACCTACTAGTAGAATTAGAACATAAGGCATATTGGGATACTAGGACTTTAAATTGTAATATTGAAGAGTGAGGAATTTTAAGAAAATTACAATTAAGTGAGCTTGAAGAAATTCGTAAAGATACATATAATAATGCCCGAATTCATCAAGCAAGAACTAAAATGTATCATAATAAGAATCTTTTCCGCAAAAGATTTACCTCCGCGCAAAAGTTCTATTATATGACTCCAGATTGCATCTTTTTAGAGGAAAGATAAAATCTCGATAGATTGGTCTATATATATTCAAAAATGTTTATGCTTATAGAACTATCGAGATTGAAGTCCCTAAAGATAGACATACATTTAAAGTTAATGGGCATAGATTAAAGCCATTTGTAGAAAGATTTGAACCTGAGTTGGAGTCCATTACTTTGGAGGACCTCAACTATAATGCTCCTTAATATCTTAAATCTTAATTAGTATAGGACATAGTGTGTCAGAGTATTTATGTTCGCATAGTCCTATACTCCTATTTTGATAACTTTTTATATATATGAGTTAATTTTGTCATTATGATTCAATCTTTTCTTTGTTGTTTCTTTTTATTATAGGTGTTATCTTTAACTCTTCCTTACTTTTTCTCATCTTACTAATTGAGGACAATATCAGACTCAGTTTGGGGGGGGGGGGGGGGAGACGATTTCACGATTAACACCTGTTTGTTTATTTTATCTTTATTTCTTAAATTATTTAGCTAAAAAAGTTTTAAAAAAAATTAAAAAAAATATGATAAGTTTTTTTTTATGAAGAGCTATATTGAAAAAAGAGAAGATGGCTATATATAGGACTTTAAAACCTAAAAACTTTCCCCATCTCTCTTCTTTCTTTTTCTTTTTCTTCTTCGTCTCGTGTCACTCTCTTCCTTTCTCTCTGACTCTTTGTAAACTCTCTGTCTCCCCCATTCTCTCTCGTTTCTCCCATTTTCTTTAATTTCCTTGATCCAAAATCAAGATCCACTCTATCGATCACTAAAGGTAAGATCTATAATCTAGAGAAAAGCTTGATTTTGATTTTATTTTTTATTATTTCGATTTTATTTAGTTTTTAATTTTTAGATTTTTATTTCTATCTTTTCCATTATATAACAAAAAAAATGAAATCCATAAGTTGTAGATACTCGTCAAAGAAGCTTGGATATACCACTCAACCCACGACCCTACCAAGTTCTTAGATCTCTGTGTGGCAGGTGATATTTCTCCATTTCAGTATTAAACTACATAAATGGACGACACGCTACTTACAGGTCTTATGTATTTTGAACTTTATCTTGTTATTTTCCTAATTTTTGTTATTGTAATTCTGCGTTGCCTTTAAAAAAATAGATAAAAGAAAAAAACGAGGGAGAAAAATGTAAATTTTCTTTTCTAGTTTTTTGTTTAAAAAAAAACAAAAAAAAAAAAAAAAAAAACAGTAGTTCTTAGAATTTGAAGAAAAAACATTTTAGTTTTTTTTAGTTTCTGAAAATATATATATTTCATAACATAAATATAGTTTTTAAATAATTTTCCCACCCACCACCTCTAAGCTCTCTTTAATTAGATCTTGGTTGATAGTTAGAAGGAGTGAAGGGTTGAGTCTAGGCTATCTTGTTGGCTGAGAGTATAAAAAATGGATCCGACAGTCGATGACCAGGCGTTAATGGGTCGCTCACTTGTTTCTGAGCAGAAGAAACCCTTTGCTGACAGTTGCCTTTATGCCATCAAAAGGAAAGCTAAAAGACTTCCCCAAATGAGTTTTATAAGCAGTTCTAATTATACTTTAAAAGAAGTTTAATAAGCTAAAAGACTTCACTAAAAGAAAAATGGTGTTTGAATTGTTATAGAGAAAAATGTCCTGGTTTAATTTCTCACAATAACACTTCTTTTAAATATACTGCTATTACAAAAGACAATTCAAATCAAAACAAAAGAAAATTTTGGTTAAGCAAGAGGACTGGATCCTTTGATACCCAAATGAACATTGGCTTCCCATCCCTCATTTTATTTTTAAAATTTATTTTCTGTCATAACTTGAAATTTTAATTAAGGGTAATTATATTTTAATTACTTATGTGCGAACCATTAATTAAATTGGTGTAGTATTTAATTTTACCTTAACTTGTGTCACTATATTTAATTATTTATTCATTTATTTAATTTTCTTTTCTTATTTTGTATCATTTTATTTTATTATAAAATTTTTTTTTTACTAGGGATAAAGTGGGTACATACTTTAAATTGGGTGTGTAGGGGTAGACCAAACATACACACACATGTACTACATATATCTACATCTCATTTAAATGCAAAGACCAAACAAAATAAATGTGGGCCCCACCCCATTTTAAAGAGCCGGCCATATCTCTCTCTCTCATTTCTAATTTTTTTTCCTTTTCTTCCTTTCTCTCTCTCCTCTTCTTCTTCTTCTTCTTCATCTATATCAAAATGGGTACACCAAAAACCTCCATAGCTCTTCACTTTCAAGCTCCAATAGGCCATTAATAAGTCATTTTTGTGAGATTTTCCATTTCACAAAATAGTCTTAGAATTCCATAAGCTTTCTAGTGATACCCACGAAATTCGTTTTGGTGACTCCTACCTTAGTTTTCCCAAATCACATAGAGCTTTCAAATCTTTCATCTTCAACCATGGAGTCCCCTTGAAGAATTACTACATGCAGTGAGTCCTTGGGCTTCCTAGGACTTCTCTTTTCATATTCTTGAAGCCATTTGGGGTCCTTTGCTTCTTTCTCAAATTTTTGGACATTTCCATTTATTTTGGAAAATCTCCACTAAGGTAGATATACATTGTTTCGATTTCATATGTTGTACTTGTCTAAATTGATTTGAGTTCATTTATATGTATTAATAGAGGATTTGGACTCATACATTAGAATTCCCCAAAGTTGTAATGTTGGAATTATTAAACCTTAATGTGATTTATATGCTTTAGTTGTGATTTTGGGGTGCTAAATGTAATTAGAGGAATGTTAGGATAATAAATTGAACCCATGCATTAGTTCTTCCCCAATGTTGTAAATTTAGAAATATATGCCAAATTGTAAATTACATGTATGGATTATACCAAACTTGATTATGTGGTGCTAGATATGCTTAGGATGCTCCCTTTATGTGTAAACACATGTTAGGACGTTAGTTTAGAAATTCTTGTTAGGAATGTTAAATTATGGAATTAAATTACATTCTTTGAAGTTCTTGATATCATGTCTAATGGACTAGAATTATTGCTTATATATTGTAGTGGATTATTCTTAAATCATTATCAACATCATATGCATTGAGGCCTAAACGGCAAGCATTACATGAACACGACATAAATGTTTTGTTTTGAAAAGAGAAAAACCCCATGCGAGGGAATTTTATTTAAGAAATCTGGACGTGGGTTGTGATGTGAGACAGGGAGAATGACCCTTAGAAACATTCAAACTCCAGCTATATTCGGTTGGCTCCCGGAAGTTGGTATGCTACACTCCATGCGTGGGTGGCTCATGGTCCGGTAATGAGAGAGGTGTGCACATATCATGCATAGCCTTGCGGCTTTAATCATTTCATTGTAGCCGTGGTGGCGACCCATTGCATCTCATTTCATTTTAGTCATTGATAGCATATAGAATTGTTACAATGTCTTCTACGAGCCGTCGTTCTCATAAAAACGACAAATCATTTTTCAGGTGAGCTTGATAAAGGCAAAGGGCATATGTGACCCGACGCATAGGCGTTGATACCTTTTGTCCTGTTTTGAAGACTCGTGCTTAGACATGTTTTTGGATAGCTCTCTTATAAATTTTAACTAGTTGGGGAAGTTTGTAATAGTCTAGTACTCTTAAAGAGAATGGTTGTATTATTTTTATTACAAACTTCTAAAGCTTGGACTTCCATATTTTATCATTTTGGGAAGCCTTGTTGTAATTGATGGACAAATGTTAGTCCTTGCCTTTTCTATTTGTTAAACTTAATTATGTTATGTAAATTATGTTTCTGAGACCGTAGAATCTCTTTTAAAGTTTTATGTATGTGTGTTGATTTAAATCCTTGCCGGATTCGTTTATGATTGGTTTTGTCCTTGCCGGACTCATTGTAATTGTATGAAATCCTTGCCGGATTCATTTATATTTGGTTTTGTCCCCTACCGGACTCATTATATTTGTATGAAATCCTTGCCGGATTTGTCCATTTTGTTTTTAAAGGAAATGTTTTAAAATCTCTCTCTCTCAACCTCTCCCTCTCCCATTCTTCCTCTCTTCATCTCTTTCACTCCTCGTTTTTAATAAATTTCGAGTAGATGAAGTTCTGTTTGGTCTAGACATGTGTTATATGTTGTTTAGGACTTGTTTAGTCTTGTACCAATGTTTAAACTTGAAAATTTGGTATAGTTGATAATGTTTCAAAATGCTGTCAAAATTTACTGTCAAGGAAAAACTGCTACTGTGATTTCAGTTTTCTGCCCAAACGGTGAGGAATTGGAAAAAATGTCATTAGACGAAAGTTGTGCAGAATTAAATTTTACAGGGACCATCACAAACAGAATGTGAAATGTTTAAAGATATAACTATATAGAGGTGTTTTAAAATTCTGCAACTATAAAAAAAATGCCCTTTTTCAAAGTTATTTTATTTTTCTCTCTCCTTGAAACTAGAACTTGTCCGGATAGTCTCTTAATTAAATCTTCTAGTGCTTCTATCTTGGTTGGACTCATTAGCATGTAAGTCCATTTAGGATTTACGTATTAGTGAGTCATCCTTGTGGGAATCCCCGTGGGTTTCCAAAGTCGCTTCCGCATTTTGTGTAAGGATTTTAAATTCTCTTCTTTCTATTTCTCTATCTTTTCTTTTCCCTCGCGCTTCGGTTTTCGGGGCGTGACAGATTGGTATCAGAACTAACCGGGTTTGAATACCTAGGGGCTATGGGAGTTTAATTTGGGCTTACTTGCAAATTGTTTTTATTTACTACCTGTCTAAGTTTTATTTGTACTTCCATTGTTCGCTTTAGAGATTGCATTGAGTATTGAGTGGCCTAGTGAGCATGCCAATATGTTGAATGCCTTCGGGACTATATGACTACATGTTAAATTTTCATGTTCTATGTGTTTACATTGGTCATGGTAATATAATCTTGATTCGATAAATGATTGAATTAGAGGTATAGTAGGATGTTAAAAATCTAATCCCTTGTTACCTCGTAGTTGTTTTCTACCTAGCTATGCCGCCACGCGTTAGAGGTCGTGCTAGAGGCCGACCTCCTAGCCGTGCTAGAGGTCGTGCTAGGGGCCGAAGTGGAGCCGCAGGTCGAGGGGCCCAGTCTTCCTCATCCGCTTCTGCTCCAGTTCCTACTACTGAATCTACTCCAACTTCTATACCTGAATCTACTCTAGGAGTTCCCGATGGAGCTCAGTTCTTTCGTGAGATGGCCGCTGCCATGAGGGATTTCACTCAAGCTGCCTAAGCAGCAAGGAATGATATACCACCACCACCGGTAGCTCCTGCCGGCGTGGCTCCTGTAGTGCCAGTTGTTCAGGGGGAACCGAGGGCACAATCGGCTATGAGAGAATTTGGTAGAAAGAATCCTCAAGTTTTCTCGGGAGAAACGGACCCTGTTCAAGCGGAGCTTTGGTTAAAGAGGATTACTCGTATCTTTGAACATCTCGGTATTGTCGAAGATAATCTCCATATAGATGCTGCTACATTTCAATTGGCGGGTTGAGCCCAAATCTGGTGGGAACTAGTTCTTACTACGCAAACTTTGGAGGGTATGTCTTGGAACACCTTTACCCAGCTATTCCTCGATAAGTATTTTCCACCAGTTGCTCGTAATTCCAAGAGAATTGAATTCCTCAATCTTCGTCAGGGTGAGATGTCTGTTACTGATTATGAAGCTCGTTTTGGGGACTTGGCTCGTTTTGCACCCGATATCACTGCCGACGATAAAATTAAGGCTAGGACTTTTGAGAATGGACTTCGTCAGGGACTTTGTGCAAAAGTTGTTGGATTCGAATTGGACTCCTATAGTAAAGTGGTTCAGAAAGCACTTGTGTTCGAGGAGGAGTATTTGAGTTCAAAGAAAGATAAGGAATTCCGTGCTCCATCAAAGGGTAATCAGTCAGGTTCATCAAGTGGACACCAATTCAAGAAGTAGAAGCAAGAGTATGTCCCTCAACATTCTACATATTCTTCTCCGATACCTATTCAAGCTCAGCCAGTTTCTCAGCTCCCACCTAAATCTCAGTCACATCAATCTCAGTCTCGTGGTTCTCATCGTTCTGGTCGTTCCCGTGGAGGGGGTAACTTCGGTCTGAGGAATTGTTACGATTGTGGTGACCCAAACCACATATTTAGAGAGTGTCCATTTAATCAGACAGCATCGCAGGCAGTCGTACCACCACAAGTTCGTCCACCTTTTTCGGGACCTTATCAGCAGAACTATAGGCCACCTCTTTTATCACCACCGTTAGTTCCTTCTGCTCAGAGCTTCAAGCCTAATGCTCCTGAAGGCCAGTACCATCATGTGGGACATCATGGAGGAGGACAGCAAGCCCCAAGGCCACCTCCTACTGTGTTCAACCTTGTTGCCGCCGCACCTTCCGTAGCTAACTCCGATGCTTCAGTTATTCGAGGTACGTTATTAGTGTTCAGTTCTAGAGCTTCTGTGCTTATTGATACCGGCGCATCATGTTCATTTATATCTTCATCTTGTGCATCATCCTTAGATTTAGAAGTGAGTCATTTAGCTTCTACACTTTTAGTCGATACTCCCGTTGGAGGTTTAGTTCCCTTGGATCGGGTATGTCGTGGTTGTGAACTTGTTCTTGCCGACAAGAACATCATTGTTGATTTAATCATTATAGACATGCTTAGTTTTGATGTAATTTTGGGTATGGACTGGTTAACTACCTACCGAGCTTTTATTGATTGTTTCAAGAGACGAGTCACTTTTGTATTACCTTCCGGGGACCTTGGTCGTTTTGAGGGTGACCGCTTAGACTTTCCGATGCGTTCACTTCACAGTTTGTGTAGGGAAAAGAATCAGAATGACTACCTTGCTAGTTTGTTTTTCGATGAAGATGAGCCAACTTTAATTGAATTTCCTCCGATTGTTAGTGAATACTCTGATGTTTTTCCTGAGGACTTACCTGGTTTGCCGCCTATCGGTGAGATTGAGTTTGCGATAGATCTAGTTTCCGGTACATCACCGATTTCAATTCCACCGTATCGTATGTCACCCACTGAATTGAAAGAATTAAAGACACAGTTAGAGGATTTACAACTTAAAGGTTTTATTCGCCCTAGTACTTCTCCTTGGGGAGCACCTGTCGTTTTCGTAAAGAAGAAAGATGGATCACTTCGATTGTGTATTGACTATCGTAAGCTAAACCACGTTACAATAAAGAACAAATATCTGCTTCCCAGAATTGATGATCTTTTTGACCAACTCTGTGGCTCAACTTGTTTTTCTAAGATTGACTTGAGGTCAGGTTATCATCAATTGCGAGTTCGCGACTGTGACATTCCTAAGACAGCTTTCCGTTCATGTTATGGTCATTTTGAGTTTCTTGTTATGCCATTCGGTTTAACGAATGCACCCGCCACTTTCATGGATTTGATGAACCGCATCTTTAGCCCATTCTTAGATAAGTTTGTGATTGTGTTTATAGATGACATATTAATCTATTCACCTTCTAGAGAAAAATATGAGGAACATCTCCGAATTGTATTAGAAGTCTTGAGAGGGCACCGTTTGTATGCAAAATTTTCTAAGTGTGAATTTTGGTTACCGGAAGTGAAGTTTCTTGGTCATGTTGTTTCGGGTGATGGGGTATCCGTTGATCCTTCTAAGATCGAAGCCGTCATGGGTTGGCAATCGCCAAAGAATGTATTTGAAGTCCGTAGTTTCTTGGGACTAGCGGGTTATTACCGTCGCTTCGTGGAGAACTTTTCTCGTTTAGCTATGCCTATGACTAAGCTTACTAGGAAGGGAGTGAAATTCATATGGGACGATTCTTGTGAAAATGCTTTCCAACAATTGAAAACCCGTTTGACTTCGGCACCTATCCATGTTATTCCCGAGCGTGGATTGAACTATACCGTTTATTGTGACGCTTCACTTGAAGGTTTGGGT
This sequence comes from Hydrangea macrophylla, assembly GCA_033977485.1. Classification (NCBI taxonomy): domain Eukaryota; kingdom Viridiplantae; phylum Streptophyta; class Magnoliopsida; order Cornales; family Hydrangeaceae; genus Hydrangea; species Hydrangea macrophylla. The sequence continues at coordinate 99,340,043 of CM066989.1, read as the reverse complement.
TGTGTATTAATGCAAGAGGGTAAAGTTATAGCTTATGGTTCGAGACAATTGAAACCTCACGAGAAAAATTACCCTACTCACGACTTAGAACTTGCCGCTGTTGTGTTTGCTTTAAAGAGTTGGAGACGCTACTTGTATGGTGAAAAATTTGAGGTATTTTCCGATCACAAGATCTTTAAATATATTTTTACTCAACGAGACCTTAACTTGAGGCAACGCCGTTGGATGGAGTATTTAGGAGATTATGACTTTGACTTGCAATATCATCCAGGTAAGGCTAATGTCGTGGCCGATGCCCTTAGTCGCAAACCCTGTGGCACTTTAGCCTATTTACCTATCCAAGAGTGGAGGATGTTTGAACACCTTGATGATTTTGAGATTTATTGCGCAGAAAATCCCGATCGAGCTACTTTGTTTACTTTGACCATTCAACCGTCACTTTTGAATCGAATTTTAGAGTTACAGAAATCCGATGATGAGACCATGTCCTTAAAGCCCCATATGCTCAATGGAGATTTGGAGAAGGGTTGGACTTTTGATGATGGTAGAGGTTTGAGGTTTCGAAATCGAGTCTTTGTTCCCGTAGATTGTCGAGAGGATGTTTTGAAAGAGTTTCATCATTCCCGCTTTGCCGTTCATCCGGGGGGTACGAAAATGTACCATGATTTACGTCGTCAGTATTGGTGGAATGGTTTGAAAAGAGCAGTTGTCGAGTTCGTCGCAAGTTGTCCAGTTTGTCAACAAGTAAAGGCCGAGCATCAGAGACCCGCAGGTTTGTTACAACCTCTCCCTATTCCCGAGTGGAAGTGGGAGCATATCACTATGGACATTGTTTCGGCACTTCCTAGGACCTTGCGTAAGCATTATGCTATTTGGGTCATTGTGGACCGTTTGACTAAATCGGCACATTTCTTACCAATTAAGGTAACTGACACCGTAGACACTCTTAGTATGATCTACATCCGAGAGATTGTGAGACTTCATGGTATCCCCGTTTCGATTGTATCAGATCTTGATTCAAAATTTGTATCTCACTTTTGACAGAGTTTGCAGAAAGCTTTGGGTACTCAACTTTTCTTAGCACAGCGTTCCATCCTCAGACAGATGGGCAATCCGAGCATACTATTCAAATCTTAGAGGACATGTTGAGAGCCAGTATTATGGAACTTGGTGGTAATTAGGAAGAACATTTACCATTGGCCGAGTTTACGTACAATAACAGTTATCAAGCTAGTATTCAGATGGCACCGTTTGAGGCATTGTATGGTCGCCCGTGTCGATCTCCTTTATGTTGGGGCGAGGTAGGTGAGACTATTCTTCATGGATCCGATATGGTTAGAGAGACGTCAGAAAAGATTAAAGTAATTCGTGAAAAGTTGATTTCAGCTCAGAGTCGTCAAAAATCTTATGCCGACCGTCACCGCCGGCCTTTGGAATTTGAAGTTGGTAATCACGTGTTTCTAAAGGTTTCGCCGCGTCGCGGATTACAACATTTTGGACAAAGCGGGAAATTAGTACCGCGGTTTGTGGGACCATTTGAGATTCTTGAAAGGGTTGGTGAAGTCGTGTATCGCTTAGCTCTTCCGCCTCAACTCTCGAGTGTTCACAATGTATTTCATGTTTCAATGCTTCATAGGTGTAACTCTGATCCACTCCGTCAGCATTACCCCGATCCATCGCATATCAAAGATTGGACCGAGTTGCCTCTTGGAGAAGACGCGTCGTATGAAGAGCAACCCATCCGTATCATTGAGAAGAAAGACCGTGTTTTACGAGGTAGGGTTATTCCATTGGTAAGAATTCAGTGGAATCATCATAACATTGCCGAGTCGACTTGGGAGGACGAGGATGAAGCTAGGAAGAGTTACCCTCACCTTTTCCCCGAGTAGAGTAAGTCTTTTTCACTTGTTAATATTAGTTAGTCAAGGTTTGAGCGAGTCGTTGCTCCCTTGTTCGCTTATTTGCTCCGAATTCCGGGGCGGAATTCTTTTAAGAGGGGTAGATTGTCATAATTTGAAATTTTAATTAAGGGTAATTATATTTTAATTACTTATGTGCGAACCATTAATTAAATTGGTGTAGTATTTAATTTTACCTTAACTTGTGTCACTATATTTAATTATTTATTCATTTATTTAATTTTCTTTTCTTATTTGGTATTATTTTATTTTATAATAAATTTTTTTTTTACTAGGGATAAAGTGGGTACATACTTTAAATTGGGTGTGTAGGGGTAGACCACACATACACACACATGTACTACATATATCTACATCTCATTTAAATGCAAAGACCAAACAAAACAAATGTGGGCCCCACCCCATTTTAAAGAACCGGCCATATCTCTCTCTCTCATTTCTATTTTTTTTTTCCTTTTCTTCCTTTCTCTCTCTCTCCTCTTCTTCTTCTTCATCTATATCAAAATGGGTACACCAAAAACCTCCATAGCTCTTCACTTTCAAGCTCCAATAGGCCATTAATAAGTCATTTTCGTGAGATTTTCCATTTCACAAAATAGTCTTAGAATTCCATAAGCTTTCTAGTGATACCCACGAAATTCGTTTTGGTGACCCCAACCTTAGTTTTCCCAAATCACATAGAACTTTCAAATCTTTCATCTTCAACCATGGAGTCCCCTTGAAGTATTACTACATGCAGTGAGTCCTTGGGCTTCCTAGGACTTCTCTTTACATATTCTTGAAGCCATTTGGGGTCATTTGCTTCTTTCTCAAATTTTTGGGCATTTCCATTTATTTTGGAAAATCTCCACTAAGGTAAATATACATTGTTTCGATTTCATATGTTGTACTTGTCTAAATTGATTTGAGTTCATTTATATGTATTAATAGAGGATTTGGACTCATGCATTAGAATTCCCCAAAGTTGTAATGTTGGAATTATTACACCTTAATGTGATTTATATGCTTTAGTTGTGATTTTGGGGTGCTAAATGTAATTAGAGGAATGTTAGGATAATAAATTGGACCCATGCATTTGTTCTTCCCCAATGTTGTAAATTTAGAAATATATGCCAAATTGTAAATTACATGTATGGATTTTACCAAACTTGATTATGTGGTGCTAGATATGCTAAGGATGCTCCCTTTATGTGTAAACACATGTTAGGACGTTAGTTTAGAAATTCTTGTTAGGAATGTTAAATTATGGAATTAAATTACATTCTTTGAAGTTCTTGATATCATGTCTTATGGACTAGAATTATTGCTTATATAATGTAGTGCATCATTCTTTAATCATTATCAACATCATATGCATTGAGGCCTAAACGGCAAGCATTACATGAACACGACATAAATGTTTTGTTTTGAAAAGAGAAAAACCCCATGCGAGGGAATTTTATTTAAGAAATCCGGACGTGGGTTGTGATGTGAGACAGGGAGAATGACCCTTAGAAACATTCAAACTCCAGCTATATTCGGTTGGCTCCCGGAAGTTGGTATGCTACACTCCATGCATGGGTGGCTCATGGTCCGGTAATGAGAGAGGTGTGCACATATCATGCATAGCCTTGCAGCTTTAATCATTTCATTGTAGCCGTGGTGGTGACCCGTTGCATCCCATTTCATTTTAGTCATGGATAGCATATAGAATTGCTACAATGTCTTCTACGAGCCGTCTTTCTCATAAAAACGACAAATCATTTTTCAGGTGAGCTTGATAAAGGCAAAAGGCATATGTGACCCGACGCATAGGCGTTGATACCTTTTGTCCTGTTTTGAAGACTCGTGCTTAGACATGTTTTTGGATAGCTCTCTTGTAAATTTTAACTAGTTGGGGAAGTTTGTAATAGTCTAGTACTCTTAAAGAGAATGGTTGTATTATTTTTATTACAAAACTTCTAAAGCTTGGACTTCCATATTTTATCATTATGGGAAGCCTTGTTGTAATTGATGGACAAATGTTAGTCCTTGCCTTTTCTACTTGTTAAACTTAATTATGTTATGTAAATTATGTTTCCGAGACTGTAGAATCTCTTTTAAAGTTTTATGTATGTGTGTTGATTTAAATCCTTGCCGGATTCGTTTATGATTGGTTTTGTCCTTGCCGGACTCATTGTAATTGTATGAAATCCTTGCCGGATTCATTTATATTTGGTTTTGTCCCCTACCGGACTCATTATATTTGTATGAAATCCTTTCCGGATTCGTCCATTTTGTTTTTAAAGGAAATGTTTTAAAATCTCTCTCTCAACCTCTCCCTCTCCCATTCTTCCTCTCTTCATCTCTTTCACTCCTCGTTTTTAATAAATTTCGAGTAGATGAAGTTACGTTTGGTCTAGACACGTGTTATATGTTGTTTAGGACTTGTTTAGTCTTGTACCAATGTTTAAATTTGAAAATTTGGCATAGTTGGTGATGTTTCAAAATGCTGTCAAAATTTACTGTCAAGGAAAAACAGCTACTGTGATTTTAGTTTTCTGCCCAAACGATGAGGAATTGGAAAACATGTCATTAGACAAAACTTGTGTAGAATTAAATTTTACAGGGACTTACGTGGACATAATGTGAAATTTGTAAAGATATAATCATATAGAGGTGTTTTACAATTCTGCAACTATCAAAAAAATGCCCTTTTTCAAAGTTATTGTATTTTTCTTTCTCTCCTTGAAACTGGAACTTGTCCGGATAGTCTCTTAATTAAATCTTCTAGTGCTTCTATCTTGGTTGGACTCATTAGCATGTAAGTCCATTTAGGATTTACGTATTAGTGAGTCATCCTTGTGGGAATCCCCGTGGGTTTATAAAGTCGCTTCCGCATTTTGTGTAAGGATTTTAAATTCTCTTCTTTCTATTTCTCTATCTTTTCTTTTCCGTCGCGCTTCGGTTTTCGGGGCGTGACATTTTCAGCACATTCAATAATTTTCAGTCAGGTTAGACTTTAAAATGATCCTACGTGTACATTCGGTTTTCATTAGTTAATTCGATAGGAGTAATTTTCATGATCCCAATGTCACCAGATATGTCTAGTGCAGTGATTGACCCTAGACGAAGCAAAAAACTAGGTAATGCCAGAGTTATCTCCTAGCCTCTTACTGCTGTTTTAGCTTGCTAGTGGTTCTAAACCCATCTCTTTTACTAGATGTGGACGGGCGATCGTGACAACTTGGACATTCCGGATTGTGTAGCCTCTTTTGTATAGGTGCAGAGGATACTAGTCGCACCATTTATGTATCCAACCTAGTGGATGCGCTTAGATTTTTTCAGAAGCTTTCCTTTTACATCTATATAGGATAAATTTGACACATTAATGTTATTTTGGGTATGTTAATAGCATAAAACACATTGTCACATATTTAACTACTTTCAAATGCTAGAAAATTTTTAACTTTAAAAATTTTGACAGTGTGAAAATATTTACTGAATCTAAATGGATGAGTAAACATAAACTATGCAGCTTAAAGACAAGTAGTGGAAACTATTTAACCCATGTGAGTTTTTGTGACAATCTTTCTTTCTGAGGGATACTATTCCTTTTAGTCTCATTCTTTTTGTTATATCACTCGTTGAAAGTATCATTATTATTTTTTACTTCTCATTAGAAGAGAATGTTTCAGATTTATGAAATTTTGAACTTCTAAATTGCTTGAATGAACAAAGTTAATCTATTTTGAAAATGATTTAGGCCATCTTTTCTTTCAAACGCACCTCCCTTCACCTAATATTGCCTTATTTTCAGTTCTCTCCAAATAATGTCTTATTCCACCTGGGAGTACAAACCTTACTTCTATATCCATGTATGTGATTGGATTGTAATGATATTACAAGAAAAAAAAAATGGTAAAGAAAGAAAGGAGTAGTTTTTAGGGAAAAAAAAATAAAAGAGACGATACAAATGATAAAAAGAGAGAAGAAAAAGAAGAGATTGGAATCAATTGCGCAAACACTCCAATCACATGCCTATAATTAATACACCTCAAATCTCCTATTCTCTATGGTAGATCGCTCTTTTAGTGCTAAGTATCCTTTCATGATACTTACTGTACCCTACATTCCTATATATTGAGTCATCAAAATGGAAGCAACTTCCCTGTCTTTGCTTTCCTACCATGTGAGATGTTCTCTACACTGGTTTCTGAGAGTTTCTCATTAAAAGAGTGAAATTCCAATGAGATTTGAGTTAAAACTACAAGTTTTATGATTGTTGTTAGTTATGTAAACTTTGAAGTTAAGATCAGCTGCTTGACTTTTCAAGCACACACTGTAAGTTTAAAGTGTATAAAAAATTACTGCCATTGACAAACTGTGAGTGTGTGTGTTGCATTACTATTACATACTTGAAAATTTCATTTTATTGCCAAATTTAATCCTATCTGTTGTAATAGGAAAAAACCTACCTTTATTTTTACATTTTGAAATTTAAAATTGAATTTTGTGGGTATATTCACTATAAACCTTCACGAGACAACACTTGTCCACTAAGGGCAACCTAGGGGTTTAACGGCTTGTTGCATATGCTAAAAGCAATCGCGATTCCTGCGAAAATGAGTTAGGTTTTATTTTCCTTAGTCTACTCCTACTTTTAAAAACTTTTAGAACAATTTCTTTCACTTCATTGCTAGGGACAAGCAATAAGCTAGTTGACGGGTGTGACAAACAATGAATATTGCATATTAATGTGCCAATATAATAGATATAGTGCTCATTTAATCTCCAAATCCCTAGTATTACATGCATTTTGGAATTAATATGATTTAATGATGATGTCACTCAAATGTGTGTAATTATGTGCTTTTACATATTTTATATGCTTAGGTAAAAATGGAGTTGAAATAATGCAGTAAAAGGAAGAAAAGAAGCAGCAAACACATGGGATTATCTCCCATGTCCACGCTTATTACAACTCCCAACTAATGGTCAACAAAAAAAAAAGAAGAAAAAAACAAGACAGAGCAAACAAAAAAATCAAACCATAAAGAAAAAATGAAACAAGGCATTGAATACCTTGGCAGTTACATCTCTACATATATGTAACAATTTGGAAATCTTTCTTCTCTTTCTCTCTCTCTCTCTCTCTCTCTCTCTCTCTCTCTGTCTCTCTCTCTCTCTCGCTGTCTCTCTCTGCAGATTAATTCAAATGGTGTCAGAAGAAAAATGAGAGAGGATTGAAAAAAAAAATAGCAAACTCTCACTTTCATCCATATTCTATGACGAACTGGATGACGAATCTTCTCAGCAAAGCAGATGATTTTCATCTATAAATAGACATCCAAAGGAGAGGAAGGGGAGGGGGGACTCACACAAGACACAAGACACACAACAAACACAACCACACAGCCAGAAAGAAAACCATAAGAGGAATTCCATAGCCAAAGTTACCATGTAGAAATTTAAGCTTTTCTTTGCTTTTTCTAGTTCTAAAAGTCGTAAGGATTTTTTTTTTTTTTGTAATTGATGATTTCATGTTCAAAAATTTTTGTAGTTATTTTCATCTACTGTAAACAAAACTAGTTTTTATATTATAGTTTTATCAATGTTTTAGTATAGTTGGTAGTTGTAGATCTTGTCTAAAGTAGTTTGAAATCTCAAATTTTCAGTTTTTGTAACAAAAATTCCATTCACTATACAACACAATTTTTCCAATTAAATTTTGGACTTGGTTGCTACGTAGTTGTTATAATCACCTATTAAAGTCCCAAGAATACCATATCCATATCCCACTCCCAAATTATATTAGGATTTGGTTTGACTTTGTTTGTGTTTTTAGAGTTCAGCCACTGTGACCCAGCAAGAAATCAGGCTAAAGGTTTAATATTTTATTTTGACGTAGTATTTCAATTTATTTATGTTTTATTAGCTTAGTTGTACTAAACTTTGTTATTTTGTAGATTTCACAAATTCAATCCCAACTCATGTTAAGTGAAAAAAAAAAGTATTTAATATTAGTTTCACTTTTACCTTGGTGTTATGACCTTAATCTTAATTAGACGGTGATTGCATATATCTATTTAATCTTTCTTTAAAATTTATTTAAAGACAGTTTCAATTCCAAAAATGGTAGGCTAAAACTTTAACTGAGAATATATAATAAAAACTTAGAAATCACAACTTCTGTGCACTAATCTTAAATGGGAAGATTTATCTAGATGGGTTGTTTTTCCATTTCTGGCCAAAAATATCTATAGTTTATGACTACTTAACATATTTATAGACTATGGCTATATTGGACTTTAAAAAGATTACATATTTGAAATAAAAATTTAATTATGTCAAATTATGCCTTTTGTCATAAAAAAAAAACAACTAGCATACAAAATAATTTATTTAACAAAATTTTTATTTCAATTATGTGTATATATATATATATATTTCTATCCATTAATGGACAGGCAATTACGTAAAGAGGCAATCAGGCAGTAGCCAGATTCGAACTCAAGCCCAAGGACATAGGTTATTCGGAACTCAGTCCCCACCACTCTGCCACTACATGATTGTCTGTCCATTAATGGATAGAAATATATATATATATATACACATACTTGAAATAAAAATTTTGTTAAATAAATTATTTTGTATGCTAGTTGTTTTTTTATGACAAAAGGCATAATTTGACATAATTAAATTCTTATTTCAAATATGTAATCTTTTTAAAGTCTAATATAGCCATAGTCTATAAATATGTTAAATAGTCATAAACTATAGATATTTTTGGCCAGAAATAAAAACACAACCCATCTAGATAAATTTGCCCATTTAAGATTAGTGCACAGAAGTTGTGATTTCTAAGTTTTTATTACATATTCTCAATTAAAGTTTTAGCCTACCATTTTTGGAATTGAAACTGTCTTCCAAATAAATTTTAAAGAAAGATTAAATAGATGTACACAATCACCATCTAATTAAGATTAAGGTCATAACACCAAGGTAAAAGTGAAAACTAATATTAATATACTTTTTTTTTTCACTTAGCATGAGTTGGGATTGCATTCGTGAAATCTGCAAAATAACAAAGTTTAGTACAACTAAGCTAGTAAAACATAAATAAATTGAAATACTACGTCAAAATAAAATATTAAACATTTAATCTTGATTTCTTGCTGGGTCACAGTGACTGAACTCTAAGAACACAAACAAGGTCCAACCAAATCCTAATCTAATTTGGGAGTAGGATATGGATATGGTATGCTTGGGACTCTAATAGGTGATTATAACAACTACGTACCAAACAAGTCCATAATTTAATTGGAAATTGTGTTGTACAGTGAATGGAATTTTTGTTACAAAAACTAAAAATTTTGGGTTTCAAACTATTTTAGAGAAGATCTACAACTACCAACTGATAGGTCAAAAAATATCTGGTCAAAGTCAAAACGCCACGTCAACACGGAGACACCGAGTCATCTGGAAAAGGTGCCTGCAATTTAGCTATCCTGGACTGATCGATCAAAAATCGCCCGATCTGGGCCCATAGCTCGAGGTCACGAGGCAGACTCGTCCCCCAGTGGGTGTGGCCCGGGCCTGCCCCATGATTTGCTCTACAAGGTTGTTGGCAGTTCCCTAATCCAGTCAGAAGACTAATGCAAGCAATTTCCTAAACCATTTAGGAACTCCCATGAGTTATGCCGATTACTTGTGATCAGATTAGGTTTCCTTATCCTTGAGTTACCGTGTACAAGTGGCCTCTTGGATCTATAAAAGAGGTCACTCAGCCCCATTAAGGGCAGGGCATTCCGATCTTACTAGAATAGCACAAATCACTCATATGCATATACCCGGTCAGTTCTATGGTAGTGCCATCCTCTTTTTTGGTTCACCAAAGGCCGCCGGTGATCTGTTAGTGAACGTGCTTCGACGCACCCATGGACGTAGGCCGACTAGTTAACGGGCCAAACCACATACAAATTTTTTGTCTCCCTCTCTTTAAATTATTCTTCTAATTCTTGCCCAAATTTTGGCATCATCAGTTTGGTGCTGTCTGTGGGAAATGACAAACTCTCTCAGAAAACAAATCTTTGACTGATCAACATGCCACCGAAGAAGGGTAAGAAGACTGCTGCTTAGCAGGTCAGACAGATTCACAGGCCGGGCAACCGGCTGCTTCCATGACCTACGAGCAGATTACCGCAGCTCTTGCTCAACTGCTGGAGGGCCAGCGGCAAATTCAGTAGCAGATCGAAGCACTATTGGTCCGTCAGGAAAAGCTCCCTCAAATTAAAGATCAGCCCGGGAAGGGCGAGCGCGATCAGAAGTGCCTGTACGGGTCCGAAGGTGTGCCTACACTGAGCTTGTATCCCCACCTACTTTGAGTTAGTTCAGGAACGATGAGTGTAGCTAGGCTCCCGAGCAGACCCGGCAACGTCCCCGGGCCAACCCATGCCGGGCTGGGGACGCTAGAGAAATCATCAACAGCAGTCGCGCTGCTAGAGGAGAGGGGCAAGGGCAAACGGTCCGGGATTCGGCCAAGAGCCGTAGAGATCTTAGTGACGACATCCTATTGACACGTTTTCTTATCAACACCCAAGTGTAGGTGATCGTACAAGTACTACAGTTCTGGAAGACCAGGTCGAACCCACAGGGAATGATAAATAATTTTATAAAGATAGGCAGTAACTATTTTTTCCCTAAAAAAAGAAAATAAAAGATGATGGATTTTTAGGGCTTTTACTAAAGTACTAGTATTTATGTTTTTTGCAATAAAACTAATTAAAATCTATTTTTTGTAACAGTTTATGGTAAAGATTTTAACAGTGCAAAATAAACTAACTAAGATACTAGTAAGAAACGGAAGAAAAATAAATAAAACCTAGATTACATCAAATGACTTTTTGGATATTATTATAGCGAAAGATGGAAATAATAAAAATATTTAAGCAAAGTTATTAAAATAGGAAATATTAATTAACTATGAAGAAATGATTTAAAGGAATTGGGAATATGCAAACCAACACTAGATCACACAACTTTTGTGCATTTGTAAATGATTTGGCATTTCTAAATAGAGTGAATCTTTATTTGAAAATAAACTTGCACTAGTTGAGGTCATATCAAGTGTGTCAAGTTTGATATGAAATGACGTCATTTGGTTTAAAGAAACATAAAGAGGCAATTGGGCAGTAGCCAGGTTCGAACCGTGACGCGCCGCAGACGTGGGTTATTCGGCACCCAATCCCCACCACTCTGCCACTACATAATTGTGTGTCCATTAATGGGTAGAAATATATATATATATATATATACACACACATATTTGAAACATAAACTTTGTCATATGAATTATTTGAGTATGCTAGGTTCTTTTTATAACAAAAGGCATAGTTTGACTATCCACATAGTTATATTCTTATTTCAACTATGTAATCTTTTGATGTCCAATATAACCATAGTCTATAAACATGTTAAATGGTCATAAATGATAGATATATAGATATTTTTGGCCGGGCATGGAAGATCAAAAGATAAGATATCATTCATAAGATCTAAACCAAATATCACACAATGCAAAAGTGAAAGATCACACAAACAAACCTAGGAAAAATCGTCTAATCACATATCAAGTAATCAAGTTTTCCTAGTCTAGAAGGGAGACATGAATTGTTCTTGAAACAAATAAATCAAAGAAAATAAAGATGCTTAGCAAGCTAGAATGATGCATGTTAATCTTTAAGAAAAGAAGATCTCTCAATCCCCGGGACGGATGAGAAAGGATGATTAGTTCAAAAGGGGAAGCATGGACGTATGATCCAACTCATTCCTTATAATCTTCTTAGATTAGGAGTCACAAAAGCCCCAAATCTTGCATGGATGCAATGTATGATCCTAGAATGTGCAAAGTTTGTGTACATGGACTTTCTAAAGTGACTTAGAAGTCTAAAATATGCATGAATGCTTGAAGAAAATCATCATAGAATATGTACAAATATGGTATGGACCACTTCCTAAGACATGAACAAATTTGGAGTGCATGTAAGCATCAAATCAAAGAATGAAAGTAAAAGAGTGCTTGCTGTGAATAGTGGACAGAAAAGTGACTTGATTTTGTGGAAAATGAAAAGTAGGGTTAGGAATGTTTTCAATGCATGGTTTTTTATGGAGATCATCCTTATTGTGTCTAGAACACTTATCAAAAAGCCAATCCTCAATAACTATTATAGATTGATAGAAATCATATAAACAATAGAGGTTACTCAGAAACAGAGTTTTTATTGTCGACTGAAATGTTAAAAAATCTTAGAACATGAAAACAAAAGATCTAGAGGCCCATATTATACAGAAAGTTTCCTAAGACACTGAAGTTCAAGGAAAAATTAAGTTGGGACCACACTTTTTGGAAAAGTTTTCTAAAAAACAAGTTGAAATTCAACCAAGCTGTTGTGACAGTAAAAATAGAATGTTTGGAGGAATGTTCGGACAAAAATAGACCCCATTCAAGTGCTTTCAAGTTAAGCCAAAAATCATGGGTGTTCTATAATGAGTTAAGAAGACTTTCCAAGTTTGAGTATTGAGTCCTAGAGAAATATTTGAACTCAGATTGTTCACTGTTTTGAAGGTTTCGGGAAGAACTGTGGTTTTATTCTTTGAAATCAAAATGAGGGGTTAAAGGGGGGGGGGGGGGGGTGTTGAAATAGAGATTTTAAGAGTATATTTTCAGCACTTAAATGGAGATTATGACCACTTGAAATATCAACATTTGAACTGATATCAAGAACCTCCAAGATTGTTGGAAACATTGTTTTATTTTGGAAATAACCTCAAGAATACACGGGGATGCATTGAGGTTGTAATCATCATCTATTAAACATGTTTTTGAGGTCAAGAGCTACTATCCATAAGGATTCACTCACCTCAAACTTCATGTCCTCATCTATATGATGATGAACTAGTAAGTAAACAAGAAAAAAGAAAAAGAAATGAGATAAGAGGAGATGAACATCAAAGTAAACAAACAAATATATAGCAATCAATAGATGATATTCATGATGATTTTGGACTTGTAGCTTGGTGTTTCACTCATATATGGTGACTTTGGACACGGACGCAGCTTCCTCTCTCTTAAATGCTCACTAAAATGGTAGTTGGGTGTATTGAAAGCGAAGTAAATAGAAGTAATGAAGTAAAAAAAAAAAGTTTAGAACTCACTCTCTTGTTTGAAAATCAAAGAAGGAAGCTTCTTTTTTCTCTACTCTAACCTTATCTCTACAACTTTCTCTCTAAAACTTTTCAAAGCTTGCATTTGACACCCCCAAAATGAAAAGTTAAGGGGGGTTTATATAGGCCAATTTGGGGTGGTTTTGGGGTTTTATAAGTACTCCCATTGGTTCCAAACAACTGAAAAGATAGAGCTACGTAGTTTTGGTTTCTAATTAATCAAAATGGACTCCCAAAAAAATTGCAAAAATGGACTGTTCTGGAGGAGAGTGATTCGGAGGCTCTAGGCCTATGCCACGGTGGAAGTGGGCCAGTGCCACGGCGGTACTGCTCCTCATTCGTCCAGATAATTCCATTTAGGCCACCAGAGGTCCCGGTATTTGCGAAAAGGCCCTATTTCGTCCGAAATTCATAGAAAATGCATATGAACTCCAAATTGAGGTTGTGATACACCGTTGGAAAGGTAATGGAGTCTACTTTACATTAAAAAAAGTTTAGAGATAGGTCACTTTAAAAATTTTTGCAATATTCGCGATAAAAGCCGATTTGATTGCCTTTTTCACCTTCGGAAATTCATAATAAATTCATTTTAAATCCAGGAATTATGTGCAATATACCGTTGGAAAGCTATTGACCTCTAGTATCCATGAAAAATATTTGAAAAATGATACGGTGCTCCAGTTTTAAAGTCGACTTTTGGTCAAACTGGTCAAACCAAGGACCTCTAGGAAGTTCTGGGAACCACTAGGAGCTCCCAGGAGCTGACGTCTTCATCCGATTTTCTTTTTAAACTCATTTTAATACTTTTCTCATGATCTAGAATGATCCTGAAACTTTTAGGTGAATTTGGATGATTTTGGTCAAACCTTGGTCAAACTTGGTCAAACCTTGGTCAAACAGGTCAACGTAGACTTTCTGGAAACTTCCTGGAATTCTGGGGGTCTCTAGGAGCCGACGATTTCTTCTAATTTTGCTTCAAAACTCATTTTTAGTAGTTTTTTATGACATAGCATGTTTTCATAACTTTCGGTCCAAATCTGGGAGTGTTCGGGCTTTCAGGGGCATTTTGGTCATTTGTACCACTTTCTGAGTATTTTGAGAGATAGAATTAACTTCCATGAGTCCTTTTTGAGTCTTTTTCGATCATTGTGAACCACCAAGCTATAGGTCTCCTAAATCTGATAGCCGACAAAATGGGGTGTCTACAGTGGGCTTTTATACATAACCTCTTCTAAAGCACTATGAATATCTTCTTCTGGAGCTATATTAGGGCATGATTCATTATTCACTCTCCGCTTCTGGGGAGCTGAATCTTTGGAGCCTATAGGTCTTCCACGCTTCTGGTGTGCAACAAACTCATTCGTTGCTATATTCAAAGTTCGTTCTATAGGGACACTAATTCGAGCGGGTGCATTCATAGCTGCCACATGTATCTTTGTCACCTTAGCTGCATCATTAAATGAGTCAGGTAATTGGTTTGCAATTTCCTATAAATGCAATATTATTCTGTTCTCTTAATCACATTGATGAGTTCTTAGATCTAGATAAGACAAAGTGGCACGACAATTGAAGTCGTTCTTCAGGAATAAGTCATTCACTATTAACTGTCTTTTCCTACCCCAAACGCCGGAAAGACTGTCTTATCAAATTGACAATCTACAAACCTGGCAATAAATACATCACATGTTAATGATTCTAGAGATAATAGAAGGTGAGTCAAAACCAACATCAATTCCCAAACGCCTTTGGGGGACCATCTTAGTACACTTTGGGGGTGGTATAAGAACATGTACTGCACAACCAAATTTTCGCAAGTGTGAAATGTTAAGATGACAACCTATTGCGCAAGTGAGAACTAATTATAAGAAATGGGTCTAAGTCTACATAACATTTCAGCATGCCAGATAGCATGTCCCCAAGCACTAACAGGGAGTCTAGATTGCATAAGCAAGGGCCTTGTAACAAGTTGAAGGCGTTTAATTAGGGATTCAGCTAAACCATTTTGTGTGTGTACATATAGGATAGGAAGTTCAACATCAATTTCTATGGATGAACAATAGTCATCAAAAACTTGAGAGGTAAATTCGGTCGCATTGTCAAGGCGAATAGACTTAATTAGTTGGTCCAGAAAATGTGCCTTAAGTTTGATAATTTGACTAAGTAATCTGGCAAAGGCAAGATTTCGTGTAGAGATTAGGCATACATGTGACCATCTTGTGGAAGCATCTAATAAAACCACGTAATATCTAAATGGACCACTAGTATGGTGATTTGGACCACAAATGTCACCTTGTATCCTTGCAAGAAGGATGACGACTTAGGACCAAGTTTAAGAAATGATGGTCTAGTAATAAGTTTTCCTTGTGAATAAGGAATGCAAAGATGCCCACTAGGCAAAATCAAATGTTGGTTGGCTAAAGTATGCCCATTTGAGTTATCCACTATCTTCTTCAACATTGTAGATCCAGGATGACCCAAACGATCATGCCAAAGAATTAAATTACTTGGGTCGTTGAGCTTCTGGCTCATAATGGCATGTGATTCAACAATCTCAATTGTTGTGTAATATAATCTCAGTGAGAGAATAGAGAATTTTTCTAACGTAAGCTTTTAGCTTCCAACAAAAAAATTTTATCTTCATTTTTTGTTTCAATATGATACTCATTCTTGCGTATATCTTTAAAACTTAGCAAGTTTCTTTGAGAACTACTTGAATATAACGCATTTTGAAAAAATGATGAGTGCCATTTGGTAACAACATATAGACTCTTCCGGAGCCTTCAATAATTTGTGCAGACCTAGCTATAGTAGATACATTATGTTTGTTAAGTTCTAGTGTAGAGAAGTACTTTTGACACTTATGTATGGTATGAGTTGTCCCATTATCGACCAGGCATATATCATCCTTACATTTTTGTATCCCAAGATCCATACCTTACAAAAAAAAAATAAAGTGAAGACTAATAAACTATTAGAGATTGTATTCAACGAACAATTATTTAAATATCCCAAATAAAACTTGTCCCATGCAAATAAGTAATTAAAAAAAAATCAACTCCAACTAAAGAAATTATTCATGTATTGGGAAATAAGACCATCTTCTGATGGTCATACATGTCCTTCAGGGACTTTCACATGCTCAAGGGATCTTCCTCAGTTAAGTACTCGTTCTTGAGGTCATCATGAAAATAAGTGCAGATGCTTTCTCTTGAGGAGACAATTTATTTCCTTCTTTAATAGCGTCACCCAACTTTTTAGAATTAAAGTAAAGTTTGGCATCAAGTTGCCAAAACAAATAGCTCCCTCCATTTACATTAAGAACTTTAAATTCAAGTTTTGTAAGACTCGACGTCTGAAGGTAAAATAAATAAATAAATAGACAAGTAAATTAAGAAGAGATACAATTGGGCATGATAAAAATTAGAATGCTTTAGGATTTCAGATCTTATCATGTGAAAGTTCTAGTTTGAACTAACCCTTTAATTTGCAACAAGTCCTTCTATTAACTATATCCTTCTAAAACAGAACTTCAGATTCTACATTATTTTTGATATAGAACTTCATTTCTGATATATATCCTTCTAACATATATACAAAAACAATATACCTCTCACAGATCTTCAGGTCTAGATTGTTTATTTTATAGGAAACTTTAGATTCTAATAATCTATCACAAATCTGCAGGTCTGGATTATATATTTCATATAGAATTTCAGGTTCTACTATAATTTACACAAATCTTCTGGTCTGTATTATTTATTTTATTTAGAACTTCAAGTTCTAATACACACATTACAGATCTGCGAGCATGGCTTATTTATTTCATATGGAACTTCAGGTTACAAAATATATATCACAGATCTTCGGGTATGGATTATTTAATTTATATATCACTTCAAGTTCTAACATAGATATATATATATATATGTATATTTCATGGATGTTCTGTGTAGAAAACAAAGAAATAAACAATAATCTCAAGATTTAAGATTTCTTACCTGTGGTTTCTCTGAATCGAAGAAGAAGTGAACTAAATTATTTCTTACATTTGATTCTATGTATTGAAGAAGAATGGAAAACTGAACTTCTTTTCAATACTTAGAGTTTCTTCTTGAGAGACTACGGTTTTCTTTTTGAGAGACTATCGTGATGATAACGTGTTGTAATTGTCATGCCCCAACGTAGCAAAATAAGGAAAAAATTTCATTTTCGTTATGGACCTGTAGGTCATGACAGATGATGGATCGCTTGTCCTGTATTTAGCTTAACATGTACCAAAAAACAGAGTATATAAAGCAGCAGGGAAGGAAGGATAAATTATTACAACTTCAAATATTATATAGGCTTAGATTCAAATATCCTTAAGGCACATACCGCCTTAATCAAATAAAAACATTTTTCATTTCCTTATTACAACTTTATTAAATTATAAAAGTAACGCTGCAGGCTCCTCTAGCTGGCATAATCATACTGTCTTGCATAACCATTTCCTGGACATTTTGGATGTCAATGACAAAATAAAGTCATCAGCTAATGAAAGTCGAGTGAGTATAATGAATACACAAGTAATGTATATAAAAGTACATTAACAGTTGTTTGTAATGTTCAGTACCTTAGAGTACAGTTAATCAATTATTCTAGTCATCACAAAATAATAATTAATAACAGTTTGAGTAATGAATATTTAAGACCGTGTATGAACAATGAAACCATCTCATCTCACTGACTCTTTTATCTCGATCAAAATCACTAGACTCATTCAGTCCACCTAGAACCATCCAGCACAATGCCATTAGTTTAGAATGTCTGTCGATATGTCTGCCGTATTTAAGTTGGCCTAGATGTACCTAGACATTCAAGGTTAATAACCTGCTGAACACCCTTATTAGTCTACCGTATCCAAATTGCCTGGACTAAGTCTGGAATATCCAATGATCAGTCTACCATATCCAAGTCAGCCTGGACACAATTAGATTGGCGAGCCGTGTCTGAGTCGGCTTGGGCTCAACCCTCTTAATTAATCTACCGTATCCGAGTCGGCCTGGAATAATTGAGGCAATCATAAGAACTCTGGCTGGCCTACCGTATCCGAGATGGCCTGGGCTCAATCCTTCCTAATTAACCTGCCGTACCCGAGTCAGCCTGGGATAATTAAGGTTACCCGTCTCAAGACATTCTTCCTTTACTCACTTCGTACAACATATATGTTGATCAAACGACCCCTTTCAAACATGCCAACTCGACTATGCAGATGTGTAACTTTTTCTCATTCTTGTTTATATAAAAGTATCAGCGGCATACGACTTGTCCTCTCTTTACATATTTTCTTATAAAAGTATCAAAGGATATGACTAAAATCTTTCTTTTTGTATTTTCTTTATAGAAGGTATCAGAGCGATTTTTACTTTTCTTAATATGGTATCAGAGCTATTTATATTTGATTACTACAAATGGTATTCAGAGCGACAGATTTCTATTCTCATATCGAGGTATCAGAGCTAATTAAAAATATGATTATTACAAATTAAAACAACTCAGTCCAGAAAAGTCAATTGTTGACCCAGAATCGCCAAAATGGCTAAGTAAAGTCAAAAATAAGATTTTCGATTCAAGAATTTAAAAGTCACGCGAATAGTTCATCTAGATCTCCATATATCAAATATGATTTTTAAGAATTTTTAAAAGGAAGGGAACTTAGTAAAAATAATGCCCCAATATTATACACTATGCAAAAATCGGTAATTTGCCTTCGGAGGGAAAGTTGACTTTTATCTATAAGGAATTGATTTTTTTTTTAAAAAAAATTATTGAATCCAAATGGGGGATATTTCGTTAATTACATTAATGACTTAAGTAAAATAATAAATGGAAGGAGAAATGATTTACTTAAATGGCATGAATGGAATTAACATGCAGTGATGGAACTATTCAGTAAAACTAAACAGATCATTCTGTCACAGAGGGGCATGACCGGTCCTGGTCTTTTAGCGAGACCAGTCATGGTCGGGACCGGTCCTGATAGTTATATAGGACTGGTCATGGTCGGTACCGGTCTTGGTCATGTTTCACGACCGGTCATGGTCGTCTTCAACCGCCAGACTGTCCAGTTGCAGAGCTAAATACGATTTTTATGAAATGAAATGATATAGCAAGTGTAATATACCATTCTTTTCATTTTTCGCGTAGATTATGAATATATAAGTCTTAAGTCTTAATTCCTAATGTAGCTCTACTTATTGATGAACATTCGAGAGTCGTCAAAACTTCGTTTTGACCGTATGTCGTAATCGTTACAAATTAAGGCCTAAGATTTGAAACAGAGCTTACTGGGGTTGTAATCTTTCATTCCCAATTTATAGAAATCATTTTGGTTAAGTTTGGTGAGACCACCATTTTTGTACCTTCAAAACTATATATATCTATATGCACGTATATCGCTATATTTGATACCCTCGGCTTGTATGCAATGACTACTACTACATTATAAGTGAGTTTGAGAGACTCACCGAACGTTAGTTTGGGTTGTGCTACTTGCCGAAGAATTCTGAGATTTCCAAAATAAAGGCTATGGCCTCTTTGAAGCTTTGGGAGCTCACTGTGAGTCTTCTATTTCTATTTTCCTTTCTTTTCGTTTAATTCCCAGAAGGTATAAGTGACTGAATGCTTGTGTTTGAGTTGAGAGATGGAGAAGTGAAATGAGTGAATCAATGGAGGAGGAACAACTAAAACTTCAACGTGTGTATATGTGTATTACCGAGAGAGAGAGAGAGAGAGAGAGAGAGAGAGAGAGAGAGTGAATGTGAGTGTTTTGAAACATATGTTTGTGTGTTGTGTAAAGCGTGTATATATAGAAATCTGTAGTTAAAATGTTTAGCCTTGCCCTTAGTTTTGTATAGTGTGAACACAAGATTGGGTTTGCAAGCTATAAATAATTGATACGTGATCATTGTGACAATATAACAGCCTGTGATTGATGGCGTCCAATCACCAATAATACAGCTCAGTCCGCTTAAGTTAGTTAGTCTGGTTAGTTCAG
Source organism: Hydrangea macrophylla (assembly GCA_033977485.1). Taxonomy (NCBI): domain Eukaryota; kingdom Viridiplantae; phylum Streptophyta; class Magnoliopsida; order Cornales; family Hydrangeaceae; genus Hydrangea; species Hydrangea macrophylla. Next base: position 99,319,904 of record CM066989.1, on the reverse strand, counting down.
TTAGGTTGGTCTGGGTAGTTTAGAAAAATACCCCAAATATTTAATAGGGACCAAAAATGTAGTTGATGTGGTAAAATATTTATTATGGATTTAATCCTAAATCATAGGGTAACTTAGGGGCACAGTTTTAAGCATAATTAATAGCTAAATAAAATTACCAAGGGTCACAAAAGTTAATGTTATGTAATAACAACTAATAATACTAGTACCAATTATTTATGGAAATAATATCATTATTAAAATAATACACCGTAGTAAACTCAAATGGCATTGTATTAACAATTAATAACATGAGTATTATTTAATAATTAGAATAATACCACAACTAAGATTAATTCATAGTAAATACATAAAAACCGACATTTTATTTATTATTAGGGGCGCGAAAATACAGGTTGCTACAATAATAGCGAGAGAATAAAAGGAGCAGAATATAAACTAAGAATCAAAGTGTCTTTTCTTATTGATATGCTCCCTATTTATAGGGTAGGTCAGGGGTATGTAGATAAATATCACTTTATAATCAGATCCCTTGTTTAATACAAAATGTGGACAGTCACACATAAATATGTAATATTTACAACATTAACCATATTTTAATTCTTAAATTTTCAGTACTTAAAATTCAACACTAAGCGTCTGTTTGATAAAGTTGAAAACTATGTACTGAATTTTAGGCACTGAAAATTTTAAGCGAGTGAATTTACAATACTGAAAACAGTGTCTTCAGTATTGAAATAGACTGCATTTAGTGGTTAATTTCGTAGATTTTCTCACTTAAAGTTTTTAGTGGGTTTTTGGTTACTTTTTTAATTAACTGATATATTATCAAACGCTCTGGAAAAAATAAGTGCCAAAAATTTTCATTTTCACCACTTAATTGAGTTATCAAACACACCCTCAGTTTTCAGCAATTTTTTGGTTACTTTTCTAATTAAGTGATACATTATCAAACGCGCTGGAAAAAATAAGTGCCAAAAATTTACATTTTCACCACTTAATTGAGTTATCAAACACACCATCTGTTTCCATCAATTTTTTGGTTACTTTTTTAATTAAGTGATACATTATCAAACGCTCTGGAAAAAATAAGTGCCAAAAATTTTTATTTCACCACTTAATTGGGTTATCAAACACACCCTCAGTTTCTACCAATTAATTATTAGCTTTATCAAACAGGCCCTTAGATTTCAATGATTTTGTAGAGTTGCATTTATCGCAAGTCTCTCGTGCATCGCATGGGCTACATATTAGTTACGTATAGAACTGCAATATTTGCATATTTTTGGAAGACATTGCAAAAAGTATTCAGATAAATATTAACCTATATATACATTGTTCACTGTTGAAATGAAATGTTCATTTTTGGCTTAGGAGTGTGTGAGGGCGTGCCATGGGCTTTGTATGAAGACCCAAACATGTAGAAGTGAACAAGAAATCCCTAAGTGGAGACTTAGTAGATAAATATTAACTATAAATCGAGTGATTGTGTTAAGTGAGTAGGGATTATACTCACTAAAAATCCTTAGTGAAGCATACAAGTCTAAAAGTGAATGGAAAATAAAGTGCACAAGTGAAGAGGTTTGAAATGCAAATTCATTAAAGGAAAGGAATATTTAATATATAGTCCATTATAGCCACATTTTTAGAAATTGGTCCTTAGTATCACACAACTTAAGAATTAGTCCCTCACCTATTTTAGGGACCAAAATACCCTCATATTATATATATATGGTAACTGTCATGCCAATATCTCTCTCTACCATCACCTTGAAATTAGGGGTTTGAAATTGAAACCCCAAAAAACTGCTCAGATTAAACATATATGTATATATGTATATCTCACGATCTCTCTATACGGCTCCGAAACTACTCTCTCTTTCTTTCTCTCTCTCTCTCTCTCTCTCTCTCTCTCTCTCTCTCTCTCTCTCTCTCTCTCTCCACTCTATTCTACTTTGGCCATGGCGGTACATCTTTGATAAGACTCTGATTTACTACTGAGTCTTCTTCTTATTCTTCTTCTTATAGTATTTGACATAATATAAGTTGGGTCATGTGGGCTTGGGCTTGTTAAAAAAAAGACAATGAAGAAGCAAGAGAAAGACCAAACAGAAAATGAAGAAAAGAAGAAGGAAAGTACATACTTGCACGAGGTAGCAGCGAACGGAAGTGGCGTCACTTCTCTAATGAAGCAGAGTGCAGCGAGAGAAAAAGAAGACAAAGAAATTGGAAGTTGGTGATATTTGGGTCTCAATTGGGGATATGGCATCACCATTTTTTTTCACTTTTTTTTCTTCTTTCCATCAATTGTAATTTTTTTCTTAATTTTCCAAAATCTGTATTTGTAAAACTTCTTACAAAAAAATGTGAGAAATTTCTTTTTGAAAATAAACCTAAAAAAAAGGTGAGAAATTTCTCACCAAATACTCTATGATTTATGCCAACACTTGGGTTAACAATGGGTACTTCTCACTTTTAGTATTTCTATGAATAAAGCATGAAATTTTTGTTGTATGTATGAATTGCTCACATTCTATTATATGAATTTCTCAATTTTTGAACTTTAGTGAGAATTTCTCACATTCTGTTATATAAATTTCTCACTTTCTGTAAGTGCGAATTTCTCACTTTATCATAATACTTTTCACATTACAAAAAGTATTCGCACTGTTTGACTAAGAAAATCTGTCAAAAGTGAGAAATTTCTCACTTTTTGCTTTATAATTGTTATGATCTATCAAAAGTGAGAAATTTCTCACTGTTTGACTGAGAAATTTCCAAGTATAAAACTGACGAAAAGTGAGAAATTTCTCACATTTTTTTATTGACATGAACACGATTCCTTCCTTTTAAAGAATTTTAATTAAATTAGGAGACCACAAATTTAGGCAACTCCATGATTTTAGCAACCATAACTCCACAAATCCATAACTCCTAAATTTAGGTTGCAGTTACCTTATCTAAATATAACAAAACACATTTGTTAAAAAAAAACTTAAAATATGCATCAAGGGTATATACATCCAGAAATTACTTGCAGGTTTGGGGAAAAGGACTAAATCCTAAGATTTGATGAGATAAAGGATTAATTTCAGTTCTTACAAAATCAGATGGGCCAAATCTATATTAAATCCATATCTAGGGACCAAATCGTAGGTTTATATAAAGGAAATTGATTACTAAAAAATGAAAATACACAAGTTACTACTACTAGGAACTAGAAATGAAAATTACAAGAACACTAACTACTAAGCCAAAGAGGCTTCTGGGTACACACTGTCAAAGAAAGAAAGAAAAAAAATATGTTGTTCAATGCTTGTTTCAAATTGATTGGATGTGTGAGAGTAGACCATGTTTGGCTGGATGTCCTTATCGAGATACATAATGTAATTATCTGTAGCCTCTTTTAACTGCTTTGAACTTCTTTTGATAACTCCCCACTTGCATAAGTCACATAGGATAACCACCCATTATCTTCAACCACTTAATCCACATGCAACATATAAATTATATAATCGGTCACATTTATAAGGGTTATAACACTACAACAAATCTGACCTTTAGTGACGAAACTTTTACCCGTGAAATTATTTTCGTCACTAATAGTATACTATTAGTGACGAAATCAACGTTCGTCAGTCAAAGCCTTTATCTTTCTCGACGAAACCAATTTTCGCGGGTAAAAGTCAAACAATTACCGACGACAATTCATTTCGTCACTAAAGTTCGTCGCTAATAGTTGGTGGGAAATTTCCCCCGCCGAAAATTTGGTGGGAAAAGTTTAGGCGACGAAACGTTATCAATTGGTGACGAAATTTTTTCGTCGGTAATTGTTTTACTTTTAGTGCCGAAATATTTCGTCAGGAATTGTTTACCCTTTCTTGACGAAATATTTTTGTCAGTAATTGTAACAATTAATGACGAAATGCTTTCGTCGGTAATTGTTTTACTTTTAGTGACGAAATATTTCGTCGATAATCATTTAACCTTTCGTGACGAAAAACTTTCGTCGGGAATTGTTACAATTGGTGATGAAATTATTTCGTCGGTAATTGTTTAACTTTTAGTGACGAAATATTTCGTTGGGAATTGTTTAAGCTTTCTTGACGAAAAACTTTCATCAGTGATTATTTTACTTTTAGTGACGAAATATTTCATCGGGAATTGTTTAAGCTTTCGTGACGTAAAACTTTCGTCGGGAATTGTTACATTTGGTGACGAAATTGTTTCGTCGGTAATTGTTTTACTTTTAGTGACGAAATATTTCATCGAAAATTGTATAAACTTTCCTGACGAAAAACTTTCGTCGGGAATTGTTACAATTGTTGACAAAATTGTTTCGTTAGTAATTGTTTTACTTTTAGTGACGAAATATTTCGTCGGGAATTGTTTAAACTTTCGTGAAGAAAAAATTTCGTCGGGAATTGTTACAATCGGTAACTACGAAACTTAACTCGTACCTCCCACACGTCTATAAAAAGTTGCAGGAAGAAACAGAACAACAATCGGACTCCCGTTATCAAGATACAATACAAAACAACTTTTTTACCTCGTAGACTCTGAAAAACTAAGGGTGCGTTTGATAAAACTGAAAATTAAGTGCTGAAAATTAAGTGCTGAATTTTAAGTACTGAAAATTTTAAGTGATTGAATTTGTAATATTAAAAACAGTGCTTCAACTACTGAAATGGAATGCATTCAGTGATTATTTTCAGCAGAAAATTTTCACTTAAAGTTTTCAGTGGTTTTTTGGCTGCTTTTTCAATTAAGTAGTATGTTATCAAACGCACTGAAAAAGAATAAGTGCTGAATCTTTTCATTTTCAGCACTTAATTGGGTTATCAAACATACCCTAAGTTTTGGGGGTTTGGGGGGTCAAAATGCAAACCGTCGATCCGGTAACCAAAAAACTTAACTCGCACCTCCCACACATCCATAGAAAGTTACAGGAAGAAACGGAACAGGAATCGGACACCCGGATATCAAGATACACTACAAAATAACTCTTTTTCCTCGTAAACTATGAAAAACTAAGTTTTGGGGGTTTGGGTGTCGATCCAGTAACCTAAAAACGTAACTCGCACCTCCCACACATCCATAGAAAGTTGCAGGAAGAAACAGAACAGGAATCGGACTCCCGGTTATCAAGATACAATACAAAACAACTTTTTCACCTTGTAAACTCTGAAAAACTAAGTTTTTGGGGTTTGGGGGGTCAAAATGCAAACCGTCAATCCGGTAACCACGAAACTTAACTCCCACCTCCCACACATCTATAGAAAGTTGCAGGAAGAAACAGAACAACAATCGGACTCCCGGTTATCAAGATACAATACAAAATAACTTTTTTACCTCGTAGACTCTAAAAAACTAAGTTTTTGGGGTTTGGGGGGTCAAAATGCAAACTGTCGATTCGGTAATCACGAAACTTAACTCGCACCTCTCACACGTCCATAGAAAGTTGCAGGAAGAAACGGAATAGGAATCGGACACCCGGATATCAAGATACACTACAAAATAGCTTTTTTTCCTCGTAAACTATGAAAAACAAAGTTTTTGGGGTTGGGGAAATGAAAATCGTCGATCTAGTAACCTCAAAACTTAACTCACACCTCCCACACATCCATAGAAAGTTGCAGGAAGAAATGGAACAGGAATCGGTGTCCCGGTTATCAAGATACAATAGAAAATAACTTTTTCACCTTGTAAACTCTGAAAAACTAAGTTTTTGGGGTTTGGGGGTCAAAATGCAAACCGTCGATCCGGTAAATCGGATGGCAACAGAACATGATAGCCAGCAGGACACCATAAAACGGATGGCAGCAGAACAGGCGGAAATGAAGAAAATGATACAACAACTACTATCATCATCGAAGCAGAATTGATGATAAGTTAATTTAAGTTTAAAAAGTAATCTTTGATTATTTTACTAAAGATAGTTATAGGAAGAAATCGAAACAAATACCATCAAATATTAGTCTAATACTTGAGACAATGACGCAAAAATGCAATTTGAAATCTTAACTCTTTCAAATAAAGGGCATACGGGGTGTTGGGGATCAAAATCGTCCAATAAAGGTCCGAATGGACCGAAACCACTTCGAGCACCTTAATTATGCCCAAACAAAGTTGTAGGAAGAAATGGAATTGAAAATTGAGTCCCGATTAGGAAGAATGACGCAAAGAAGCATTTTGAAACCTTAACTCTTTCAATAAAGGGCATACGGGGTGTTGGGGATCAAAATCGTCCAATAATGGTCCGAATGGACCAAGACCACTTTGAGCACCTCAATTGTGCCTAAAATTTTGTAGGAAGAAACGGAATTGAAAACCGAGTCCCGGTTAGGGAGAGTGATGCAAGAAAATATTTTGAAACCTTAACTCTATCAATGAAAGGAGTATGGAGTGTTGGGGGTCAAAATCATACAATAGTGGTTCGAATGGACAAAAACCACTTCAAGCACCTCAATTGTGCCTAAACAAAGTTTTAGGAAGAAACGAAATTGAAAATCGAATCCCGGTTAGGAAGAATGACGCAAAGAAGCATTTTAGAACCTTAACTCTTTCAATAAAGGGCATACAGGGTGTTGGGGATCAAAAGTGTCCAATAATGGCTTGAATGGACCAAGACCACTTCAAGCACCTCAATTGTGCCTAAACAAAGTTGTAGGAAGAAACTGAATTAAAAACCGAGTCTCGGTTAGGAGAATGACGTAAAAATGTATTTTGAAATCTCAACTATTTCATTAAAGGGCATACGGGGTGTTGGAGGTCAAAATGGTTCAATAATGGTCTGAATGGACCAAGATCACTTCGAGCACCTCACATGTGCCTAAAGAAAGTTGTAGGAAGAAACGGAATTGAAAATCGAGTCCTGGTTAGGGAGAATGACGCAAAAATGCATTTTGAAACCTCAACTATTTCATTAAAGGGCATACGGGGGTGTTGGTGGTCAAAATTGTCCAATAATGGTTTGAATGGGCTGGGACAACTTTGAGAAACTCACTTGTGCTTAAAAAAAGTTGTAAGAAGAAACGGAATTGAAAATCGAGTTCCGGTTAGGGAGTGACACAAAAATGCATTTTGAAATCTAAACCCTTTATTTAACGAATTGTTGCACACTTTTTTTTTTAACTTATACTTTATTTAAAATTGATTTGTATATTTTTGTATTGCAGATTTACGGGCATCTGGAGTGCATGAATGAAAACTATGTATGGTTTGATCTCATTTTCTGGAGCAATTTACATTGATGTTTAGAGATACTATATTGTTTTTGGAATTTGTGTTTTCTATATGGTTTTTGGATATTTGGAGATACTATTTTTCTTTGTTTTGTTGGATTGAGTAGGTGATTTATTAATGAGTGAAACTTTTTTTGGTGAATATGTATGTTGTGGATGTTTTAGATTACTCGTTAGCAGGTGGACCCAAAACAAAATAGTGTGAATAAAATATATATTAAAAAAATAGAAATACTTTTAGCGACGAAATTGTTCGTTACTAATAGTCAAATTGTATTTTTTAGTTTTACCTTTAGCGACAAAAATTTTGTCACTAATTAAACCTTTTTACCGACGAAACTTATTTCGTCACTAATGATTACTTTTTGCTGACGAAATATTACGTTGGGAATAGAGATCTTTTGCTGATGAAACTTAATTCGTCGCTAATAATAGGACTCTTTCGTGACGAAATTTGGTTCGTTGGAAAAAATATACTTTTCCCGACGAAAAATTTTGTCACTAAAGGGTACTTTTAGCGACGAAATGTCGTCACTAATAGTAGGACTTTTTCGTGACGAAATTTGGTTCGTTGAAAAAAATGCACTTTTCCCGACGAAATATTTTGTCACTAAAGGGTACTTTTAGCGACGAAATTTCATACTAATTGTAGGACTCTTTTGTGATGAAATTTGGTTCGTTGGGAAAAATACATTTTTCTTGACGAAATGTTCGTCACTAAAGGGTACTTTTAGCGATGAAAGTTCGTTGCTAATAGTAGGACTCTTTCGTGATGAAATTTTGTTTGTTGGGAAAAACACACTTTTTGCGACGAAAAATTTCGTCGCTAAATGCTACTCTTTGGTGACGAAATGTGATTTCGTCGCGAAAGACCTTATGCGTCGAGGAATTAGCGACAAACGCGTGACGAAATTTTTTTCGTCACTAAAGACCTTTAGTGACGAAAATCTGACCTTTAGCGACGAAATTTTCGCCACTAATAGTCAATTTTCTTGTAGTGAATTAACTAGTATTAAATCGTATTAGGTGCATCTTTGTTACAATAGACCCAACCCAAAAAATTATTTAGTGATAGGTCCACAAATTTTCTTTGAACTAGAATACCCCTAATACCCGTCAGCGAGCACATCCCTACAATCGCTCCGATAATCTTGCATTTTCAAAATTCAATCACAAATTTTTTTTAATAACTGTTCTTTCCGTGAATTTCTAGAGAGAGAGAAAGTTAGAGAGGTAGTGAGAGAGAGAGAGAGAGAGCTAGAGCATCCCTGGATCTAGATCTTCGTTTGACAGTCGACACCATGGCTCTAGATCTCCATATATTTTCTAATGTTCCTCCATGGCAACTGCTTCTACTCCCTGGTGCTGCCCCCATTGATTTCCAGAAGGTGATTACACACGCACACACACATATATATGTATATGTATATATTGTATATATACATTTACAATGTGATATATTGATCTTCATATTGCAATTGCTGTCGAAATTTATCCTTTTTAATTGGCGGTAAGGGACTCAAAGAAGTGTAAACATACATGTGTTTGTGAATGGTGTTGGTAAGATGCAGCTACTATAAACGTTCAATGAGATGTGCTCTCATCCACTAATTTTGTTCTCTCTCTACTCTCGCTCTACAAGTTTGAAAGTCCCCTCAAACTGACAACCTTTTTTATTGTAACTAGAGGATTCAAGAGATAAGCAGGCTCTACCACATTGATGAAGCCCGCCAACTATTTGACAAATTGCTTCATAGAGATGCTGTCACTTGGAACTCAATAATTATTGGGTACTCCCAGCATGGTCGAATGGAGGATGCTAAACTACTTTTTGACGTGTTTGGAGGCAAGAATGTGAGGACTTGGACTGCTTTGGTAACCGGGTATGCCAAACAGGGCCTAATTGAGGAGGTTCATGATGTGTTTGAGTCCTATGACAAGTATTAAGATCTTATTATTTTTGTCTCTTTAGTATAAAATTTCGCACTGGATACGAGTTGATTCAGCGACGTTTGATGCATAAATACTGTAAAAATTCTACACTTATGATAGATTAGTCTTTTATAATGGCAATCATCGATTATTTTGGTCTAATGCATTGTAAAATTATACACTAATGCTAGTACTTGTAAATTTATAATGGCAATCATCGATTCTTTTGGTCTAATGCTGTGTAAAATTATGCACTGATGTTAGTTCTTATAAATTTATAATGGCAATCATTGATTCTTTTGGTCTAATACAGTGTAAAAGTATGCATTGATGCTAGTTTTTATACACTGATATTAGCCCTTTTTTTTTAATATTGGGTTTGTGTAACCAATTATTAGAACTTTATTACTGTAACTCCCCGACTTATGTTGGACCAATCACTAATAACAACAAAAAGTGAAAATGATGCTCTAACAATCTAGATTAAATGTACTGCAGCAAAAATTACACCGCTCATACTATATATGCATATGTTTTGGTTCTTTATGCTATAAGTGTGAGCAGGATTCTGAAATGCAGTGAAAATTTCACACTAATAACATAGTGTAAAATTGTACACTGATTTCCACCAAAAACAATTTGTACACTGATAATATAACTAGTCATTGCTGATAAAAATACCTACCATGCTGACCAAAATTACCTTGAACAAAAAAAATTAGCAACAAATAATCTAACAAAACATTTGACATGGCACTAAAGATATGGAAATCAATAAACAACAAATTTAATGGTTGTGTGTGTACTAACATGCATATTATACATAGACCTATAATTATGGGATTTAATACCCAAATTCAGTTACACTAAAGATATGAAAATCATTAAACAATAGGTTTAATGGCTCTCTCTCTCTCTCTCTCTATATATATATATATATATATTGGAGAGGTAAAATAGTCAAACAAATATCATAACTTTGGAATTTTGGACTAATTTCAACAAACTTCATGATTAGTAAGACCTATTAATATAATCTTTTTTGGAATGGACCTAATCTAAAAAAGTTTGGTCAGGAGGAAATTTTGGCTAGATTTTTGTATTTATAAAAAAAAAATATATGTATATATATGTATATGGGGAGGCTCTTAAGTGAACTAGGTAGAGTGAACTTACCCAGTGAACTGGCTTTTAAGTCTAGAAGAACCCACGGGCTGCCCCACTGACCTGCACGCCCCGCTGACCCGCAGGTTCTTCTAAGCTTAAAAGTCAGTTCACTGGGTAAGTTCACCCTAGCCAGTTCACTTAAGTGCCTCTCCCTATAAATATATATATATGGGTGTAAACATACATAAAAATAAAATAAAAAAAAAAGTTTCTCAAGTCATGTTTTGAGCACTAGAAATTCAATTAAGTCTCAAGTTGAATCAACTCAGTTTCAAGTATTAATAATCACTCCAACCATAAGAGAATTAAAACCCTAAAAGAAAAAGAATAATAATAATCTTACCATGCTGATGGTAGCCCCATATAGATTTTAATGTATTTAGCTTCTTAGTCTCTTTCATCAATTTCTCTTCTCTACGCATCACATCTGCTCTCTTCCCCACTTATCTGACCAATCTATATGACTCTATGGCAATGTTTGGCGCGCCGGATTGGATAAAAATTATCCAATCCAGGTGCACGCTTGGATAAGGAGTATTTAATCCCAAACTCCCATTTTATTCCATGGAGTTTGGGATAACTCTATACTAAGGGGGGTTGGTAATAGGTGGGATAAGGGAGTTTAGGATAATTTTGTAGAGAATTTTTTTTTTTTCAGAAATTTTTTTTTCGAATTTTGTTTTTTTAGATATTTTCAAATTTTTTTTTCCCAGATTTTTCCTCTTTTTTGTAACTTCTTTTTTCCCAGAATTGTTTCCTTTTTTTCATTTTTTTTCCCAGAACTTTTTTTCCTTCTTTTTTTTTTTTTTTTTTTTCATATTTGCTTCTTTTTTTATAAAAAAAATTCCCATAGTTGCATTTTTTTTCCTTTCAGCTCTCTTTTTTCTAGATTTTTTTTTTTTAAGATTTGTTTTTAAAATTTTTATTTTTAAAAAAGCAACTCTTTTTTCCCTTTTTTCCAAATTTTGTTTTTTTGGGTGTTAAAAAACATTAATTAGTTATTATCCGGAAATTATTTCCCGACATGACCAAACACAGAATTAGGATAAAACAACTTATCCAACAGTTTTATTCAGTACGTTCCAACACACGGGACAACATAACAGCTTATCCGACAGAATTACTAATCCAGTCCGATCCTGTCTTATATTGTCCAATCTGACAGTTTTATCCGACTTGCAAAACGAGGCCTATATGTATGTGAATATATATCAAAATTTGGAACAGAAGAAATATAGAGATTAGAGTGATTAAGCTTTAGATTATCAAAATGAAAAACTCATACCAGATGGTGCCAAGAACTGACTGCCAGAAGAAATAGCTTCAAGAGATTCAATATCTTCGCTATCGATAATTGTCAAGACCAGGATATTCCAAACCCTTTTTGCTTTATCCTATTTTTTTTTTTACTTTATTGCATTACTTATTCCATTTTCAGCTCATAAGTTAGTTACAGCACGTGCTTCACATATAAGGATGACAATGGGCCGGGTATAGGACGGGATGGCCTTTTCCCGACTCCGCCCCGCCACAGAAATACCCTCCCCTGACCCCGCCCCACCCCGACCCGACCCGACCCGACCCGACCCGACCCGAGTGGCTGTTCATCACATGCCCGACCCCACCTATACAAGTTTGACTAGTCCCCCACAAAACACCCCGGTTAGAATGCAAAAGGTTAATGAATTTAATAGATGTTAATGGCAACAAAACTATTCAACTTCACATACATGTGGTTAGTTTTGAACCACTTGTTAAAGGATTACATTACCAATGCAAAAGCATCTTGTGTCAGGCATTTCAACTCCCTATGACCACTTGTCATCTCACTGAAGAGAAGGATACCACACAAATGCTTTTTATAAAGCAAAAGAATGCTTAGCTAAGGCTTCTATCACTGATGTGGGACAACGTTGCAATTAAATAGAACATAATCGGGCCTATCGGGGGTGTCTTCCACTAATACCAAACTCGCTCCTAACCCGTGTTGCGTTCAAAACTAACATCCCATATCCGTCCCTAACTTTTTTAAGGGCTTTCCAAACCCGTCCCATTAGGGACGGGGCAGGGTGGGCGGGTACGAGGACCCTTGATTTTCTAGTTAATTGCTATCCCTATTCGCATATGCACTCTCACATGGCACCCACATGCTAGAGACTCACAGTATCTAGCAAGTCAATGGTATTTTGTCCATTATTGATGAATATATGAAAGTTTATAGTGGTTTGCACCAGTAAAATGCAGAAGTCTCTTTATTTGTTTCGTTTCTATTTTGCTTTTATTTGTGAATTTAACATTTGGTATTAGAGCATGTTACAATCAACCATGAAGAAACAAACTCATATCTCAACTCCAATCTGGGAAAAAGATCTATAATCAATAAAGCATCAGATCGATAGTCAATTGCAATCCATGCAAATGGAGATACATAGGACTTTTGAAACTCGTCTCGATGAAAAAATGGAGCAGATGAGGACTGAACTACAGAAGAGCGTAACCATGAAGTTCTGACAAGCCATGAACCAATTTCACATCTCCACCGCCTCCAATTCACCTTCCTCAAGTCATTACAAACCATTCATACCACCAACTATCCATCACATAATTGACCCTCCCATTCAAATACCACAACCGACACCCACGACCACCATGAACATACCCTATTCTCCAAAACTAGCTAGATCTCCTTACCCGTCATACCCAAATTCCACCCTTATACCCAAATCCTCCACCTATCTTCGGTAATTGGGATCCAACTACTGTCTCTAACATTCCTCCACCACAACCTACCTTACCACCAAACCACCCCCCATTCGATCCCACAAACCAATCCCTACCATATATAAATTCACAACCAGTTCATGTCCCTAGATCTCACAATAGAAACCTAAGATTAAAATTCCCAATCTATAGTCATGGAAATCCCCTGGATTGGATATCTCGTGCTGAGAGGTACTACAAGTATTATCAAATTCCTGAGTATCAAAAGAAGGAATAGCTTTAATGCAGTTCGAGGGTAATACAATACCTTGGTTAGACTGGTTTGAGGCTAAGTATCCTTTAAGTGATTGGCAACACTTCATAGAGGCTTTCCTATGTCAATTTGGTAAAAAGGGGGGAATGGATCTAAAAGGGGCTATCACTAAATTGGAGCAAGGAAACACTCCCGTCGAAGCATAAGAAACTGAATTTCTACGATTGGATTGTAGACAGCCTAATTGGATAGATGATCAATTAAAGGGATGTTATATATCTGTGCTAGAAAGGTAGTTACAGTATGAGGTCTTGTCCTTTAAACCACCTTGTAGACACCCTATTTTGGTTCATCCGTTCGACTGAAGGAACCCCACCTCAAGAACAATCCGATGACTGGAATCATGATTTGTACAATGCCAATTTTATAAAGTAGAACTCAATGAAGCACCGTGGTCTCCGAGATACGTTAGAATAACCTCTAGGAAGACTTAGCTACGTAAGAAATCCAAATTAGAGACAAAAAATCAATTTAGGGGAGCTTTTTCGCATAAAATGACAAAAAATTGCCTTTTATCGAGCAAAATCTGGACCTCAGGGTGGGATCCTGAGAACTCCATTTACAAAATAGTCCTAAAATTAACTAAATTAGCGATCCAAGCCTTTACATTGGCCAAAAACAACGTAGAAGAACTTTCACCCTTTTTACACCTCACAAGTTTGCTTCTTCTTGGAGTCAGCCTCACTCTTTTGATCATAACTCAATATCTTCTATAAACGTTTTTTGAATGAGACCAAAAAAATCTTAAACTATACTCCTATACCTTTCCAACAGTATATCACAAGCCCAAAAAGGATAACCGAGGTGAGAGAACGAAGTCTGGGAAGTCTGGAAGGAAAATACAACTTCTAGGTTAAAAGCCATGGTGGCTCTAAACTGAGTGCCGTGTAGCACTCTTGGACTACTGCGTGGTAGCCTTGAGTGCCACTATGGCTTGCAGATGTCTCAGATGTATTCTAGACCCTTGATTTTCTTTTGTCCCACATCGCTTAACTATAAGAGTTTCCATCCAAATCTCCAACTATAAAAGGGGTAATCCCCTCCCCATCCAATACACCTCAAAATCCTGAGAACTAGAGAGCTCAAGGAAACTCCCTTAGAGGATTCCGAAGCACTCAAAGTTCTTTAGATAGTTTAATCTTTTAGTTTTAGGGTTCTTCGAGTCCACGTTGCTGGCGAAGCCCTGTAGAAGTATTCTGAGGAAAGTTCTTGAGGTAAGCCCCCTTCTTCTTTTTTGTTTTTCTACTTTATTTTCCTATTTTGATCTTTATTTTATTATATCTAGGTTGAATTTCTTGTTTATTCTTCGCGTTGTTCAGTTTTATTGCTTTTAATCTTTAAAGTTCTAGGGTAGTCGTATTTCCTTGTTTGTAGTATCCATTAAATTAGAGTTATCCCAGGTAGAGCTACCCCCAAATGTTGTGGTAGCCGAAGCTGTGGGGTTGGTATTCAATCCATGGATATCCGACCCGTTGAGATAACAAAGCCTTAATTGGATCTACGAGTCTCGAACTAGGGCACTCACATAGGAATCATATAGTAATTCATATTAGCTGGGATAGTAGGCTATCCATGCTATCCCTGTTTTATCCATGCCTAGTAATTTAATTTATAACTAGTTTAATTCATGAATTAATTCATATCCATATACATGCATACACTTGTACAATATTCTTACTTAGAATAGTAGGTTATCCATACTAGGGATAACATCCTAATTAAGCTTACACACGCACACTATTGTACATAATAGTCATGTTTGGACATACATACATGTTGTCCATGCTTAGAATAGTAGGGTATTCTTAGATTATCCTCCATATATCCTAATTAAGCTTACACACGCACACTATTGTACATAATAGTCATGTTTGGACATACATACATGTTGTCCATGCTTAGAATAGTAGGGTATTCTTAGATTATCCTCTATATATTGTGCTTTTATTGTCCTAACCATGGTTAATTAGGATAACTGGGAATGCTATGCTATCCCGGGTAAGTTCCTTCATTCCCTCTTATTTACTGCTTTCCTAGGATCACATAAGAGCATGCATAGGTGGATAAAACATAGATTTAAATTCCTTGCATGATTACTTGTGCATTGAATTCATGTTTTTCTAGGGTTTTGTGTGTGGTTTTCACGTTTAATTCAATTTTATTTCCTTTCTCATGCATATAGAAGCATAGTAATACGTTGAGTCCCTGACTTACGATTTTAGCATATACATTGCATGTACTTGTCCAGCTTCTTGCACAATTTTCTTTAATTAGTTGTTTATAACTTGAATTAGGATTGCATTAGAAATAATTGAAACGGTTCTCATAATGTCTAGTCAAACACCTTGAAAGCTGAGTAGAGGCCCATCTCACGATGGGGCGAGAGGGGGTGTTTTAGCACGATCTAGCTCCTTCCTCTCTTGTACCTTAACCCTCGAACTGAGTTCTTTGGTGACAACGGAGTGGTGCTCTCTATCCATTGGACTTGATAGATTTAGTTTTCTTGATTTCCTTTATCAAACCAAGTGGTGACTCTATTAGTGAGGATCTCTCCGGATTTAGCCTTATGGGATAAAACATGGATAACTCACTCGTGTAGCCTTGGATATGGATCATAGGCATCGATAGTTGCCTCAGGTTGGATAAAAAGCCCCATGGAATCCAAGATACGAGTAATCTAAATCGATCTTATCGGATAGAGGCTAATGAAGGGTAGTGTACCTCACTCGTAGCTGTTGGCATGAGATTTGAAATGGGACAATCAAGCGGGCTTAATCCTTATAGGCCCCAAGCTTGGTTCAAGTACCCACAATTGGCGACATTGTTGGGGACTAAACTAAGAGGGTTAGACTCCAAAACTTTCAAGGTTTTTTGACTTTATATTATGAGGATCGCACGTGCATTAGTTTTAGGAAGCTTGGGAGGACCAAAGCCGAGGGCCTGCAGCCTATCAGATCCCCTCCGTAGAGGACTTCCCTGCCCTAGCACGTACCTAATGGTATAAAAAGTAGTCCACGTACAACACCAAACCCTGTAATAAGGGGTACATAGGACTCTCGTTGGGGGACCCTTTTTGACTCTATCCACCGTGATGCATATAGAAGCCACGGAGCCAATCCTTTAGGGTTTGACCTGTTAGGACAATGTGTATACATACGCCTTATTTTCCCTTTGGGATTACTTGATATGATAAGGAAGCCTATACGACATGTGATACATAGCCCTGTCTAACAAAGCATTCTATCCATATGAAATGCTCGCCACATGACATGAGGATGGTTTGCTTATGTGTTATAGTGGGAATATGTATCACGAGTCTATAGGACAGTGAGTCATAACCTTATTTGTATCCTATTCGCTAGAAGTAGACCTAATTATACCTAGGCTATCATAAACACACGTGAGATTCTAAGCATGGAATGACTAGTGTGACATTGATTATGGTGGTCAACGGGATGAGAAGGAATACTCGATGATGTGACTAGGACTTATATGGCTACCTGTTAATTAAATGGTTACCAGATTTGTTCTCTTCTCATGAGCATACATGAACATACATAGCATTGAGAGAACCTAAAATGAAATTAAAAAGTAATGGTGTCTTAAATCGAGCACATGTGGGTATGCAGACTATCTAGAGATAGCTTCAAGGAAAATCGTGAGCACACCTTCTTGGGTCTGTCCCCCTGGTTCAAGAAGATTAGTCCAAACTACTAGTATCAGGATACCTATGGCTGACGAGCAAAAGAGAATGGAACAGTTATAGAATACCCTAGCCCGTCAGGGGCAACAGTTGCAACTCTTGATAGACTGTTTGGGGCAAGCTACCATAAACTCGCAAGGCCTGCCTGCTATTAAGCCACTTATACGACCTCCACCTCCTCTGCCTATTACACCTAAGAACCCTATTAATCTGAATCCTATCAAGGAGGGGGATTGGTTCGATGATGGTGTACGCGGGGATTTCGAGAAGATAATGAAAGATAAATTAGACCGTCTAGAGAGTATGATGAGGAAATCTCATGGTGTAGATGACTATTTGTTAGACCTTAAAGGTTTCTTTAAGATGAGAAGTTTAAGATGCCTGACCTAGAAAAGTTTAATGGGACTGGAAAACCCAAAAGCCACTTAAAGATATATGTCACTGCCTTGAGACCTGTGGGATTGGGGAATGAACACTTAGCCCAGTTGTTCTCTCGTTACCTGTCTAGAGGAGCCTTGTAATGGTTCCTAGCATTTGAGTCCTCCAAGACCGTTTATAGGAGGATATTGTGAATGAGTTTGTGAAGCAGTACGCCTACAATACTGAGCTCGATGTCACCATCCGAGACCTTAAAACCACTAGGCAAGACAACCGGGAGTCTTTTGCCACATTTTTGACCCGTTGGAAGAAGAATGCTGCCGAGATGGCAAATAGGCCAACTGAAAAAGAACAAGTTCATATGATCGTAAATAACCTACAACCCACCTATAATAAGCACATGTGTTTCATGCCTATCACCATTATCGAGCAGCTGTTTGATGTAGGGACTAAGATAGAGGATGCCTTGAGGGATGGAAAGATTAAGAAAGAAAAAAGTAACCCCAAGGAGGAGAAACACCGGAGGCAACTACTCAAACAACCATACCGCACCTGATGCCAATGTCCTACATGATAACCCTGACCAAAGTGCTAACCGATCCTACCCAAGAAGCAATCACCGCATCGAACCTAGAAAATTCACTACCCTTAGCCTTCCACTAACTTCCATATTAACCCACCTCACCCAAAAGGGCCATCTCAATTAGACCCGAGACCTTACCTAACCCGCTCCCACCTAACCATAACCCTCCAAATACTGTGCCTTCCACCAAGTACATGGCCATGATACCAACCATTGCATGCGACTTCGCCATAAGATCCAGGACCTCCTTGATAATGGGGTCATCATACCCCTACCTCCATCAAATATCGCCCACAACCCATTGCCAAACTACCATACCATTCTCCCACCACAAAATATAAATCTCCTTAGCCTTACCCCATTCTCATATAACCCCATCGTATATATCACCTCTGTAATCGAACTCGAACCCATGGTTGTCCTCCTGGAGGAATTTGGGATTTGCTTGCGAAGTAATGACGAAGAGTAGTGGGTAGATGAAGAGCCTAAAATGGAGGACATGTTCTACTTAGAGGAGTTAGACATTGTCTTAGGAGAAGTGAAATGGTAGGATGGGCAGCCTTCTGATGATTCCATATGGGATGGTATTGAGATCAATAAAGGAGTTTCAGAGTACATATGGGGAGAAGGAGGCGTTCAACACCTGACTAGGGCAGGCAGGCATTTTAAGCCACCACAATTGGAAGGAGATCACCTAGGAAAGAAGTAGACAATGGGAAGGGAAGAACAGTCAATGTGCCGCAAGAAGAGGATGATGTACTCAAATAGCTTAAGAAGACACAGGCCAACATATCCATTTGGAGCTTGCTTATGGCTTCCACAAACCACAGGCAGGTAATCCTTGAAGCTTTAAACCGTCATGATGTGCCTATTGATACTACTCTCGAATATTTGGTAGCGTTGATCAAGCCTATGGTGGAGACCCTGATCATATCCTTTACTGATGAGGACCTTCCTCTTGAGGGACCTTGTCATAATAGGCCGCTCCACATTACCGTTCAGACTTTGGGAATGAGGGTTCCGGTTGTTTTGGTTGATAATGGGTCGGTACTCAATGTTTGTCTTGTGCAGACCTTACAAGGCTTGGGTATTCCGATGAACAAGCTACGAGTCTCAGACCAATCCTTCCGTGCTTATGATAATACTCAGATGAAGGTGGTCAGGGTATTGAATTTGCAAATCACTGTTGGGCCCGTGAGCGGGAATGTAGAGTTTCAAGTGATCGACATAGGGGCCTCCTTCAACCTACTGTTAGGAAGACCATGGTTACATAATATATGGGATGTACCCTCAACCCTTCACCAAAAGATCAAAATGGTAGTGGAAAATCATATAGTGATTCTATTTAGGGATTCTGGGATCCGTACTGCTCAAGATGGAGTCACATTGGAGATACATCTACCCAAATAAGGTCCTACTCTTGGTGGGTTTGAGCTCGATGAGATTAATGCTTTGGAAATGGAAGAGTCGTTAGGGAAGATTGCACCATAACTTGATGATTATGCAAATTCCATGATAGCTCCTATTATGAATAAGATGCCGTAGGTAGCAATGTATAGCCAATTTTTTAAATTTTGCAGGATAGAAAAATAAGAATGGTTTGGGGTATACGCCGACAAAGGGGAAAGCTAGCAAGTCAAAGGGCATCGGATCTCTGAAGAAGACTCTTAATGGCTATTTCGTTAATGAAGGACTGTGGCTTCCCAAAGCCTTGGTATGACCATAATACAAAGAAGAGGATCCTTGGTTTTGATATCTTCTTTTGACTATGAGCCATTGGGAGAGGAGCAGTGGTACAAGGTTATAGAAGAGGGATAAGCTAAAAAAGACCATTCAAGCAGAGTGGGCTGAGAATATGGACCAAGGATCTATGAAGCTGTTGTTGGGGGATGGACTTAAGGGCAAAGAGGACCGGGACTAAGAGGTGATGGCACTATAAGGGGAGAAGATAGACATCTCCAAATTTATCATGGAAGCCAAGGAAAAGCTCAAGAATTAGAAGTATGAGGAGGCACTGCTCCCGAAAGGGGGCTTTTCTAAAGTTTTTGAGTCTATAATCGGATCCACGCCTGTTAGTGGATCGAAAGTTGTTTTTCATTCTATTTTTGAGTCTATTACTAGGGGTAAGAAGTCTGAGGAGTCTGATGTCAAGTCTGCTATCGTGTCTGTTAAAATTTCCCTGCTATTAATAAAATGAACTCCGATTCTGCTTACTTTCACGTGTCTAATTTTGAATGCATAGATCGTAATGAAAATGATGAAATACCCACTGATTTAAAAAGGTTAATTGAAAAAGATGAAAATGAATCAGTTCAAAATGTAGTAGAAGATACTTTGTTAATAAACCTATAGAAACCGAGGAAGAACCCCAAGAGGTCCAAATCGATTCAACACTAAATCAATATGAAAGCTAAGAATTGACTACTTTACTTAAAGAATTTAGAGACATTTTTGCTTAATCCTATGAGGACATGCCTGGAATCGACCCTGAAATTGTCCAACACAAAATTCTACTTTTCCTGAATCCATACCTATAAAACAAAAACTAAGGCGAATGAGACCCGAGCTGGCATTCAAAATTAAAGAAGAGGTTGACAAACAGTTACAAGCCGGTTTCCTAATCGTAACTAAGTATCCGGAGTGGGTGGATAATATCGCGCATATGCTTAAGAAAGATGGTAGAGTGCGTGTATGCGTAGACTTTCAGGATTTAAACAAAGCTAACCCTAAAGACAACTTCTCACTCCCGCATATAGATGTTCTAGTTGATAATACCATCGGGCATGTACTGTTGTCATTCATGGATGGATTTTTGGGGTACAATCAAATACTCATGGCACTAGAGAATAGGGAAAAGACCACCCTTGTCACAAATTGGGGTACATTTTGCTATAGAGTAATGTTGTTTGGGTTAAAGAATGCTGGGGCCACGTACCAAAAGGCAACTACTACACTATTACATGATATAATTCATAAGGAAGTAGAAGTGTATGTAGATGATATGATAGTAAAAGCGAAGGAGAGAGAGAGGATCACTTAGGAGCCCTGAGGAAGTTCTTTGAAAGGTTGAGGGAATTTAGGATGAGGTTAAATCCAAAGAAGTGAGTGTTTGGGGTGATCATAGGAAAACTATTAGAGTTCTTGATCACCAAGAGAGGTATTGAAGTAGACCTTGCTAAGATCAAAGCGATGAGATGAAACCACCTAGGTCAGAGAATGAGGTAAGAGTTTCTTGGGAAAGAACCAATTCATAAGCCGCTTCATTTCAAAGTTAACCACCACATGTGAACCGTTGTTTAAACTGTTAAAGAAGGAGGAGAGATTTGAGTGGAGTGAACCTTGTCAAAAAGCCTTTGAAAAAATCTAAACCTATAAATAGAACCCACCTATTTATCATCGCCTGTCAAAGGCAAACCCTTGCTTCTATACCTGTCAGTAATCGAGGATGCCATGGGATGTATGCTAGCTCAAGGGGATGATGAGGGCCATGCAGAGAAAGCCATATATTACCTGATTAAGAGGATGGTCTCATATGAACTCAAGTATACACCGTTAGAGAAAACCTATTGGGCCTTAGTTTGGGCTTCCCGTCGACTTAGGCACTACATGTTATCTTTCCCTATGTTACTCATAGCCCGGATGGACCCGTTAAAGTACCTGTTTGAGAAGCCTGCTCTGATATGAAGGATGGCTAGCTGGACCCTAATGCTTGGAGAGTTTGATCTAAAGTATGTTGTGAAAAAATTTGTCAAAGGGAGGGCGATAGAAGAATTCCTAGCTGACCATACAATAGAAGGGGAAGACGCTAAAGAATTATCATTACCTGATGAGGACCTCATGGTCATTAGTCAAGAGACATGGAAGGTATATTTTGATGGAACCGCTAATCATAAGGGATATGGAGTTGAGATAGTGCTAGTATCTCCAGATGGTGCTCATGCACCATTCGCCGTCAAGCTAAACTTTGCTGTCACTAATAATGTCAGTGAATATGAGGCTTGCATAATTGGACTGGAAATGGCCCTGGGACTAAGGGCAAAGAGGGTTGAAGTATTTGGGGATTCCAATTTAATTATTTTACAAGCTAGAGGATATTGAAAAGTAAAGGAGGAGAAGTTGAAACCCTATCATGAGTACTTGGAAAGTCTGCAGGCAAGGTTTGAGGAGATCACATTCTTCTACCTACCCCAGGATAAGAACCAATTGGCAGATGCTATAGCCTCGATGATAGAAATACCTGTTGGAATAACCATAAGGCCATTGATCATAGAAAGAAGAGAGAACCCATCCTACTATTGTGTTGCTAACCTAGAGGACAAAGAGGAGTTGCCTTGGTATAGTGACATTTGGAAGTTTGTAAGTGAGCAAAGATACCCTGAGGGATCCACAGAAAAAGATTATAGAGCAATAATGAGGTTATCAGCCCAATTTATCATACATAGAGGAGAATTATACCGAAGATCACACATAAGAAAGAACCTCTTGTGTTTAGATAAACATAAAGCTAAAAGGATGATGGAGGAAATTCACGCAGGGGTATGTGGCCCTCATATAAATGGGCATATGCTAGCCAAGAAAATAATGAGGCAAGGATAGTACTGGTCCACCATGGAACATGACTGCTGTAAGTACATAAGGAGATGTCACCATTGTCAGATCCATGCGAATCTTATGCACATTGCGCCCTCAGAACTCTATAGCCTCACCACACCTTGGCCATTCTCAATATGGGGAATAGATATAATTGGAGAAGTGATACCAAAGTCGTTAAATGGGAACATATACATCGTAGTAGCTATCGATTACTTTGCAAAGTGGGTAGAAGCGGCATCCTACATGAAGTTAGAATCTAAGGACGTGGCTAGATTCAAAAAGCATAACATCATATGTCGGTATGGGGTCCTGTGGAAACGCGGAATTGATTTTCCTTTTTGTTTTGAGATTGATTGAAGAAATGAAAAGAAAAGGTCTGTTGGAAACAAATACAGAGTCGCCACTTGGTCTTTAGGGAACCAAGAAACCTAATTTTGACTCACCCAAATGGATAAAGGGCACTGGTCCTTCATAACCAAAGAACTTGGCTCGGGGTTTTGGTACGAGAGACGAAGGAGCCTTTGTCGCGACTAAAACACCCTCAACTCGCCCCGTCTTTCGACGGGGCTCAATTATAATCCAAATAATCATCTTTTACTATGCTTGGTTTGACAATTAATATTATGATAGTACATTACATCTCATAAGAATCTTGAAATGGAACATCAAAAAATAAGATATCATTTATAATATCTAAGACAAATATCACACAATGCAAAAGTAAAAGATCACACAAACAAACCTAGGAAAAATCGTCTAATCATAGATCAAGTAATCAAGTTTTCCTAGTCTAGAAGGGGGACATGAATTGTTCTTGAAACAAATAATCAAAGAAAATGAAATATGCTTACCAAGCTAGAATGATGCATGTTAATCTTTGATAAAAGAAGACCTCTCAATCCCCGGGACGGATGAGAAAGGAAGATTAGATCGAGGGGAAGCATGAATGTATGATCAAGTCCATTCCTTATAATCTTCTTAGATTAGGAGTCACTAAAACTCCAATTCTTGCATGGATGCAATGTATGATCCTAGAATGTGCAAAGGTTGTAGTGTGTTTGTGTTCATGGATTTGCTAAAGTGATTAAGAAATCTAAATGTATGCATGGATTAATGAAGGATGTTATTACGGGATGTGTACAATGTAGTATGAAGTACTTCCTAATATATGAGCTAATTTGGAGTGCATGTAAGCATCAAATCAAAGGATGGAAGTAAAAGCATGCTTGCTATGAATAGTGGATAGAACAGTGAGTTAATTTTGTAAAAATGGAAAAGTGGGGTTAGGAATGTTTTTAGTTTATGATTTTTTATGTAGATCATCCTTATTGTGTCTAGAACACGTGTCAAAAATCCAAACTTCAATAACTATTATAGATTGAGAGAAATCATATAAACAATAGAAGTTACTCAGAAACAGAATCCGTACTGTCGAATAAAATGTTGAAAAATTTTAGAAAATGAAAACAAAGCATCTAGATGCCCATACTATATAAAAAGTTCCCCAAGACACTAAGGTTCAAGGGAAAAATGAGTTAGGACCACTCCCTTTGGAAATGTTTTCTGAAAAACAAGTTGAAAGTCAACCTAGCTGTTGTGACAGTATAAGCAGAATGTTTGGAATGAATGTTTAGACCAAAATGGAACCCTTTTAAGTGTCTTAAAGTCAAACCAAAAATCATGGGTGTTCTATAATAAGTTAAGAAGACTTTACAAGTGGTCTTGTAATCACCCATTGAGTATGGAACTCAGAACATTATTTTGAAGTTGAATAACTCACTATTTTAAGGACTTTTGAGAAAACAAGGTGTATTTCTTGGAATCCAAAATATTGGGGTTTTAGAGGGGTTTTGAAAGCATATTTTCAACATCAAATGGGGGTTATGACCTCTTGAAATATCAACATCAAACTCAAGTCAAGAACTTCCAAGATTGTTGGAGAGATTTGTTTTCATTTGAATGTGACTTCAAGAATACATATGAATGTATTGAAGTCATAACCATCATCTATCAAACATGTTTTTGAGGTCAAGATCTACTATCCATAAGGATTCACTCACCTCAAACTTCATGTCATCATTTAGTTGATGATGAACTAGTAAGTAAATAAAGAAAAATAAAAAATAAATGAGATTAAGAAGAGATGAACATAGTATGTAAATAAGTATGTAAAGCAATCAATAGATGATATTCAATGAGATTTTGGACTTGTAGCTTAGTGTTTCACTCATATATGGTGACGTTGGATATGGAAGTAGCTTCCTATCTCATAAATACTCACTAAAATGGTAGTTGGGTGTATTGAATGTGAAGTAAAGACGAGTAATGAAGTAAAAACAAGGTTGAAAACTTACTTTCACTATCCTAACCTTATCTCTACAACTTTCTCTCTACAACTTTTTCTAAGCTTTGTATTTGTACCCCTCAAAATGAGAAGTCAAAGGGGGTTTATATAGGCCAATTTGGGGTGGTTTTGAGATTTAAAGAGTACTCTCATTGGTCCCAAACATCTGTGAACAAGAAACTACGTCGTTTTGGTTCTCAATTAATCAAATTCGACCCCAAAATAAATTACAAAAATGGACTATAATGACCGTGGTGCTGTGGGCGGGCTGCTGTAGGTGTCTTTGTGGCTGCAGTAAGTGCTGGCAGGCTACACACTATGGGAAGTTCGTCCCACATCGCCTGGGTGTGGAAAAGTAATGTGCTATATATGTGTGGTTTCAAGTCTCCCTAGTAAGAGGCCTTTTGGGTAGTGACCCAAGAACAAATCCGTGCGAGTGTGGGCCCAAAGCGGACAATATCTTACTGAGCGAGACTTAGGTCGTGACAGAATGGTATCAGAGCTAGACCCAGCCGAAAGTGTGCCAACGTGGACATTGGGCCCTAAGGGGGGTGGAATGTAACGACCCTGGTGCTGTGGGCGGGCTGTTGTAGGTACCTTTGTGACAGCAGTAAGTGCTGGCAGGCTACACACTATGGGAAGTTCATCCCACATTGCCTGGGTGTGGAAAAGTAATGTGCTATATATGTGTGGTTTCAAGTCTCCCTAGTAAGAGGCCTTTTGGGTAGTGACCCACGAACAAATCTGTGCGGGTTTGGGCCCAAAGCGGACAATATCTTACTGAGCGAGACTTGGGTCGTGACAAGTGTGATTTTGTGTGGGTTATGAATCTGTGTGAACATGTAGCTGTTAATATGATGTTAACGGATATTTGATTTGAGATACATGAATCTCTTACAAAATTGAGTTTTGTGAAAAATGTGGATGTTTGAACGTTAGAAAAGTCCTTAGAGTTCACCACTGCTCCTTATGATTTTAGACGGTGACTATGTGGATGACCCGTTCTTGTGTGATTAGACGGCAACTACGTGGATGACCCATCTCTTCATTTTTAAGCCTTATGCCCGGCTTGTTGGTCTATTTCATGTGTATTTAAACATTGTTTTATTGACGTCAAGAACGTAAGGACTAGCCTTTCGGTGGATACTCAAATCCCAGTGATACCCATGGGAGTTGGGACCGGAGTGGGAGTTAGTATTACGTTAGGAGACACATGGGATATATGAGTAGGCTGAACCATGGATGGGTGGTCGAGGTGGTGAATATAAGGTGTAATTTGGATCGAATATTATGTGGTTTTTTTTATTTGCGGATTTACAGTTGTAATGTGGTTTATGGTTTTCAGTTATATGAAATTCTAGGAATTGGTAGTCGTGTAGTTTTCAGGATTTTAAATAATTTCGGTGTTGTGCCCGTTAGCTGAAACCTAGCATTCTATGTGTAACGTACCATTTTTGGGAACGTAGTAATTTGATAACAAACTAGACCAGATTAGTAAATTGAATATTTTGGATACTTAGATTCATAGTTTATGGCCATTTCGCGTAAACTGAAGTAAAACGACGATCCGAACAACTTTCGTGTTTTACACTTTTTCTAAAAACGTCATCTTGACACTATTTTCATCGATTTTCAGAATCTGCTGAACATCGTCTATGTAAGAGCTGAATTTTAATAATTAATTTCTGAATTATCTATTTAGAATTTATGAACGAGGACGCGTGTCATTCCTTCAAAATTTTATTCTTGACATTTTTCGTGGTTTAAGTTTTGTCTAATTCCAGTTCTTTGTTAGAGATAAAATCATTTTAATTAATAACACCTTATTATTGGCTTATATTATTGTGTTAAGTTCTATTTGTACAGGATGGTAGGCCTACTAATGGTTTGCAGGTATCGGCCTACCATAGTTAAGAAAGGTAAGTATTTAATTGTTTTTATTCGGGCAAGAAACTACTTGCCACCACATAAATGGAAACTACTCTATTGTCCAGATATGTGTGTGGAACTACCTGTCTTTGCCCAAGAATGTTGTAGTATGATTTGTAGTCTACGGGTTCAAGTTGGACCCCTAAGACTTGTGTTTTGTTTAACTCATACCAGTCATGTGACTGACCCGAGTGTGTTATGCATTCGGGTGCGTTTCTGTTTGAAAGGTAGTCGGATGACATGTGCTGGATAGTATAGTTGGAGTTCATTGTGGTGCAGCCGATCTGTTCATGAAGTTGAAGATACCTTCTTTTTATTCTTTAATTACTATATGATACTCTTTTTTTTTAGTTGGCATTGTGAGCCATGGTTGAGAACTTGTATTAGATGTAGTTATATTTCAGTTGTATTATTGGACTTTTGGGGACGTTTATAGCAGATCTGACCTGAGATAGTGTAGTGTTGAAATTATTCCGTTTATTATTATAACTAGATGCTTTTATTGTGATTCGATGGAGGAAATTATATTATTTTTATGTAAAGGGAAACGTTTGGTTTTCATTTTGTAATAAATAAGAATGGGGAAAATTTGAAACGTGGATTATTCTTGTAAAGTTTTTGGGAATGAATTTGATGATAAATGAGTTTTGTTTAAATAGAAATCATGTGGTTTATGAAAGCAATTAAAATCAGTTTATTTTAAAATGGTCTTTTAAAATTGGGTATGGGTTGTCACCCTTAGATTTTTGGGTGGTTGAATATTGATCTAGATACATGTTCTGGATTAAATATTTGGTTGTCTAAAAATCGGGGTGTGACATGGACTGTTCTGGGGGAGAGTGCCGCGGAAGCACTAGGCATGTGCCACGACAGCAATGGGCCAGTGCCACGATGGCACTGCTCCTCCAACATCTAGATAATGCTGTTTAGGCCCCCAAATTTTTTGGTATTCACGAAAATGCCTATTTCGTCCAAAATTCACAGAAACTGCATACGAACACCAAACTGAGGTTGTGATATACCATTGGAAAGGTAATGGAGTCTACCCTACATAAAAAATAGTTCGTAGTTAGGTCACTGACAAGCGGGTGTATTTGTAAAATATAACCGCGCTAAAAGAGAAAAATACATTAGAAAAGTCTACAATTCCCCTGTTTATCTGCAATTTGAATTACAATACTAGTTTTTGCACAAATTGATTAAACTATGATAAGTGGTATTGTTTTAGTGATTATTTGTGCAGATTATTGCTGCTGTATATTAGATTGAAGAATGTTGATAAAAGGAAGTGATTGGCCCTGATGAAGATAACTCAATGCTGAAATACAAGGTTCGAGCGATCGACGTTTTGATCGATCGAATGGAGTTCAAGCGATCTAAGTTTCTGGAAGTTAGATCGATCGAGAGTTTTTCGATCGATCGAACATGCATTTTATCAGATTTTACGCGCACGCAGCAGAAACGGGATTTAACCCTAGTATTAGGTCGTAGTTATATATATTCATTTTCTTGACGTCCCAAAGGACGCCCCACTGGTTTTTCATCAGTTTTCATAAGAGAGAGGAGAGAGTTTTATTGTTTTTTGTAGGTTTTCTCAAGATTCAACATTGTTAGCTTGGATTGTTTCGTAGTTTATACAAGTTTTCTTCGTTCAGGTTCTTTATTATTGTTCTGTTTATAAGCTGCATTGAGTTAATCACAGTTTAGTTTTCAATCTCTGAGTATTGCATGCTAGATAGGTCAAAACCATTAGTTTCATAGTTTTAATGAAAAAATTGCAACCAAACATGCCTTTAGTGAACTTCCACGTTAAAAACAAATCTGATACTTCCCAGACCATGTCTGAGTAGTTCGGGGTTGGGAAATCACGATGAAATCGTGATTTCAATCCTCTGCCATGCACTATTTTTTTTCCTGTGTTCGATCGATCGAATGTAGTTCGATCGATCGGACCAGAGATGAAGTCAAGCGATCGAAGTTATTGGATCGATCGAGAGATGATGAAGTTCGATCGATCGAAAGCGCGTCGATCGATCGAGGTCTCTGATTCTTGAGGACATCTAATACAGTATTCCAAGACTTTCTGCTTTACTGATTCGTTATCAAACTGTCCCCATATGCTCAGTTTGTCAAAACAGTCTTTAAACTTTAAGCCTTAAGGCGTTTTCTTTCAATATATGTTGCAAACCACCCTCAATGCTAACACCATTGTAGGTGAGAGTCTTAACTATTGGATTAAACCACCTTTGTGTATTTCAAACTTAATTGTGATGATATAGTCCCGGTCATGAAAGGACTATTGATTCTATATCTTTAGAGAAGTACGGGATACTGTAGAAGTTGCCCTCCGTTGAGCTTAATTGCATTTGCATGGTAGATGGTTGAGTCATGGTGGATTCGCGTGATCCCAACACTTTCTTTTATTAAGAAAAATCGTTTTTAAATCTTGTTTTAGTTAAATAGTTAGTCATTAGTTTAATTTAATTTAGTTGTTTTTTTTTAAGATTAGTAGTTATTACTTGTAGAACTTTGTGTTCTACGCCTCTCTTGAAATATTGAATTTTCTTTTCTTTTAGAGTTTAATCTAAGTAATTTATCTCTCATCCTTCCCTGTGGGATCGACCTGGTCTTACCAGTTACTACTTGCACGTCCACCTACACTTGGGTGTTGCACAAGAGCGCACAAGATTTTTGCCGTGTCAAGTTTTTGGCGCCGTTGCCGGGGAAGGTGACGATCAATTCTTAGATTACCTCAGTCTCTCTTCATCTCTTTCTGTTTTTATTTTCTTTTCTTTTCAGTTCTTTTGGTAAACACTCACCTTAGGGACTCTCCTAGTTCATGTCCAATAATTCTATTGAAGGAATTTTTGGAAATCCTTTCTACCGCTCTGACTCTGATAGTTCCGTTAATCCGATAGCCACTCCAACTGAATCAATGGATGATCATCAGAGTGAAAATGGTGACAATGTTGTGGTACCAATTGATGAGGCACTACGTCCTCTTTGCGATCTCATGCAACCAGAACACGCACCTACGCCCTCTTGCATTCAAATCCCACCGCATAATGGCGAATTTCAGTTTCGCAATGGGATGATCCAACTGCTTCCCACCTTTCATGGGATGGAAAGTGAGAAGGCATACTTACATGTCACTGATTTCGAGGATGTTTGCAAAACATTCTCGCAAAATTTTCCTAGGGAGGTGACGCATCTAATGTTATTCCCCTTCACTTTGAAAGATAAAGCGAAGGCGTGGCTCCACTCCCTCAAACCTAATTCAATTTTCACCTGGCATGCGATGAGCACTGCATTTCTGAAGAAATTCTATCCTACTCGCATGACCACAGATCTTCAGCGTCAAATCAATTCCTATAAACAAAAGAGCAATGAAACCTTCACACAAGCGTGGGAGCGTTTCAAAGATTTGCTTCTCTCATGCCCACACCATGGGTTTGAGAAATGGCGAACTATCAGCTTCTTTTATCAAGGATTGAATGGTGAAACGAAGAAGTTGGTAGAAACAATGAGCTCCGGACCATTTCTGCGTAAAAACACTGAAGAGGCTGAAGCCCATTTTGAATGGTTAGCTGAATACGCTCATGAATGGTCAAATTCTGACAATGTCTCACGCTCACAGATATCCTGTGTAGAGGAGAAAAGCCTATACCAACTAACCAGTGAAGATCACCTCATGACGAAATATGCAGAACTGGCAAAGAAGGTAGATGAGTTAAGCATGAAAGGAGAGAGCTCTAGGCAAGTCATGCCTGAGGAACCATGCGGCACATGCAATATGTTGGGACATACAACTCAATATTGTCCCAATGTGCCGTATTTTCAAGAGCAGACCCCGATGGAGATGAATGCTATGCAAGGTTTCCGAGGGGCGGGGAATTCCAACAATAACTTTCAAAGCAACAATAGATGGAATCACCCCGGTTTTGATTGGAGAAATAATGCTGGGACCCAAAATCAATATCAACAGCAGCCCTACAACAACAATCAATATCAAGGGCAAAACAATAGACCGTCCCATCAATACAATCAAAACAGAACCAATAATTACAACCAAGCTCAACCCTCCAATGCACCACAAACCAATACCTATGTGCCACCGCACAAGAAGGTACAAGAAGAAGAGCCACTTGCTAATGCCAATCTAACGCAGCAACTCATACAGATGATGAGTAGAATGTCTGCCACGTTAGACAGGATAGATGCACGGCAAGAGGGTTCAGGAGGAACATTCCCTACCCAACCACTTCCGAACCCCAAAGGACATAACAATGGTCCTAACAATCAAGAACATGCTGAAGCTGTGACTACATTGAGAAGTGGAAGAATCATAGATAAAAGCATGCCTCTATCTACACCCGAAGTGTACAAAAAGGAGGAAGTGGTAGATAATGAGCTTGAGCAACCATCTACTCGGGAGGAGGAGCCGTCTACTAATGACGAACCAATAAAGGCAAACATTGAAGCTCCTAGAGTAGAAGAAGAAGTTGAGCGAAGGCCTGGGAAGGAGTCTGTGAAGGATGAACCACCAAAATGCCCTTTTCCTGCACCTTATCCTCAACGGTTGAAGAAACCCAAGAAGGAGACAAAGAATCAGGAGTTTCTGGAATTGTTTAAACAAGTTAAAATTAACCTTCCACTCCTAGATTCTATCAAGCAAGTGTCGGCCTATGCGAAGTATCTCAAAGATCTATGCACGGTCAAGAGGAGGCAAAGCGTGAAGAAATATGTTTATGTCGCATGCCAAGCGAGTGCGATCATTCAAAATGAGTTGCCTCCAAAACTCAAAGATCCCGGTACACCGACTGTCTCATGTAGAATTGGGAATCAAAGGATAGATAACGCACTCCTCAATTTAGGAGCAAGCGTGAACCTGCTGCCATATTCAGTCTATAAACAGCTAGGGTTGGGTGAGCTCAAACCCACTCGAGTCGCTTTGTAATTGGCAGACAGATCTGTGAAGTACCCTAGAGGGGTGTTAGAGGACGTCCTTGTCCAAATAGACTCTTTTGTCTTTCCGGTTGATTTCGTGATATTGGACACCAAACCTGTGTCTAATCCTGGTGCACATATCCCGATTATCTTTGGACGTCCATTCCTCAACACTATTGATGCCACGATCAAGATTAGAAGTGGTATCATGACTATCGTATTCGGAAACATGACATTGAATGTCAAAATTTTTTCTAATCCCCGACCTGAAGAATACGATGATGAGGAAGAAATTCATTATATAGACAAGGTCATTGAAGATGAAGTTGATTTGGTCGACTACAAGGATCCTTTGGAAGTTGTTATGACTCAATTTGGCGATATCTTTCAGCCTGCGGAGTCAACTCCATTGGATGCTGATCTGAACCAGACGTGTCTTATGATGGATACACTAGAGGAGGATAGAGCAGAATGCATGTGGGTAATGCCATATGAACAATTACCTCCTAAAACAAAGTTGGCAATGCCTTCTAGTTTTCAGTTTCCGAAGTTAGAGTTAAAGGAGCTACCCAAAGAGCTAAAATACGCATTCCTAGGGACTGGAAAAACCTACCCTGTGATCATTTCATCTGCTTTAACTCATGAACAGGAAGGTAAGCTAGTGCAAATGCTAACCAAGCATAAGGATGCTATGGGATGGACAATTGCTGACCTCAAAGGCATAAGCCCATCCATATGCACGTATAAGATATATCTGGAGGAAGACGCTAAACCCTCAAGGCAAATGCAAAGGCGTCTGAATCCCAACATGCAAGAAGTGGTTAAAAAGGAAGTGCTTAAACTACTTGATGTTGGGATGATTTATCCGATATCTGATAGTCCTTGGGTTAGTCCAACCCTAGTGGTTCCAAAGAAAGCAGGCATAATGGTCATCCCGAACAAAGATGGTGAACTAGTACCAACACGTGTTCCTACGGGATAGAGGATGTGTATTGACTACAGGAAGTTGAATATTGTGACCCGAAAGGACCATTTTCCTTTGCCATTCATGGATCAAATGCTCGAACGTGTGGCAGGTCACAAGTATTACTACTTCTTGGATGGATATAGTGGATACAACCAAATTGAAATTGCTCCTGAAGATCAAGAGAAAACCACATTCACTTGTCCATTTGGTACATTTGCCTACCGTAGAATGCCGTTTGGCTTATGTAATGCACCGGCTACCTTTCAGCGGTGCATGCTAAGCATATTTAGTGACATAGTCGAAAACATCCTTGAAGTCTTCATGGATGATTTTTCAGTGTTTGGCCATAGCTTTGAAGATTGCCTCAGCAATCTCGAGCAGGTTTTAATGCGATGTGAGGACAAACACCTAGTTTTGAATTGGGAAAAGTGTCACTTTATGGTGACCAAGGGAATAGTCCTCGGCCATATAATCTCCGATGAAGGAATCCAAGTGGATAAGGCCAAAATCGACATAATCTCAAATCTACCTGTCCCCCGTATAGTGAGAGATATCCGTTCATTCTTGGGGCATGCGGGATTTTAT
The DNA here is from genome assembly GCA_033977485.1 of Hydrangea macrophylla. Classification (NCBI taxonomy): domain Eukaryota; kingdom Viridiplantae; phylum Streptophyta; class Magnoliopsida; order Cornales; family Hydrangeaceae; genus Hydrangea; species Hydrangea macrophylla. The sequence continues at coordinate 99,286,498 of CM066989.1, read as the reverse complement.
CGTCAATTTATCCAGAACTTCAGTGCAATCTCTCGACCTCTTTGTCAACTTCTTGTCAAGGATGCACCATTTGAGTGGTCAGAGAGTTGCCAAAAGTCCTTTGAGGATCTAAAAAAGCTCCTCACCTCCGCACCTATAATACAGGCACCCGACTGGAGTTTGCTTTCGAATTAATGTGCGATGCTAGTGATTACGCCATTAGCGCAGTCCTAGGCCAGAGAAAGGACAATAAGCCATATGTGATATACTATGCCAGCCGAACTTTGAATGAAGCTCAAACGAATTATACAACTACTGAAAAGGAGCTGCTGGCAGTAGTATTCGCCCTGGACAAGTTTAGGTCTTATCTGATAGGGTCACCAATCGTCTGTTTTACAGATCATTCGGCCCTCAAGTATCTGCTGTCAAAGAAAGACGCTAAACAACGGCTCATTCGCTGGATACTCTTACTCCAAGAGTTTGATCTAACAATCAAAGACAAGAAAGGAGTAGAGAATGTGGTTGCGGATCATTTGTCCCGGTTGACTTTTGTCAACAATACTGAATCCCAATCCATTAAGGATGAGTTCCCAGACGAACAGCTACTGGCAGTAAGTAGTCTGCCTTGGTATGCTAATATTGTGAACTACCTTGTCACGGGTGAAACACCGACTCATTGGTCGAACCAAGACAGAAAACGGTTCCTCTCGTTCGCGCGTCATTTCTTCTTTGATGACCCATACCTTTTCAAGTACTGTGCCGATCAGGTTATCAGGCGCTGCGTTCCCAATGAGGATATAACCATAATTTTAGCATCATGCCATTCTGAGGCATGTGGTGGCCACTTCGCCTCATAGAAGACCGCACAAAAAGTTCTACAAAGCGGTTTTTACTAGCCCACAGTTTTCAAAGATGCATATTCCTTTTGCAAGACATGCCAACGCTGTCAAAAGCTTGGAACTATTTCTAAAAGGAATTCTATACCTTTAACCCCTATCATCACAATTGAGATATTTGATTGTTGGGGCATAGATTTTATGGGCCCATTTCCCAAGTCTAATAACTGTGAATACATACTCCTTGCTGTAGAGTATGTGTCAAAATGGGTTGAAGCGATACCAACGAGACGAAATGACCACAGAACGGTCATGTCCTTTCTCAGAGAGCATATCTTGTCTCGTTTTGGAACTCCGAAAGCTTTACTAAGTGACCAAGGCAAGCATTTCTGCAATAGACCCTTGGAGTCACTTCTCAAGAAATACGGAGTCCACCATAAAATCGCTCTTGCCTATCATCCACAGTCAAACGGGAAAGCAGAATTGGCTAACCGAGAAATCAAGCATATTCTCGAAAAGACGGTTAGTTCCAATCGAAAAGACTGGGCATACAAACTAACCGACGCTTTGTGGGCATACCGTACAGCTTATAAGACGAATCTCGGCATGTCCCCGTATAGATTGGTTTACGAGAAAGCTTGCCACCTTCCTGTTGAAATTGAACATAAAGCTTACTGGGCGACACGCTCATTGAACTTTGATATTCAAGAGGGAGGTCAGTTACGTAAGCTCCAACTTGCAGAACTAGAGGAAATACGACGAGATGCGTATGACTCTGCAAGGTTGCATAAGGAAAAGTTGAAGGCTCGCCACGATCGTACGATTTTTCGTAAATCATTTGAGCCGGGGCAGAAAGTTTTGCTGTATGACTCTCGCCTCCACCTTTTCCCAAGAAAGCTCCGTTCCCGTTGGACAGGCCCGTTCATTGTAAAAACTATTTTTCCACACGGGGCGGTTGAGCTCGTCAATCCAAAGAACGATGATTGTTTCAAGGTCAATGGCCAAAGATTGAAACCGTTCTTGGAGAACTTCCATACTGAAGTTGAGCACATCCAGCTGGATGAGCCCAACTATTCTCCCACTTAAATTCCGAAGTGGATTTCCAAATTGTTGTTGTATTTCGTTTCTTTCCCTGCATTTTAGTTTTCTCTCTTATGTTTTTTTTAAGTCTTTGTTCATTCTTTTTGCATTTGTGATTTGGTTCTAATCCGCTATAACTTAAACCACTCTGTTGCAGGTGCATAGATGCGAGGTGATGATGTTCATTCTGTCGGTTCATGGGCAGATTCAGAATGTCGTTGTGGCACCTGGACTGAGGGTGAACTCATACCCTGCCCTTTGCTTCATCAAGATCCTGAAGCTCATTCTCTCATTGATGCTGCTCAAGGGTACATTCCATACCCACCGGACCTCCTTAACATCAATCCATATGAAAATATGGGATTTCAGGATGACGATGATGTGGATGAGGAAGAAGATCTGTACATGGAGAGAATGGTGGATGATGCACTCATGGCACAATGGGAAAATGATGATATGTGGGAGCCATGGGAAGATCATGACCTCCAGGATGTCATCCCAGAACGCCACAATGCCGTCTTTGTTTTTGTTGATGACTTCCTTATTCCTGAGTTGGTCCCATACTGCTATGTGCACCTGAGCTTTCTGCTATTCAGGCTCCAACGCCCCTTACCAGCTAGTGCATTTTGGGAATCTATGCCAATAGTGAGGTTGGAACTTTGTCACATGTCTCTGTATTTTTGTTTCTGTTCATTTGTTTTTCTTCTTTTCATGTTTAATCCGTGTTTCTTGTGTTTTGTTATCTTAATTTCGGTTTGTTTGTTTTTTGGTTTCTTTCTCTTGTCCAGGATTGTCACTATGTTTCTCAATGGTATTCCGGTATTCCTTCCACATCAACTTTTTCATGGCTTTGGACCATACATACGGTCCCCAGACACTCCACCGCAAGAGGAAAGTCCGTTGCACAATTTTACTCCGTTATCCGTGTCTCCAACGGGATCACCTCTTGCATGGGCTTTAAACTCCTTAGAGACTTCAGACTTGCTCGATGATGTCCGACAGCTTTCCGACTGTTCTGGGAAAGGGAATCATCCTGTTTGGATTCCACATGCGAAGATTTAGCGGGAGAGGAAGCAATGGTGGAAGAAGGAATCTTCTTGTTAGATGATTAGTGTCCCACTTCAATTGTGCTTTGTCTTTTCATTAGTATTTTAGCAATTGAAGTGTAATCCTAGACAACAATATTTTCAGTTCTAGTTTTATTTTCGTTTTCTTTAGTTCAATAAGGTATTGAACACCATTGGGGGTAATAATGTTGCAATATGGATGTTATTCTAAAGTTTTATTTCTATATAAATTGCAATTTCTAATATAAGGATGAGTTTTTGGGCTTATATGTCCTGTACTGCACTGTTTTATCATTCTACTGTATGTCTAGAATAATGTTGGCTTGTTGGGGGTGCTAAATTTCTTAATTCAGGGTTATAAAAATTTTGCGAGTTCGATCGATCGAACTCATCTCGATCGATCGACCGTATCAGATAATCGAGCGCTTAAAGAGAACTCAATCGATTGAACCTTCGATCGATCGCCATCTCTCGATCGATCGAGACTGGTGTTAAAACGAGGCGTCGTCCTGAAGTTTTATAAAATTTCATTTTCTATCTCACCCCACTCAATCGCTCGAGAACAGAGTAGCACCCCACAAGTTTTGGCCTCCCGTGTCGTTACCTCGTAATTCACGAAGCTCCGGACTCCTCTGGTCGTAGTAGCACTGCGGGCAACCGTCCCCTTGTGCGTTTTTCGAGGTGAGGCCCCACGATTACCCCCTCGTAGTTTTTGTTTTTTCATTTGTGAATGGGGGTACCCGCATTGATTGTTTAATTCGTATTCTTAGTGTTTTGTGTGTGTGTGGGCTCTTTCTGTTCTCGAAAGTAGTCATCGTACTTTCGTTGTGCTCGATCGATCGAACGGTTTCGATCGATCGAACCCAACTCTTCCTCAATCGATTGACAGAGTCTCGAGCGATCGAACTCTGTCCTTTCCCAATCGATCGAACGTTGTTCGATCGGTAGAACCCAAGCAATTTGATTTTCTTTCTTCTCTTTCTTGTTTTGATTCTTATTTTGTATATCTTCTATTTTTAGGGCTGTACGATGAATCCTATCACGGGCTACCACAAATCTAAACCTCTAGATCTCACTATACCGGACCCCATACCCGATCATGGGTTTCGGAGTACCGAAGAGCGTGTGTGGTTTAGTCGCTCTTTTCAGACGCGCAAGGTGATGCTCGAGCGGCCATTGGAGTCCGTATGGCTTTCCGCTCCATGGTTCCTAGCACGGATCCGAGCCATGCCATTGTGGTACGACATGCTGATCCAGACCAAGAAGATCAATATCCATTGGGTCCGTGAAGCATGCTCTTCCATGATCAAGGATCCCGCGGCCCCGTTTACATACCGATCATTCTTTTGCGGGCGCGAGATCATTTTCAGTCCTGCCACAGTCTCTGCAGCTCTGGGTGTTCCTGAGGTCCCTGACTGTTTCTATCCCTCATTACCAGGAGCCCTAGAGATCCCGTCCACCACCATCATCTGTGAGCTTACAGGAGGTGCCGTCCAGTTCTGGAACGGTGTATCAAATATTGAGGATAAATTTCTGACAGAGAATTACCACCTCCTCCACCTGGCGTTGGTGAATTGTATTCTGATGACGTCCTACCACGAGAAATTTGCGTCGTGGTATGCCCGTGCTCTGTGCTCCATTGGGACAGGACAGCGTGTCTGTTTGTCTCGCTTATATATCGACTTCTTCGTTCAGCCCACGCGGTATATTGCCGCCAAGCGCCATCTGAAGGGCGCTTGGCCTATTCATAGGGTTATTGAGCGGGCCGGCCTAGTCCCATTTGCCACAGATTCTATTATTCAGGCCTCTAGTCGATTTGGTGAGACAGCGGCCCGTCGTTCTGATGCTCAGAAGAAGAGGAAAGCCAAGGGTAAGGCGCCGATGAGGGTGAAGAGGAGACGTGGAGGCACGGACACCGAGGGAGCCGTTTCTGGGACGCCCACTGAGGCTGAGGAGCATGATTCAGACGAGGAGGACGATCCCGTTCAGGAGGTAGCACGTTTTGAGCTGAGACAGAGATCTCAGGCTCCAGCCCAGGGAGAGTCTTCATCCGCACCTCCTCCGACTATTCACGATTTACTTCTGGAGGAGAGGGCAGCCCGGATGAGACTCGAGGGCAAGGTGGATCATATATCCGCCATGCTGACCACCCTGTTGGTCCAGCTAGGGTTTGACCCGATCATACCCCCATCTTCCACTCCATCAGCACCTCCACCACCTACTACTGGCCCATCTTCCTCTGCACCTACTGATCCTTCTACTACCAATCTACCGATTGATCCTTTGGCACCATCGACATCAGCCGCACCCGCTGTTTCGGAGACATCACTTCCACCTGCTCCTATCGTGGTTGACACATCAGTCGCTGCTACAGTTGCCACGACGAGCGATCCGGCTACCGCTACTACCGGTGTCGAGGGTGGAGTTATGGAGGCTCCAGATTTATTGGTAGAGATTTTGTCTGATGTTCCCGATGAGGGGTAGTTAGTTGGTGTATTTTTAGTAGATTTTTGGATGTTATGGGTTGGTGTGGGTTCTTGTTGTTGGTTGTGTTTTTATTGGGTATATTTCTTTTGGACACAGCTAGGGTACTATGGTTTGGTTGTACTTTCTTATCACTGCTTTTGTAGCTTCTTTGTTTTATCTTTACAGTGATTGGTTATATTAATATATATGGATCTTGTGCTTTATATTTCTGTTTATTTTGATCCTGTCTGCTTGGAGATTGTCTGTTTCTTTACAGATTATTATGTGCGCAGTTTTTACGTTGCTTTGTCAGGTGATATCACTCTATCTATCTATTTGAAAATCAACTTCTGAGGTCATCGCAATTTTCAGTTGGGGGTAGGATTGTAGATAGGTCATCACCTGTGCATTTCTATACTTAGTAATCTGTATCACTCCATCTATTGCAGATCTCCATTATATAATTGAAATTTAAAAAAAAAAAAAAAAAAAAAAGAGGTAATTTTTAACCAGGTTGTGAAACTAAATTGGTAGGAAATTTTTTTTTTTTTTCAATATTCTCTCTTACTTAGTTGTTATACAGCAATGATACATTCATATTAATCTCATCTTTTTATGAATTACATTCACGCGTTTTTCTATTGTCACTAAGACAAATGCATATGTTGAACATTCTGGTATCCAACACCCATCTGCACGTGTTAATAGCTATGCTGAAAACTTAAATAAGAGTTAATACGACTGTTATGCTTTGAGGAATAAATAGTGGAAACTAACAACCCTTAGTGAGCTTTTGAGCCCAAACTTCAATTCTGAGGGACTTATCACAATAAATCCGAATTGTTTTTCTTGAATATACTTTAAATTCGTTGAACAGTCTCAAAATTCTTCATTTAGGCTATTTCTTAGAGGAGAACGTTCAGGATTTGCCAATTAAACTCAATGAACACTGAAGTGCTAAAACCAAGAAGTTAAGAAAAATGATTTAAGCCATCGTTATTCATTCCTTACCTTTTTCACATACCTGTATCAACATCCAAGAATGTCTTAACCCCACACTGATTAAATATTGCCAATATGAAAGCCCAAAACCCTTTATTTGATACTTTAACCTCTATAAACTCAATTGCACATTTAATGTGATAAAAATTATTGAAGTATGTGACAAGAAGGGAGTAGTGTGGGAAGGATGTTATATATATAAAAAAAAAAAAAAAGAGAGAAAAGGAAGGAAGAAGGAGTAAAAAGAAATAAAAGTATATGAGAAGAGAGGATGGTTGGAATAAAGAAGAAATAAACTAGTCATTATCACAAGCTAAGGATGTGCAATTCTCGCCTCTCTTATCTTCACTCCACTGAATAAAAGCCGACATGTCAAAGTCTTAATGATTTCTAACAACTTGGTTTGAACATGAACGTGTACTTTGAGTATCCGCGGTATTTCGCTCCTCTAGTAAGTAGTATTCCTTTCATGAGACTATATTACTCTAAATGTTCATCCTTTATCGAGTGAGGTGTGAAACACTAGTAGCCAGAAAATCACTCTTATTAAAGTTTCACACCATGAGTGATCATTATTAAACCAGTTTCTGTGAGATGTTCATTTGGGAGTGTAACCCCATGTGAGAATTGAGTTGAAACTACAAATTCCAAGGGTATGATAGTCTAAACAATTCTTAATAAAGTGGATGCATAGTTGTTGACTTTACACACACACGGATACATGAATGTAATGCATATGTATATTTATCTTGGTGACATGAGGAACATGTGGATTTCTTCATGGTTTGTATGAGGTTGATATGTTATGTGGAGCTAAATTGATAGTTGAATGGGAAAGAATGTTTATAAGTTTTTTCTATATCTTTTTGGAGCTTAAAAATCTAGAATTTTGTGGGTAGATTCACTGCAAACCCTCACGAGACAACACTCGTCCACTAGGGGAACCTAGGGGTTTAACGGCTTGTTGCAATTGCCAAATGCAACCGCGATTCCTGCGAAAGTGAGTTAGGTAGTGTCTCTTTCTAAATTAGATTAGTTTGCTTTAGTTTATTTTTGTTACTCTAGTCGTTGTAGTAGTAGTTAGCTTGTTTTTTCTTTTCGCTTTATTGCTAGGGACTAGCAATCCGCTAGTTGGGGGTTGTGACAAGCGGGTGTATTTGTAGAATATAACCGCGCTAAAAGAGAAAAATACATTACAAAAGTCTACAATTCCCCTGTTTATCTGCAATTTGAATTACAATACCAGTTTTTGCACAAATTGATTAAACTATGATAAGTGGTATTGTTTTAGTGATTATTTGTGCAGATTATTGCTGCTGTATATTAGATTGAAGAATGTTGATAAAAGGAAGTGATTGGCCCTGATGAAGATAACTCAATGCTGAAATACAAGGTTCGAGCGATCGAGAGTTTTCGAGCGATCGACGTTTCGATCGATCGAATGGAGTTCAAGCGATCTAAGTTTCTGGAAGTTAGATCGATCGAGAGTTTTTCGATCGATCGAACATGCATTTTATCAAATTTTACGCGCACGCAGCAGAAACGGGATTTAACCCTAGTATTAGGTCGTAGCTATATATATTCATTTTCTTGACGTCCCAAAGGACGCCCCACTGGTTTTTCATCAGTTTTCATAAGAGAGAGGAGAGAGTTTTATTGTTTTTTGTAGGTTTTCTCAAGATTCAACATTGTTAGCTTGGATTGTTTCGTAGTTTATACAAGTTTTCTTCGTTCAGGTTCTTTATTATTGTTCTATTTATAAGCTGCATTGAGTTAATCACAGTTTAGTTTTCAATCTCTGAGTATTGCATGCTAGATAGGTCAAAACCATTAGTTTCATAGTTTTAATGAAAAAATTGCAACCAAACATGCCTTTAGTGAACTTCTACGTTAAAAACAAATCTGATACTTCCCAGACCATGTCTGAGTAGTTCGGGGTTGGGAAATCACGATGAAATCGTGATTTCAGCCCTCTGCCATGCACTATTTTTTTTCCTGTGTTCGATCGATCGAATGTAGTTCGATCGATCGGACCAGAGACGAAGTCGAGCGATCGAAGTTATTCGATCGATCGAGAGATGATGAAGTTCGATCGAGAGAAAGCGCGTCGATCGATCGAGGTCTCTGATTCTTGAGGACATCTAATACAGTATTCCAAGACTTTCTGCTTTACTGATTCGTTATCAAACTGTCCCCATATGCTCAGTTTGTCAAAACAGTCTTTAAACTTTAAGCCTTAAGGCGTTTTCTTTCAATATATTTTGCAAACCACCCTCAATGCTAACACCATTGTAGGTGAGAGTCTTAACTATTGGATTAAACCACCTTTGTGTATTTCAAACTTAATTGTGATGATATAGTCCCGGTCATGAAAGGACTATTGATTCTATATCTTTAGAGAAGTACGGGATACTGTAGAAGTTGCCCTCCGTTGAGCTTAATTGCATTTGCATGGTAGATGGTTGAGTCATGGTGGGTTCGCGTGATCCCAACACTTTCTTTTATTAAGAAAAACCGCTTTTAAATCTTGTTTTAGTTAAATAGTTAATCATTAGTTTAATTTAATTTAGTTGTTTTTTTTTAAGATTAGTAGTTATTACTTGTAGAACTTTGTGTTCTACGCCTCTCTTAAAATATTGAATTTTCTTTTCTTTTAGAGTTTAATCTAAGTAATTTATCTCTCATCCTTCCCAGTGGGATCGACCTGGTCTTACCAGTTACTACTTGCACGTCCACCTACACTTGGGTGTTGCACAAGAGCGCACAAGATTTTCGCCGTGTCAGTCACTTTGAAAAAATTTGCGGTATTCATGATAAAAGCCGATTTGATCGTCTTTTTCTCCTTTAGAAATTTATAATAAATTCGTTTTAAATCCAAAAATTAAGTGCGCTATACCATTGGAAAGCTATTGACCTCTAGTATCTATGAAAAATATTTCAAAAATGAGAACGACACTCCGGTTTCAAAGTCAAATTTTAGGTCAAATCGGTCAAACTGGGGATCTTCAGAAAGTTCTGGGAACTTCTGGGAGCTCCCAGAAGCTGACGATTTTGTCTGATTTTCTTTAAAAACTCCTTTTAGCACTTTTCACATGATCTAGAATAATCTCGAAACTTTCTGGAGAGTTCGGATGATTTCGGTCAAACCCTGGTCAAACCTGGTCAAACTAGGGTCAAACAGGCCAACTGGGACTTTCCGGAAACTCCCGGGACTTTCGGGGGTTTCTGGGAGCTGACGATTTTGCCTGATTGCTTCAAAACTCATTTGATCACTTTTCTCATGACGTAGCATGTTTCCAGAACTTTCGGTCCAAATCTAGGAGTGGTTGGGCTTTCAAGAGTATTTTGGTCACTTGTACCACTTTCTGAGTATTTTGAGAGATAGAACTAACTTCCATGAGTCCTTTCAATCATCGTGAACCACCAAGCTATGGGTCTCCTAAATATGATAGCCAACAAAATGGGGTGCCTAAAGGTCCCTCACGAGATCATATTTGATGTTGGGTCACATTTTAAAAATGAGGTACTAGTACTACTAGAAGAGTATAAGATCACCCACCATAAGTCGTCACCCTATAGGCCACAGACCAATGGGGTAGTGGAAGCTTCAAACAAGAATGTAAAAGAAATTTCGCAAAAGATGGCATACACGTATAAAGATTGGCATGAGAAGCTACCATTCGCCTTATGGGGATATCGGACATCTGTGAAGACATTCATTGGAGCCACGCCATACTCGTTGGTATATGGGATGGAGTATGTGTTTCCAATAGAACTAAAAATACCATCCTTAAGGGTGATGGCCGAGTGTGAGGTGAAGGAATCCCAATGGTTGAGCGAGAGGTACGGAGAGCTAGCACTGATAGATGAGAAACAAATGGAAGCACTAAACCATGTCCGGGAATATCAACAAAGGATAGCTAGAGCTTATAACAAGAAGGTTCGCCCAAGGAAGATTGCTGAGGGTGACTTGGTCTTGAAAGAATTGAGAGCGCCAGTTTTTGATCCAAGAGGGAAGTTTAAACCCAATTGGGTCGGACCCTACCTAGTTAAGACCATTCTCAAAGGGGGAACAGCCTACTTAACAGACCTAGATGGCCTTGAATTCAAAGAACCTGTTAATCTTGATCGCCTCAAGAAGTATTATGCTTAGTCCACCCATGCACATCTTACCCGAACTACGTAAATGGACCTGATTCCCACTGGGATACATAGGCAGCCTGGAAGCAGGTTCGGTCTAAGTCCTTAAGTTATTACCATTCGTTTGTTACACTAGGGGCAAGCCCTTCCCAATATTTATTTTTATTGACTGTCCCTATACTAGGGGCAACCCCCGTCTTGAAACCTAACCCTTCTTTTAAAAAAGGCTAGCCCCATCTTTGAACCAAACATTAATGTAAATTTCAGGGAAAAGATTCAGGCATGCACTTAAAAAATAAAATAAACCGGCTTTGAATCGATAAGTTAAGCATGATAAGATTGGCATAACAAAGAACAAGTGAAAAGCTAAAAGTAGACTAAATAAGGAGACTCCTCAAGACCAAGTTCATTGATTGAAGTTTTATTCCACTAAAAAAAAAAAACTACGTTATTCAAAGGACTAGTCCTAAAAGCAAAGTCGGAGGTTTCTTCATTCTCTCTATCATTTCCTGTACTATTTTTCCTCTTTCTGATTACACATTTTGAAGGATTGAGAATAAAGGTTTCCTTGTTATAAATTACCATAATTGAAGTCCTGTTATGTGTGTGAGAAGTCCTACTGGGTGTTTTAAATCATTCACCCCTAGTCATGAAAGAGTATTAAAAGTCTTAGAAAGTCCCCCAAGGGAGCATACTACTCATACAATTCAACCAAGAGTTCAAAGGAAATGCAAGAAAGAAATCCACAAGTACAATCCATAAGTTAAGTACAGTCATCTATAGTAGTGCAAAGAAAGTAAAGATAAAGCATCTAGCTATTCCTGAGGACATCTCTTGCCCCCATTTTCCCTCCTCGGTCGCACTTGTGGAGGTTCCTCCTCTTTATCTTCATCTTCAATGATGACAAGATGACGAGAAGTGGAATGCCTAACCGCTCCGGCATGGGTCTAGCAGGAGGTTGATATGATGAGGATTCCCCTAATCACATCTCCAACTCTACTCTATACCTATACCCAGTATATATTTCATTGCGTTGAAAGGAAAAGAAACCGTTAATCAAATCAAGAAAAGGAAAAGTGAGAATGAAAAAACATGCATGCATTCATTGATTTCATAAGTGTAAAAGGATAACTTGCACTGGTTTATAGAAATGCTCGACTCACCATGTTTGTCCTTTCAATGTCAAACTGGGCAGAACAAGACTGAAGAGAGTGCTTAACCGATTTAAGCTATTTAGAAGAGGGAGAAGAAAGGAAGATTAGATAATAGTTGTGAAACTTTGAGGCAAGGTTCGAGAATTTTTACCTTATATTCTAGCCGGCGAATCCATGATCCTAAGCTAGCAACCAAGTTCCAATGTTCTTCCATATAGGATGTTGGGACGAAGGCCACTTTGGAAGAGATGCATTGGAAATCCTGAAGAATCACCTATGGAATGTGATAGGGAACCTCGTGATCATCATCATCTTAGGTAGAAACCATCCAGTTAATGATAGGGAGGTCAGAAGTAGAATACCTCGGGGTGCTCCTTCATAGGACGACCCTATCCCTTGACCTCTAGTGCTTGAACTCCCAGCTCCTCCGGTAGAAGGCCCTCCCTGTAACCAATGAGAGCTTAGCAAGTTAAGCAAGAAAAATGAGACGAAAAAAAGCTAATAAGGATTCATACCTCAGCGCGACCAATCCTAGGGAAATTAGACATAAGATGGGTGACCCGAAAACCTTCATAGCTCCTCCTATCCACCACTAGTTGCATCCCATCCACTCCTATGAGAGCCTCCTCGAGGTCGTCACCCTAGAGCTTGTGAGTGTCTAGCATCCTAGGAGGAGGGTCGTTAGGTACAACAAAGTGATCTAGGAGGCATGCCTATCTTAGGACCCTCTCTTCTAAGTACCAAGCAGCGGCAAAAGGACCTATGGGTAGGATGCGTTGCTTTGGCAATTGAATCACTAGTGCGTAGGGAGCATTTATAGCATGAGGAATTCTAGCCCAAGGGTCCCACATCACTGAGTCCCCGGTAACACAAGTTAAGAATTCTTGGCATTTCTTAAGATCGTGAGCTCCGACCTTCATGCCCACATTCTCCTTCATCCATTTAAGACCCCTTGGAAATAAGCTAGTACTCAAGTCCATGGGTTTAGGAACGAGCATTCCAAAGTGTTCGAAGCTCCATAACTGTTAAGAAGAGAAGAGAGAAGACCGTTAGAATGCCAAGAAAAAAAAAAGAAGAAAAAAGAGAGAAAAGAGACTGAGTTAAGTGATATCTCCCAGACTCTCCAGAAACCTCCAATCGAGGGTGAGCACATCCTAGAGATTTCTCCCATTTGCCTATAGAGAATAGCTAAGCTAGCACCGCCCCCATCGTATATATGGATTCGGTCAACATTAGCCAGGCTTCCAAGGATAGATAAATGAATCCTATCTACTTTGGTGCTGAAAAGGGAACAACCTAGAATATACATAATGAAGGCTAAGGTGATTTGATTGGTAGTGAATTGGTTGTACCTTTGGAAGGTCTTAAGAAACCACGCATAAGGAACTACTTCACTCACCACTTTAGGTGGGTAAATTCCTAGTAGAGTGATCACCTTTTGCCTAGAAGTTTCCAATGTAGGGTCCATGATGATAGGTTCTCCTCCTACTCATAGCCCGGTGATCATAGAGAAGTCTTTTGGGGTCATGGTCATCTCCCTAAAAGGAAGAATAAAGGTGTTAGTAGAGTCCCACCACCTTTCCACTGGACTAGATAGATGCACCAATGCGTTGGAGCTACTCACCAAGAGCTTTACAAACTCCCCAAAGCCGACAGCTTTCACCTTGTTTTTCACAACTTCTGGAAGTTTCCCGTATCATTCATAGCCATGATTCAAGCTCATGTGCCACTTTAGGGTCACCTTCCTTACCTAGAATGATAAGAAAGAAGAAATTGGTGAGTTGAGCATTTCTATGAACACCTTATATGCATAATTTGATGATCCTTGTTTTCAAAATGGTGGCTCTTGATTCTTACCCATGGGATGGAATCAACCACAAGAAAAACACATTAGAGCATGCATACATTCATTATTGAGCCTCAATTTGGTAGTACATTGCATTTGGAAATAAGAAATTTAGTTTTTTTAAAAGAAAAGTTTTGAGAATACCTCTCCTTCCCTAGCTTTGAAGGGTAAATGTTGATGTGGATCTCTTATTAGTTGTTCGGGATGGAAATTGTTAGAGGAAGGTTTGTTAGAACATCTTTCCTCTTGGAGATTAAGAGGAAGAGGACCGCCACTCTCAATATTGAATGATGAACCTGAAGAGGAGGAAGACATTATTGAATTTGAATGAAAATCTTGTGATTTGATGATTTGGAAAGTGTTTTTGAATGAGTGAATGTTTGATTTTCAAGAGTTTTAATGAGGGGATGATTTTGAAAACCAAAGTGAGGATGAGAGAACTTAGATTGGAAGGATAAGAATAGAGAGAAAATGGAGAAAAAGGAACAAGTTTGGAGAGAATTAAACCAAATTTTGAAATAGGTAGCAAATGAACAACAAAATGCCTGAACAGGGGCTGATAGCCATGGTGGCACTCTCAGAGTGTCGTGCGGCACTCTCCCAGTGCCACCATGGCACTCAGCCTAATTTTCCATGTTCTATCCATTTATGCCCCTGTAATGCCCCCACTTGGTCTCCGTATCCATTTTTGGCTCTGATTTGATTCTTTTGATGCATTTTTGATCAATTTTTCACTATGTTGAGTTCTTGGAAACTTTTATAAGATATCATTTGCATGCATATAAGTCCCCAGCAGGGCATTTAGTCTCATTTAGCATTACATTGCATTGGTTGCTAGAAGTCCCGCATCATTGCCTACATCCATTCAAGTAAGTTTCGAATTAAGCATGGTGAGCCTCGAAGGCTCCAGAGATAATCTCCCCTACAAAATAATGTCGCATATATCTCCCTAATAGGGTATCATCATGATAATCTCTTGAATTATTACACTAGTTGAGTTGAATGAACATTGAATCCCAATTGTAAGGCATTGCTTTCCGCACTGTCATGTCAGTCGAATTAAGTGAAGTTTTGAACCATGTGTAGTGCTCCTAGTTTGCCTCAACGACTCCATGAGTACCTTTTCCCCAGCAGAGTTACATCACATTGTGTCATATCCTATGGTTTGCCTTAAATAGCTCCATAAATTTGAGTACCCCAGTAGGGTTGTCCTTCTCGCTTGGCTCGAAGAGCTATGCTAGAAGATGTCAGTAGTCGCATTGATAATCGTAGTTGTGAACGCCCGTGATGTTTTACCATAATTGGCTCATCGTCACGTATTGTAGGTCCAATTCACCTTAAGTGGCTCTAGAGACCTATTTGTCTCCACCTAGCTCAAAGAGCTACGTACAAAGATGTCGTAAAGCCCTCAAGATGAGGCAAACTGTTGTCGCGAAGCCCTTAAGATGAGGCAAGTGCTCGTGATGTTCACCATAACTGGCTCATCATTGTGTATCTTAGGTCTAGTTCACCTTAAGTGGCTTTGGAGACCTGTTTGTCTCCACCTAGCTCGAAGAGCTACGCATGAAGATGTCGTAAAGCCCTCAAGATGAGGCAAACCGTTTTCATGAAGCCCTCAAGATAAGGCAAGCGCTCATGATGTTCGCTTGAAATTATGGCTCATCATTGCGTATCTCAGGTCCAGTTCACCTTAAGTGGCTCTAAAAACCTATTTATCTCCACCTAGCTTGAAGAGCTACGCACGGAGATATAAGAGTTAATATGTCTTTTGTACGTTAAGGAATAAGTAGTGGAAACTAGTTACCCTTAGTGAGCTTTTGAATCCAATCTTCAGTTCTGAGGGAGTTATCACATTAAATTTGAATTGTTTTTCTTGAATAAGTGTATTAAATTCGTCGAATAGTCTCTAATTCTTCATTTTGGCTGCTGTGTAGATGTCGTAAAGCTCTCAAGATGAGGCAAAACTATGAAAGTCCTCTAGATTGAGGCAATACCTCATTGCATCATCCGCGATAGGACACCCCGTTGAATCATCCGCAATAGGATACCCCATTGAATTGTCTGTGATAGGACACCCCATTGAATCATCCATGATAGGACAGCCCGTTGAATCATCTGCTATAGGACACCCTATTGAATCGTCTGCAATACGACACCCCGTTGTGATCATCCATGGTTCCAAAAGAAACAATCCCCGAGTATCTTGCACATTAGCATTAGTTTGAGTCTTATATCATTCATTGTGTTTTACTTGAATTATTGCTTGCATGAGGTGTGCTCGTTGAACTACAGTTGGTCTGATTTCTTGTAAGGGAATACGTAGGCAGCTCTTTCGAGCGTGACCACTTGATTTTTGAGGTTTTTTTGTGTGCTTGCATGTTTTTATTTTCTCAATTTTCTTCCTAAAGCCTTCTAAACTCACTAAAAGGCTATCATGCATGCTTTGACATTCCCTTATGACAAGCGTTGCTTGCAAAACTCTATCAAAGAGAGGCAAACTGTAAAAACCCTATTTTGGTTTGTCCGTTCGACTTAAGGAACCCCGCCTCAAGAACAATCTGATGACTGGAATCAGGCTTTGTGGAATGTCAATTTCATAAGCAAAACTTCGTGAAGCACTGTGGTCTTTGAGATACATTAGAATGATATCTAGGAAGACTTAGGTATGTTAGAAATCTAAATTAGAGACAAAACCCAATTTAGGGGAGCTTTTCACATAAAATGATAAAAAAAAAATCACCTTTCATCGAGCAAAATTCGGACCTCGGGGTGGGATCCTGAGAACTCCCTTTACAAAATAGTCCTAAAATAGGCTAAATTAGTGACCCAAGCCTTCACATTGTCCAAAAACCATTTAGGATAACTTTCACCCTTTTTACACCTCACATGTTTGCTTCTTCTTGGAGTCAGCCTCACTCTTTTGATCATAACTCAAATCTACAAACTTTTTTTGAAATAGACCAAAAAAATCTTAAACTACACTCCTATACCTTTCCAATGGTACATGACAAGCCCAAAAAGGATAACCATGGTGAGAGAACAAAGTCCGGGAAGTCTGGAAGAAAAACACAACTTCTGGACTGAGAGCCATGGTGGTTCTCAGTTGAGTGTCGCACGGCACTCTCGGACTGCCGTGTGGTAGCCTTGAGTGCCACTATGGCTTTTAGATGTCTCAGATGTATTCTGGACCCTTGATTTGAACCCAATTCGTGTGAAAATGCCCAAAAAAGTGAAAAGTGTGTTTCTTTTATCCCACATCGCTTAACTATAAGAGTTTCCACCCAAATCTCCAACTATAAAAGGGGACACTCCCCTCCCCATCTAACACACCTCAAAATCTTGAGAACGAGAGAGCTCAAGGAAGCCCCCTTGGAGGATTTCGAAGCACTCAAAGTTCTTTTGATAGTTTAATCTTTTGGTTTTAGGGTTCTTGGAGTCCACGGTGCTGTCGAAGCCCTGCAGAAGTATTCTGAGGGAATTTCTTGAGGTAAGCCCCTTCTTCTTCTTTATTTTTTTGATTTATTTTCAAGTTTTGATCTTTATTTTATTAGATCTAGGCTGAATTTCTTGTTTGTTTTTTGCATTCTTCATTTTTATTGCTTTTAATCTTTAAGGTTCTAGGGTAGTTGTATTTCCTTGTTTGTAGTATCCATTAAAGTAGAGTTATCCCAGGTAGAACTACCCCCAAATGTTGTGGTAGCTGAAGCTATGGGGTTGGTATTCAATCCATGGATATCCGACCCCGGAGATGACAAAGCCTTAATTGGATCTACGAGTCTAGAACTAGGGCACTCACATAGGAATCATGTAGTAATCCATATTATTTGGGATAGTAGGCTATCCATGATATCCCTGTTTTATCCATGCATAGTAATTAATTCATAACTAGTTTAATTCATGAATTAATTCATATCCATACACATGCATACACTTGCACACTATTCTCACTTAGAATAGTAGGTTATCCATACTAGGGATAACATCCTAATTAAGCTTACACATGCACACTATTGCATATAGTAGTCATGTTTGGACATACATACATGCTATCCATGCTAAGAATAGTAGGGTATGCTTAGATTATCCTCCATATATTATGCTTTTATTGTCCTAACAATGGTTAGTTAGGATAATTGGAATGCTATGCTATCCCCGGGTAAGTTCCTTCATTTATTCTTATTTACTGCTTTCCTAGGATCACATAGGAGCATGCATAGGTGGATAAAACACATATTTAAATTCCTTACATGATTACGAGTGTATAGAATTCATGTTTTTCTAGGGTTTTGTGTGTGATTTTCACGTTTAATTCAATTTTATTTCCTTTCGCATGCATAGGGGAGCGTAGTAATATGTTTGGTCCCTCACTTACTATTTTAGCATATGCATTGCATGTACTTGTACAGTTTCTTGCACAATTTTCTTTAATTAGTTGTTTATAACTTGAATTAGGATTGCATTAGAAATAATTTAAATGGTCCTCATAATGTCTAGTCAAACACCTTGAAAGCTGAGTAGAGGCCTATCTCACGATGGGGCGAGAGGGAGTGTTTTAGCACGATCTAGCTCCTTCCTCTCTCGTACCTTAACCCCTGAACCGAGTTCTTTGATAGATTTAGTTTTCTTGGTTTCCTTTATCAAACCAAGTGGAGACTCTATTAGTGAGGATCTCTCCGGACTCGTGTAGCCTCGGATATGGATCATGGGCATCGATAGTTGCCTCGGGTTGGATAAAACGGCCCATGGAATCCAAAATACGAGTAATCCAGATCGGTCAGATCGGATAAAAGCTAATGAAGGGTGGTGAACCTCACTCATGACTGTTGGCGTGAGATTTAAAATGGGACAATCAAGCGAGCTTAATCCTTCTAGGCCCCAAGCTTGGTTCAGGTACCCACACACCCACTCTTGCTCATGCTATGAAGATAGCTCGATTCCAAGAGAAAAAGGTTAAAGCTAGAAGACCTAGACACAAATGGAATAATGGTAAGAGTTTCCCTTCAGTTACCAATTTTAATAAAACTCACCAATCTCACTTCCAACCCAACCTTCCTTCAACCCAAGTAACAGTCACCAAACTGATCACTTAACCTATCAAAAGGCTAACCACTGCTGAAATACAAGACAAAAGGTATAATAATCTTTGTTTCAAGTGGGGTGAAACTTACAGACCAGGACATCAATGCAAAAGGGCCTATATTCTGTTAATGGAAGTTAAAGAAGAAGAGGAAGACGAGGGAACTAAACAAATGAACTCTGAGACAACAACTCAAGAATTGATAAATCCAAAAAAAAGCCCCACGATATCCCTACATGCTCTCACTGGTTCCACTAAGCCCCAAACCATGAGAATCCAAGGTCTCTTGGGATACCAAAAGGTGAACATCTTGATAGATTCTCGATCTATGCACAATTTTGTGCACCCCTTCTTAGCTAAGGGTATGAGTAGCATGAAAGACATGGGTTCAACTTTAAAGTATATGCAACAGATGAAGCTGTAATGCATAGTGAATAAAAATTAAAGGAAACTCCTTTCCAAATCCAGAAGTACCACTGTAAGTTGAATTTCTCTATTTTACCAGTTATGGGGTGTGATATAGTTTTGGGAGCTGAATGGTTAGAATCTCTGGGCCCAATATTACAAGATTTTGCAAAGAAAACCATGGAGTTCTCTATCCAAGGTCAGAGTTACAAACTACAAGGGGCAGGCCCTCCTTCTATGACTTTAGTAAATAACCGATTCATAATTAAGTTACCCCAACAGGAGAAAGGTGGAATTATAGCCCAATTAATGTCACTCAGGTCTGAGGAAAACCACGTCCTACCACCAGTGGAGTTACAACCCTTGCTATACCAATTTAAAGAATTATTCATAGGATCAAAAAGCCTTCTACCACCTAAAACTCATAACCATTCCATTCCCCTACTCCCTGGAACACCACCAGTAAAAGTCAGGTCTTATAGGTATCCACACTTTCAGAAATCTGAAATAGAAAAAATTGTGAAAGAATTGATTGAAAATGGGGTGGTAAGACCTAGCACAAGTCCTTTCAGCTCTCCCGTATCTTTAGTCAAAATGATAGATGGGGGATGGAGAATGTATGTGAACTATAGGGCACTAAATACAACATCTGTTAAAGATAAATTCCCTATTCTGGTTATTGATGAATTACTTGATGTACTTCACGGGTCAGTGATATTTTTGAAGCTGGATTTGCGGTCGGGATACCATCAAATTAGGATGAAAGAAGAAGATGTCCACAAGACAGCTTTCCGAACACATGACGGGCACTACTAGTTTTTGGTAATGCCCTTTGGATTGAGTAATGCCCCCTTGACTTTCCAATCACTTATGAATGACATATTTAGGCCTTACCTTCGAATGTTTAATTTAGCCTTCTTTGATGACATATTCATCTTCAGCAAATCCTAGAAGAGTACCTAAAACATCTCCATACTGTGTTACAAATATTACAAGACATCAACCTTAAGGTTAAGGGTAGTAAATGCTATTTTGGAAGAGATTCTGTGGAATATTTGGGCCATGTAGTGTCCAAAGATGGGGTAGGTATGGATAAATCTAAGGTACTGTACATGGAAGACTGGAAGTTGCCTATAACTCTCAAGGGCTTAAGGGGTTTCCTAGGACTCACCAGATACTATAGTAAGTTCATTAAGGGATATAGGATCATAGCTAAGCCTCTCACTCAACTTCTGAAAATGGGAAACTTCAAATGGACTACTGAAGCAAAACTTGCTTTCCATAGACTCAAAGAAGCCATGGTGACAGCTCCAGTTTTAGCATTACCATATTTTAATAAAACATTCACAGTAGAATGTAATGCTTCAGAAGAATGTAAGGGGCTGTGTAACATAAGATAAACATCCAATAGCCTATGCAAGCAAAGCTATATTAGGCAGAAACCTTCAGCTCTTGGTGTATGACAAGGAAATGATGGTTGTGGTTTATGCAGTTCATCATTGGAAGCCTTATTGCTTGGAAGGCCATCAAAATTCTTACTGACCACAGGACCCTCCAGTATTTTTTAAAAGGATTACTACCTCGGAGCAAAACAAGTGGTTGATCCGACTATTGGGGTTTGAATATACAATTGAATATAAGCCAAGAAAGGCAAATGTTGTTCCTGATGCACTCTCGAGACAAACTGAGTTGGGTGTTGCTTATGCCCTCTCTAGTTCCCTTATAGATGGTGTAGCTTAAATTCAACAAGAATGTCTTGTGGATCCAGAGACAGTAGATTTAATCTAAAATTTGTAGACTAATTTAAGAGGGATTAACCACTTTAATTACAAGAATAACCTGCTATCATACCAAAGAGGATTATTTGTACCCAAATCATCACCTTGGAGAGATAAGTCATTGTTTGAGTATCATGCCTCAACCATAGGGAGCCATTCTAGGTATCTGAGAACCTACAAAAGACTATCTCAAAATTTCAATTGGCCGAGTCTCAGAAGGTATGTTAAAAAATTTGTTGCTCAATGTGATACATGCCAAAGACAAAAGGTTGAAACAGTACAGTCTACTGGTTTGCTCAATCCACTCCCTATTCCAGAAAATTCTTGGACATATATTGCCATAGATTTCATTGAGGGACTTCCCCCTTCTGCATAAAAAAACACCGTTTTGGTAGTAGTGGACAGACTCACTAAATATGGTCATTTCATCCCCTTATCACATCCTTATACAGCTGCCCAAGTGGCTAATGTCTTCATCAAGAAGGTTTTTAAGCTCCATGGCATGCCAAGATCTATTGTCAGTGATAAAGATCCCACTTTCATGAGCCAATGTTGGCTAGCTTTCTTTCAAATGCAAGGAACTCATCTTTTCCATAGTTATTCACACCATCCCCAATCTAATGGACAGTCTGAGATCCTTAATAAAACTTTGGAGCATTACCTCAGGTGTTTTGTGGGATACAAGCCTACATCATGGGCCACGTGGTTGCTATGGGCCGAGTGGTGATACAATACCACATTTCAAGCATCAATAAAAACATCACCCTTCCAAGCTCAATACAATATTCCCTCACCCTCAGTTCAGACCTACTTGTCTGGTACCTCCATTGTCGATTTGGTGGATAAAACACTATTAGACAGAGATCAGATGCTTACTTGGCTCAAATAGAATTTGGCTGAAGCATAAAATTGAATGAAGGTTTACGCAGATAAGAAGAGGACTGAGAGGGAATTTGATGTTGGGGATTGGGTTTTCCTTAAACTCCAACCCTACAGACAACAAGCTGTGGCAAGGAGAAGCTCCCAGAAACTGGCCCCAAGATACTATGGTCCTTTTAAGGTTATAGCTCATATTGGTTCAGTGGCTTACAAGCACGACTTACCTTTCCCAGCTAAAATCCATAATGTGTTCCATGTCTCCCTCTTGAAGAAGAAGCTAGGGACCAACATGTCACACCCGTCTCGGGGAAAATCATTTGTTTTAAATTGCATAATTAAATTTTTTGGAGTTTCAATGTTATTTAAAATTAAGATAAGTGGTTGACTGTGGTCAATGGAAGGTGTCCAGTGTAGACACGGTGAATTGATAATCATGGAGGCATTCGTGTGATTAAATGACATTTATATGATTTAAATGTTATTTGACTTATCTGGTAAATTGTGAATAGTGAATTTACATGTGCAGTGTATTTTTCTGTTAGACTTGGTCTTGTTTAAGATCATTTTGATTGTTTTAGAGCTAACCTATGTAATACGTTGCATAAAAGGTAGGTTATCTAGAGATTCCATGAAATTTAGTTTTCTGATGTAATTACGGACCCAAACAGAACTTAGACGAAAACTTTTGTAATTTATAGTTTTCACTCGTGAAGTCATAAAATGGGTGTGTGCGAAGTTTTGAGAGATAATTTGAAGTTTTGAGAACTCGCTGGGAGGTAAACATAATTCCCAAGAGTTGTGCCTATATATAGATGTGGTTGAGATATTTTCAAAATATCTCGCAAACCAAGAGAGAGAAAAGGGAGACTTTTGGGCTTTGAGCTTCATGACGCCAAACGACGACCATTCGTCCGTTAGTTTTCAACCAGATTTCATATTCGGATTCCTCGAGGTAAGAGCTCCATTTTGATACCTCTTAGACCATGTTTGGTAAAATTTTACGAAAGTTTTAATTCTAGGAATTTGGAAAAAAAATGTTAATACTTGTAGGAATCATTCGAGATTGAAGATTCGCCGGTTAATCGACTACTAGTACTTCTCCTGAAATTATAGGACCGTAGCTCGAGGTATGAATTATGAACTTGTGTTATATAGACAATTTTGGATGCTTTGGATATTGTGTATGAAATTGTGATCATGGCAAAATTTATGTGTTAAATTAGGCCCGTTAATTTTAGCGAGTACGTATTGAAAAACATGGTGACATAGTTGTGTAAGCATGCTAAATGATTATGTGGGTCAAATGGGAGTTTGGTATAATTTCATGCCGGGGCATACCTCTCGATATTTAAGAGTTATAGCAGTGACGACTACTTACTTGGTTTGGGAACCGGCCCAGCCGCAGTAGTTGGATGCAATGGTTGAGTGATTTTTAGCTAGCCACTAGCGTTGCGGTTTAAGATTTAAGATGTAACAACCCTAAAATTTCTATGTAAATAATTATTTTAATTATTATTTTCAGTTAGCAATATTATATGAGTGTGCCTATGTAAGACATGTGTTTGAAAAATTTTAAGTGTTTGATGTACATATAAATTAAATCATGAGTGAGTGCGTTTAGTTTGGAAGTTATATTTTATTAATTCATATTTGTTAAAAAAAAAATGAAGGGTTGATATGTATTTTTGTTATATAGTGTTTACAGGCCCGCGAATGTGTTAAATAATGTAATTAACATTAAAACTTAGTACCGGGGTCATGGGTACCCATTGGGCTATTCATTTTAACACTTTGTACTGCATTTTGGGTCCACATGAGTCTCTTTTGTGAGCCCATTAGACAAAAAACGGTATTTGATATGTATATATGAGTTATTTGTATATGTTGTGTTTGTATATAGTATACTATGTGTGTAGTACATATATACTTATATCATTAACCCTAGCCACCCAAAGAGAGAACAGACGTGTGTTGTGTGTGTATGTGTGTGTGTATGTGTATGTGTATGTGTATGTGTGTGTGTGTGAGAGAGAGAGGGAGAAGAAGAAGAAGAAGAAAGGAGAATGGTCTCGGGTTCGTGGTCACGTGTGGAATCGCGGGATGTTCGTGGTTGTCGATTTTTGATCAACTAGGTGAGTTAAAATTTATATTTGGGTATATATATACATGTATGTATATGTGTGCAAGAGAATCCAATCATTTCTTGTTAATTTTGTGGTTGGTGTTAAATTGTGTGTTGATCTCCATTCGTTACTATTGAATGATATAAATATTTGTTTTTCTTCGTGTGATTTTATGAATGTGATCTCGGTGTACTTGGATAGATCATGTGGATAGTTAATTTGATGAATACACAAAGGGGAATAATTTTGATAATGAATAAATAATAGAAAATTCGTTTTATTTTTATTTTAACAGTGACAGAAACTTTGGAAAAACATTATAAAACCATGGCTTAGATTTATGGAATTATGTCCTCTTAAGCCTGTAGAAAACGCGATTCTGCACACTTTTCGTCTAATGGTATTTTTCATGATTCTACACCGTTTGGGCAGAAATTGAAGATTTCAATAGCAGTTTTTAGTATATTAAAATGTACGTAATTGGAGAAATATGATTCGTTGTGTTTTTTTTTATTCATTCGTATGACTTAACGAAAATTACTTAGAGATGCATGAATTCTCATATAATGTTGAGCTATAAAAAAATATGGGTGATAGTCATTAACGTTGAGTCCGATGAAAATATTGTGGAACGGTTGTTATAATACTTTACGTTATGAGAATGTGAATTTTTATTATGTGTTTCTTGTAGGCTAATATTGACTGTTGGGTTGAGGTTATTGTACATGAAATAACTGACCTTATTGTGTGGTCATTTTGATAAAAATGAGTAAATTAGATACGTTGAATAGTATTTTGGGGATCTTGTAATTTGATTGGAAATTATTATGGGACGATTGTTATGGGTTAATTGATAAAACTCTTTATTGTAAGAAATTGGAATGCATCTAAAAGTTAGAGATGTGATTGGATGATGAGACGGAACTATGTGATAAACGCGAAATTCACAATTATTGGGATAATACGAACGATAAGTGATAATTGCAACATAGTTTTTTAGTGTTCACCGATCCCCGTTGTTGTGTTATTGTTTTTGGTAGCTCGCACTCTTTTGCCAGTGGCTTCGTGATCAAGCTGGCTTAAGACTTGTTGAGTGTACTTTTTGCCAGTGGCTGTGTGATCAAGCTGGCCTAAGCCTTATGCTCGGCTTATATTGTATAGACGTCTAGGCATATTGACCAGCCGTCTGTTGTGTATACCTAGTTTGGTTGATACCCCAACCAAACTGGCACCGGAGTGAATGTTGGTAGTATGTCCAGGCACACATGGGATATATGTGTGGGCTGTACCATGGAGGTTGGCCAAGGGGTGAACCTAGGGAACACAAAGATAAATTTAATGCTAATAAATAATGAAAATGGATTATTTCATAAGACTGATAAGCGTGAAATAATGAACGCAACGTTTAAAGTAGAATGTGAATGGCTTATGTATGGAATTATTCGTCTGGTTTGTGATCATTCAATTTATAGGATGGTGGGCCCACTAACTTTTATGCAGGGCTGGCTCACCATAGATATCTAAGGTAAGTATAAAACTCGTAGTAACTTTGGATTTTGGGCAAAAAACTACTTGCCACCACATAACTGGAAACTACTCTTTTGTCCAAATATGTGTGTGGAACTACCTGTCTTGGCCCAATAGTGTTGTAATGTGGTTTGTAGTCGATGGGTTCAGGTTGGAGCCCTCAGATTTTGTTATTTTTGTTTAATTCATACCAGTCATGTGACTGACCCGAGTGTGTTATGCATTCGGGTGCGTATCTGTGTGAAACGTAGTCGGATGACATGTGCAGGATATTGCTTTTGATGATGTGACCGTTGTGCTTGGCTGTGGAGTCTTTGGGCATTGGAACGTTATAGTTGCTCTGACCACCGGATGTATAGATTTTTTTTTTTTTCTTCTTGCTGAACTTTGTAAGAAATTTTATTTAATGAACCTTGTACTCTTTTTGTAAATTAAAATGGTGTTTTATTTGTAATGGAATATTATTTCTTTTATAATGAAATAGAGGATTGAGAATATAAATTTAATAATACATAGTTTTTATATTAACACAGGATCACATGTCCTTATTTAATGAGTATTAAATTCTATTTTCAAATAAATTATCTGTTAGCCGGTGTGAGGGTGTCACTCTCGGTGTTTTGGAAATTGAATATTAGTCCGGATACAGGCTCTGAATTGAATATTTGGTTGTCCGAAAATCGGGGTGTGAAAATTTGGTATCAGAGCTAGACCCAGCCGGAAGTGTGCCAACGCGGACGTTGGGCCCTAAGGGAGGTGGAATGTAACGACCCTGGTGTTGTGGGCGGGCTGCTGTAGGTGACTTTGTGGCTGCAGTAAGTGCTGGCAGGCTACACACTATGGGAAGTTCGTCCCATATCGCTTGGGTGTGGAAAAGTAATGTGCTATATATGTGTGGTTTCAAGTCTCCCTAGTAAGAGGCCTTTTGGGCAGTGGCCCAAGAACAAATCCGTGCGGGTTTTGGCCCAAAGCGGACAATACCTTACTGAGCGAGACTTGGGTCAATACATAAGACTTGCCATATACCGAATGAATGCGTGTCGCTCTCCCTAGAGGCTAAATTAAGTGTTTTAGATGTTTATAGCATGAATTGCCTCATATGTATTTGTTTAGAATTGTGCACTCAGCATATAGCTATACAGTGGAGACTTTCTCCATTGCAGGTGTGGAGACTTTCTCCATTGCAGGTGATAAGAGGAAGAACAAAAAGAAGCGTGAGGAGTGAGGCGGTGGGAGTACCGAGGAGCATCTCTTGTATATGTTTTTGTTTTCATTTCAAGAGTTGTAATAAGAAATGTTATGAACTAGAATTTCATTCTGTTTTTTACTTGGAACCTTGTGTTAGATTTGTAGTTTTGTAAACTATAGTAGAACTTCTATGATTATGTTTTTCGGATTGTAGATTTATGATCGCGAATGTGTTGTATTTGGGTTTGGTCTAAGCATAGATTGAAATTTGCTGAATGCTTATAGCTGAGGTAAACCAGTTGTGGATATCGCAGTTTAACCACGCTTTTTAAAACTTTTTAAAATTCAAAATTCAAATACGGGTCACCACTTAATTTTTTTAAAGGAAAATTAAAAAACCATTTTAAAAGCAAACTGATCTTTTGGAAACCAGAGATTTCTAGGTCCAGGGATTTTGGAATGAGAGGGAAAGGAGCCTGGCAGACTAAAACACCTCCTCTCATCCTATCTCGTGATAGGCCTCTACTCAACATTATTTTTTTAATCGGATTATTAATCTAAGCATGCTCTCAACTAATACATAAATATTACAAAAGCGTGTCGAAAGGAGTGCAAGATTGCTAATGATAAAAGGCATACGAAATCACGTAATTTAAATAGCAAGCAAGATGATATGCAATAGTGAACAAGGAAACTTACTCGGGATCCAGCTGCAATATTGAAACGTGCAATGCATACACAATATAAAGCCTAAGAAAAGGTCTCTAACACATATATACACATAAGCTAAGACCTAGTCTAAGTTGTCGTGCGTGGAGTCGAAAATCCATAAAAATCAAGAAATAAAATAAACTAGAGAAGAGTCAAGAAATCGTACCTCCATGGCGCTACAAAACAAAGGTTAGTCCATATGCTTTGATCAAGCTATCAAACTTCTTATTTGGTACAATCCCAACATGGTTACAAGGAACTCATGACTACGTGCAACTAATTATGACTTAACACAATACCAAATAATGTCCTAATTGCTAAAATTAATACATAGGTGATGAATGTATGAATATGATCAAGAACAAGCTATGAATTATTCATTGAGTTGGATCGTTTAGCCTCTGGATTTAAGTTCAAATAATCATAATCAAACATGGTTTAAGTCTTACGTCATGGAAAAGTCATTTGGGCCATTATTTGCAAAGTTTATCAAATCAATCATAGAATTCTGAAAATTACAGAGCAGACCAAACTTTTAAAAATAGGAAAAGCACACTTCTCGTCGTTTGATCTAATGAGTTATGTACAAAACATTCCTCTATGAGTCTTGTTTCTAACCCAAAAAGAAAATCAAAGATCCAACGGTTCAATCTCCGGGAATTAGATCAAAACCAGACATCACTCAGAATTTAACAACTCTCTGTCCAGAGATTTTGTGTGATTTTCAAAAATAGTAACGAATCTGAATTGCTTCATTCATTTTAAGGGATCTTATTAACATTAAACTTCATAGAAAAATTTATTTAAAGTTAAAAATATTTGGTTTAAGGCCTTGATCAATTCAAATCAAAACTGACTTACTATTTTGAAATTTTGGACAGAGAGTAGCTAGTTTACAAATCCTAAGACCAAACCATCTTAAACATGGAAACTCATCAAAACAAAAAATACAGTGGTAGATTTTTGTGTTATGAACACGGTCCAATTGGTGTCATTCAATTCCAACAGACCATAATTTAATTAAAAATCCTTGATCGTTGTTGGTTATTGAACTCACTACACCAATGTTGACATTTAAGCCATTGGAGTTGGCTATTCTTAAGCCCTAATTCCTCTCTCAAGTTGATGGTCCTTGAGGAATATAGACTTACTTTATTCAATTCTTTTCCCAAGTTAACGATCCTTGGGGACTAATTATGACCAAATCCATATAAACCTCAATGGAATATGAGGAGGATTCAATGAGACTTCAATTTTGAGGATCCAAATCATGAGCCAAGACTTGGATCCACTAATTATATATGAACATAACTATGATCAACCTTGATCCCCATAAAAATCACAAGATTATAGAGAATTTAAAGGATCAAACTCAAGGGAATCAAATGAGATATTGAAAATCTCAAGAATCCCAAGAGAGGAATATAAACAAAAAGGAGATGGAATCAAAACTCAATTGATGTTCTAAGTTAGACTTCTCTTTAGAACTTGTTTGGTCTTAAACCCAAAGCTATTTAGATCCAAATCAATGAAAAACAAATGGAAATTCAATCATAATTCTAGTGGTGTGATGAAATGAGGTAGGATGAGACTTTTGGAAAATGTGTAAAAGATCCTAAGTAGTTTTATGAATTGTGATTGAACTTGAACTAAGAGCTAAATAAAATTAGAGGTTACCTCCAATATCCTCAACTTCTTTGTGGTTTGGATGTCTTCACAAGATTCTCCAAGCTCTTCTTTCAAATTTGAAATGATTTTTTTTCTTAATTTTATCTAAGATTCTCTTAATGGTAGTCTCTTAATTACATCAAAAATTGCTCAAGAATCCTCCTAGAAGTTGTTCAAGATTCAAGATCCTCTTGTAATGGGATATTCACTCCTTTATATGGACAAAATTTTAAGGGTCATTTTGGTAAATTCGAGGGTAAAAACCCTAATCCCGAAAAGTATTTTTGATGGTACAATGCGTAATATTTAAAACAGACTGTTAAAAAAGGGCGACACTTGGTGGAGTTGTCTGTGGCACTCAATAAGTGTCGGAACGGCTCTCGCCAATTACCAAAATGGCATTCGTCGAGTGCCGGAGCTGACTGTCGCATTTTTGTGTATCTCATTTTGCCATGTTTTTATTTCTTTTTCTTTCTTTCTTACTATTTTTCTTTCTTTGTGCTTTCAAAACTGCTTCCATTTTTGCGGCATTTGGCGAATTGTCTGTGGCGTTCAGGGAGTGCTGGTGTGGCTCTTCCTGAATGCTTGTACGAAGGTCAGTGAGTGCCGTTGCGCACCGCGTGACTGCCGCAATCCTCACCGCATGCCGTTTTCTGCTATTATTCCCTTTTCACTCACTTTTTCCTTCCTTTTTCTTTCTTCCTTGATTAATTTTCCTTTTGAGATTGAAATTGAAGAGCTTGAATCACCTTTGAAACCTAAAAATTCGTCGGACACTGTCATCATCGTTTTTGGAGGTAACAATCCCCAAAATTCGACAATTGGTCAAAATTGGGGTGTCTACACCAGTTGACTGGTTTATGGAAATAGTCGACTGGAGGCTGTTTTGATCTAGCCACTACCCCAAAATATTGAAAAATAGTTGACTGGTTCCCGACACAGTCGACTGGATTATAGGTTGGAATGTTATTTTTGTTTCTGTGAAAGAAACAGTCGACTGGGTGGGAGACCACAGTCGACTGGATTTTACTTTTAAAAATAGAAAATTGGGGTTCTGTCGACGAGAATGTTCCAATCGATTGAGAAATTTGTACCTCAATCGATTGGGTCCTCGACACAGTTGACTGGTCAATCTACTGAGTTTTTAGGCTCTCTGTATCTTGTATTTCCAGTTGACCGGACCTATGATCAGTCGACTGGATTGCTGGTTTTCAATAGTGTGTTCTTTGAGTTTTTAAATGTGCCAAACTTTTATAACTCTGATTTTCATGTTTTTTACTTATGTTTTTCGCTGCTATATACTTTAATGAAACTGGATAAGCCTTGGTGGCATGCCACGTGTCCTATTTCTGTCCGTAGAGGGATGGGTTGTGACACAACGTTGCTGCATTACCTACTCTTCCTCAATATTCTGATCATGTTACAATCACTTGGATCCCAGAAAATATCATCATTGACAGAGGAATTTGTAAAAGGCATAATGTAGCCATCACCAAGTACTTGATTCAATGGAAGGGGTTACCCCGGGAAGATGCTACTTGGGTTGAAGCGGATGAGTTTGAAAAGGAATTCCTCGGATTCCATGCTTGCGGTCAAGCTTGATTTCGAAAGGGCAGGATTGTCAAGACCAGAGCTGAGTATCCTTGAATAGGATATCTCAAACCCTTTCTGCTTTATCCTTTTTTTTTTACTTTATTGTATTACTTATTCAATTTCCAGCTCATAGGTTAGTTACAGCACGTGCATCACATATGCACACCTACATGGCACCCACATGCTAAAGACTCACAGTATACAAGTCATTGGTATCCTTCTCCATTATTGGTGAATATATGAAAGTTTATAGTGGTTTGCACCAGTAAAATGCAGAATTCTTTTTGTTTGTTTTCATTTCCATTTTGCTTTTATCTGTGAATTTGACAATAACCACCTCTGCCCTCTTGTTGTCACCGTCTTCTCCATCGATCGATCTCTCTGTTTCTCCCGTTCTCTCTTGTTATATCACTTTAGGCTGAGAATTGTTTAGGGTATAATTGTCATTAGTTAAAAATAAAATAGCACTAAGAGCATCAACAATGGGAAGGTTTATAGGACAACTTGGGATAACTTACCTTAAAGCCAATAACAACGTGAGAGTTTTAGCTAATGTATAGGATAGTAAAACTTACGAAAACTTAACTTTGTGGTACTACTAAGTTTTAGCTAATGTAAGGAGAAACGACACATGTTGTGTCGCCCAAGTTCAAACGACACATGTTGTGTCGCCCAAGTTCAAACGACACATGATGTGCCTCCCCAGAGGCAAACGACACATGTTGCCACCCACTCCCATGAAGCACATAACACATGTTGTGCCACTCGTATTGCTCACAACATATGTTGTGCCGCCCCATTCCTACACGGCTCGCTTTGTGCCGTGTGGGTATTATTCCACACTGTTAATACCTTCTTCCCTGTACAAATAACTTAGCCTAAGTTTGGCTTAAGTTCCACCTTCCCACTATGGATGCTCTAAGGGACCTTTATTAGCTTATTTACTTTAATGAGGAACCTAGCACTCCGTTTGGTTTGCCACAAACAAGAAAAGAATTGATTTGCAATTCTAGTTTGTGGCAAATCATGTGTTTGGTTTGACACAAAAATAAGAAATGAAATGATTTCCAATTCTTGCCAATTCTTGAGGATTGGAGGTTTAGGCAAACTGCAATCTGACCAAAATCGATCGGATTTGGTGGGAATTGATTTGGAAATCTGTTTGAAAATGTGTTCTTCCCAAAATACCCAAAATCTAAAAAGCCCTATCCTGATTCTTCTTCTTCTTCTTCTTCGCAGCAGCTTGATTTCTTCTTCTTCTTCTTCGCAACAGCAGCAGCTTTTCTTCTTCTTCGCAGTAGCTTTTTCTTCTTCGTCTGTTCTCTTCTTCTCTGTTTGTGTGGGCTAACCAAACTCAATTTTAATTTAAGGTCTGTTTGGGTAAGGTGGGGATTAATTTGGGTAAGGTCTGTTTGGGTAAGCTTTAATCCAAATTCAATTTTACATACCCAAACAGATCTTAAGAACATTGTATTTTTTAATGGGGGTATTTTAGGAAATAGCAATTGTTCTTTTTCAATTCAATTCTTTTCATTTCTGTTTTAAGCCAAACAAGAGAATTAGAATTACAAATTAATTCTATTATATTCTTTTCTATTCTATTCTGTTCAATTATATTCTATTTTATTTTACAATCAAACCAAACGGAGTATAAACATAATAGAAATATTTAATTGTCCTTTAACCAATACAAGCCCATGGGCACGGGCACATACTAGTATATACTATACATATATATAGTCTGGTTGAAAAGCGCGTTGGGTATGTGCACAGATATTTTAAACCTAAAAAAACTGCGGCTGCCCCATCTAGCCGCCCTGCTGACACGCAGTTTTAAGCTTAAAATCTCAGTACGCAAACACAGTGTGCTTTAGAACTAAGAATATATATAGGTAAATGCTTACAACTTTAGAGCAGATAAACCCTCCCCCTAGGGGTGGACACGAACAGAGCCGCTCAACAAGGACTCGAAGCTCGGCTCGATAAAGGTTAGGCTCGGCTCGCTCGTTTGAGCTCGTGAACACGATCGATTAAGACTCGCGAGCAAATTCGTGAAAAAGCTCGTTAATAGGTTTGATAAAGAGGTTGTACAGTGACTTTTATATATACATTTATTATAAAACTATATAATTTTAGAGAAAAATGACAAATCTCGTAAATAAGCTTGATAAATGACTGGTTTAACATTAAACTATATAGTTTTAACAGGCGCGTGAAAAAGCTCGTTAAAAAACTCACAAGAAAACTCGCGATCACTTGAAAGCTCAGCTTATTTGAGCACTCGTGAAAAAGCTCACGAGCAAACTCGGTTTACCTCGTGTGCACCGTACTCCCCTCTCTCTCTCTCTATATATATATTATTATATATTCGGTGGAGAAGCGGTTGAATTTTCCCTCGCTTTTCAGAACCATGAAACCTAGTGAGACTCGAGTTCGGACTCTCTCAAAACCCTAGTTTCATGTGATCACCGTCTCTCTCTCTCTCTCTCTCTCTCTCTCTGTATCTACATCTCAAATGGATTCCTCTCTCACAGGAATCCCAGAAACCGAGTCTCCATCTTCCTATTCAGTCGATTTCGCTAAAACCCTAGATGGGTCTGACCCAAATTCAAATCATTCAAAAACCCTAGATGCACAAACCCTAGATGGGTCTGAATCAAATTCGGATCATGAACAAACCCTAGAAAATTTGCCTCCATTATCACCAGTTCATGTGAAATCATGTTCCTATAATACATCAGCTTTGCATAGTTTATTGGCTTCCGGTGAGCAAAACCTAGATAGTCAGTCCGATGTGGCTCGTTTTGATGTTTTTTATTTCGGAAAAGAGAGAGAAGAAGTACAACAACAACGATCGTTTGATTTATTGGATTCCGGTGAGAAAACCCTAGACAATCTGTCTGATGCGGCTGGTTTTGATTTCAGACAAGGGAGGAGAGAAAAAGGACAACGATCGTATGATTTTTTGGATTCCGGAGAGCAAACCCTAGACGATCAGTCTGATACGACTCGTTTGGATGTTTTTGATTTCAGAGAAGAGAGAGAAGAACAACAACGACGGTATGATTCGCCGGTTCGTACTTTATGCAATTACTCAGCAATGGGATGGTCTCAACCATGGCCTTTGTTTCGAGATAGAGAGACTAGGGCTCCACATTGGCGTCAACAGAGAGAATCAGAAAATAGAAATTTAACTTTGGGTTTTCCATCTATGTTGGATGAATTTAAGCGGCCTATGGTGGTATGTTGTTCTAAACTTTTCTGTAATACCCAATTTTCATGATTTGTAATAGATTATATGTATAGATTTTAGTATTCACATATTGAAGATGTGGGTGTTTCAATTTTGGACTTTTTGTGATCTATTTTGCGGTTTTTATAGATTATATTGTATTCATATATATATATATATAGAAGAAGTGGGTGTTTCAATTTTGGTAAAATTTTGTCATTTGCAGGGTGCAGGGCTTAAAAACCTGGGTAACACTTGCTTTCTTAATGCAGTCTTGCAATGCTTCACGCATACCGTACCACTTGTTCAGGGTCTTCGTTCATCCAATCACAGGGTGCCCTGTGATCGTAAGTTTTATACTCCCATTAAGCTTAATTCATGTGTTTAATTTTATTGCTCATCATTGATCGTTCCCTATGCTTTTGGTTAGAAGTTGATTTCGTTATTTTAGTTCCGTGAGTTTTTGTGTGGAGAAGTTGGAATTTTGATGTTGGAAATGTAAACTTGCAGGTGATAGTGAAGGGTTTTGTCCAATTTGTGCTCTAGGAGGCCACATCGAACTATCACTAGCTTCTATGGGTCGGATCGTCTACCCTTTCAAGTTTGTTGACAATTTGAGCTGTATCCTCTTTCACCCTCTTTTTACGATTGTGTGAAATGTGTTGTCATCTTGTGTTGTAAAATACAGACTTTACCATTGTAGTATGGACTATGGGAGGTGATTGATTAAGAGTAAAAGCCTGTTTGGATTAGTTTATTTGGGACCAACCATCACTTGTTTGGGATTACTGAGGGATTGGGTCCCTTTGGCAAAATCTTTGTTTCAACTTTTTTTGAAAATTTGTCCACTTCAAAGCTTAAAAAAAAAAAGAAGCTGAAGTCAGTTATTTTTCAAAAAATCTATGGAGGTAAAAATCTCTTATTCCCACAGTAGTGTCAAACGGGCTCGAATTATGTTGCATTTTGCATGCTTATTTATTCCGAGTTTGTTTGGGAAATGTATAGCGCTATTGTTTTGGTTGCCTACTTGAAAACAACTACTTTTTTGGTCACTAAGTAAGAGTATCAGGAGTTTCTTTTTTGATCTTCCTTGTTTTTTCTACCACGTCCATTAACAATTTCCGACCTGCTCTTGCTTGGCAAGATGTGCTTGACGTTTGAAGTAAAACTTTTTTCAGTAATATTAGTAATGCCTGCTTGGGATTCACGGTGAGGGTCCCAAAATTGATATTGTGACCCAACCACAAGTTTATTGGCAATTGGGGGGATTCTAACCTGGCTTTTCGCAGCTGCACATTTGAACTCTCTCAGTATTTTTACCTTTATGCTCTTCGTAAAAATATAACTACTGCACTATATTATTAATAGAATGTTAATATATTGAGTGCAAAAATACATTTACGATTGTCGATTAGTTATATGTATTGTATACTACAAATTTTCATATGTGATATACATAATAAATAATTAACAATTTAATATATAGCTAGAGTAATATAGTATACGCTACTTATTAAAAAGTAATATAATATGCCATGTATTGCGTTTATAATATATAATAGTTATAAAATACAATGAATTATATTTGTTTGTTTATGATACTAAGGGCAGAGTTGGCATTTCGATGTTCATAATCACTGTTGCAAATATACTGCCAAGGCCAGTCACAGACAATCACTTTGGAAACGCAACAACATACACTACCGTGGTCAGTTCTCTTAGAATGAATAGTTAATAATCACAAAAACAATAAGCAACCTCAAACGGCCAGATCATGCGATTCTTGACCTTCAACCTTCCAGATTTTTCATCTAGTTTCAATAGATTCCAACAGGAAGATGCTCATGAGTTCCTGCAATGCTTTTTGGATAGACTAGACAGCTGTTATGATTTGTCTTCGGAGGACAACTTTGTGAAGCAGATTTTCGGTGGTCATCTCATTAGCAAAGTATGGATTCAAAGTGATTTTCACTTCTTCCCTTTGTTCATCTTTATTCTCAGTATGGAAGTCAACTTTATCAACCACTTTTTTTTTTTCTTTTCTAAACCACTGTTTTGTGTAGTGAAGGTTGGAATGACATCTTCATAATGCATTTTCATCCATTGTAATTGCATTTCTTCTTTGTTAAAATAAAAAAAAAAATAGATTTTCTTCTTCATTTTCAAGTTATAATAAAGATACTTTTTTACCTTTTTTTTAAGAAACAAGTGTTTTGCTTTTAAGTTGGAGATTATGTTTCTATATGAGAACATGAATTGGTGGTTGACAGAAATCCATGCTCCTCATCGTCTATATCTCACTGTATCATGTCTCGATTTTAATCTCTACCACTATTTTGTTTGTTCTCTCTCTCTCTTTGTTCACCTATTTTTTGATACATTTACTTCTGAAGAAAGTTACTATTGTTCCAAATGGACAATAAGTTCACTAGATTTTTTTATGCTTATTACTGTGGCATGCTGTTTTCAGCTTCGATGCTGCAACTGCGGCCACTCTTCAGATACTTATGAACCTTTGATTGACCTGAGTTTGGAGATTGAGGATGTGGACACCCTTTCAAGTGCTCTCGAATCCTTCACCAAGGTGGAAAAGATTGGAGATGCTGAGACAAAGTTTACGTGTGAACACTGCAAGATAGAAGTCTCAGTAAAGAAGCAGCTTATGCTGGACCATGCTCCTTCGGTTGCTACGTTGCATCTGAAGAGGTTCAAGAATTATGGCTCTTACGTAGAGAAAATCGATAAGCATGTGGAATTCCCGCTGGAGTTAGATTTGCGGCCCTACACTAATGGTTATCAGAATAGTCATAATGTAAGTTTCAGGTTATCCTTCTCTTTTTTCGCCAAGCATTTTAGGCAAGAAATTGTTGATTAAAGCTATCAGTTGAAAGAATTCGAACTGCATTAGAAATACCTTAGAGGTACTGAAATTGAACTTCCTCCTTATGGCCCATTAGGATTGGCTGTGGCTTTTGCATTGGGAACTGTATTCACAAGTGCTTTTGGAACTATTTTTGTGGAATTTTAGATTTGTTATCTAATCACAAGGGCACGTTGAGAACAAAGAAAAGGCATCCCAAAACGCAAACATCTAATGTTTGCGTTTTGGGTCCATGACCACGTTTGGGTTGTGATTCCAATTAGGGTCTTAGAAAAGTTAATGCAAGTTGCCAATGATTGAATTTGAAAGATCATGGATGTGTTATCATTTAGATCTTTATGGTAGGTCTTGGATCGGTTGAATAGTTCTCTTTTTGTTGTTAGGTTTCTTTTATGTGAAGATAGTCTAATAATCTAATCTCTCTCTCTCTCTGTCTCTCTCTCTCTCTCTCTCTCTCTCTCTCTCTCTCTCTCTCTCACATAGGTGGACTTGAACTATGATCTGTATGCAGTCGTTGTGCATGTTGATTTGTCATCTACTTTGGCGCATTACTACTGCTACATTCGGTCTGCCCCACACACATGGCACAGGCTGGACGACTCAAAGGTAGTATTTTCTGAATATAGTATGTGAGCAGTGATTAGTCAACTATTTATATTTGAGATTGTATTAACGTTATATACGTTTTAAAAGCAAAAGGGCTAGGCCAGGCCTTTTGATTTTCTGAATATCTCAATTATAAAGTCAAGATTAGTGGTAACAAATTAGAAAAATTGGATTAAAAACTAATAACAAGAAAAAAAATTTCAACCCTAACAAAAAAATGTATCAAATGAACCAACACCAATTTAGTAAAAATTTCTGCAAGGCAACTCCGGTTCATAGGAAATGTGGTCAACATTTTAAAATCTGGACTGCCAAGTGAATCGGAAGAAAGACCTAGTCACGGTTACTGGTTTCTCACCCTGTTTTTTTTTGGGTATAGAACACTTTGTGTCATAAATAGATACTTTGAATCCCAATTATTAATGTAAAGTTAATTTAATATCGAAATTTGGGGGTAAACTTTTTTCTTCTGCCTTGTACTATTACTTCTTTGCTTTAGTTAACCAATTTATTACTCGAGGTTCATCTTATTTGTGTTCTTTTAATTTGTTTTATTTCTATACTTTTTTTCCTGTTTCATTAAATCTTAGTGTCAAAATGGCTGATTCATGGTAAAGAAAATCCCACTTATTCGAAACAAATCAGATATTCGTCTAGGCTATGACTTTTGAACTCATTTGTTATTATGATATCAAGCTGATTGATTTGTTTATATTGGTTTCAATTGCATGAGACTCTGTGGACAATAAAATCTTATACTAGTCGTGATTCTTGAGAGCAAAAAGTTGTAAACTTAGGGCCCGTTTGTAACGTTGTGGTTTTTGATTTTGGGTTTTCGTGTTGATTTTTTGAGCGAGTTCTCGTGAATCTTGAGAACAAAAACCGGAAAC
This sequence comes from Hydrangea macrophylla, assembly GCA_033977485.1. Taxonomy (NCBI): domain Eukaryota; kingdom Viridiplantae; phylum Streptophyta; class Magnoliopsida; order Cornales; family Hydrangeaceae; genus Hydrangea; species Hydrangea macrophylla. The sequence continues at coordinate 99,248,370 of CM066989.1, read as the reverse complement.
CAAAAACCGCAACGTTGTAGAACGTGCCCTTATATTGCAGTAGCACATAGCAATTAGTAACATATTCTAATTTCTTATGGAATTTTTGAAGTGGAAACTCACTAATGTTCAATTTGTGTATTGTAGGTCATTAGAGTTCGCCAAGATTATGTGCTTTCTGAGGCGGCTTACATTCTTTTCTATGCAAAGCAAGGAACACCTTGGTTTTCAAGTTTGGTGGAAAAAAAGATGCCTTGTTTGGTTCCAAATATATCCAACGCTTCACCGAAATCAGTTCTAGATAGTTCTGAAAATAACCGTATCTTATCCCAAAGTCCAACAAATAGTCAAATTTGTGAGCTAAATAAAACCAGAGTTGTTTCAGATGGTGTTTCTACAGAGTCTTCTTACAGATCAAATAGTGGGTTTGAGTTTAATACAGCTACTGATGATTCTCCGAGTATATCTGATAAAATATTTACTCCGGATCCTCTTGGAGAAAGTAACTGGTATCAGAAGTCAAGTGAAGTTAAGAGCGACGCGAATGTGAATATCACATCCCAAACACATCCCAGATCATCAACCCCGAATATATACATGGTACAGGGTCCAGGTCGATTTATATACCCGTTGCTATTCGTATTTGTTTGTGTGTTTCATTTTTACAAAATGGGTTATCAGAACTAACTCTACGCAACAGGGGCGGAAGTGTCAGAAGTGAGTGACTCTCTCTCTTGTCACCTGCTGCAGAAGAAGTCTTGCAAGAGACCATTAAACAAGGATTCGAAGGATACAAAGAAAAAGAAGGCTTGTAAAGTTTTGAAAACCAGGCCTCGTTCTAGCGGATCTGGATCGTTTTCAGCCATGATTAAAGTTGCTCAAAACAAGAAGAGAAAGAGAAAGAGGAAACTCTCACGAAAAAAGGATTATCCCCATAAGCCGAAACTAAGCTTGCGTCCGGTGGCAGTTGGAAAATTTTTCTAACAAGGTTTGAATTCTATTTATTTTATTTTTGCTATGAAGAGAGCTTCACACACGGATGGTTTAGGGTTGCAAAGTTATGGTGAATATACTTTTAAAAAAAAAATTTAATTTGGTGAATATACTTAATCTAGTTTTTTTGGCTGACATAGATGTGAACAGAAATTTTTTTTTTGCTCTAAAGAATAAAATATGGCACTTGCAAAGCTGCAATTACACCTCTAGTTTGACTCTTTTGGGTAAATTTGAGTTGTGTATATATATTTTTCTTTTTTTTTTTTTTTTTTCATTTTTGGGTTTGGTGGGGGGGGACGCGCTGTGTTTACCTTGTGTGTTTGTACTTCATTCCCTATGTCAAGGTCAGCTAATGATTCATTTGGTTCACTCTTCAGTCTTGGCTATTAATGTTTGTGGTAAACAGAAAGTTGTATAGAGCATAGTAAGAGTAACCCCAATTCTCCTTCATTACTTAAAAATGAGGGTAAATATCATCTACCTCCCATGAGTATTGACCCCACGTTCCAAATATCACACTAACCTCCCTTGTCATACCTTATCGATAAACGGAACTAAAATGAGGTAATGAAAAGTGTCAAATGACATTTATAACCTTACCATTTAACCATACAAAATTACTGCCGTTAAAAAAAAAAAAAGAACCGCCATGGACAATCACAAAATTATTACCCTTATAAGATGACTTTAGTGAATCATCTACTATGACTTCATGGAGACTCTGGAAGCATAACTATGTTTGTTCCATAAATGCTTAGTCAGTGCATTTTGAAGCTGCATAATGAGCATCTTTTACTTCAATTTGTTTATGCTCAATCAACACCGAGTCTCTTTGTTTCGTTTCTTTTTTCTCATATTCCATTCAATGTGTGATGAGAAAGTTGTTGGAAGCATACAAATACATATGTAAATTTTGTTCCTCCTCGAACTCTTCAATTTGTTCTGCATAATTAGGAGTAGTATGAGATGAGCCTTCACCAAAACTCGTTGTTGTAGATGAATGTTTGTATGGTGAAGTATACTGAGTTTTATGTTCATTTTATAAGCCAGAATTGACGTAAGAAGGTAATATTTGCATACTTCACTTTTATCTAACACTTTATCCAACATCTCTTACACATTTTACACGCATTTTGGCTTTATTATCTATCAATCACATACTTCACTTTAGATGCTTCACTTTTAACAATCTATCGAACACCTCTTACACATCTTACACGAATTTTTGACTTGTTATGTATATCTTGATGGATTCTTCACTTTTATCTAACACTCTCAACACCTTTTGCACATCAATTTTTATTGTTGTTAAGTGTATATCTTTATTTTAAATGTATTTTTATTGAAAGTTTGTTTGATAAATTGTACTTGTAATGTAATTTTACTCTTAATGAATTATAGTTTAATTTTGTATGTTGATGAATAGATTATTTAATCTTGAAATAAAATCCAGATTTGTAACCAGTGCGATGCACAATAGAGTTTCTATAATTCAAGCATTTGATAAATACAACTCTACAACATTGTTGAAATCTAGGGGCATGTTTGATAATTATGTTTTATGTACTATAATAGACTGCATTCAATGATTATTTTTGGTTGAATTTATCAATAAAAAAAATGTGAGAGAAAAGCCCAGCAAAATTAATCTAAGAATTAAGATATGGTTAAAGTGAAGTATGGATAACTGTTAGGACTCTTCTCAAAAGATATAGATAAATTAGATATGTATTTTAGCATTTGATATACTTTGATTTAATGTTATTTTATGTGTATAAAAATAATAAATTAATCAAGTTTGGATAAAAAAAAAAAGTGGTACATAATAGATTGATGTATAAAGTTGTGAAAAAAATATGTAATTTTTAAGATTTAAAAAATAAAATAATAGTAATTTGAAAAAATGAATAGTAAATTGAGGGAGCGATGGTTCGAGTTCATTTTTGTAAAAAGTGGGGCAAATCCCTTAAAAAAATGTAGAAGATGTCAAAATGAAAGTATGCTCTGTGCTTGTCACAATAATAGATCCTCCACATTAGAAAATTCCTCTTGTAGCCTCAAGTTCATAGTCGTACCGCCTCAATCCGGCCATCTCCGTTGCCTAGCTACCACTGTCGCCGCCTCCCCTGCCCGACGTCCTCCTTCTGGTCACCTCTATCGTCGTGCTGCCTCTACTCAGGCTCTATCGCTGTCACCACCTCTGTCGCTGGGTCACTGCCATCTAGATCAGTTCTACCACTCTCAGACTTATTTTATATATCATAGAGTCTCTCACAAATCCTTCTTGCAGATATTGTTACAAATCAGAACACATTCTATTGCATTGTCCTATCAGAGTATGTACTTACTGTCACAAGTGTGGACTAGGGCTCTATCTCAATGATTGCAATGAGAATTCTGCCAGATATTCACAAGGTAATCAGTCCCAAGGTTGTTCGTCATCATCCATTGCTACTTTTACTAAGGGGTCATCATCTTCTAAGCCACCTACCCCCTTCATCCATCTCTGTTTCCCTCCTTCCGAAAATCAGTAAACGAGTTCTTGCTCATTCTGGTAACATGTCTCCTACTGCTCTACTGTTGGCCCAGGTACATCTTCTTGATTCTTTGATTCTGGTTGCTGTAACCATATGACCTCTATTTCAACTACATTTTCTACCAAACATTCTACTCTCAATGCACCATCTATGCACACTGTTGATGGTTCTCGTATGAACGTCAGTTAGATAAAGCAAGTCTCCACCACTCACGCAACTCTCCCTGACACTTATCTTATTCCTACTCACTTTAAATCGCATATCTGTGTATCAACTGTGTGTACTAGGACTTACCGTCTCTTTCTTTAATTCTGGATGTCTGGTATAAGATCCACAAACAGGACATACTCTTGGGACAGGTCATAAAATTGGACGATTATTTGAACTTAACAATCTCCACATTCCATCTCGCTTCATTTCACCTACTCAAACTGCAGCTTTAGTATCGTCCACCTTACATTTTCACCCCTGGCACTCTCGTTTAGGTCATATTTTGTTGAGTCGGTTAAAACTCTTAGCAAACAACCAGCTTTACTATTTAATAACAGTGATTCTGTTTTCTCTGCAGCTTTTGATCTAATTTACTCTGATGTTTGGGGTCCCTGTACAACTGTCACAATGGAAGGATCCAGATTTATGTAATCTTTGTCGATAATCTTTCACAATACACTAGGTTATATCTAATGAAAAATTGATCTGAATTACCCCATATTTACTTTGATTTTCCCAACATGATCAAAACTCAATTTTCTTGGAATGTCAAAGTGTTTCAAGCTGATAATATCCAAGAGTACAAAGAAAAAGGTGTTCCAAAATTTTCTTCGCCAATATGGCACTCTTCCCCCATTGTTCCTATATACAGGCACCTCCCAACAAAATAGGAGAGCCAAGAACAAACACAAACATATTCTTAATACGATTCGAGCTCTTCTCACATCTGGTTCATGTCCTGAACAATTTGGGGGAGAGGCTGCCCTTATTTCTGTTTATACCATGAATCGTGTCCCTTTTCCCACCATTGAAAATCAGTCACCGTATGAGCGTCTATATAACCACTTACCTGACTATACTACCCTTAAAGTGTTTGGTTCTGCTAACTTTTATCTTACTACAACCATATGAGCACACAAAACTAGAATCTCGAGCTCTTGTGCTGTTTCTTGGAGTATGGTATTGAACACAAAGGTTATCGGTGTTGGGACCCTTACTCCAAACGTCTTCATGTGTCCCGTCATGTTGTCTTCTGGAAACACAAAATGTTTTCCTCTACATCCCAGTTTCATTTATCTCCTACTAGGACTCCTTTCTACTTCATTGTGAACCAACATCTTCGTCCGCCCCTCTACCCACATCCACATCTACAGACTCTTCATCTGATTTGTCCACCATAGTCTTTACTGAGCTGTCTACTCCATTTGATGGGTCTACATTAGACCCTGATCCTCTTCCTAGATGTAGTGATCGAGTAAAACCTTTCATTTTCGTGATTACCATTGTTTTTCTACAATTCTCTCTCACTATGAGCCTCAATCTTGTCGTGAGGCCAACTCTAACCCTCTTTGGCAGAAAGCAATGGCTGATGAACTACAAGCTTTGGACCAAAATCATACATAGGGATTTAGTAGATCTACCAAATGGCAAGAAGGCTATGAGATGTAAGTGGGTTTACAAAATCAAAACTCACTCTAACGAGTCCATTGTTTGCTATAAGGCTCATCTTGTAGCCAAAAGATTCACACAGGAATATGGGATCGATTATGAGGAGACTTTTGCCCCCGGTTGCACGTTTTAGTTCAGTTCGCAACTTAATTGCAGTTGTTGCGATTCGCTAGTGGAAATTATTTCAGATGGATGTGAAAAATGTCTTTCTAAATGGTGACCTCACTGAAGAAGTCTATATGCGATCTCCTCTTGGTTATCACCACCATCCTCACCGGGTTTGCAAACTTCACCGAGCTCTCTATGGTATTAAGCAAGCTCCTCTGGCTTGGTTCTCGAAGTTTAGTACCATTGTTGGGGACTTCAGATTCACTGCTAACCCGCATGACTTTGCCCTCTTTATCCGCAAATCAAACCGGGGTTTTATTCTTCTCCTCCTCTATGTGGATGACAAGAATATCACAGGAGATAATACAACTGGAATCTTGGATCTCAAAACTTATCTCAACTAACATGTTGAAATGAAAGATCTTGAGGCTATTAATTATTTTTTGGGCCTTGAGATCACTTCCAGTTCCGATGGATATTATCTCTTTCAAGCCAAGTATGCCTCTGACCTACTAACACGAGTATGCACCACTCCTCTTTAGCTTAACTGTAGGCTCACTCCTATGGATGGTATTCCATTGGATGATCCTGTTAGGAAATCGTATTTCCAGAATCCGTTGACAGCACGCATAAAATTGGTACTGCAAAATTTTATGCGAAAGCTACAATAACCTTACAAGGGCGGAACAAGAGTTGTCTTTAACTGCAAAAATGGATTGCTGTAGTAGACGAATCGAGAACACAGGCTCGATAGCAGCTCACGATCTTCTACCGTACGTATTCCTCCGCTTCTAGAATTTTCTTCTGTATTCCTCCGCTTCTAGAATTTTCTTCTGTATTCCTCCGCTTCTAGAATCTCGAACTCAAGGTCCAACCCTTTTTAAAAATTTTATTGAAAAGTCTATACGTTATAAAAGTTATGTGAAAAAATTATGTCAATTTCACATATATAACTTTTTAAAACATAGGGATTTGATCTGATTAAGTTTCACTAGTAAATTAGTTTTGGCCAAAATTTAAAAAAAAAAAAAAAAAAAAACAACAGATTATCCTTTAAACTTAATTAATCTATAATGAGAGACTTTTCACTTAATTTCTATTATTAGAACCGGTAATTTGTTATTAAACTAGGCATGAGAAAGTAAAATTTATTTTTGTACTAGACATCAGTTTCCACTTCTTCTGAAGTCTAAGAACATCTCTAGTAGTAAAAGCTAAACCTTATTAGCTAAATTTAAATCAAAACTCATCTTCTTCATTTTATTACACACTTTTTGAATAACAATTCCAACATTGCTATTCTTTTCTCCGATATATATATATATTCACTTCATTACTTTTTTGATCGTTGTGATTTTCACAAAGTGGACTTTTAAACAATCCATCCCTGTTGTTTGGACTTTGGAGAGTGAGGTTCCATTTGATAAAACTGAAAAATTAAGTACTAAAAATTAAGTGATGAATTTTTAGTATTGGAAATTTTAAGCGATTGAATTTGTAATACTGAAAACAGTTTTTCAAAGTACTGAAATAGACTGCATTCAATAATTATTTTCAGTAAAATTTTTTTACTTAAAGTTGTTAGTGATTTGTTGGTTGCTTTTTCAATTAAGTGGAGCATTATCACACGCACTGGAAAAAATGTGCTGAAAGTTTTTATTTTTACCACTTAATTGGGTTATCAAACACACTCTCAATTTAGTACGCTCTCCAAATCTGGTTAGGGGAAAATTTGCTATTAGAGCATCTGTAGTGGAGTTGCTTCACCACCCAAACTTAGCTAAACTTAAGGAATTCACTACACAGTGGTGTAGTAAAAGGGACAACGTTCATCAGTTAAACTTAAGAGAACTTAAGTTTGTGATTCAACTAAGCTTCGTTAATGTACAGCGAAACGACACAGAGTGTGCCATCTCAAAAAGCAAACCTTCTCACAGCACATAATGTGCTGCCCAAGAAGCTAACGGCACACTAAGTGCCTTCCACTTTTATTTTTTTATTTTTAGTTCTTGGTTCTTGTTTGACAACAAATATATCACTTCTGTAGTCACACACTAAGTTTAACACATACCACTACGTATGCTCTTAGAGATGCAAAGTTTCGCTTGAGATGCTCTTCGCAAAAAGTGATAAGAAAGGCACAAATTGGGCCCAACTTTAGCATTAAAATGTGTTTATGTAGTCATCTGATTTTGCTTTCATTTATTTTAGGGTTAAATGCATTTACACCATTTGCGCGTTAAATTTTTACACTAATATCTCTTGTGGTTTGAACTAAAGTGCAACCTTGAATTTTTCATCCAATTTAACGATTTAGAACTTAGGAGCCCTAATAAGAAGGCCAAAATTCTCTTTTGCCCCTAAAAGTATGGGTGGCAATTCAGGTTAGACGTGTCATAATCATCTAGATGGGTTGCGTGGTTTTGGGTTGATTTTTAGTTTTGAGTACTACTCAATAAAAAATATAAACTTTTTTAATTTAATTGTGTCGTGTCGTGTCATAATCGGGTTGTGTCAGTAATACGTGTTGTGTTAAAAATTGCCACCCCTACTTAAAAGTCACATTAAAAGGAAGATAATTCTTAAGCCATTCGCTTTGGGTCAAGCACATGGCCTCTGTCAAGAAGACCTTGAAAAATGTCAAAGATTCTTCCTCACCAAATTCGAAACCCTAGGTTTCTCCTCAAATTGATTGAAGTAAATAACTTATGTTCTTAACATTGTTCTGAATAATTTGGGATTAATTTGGTTATTTCAACTTACTTTGTTAGCAAAGTTTACAGTTACACTTTAATCTAAATTACAGGGGTATTAATATCAAAATTTAAATTACAGAAATAAGTAAAAACTGACAAAAGCACAGAGGGTGTAAATGTATTTAACCCTTTATTTTATGCAATCGATGCATTGGCCCACCTGTAAAGAATAGATTAATATTATGTATTGGCAGATAATAGTTCGCATAAAGCATCTTTAAGTTATAAGTACTAAAGGACGCACCAATCAACTGCATAACCAAAGTCTTAGCTTGGGATATTCCACTTTTCTCAAAAATAAATTGCATAGTTCACATAGAACTAAATTAGATTACTAAGTAACTCTTTGTTTTTGTCAAGTCTTTGTTTTATTTCCTTTAAAATTTCTAAATGATCCTCTATTTAAGGACTAAAAGCCCCTAAAATCACTTCTCTCTCTCTCTCTCTCTCTCTCTCTCTCTCTCTCTCTCTCTCTCTCTCTCAATAGTTACAAATAACATCTTCTTGTTGCACCGAATTGTACCTTTTTTATTTTTGGGTTCTCTTCAAATGGTTGTTGATATGAACATAGAAGTAGAAAATCACATGTCTATGTAGAGGCCTGTTCTCCTCAAGGGCATGGGGTCACTAGCAGATGATCTAATACCCAAACAGTCACCAGATTCAATGGATACTGCAAAGCATGTTGTGGTGGTTATGGATGGTCTTAAGGAGTTCACATTGGAGCCTCTAGAATGGGTCCTCAAGAATATTGCCCTCCAAGCTTGTTGCCATGTTACCCTTCTTGGAATTATGCCCTGGCTCAACATTCCTTGTGAGTGTGTGTATGCATATCTATATATGCTTATATATATATATATATATATACGAAAATTCTCTAAAGAGAAAGAGAGCGCCCTCTCTTTATTAAAGGGAGTGCTTCTGTTTTGGCCGTCGGATCGTGTTTTCATTAAGGACAGTGTTGTCATTTCATAGTTTTTAAACACGATCCAACGGCCAAAACAGATTCCCTCTCTTTAATAAAGAGATGACGCCCTTTTTTAGAGCCTAACTGTATATATATATATATATAAATAGAGTCCGACTCCAATGCGCACTAGGCTTTAAACCTAAAAAAATCGTGGCCCGCTCAACTGAATCGCGCCATGTCCTGTCACCCCACTGACTCGCGATTTTTTTAGACTTAAAAGTCCAGTGCGCATTGGAACGTGACTGAATATGTAAATACATATTTTCTCCAGTGATTTCAATAGCTAATGACTATATTGGTAGAGGTGCCCGACCCGAGTGTGCTTCATTGTTGGGTCAATCCAGCCTGATTAGGGACTCAGTAAATTTTCTTCATTGTAGTCTTTTTTAAAAATAGATCCATTTTACAAGTCAACTTAGAAATTAGTCCCTCACCTATTTTGATGACTAAAATACCCCCACCCCACAAATCAGGGTTTTTAAATTTAAAACCTATATAACTATATATATATACCAAATCAGGATTTTGAAATTTAAAACTCATTTAATACATATATATATATATACATATCTTACAGAAATCTAGACATAAGGATCTAACAAAAAAAAAACAGGGTAAATAACCCAGTTTTTCTATATATATATATATATATATATAAAGAGGAAAAAAAGTGAGAAATTTCTCACTTTTAAAATTCATCACAGACTATATGTGACAAATCCTCGATAACATAATGTTAAATTTTGCATATAATAGTGAGAAATTACTCACTTTAAAAGACATCATTGACTAAATGTGATAAATTTATCAATAACATTATGGTGAGAAAGTACCACTTCTAACTATAATGAGAAATTCATCACTTTAATATACATATAATGCAAAATTAACTTATACGAAGACACAAGATCTCGACGTTTAAAAAGAACCGATTAAAATGCATATTATATAGAACATCTGTGCACCAAAACATAGAAAAAAATGAAGTACAAAGCAATCAAAAAAGCTCAAATCATACACATACACAAACCAGATCCAGAAAGTTCTATCAAATCAATCCACTACATAAAATCCCTAAAAAAAAAAAAGTTCTAGAACCAGAAACAAATCCATACTATATATATGTATAAGATAATAGAAAATCACAAACTTTGGCAGTAATCAAACGGTAGAGAAAGTCGAACCGTACCGAAATGATATTACAGTGCAACCAAAAGTGAGATATTTTTCAATAGCATAATGGTGAGAAATTTCTCACCAAACAAAAAATAAATTTCTCACCTTCACAAAAAAAAAAAACAAATTTCTCCCCTTCACAAAGACTCGGTTTTTGTGGGTTCTTCGGATAGAACTCGTAGTTGTATTGTCTCCAGCTACCGACGACGATTACACGTTCGTGACGACAATGTTCGCCGGTGTAGTAGTCGTTGGTCTGGACGAGGGTGCCGTCGAGGATGATGATGCCGGAGGAGCACCAGACGTGGTCTGGACCACAAGTGGACAGTAGGTGTTGATGGGTCTCTTTGAACTTTTAGTGAGAGAAAGTTTAGAGAGAGAGAGTTATTGGGGGTAGGGGGTTCCGCACTTCCAGAGAGAAAGATAGAGAGTGAGATAATGAGAGAGAGAGAAACAGATGTGGATTAATTTGGGTTTTAAATTGAAATCCCTGATTTTATGGTGATGTTTATATACACACATATGTATATATCTAATGAAGGGCAATGTTGTCCATGAAAAATACAGATATTTGGGAAAAGGGACTAATTTCTATGTTTTTTAATGATTAAGGATAAATTTAAGAGATAACAAAGTCAAAGTGACTAAATATAAGTTGACCGAAATCTGAAGGACTAAATTGTATAATTCTATAAATTTTTTGTCTGAGTGTGTAAAATTTTCCAACTTTTACTAATTTAGTCATTACGGGCCAAGTCGACCCATAAAGGCTAGTTGACATGTTGCGGTCCAACCTGATTGGGCCATATATACCGTATGTTGATTGGCTTTGACTCAGGCCCAACACAGCACTGACACGAAGCTACGCTACGCTGGACATATTGTGATCCCCTTTTAAGTTGGGGTTAGAGTCTTCGACCACGTTTGTTTCTTTCGCAGGACTAAGGGTGGGATAGAAGGGGATTGCACTAATAGTTTATTTAATTGAATAGTTCGGCGTTTGGCATAGTCATTCTGCTTGGGGCTAATTGTCCATTTTAAAAGAATAGTCCTCATCTATGGGGACTAAGTTATATCATAGGGGAAATAATTTTATTATTCTCAGAACTATCAATTAAAAGGGATTAATTGTCCAATCCCCTCCCTGTCATCCAAGTGTCAAGCCCATTTTACACCTTCAGGACTAAGGGTGGCTCAATTTTACTCTCATTCTTATTTTTTGTCTAGTGTTTTTGTGAACTACCAAATGATAGTTTGAGAAGACCAAAAAAAAAAAAAAGCAATTTTAGGTGAAGACAGATTTCAAAGTAGGTCATCTTCCAATATTTTGAATACATAAAATCGGCTCACTTATGAATCACATAACCCATTTTATGTCTTCCCAAAGAGCTCCCTGCTCGTGGACAAAAGCAAAAACAAATTAGTGTCATTGTGGTGTACAAGCATTTCTTAAAGAACTTAAATCTTTTATACAAAGTTAGATTAGATATTTTTTTTTCATATGCATGTGTGTGCTCTATACATGTAGTATCTTCCAAGACATGGTCCGATGTGTGGACAAAGGACCTTGAGGAATTGTTGGCCAATAGAGAGAGAAGCGAAATGAGGAATGATGCCAAGTATCAAAAGTTTCAAAAACTCATAGACCTCTGCCAAAAATATGGGGTATGATAAACTATTAATTAGGCTCTTCACAAAAAAAGAAATTCCTCAATTTATTGAACAGGTTGTTAAGATCATACCCATATGTCTCAGCATCTTAATATATGTATGTGTGTGTGTATATATATATACATGTATGAATTATATATAGGTGGTGCCTCAAATAAGAGCTGAAATGGGGTACCCTCTGCAACTGGTTGCTGTGGACCAAGTCACAAGCCTTCATGCCACGCTAGTTGTCTTTGATAGGTACAAATCAATTCATGAAGTTCCTGAGTCAATTTTATGAAAATTGTACCACCCTCATAATTTATGATTGGTATTCCTTTGCCTCATATAATTCAAATGAGTAATGATATGCTTTCTAAATCTTTACTCTAAATTCTGATCTCAAATAATATGATACTGATGTGGCAGTGGGACCATCTTCGATAATGATATGACCACTTCAACATAACTCAATCAAAATCTAGTGACCCACTGCCACATCATTTGAGATGTAAATTTGAAATTAGAATTTGGAAAGCATAGTACTACTCAATTCAAAACTTGATAGATTATACATTAGAGTTCTCAGTTTGCGTCAAGTTACACCTTCAATAAAATTCGTCAAATTTGTTAACAGAATTTTGACGAATTTTAGCATGTGTTGGCATTATTTGATAGAACTCTTATCATTTTAATGGACCCTGCAAATTGCACAACCTGGAAATTTCAAGATCTAATGCGTCAACATGAAATCAATCAACCGATACTAAGTGTAAACCACCAAGGTGTAAAGTGTAGTTAACCGTACCTTCATGAAAATAACTTGCTCCATCCCAAATTAAAGTGTTTTATTCCATTTTGGGATATCCCATTTTAAGAGTTCTCGTTGAAATTCAGTGTACCCCACATTTCCATTTGATATGACCAAAATTTTGAACTTAAAAGAGGGTCAATTATGCAAAGTTGAAAATTTTCACAACAATCAAAAAATGAAAAAGTATCCCATGAGCCCGTCACAGACTCACATGTGTGACGAATTCATGAGAACCATTTGATCATGGTAGGACACACGTGGGATCCACACATCCAACGGTTTCCATTAATCCGTCACACATGTGACAGGCTCATAGGATAGTATCTCAAAAAATAGTCTTTAAATAGTTGAAATTCCCCAAAAGACTCTTAACGTGGGACATAAGGAGTATCATGTTTGCTACTTCGTATTTGGTTTGCAGGTTTAGTTAGAGAGGAAAACTATTTTTGAATATTTTTTTTTTCACGTTAATGCTTGTGTCTGGTAATAGCATTTTTTTCTGTCTTCCAAAAATCAAATTATCTTTAAAGCTGACAAATGAGAGTAATTTAAAACTAGAAAATTTAAGCATTTTCGAAAGTTGAACCAGACCTTAAAAAAAATCCAAGTGAATTGTCATTTAACAAAATCTCTAATTCCTCCAGCGCGCCATACCAAACGCTAAACTGTTTTTTTTTTTTTAAAAGTACATCCAGAAAAAATCTAATTTAAAAAATTTCTTATTCCCGTAGCTATCCCAAAAGAGCTCTTAATAGAAGTATACATTAGATTTTTTTAATTTTTTTTGAAAAAAATAATTACTATACGAACTCTTGAAAAGATTTAGGTAATTGAACTTTTAACTCATTTCCTCCTTATTTTTTTCCTTCCCATCTTTTTTATAAGCATAAAAAGAAATTTTTTTTCTTTTCCTTATTTCTTAGACTCATCCAACTCATGATCAGGAAAGTCGGCTTTGAGCGAATATGAGGCTTTACCTTGCACGGTTGATCGGGTTCTTTGGACCGGCTGTGGAGTTGTTCTCTCATCAATAATAATAATAATAATAATAATAATAATAATAATAATAATCCAAACAGAGCCTTATGATTGTGTGTATATATGGAAACAGGCACCACAAGAAGTACAGAGACTACTATGCAGAAAAAATTCCATGCAACATGGTGATGATGAATGATGATGGAGAGGTTGATATGATCAAAAGCAAGTCTGGTCTTGTTGACATTAATGGAACTACTCCTGGAGAATCTCCAGCATCATTGGCACCAACACCAAAGTTGTTGATTTCTGATCATTTGAAGAGACTTCTCAAGCACTGATGTATCAGCAAAAGTCTCAAGCTGAGAGCTCAAGAAAAGGATTGTTTATTTGGGGTGTGTTTGGATGTGCAGAAAATTTGAATAAAGTTCATGGTGTTTCAATTAGGGAAGCTCTTCCTTTTTTTTTTTTAAAACAATATTTCAGTATTTTTCTTTAGGTATTTTTCGACCTGTTTTAGAACACTATATGGTCCACACGTGTTCCAACATTTGTACACACATAAACCAATCACACATTTTAAAACAGTATGAAAAGTACCCAAATATTTTCTTTTTCTTTTCTTTCTAGTGGCCCATAAAAGACAATGTATCAATACGTTTTATGTTACAATGTAGAATATAATGATGTGATTATTTGTCCATAGCTATATGAGCAACTATTGGAACATTTAGATAGAATTGGAACAGAATTATAGGATTATTAGCCTCTTTAACAAATCTTGGACTGAGTCGCGGACTATGTCGTTCTCTTTAAGACGTTTCGTAGCTCTGTCTAAATTGTGCAAGCAGTTCGTACTTGTCACGCCATCCCCAGGATAAAACAGCCTAAAATCTCCTCTGTCTCGAAATTTCTTGCACGGAGGAAGATCGAAATGCTCATACCCTTTCAAAATAGTTGCTCGGAAAAATAGAAAGTAAAGATATAGAAATTGTTTATCTTTCTCTGTTAACTATTTCGCTCTCTGGAATAGTATCTCTCAAGAGAAAGCAAAAGCTCTATATTTATAGGAAATATTTTCATTACATTAGAAACAATCTTGGGGAGTTAAATGGTAGAGAAAAACTTGGGAGGAGAACTGTGGAGGAGATTGGGGGAGAGAAATGTTTGGAAGACAAGTCCCATTGACCAAGCCCAACTGATAAGCTGCTTGCCTAATATGTTTTTTTATTCCTATTGTAAACAAAAATTAAAACACATTTTCTGAAAAAATGATACATCCTTAAGTCCAAAATTTTAATATATACACACATGGTTCAACAATCCCCCACTTGTATATTTAAAAATGGTTAAAGTTCATCGAGCAACGTATCATAAGATTGTGCATAAATAAAGGTGTTTTTCAACTTGAACCTTTACGTTGTAATAATGCTCCTGATTATACTAGAGTAACCGTAGTTTTGAACTCTATCTCAGACGACACCGCACACGAAACCCTACTAGGGTGAAGTTCAAAAAGCCAGCACTTTACGTCTATGTGCTTATATCCCAGTGTAGTGAATGATCTAGAGAATTTTTCCACTATTTTATAGGAAGCGGCCTCACTTCCACATTCGCCTAGGTGAGTCTAACAAGGATACTTCTGTAGCTAGGTATCCCACTCCAATTGGAGTTTAGATCTCATTAAGAGTTATAAATAACTGAACCTTCTGTCCTTCAGGATGTCATACTTCCTAGAGATGGACTTGGAGTATTAACCCCATATAGAAATACTAGCATGATTCCACTCATATCACTCATGACTTATTATTACCCTTTGAACCTATTTCTTGGGATCTCCAGTCTATAGGTTGGGTTACCATCACAAGTGACTCAACTATCGGGCTTTAGTCACATCCCTTTCGAGGTTTTTCATACCTTCTATCAAGCTAGTCCTTTCGTCAAAGGATCAGCTATATTAACCTCAGCTTGTATATAATCCACTCTTATAGCTTCAATAGAGGAAAAACTCTTTGATAGTGTTTTTCTTGCGACGTATCAGTCACCTCTTTCCATTATAATGGTTCTAACATTTTGCAATAGCCGCGGTACTATCGTAGTGGATAAAACAGCTGGTATCTATCTCTCCCTTTAAGGGGTATCTCATAGCAAGCTTTTCAGCCAAGCTCCCTTCACTAGCAGTAGCTAATGGTATTATCTCCGACTCCATCGTAGATATTGTGTGAGTTCTTTAGTGATGTGTATGAGATATGTGAATGGGTATAACACGTAAGCAGGTTAGTACAGGTGGAACAATAGATAAAATATGATAAAATAATACAGAAAGTGTAGTAGAACAATAATGTATAAAAATACAGTAGAGAAATGGGAGTTGGAGAGAACATGGCTCGAGTGAGAACCAAGGTAGCCCCAAAGGAGAGAGAGAGAAAGCAGTAAGCGTCGGGGTTTTAGTTGGAGGTGGTAGTATGTGGTAAGTGTCTAGTGGAGTCTTGGAGAGTTTAAAGTAGGTGGTGGAAGGTCTAGATGTAGTTGGTAGAGATCAAGTGATGACCAAGGGTCTTTTTGGAAAGTTTACGGGCTGGAGTAAATGTCTAAAGTGTAGATTCAGACTTGGGTATTGCTTGGTTAGACCGAGTTGGACTGGGGTTGTTCTTGGGGATTTTTTAGAAGATGATAGATGCCTTAAGTACTTGGAGTTGAAGCTTAAGACTGGGTTATTCCTTAAGATTCAGGTTGAACCAGCTTGTTCGATGTATTGAATGAGGTTGGTATTTATACAGGGTTTGTGAGGTTCTTGGTATAGGTATAAGTAGCTGAGATGGCATCGTCGGAGTGGTTTGTATGTTTGAGGTAGTTAGGGTCATTGAATGGGATTTGACTAGGCAGGAGGTCAAGCAGTGATGGGTTCAAAGTGTTGTCTTTTAATACTGCAGGTGAGTCGATGATAGTTGGCTTAACATTGGTACAATGGTTTAAACGAGGGAGGATGTCGAGGATTTGCTATTGGTGCAGTGGTTTAAGCGAGGGAAAATGTCAAGGCTTTGCTATTGGTGCAGAGGTTTAAGCAAGAGACAATATCAAGGCTTTGCTATTAGTGCAGAATATTCAGCGAGGTGGAAGTGACTAGACGAGGTGAGAGTCAAAGGTTTTACCTGGTCTTGTGTTCAAAGGCCTTTAATTGGTTGTGAGGTCGGAGGGGCAGGGCATGTGATGTTGGTCACGTGTCTCTCTTTCTCTTTGGGACTAACCCTAACTTTGCATGTGAGGCATTTAGATAGGGAGATGCCCTTGGTTCTAGCCACCAAGCCATGAGCTCTCGAGTTCCCAGTGGATGTGGCCACCCTTAGTACTGCTTCATGACCAAGGGTGGAAAATCCACGTGTAAGTGTGTGCTTGTGTGTAGTACAGTGTTTGTGGAGAGTATTGAGGAGAGATTGTTGCAGCGCATGATGATTATAAGCGACGCTCTTGATAGCGAGTAGCCATTCCAAGTGAAGCGATGGCAAGGATGGTCATTCCAAGCGAAGCGATGGCAAACCTTGGTCATTGATCGACGAATGTCGTTCCAAGCGAAGCGATGGCGAGCATTGGTCATTGATCGACGAATTGACCATGTGAGGTTTTAAGTTGGAGATAACATCCACGTGCCAAATGGGTGGTGGTGGATCGAGAGTGGAGAGAGCAACAGGTGAAAAATGGGTCCACTTTGCTTTAGGTGGGCCATCTTCGTATTGGGCTTCGTTTATGGGTACTCTAAAGTGGGCTTCAGAGTTGGTTACTCTGAGGTAGGCTTCGGAGTGGGTATTCTGAAGTAGGCCTCAGGGTTTGGTACTCTGAGGTGGGCTTCAAAGTAGGTACTCTGAAGTGCGCCTCAGAGTAGGTTGTTAGAATGGGCTTACCTCGGAGTAGGTTGTTAGAATGGGCTCCTCTGCGGTAGGGTGGATGTGCACCGTCTTGGACTGGATCCATGGTGGTCATATAGGTGGAACCCATAATTGGTGGCAATATTGATACACGTGGAGTCGTTGGTGACATGTGATGGTCAAACTATGTAAGTTGTTAACCATTACCTACAGATATAACCAAAATAGTCTATTTTATCGACTTCATAAAACTATGCCCCCAGTAATACCAAAAAGTGTACCCACTGGTGGCCTTAGAGTTATCTGAAAAGGTATTCCAATCAACATCGATGTATCCTTTAAGGATAGCGGAAAACACAATGTCATCAGAAGTTCATGGTCCTTTTCAAGTAACACGTGACTTTGTCAACAAGTCTTCAATACTAAAAATATAGCTAGTGGCTCTGGAGTCTTCCATTATGGGATAGTAATTGGCATCACTGTAACCTTTAAGTACAGAGGAATTTTTTTATTTTATTTTAGAAAACACCTAAATTTATAAGTTCCTTTAAAATTCTCGTAACTCTTCCAATTGCATTCCTAACTTCGAAATTGCATACGTATTCCACCAAAAAATAATTAGGTTAATAACCAGCACTGAAAAATCAGAAAATTAAATTCTTTCAAATTTTGAAGTATGCAACACATTTTAAAAAATAATTTCATCTTACTTCAAGGGTATACAACACATTTCCAAATTTTATTTCTTCCAAGTGAATTTGCCAGTATCAAGAAAGACTTTGGTATTGTGTGGGTCACCAAACATTATCATTCTCCATTGGTGAGTATCTCTTGTCACAATTTGGATTCTCACACATATGCTTAGAGACACTCGTATCAATATTCATTGATAATAAATTTTTGATTTCTTTTGAATCTCTAAAATAGAACCAAAATTAATAAATCATTCACATTTAAACATATCATAACACAAACTTCATCATTGTGTTAATGACAAATAAGTACATTTGTCACTCTCAATAAATTTGAAACCATTTAAAATATTGTTTGATCAAAAATTTCATGTCACTAATCGGGTGCTGATTTGGAACCATATAAAGAGTATATAAGTATACACACTTTATTCTTATATATAAACACTCTAGCTTATTCAAACAAACTCCTCCTTTAAATCTCCATTAAAAAAAAAAAATTAAACATCCATTTGATAAACAAATCATAAATATCAACAATAACTAATAAAATTGTATGGATGTAAAATAGAAGAATAGATATCCATCAAATCAACATTTTCCTTTACCTTAATTAAAACCCTTAGCTACTAAGATAGCTTCACACATTTTTCTAATAAAACTCTCGGGTTTAAAAATCTTTAAAAAGTGCCATAGACTTTCTATCATTTCACATTCAGGTAATAAAACTACACGACTTTAGTATTGTTGATCATAATAAAGTCCATTTCATCCTGAATGGTTCCTCTTCAAACAACTAACATTTGAAAAGATAAGAGCATCCTATAAACAAATGGGATCTCCTTCAAAAGTAAATGTATAAAAATACTTTTCAAAGTTTATTGAGGTTTAGCTCCCTTACTCTTCTGCGGTTCAAATTCGGTGCCATGATCTTTATCATGTACTCTAAATTTCATATATAGATGGGACAAACATGAGGTTGAGGACCCCCACTATTCCTCAATTTATAAAGAGATACATGCTCATAAAAATAAACACCAATAGACTCAAAGTCGAATAGATTACGACTTTACTAGCAAGTCCCTCAGGAAAAAATATATATATATATATATATCAAAAACCAAATAACCCAAAAAAAAAAAAAAAAAATTTGGGTTTTCCCCCCTTTTTTTTTCAATGCTCAATAAGAGTAATTTTGTTTTAGAGTGGGGTACTCTTTTAAAACAAAATTTACATTTTAGTAAAGCTTGACCCCAAATTTGCATCATCTCATCTCTATACCTCATGTTGCAACTTGCAACCAATGTTTTTATTAAAATAAAGAATTTTGCTTTTCATAGCAATACTACAGTAATTTGTGCCATAAATTTCTTTACCAAACTAATATGTATATCAAATACAGTGGAGTATGCATCATTTAAGAAGCAAAACAAATCACCTCAAATTCACACATCAAAACCAGCACATGCGGTATTGCCCCCACATAATATATTGTTATAATAAAACAACTAGACTCCAAACATTCGCTACAAGACCATGAGCGCAATGGATATTTTTCATTCCTTGGATTCTAAAATCAAACCCACGTGAATTTTGTACTTTGACAGAAAAAGTAATAATTATTGTTTGGTGTTTTCAGTTCAAACTTTTGAAAGGCAGAACATAATTTTTTTATGAAGACAAAAACTTTTCAGTAAAATCAACCTTTTTACTACCAAAAAAATAGTGCTCCCTCTTTTTTGTTTTCTTACTCTCTATCTGCCGAGCCGAGATAGCTTCCTCTCCCTCCATGGCTCTTTCTGTTTTCTTTCACTTCAAAAGCCTTAATGGAAAGTTCAAAAAAAAAAAAACATAGTTATGAAGAGGGAGAATGCGAGCAGATCTACACAAGCAGTCATCTCAGATTCTCAAGGGAGTTCGTTAGATTGTGTGGAAATTGCTCAAATCTACTTATCCAACTCTATAAATCTCTTCTATTCAACACCATGCTCACTACCATTGTGCTTCACCATAACTCCTGGTTAAGAAAGTTTTTCATTTTTACCAGAATAAATTTCTTTTGTGCATGTATATATATACTCATATGTAGATAAAGCAAACGTAATTCTCATTATTTTTTCTATTGGAATCGATACTTATTTTATAGGATAAAATCTAGCCGTTCAGAACTAACGGTAAAGAAATTAACGTTGTTCACCATAACGTTACAAACAGAAAATGGTCAAGCTCACTTTGATAGTAAAATAATTAAAATATTCATTATCTTTGACAAAGTGAAGACCATTATCTTTATCTAGGTCCATACTGTCAATATTATATTATTAGGAATATATTCTCTCTCTCTCTCTCTCTCTCTCTCTCTCTCTCTCTCTCTCTCTCTCTCTCTCTTTTCTATTGCACACTTAGTCTCCAACTATCTACATATGACATACACACACACATTTTATGTCCCCATTAATTTTGCACAAAAAACATTTTCTACCCAAATCTTTGTGGCTCTAAAAATATTGGGTTCAATAGATTTTAAAATACAAAAGATAGTCAATTTCTTCATAGTCAAGAAAATAACATTTTCTGTCCTAAATTTTTGAAGTGAATTTTCTCAGATTTAAATGAGCTTTTTGAAATCTAGGGACTAAAAAGTGGATGATCCAATTCCAAAGAAGAAGAAAACGTCTTAAAATTATTGGAACATTTAGATAGAATTGGAGCAGAATTACCGGATCACTAGCCTCTATAACAAATCTTAGGCTGAGTCACAGACCATGTCGCTCTCTTTAAGACGTTTCGCAAGTCTGCCCAAATTGTGCAAGCAGTTCGTACTTGCCATGCCGTCCCTAGGATAAAATAGCCCAGAATCTCCTATGTCTCGAAATTCCTTGCACGGAGGAAGATTGAATTGCTCACACCCTTTCGAAATAGTTGCTCGAAAAAATAGAAAGTAAAAATATAAATTGTTTATCTTTATCTGTTAACTATTTCACTCTCTGGAATAGCATCTCTCAAGAGAGAACAAAAGCTCTATATTTGTAGGAAAGATTTTCATTACATTAGAAAGAATTATCTTGGGTAATTAAATGGGAGAGAAAGACTTAGGAGGAAAATTGTGGAGGAGATTGAGGGAGAGAAATGTATGGAAGACAAGTCCCATTGACCAAGCCCAACTGATAAGCTACTTGCCAATATGCTTTTATTCCTATTGTAAACAAAAATTAAAACACATTTTCTGAAGAAAAAAAATGATGTATCCTTATGTCACACCTGCACCCGAAAAAATGATTTAATTTTCATTTTAATATGCATTAATTGTCATAATTAGTGTGTAAAATGGATTAAGGGAAGGCTTTGGACTCGCCTGAGAAAAAGTGTTCAGTAAGGACATTGGAAAAGTCCCCAAGGAAGTGGGCAGGAAATGAAGTGGGACCCAATGAAGGGCCCAAATAATAATATTTGCATTTTACATGATTAAATGCATTTATATGATTAAATGAATATTTGTTTAAATGCTTTCATATTATATGATGATATATGAGTTAGCATTTGGTATTAGGTTGAATACCCAAATAAGGGTATAAATGAAAATGATTCATAATTAGTAGGTGCGATGGTAACATCACAAAATATATGGGACCGATGTTGGGACCCATACGGGACTTGGAAAAACACCTATTTAGATACTTGGGTAGTTAACAGAATGTTTGGGGATTTCATTATAAGAACTTAAGAAATTTCGAGGGTGTAAATGGAAATTGGGGCATGAGTCATAACATGTAAGGCTTAGGGACAAGACACCTAGTGTCTTTTCCATTTGATCAAAGGATCTACAAAAATTAAACCAAAAGAGAGAGAGACGACGAGATTACGAGCTACCGACATCGTCAATACGCCGTTCTGTCGCCGTTCGTCGTCTGATTCGTGAACTAAAGTCGTTTTTGGACTCGTGGAGGTGAGATAATCATTTTTATACCTTTTATTTATGTTTTAATTATCAGATTTTAATAGCTCATACTAATCGATGACATGCGGTTCGTCGAGTCCATGTAGGAATTTCTTCGGAGTAAACTTTGGGTTGGGAATTGGTGAAATTTTGCATATATTGGTTTAATTTGGGTATAATCTGGGTAAGGTGAGTTTTCTAACTTTAATATGAATGTGTCTAAATGTGTTTAATGCTTCAATGATGCTTAGAGATGATAAACCCTGCTTAGAGGCTTTGAGAATGCTAGTTTTGAGATGTTTATGTCAATTATGTGAACTTGCGATGTTTATGTGCTTATGTGTTTATGTGGTAATCAATGAGCATTGGGAAAATGATTCATTGTTGGGAGTAATAAGGGAGGAGGAGAGGAAGAATCCAATAAATACAGAAGTCCAAAGAATATAAGTGACCATGGGACCAAGCGAAAGTCTTCGGGTATGAATGAATCATTGAGCCGGTGACTCGGCGATTACGAATGTGATTTATATGTTAAATTGTAGCATTGCATATGTTAAAACATTCAATCATGTTTAGATTGCTAAGCGTAATGTTTAAGAAAACCATTTTTCTTTTCTGTTGTGGTAAATAACAACCATTGCAGGTTCGGAACAAGACGTGGGAAGGAGGTGACGTAAGCTTGGGACTGGGGGCGAGGCTTGAGACTTGCTTGTTATGGTTATAGTCTTGTTTTAAGCCTATACTTGCTGTTTTGGGGAAATTTCTGGAACTAGTGCTATAATATGGTAGTTGTAGTTTGAAGTTTCACCTATAAAGTCTATGTATTTCCTTAAGTTTTGACTGTGGGTTGTATATGTTAAATGGTTAGACTCTTCTGGCAAGTTCGGATTGTGTTACATGTGTTTTTAGACATGTTAATTTGTAATTATGATGTTAGTTATGGTTTAGAGATCATTACCAACAAGTTCTCATGAAATGCTAGTTTGACAAGATTTAAGTTTCTAAACTTGTATTGTAATATGTGGTGTTCGGGAAGTTGAGATTAACTTGAGAATTCCATGTGTTCCCTTGGGTTGTGACTATGGTGTTTGTAGGTTGCAAACACTTAGGAAAGTTCTATTTTGATAAACAAGCTATTTACAAAATTATGAACCTCTTTCCGGTAGATTTTTCTATATTTGAGTGTCTTGGCAAAATTTTTTTTGAGGTTTTATGGTTTGACATGATCCAATTGTGATTGTAAATTTCTACATGATTAAGAATGTTTAGATATGTTTTAAAAGGGTTTTGAAAGATTTTCTTAAAGTTCCATGAGAGTTGGTTTGGTTTTGGTATGTTTTTAAACTTGGAAGAACAAAGTTTTTAGCAGCAGGAACCTGTTCTGCAGAACCCGGATTGATCCAGATACAAATGGTGGATCGATCCGAGCTTTTCGAGGAACATTTTGCTAAAAATAATCATTTAGGATCGATCCGGGTTTGTAGGGTGGATCGATCCGCCTATGTATTTCACTGCACGTCAACTTTTATGGAAACGTGCACAACTCTTTCTAAAAAACTCATATTCATGCGCCGTTTTTTTGCGTTGGAACTGGGATTTAAAGACCTATCTTTTGGTATAAAATTTGTCTATACTTTATTAATGACAATTTTTTCCTTGGGGCTGTTTTGTCACAATAAAGCTCTTTTAAGTGGTTTAATTCATGTTTCCTTCCTAATTAGTGTAGTTTGAGACGCGTACAGTCTTGTTACATGGGTCCTAATCCACCGGGGTGGGTTGGGGTGTGACAATTTTTGGTATCAGAGCAATAGGCTAGAACTTTTGGGGACAAGAGACATATGATGCGTAGTGTACACACAACGACACGTAGCTACATGATCATGCATACACGTTTACTTAATTAGTATGTTTAAATGTTGACTAGCATGTCATGTGATTACTGTAAGTAATGTGTGTAAGTGTGTATATGTATTATATTGTGGGTATCAGGCATAATGTCTGCAAAGTGAAACCCCGAATCGAATGCAACAAGTTGAAAGGGCTATTGAAGGATTAGTCCAAGTGGCCAAGACACGAGTGACTGAGGAAAGACCGGTTCAGCCAAATCCAAATCCGAGGGAGGAAACTGTTACCATCTCAAAATTTTATAAGAAAAAATCGACAATATTTCATGGGGAAGCCGATCCAATGAAAGTAAACTTGTGGATTTCCGATATGGAGAAAATCTTCAGGGTGTTACCATGTACGGAGGAACAGAAAGTTCTATTTGCCGCCGACACTTTAAGAGATGAGGCACAGTATTGGTGGCATGCTAAGTTGTGATCCGGTCAACCGACAACTTGGGATCAATTTCTTGAGATTTTCAACGAACAATACTTTTCGGAATCATTTGGGGATCAAAAAGCTCAAGAGTTTATGGAGTTGGTATAAGGGGGAAAGAGAGTTCGAGAATATTCGACACAATTTATGAGTTTGGCAAGGTTTGTCAGGGATATTGTAACAACTGAAAAAGTGAAAGCAATAAAGTTTATGGCATGGCTTCGAAGTGACATTAGGGGACGAGTGACTGTATTTCGACCAGAGACCTATGCTAAGGCATTGGATAATGCCTCTATCACTGAAAGAGATCTTGGGTATACTTCAAACATGCCACCACCACCAAATTAACAAAGTAAGAGGGCGGGATCAAGTCAATTCAGCAGCCAAGATAGTGCAAAGAGACAGAGACCGAGAGGTTCATCTCTCAGTAGTGGCAGTGGTTGGGATCAAGCCGAGGTGTCTAACTTGTCAGAAATTCTATTGGGGATAAGGCAATCAGCTTCCAAACCCAATTACTTGTAACATATGCTAGCAACCAGGACACATTGCCAGAAATTGTCCGAACCAGGTTATAGATATGAGAGGTCGATGTTTTACCTGTAAGGAATTGGGATACCAAGTTAAAGACTGTCCAACCAAGCACCAAGGAGCTTCAGGTTCTGGTTCTTCCGCAACTAGTGCTATTACACTGAGGACTACTCAACAACCTCCAAGGAGGGAGCAGCGGGAGGCAAGATTATATCAGCTCATGCTGAGAGAGACTATTTTTACCGACACCGTCGTTTCAGGCATGGTTTCCATTTGCTCACACCTAGCATATGTACTTATAGATTCGGGATCCACACACTTATTCATATCATATCACTTTATTAAGCTACTAGATAGACCATTAGAGTTTTAGGATTATGATTTATTTGTTGCGATACCATTGGGGGCTCTGTTGGCTAGTTCGGGTGTGTTTAGAAAATATGAGATTAACATGAATGGTAAGGAGTTAACTGTTGATTTGGTACCCATTGGTAATTCATCATTTTGATGTTATATTGGGTATGGATTGATTAGCGGCTAATCACGCGAATATTGATTGTAATAGTAAAGGAGTAGTATTTCGTATTATGAATGAGGAAGTATTGTATTTTCAAGGCAAGGAAATAGTAGCACCACCATACATTGTGTTAGCCATTGAGGCTTATCGTTTGTTAAAGAAGGGTTGTTGTGGGTTCTTATATAGCATACTTGATACTAGAGGTCCTGATTTAAAACTTGAGATATCCTAGTAGTTAGAGAATTTCTGGATGTATTCCTAAAAGAGTTGCCTAGTGTGTTAATTGACCAAGAGATTGAGTTTGGTATTGATGTTATGCTGGGGTCTCAACCGATTTCACAAGCACCATATTGAATGACACCAATTGAGTTGAAAGAGTTGAACACTCAGTTGCAACAACTGCTTAACAAGGTTTCATTCAGCCTAGTGTGTCTCCATGGGGTGCACCGGTATTATTTATGAAGAAGAAAGATGCTACAATGCGGATGTACATTGACTACCGGGAAATCAACAAGGTAGCAATCAAGAACAAGTACATGTTGCCACGTATCAACGATCTATTTGATCAGTTTCAAAGGGCTCAGGTATTCTCAAAAATTGATTTAATATCTGGGTACCATCAACTAAAAGTTAAAGCCGAAGACGTAAAGAAGATAACCTTTAGAACCTGATACAGACACTATGAATTCCTAGTGATGCCATTTAGGGTTACTAATGCGCCTACCACCTTCATGGATTTAATGAATCAAGTGTTCAAATTGTATTTGGATGAGTTTGTGATAATCTTTATTGATGATATTCTTATTCATTCTAAGAGTCCAGAGGAGCATGAACAACACTTGAGGTTAGTTCTACAACGACTTTGAAAGAAACAATTGTTTGGAAAATTAAAGAAAAGTGAATTTTGGTTGACAATCATCACATTCTTAGGGCATGTGATCTCTAAAGAGGGCATTTCCATGGACCCACAAAAGATCGAAGCCGTTATGAATTGGTCAGAGCCAACGAATGTGTCAGAGATTTGAAGTTTCTTGGGGTTAGCCAGATATTATAGAAGGTTTGTCAAAGACTTTTCTAGAATTGCAACTTCGATGACACGATTGATGAGAAAAGATGTACCATTCGAATGGAGTAAGGAATGTGAATAATGTTTCTTAATGTCGAAAGACAAGTTAACAACGGCACCAATACTTTCAATTCCAACAAGTACCGAAAATTTCAGAATTTATAGTGATGCTTCTCATCAAGGAATATGATGTGTTTTGACACAAGATGACAAAGTGACAGCTTATGCTTCACGACAATTGAGACCTCACGAGAAGAATTACCCGACGTATGATTTGGAGTTAGCGGTAGAAATCTTTGCCTTGAAGAATTTGAGACATTATTTATATGGGAAGTGCTGGGTTTGTGCCCTCAAACCATCACTTTATGTATGAGACATTGACATTTTAATATATGGATATCAGCTTTACATTTCATTATGTATGTTTCTTTCATGAGATGATTGTTAATCCTCAAGTATCATATAAGGTAATTCGTGTATGTATGAGATACATACAAGTGTGATACGAATTACCATTCTTTGATACTTAGAACTTGTCACAGTGGATGTGAGACTAGATATCTCATCAGGTTTACACTGTAGCATGACTAACTACCATTGGATGGAGTGATGAATCTCAATCACTAGAGTGTAACTCTCAGTTAATATGCTAGTGCTTATAGTGCATTGACGGACCTGAGCTTTCTTATTGACACTCAAGACTCTCAAACAGTCAATAGGAATTCATAACTTGTATAAGGTACGTGCTCTCAATCTTGAGACAATTATGAACACAGACTGTGGATATGACTTCTTTGACTTACCAATCAGTGAGGTCTATAAAAGATCAACACCTAGGTATCTTGGGTATATCATGTTCATAGGGTTGTGAACATATATTGTCAAGATAGAATCTACCCTCTGATTCAGAGTAAGCATTCCCTTGAGTATGTCACCAAGTTGATTACTGAGTACTGCAGTCTTGTTGATAAGAGTTATCAACATGTTTGGTAATCGTGAGAGGTGAATGGGACTCGAGGAATTCAAGAAGTAATCATGATTCAGGTTGACAGTGACTGTTTATCCGACTACCTGAATATGATTGTGAATGCTGACGGTAGAAGGACATTAGTACAATATACAAGTCTAGTAATCGCTTCGGATATGTTCTTTTGCGTTGGAGTTCAGTTATCGTTTTATAGTGGAGTAAACATTAACTTATCAGTCGATTAATTTGCTGATCAAAGAGTTTGGTCATGGGAATTAATCAACTGATCTGAGCTAACTATAAAGAACCTAGGAGGTCCCACTGTTAGCTCCGCCAGGATACTTGGAAAGACACTTGAGGAAGCTATCAAGACAGGTTCCATCGATTGAAGCTATTTCGATCGATCGAAGTCATGGCAGGTTCGATCGATCGAGCATGGTTCGATCGATCGAATGTTCGATCGAACAAGTCCTTTGATTGATTGAAGGTTAGGTCAGTTCTGGGAATCTATAAATAGGGCAGCTGCATTTTGGAAAAGTAGTTCGTCATTTTTGAACGTCAGAAGCTGCAAAAACTATTTTTAGAGCACCAAACCTTCTCCTTCCTTTCTATTAGAGATCCCACCATCTCTAGTCTCTCCGAGAAGCATCCACAGGAGACATAAGGGTGAAGACAACCTAGTGAAGGCTGCTGCATCACCAAGGAAGAAGAAGAAAATCAGAATTGGGTTCAAGACACTAAGGTATAACTCTTGTCCCCTCTTGTGCGCATCTATTGAATTGACGAGTAGTAGATCCTAGGCTACCAACCAGTTCTTGAAACATAATCTTTCCGCTATGTGTTTAAACTTTTAATTTAAACCGGTTTTTCCATCAATTGGTATCAGAGCCACGCTCTTTTGGATCTATAGATGCGTTTTTGGAACATTATTTTGATTTGCATGTTGATTTTAGAACTATTTTTGAAATTGCATCGTCACAGATCTGTTTCTGCAGTGTTATTATAGCAGAATACAAATCTGTGTTTACATAGGATGCAAGGTGGGTTTGATCGATCGAAGTAGTTTCGATCGATTGAACATTCTCTGCTCTCAAGCGATTGAACATGTTTCGAGCGATCGAACATGTTTCGAGCGATCGAACATGTTTCGATCGATCAAACTATGGTTTTGTTCGATCGATTGAATAGGGTTCGATCGATCGAGATTGAATCTCTGTCCAACTGTTCTTTTCACAGTTTTGAATATTTTAAAAATTAATTACTTTAATTTCAAATTATTCTATAAAATTTTCAAACTTTTCTGTGAAATTGAAAGTTCAATCGATTGAACGTTGTTCAATCGATCGAAGGTTTGATCGATCGAACCTTTGTCGATCGATCAAAGTGTAACAGAGAAGTGAGATGTTGTTTTGAGTTCTAATACAGTGCATAAAGAGTTTACACACTATGTGAATCAATTAGGGGTTCCAATAGATATATATGCGTGGATGTGTGTTCGACTAACCTTCTTGCAGCTAGTTTAGTCACTATCTCCCATGGCATCAAGACTTTTAAATTTTATATTTAATTGTTTGAGATTAGTGTATATTATGCTTTTATTATTGGTTTGGATTTAAGGCATATATAAGGGGCGCTGCGACTTCAATCCTACGAAAAGGAAAGTCGCACCGGTTTCCCTAGCCTTTTATTTTATTGTTGCTATTTCTATTTCTAGATAAATTGAAAGCTTCGAAAGAAGCATAGGAAAAATGTAATAGAATTAGAAAATCCATGAAGATGGAGCAAGGAACCGTTGTCCATGAAGATGGAGCTGGAGGCGATCAAACCAAAAGGAGGTTCTATGGAGATAGAGGCATCATTTGGATGTCTTTATTTTCAATTTTAGTTTTTTGTTTTATGTGCTTGGTTTGTGATTGGCATTTAATTATATTGTTACTACTTGCATGCACGTAAAACAAGTTTTCTAAAATAAAGTTCAAAAACCGTTTCAACGCATTAGTAAACATTGGATGTTTATGGGTAATGTATGGAAACCATTTTTTCAAAAGCAAAATCCTTAATTACTAAATCTAGTGGGAGAGGGTCTTATTAATAACACCCACGATCTTCTATTAATGGTTCATTGTAAGATGAGTAGTGCATTCTGTGTCACCTCGCCAGGGGTGATCATTCCATACGGAGGGTACACTACTCATTGGTTACTAGATGTGAACTTCCTATGGATAGGATCAATCAGACGTGTTAGAGGGTGACCACCATACGGAGGTGCTACTTGAGGCGGTTGTGATTGGATCCTAGTTAATGTATACACTAGCTAAACTATGGATAAGGGATCTCACACGGGGCATTATTCAAAAACTTAGAGATCAAAAAGGTTCGGGAGTCATAACTTATTTTGCAAGAGTTGCATAGCGGACAAGTCATGATTAATCGAAAGATCGAACATTGACCACCACACGGAGGCTTTACTCTTTCGTTTCGATATTCCGATGACTTTGTTTTAAAATAAGAGTTTTTAAGGATTCTGTTATTTCAAACTGTCGAATTCTGATATCCATATTTATTTTGTTTGTTTGATTTTCAGTAATCATAATGTCTGGATCTGCATTTAGTCCACTTGCCACCATGCTCACTCAAAACAAGTTAACTGGAAACAACTACACTGAATGGAAATGTAACCTTGACATCGTGTTAACTGCGGAGGATCACATATATGTCCTCACCACCCCAAGCCCTAAAGAACCCGCGGCAAATGCTTCGGCAACTGCCAGACGCTAGTTCGACAAATGGAAGAAGTAAAATGGAATGGCTCGTTGCTACATTCTAGCCTCAATGGCTGGTGTGTTGCAACACCAATTCCAATCGAATGATTCTACCAGTGACATTATCAAGTCCCTGAACAAGATGTTTGGGGAGCATGGCAGGCCTGCCAGACAGGTAGCCATGCAGAAGATAATGAGTGCAAAGATGTCGGAAGGGACTCTAGTCAAGGAACATGTTTTAAAAATGATTGGTTATTTAAATGAGCTGGAGACCCTAGGTGCCAACATCGATGCACAGACCCAAGTTGATATGATCCTCAATTTGCTGTCGCCTTCATTCGCTCAATTTAAACTTAACTATAATATGAATCAAATGCATTTTTCAATGAGCGAATTGATGAGTTCTCTTTTGGAAACGGAAGGGGTGATCAAACCTGGGGTCAACGTTTTGAACGTTGAGAAAAGTGCTTCCTCTTCCCGATCTACACCGAAAGGAAAGAAAGGAAAGAAGAAGGCTGGTACTGTTGGTTCAAGTGTTGGACTGGTCCCTAAGATTGCAAAATCTAAGGGAAAAGGTAAGGGCAAAGGGAAGATAGGTGGCCAAGGCAAAGGAAAGTGTTTCCAATGCGGCAACAAGGGCCACTGGAAGAGGAACTGTCCAGAATTCTTAGCTACAAGAGTTCAAGGTATGATTGAATCACATGTGATTGAAGTAAGTTTTATAACGGATACTTCAAACACTTAGTGCGTGCGACTAACCATATCTGTAATTCATTGCAGGGGTTCAGATCAACCAGGAGGTGCAGTGATGGGGAAATCGTACTTACTCTAGGTTCTAGTGTAACCGTTTCTGCGGTTGCTATAGGAGTCGTAGTTTTAGAATTTCTAGACAATAAAGTTTTGATTTTATCAGATATACTTTACGTCCCTTCAATGAGACGTAATTTAATTTTAGTTTCTAATTTATCGAATAATGGTTATTCTTTTCATTTTGGAACTGAAGTTGTGATTAAAAGAAATAGTTCTTTTATATGTTCTGGTGTTAAATCAAATAGTTTGTATGTGATTACTCCCAATATTTCTAAAGACTCTTGCATGGAACTTAATAACTCAAATGGTAACTGTACCATCTAAAAGAAAGGGATCTTCCACTAATCCAACAAGGCTTTGGCATATGAGGCTTGGCCATTTCAATCTAAATAGGATTGTCAGACTAGTCAAAGAAGGGGTCGTAGGTGATTTGGTTCTCGACCCAATAGAAGTCTGCGAGTCTTGTTTAGAGGGTAAGATGACCAAAATGCCCTTTCATGCAAAGGGCAATAGAACCAATGCATTGTTGGAATTAGTTCATACTAATGTGTGTGGACCAATAAATATTAAAGCAAGAGGTGCTTATGAGTATTTCATAACATTTACTGATGACCACTCTAGGTATGGATATGTATACCTAATGCAGCATAAGTCTGAAGCCTTTGAAAAGTTCAAAGAGTTTAGGGCTGAAGTGGAGAAGCAATTGGGCACACATATCAAGGCCATTCGATCTGATCGAGGTGGCGAGTACCTCTCTAATAAGTTTATTGATCACCTCGTACAGAATGGGATTCTGTCACAATTGACTGCACCTGGTACGCCTCAGCAGAACGGTGTAGTGGAGAGAAGGAATCGGACTCTTTTAGACATGACTAGGTCGATGATAAGTTATTCTGAGTTGCCATTATTCCTTTGGGGTTATGCTTTGGAAACCGCTACTTACATACTAAATCTAGTACCAAGTAAATATGTTCCAAGGACACCACGAGAGATGTGGATTGGGCACAAGCCTTCTTTGCAACATCTCCGGATATGGGGGTGTCCGGCACATGTACTGAAAGGAAAGATGAGCAAATTGGATTCTAGATCGGAAGTATGTTACTTTGTGGGGTATCCAAAGGGTACTTATGGATGGTATTTTTATGATCCAAGGGAACAGAAAGTGTTTGTTAGTATAAATGATGTTTTCTTAAAGGATGATTATATCATGAACCATAAACCTAAGGGAAGGATAGATCTTAGAGAGATAAAAGGAGAGTCCTCAGTCCAACCCGCAGTTAATAACGATGTAAATCAAGAAAACACCACTTCTTCACCCATTTTTGCACCAGTACCTCGTCGTAGTGGGAGGATTATTAGTCAGCCTGATAGATACATGTTCTTCGGAAAAGTTTTTGAAGTTGTCTCCATAGAATTTGAATCTGATCCTACCACATACGAAGACGCATTAGCTGATGTTGATTTAGTTCATTGGGTTAAAGCTATAAAGGCTGAATTGGAATCTATGGATTCTAACCAAGTCTGGGATCTTGTAGAGCTTCCAGCCAACACTAAACCCATTGGCTGTAAGTGGGTCTACAAGAGGAAAAGAGGATCTGATGGAAAGGTTGAGACCTTTAAGGCAAGGCTTATAGCGAAAGGTTATACTCAGAGGGAGGGCATTGACTATGAGGAAACCTTCTTGTCAGTGGCCATGCTCAAGTCCATCAGGATACTCTTATCCATTGCTGCATGCCTAGATTATGAGATCTGACAGATGGACGTCAAGACTACATTCTTGAATGTCAATCTTAAGGAGGACATCTATATGCAACAACCAGAAGGGTTCATAGCTGGTCGAAAAGGTAACTTGGTATGCAAGTTGCAAAAGTCCATTTATGGGCTTAAGCAGGCATCTAGGAGTTGGAACATCCGATTTGACCAAGCGGTCAAGTTGTTTGGTTTCATACAAAATCTGGATGAACCTTGTGTATACAAGAAGTGTGAAGGGAAAGTGGTGGCTTTTCTTGTGCTTTACGTTGACGACATTCTACTCATTAGAAATGATGTAGCGGCATTGTCAACGGTCAAGGTTTGGCTAGCTAGTACTTTCGATATGAAGGATCTAGGAGAGGCAAGCTATTTTCTAGGGATAAAGCTCTTTCGGGATCGCAAGCGAAAGATAATGGGATTATCTCAAGCTGGTTATATCGATAAGGTGCTGACTAGGTTTTCAATGGATAATTCGAAGAAAGGTTTTTTACCTTTCAGGCATAGTTTAGCGTTCTCCAAGGACCAGTGTCTAAAGACACAGGAGGAGAGGAATCGCATGACAGGAATTCCCTATGCTTCGGCAGTGGGAATTCTCATATATGCGATGTTATACACTAGACCAGATATATGTTTTGCTGTTGGCATGGTTAGAGGGTATCAGTCGAATCCAGGTCCAGAGCACTGGACAGCCATTAAGCACATTCTTAAGTACTTGAGAAGGACTAAAGATTACATGCTTATGTACGGTGGTAGTGAGTTAATTCTAATAGGATACACTGACTCGGACTTTATGTCAGATAAAGATTCGAGGAAGTCGACGTCCGGTCATCTCTTTACCTTGGGAGGTGGTGCTATTAGTTGGAGGAGCATTAAGCAGAAATGCACTGCAGACTCAACTACAGAAGCTGAGTATGTGGATGCTTGTTAAGTCGCAAAAGAAGCTGTTTGGCTCAAGAAGTTCCTTATGGAGCTCGAGGTGGTACCAACGTCGCTTTCACCTATTATGCTTTATTATTATAATAGTGGGGCAGTGGCTCAGTCCAAAGAGCCAAGGAACCACAGAAAGGGAAAGCACGTAGAGCAAAAATATCATCTTATCTGAGATATTGTTCAACGTGGAGATGTGACTGTCACCAAGATTGCCACCGTTGACAATCTTACTGATCCGTTTACAAAGGCCTTGCCACAAAAGGTCTTTGATCGCCATCTAGATAGTCTAGGTCTTAGATGTAGTTCTGAAAGGATTTGAGTGCAAGTGGGAGTTTGTTGGGTTTGTACCCTCAAACCATCACTTTATGTATGAGACATTGACATTTTAATATATGGATATCAGCTTTACATTTCATTATGTATGTTTCTTTCATGAGATGAATGTTAATCCTTAAGTATCATATAAGGTAATTCGTGTATGTATGAGATACAAATAAGTGAGATACGAATTACTATTCTTTGATACTTAGAACTTGTCACAGTGGATGATGAGACTAGATATCTCATCAGGTTTACACTGTAGTATGATTAACTACCATTGGATAGAGTGATGAATCTCAATCACTATAGAGTAACTCTCAGTTAATATGCTAGTGCTTATAGTGCATTGACGGACCTGAACTTTATTATTGACACTCAAGATTGTCAAACAGTCAATAGGAACTCATAACCTGTATAAGGTACATGTTTTCAATCTTGAGACGATTATGAACACAGACTGTGGATATGACTGCTTTGACTTACCAATCAGTGAGGTCTATAAAAGATCAACACCTGGGTATCTTGGGTATGTCATGTTCATAGGGTTGTGAACATATATTGTCAAGATAAAATCTACCCTCTGATTCAGAGTAAGCATTCCCTTGAGTATGTCACCAAGTTGATTACTGAGTACTGCAGTCTTGTTGATAAGAGTTATCAACATGTTTGGTAATCATGAGAGGTGAATGGGACTCAAGGAATTCAAGAAGTAATCATGATTCAGGTTGACAGTGACTGTTTATTTGACTACCTGAATATGATTGTGAATGCTGACGGTAGAGGGACATTAGTACAACATACAAGTCTAGTTATTGCTTTTGATATGTTCTTTTGCGTTGGAGTTCAGTTATCGTTTTATAATGGAGTAAACGCTAACTTATCAGTCGATTAATATGCTGATCAAAGAGTTTGGTCATGGGAATTAATCAACTGATCTGAGCTAACAATAAAGAACCTAGGAGGTCCCACTCTTAGCTCCGCCAGGATACTTGGAAAGACAAAGACAAGTTCGATCGATTGAAGCTATTTCGATCGATCGAAGTCATGGCAAGTTCGATCGATCGAATGTTCGATCGAACAAGTCCTTCGATCGATTGAAGGTTAGGTCAGTTCTGGGAATCTATAAATAGGGCAGCTGAATTCTGGAAAAGTAGTTCGTCGTTTTTGAACGTCAGAAGCTGCAAAAACTATTTTTAGAGCTCCAAACCTTCTCCTTCCTTTCTATTAGAGATCCCACCATCTCTAGTCTCTCCGGGAAGCTTCCGCAGGAGACATAAGGGTGAAGACAACCTAGTGGAGGCTGCTGCATCACCAAGGAAGGAGAAGAAAATCAGAATTGGGTTCAAGACACTAAGGTATAACTCTTGTCCCCTCTTGTGCGCATCTATGGAATTGACGAGTAGTAGATCCTGGGCTACCAACCAGTTCTTGAAACATAATCTTTCCGCTGCGCGTTTAAACTTTTAATTTAAACCGGTTTTTCCATTAGGAAGACGTGTCAAATTTTTACCGACCACAAAAGTTTGAAGTACTGGTTCACTCAAAGAGACCTTAACATGTGGAAAAGAAGGTGGCTGGAACTCATGAAAGATTATGACTTGAAAATCCAGTATCATCCGGGAAAGGCAAATGTGGTCACTGATGCTTTGAGCCGAAAGTCGATAGAGAGTTTAGCTTATGCTTTGACAAGGCAAGAAAAGTTAATACAATTGTTTGAACGAATGAGACTTGAAGTAATTCCTAAAATTGAAGGTGGTTTAATGGCTATGATTGTGGCACAGCCAAGTCTTATTGGTGAAATAAAGTCTAATCAGCTTCTAGATCTAGACTTCAAAAAGATTGTAGATGAATTACCTGAGGGTAGAAGGCCAGAGTTTAGTTTCCAATATGGTGTAATAAGGTATATCAACTGTTTATGTGTGCCCAAAGTTAGAGATTTAAGATATAAAGTTATGGAAGAAGCCCACAATACCAGGTATTCAGTACATCTGGGTAGTACCAAAATATACAGAGATCTACGGGAGATTTATTGGTGGAGTGGTATAAAGCAAGAAGTAGCAGAATTTGTTGCTAAATGTATGACGTGTCAAAAGGTAAAAATGGAACATCAACGACCTAGAGGAGAACTACACCCTATAGAAATACCGGAGTGGAAGTGGGAGCATATTACGATGGATTTCGTATCAGAATTTCCAAGATCTACAAAGTCAAATGATAGTATCTGGGTTATTGTAGATCGATTGACTAAGTCATACCATTTTCTACCAATCAAAATCAAGAATCCGTCGAAACTTGGAGAGATTCATATCAGAGAGATTATTAGACTCCACGGGGCACCAGTGTCAATAGTGTCAGACCGTGAGACTCGATTTGTGTCTAGATTTTGGGAGAGCTTACAAAGAGCTATGGGGGCAACCTTACATTTTAGTACCACGTTTCATCCATAGACCGATGGTCAATCTGAAAGGGTGATTCAGATTTTGGAAGATATGTTAAGAGTATGTGTTATGGATTTCAAAGCTGATTGGGAAACTCATTTGCCATTGATTGATTTTTCTTACAACAATAGCTTTCAAACTAGTATTAGCATGGCGCCTTACGAAGCATTGTACGGAAAAAAAGTGTAGATCGCCGGTTTGTTGGACAGAAGTGGGTGAAAAACAGCATTCAGATTTGGAAGATATGGTAAGAGTATGTGTTATGGATTTCAAAGCTGATTGGGAAACTCATTTTCCATTGATTGATTTTTCTTACAACAACAGCTTTCAAACTAGTATTAGCATGGCGCCTTACGAAGCATTGTACGGAAGAAAGTGTAGATCGCCGATTTGTTGGACAGAAGTGGGTGAAAATAGCTTTTGGGATCGAAAATAGTCCAAATAACTACCGACAAGATTTGATTGATAAAACAACGGTTGCAAATGGCTCAGAGTCATTATAAAAGTTATGCGGATATCAGTAGAAGACCATTGGAGCTTGAAGTAGGTGACTATATGTTTTTGAGGGTGTCTCCTTCAAAAGGCACAACACAATTTAGTAAGCGAGGAAAACTTAGTCCGAGATACGTTGGACCTTATTTGATTTTGAATCGAGTTGGACCATTATCTTATTGCTTGGAATTACCACAAGGGCTAGCGAATGTTCACAATGTTTTCCATGTATCGATGCTTCATCGCTATGTATCAGATTCGAAATATATCATTATTCCAGAGCCGTTAGAGATTCGAGAGGATATGACCTATGTCAAACATCCGGTGCAAATCCTTGACAAAAAGGATCAAGTACTAATAACCAAGGTGATTCCTC
This sequence comes from Hydrangea macrophylla, assembly GCA_033977485.1. Lineage (NCBI taxonomy): Eukaryota > Viridiplantae > Streptophyta > Magnoliopsida > Cornales > Hydrangeaceae > Hydrangea > Hydrangea macrophylla. The sequence goes on along the minus strand of CM066989.1, from coordinate 99,210,977 downwards.
TTGTCATAGTTCAATGGCGAAGCCATTCAGTCGAGGAGGCTACCTAGGAACGGGAGGATGAAATCCGAGCCAAATACCCACATCTCTTCGATTCTTGAGGTAAGAGTAAGTTTGGGGACCAAACTTCTTTTTAGGGAGGGAAAAATGTAACACTCGTACCTAGAAAAAGGATTTAATGTTCATTTTAATATGCATTAATTGTCATAATTAGTGTATAAAATGGATTAAGGGGAGGCTTTGGACTCGCTTGAGAAAAAGTGTTCGGTAAGGACACCATTGGAAAAGTCCTTGGGGAAGTGGGACAGATAATGAAGTGGGACCCAGTGAAGGGCCCGAATAATAATATTTGTATTTTACATGATCAAATGCATTTATATGATTAATGGCTATTTGTTTAAATGCTTTCATATTATATGATGATATATGTGTTAGCATTTGGTATTAGGCTGAATACCCAAATAAGGGTATAAATGAAAATGATTCATAATTAGTAGGTACAATAGTAACTTTACAAAATATTTGGGACCCATGTTGGGATCCATACGGGACTTAGATAAACACCCATTTAGATAATTGGGTAGTTAACGGAATGTTTGGGGATTTCATTCTAAGAACTTACGAAATTCCGAGGGTGTAAATAGAAATTGGGGCATGAGTCATATTATGCAAGGCTTGGGCCCAAGACACCTAGTGTCTTTTCCATTTGATCAAAGGATTTACATAAATTAAACCAAAAGAGAGAGACGACGAGATTAAGAGCTCCCGATGCCGTCAATACGCCGTTTCGTCATCGTTCGTCGTCCGATTCGTGAACCAAAGCTGTTTTCAGACTCATGGAAGTGAGACAATAATATTTACACCTTTGATTTACGTTTTAATCGTCTGATTTTGGTAGCTCGTACTAATCGGTGACATGCAGTTCGTCGAGTCCATCAAAGAATTTCTCCGGAGTGAATTTTGGACTGGGAATTAGGGAAATTTTGCATATATTGGCTTAATTTGGGTATAATATGAGTAAGGTGAGTTTTCTAAATTTATTATGAATGTGTCTAAATGTGTTTAATGATTCAATGATGCTTAGAGATGATAAACCATGCTTAGAGGCTTTGAAAATGCTAATTTTGAGATGTTCAGGTCAATTATGTGAAATTGCTATGGTTATGTGCTTATGTGTTTATGTGGTAATCAATGAGCACTGGGAAAATGATTCATTGTTGGGAGTAATAAGGGAGGAGAAGAGGAAAGAATTCGATAAATACGGAAGTCCAAGGTATAGAAGTGACCAGGGGACCAAGGGGAGGTCTTCGGGTCAGAATGAATCATTGAACCGGTAACTCGGCGATTATGGATGTGATTTATATGTTAAATTGTAGCATTACACATGTTAAAACATTCTTTCTTGTTTAGATTACTCACTAAGCATGATGCTTAAGAAAACCGTTTTTCTTTTCTGTTGTGGTAAATAACAACCACCGCAGGCTCGGAACAAGACGTGGGAAAGAGGTGACGTGAGCTTGGGACTGGAGGCAAGGCTTGGGACTTGCTTGTTATGTTCATAGTCTTGTTTTAAGCTTGTACTTGCTATTTTGGGGAAATTTCTGGAACTGGTGTTGTAATATGGTAGTTGTAGTTTGAAGTTTCACCTATAAAGTCTATGTATTTCCTTAAGTTTTAACCATGGGTGTATGTGTTAAATGGTTAGACTTTTCCGGCAAGTTTTGATTGTGTTACATATGTTTTTGGACAAGTTTCATTTGTAATTATGATGTTAGTTATGATTTAGAGATCATTACCAACAAGTTCTCATGAAATGCTAGTTTAACAAGATTTAAGTTTCTAAACTTGTATTGTAATATGTGGAGTTGGGGAAGTTGAGATTAACTTGAGAATATATGTTCCCTTGGGTTGTGACTATGGTGTTTGTAGGTTGCAAACACTTTCGAAAAGTTCTATTTTGATAAACAAGCTATTTACAAAATTATGAACCTCTTTCCGGTATATTTTTCTATATTTGAGTGTGCTTGGCAAAAAAAAAAAAACTAGAGGTTTATGGTTTGACATGATCCAATTGTGATTGTAAATGAGTTCTACATGATTGAAAATGTTTAGATATGTTTTAAAAGGGTTTTGAAAGATTTTCTTAAAGTTCCATGAGAGTTGGTTTGGTTTTGGTATGTTTTTAAACTTGGAAGATTAGAGTTTTTAGCAGTAGGAACTTGTTCTGTAGAACCCGGATCGATCCGGCTACAAAAGGTGGATCGATCCGGGCTTTTCGAGGGACAGTTTGCTGAAAATAATCATTTAGGATCGAACCGGGTTTGTAGGGTGGATCGATCCGCCTCTATATTTCACTGTACGTCAACTTTTACGGAAACGTGCATAACTCTTTCTTAAAAAACTCAAATTCGCGCGCCGTTTTTTGCGTTGGAACCGAGACTCAAAGACCTATCTTTTGGTATAAAATTTGACTATACTTAATTTATGACCATTTTTTCCTTGGGGCTGTTTTGTCCCAATAAAGCTCTTTTAAGTGATTTAATTCATGTTTCCATCCTAATTAGTGTAGTTTGAGACGCGTATAGTCTTGTTACAAGTGTCTTAATTCGCAGGGGCGGGTTGGGGTGTGACACCTTAAGGCTAAAATTTTAATATATACACACTTGGTTCAATAGTAACACTATGGTTTCTAAATTTGTTTTTCCAAATGCTTGACAGTTGCACTATATTTATAAATTATAATGGAGACCACTGAATTATAATACTTGGCCATTTTATGGAGAAAATGGATGGCCATTAATTGAACAATCAGCTACTAACATTTTCTTTGGAACCAAAGTTTCTCTCTAACCCACATGCATAACAAGACATGATGCACTTACTCTTCCTTAATGCATAATATTGTAGGTGTAGAGAATAATTAAATTAGCCGGGTGCATTTAGCACCTATGATTAATGGATAAATAGTATAAAATCCTATTACATGTACCTTTTTATAAATTGACGTAGCCAAAAAAGCAATTCATTGATAAGTCCAAAATAATTCATTGATAAGTCTAAAATAAATATTAAGATCATAATGCCCCTCCCTACATCTCACGCCTTATTCATTCCTTCCAAACTCAATGCCTAAAACACCACCATGAAGATCACACAATAACGCCCACGATCACTCTTAAGATCACGGAATTTCATATTCAAACACAAGTTTGATTTTCACAAAATGCTTTTGATTTTCACAATGTTTTTCAGTCCATTACCTCATTTTCAAGTTTTGGGTCGAAGAAATTTCTCTCTCATTCGGTCGAAGTTGCTGGTGCAATTTGGTCGCAATCGAAGAATGGGAAGAAAAGGCATACATATAATCATTTTGTGTTTTTGTACGAAAACACATGAAATTTCTCATATGTTGTTTCCTAGTTGGTTTGATCAATCGTTTTGTGTTTGAAATTATCAAGGCGATTTCGTGACATAACCCAAAATTGCTCCGATGATCGCTGGCCATGAACACATGCCATGAATGGGAGGGTCAATTTCGAAGGCATCACAGAGCCTTTTCTGAGACACAGATTGTTCTCTGTAATTGACTTCCTCTTTGAAACTTGTAATGTGGGTAAGGTTGAGATTTGGGGAAAATGAAACTTCCTTGGGTGACCAACATGTTGTGAGAGTGACAACCGAGACACATGTAGTAGGTGGTCCTACATGTCTTGATTATGATCTTTGGGGGGTACGAACAAGCTTGATTCTGATAGTGCCACAGGGCCACAGCTAAGACTACCGTGCACTATACCACATGGAGTACTTCCTCCAAAGGCTACGATCCAAAGGTTATGGTAAATTTTACACTAATTCTATATTGACACTGTATTATACATAAGGCTATCGTAAACTTTACACTAATTTTTGCACTAAAATTTTTAAACTAAATTTTATACTAATTTTTACACTAAATTTCACAAAATTTTACACTAAATTTTTTCCAGAAGTCTATGTTTACACTAATTTATCATAAGTCAATGGTAATTTTTATCTTGGTAATTTTCTCATAAGTCTATCGTAATCCTCATTGAAATAAGAACACTAACTATTATGTCTACCAATGCACCACAAGTATCAAAGTTAATCCCCATCAAAAAAAAAACAAAAAAAAAAAAAAAAAACGCCGCCTTTACACTTAGACCGAATCCCCGGCCGCAACCGGCTTGATTTAGGAGTACACACAAGTATTCAACAATTTACTTGTCGAACCAGATTGCAATGCCACTCAAGCTCGTGTAGACTTAATCCACGTATTGATCTACACAAAGGACAACTCATTAACTCTGGATCATTACAAAGCCCTACAACTAGCACGGGTGTCCAATAGCGCATCATGAAACTGACAAACAATGAATGTCTATACTAGTTTTTAATTTTATTTATTTTCTATATAATCTTTTTGGATTTGTGAGAATCAAATGTTCATTCTTTTTATTTTTTTTGTTAATAAAAGGGATGATTATATATATTTTTTACGTATGCATATCTGCATGTTTTGTGCTATATTTGTGTGACACTTGTGAACTTATGATATTCTATGCTTGTGCTAGCTTAGACATATATAATGCAAACTTAGTTTTATCATGGTTTAACAGTGTAAAATCATACACTTATATGGCTAGCTAATATTTCCATAGTGTATCTACACATGTTCAGTTTGGTATTTATGCTGGATTAGTCATTTATAATTGTAGAAGTCCGTCCTTTTATTGTATTGTAGTGTAAAATTTTACACTTTTGTCTTTAGTTTTTGCTATATCTTATATTTTGAAATTTGACCTAGCTAGTGTAAGCAAATATGTTGCAATATGTGTATGTGCATAGATTCTTGGCTATATATACACACATAATGTCTCTATTTTTTGCTGTATCTTACTTTTCATCATTGAAGATATATTCCAATTTGTCTATCTATATTTTGCACGAACAAACCATGTGACCGTACAAAAATGTTCAACAAACAAGTGTCCAGAAAATATAAACGGAATTTTCATACTCCTAGCAAACATGATAAATATAAGTGCATCAAAAGCACGCTACATAAAACCACCAAGATGTATTAAACTAATATTAGTATTATACTCTTACAAGAAAGCCTTTAATTGTGGGATTTTATACCCAGATTTGGTTATGATTAACATATGGATAACATTAAACAACCCATTTAATGAAAATACGTATATATATATAAATGAGTAATGCTAGAGTCACAAAGATATGCTCATAAAAAGATGTGGCGTCCCATGAGGCACTCATGTGGCAGTAGGACTCATCACACTTAACTCTGCCACATGAGCACCACATGGGATGCCACATCATTTTATGGGCATCTCTTTGTGACGAGTAATACTCGGGACCCTCATTTTGTGTCTATCTTTCTCCTAACGGGCTCCACAGTACCAGTGAACCCCATAATGCCCACTAGGAGAGAGATAGACATAAAATGAGAGTTGTGTTTAAAGTTGTGTCTTTTGGTTGTGTCCCAAGCATTACTCCTTGTGACTCTTTTGTGACTCTAGCATTGCTCATATAATATATGTGTATATATATATATATAGACAGACTTCTATTTACATATGGGGTAAAAAAAGTCACCCAAATGGCATTTAAATGGGGATTTGGACTGATTTAAAAAAAAATATGATTGATAGGACCTATTGATGTAATCTATTTTGGAATGGACCTTATCCAAAATCGATTTTTTAGTTGGGATTTTTGGGTAGATTTTTATTGATGAATTAAACCTAGGGATCTAGGGGTTAAGCATGGGTGCAGCACTCCGACACCCAGTGTGGGTGTGGCAGCCTTTAAATTAATGCATCCCTAGTATAGATGCAGCTGCCTTTTCGAAGAGATGTCTGTCTCTAACGTAATTGACTTTATTTTTTTTCATTATTTTATTTATATGATAATTTTTTTTTTAAATTTGTTATAAATTTCATATAATTATTTTTTTTCAATTTGTGATAATTTTTATGTGCACCAGTTTTATTGAAAAATCAAACAAGCATGGCTATCAGTTTTACCTCTCAAATTGGGGCAAAATGACTAATGCTTGCTATTATTTTCAGATCACAATTAAGACAGATCTTTCACCTCTATAAAAATAGATCTTTGGGTTTTTTCTGCGCATGAGAGAAAGATGTCTAAGCTAGTGGATCAAAATATTTTATCTTCCCTTGGATAAAAATGTTCATCCCCTCTCCCGACGTAGGGGTTTACTCCAAAATTAACCTCACAAATTGGGTCACGTATTTTTGGTCAATTTTTGTCCCTTAATTGGTTACAAATTTTGTAATGGTTTGGTGTAGGTTTTTTTTTTTTTTTTTCTGTAAAATTGTTGCAATTCTTCTTACCATGTTACAATTTTAACCAGGCGCGCATGTTAGATTTTTTCAAGATTTTTTGCTTCAAACTTAAAGTGAAGACATGAAGAGACAGTACAGTGGGCACAATCAATGGCAAACAGCCACTATGTTTATTTGTTTTCGTTTGTCTATCTTTCCGATACAGAGAAAGGCCCATCAAAAGACACATCAAAAGACATCCACAACTAACATCTCTTTTCATCTTTTTCCTTTCTATTTTATTTCATAATAACCAAAAATAATAATAATAATAATAATATATCTCGTTTTTTTTTTTTAGTCAAAATAATATATCTCGTTAACATTTCACTCTTTCAAATCCCCTATTCAAACAAATTATAAGGGACACACTGGAAAAAAAAAAAAAAAGGGTGGAAAAGAAAGTAGAATAAAAATAAATAAAAAATTTAGAGTTTTAAAAATTTGCTTTCTCCCATTTTTTTTAAAAAAATTCTAGTATATTCTCAAATTTCTTTTGATTTTTTTAGTATTATCAAGTACTATATCTTTTGGGAAAGTATTAAGTTTCCGTACTAAAAAAAAAACAAAAAAAATACATGGTATGTAAAGGTCGTATGCCAAAAAAGCTGTTTCCAAATTTGAACCTCAATGACACTCACGTAAGGTGCCATTAGGTTCCACTTGACTGCTTTAATTTATTTTATTTTTTTGTAAATAGAGGGAGAGATCAAATTCGAGTTTTAAATTAGTAAAGAGTCATGCCACATCACTAAATGAGCGCTCTAAACTAACTTCACAAAGAATTTAAAGCAATGTGCTTTAGTGTCCTCATTGTTATATCATTAACTATCTTGGGAATAAACTTAGAGAGTTGCTATTGGATGGACCAATGAACTCCATGAAATTAATGCGTTGACTGCATGATGTGTCAGGAGTACCATGGAGTGCATTAGTTCAATTTTGAAGTGGGAATAACAATTTCCTAAAACTGAATACGACGATGTCAAGTTATCTTCATATGAGTAAGTCTTTGGGCACAAATAAATCTCACAACTAACTCAATCCACAAATACCACAATGTATCTATCTTCTTCTCTGTGCACACTACAATGTCAATAGACCCCACCAGGAGAAAGATAGACACATTACGGTATTTGTGAGATTTGTTTGTGCCCATCAACTTTCTCACCTTCATATACTAGTAGGATAGCAAGACCCACATCTGTATATTCTGTAAATTGCTTTTAACTAGTGGCGGACACGAACAAAGCCGCTCAACAAGGGCTTGAAGCACGACTCGATATAGGCTAGGCTCGGCTCGCTCATTTGAGCTCGTGAGCACGATCGATTAAGGCTCGCGAGCAAGGTCGTGAAAAAGCTCGTTAATAGGTTTGATAAACACCTTGTATAGTGACTTATATATATATATATATATTTATTATAAAACTATATAATTTTAGAGAAAATATGACAAACTTTGCAAATAGGCTTGATAAATGACTGGTTTATCACTAAACTATATAGTTTTAAAGGGCGCGCGAAAAATCTCGTTAAAAAGCTTGTAAGAAAACTCACAATCACTTAAAAGTTCGACTCATTTGAGCTTGCAAACTCGTGAAGAAGCTCACGAACAAACTCGGCTCGGCTCGTGTCCACCGCTACTTTTTACTCACTGCATTGGCCTTATTAATAAAACAAGAGTTCAACACATTTTGCTTTGTTCTAAAATATTTAGTTTAGGGGTAGGATTGTCGGTAGCGCAATGGTGCTCTGCCTATTCAACAGCACCAAAACTGTGCTCTTTATAATTTTTATTTTTAACAAAAAAATGGAAATATATATATATATATATATTTGTTGTACTGCCAGTTTGTGGTTCTTCAGCGCACCTATGGCTTATATTCCATATGTTTTAAGGTAGACAAACTTATACAAATCAACCAAATTTTACTTCCAAAAGTATAAAAGTACCTTCTTCTTTTTTTGGCTAAAAGGATAATTCTCGTAAACTAAAAGAGACCATTACAAAGAAAAAATCCAACAAGAACCAACAAACAACAAAACAGAGAAAATAAAAAACAACAAAGCAATGAAGAATAACCATAAAAATAAGAGGTACAAAAAGGAGATTCAGATAAAGCCAGATGAACCCCTCCACAACCTGCACCAGAAGCCGACCACCGCATCACAGAAGCAGCCCCGTGGAGAGAACGAGAAACCAGAGAACAAATAACCAAGCAACTTCTGCTAGGAAATTGCGTTTCCAGAATCTGCTGACAGTGCGTAAAAATTGGTACTGCAAAAAATTACGCGAATGCTACAATAACCCTACAAGGGCAGAATTAGGGCTACCTTGAACTGCAAAAACGGATTGCTGTACTAGACAAATCGAGAACACTGGCTGGATAACAGCTCACGATCTTCTATCGTATTCCTTTGTTGCCAGAATCTCGAACTAAGTGTGGACTCTTTCAAAATTCTTATGTTTTTCTGTTCTATCCTTTTTACGCTCTCTTTTCTTTTCCGAGTTATAATACTCAATACGAAAAACGCAATCTAAGAAGAGATCCAAGGCAGCATATATATATAGGCTACGATAGGGACCATAAGAAGTTAATAAGGAATAAGCTTCCTTATGGAATTAGGAAGCCCTAATTCGAACTGAATCAGATTCCTATTTTCATAAATTATAATTCATACCACTAATGATTTATAATTGCACTCCTATTCTTATCTCAAAAAATACATTTCGAGCTCCATATTATTAAATGCTTATTATCTCTCCACGTTAAAATTACAGATATCTGTTAATTAAATATAATTACTGACAATCATATTTAACTAATCTCTAAATATTTCCTTGAGATACTTTGGTTAACTTATTTGATATGTCGGATACAAAATCCACCTGCAGGGTTTGATATAATCAAAACTTATAAGCTTTCTCAAGGGGATATCATCAATCCCAAAACTGAGATGTGGATTTCATCATTAATTAATATCCACCATACAATTATATTGTCACCCTATCTAATGAGATACTGGCCCATTTAATGATCTCACCCTTTTAAGGATCAAAGTGTAAATATCAAATGTTCATATCTATAAAATAACTTGGGATTTAGAGCATAAGCACTCATAATAATTCTGAGGTGTTAATGAAAGCTGGAATAGAATTTTGGAAAGGGATTTTCCTTGTGTTGTTCAATATTAAAATACATCCTAAATGATCTATATATATATATACCAAAAGCTATATAAGATCAGCTATAACCGTTCCCTATAATCATGCCCCATAATCAGCTCGTACAGCTATCAATGACTAATTCTAGAAACAAAATATATATCACAATAATATTTACGAGATATTCTTGGAAGATATTCAACACTCCCCCTCAAGTTGGAGCACCCACAATGCCCAACTTGCTCGCCAACTCTTCGAATTATCTTCTTCCCAATGCCTTTGTGAACAAATCTGCTAATTGAATCTGCGACGCAACATACGCTATCGCTATCTCTCCTCGAACCAAATGTTGTCGCACAAAATGACAATCTATCTCTATGTGTTTCGTCCTCTCGTAGAATACTGGATTTTTAGCAATATGCAAAGCCGCTTGGTTATCAAAATACAACCGCATTGGTTGTGTATGGTGTACTCCTAATGATTTCATGAAAGTTTTCAACCAAAGTAACTCGCTAGTAGCTGCACCCATTGCCCTATACTCCGCTTCAGCTGACGACCTCGACACCGTCGCTTGCTTTTTCGATTGCCATGATAACAATGACTTTCCCAACATTACAAAATAGCCTGTAACTGATTGTCTCGTTATAGGACAACTTGCCCAATCTGAATCACAATATCCATACAGTTGTAGATTCTCCCATTTTCGTATTACTATTCCTTTGCTTGGACTTCCCTTTAAATATCTCACTACCCGCAACGCCGCATCATAATGCTCTCGTGTAGGTGATTGCATGAATTGAGACAAGATATGAACCGCATAAGACAACTCCAACCTTGTGACGGTTAGATAGATCAACCTACCCACCAAGTGCCTATACTTTTTGGGCTCTCGTAATAACTCCCCATCCGCTAAGCTAAGACCGTGATTTTGCTATATAGGAACGTCCACGGGTTTCGACCCGAGAAGCCCACACTCCGTAATTATGTCCAAGGCATATTTTCTTTGGCTCAAGAACAATCCTTATTCTCCTCTCGCCACTTCAATTTCGAGAAAATGCTTCAAATCTCCCAAGTTCTTGATCCCAAAGCTCTTGTCTAAGAAACTCTTGAACACAAAGCAAGCTTCATTATTATTTCCCGCAAGTATCAAGTCATCCACATATACTAAAACTGCCATGAATACTCCACCATGATTGTAAGTGAACAATGAATAATCTGCTTGTGACTGCACAAAACCATATTTTTTTAATGCACTTGCAAGCTTTGAAAACCACTTTCTCGACGCTTGTTCAACCTATGCAACTCTTTATTTAATTTGTATACTTTATTCTCTCCTCGTGTAACAAAACCCAGGGGTAGTTTCTATTAGAAAACTGCATTCCCAGAATCCGTTGACAGTGCATATAAGTTGGTACTGCAAGAAATTTCGTGAAATCTATAATAACCCTACAAGGGCGGAACTAGGGTTACCTTGAACTGCAAAAACGGATTGCTGTAGTAGACAAATCGAGAACACGAGCTCGATAACAGCTCACGATCTTCTACCGTATTCCTTCGCTGCCAGAATATCGAACTGAGTGTGGACTCTTTCAAAATCCTTTCTGTTTTCTGCTCTCCCTCTTTTACGCTCTTTTTTCTATTCCGAGTTATAATACTCTATATGGAAAAACGCCAACTGAGAAGAGAGCCAAAGCAGCATATATATAGGCTACGATAGGGACCATAAGAAGTCAATAAGGAATATGCTTCCTTATAGAATTAGGAAACCCTAATTCGAACTGAATCAGATTCCTATTTCTATAAATTATAATTCATACCACTAAAGAATTATAATTGCACTCCTACCCTTATCTCAAAAAAATATTTCGAGCTCCATGTTATTAAATGCTTATTATCTCCCCACGTTAAGATTACAGATATCCATTAATTAAATATAATTACTGACAATCATATTTAATTAATTTCTTAAAATTCCTTGAGATCCTCTGCTTAACTTTTCTGATATGTCGGATACAAAATCCACCTGCAGGGTTTGACATAATCAAAACTTATAACCTTTCTCAAGGGGATATCATCAATCCCAAAATTGAGACATGGATTCCATCATTAATTAATATCCATCACACAATTAATCTTGCCACCCAATCCAATGAGATAATGACCCATTTAAGGATCTCACCCTTTTAGGGATCAAAGTGTAAATATCAAATGTACGTGTCTATAAATTAACTTAGGATTTAGAGCATAAACACTCATAATAGCCATGAGGTATTAATTATCTTATAAGTCAGTATGAAGATAATTACCCCAAGTCAGTCCCGTTTAATACACAAAGTGTACCAGCATAGTGAGTTGAAACTATACCGTTTTCCGTAGTCAAGACAAACCTACTACAACACCATGCGGCAGTCCTACCGATGGTGTGTCCAATCCCATCTAAGACTGTAAACCAAAATCTTACATTCTATAATATCTGATGGCCTGATCTTCCGTGTGTAAGCTGAACTCTACACACCAAACCACCTACTATATAGAATGAGAGACACACATGCATAATATTAAATAAATAATATAATACAAACATTGCCCACACAGATTCTCATAAAAATGGAATAACTGATTTTATTGAATGAATAATAAATCAACTACATAAAGCATGGCTTTTAGTACATATCCCTAACAGTTTCATTTACACCTCCTCATCTAAATCTCTGTGTAAGAATGCATTGTTCACGTCAAGTTGGTAAAGTTCCCACCCCTTTGCCATGGCCACCAACAATAAGCAACGCACACTTACAAGTTTGGCCACTGGAGCAAAAGTCTCATGAAAATCTATTCCTTCCACCTATGTGAATCCCTGTGCCACTAAATGTGCCTTGAACATTTCTATAGTCCCATCCGCATTATATTTAATCTTGTACACCCACTTGCAACCAATGGGTCTCTTACCTGTGGGTAGATCGACCATGATCCATGTCTCATTCTCTTCTAGCGCATTTCTTTCCTTTGTCATAGCTTCTTGCCATCGTGCATCTTTCACTGCCTCCACATAATTCCTTGGTTCCTTGTTCATTGTAAGTGCTACAAGAAAACATCGATAGGCAAGAGAAAAAAAAATCATATGTAGCATACCGTTCAATGGGATACTTAGTACCTTTCTTCGTCGAGCCTTGTTGGATGGAATGAGTTGAGTCGGGGTCTACTTGTCTAACTGTGGCAGAATGACAAACGTAATCTTGTAGGTGAGTAGGTCTCCTCTTCTCACGACTTCCTCTACGCAACCCCAGATGACTATCAACTTCTTCCCTGGTCTCCCTTTCCAACTCGACCGGTTCGGAATGATCCGCACTCATCTCCCCCTGTCGAGTTGAATGACCCTGGTCGCTATTCTCACGTCTGCCATCTTCTTTAATCACTCCATCACTATAATCACTTTCATCCGTATCAACTTCATTAGACCCAATGACATTGGATATGTTCCCAAGTCCTCATGTCGCTCCCCCTCACTCAGCTTCTCCCTATACGGCATAACATTTTCATGAAAGAGAATAACCCTTGACACAAAAAACTCTTGATTCTCCAAGTCATACATCTTCCAACCCTTCTTGCCATAAGGACATCCAATAAACACACATTTTTTACTTTGATAACCAAATTTATCCTTCACGTGTTGTTGTTTGTTGTGTGCGTAACCTAGACACCCAAAAACTCTTATATGACTAAGGGATGGCTTTTCCCCGAATAAAATCTCGTATGGTGTTTTCCCTTGTAAAACGTTGGTTGGTGTCCTATTGATCAAGTACCCCGCAGTGAGAACACACTCGGGCCAAAACTCTATGGGTAAACCAGCTTCGAATCACAAAGCTCTAGCCACCTCCAGGATATGCCCATGTTTCCTTTCTAGCCTTCCATTTTGTTGTGGTGTCCCAACAATTCTCGTTTCATGAATAATTCCATTTTCCGCATAAAAACGCTTCATAATAAATTCCACTCCATTATCACTTCTTATTCGTTTGATGTTCTTGCCAAATTAAGTTTTTATCAAAGCATAAAAATCTCTTAATAAATTCCTGGCCTCCCCTTTGTCTCTCATTAAATATATCCATACTCCCCTACTTCGATCATCCACAATGGTTAAGAAAAAATGCGCATTATGAGAATTATTTGCATGATAAGGTCCCCATATATCACAATGAATCAATTTAAAACAATTGTTTGCAATTTTATTACTCAAAGGAAATTCTAAACGGGTTTCTATAGCTCTACAACAAGCATCACAAACATTATTTTTGCTCCAACTTAATTTATCACCTACTAAATTCGACAACAAACCAAAAATCTGACTTGTTGGGTGCCCTATCCTTTTGTGTCAAAGGTCACCAAGGCTACAATCTGTCAATTTGCAAACTTTGACTTTTTCTTTCTCCAAGTAGTAGACCACCTCTCTGAACTCACCCGCTCCAATCTGGCTCTTCGTAGACCGATCATGTATCAAACATCCATTGTTAGTAAATGTCACATTACAATTCATTTCTCTAATTAATTGGCACCACCTCTCTGAACTCACCCGCTCCAATTTGGCTCTTCGTAGACCAGTCCTGTTTCAAACATCCATTGTTAGTAAATGTCACATTACAATTCATTTCTCTAATTAATTGACCTACTGATATTAGGTTGCACGTTAATGTGGGAACAAAAATAACATCATTCAAAGTGAGATTTTTTCCCAATTCTATAGTCCCACTGTTTATAGTTGTTATTAGCGTGCCATCTGGGTGTCCCACAACCGCGGGCTTTCATTTTGTCATATTGCATAGAAGCTTCGCATTTTCGGTCACATGGTGTGATGCCCCGGTGTCAATTATCCAATTCTTCAATGAATTAATTGGACGAATATTACTTGTGAGCTTGTCTTGACCGCTTGACATTGGTTCGATCAATGTCAATATTTTGTGGAACTGTTTGGCTGTGAATCCGGGACTGCTCAATGCTCTTGTTTCATGTGGCTTCATCGTACCATCCACATTAACTGTTGCCAGAGATTGATTTGCGCCTCCTCATCTGTTCCACTATCCACACCCCCGATCTCACCCTCTTCCTCCTGTTCGGCCACCCCTATTGGGTGGGTATCCATTCAATTGAAAATAATTAGTTATGTCATGCCCCTCCTTGTTACAGTGAGAACAAATCGGACGTGGTTCATCACTTCGCTGCTGTTTGTGATAAAAATATCCAACCAATGTGGAAGTGACACGTGAGATTCGATGTGGCACGACAGTTGGTTGAAATGGATATAGCGCAGGAATAGTTATGAACAGTTTTACTGACTCATTCTGTTCAAAATAGTTAACTGTCAAGGGACACGTGTTGATCATGGTGGAACAATTGAAAAAGCAGGTGTCACTTCAAGGAAATGCCACCTGTAGGAGCAGTTACCAGTTTGAAAAGAAGAGGGAACATTCAAATAAGCCTGCTGGGAGGTCTCGACGTTTATAAATTAAAGGATTTTGCGTTCGAGAGGGATCCTTCGATCAACATCAACATATATCTTTTAATGCATTTACTGTATTTTTATCTAGGCACTTAGATTTAGAAATAGAATACCTTCGAAGTCATCTTCAAGGTTAGTTTATAGTTTTGTTTTTAACTTAATAAAGTAGTTTTTTTTACTTTATTGTTCTTATTTGATGTTCGTATTTAGGAGTAGTTATCAATTAGTTAATTCGAAGTGCTCCAATTAATTACATCTTTACATGTTTGAAGTCCTTGTTAAGGCATCGAACGTCACCATAATTTTTCTGGGTGGTGAGGCGCAGTTTGGATCACACACATTGGCAATTTGATTCCTTGGCACGCTCGCACATATATAAATTTTCCATCCAAACATTTTTGGCACACCCGGTGGGACACGAGTGTCAAGAGATGGAAAACAGGAACCTTCGAAGTAATAGGTCTGTCAATAATGCCAATGTTGGTATCAATATGGTTGAAACTGGTGGTTCTCCACACCAAGATCCTCAAAGTAGTAATACTAGGAATCAGGTGAACAATGAGAACCCAGAAGTAGGAGTTGAGAACTTGAATCCAATTCCAAATAATGGGAACATTGGTTCAGAAAATCAATATGATTTGGTGAATCAATTGACACCAATATTTGACCATTTGGGAAATATGATCCAGAGTGTTAATGTTCCGATCACTTCCCTTACCAACAACATATCACAGTTTGCACCAGTAATGGTGCCAAGTGGAAATTCTTCAATGATTCAACAGAATGAAAGGGGTTACACCCATGGCTTATTTCAGCCAAATCTTATGATCCATGCACATGGGCCTCCTTTTAGGCCTAATTCACAAGAAAGTTTCTATATGTCTGTCCCTAATAATACTCCTCCAATATTCGAAGGGATGCAAGGGAATTCTATAGAATATGGTCAAGATCATGTCTATAGACCAGTGAATATCAAAGAACCTAGGCTTAGGGAAAACATAACAAGCCAAAATAGGAGAGTAAATAATAATCCTATATTCGAACCAGACCCTACTGCAATAGGAGTGGGTCGAAGGAATGAAAATCCCAGAAGGATGGATAATATTCCCCAACCACCTCCAATACCACCAATGTACCCTCCTTTGGGTTAACCAGGTCAGCAACAACCACTTAATGTGGTTGATAGAAATGACATGATTAACTTAATCCATGAGGTTTGTGGACCCATGGCTCGGGGGTACAAACTCCAGTATACAGAAAACCTTATCCTGATTGGATAGATAGGATTGAATTCCCTAGGGGATTTAAGTTCCCCACCTTTACTATGTTTGCTAGAGATGGGAGTCAATCCACAGTTGAACATGTAGCAAAATTCATCAGTCAGTGTGCTGATGCAGGAAATAATGAATACCTTAGGCTTCATTTATTTCCTAGTTCATTAACAGATATTGCATTTACTTGGTTTATTAATTTGGCTCCTAATTCGATCCATAGTTGGACACAAATGGAAGAATCCTTCCATACTCAGTTTTTTCAAACAGAACCAGAGGTGTCTATGGCTGATTTGGCCAGACTATGTCAAAAACCTGATGAAAAGGCTACCCAATTCATTAATAGGTTTAAGAGGGCTAGGACAAAATGTAAAATCATTTTACTGGAGCCTGAATTTGTCAAACGGACTCAGAATGGTCTCAAATTTAGACTTCGAAAGAAGTTTGATATGCTAGAATTCAGAGATCTTGTTGAATTGACTGATCGATTCTCTAGATATGAGGCTTTGTTAGAAGAAGAAAATGAAAGGAATGCTTCTTCATTGAAAACATATTACAAAGATTCTAATTATGAGATAGATGCTACAGAAATAATAGGAAATGAGCCTTTCACATGTAAAAGTCTTGTGAAGAAAAATGTTTCTGCTGAAGTATATAAATCTAAAGGATCATTCAAAAAATATTCATTTGATGTCTATAAATTGGATAAAATATTTGATCATCTGTTAGAAGGAAAAATCATCAAGTTGTCTGATGGGACAAAATTACCTTCTAATGATGATTTAAAAGGTAAAAAATACTGCAAATGGCATAATTTTTTAACTCATTCAACTAATAAATGTTCTGTTTTTCGAGACATGATTCAAGATTTGATCAAAAAAGGGAAATTGAAATTCCCTAAAAAACAAATGGGGGTTGATGAAGATCCATTCCCAGCAGTGCAAGAGGTGTCCATCAATGTCCATGATATTTCCCTTGAAACTCTAGTTAAGGAAAGGGAAAATGCAAAGTCAGATTACCAAATGAAAAGGTTTGAAGAAATAACAAAGAAAAATCCCGAATCGTCAGTTTTCAACCAGGAATATGCAAAGAATTTATGCATTGGTTGTGGGAAGAGATATGCTAAAATCTATGATGAAATGGTTGGGGCCAAAACAGATAGAAAAAACAAACAACTTTTGTTCGAACATAAAAGGGCGAGTCCTTCGTATGAATCTTCATTTCAGCCTATCATGAATGTTGGAAGAGGGCAGTTTAGGGGACTAATTTATCAAGCCTCAATATACACTGGACCAACTACAACAAAGTATGCTCCAAGACCAATGGCTCTTTGTAAAGCCAATTTTTCAAGGAACTTTCGTACTAGTAACTTTGTTCGACCACTAAGGAAGAGGGCAGTTTAGGGGACTAATCCTAGGTTCGATCGAAATATGAAAATTGATAATGATACTATGTCTGAGGAAAGTATCATTAAAGCCAAAGTTTTAGAATTGGAGAAGGCTATGAGCATTAATGATGGCGATGAAGCAATGACAGTGGTAGAATCTCATGTTTTGGGAAACACTGAGATGAAATTTAATGACGAGATTGTCAAAAATGAGAATGTACACATTCAGTTTGGCACATTTTCAGAGCAAATGGAAGTTAACACTGCCACATTCACACTACCAAAGATCTTCGAAGCAGCAGAAGATCAACAAATTGATGAAGAAATGGAAATAAAAGTATCTACCGAAGATGTCTCTGAGGTAAATCTTCCTGAGTTCATTTTTAGTGATTGCAATTTTGTTTATTCATTCGAAGAACCATCAAGAAAAATGACTAAGCACCTTAAACCATTATATATAAAGGCTTGTTTAAATGGAGTTCTTTTAAACAAAGTATTGGTTGATAATGGTACTGCTATTAACATTATTCCTCAGAATACTTTGAAAAAGATTAATAAACAAAATTCAAAGTTGATACAAACCCACATTATGATATCAGGTTTTACTGGTGATAAGAAAAACACCAAGGAGTAATACCTATTGAAACCATAGTTGGTTCGAACAAATCCAAAACTGCTTTCTTTATGGTAGATGCTAGTCCTAGTCATCATGCCTTATTAGGAAGAGATTGGATTTATGCTAACCGATGTGTTCCTTTTTCAATGCATCAGAAATTGTTGCTTGTGAAGGAAAACTGTGAGATTGAAATAGTGAAGGCTGATACTCAGCCTTTTTATGCAAGTTCTAACTGTGTTGAAGCTCAATTATATCAGGAGAATGTCAAACCAATTGACCTTAAAGAATCAGAAGATGAATCCCCAGAAGAAAATTGGGATATTTTGGCTGATATGCCATTTGGTTCTTCGGAACCATTAGATGATGACAAGGTGGTTTAATGACTCACACACCTATAGAAATAGAAGATATAGAAGAGACCATTCAACTGGTCTTACAAAAGTTAATGATTACAAGCTTAGAATCAAGAATTGAGAAAGATTCGACCATAAATTGGTCAGATTATATCTTTGAAGAAGATTCACAAGAATTAAAAGATGTTGGCAGGAAAGAATTATCTGTGCTGCCAGAGAATTCAATACAAGAAGTAGCACAAGATTCTTTATTGGAGATCAATTTAGGGTCAGATCAACAAAAGAGAATTACTTATCTAAGTTCAAAACTTGGAAAATGTGACCAGTGTAAATTGGTCGAACTGTTGAGAGAATTTTGAGATTGCTTTGCTTAGGATTATGATGAATTACCAGGACTCGAAAGAAGTTTGGTAGTACATAAATTGCCTATCAAAGCTGGATATAAACCTGTAAAGCAACAACCTCGAAGGATGACGCCAGAAGTCACTATGAAGATTAAAGAAGAAATCGAAAGATTGCTCAAGACAGGATTCATTAGAACTGCCAGGTATGTTGAATGGCTTTCGAATGTTGTTCCAGTTATGAAAAAAAAATGGTAAATTAAGAGTCTGCATTGATTATAGAAATCTTAATTTAGCCACACCCAAGGATGAATATCCTATGCCAATGGTCGATTTATTAATTGACAGATCTGCTAGAAATACTATAATGTCTATGATGGATGGTCACTCAGGATATAATCAAATATGTATTGCTGAGGAAGACATTCATAAGACTGCATTTAGGTGTCCAGGGAGTATAGGTACCTTCGAGTGGATACAAATGCCTTTCGATTTGAAAAATGCAGGAGCTACTTATTAGAGGGCTATGAATGCTATTTTCCATGACATGATTGGAACATTTTTAGAAAGTTATACAGATGACATAATTGTTAAATCTAAAACATTTGATGATCACCTCATGCATATGAAGTTAGCATTTGAAAGAATGAGATTTTTCAAGCTCAAATTAAATCCATTAAAATGTGCTTTTGGAGTTAGTACCAGAAACTTTCTAGGATATTTGGTGTATAAAAAAAAGGGATTCAAGTGAATAAGAATAAATCTCAAGTAATTATTCAAAGCAAACCTCCCTCGACCAAAAAGGAATTGCAGAGATTCCTAGGATAGGTGAATTTCATTCGAAGGTTTATTTCCAATACTGCTGGAAAAACTTTGATCTTTTCTCCTTTGTTAAAATTGAAGGATCATGAAGAGCTAAAGTGGGAAGATAAACATCAGACTGCCTTTCAAACTTTGAAGGATTATTTGGAGAAGCGTGTTAATGCCTCCAAGAAAAGATAGGCCTATGAAGTTATATATCTCAGTAGCAGAAGCATCAATTGGGGTCTTATTAGCCCAGGATAATGATGATAAGAAAGAGCAAGCTGTGTATTACCTTAGTATGTTTTTAAATCCTATTGAGTGCAAGTATTCCTTTATGGAAAAGTTACATTTATCCTTGTATTTTGCAGTAATGAAATTAAAATATTATCTTCTTCATACTGAAGTCTATGTGATTGCTATGTTTGATTTAATCAAATATATGTTGACTCGACCCATTCTGAGAAATCGAATTGGTAAATGGATTTTGGCTTTGTCAGAATTTTGTTTACTTTATGTACCGCAAAAGGCAGTAAAAGGGCAAGCCTTAGTAGATTTTTTGGTTGATCGTCTAAACTGCCTCAAAACAAAGGAAAATTATGAAATTGGACATATAACTATTAGTCCATGGAAATTGTAGTTTGATGGTTCAAAAACTGAATTTGCTGCAAGTATTGGGTTCATTATTGAATCACCTGAGAAGGTTAAGACTAAATATGGTTATAAACTTGATTCGAATCAGTGTACCAATAATCAAATTGAGTATGAAGCTCTAATAATGGGTCTCGAAACCCTGTTAGACCTTAAAGCCACATTTGTGGATGTCTTTGGAGATTCTCAATTGGTTATAAATCACATGAATGGGATATATAAATGTATGAGTAGTACATTGAAAATATATTATGATACTATAATGAATTTACTATCCAAATTTGATAATGTAAACTTGTTGCATATTCCTAGTAGTTTTAATGAAGCAGCCAATGATGTGGCCGAGAGGGCATCTGGAGTTAGAACAAATATTGAGGATATTGAGAAGGAACAAGTTACTTATAGGAAATTATTACCAATGTTGATAGATAGATTACCTTTTGTTGATATCTCGAACATAGAAGTTCATGATGATTGGAGAAAACCAATCATAGATTATCTCTCAGGATTGAATGAAAAGCCCAGTCGAAGCATAAGATTGAAATCTGTCAATTACATTATGTATAATGAAAAATTGTTCAAAAGAGGAAGTGATTGGTTGTTGCTTGAATGCTTAAGTAATCTCGAAGGAATTGAGGCTATCGCTCAAATTCATGAAGGATTGTGTGGGGCTCATCAAATTGGGATTAAAATGAGGCGGTTAATTCGAATGCATAGCATTTATTGGCCAATTATCTTGAAAGATTGTATCGAGTTTGCCAAAAGATGTCAAGAATGTCATAAACATGGTCATGTGAAGCATTTACCTACTGTTGATCTCCAATATGTGGTAAAACCTTGGCCTTTTAGAGGCTGGGCCATGGATGTGATAGGGAAAATCAGCCGTCCTTCTTCGAAAGGTCATGGATTCATCATTGTAGCCACAGATTATTTCACTAAATGGGTAGAAGCAGAACCTATGCAGACTATGACCCAGGCAGTAGTCATCAAATTTCTAGAAAATATAGTTTACAGATTTGGCATTCCTCAAACCATTGTATCTGACAATGCCTTTATATTTGAAGGGGATGTGATTGCTTTTGCAAATAAATTGGGGATCATAATGTCAAAATCAACCCCATACTATGCTCAATCTAATGGTTAGGCTGAAGCCACCAACAAGGCTATAAAGGAAAATATGGCTAAAGTCATAAAAATTAATCCAAGGATATGGCATGAGATTCTGCCAGAAGTTTTATGGGCATATAGAACTTTGAAGCGAACAAGTACAGGGGTGTCTCCTTATGCTTTAACTTTTGGTCATGAGGCAGTGCTGCCAATTGAGATAAAAGTTAATTCCCTTCGAATTATGAAACAGAACCAATTATCTTTGGATGACTATCAAACATCAATGGCTATTGAATTGGAAGACATTGATGAAGAAAGAATCAAGGCTCTTAATAATATCCTGATACAAAAAAGAATAACAACAAAGTGGTATAATAAGAAAGTGCAACCAAAAACCTTTGATGAAGGAGATTTGGTTTAGAAAACAATGTTGCCTATTAGATCTAAGGATCCAAAATATGGAAAATGGTCACCTAAGTGGGAAGGCCCATTCCAAATCCACAAAGGTTTTAAGGGTGGATTTTACCATTTGAAAAACTTGAATGGGTATGTCCACTTAAGGAAAATCAATGGTAGATTTCTCAAACAGTATTATCCCACTATTTGGGAAGTAAGAAATTTAGAATGAAAAATATAACATTCCAAAATAAGAGCATACAATATTTCACATTAAAAAGTTGGATACAAAAAACCAGATTTTGGTAAATTACAGGTTTATGTTGGTACAAATTTTCATACTAGTTTTGTTATCAATTGGGCTTTAACCTAAAATTATCCCAAGACCTAGTGTATAGTTTTGACTGACTAAGGATGAGTTTCTGCCTGGAAATTGACTCTTGGTTCTTTAGAGGCTTCGATTCAAACTCTGTCTTCAAAACCAAATGCTTTGCTTCAGCACCTTCTTGCTTGATCTTCAGATTGGCCAATTCAGTCTCTGCAAGCTCAAGCTCTTTTTTTAATTTGTTCACTTTGATAGATAGTTTTTCAATGGCAGTACTGATTTCATCAAATTCTTCCAATGTTCGATCCATCTCGAGGGTCTTTCTGTAGTGTATTCCATGTCAACCTCTAATTTTTTCCTTTCTTTGATGACTTTTTCCAACAAAAAGCAGTCAAAATCGAAAGTTGACATGACTGCAGAAATAGTCTCCTTGTCTGGAACAGAGATGTTAGAGCTAGCTAACATGAATTGGCACAAGATTTTCATAGCTTTTTGTACTTCTTTGTCTTCAAAAATTTTAAATGAAACTTGACTGAAAAGTCTCAAGGTAGCAAGAGCAGCCACTGGGTCTATTGAGGGTACTTTCGGTTTGCTTCGATCTGTCATCTGTTGAAAAAATTCTTGAACATTGGTTGAAGTAGTGTCTCCCATGTTTAAAACATATTTCAGACTTTCTTTAAAGTCTTTAGTTTCCTCAGGAGTCAGATTGGGAAGGAGAGGCATGTGAAATTCCTCAGAACTTGAGACACCTGGGACAGCCTGAGGTTTAAACGAGACTGATGTTGGAGCAGCTTTAGGATCAGAACTTGTGTTAGGCTTTGAAGGACCAGCATCAGTCTCAGAATAGATGCAGTCTGGTCAACAAAAGATAAACATGTATTTAGAATTTGTCTATGAGGAAGATCAAATATCAGAGAAGTTTTGAATGTTTTGCCATTGGTTAGTATTCAAGTAATAAAGGTTGAGTGCCCAGTGGAGGAGACTTCTGAATTTCTAGAATATCAAGACTGTGAGATGATGCTGGACCGGTTGACTCGGTAACTTCCTCTCATTACGACGGTTTAAGGTATTAACAAGTTGTCCCATTTGGGATTCTATCTTAGCTATCGACTACGTGTGGGAGTTAACGAGTTGCAACTGTGATTGCGATTGGGCCTCTAAATTTTTTACGATGCCAACACATTCTCTTCAAAAGTTTTATCCCTAGGAGGATTAGTACGGAAGGGAGGTTGTTGGTATTGATTTTATTGAGGCCTGTGTGCATTCGGGAAATTCGTCGTTGCAGGTTTTGAATACGGACCTTCACTATTAGATTTCCATGAGAGGTTCGGGTGAGGGCCCCATGTCGAGTTCGGTTTATAACCAGCGGGGTTATAATTGGGTCTGTGGAACTGTTGAACAACATTAATATGTTGTTCTACAAATTCCAGAAACTGTGACGCGGACGGACATGGAAATGTAGAATGAGACGAATCTGAGTATAGCTGACATACCTCCACAGGAGGAGGTGGGCCTTGCATGTGGCCCATCATCATGAGTTGGTCTATCTTCTTATTTAATTCTTGAATTTCAAATGAATGATGTGACTCAACTTTAGCTTCTCTTTTTTGTTGTGGTAGAATGTGTCCCTCAGGGCATACAGACACAGCTTGGTGCATTGAATTTTCGCTTAGCGTTTTGAATATCTTCCAGGCTTCATCGGCACTCTTGTGGAGGAACGTCCTTGCACAAATTGCATCGACTGTGTTACGTATGGCTGGAATTAGTCCCTCGTAAAAGACTTGCACTAGTTGCCATTTAGGTATCTGATGATGAGGGCAACAATGTAAAAGTTCCTTAAATTGTTCCCACGTATCATAAAGAGTTTATCCATCTTGCATTGTGAAATTGGTTATACATTTTCTAATTTGGTTCATTCGGGTGATGGGGAAAAATTTCTGTAGGAAAGTAGTGTGTAGTTCATCCCATGTTCTTATAGAATTTGGCTCCAAAGATTGGAGCCAATACTTCGCTTTGTCTTTAAGTGAAAATGGGAAAAGACGCAATTTCAACTCATTATCCGTTAAGTTTTGAATTTTTAAAGTAGCACATATACCCTGAAATTCACCTAAATGGATGTAAGGATCTTCCTTAACGCGACCTTGAAACGACGGAAGGAGTGCAATAGTCGACGATTTGATTTCAAAGTGGGCTGCAGTCACTTCCGGTAATTCTATATACGATAGTGGCGTGTAAGCAGTAGGAGTAAAGTAATCCTTTAAGGGTGGTGGTGGAGGTATGTTGAGGTTATGTAATGCCCCGAAAACTAAGCCACGTGGGCGAGGTCAACGAGTCAAACAATACAACGTAAAGCACAGAATAGTCCAACGTGAACCAATCCACAAGGCAGAAGCATTGGAGAATCCTACGTAGATTCCAAAGAAAAGTCAATAAGTCAAGGGTTGACCCACGAGGACCAAACGGGTCAAATAGGGTCAACCAACATAGTTTGGTTTTGAAAGAAGTTTGTAAAGAAGTATAAAGAAACTCCAAAGGTTTAAAAGTAACAAGTAATGAAGTTTGCTTTGAAAATTTATCACTAAAGCGATTTTTGAAGGAATACGACCAAATGGTTCTTCGGAAATTGAAAGTAGTAATTTTTCCTTAAAAGGGTAAGCATGGGCTAAGAATTGCTAATAAGTGTTAAAAACATAATTTAACAAGGATCCAAGAAGATCCAACTAACAAGTTCAAGATCAAGAAGAAATTTACAAATAACATCTTGTAATTCAAATCTACAAATGAGATAACGGTAACAACAATTACAATGTTCCTACCATGAACTATATCATTGGAACATTAGCAAAATTACAAGACTTCCTCGTAAGGAATCTTCCAAAACGAGACGCCACGCGTCAGATAACTCTTGGGCCTTGCCCTAATCAACATTTCCTGAAAAATGGGGTTTTATAGATTCATTAAGCACGACGACTTAGTAGAAAACATTGTAGAAATGTACTACTACTTCTAAAATCATGCTATGACATGCGGTGCAATGCTTTGCCGTCGTGGCGATGCAACTAACCGGATGGCCAAACCGTGAGACATTCCCAACTCAATATCTCAATCACACACTCTCACACCAGATAGCGAGCCACTCAAACATGAGTGTAGCATACAAGATCTCCGGTAGCTAGCCGAATATGATCTTGCATTTTTGAATGTTTTAAGGATCATAAACAACCTTCCTCACTTCACACCCGCTTCCAGAATTTCATCAATTTACAACCCCAAACGGGGATTCCAAAGACATTCCCCAATCATGGGAATTTTACAATTTCATATGCCCTAAGCCAATGCCATGAATGCTTTGTCGACTTGGCGACTATAATATGTTACTAGATGCGGTTATGCTTTAACAATGTCATTTATAAGAATACAATGACAAGAAGTAAACATGGTAGTTCATAAAAAATGTAATCATCACATTAGGCAAATAAGAGATTTCTAACATCAATTAGTATTTGAAACCATAGAAACTCAAATAGCATTTCGGTTTAGACATGGAATCAAGTAAGCACATAAGGGCAAGTAATCATTCAATTAATCACATAGGAAGATTTCCAAAACAAGATTAATGTCTATTAACACTAACTTACACATGACAAACCATGAAGTTAGAAATAATAGTGCACTTAAACAATGAAATCTACCTCTTGAGTATTTGAGCAAATACTTTCACCAAAGAAATCCAAAGGGGAAATCATCAATATTAGCTTTTCCTACAAGATATCAACACCTAGTTACATAAACCGAACTTAGGAAATGAGAACTATGGTGTACTAAGATAACATAAATTACCTCTTGAGTTATAGGTCAAGAAGTACCAAACTGTAAATCCCACGAAGAAACCGAGAACACCAGTGTGAAAAAGTAGGTGAGATGATCAGTTTTGTCTCTAATAGCCGTACTCCAAATATGGCTTGATGGTCTTCAAAGGACGCTTTAGAGTCTAAGCTTCCATGGAAGTTCTTGACTTCTAAAACAAGATAGAGATGAGAGTATATATAGAGAGAAAATGAAAAAAAAAAATGAGAGGGAGAGTTAGATATGGGTTATATATAGAATGATGAAGAAGGGGGAAGCTTCCTAGTGAAGCTTTAGTTGTTAGGGTGGTTGGGAGTGGTTTGGGAGTTGACTTGAGGGTCCCACTCTTGTCTCCCTTACACACACACACAAAAATATATAACATATATATACACACATGAGCTAATGTAAATGTAGAGGTGACCACTTGAACAAAAATAAATTTACTGTCTCAAACCAAGACCCACATTGGTCCAAAATTACCGAATTACCCTTTATAAAAATCTGGGTTTCTACAGGTTCTCCATTATTCTGATTATTTTGGTTATTCCTGTTGTGTCCAAAATCAGCCATTGGAATAGGTTCAATTTTTATCGTTTTAGTTTTCCTTAGACGATTAAGAGTACTTCGAATTTCTGACTCAAACAAAGGCGACGACTCAAGTGTGGATTCGTCGTCTTGCATCAACCGAGCTCTAGAAACTTGTGCTGACGACCTAAGGACTCTAAGGGTGCGTTCAAGTTCAAGATTAAGCAGATTTAATTTAGGTTTACTTGAACGGGTACCAAACATAAACTAAGGACTAACACTACTAAAAAGATTGACTCAAATAGGAAAAATAAACTACACTACTAATCAAGCACGCAAGCACATAGTACTACTATGATGCATGAAATTATCCTTATGCAGTGATTTACGTCAAAGCCCAGGGCCTCGGGTTTCCTAGCTAATGCAGTGCTCACTCCATACCTACCCTAATGCAAGTAATACGTCTCATCGCCCTGACTTACAGTGGTTTGATGCGAAATTTAAACAGCGGATTTACTTGGTATTTTTTTTAACTTGATTGCAATTTATTTATTTTTTCAGGTCCGCGTAAGCTCCGTTGATGTGCACAGCTGCTCCACTCGAACTTACTAGAACTTGATGACTAGTAAACTGCAAAAACACGGATAATTTTTAGCGACTCGAAAATTAAACTAGAAATAAATAAATAAAATCTAAGCTAATATTTACTAACTAACTAAATTAAGATTCTAAAATTTAACGGCAAAAATATTTTGATCCCCGACAACGGAGCCAAAAATTGATCTTGTCAGAATCAAGATATAAAAAGTATGCTTTACTTTCTGGTTAGGCCTTTTATCAGTTACCCCCTTATACTTTAAATTTTATCACTAATACCCCTTGTGGTCTGGACTAAAGTGAAATAGTCACTTTTTCCGTTAAAGTTAACTGAAAATGGGTAAAAATACGAAATTACCCCTATTACATGCTAATAAGAACACCCTTATATGCTTAAATGTTTATTTAGGTATATGTGGTATACTATTATATTATTTTGATATTATATTTGTTGTTAGAGACCATTCTGTAGTCACTTTGAGGTACATTCATGCGAGCATTATTTAATTTTTTATCTACCCTTGGACACACACACACACACACACACACAGTCTTGGCGATATATTATTTATTTATTTTTTATCTACTCTTAGACACACACAATCTTGGTGATATGTTAGTTTTTTTTATTCTACTCTTGACCACACACACAGTGAAATCTAGTGTAGTGGTGTACAAAAAAAAAAATTATCCCCAAAATTTTTTTTGTGTGTGTGTCAAATTCGCTCTCACAAAGGTACCCATAAGTGACCATATAATGGTTTTTAACAATAAATGTAATATCAAAATAATATAATAATGTACCACTTATGCCTAAATAAACATTTAAGCATATAAGGGTGTTATTATTAGCATGTAATAGGGGTAATTTTGTATTTTTATCAATTTTTCGTTAACTTTAACAGAAAAAGTGACTGTTTCACTTTAGTCCAAACCACAGGGGGTATTAGTGATAAAATTTAAAGTACAGGGGGGTATTTGATAAAAGTCCTAACCACAGAGGGTGTTTCTGTAATTAACCCTAAAATTTGTAGTGTGAAAGTAAAGATCGAACCCACATAGATTGTATATTTTTGCCCTTTAATTTAAAAAACCTAAATCTAGTTAGTTATAAAAAAACGAAATTTGAATTGGTTGATGATTTAAATTCTACTATTAACTTAACTATGAATTATGGAAATATAATATTAAGATCGAATTTAAGTAAACTACTGCAAAATTTAAGATTGTTTGAAATATATGTAGATGAGATCTAGGATTGCAAATCCACCACTAACTATGTATCAGGGGTCTAGACTTTCTATTTTAAGTTCTATGTTTGGATAGTCACGATCTATTGTAGCTACAAGCCCAATAGTATCAACAAGAGGATATCGCTAGTTTAATCTAAGCATAACACATCTTTGGCTCACATGGATTATCTACCTATAACTAAGGTGTAGCATAACTCATCTTTCTTAGGCATGAATTATAAAAGATGTAAACATCAAAATCACATAAGCACTATTGTATGTAAATACTCCTATCAATCACAGAAATCAAGGACTATTGAGTTCAATAAGCATTAGGAAAAATCTAAGACAAGAATAGATCCAAAATACTCTTGATTATTATCATTAAAAACTGATTATATATAAATCATCCACCAACATACAATTAATATCCAATACATAAAATCCTAAAATAAGAAAGCATAGAAGTCCCCCTTTTACATAGCTAGGGTTTCATTGAAACATTATAATAGGAGTTTAGTTGCACATGATGGATGAAAGCATGAAGGTTGGGTTGATGGTTGCCATTAGAGACCTTCAAGCTTGATCTTTTCCTCCTCTTGCCTTCAAAGTTGATGTATGAATGAATGTGTAACCCCTCAATTGATTTAGAATGAGATATATATAGTTTTAGAGAGATTAGGAAGGTTTTCTAAACCTAATCCGACTAAAACTACCATAAATTGCTTTCTGGACGTAATTAGGTGATTTCATCCACACAGAGGTCTTCAGCACTTAAAACTACGCGTTTTATATTTTTTTACGGATCGCACGAGCGGGCCGCGCGAGCGCGTAAATGGGAGGTCGCACGAGCGATTCGCGGGAATGTCGCGCGAGTGGGCCACTCACGCGAAGTGACTTTTTCAACTTCTTTCTTCTTGCTTTTTCACCCCATTTAGTCTGGAATCCTTACTTTCTTCTAATTCCTGACAAAAATTGGAAAACGAAGTAAAATTATACAAAACAGGATAAAAATGGCTAACAAATGTAAATTAAGGTGTATAATTAGGATCTGTTCTCTCCCGATCAGCTGTTGTCTCAGTTCTTTCTTCCTTTGGTCGCACCAAACTCTTGTGTTTCTCCTCTTGAACAATCATCGCATACACCCGGCTAATGGTTGGAAGTGGTTCCACTGCCAAGGTTTGTGATCGAATTATCCCGAAGGTCTAATCATCAAGACCCATCAAAAATTGGTAAACTCGTTCCTCCTTTTTCTCTAAAAGAAATTCCAATATCGCGTCGCACGTATAATTTGGTACCTTGGAACTGCTCCCTAACTCATCCCACATTGCCTTGAATTTAGTGTTGTAAGACACCACACTTTGTCCGTCTTGTTTCTACGCCGATAGATCCCTCTTCAACTGATATGTACGTGGGGCATTCCCCAGGGCAATACATTCCTTCAGATCATCCCATAGCCCTTTCACTGTCTCCGCATATGATACACTCGGGTGCAATTTCGAGTCAATCACATTAAACATCCATGAAATTAACATGGAATTACAGGTTTCCCACGCAAGCAACTTCATCACCACATCCTCTCCCTGATCACCTTCGGGTTTCTTCATAGTTCCCTCGATAAAAACCCAATTTGTTTTTCGCTCGTAAAGCGTTCCGCACCGCTTTCTCTCAGGTGTCGTAATTGTCACCATTGAACATACACGATGTAATTATCACTCCCAGACTATCCGAAGGGTGAAGATAGAAGGGCGAACTGCTCTATATTGTTGTCCCCATTGTTGAGATCTCAAAATTTCTCTTCCTGCTCTGATACCATGAATGCTGGAACAGAATTTTAGAAAGGGATTTTCCCTGTGTTGTTCAATATTAAAATGCATCCTAAATGATCTCTTATATATATATATACACCAAAAGCTATACATGATCAGCTCTAACCTTTCCCTATAATCAGCTCCTACAACTATCAATGACTAATTCTAGAAACAAAATATATATCATAATAATATTTATGAGATATTCTTGGAAGATATTCAACAGTTAATTATTTTATAAGTCAGTACAAAGATAATTACCCCAAGTCGATCTCATTTAAGACATGTACAAAGTGTACCAGCAAAGTGAGTTGAAATTATACTGTTTCCCGTAGTCAAGACAAACCTACTATACCATTATGCTGCAGTCCTACCGATGGCGTGCCCAATCTCATCTAAGATAGTAAACCAAAATCGTATACTCTACAAGATTCGATGGTCTGATCTTCTGTGTGTAAGCAGAACTCTACAAACCAAACCACATACTATGTAGAATAAGAGACACGCATGCACAATATTAAATAAACAATAAAATGCAAACATTTCCTACACAGATTTTTATTAAAATTGAATAACTAATTTTATTAAATGAATAATAATAAGTCGACTACATAAAACATGGTTTTAGTATATATCAAGGCTTTAAAATTCGGACCGGAACGGACCGGCTAGTTTGACCGATTCACCCGTCAATCAGGCCTTTTTTCGGTCCGGTTAAACTCGGTGCCCATCATTGGAGCGAAAGCCGTACAGAGCCGGTGGATTAACCGGTTAAACTGAAAACCCGTAAAATCGAGACCGGGTCTTGGAATCAACCCGGTTTGTAAAAAAGGTTACAAAAAGGGGTAAAAAAGATATTTTGCGCTAAATAGCCTATTAGGTCAGATTCATATTTAGAATTGGGCAATGCTAGGGGCACTAACAACTTCCACTAACACTTACTAACACACTCTATCTCTCTCTTAGTGGTACTGCGGGGTCCACTGCAGACCCCACAATCCTACTAGGAGAGAGATAGAGTATGTTAATAAGTATTAGTGAAAGTTGTTAGTGCCCCAAATATTACTCTTTAGAATTCTCTCATTCCTCTCTATCTATTCACGTTACAGGGACTGAGAGGTAGAGAGTCTAGACTCTGGAGACCCTAACTCCAACAAGTGAAGACTTGAAGAGATCCAACTCCCGTCGGCCCTACCCCCACCCACCGCGCCTCGCCTGTGTCGCCGCCCAAAGCTGCCACCTGGAGTCGAGCCGCCGCTAGAGCTGCCTAGAGTCGCGCCGCCTGGAGCCCGTCGCCACTTACAGTTGTCGTTTCCACTTTCCTTCATATACACCATATAAGAGATTTAATTTTGAGAAGGTAGCTCTTCCTCTTTTGTCTTCTTTTCATATTGTGAAATGTGAAAGACTGAAAAAGTAAATGTAGTCAAAAAGTAAAAGTAAAAGTAAATGGGTTAGAGATATGAAAAGTTGGCATGGTTTGTATTTATTTGTATTCAAAGAAGTGATTGACAACTTGACTCAGGACTTTTACGTGTACATATGTATAGTATTATTCAAATGTAATTTTTATTTTTTAATGTATATTATTATATTTTATATAAATAAATATAATTATTATATATTTATGACATCACGATTTGATTTCAATTTACCAGCCGATTGAACTATAAACCCGTGACCCCGTCAATTTTTTAATTCGGTGAACGGTCTGATTTTCAGAACATTGGTATATATCCCTAACAACTTTCACTTTGAAAATAGGGGAGACCCACCCAAAGAAAATGGTGACATAAAGTCGAGCCCAAAACTGCGAAGAAAGTTCACTCAGGGGAGTAACCAAATTAAATTACTTTAAAATGTTTCATGGTAGCAAAAGCAAAACCATGAATGGCAAAATCACGGTAAATGAGAGGCCAAAAATAATCAACCAAATTCCAAAAAGAACAAAGAGTTAAATGGTTTGAAACCATTAATTTTTCAAAAAATTGAAAAGGAGAAAAAAAAAACCAAAAGAAAAACTTTACAAAGGTAAGAGAAAATTCTCACCTAAAAAGTGAAAATCTGTACAAAAGAAGAGGAACTGTGAGAAAATGAAAGAGAGGTGCATTATAATGAAACAAGGAGGGGAAGCCAAAGGGGTGGGCGGCTAGGATTGGATTTATGTTGAAGGTCATCTCTTCTCTCTCTAATTTTAGAGAGAGATTTACAAACTATAAGAGCATCTTTTTGGATACATCTAACTTTTAGTATAACAGTACTTAAAAGTATTGTAACTTACGTTAATATCCTAGTTAGTAAATATCTTTGCAGACACTATGAGAATGTGGACCCTCATTTCTGATCTTGTCATAAAGTTTTTGTCAGTGCAAGTATCTTATCTGGATCATCTTTTAGAACTGTTGTCTACATCATTCAACCAAAAGATGACCCTGAATTAATGCAATAGTGTTTGGCTGTCTCCATTGAACATACGAGAGGAATAAGAGGATCGAGTAGTATAGTCCTAGATAGTTTAGGTGATCATTTAAGAGTAATGTTATACTCTACTTTTAATTTTTTTTCTCAAAAAAAAATTTAGTGGTGGGGATTTTTTTTCAATAATGATAAAATTATTTCAATATTAACTTATCAAAATCAACTGGACTCATTACAATATGTATTGAGAAATACTTTTGAATTTTTTTTTTTTTAAAAGCATAACATTGTTCATCATTTAAACATGTGGCCAAGTAATTTAAAATTTGGAGAGAAACGAGTAATTTTTATTGGTCAAGAGTATAACGTAACTATGATCCTGGATCAAAGAATAACTTCCCACATACGCATATCATCCCGTAACAATAATTCATTTGTATTTTTCTTGTGTTGCTATGAAAAGTAAATTATGTTGAGTAAATGAAACAATTATCCACGTGCTGGGAATCACTTGTACGCATAAATATTAAATGCACTTGTTGTATAATTCTACATAGTATTACAAATCAATATAAAAAAAATGCATTAATTCAACCAACCTCTTAATTTTAGAGAAATATTTATCCAACTCAACAAAAAACTTCTCTAACTCAACAATGACGTAAACTTGTGAGATAGAATATAAAATTGAGTAATATTTGGGACACTAACAACTTCCACTAACACTTACTAACACACTCTATCTCTCTCCTAGTTGTACTGTGGGATCTGCAGTGGGCCCCGCAGTACCACTAGAAGAAAGATAAAGTATGTTAATAAGTGTTAGTGGAAGTTATTAGTGCCCCTAACATTGCCCTATAAAATTATACCTAGTATCCCTATGATACACAATAATTACTCTGTATTTACTCCAATTTTACCTCGCATTAGTGTTGAGCAATTATTAGATGAAAAAAAACAAAACAACCAACCCAATAATTGTAAATTCTCAGTACTATATTCTGTCAAGACCAAAAGCATCTAGTAATTTATCATTACGGTAGGCAAGAATCTTATATATTACTCCACCACTATATATTTGTTCTATAATATATTAGTTATAGATAACCTATATCATATATTTTTATATACTACCTCTGTTCCATATTAAGAGTTTTTTATACTATTTTTTGATGTCTTATTTTAAGAATTCTTCTTGAAAAGTCAAAGTACTTTAATACACGCTTTCCAAATTTGTCCTTTTTTATATCTAACTCTTCCCTTTTTTTTTTTTATGTGACACTATAATTTTGAATTTTAAAAAGGGCAATGTTGAAAAGTTAAAAATCTCACCAAAATCAATATTGTCCCCTTAATAAGTTAGAATTCTCAGATGAGACTCTTAATATGGGACGAATGAAGTATATTAGAGTCCATCCCAAAACCGCCTGGTTTAGGAAAAAAAAAAAAAAAGAAAGAAAAAAAAAAAAGAAATAAAGAGAAGGTTAATTCGATTTCAGTCACTCTTATGAACATTATTTAGATGTCAGTCTATTACTTTTTCAAAATTAAAAAAATAATAATAATAATAATTTACTCCCTCTATCCCTTTTTTTGAGTCTATCTTTGGAAACTCAACTTATTAAGGGGACAAAAAGAATCTACACCTAATTTTCACAATTGGCTCTAATCATTACAATAACTTTTTTAGTTTTGTCTTGGTGTAGATTTCAAGGAAGGGTAGTATTGGAAAGTAAGTAAAAATTGTATATCAATTTAAGAAAGTGGACATTAATTTTGAGACATCCCAAAATGAAATATAGGACTCTAAAAAAGGGACGGAGTGAGTACTAAAAATCACAACATTAAATCGACATCACTTTTAATATTTTTCTAAATAGGGCACAACCAAAAGACATATTTATCATCATATTCTTCCTCTTCACCAAGAAAATCACAATCTTCCCTAACTCTATCTAAAACACCACCAACTAGCTCTAGCCTTTATCTTCTTTTTTTTTAAATACTAGTCTTAAAGTGTAACCTCCATAGATTTTTCATGACTTCCACTAAATTCGACGACCTCCATGGATTTTTGAAGAAGGAGCAAGTCTGTGTATATCGAGAGTAAGTCTGAAATTGGGTGCAAGTCACTATAACATGTTTTAGACTTGCTTCGAATGTTGTACCACTTGCACCTAATATACTTTAGACTTACTCAAAGTAATGAAAATTCTAAAATTTACCAAAACTAGTAGCACTGAACCACTTTTGTGAAGTTAATTTTGGGGATAATCTCATATGGGAAGATAATGATGCCATTTTATCCACCTATGCGGGGTATAATTTTTATTAATTACCCCTTAAGAGGCTAATCTTGGGGTTGAAGTGCCTATGTGGGTTTAATTTGACATTTAAAACTTTCTTATGTGAAACTAATTTTAACACTTAATTCTCATGCTAGGGTTAAGAGTCCTCTTTTGAACTACATGGGGTAAAGTAAAAAACTGGTATAACCACAAAGGGGTAAAATATAATTATCCCTAAAAGTTACAATGATTAGACACAGTGTTTGTTGATAACCTAACTAAGTGGTGGAATAAAAAATTTCAGCACTTATTTTTTTAGTGCGTTTGATAATGTACCACTTAACTAAAAAAGAAGTCAAAAAACAACTGAAAACTTTCAAGTGAAAAAATTCTTCTGGACTAAATGCTAGTTCAATATTTGAAACAATGTTCCATTGTTTAAAATTTCAGTACTTAATATTCAGCACTTAATTGTTTGTTTGTTAACCCTATTAAAATTTCCGGTATTTATTTTTTTTTCAGTATGTTTGATAAAGCACAAGAGTTTACTAGTTACCTGAAATATTAACCCAAAATCCAATGAAAATGTCAAGGCAAAAAAGTATTATACAAAAAGTACATGGTGGCCAACAGAAATAAAATTGCAATCCTTTAAGATTCAAAATTTTGATATTAGTAGTATTATCAAACAACCTAATTACATTCAGCACATAATTTTTACCACTTGAAACATTATTTGCAATACTGCAATTTCAACTGGTAAAAATTTTCATACTTAAAATTCAGCACTTTATTTTCAATTTTATCAAACACATCCTTAATTTTCAATTTTATCAAACATAGCCTTATAATTACAAACAAAGAAAAAAAACAAAAAACAAAAAACAAAAAAAGAAACGAGAAAGGACACCGAAAAATGGTTCCAAAAATGTGGTGGCTTCCCATACATTCAAAACTACCTATATCTATACTATCTATATTTTTTTAGAAAAGGCAAGGTAAGGGTACCTATTTTATGTTTTTAATAACCTATATTTACATTTAAACCATTACACTTTTTCTTCCAAAATGCTTATGTAAAAGGACTAGATAGTCATTAGCAAAATCAAAAATCAATGAAACGATTTTACCACTCCTAAAATCTCTCCACTTTCTTAATCTCTCTAACTGTTCAAACTAGAAGGGAAAAACTGTCTTTATTAATCCATCTATTGACGACAACCCCCCCACCCCCCCCCCCCCCCCCCCCCCCCCCCCCCCCACACCTCTCTCCTCGCCTAGACACATGACTAATTGACTGTTATCAGTTCTTACCAATAACTTGTACAGCCAAAAAAGGAAATCAAACTCAACTTAAAGGTAAATGTGTTGTTAAATTCCTGCACTCACCTTTGTTGGACTTTGTTTACAGCCACGTAGAAGGAAAGGATCAATAACAAGAAGAAGAACACAAGAAATCCTACAATTGTGTGTTCTAATGCACTTGAATTTGGAGATGCGTTTAGACATGAGGAAAAACGTTACAACATTGGTTCATCTAATTGTAGTACTGATTGTTCAACAAGTGTTTTGTATCAGGACTTAATTATTTTTCTTTTCTTTGTTCACTTTGTCGAATGGCTCTGGATGCGAAGATTTTATGAACTTTTTTTTTTTTTTTAAAGAAACACGTGTTCATTGGAATTTTCAATTTTATGCAAGACATCCTGACTTTAATCAATGTTTTATTTTCTTTTTTATATACTTTTTTGAGTGAATTTTCGTTCCACTACATGTTGAGTATACGTTCTTCTATAAGTCACGTCACACGTGTTCCTCTAAATATTGTTGTGGTTTCTATGATTTTATATCATATGTTTATGAACAGATTGAAGTTTAATATGTTGCATCTATTTTAATTTAATGGGTTACTGAATTTGGAATAAATAGTACTTTGATAACATTGAGAAGGTTCTTTTTCTAGTTTTATTTGGGGATTTTAAGCACAATTTTAAGAATCCACCTCAATTCAATGGTATTGCCAGAGGAGTGATTTGCACTGGGCTTCTTTGGTAGGAGATTTGTTTGGATGCTGTGCTCTCTTGTGAATATTCACAATCATTTTGCCCAATCTGTGATTATTGTGGTTTAACTCTTATATTAGATTTTTGGAGCTTTCTTTATGTTCATCTACTTATTGCACTGATGCAAGAAACATTTCCATTTTTTACTCTCCCTGGACATGTTGGTTGAATAAAGGAGACATTTTTGACAAAAGTTGCAAGGATACCTTTTGGAATTCAATTTTACTTTAGTTTGCATTTTTGGTGCATAATGTTTACTTTTAAAAATGGTACCAAACAAAGAGTCTAATTTTTTTTTTTACCACGACTGGAATTGTGTTGGGAGAGTGACTCCAATAATTGGTTTAGAGTGGATGTGCACAATTCTGTGTGTTCCAACCTTAGTATTGTGATTTTATTATTAAAAAAAAAAATGTCTTTTGTATTGTATATTTACGTCTTTATTTTGGTTATATTTTGGATTACTTTTCAGTTTTCACCCAACCACCGTAATGTCATTTACGGCCCGTTTGGTTCATGGATTCTTAAGATGGATTTTGATTCCACCCGAAGATTACTAGTAATCTTAAAATATATCTTTGTTTGGTTCATGGAATATTTATAGAATTGTGGGTCCCACTGGATTTAGAATCCACCCAAATCCTAGCTTAGAGGTGGTATTCCTAAGGATTACTGGAGTTTTGATTTACTATTTTCATAATGCCTAAACTAGCCTTTATTATACTATGAAACAAACAAATAATGTGATCAGAAGAAATTTATGATTATAATTATTATTATTTTCTAAAATGGAGAGATTGGTAGATGAGATTGTTTATGATGATTTCTTATGCTTGAAACATTATATTTGATGTTATTTTAATGATTGAATTCAAATTTGGGTTGCTATTTGTTAATGATTGAAAAGTCTATATGATATTACAATAACTACATATTTGACATATTGTGATTTGTGCGTTAGACCTATACATGTTTTAAGATTAAAAATATAATATATCTTTTGTTATTATTCAAATATATTTTAACTACATATAATAGTTTAGACTCATGTTCATGTCTTAATTACTCTATTTATCTCATTTTTTATGTGCCGTTGATTTTTAGATTTATACCTTTATTTTCTTTCAATCACCCTCCATTTTTAGAGGGTTGACAATTAGTTTTTAACTCATATATTATTTTAGCCTTCAAGGGTAGTTTAGTATTTAATAATATTTCCATTTCATTTTCTTTGACCCAACCAAACACTGGATTCTAAATCCAGCTAGAATTCTATTGGTGAACCAAATATTTTGCAGGGATTCAGATTCCTGATAAAGTAATTACTGGTATTATGATTCCTAGTAATCAGAATCCACCTAAAATAATCCGTGAAACAAACGGGCCGTTATTTATTAAGTTCTGCAATAGATAACAAAGAATCGTCTAACTTTTTGTTGATGAAATTTAAGAAAGTGTTGCACACGTGCCTCTTCTGCTAGTATATATAATTCCATCAAAAAAAACAAAAAAAAACTGCCTATATATAACAACAAAGCATGACCCAACAAATAGAATAAAATAAAATTGGGCAATTTACACGATTACATTTCTGCAGGCCAAATGCACAAACATACACCTATCATAATCCAAAAACATCTGGCAATTGTTCTCACAGGCACCGCTATAGCACCATATATACATACATACACACGTATATACATACACAGTTCCGTCAAGCAATTAAGTTGCTTATTTCTGTTTGTTTTCAGTCACTGGATCCACTATAATTATTAGGAGTACAATACAATTAATGAAATGGGGTCCAGTGATCGAAAACAGAAATTCTGTTTTCAACTAATAAATTCTGTGAAATTACTATAATACCCTTAAAGGTAGGGTAAAAATTGTTTACTTATTACCAAGGAAAAAAAAATTGGGTTTATGAAGAAAATCAACCTCTGGATGAAGGCGATAGTTGGTGAACAAGTTTGAAGTTCTTGGATTGCCAGAAAGCTTTGATTGGACTTTTAAAGTACCATCCCTTCCCCTTTCCCATCGCCGACGACGATCTATCATCTCCGGCAACCGAATTGGACGTCACCGGAACACTAACTGATCTCGATCTCGTCATCATCATTCGATTCACATACTCGTCGTTCTCCTCCTCATTCTCTCTCTCTACATTGCCTTCCTTGTTCTTGCTTTGCGTCTTGAATACGGACCAGATCGACGATTTGCTCCGATTTCCGGCGAATCTCGATCTCATCATTCGATTCGCACAATCATCGTTCTCATCATTCTCTTTCTTCTCCGATTCTTCACTTTCTCTCTCCTCTTCGCCTTTCTCTCTCTTGCTTTGCTGCTTGAATACTGACCATTTCGACGATTTGCTCCGATATCCGGCGTCTCTGTCGCCGGAGAATCTCGATCGGAGGAACGGAATCGCGACGGATCTCGATCGCCGGAACGAAGGCTCGCCGTCGCCGGAGGAGGAGAAGAGAGAGAAAGAAGAGGAAGAGGACGAGGAAGACGACGTCGTTGTGGTGGTTGCGGAACTGCACGCGCACGGGCGCACGTTAGCGCAGTGGGGGCAGAGAGTAATAAGGCGGTCTCGGAGACAGATTGGGCAGATTCCACTTCTCCGACGTCTCGAGGGGTGTTTTGGACATTTCCACACGTCCTCTTCCACCAAATAAAACGCCATTCCTGTAATCTCCCTCCCTCTCTCTCTCTCTCTCTCTCAAATATCTTGATTTCTTCCAGATTCTCTCTCTCTCTCTCTCTCTCTCTCTCTCTGTATGTGTATTTGAACGGTTGAAGTTCTTAAAAGAAAGGGGGCGTTAAGAGAGAAGCTTGTGGGTCTCAATTGGTAAGCGGTGGTTAACCAATCAGCAC
Source organism: Hydrangea macrophylla (assembly GCA_033977485.1). Lineage (NCBI taxonomy): Eukaryota > Viridiplantae > Streptophyta > Magnoliopsida > Cornales > Hydrangeaceae > Hydrangea > Hydrangea macrophylla. Next base: position 99,171,026 of record CM066989.1, on the reverse strand, counting down.
GTGGAACTTTATAATAGGCTATTAAATATTTGGGGAAATGGTACTTTATCAACAAAAAAAAAAAAAGGAAGATAATTACATTTCACTTAATATTTGAACGATTGATATTTTTTTAATCTATACTTCTACATACAAAAAAAAAAAAAAAAAAAAAAAGGGAGAATTAGTAGTACCATAAATATTTTTTATAGAAAAAACTCACATATAAAAATAAAATTGTCATAGTAATACTAATACCCAAAAAAACTACTTTTAATTTGCGTAATCTAGTACTGGAAGATAAGAACTGAATATTTATGTCAGTCACAAAGTCATTTCCATCTTCTAAAATCTGTGCAAGTGTAGTTTGGGTACATTTTTATAAATTCAACATTATTCTATTAGTTTACTAACGGTCAATAAACATAAGGGATGATTTGTTATGACTTATAAACGTCCAGGGGAAAAGTATTATTTTTCAGTAAGAGGGTTATGTAAGTGTTTTTGGGTCAAATCTCATGTGGGTCAAACGTAAGTGTACTTGAGTCAAACTATAGGGGAAAAAAAAAAGCCAAATGAGGGATGTATATTGAAATATAAACATTGTAGAGTAAAATTAATTTACTATATAAGTTAAGGAGCATATATTTTCTCAACTTCTATTAACTCATGTCCTCATGTGTATAACACTTCAGCTTAAAAGCAAGCAAGTAAGACTTGCTTTTATAAAAAGGTAAAATTTCCAATAGAATGCATCTTTAAGATAAGTTGATAATAAAAATCAGGGCCGACCCTGGGCTAAAGCAGGGAAAGCGGCCGATTTGGGCCCCGAGATATTTTGCTAATTTAAGGGCCCCATTTTTTAAATTAACTTTGCATTTCTATATTGGTCCCTTGTAAAAACCTTACTATAACCTAGCTTAATAAAGGCCTCAATCCAACATATAATGACCCAAAATTTTCACATATAAAACTACAAAGTTAAGTCCAAACAAACCCTCTAGAATAAGAGTATATTTTTTTGCTAGAGAGAATAAGACTATAATTTATTTTACTATTAAAAAAAAAGACTAATTGATTAACTCATAGTGTGATACACTTTAAAAATAAATAAATAAATCAGTGTACCGAAAAAATGTAAGAAAATTAGGCTTTTCTCAATTCCCCCAATTCTTTTTAGTTATACCAGTTGTAAGTTGTTTTCAATTTATAGATTGGTTTTAAATTATTGGTTGTTCAAATAAGTATTTGATTATGCTGCACGTTGTTAGCACATTTTACACTGTAACATTGAAAACCAATATATACGCATAATTATGTATACGTAGAAACTCTAAAAAAAAATCATCGGGAGCGCTGCCCCCGAATGCCCATATAGCCCGGGACCCCATTTTAAAAATTCACTCTGGACCCCTAAAGCTCAGGACCGGCCCTAATAAAAATGATTAGAGAATTATAATTGCTAAAAGTGTATTTCGAAGTTGTCACTCCAAACATACCCTCACATCAGAGTAATGTTATTTTTTCCATATTTAAAACTGCAAATTTGGTCCTACAGTACTTGAACAGTTATACTATATATTGTGGCAATGGTATATTGTAAATTGATAACGCATACTGCGTGGAGTCCAGATCCTCAGAAGCACTTTAACAGCACCACATTTTTTTATTTAAAAAAAATACAAAAACAAAAAAAAAATTTGTGGTGCTACGGTAAGTGCTGCTGGCAGGACTTTGCCAAGCATCAGGTAAGTGCTGCTGGCAGCTGTCGCTGTCGACAATCATGGGGGCTACTACGTGTTGCATAACTGAGTACAAGTAAAATTAAAAGAGAGACAAATGTGAAAAACATTGACCCATGGGCAGGAGTGTACACGATCTGAGTTGCTCAACAAGGGTTTATGGCTCGGCTTGATAATAATTCGTGTAATAAATTAGCCAAGTTCGTGCTTGAACATAGGGCTCGTTTAATAAACGAGTCAAACTTGAGCATACATGGAGTCGGCTCGATAAGGCTCGTGAACAACTCGTTAGTAGGCTTGTGAACAAACTCGTGAAGATGCTTGATAAATGCTTATTTAGTAATATCAGTCAAGCTCTAAAGAGGGCGCCCTCTCTTTATTAAAGAGAGGGCATCTGTTTCGACCGTCGAATTATATTTAACAACTGTAAAATGACAACACTACTCTTAATGAAAACACGATCCGACGACCAAAATAGAGGCCTCTCTTTAATAAAGAGAGGGCGCCTTCTTTAGAGAATTTTCGTTATATATATATATATATATAGAGAGAGAGAGAGAGAGAGTTAGGCTCCAATGCGCACTGGGTAATACACTGGATGAACGCACTGGGCTTTTAAGCCTAAAAATCCGTGGGTCAGTAGGGCGGCGGGACGGGGCATGGGTCAATGGGGCGCTCTGTGGATTTTTTAGGCTTGAAAATCCAGTGCGTTCGCCCATTGCGCTTACTCAGTGTGCACTGAAGCCTAACTCTCTCTCTCTCTATATATATATATATATATGGGCAAACTACACTTTAGTCTATTAAACTATACACCTGTTTTCAATATGGTCCATAAATTTTTTTTTTTTTTTTTTTTTTTTTTGCATTTGGGTTCTTGAACTTCCAAAATTCATTCAATCAGACACAAATTATGACACTGTTAGCTTAAATTATTAGAAATTGTCATGTACATTGTGCATAAATGCTTATCTGTCACATGTTAGGTTAAGACAAATACGGGATACTATGAATGACTAAAAAATGATGTGATTTTGGGTATGATTGAATGTAATTTTGGATCTAGTCGAATGTGTTTTCAAATTTGATTAAACGCAATTTCGGATCTGATTGAATGCAATTTTTTTGCACTATTCACAATCTCCTATGTTTGTCTTAACCTAACATGTGACAAGTAAGCATTACGCGCAACGTATGTGACAATTTCTAATACTTTTAAGTTAACAGTGTCACAATTTAGGTCTGATTGAATGAATTTTTGAAGTTCAAGGACCCAATTGCAAAAAAAAAAAAAAAAATTCATGGACCCAATTGAAAACATGTTATAATTTAATGGACTAAAGTGTAATTTGCCCTATATATATAATACTATGCTTCTCAAAATTTGAATACACTTCCCAAATAAATGTAAACTAGGCGACAACCTAGCACAGGTTGTACTCTATATGCACTGATTATCAAATAGTAGGACGGGATGTACTCCATATGTACCAATTATCAAATAGTGTAACAACTCTTGACTTATGTAATCTATTTTTTTTTTTTTAAATACAACCTCCCCAAAACGAATTCAATACATTCATTTAAGATCAAACATTAACCCATATCAAAAGCAAGAAGTATCTAAAGATATATAGAAGATAAAGACACATAGAGTTGAAGCACTTGTCATGTAAAAGGCATCAAATATACAAATTCATGCAGAGTAAGAGCAAAATTACCTTTCCTCCTCCATGTACCCCTTTAAGGGCATCGAAACATATCTTTGACAGTGGGGCTGCTGTTAAGTAATTGAGGGTATTCGCCAAAGTCCCTTTATATATATATATATATCTCTCTCTCTCTCTCTCTCATAGCTGTATTCTTCAATTTGAGCAACACCTGTAGATCCCTGGGTGCACCTTCAAATGCACGACCAATTAGTTATAAATCATCTGTTAGAGAGGGAGCGCAAAAAGATGAAAATACATGCTCATCAAAGCATAAGAAAGTAAACGAAAACACCCGACAACACTTGCACCCTTGAAAACAAAAAAGAGAAAAAAAACAAAAAAAAACAAATAAATAAAAAATCCCCAAACTGCACTACACATATTCTTGAGCAAATCATCAAACACAAGGTGGTCAAGGGAACATCTGCTAAAACATAAAGCCCTGCACCAAAAGCTATACCCCACAACAAGCATGAGCCACAAATACAAAGTATATGACATAAAAAAGCATATTAAACTTGTAGTATAATTACTCAAAGCTCCTTGTTTTAGAAGATACTTGGTGAAGCCGAAGTCCGAATCATTAACCCAATAACCTCAACCAAATCAGCAACTGCTAGAGCTTTTTTGAGAAGTTGAGAATGCAGCAGCAGCCCCATATTTCAGCTAGCAAATACTTACATTACTAGACATGCCAAAAAATTAATTAGAGTAATCCTTGCAAAATCTAACATCAGCCAATTAATTATAAAAGCTGCCACTTTTTAAATCCAAATAATAGAATCTAGTCCCGAAGCCCCTGAATACTAGCCCAGAGAAAAAGCACACTGGTCCATTATTAATTCATGCATGAAAAATGGAAGAGTTTCAATTTTCAATCCACAACTCTAGTCCAAATCAACCAAGAAAACGACAGATTAATTTTCTTAAATGCCCAAATTCTAAACGAAGATCAACTCTAGTCCAACAAAGATCTTAAATGCCCAAATTTTAAAACCTGAATCCTAATACATGTAATCAAAATCCAGGAAATTAGAAATCAAACGTTAAGCGGGATTAGTCGAGTGATCACAATGATCGTCTTCATAAATTTAAAATCCAGCAATCACTCAACTGATATAGGTTTGACATTATCAGCATAAATTCAAGAATAATAAAAGAAATGAAAATCTAGTCTTTCTATTTGACATAATCCTTCTTCCTTTCAACTTTAAAATGCAATAAAACATCAAAACAATGTGGCTATGTCACGACCCATCCCACTATGTGTGGAAATGAGGCACGTGGCACGCCACCAAGGCTCAACCAATTATCAAATAAACAATACGCAGCGGAAAACAACTTAAAAAAATAACCTTGAGTATACAAAACTTTAGGAAACATTACCCTCCGAGTTGAAAAATCCGTATAAAATTGAAAACATAATTATATTTCAAATCGAATGATTTTATGTTGAAAGGGTCCCAAAGGTACCCTAAGAACCAATCAAAACATTTCAAAAAATTTTGGAAGGTATAGAAAAAGAATTCTGGCAGGGGGCATCTCGACCGGTTGAGCGACCACATTCGACCTGTCGAATGACCCTTTAGCAGAATCCTACACAATGCTGCAGAATTCTTGCTAAGGCATCAAACAACCTACACTTCTTCCCTTCAACCAAACATGATTACCATCTTAAACTTCACCATCTATACTAGACTTTCAAGAACATTATTAAGATGTGGTAATACGCGAAAAGAACAATTACAGAACAAGCTAAGGCTTGTTGGATTAAAAACATAAAAGAACTATTACATTCTTCCGAAAAGCTAAATTTACAAGTTTAAAATCCATAACACAGACCCTTAACATATCTTCCAAAATTTGAATCACCCTCTCGAATTGACCATCAGTCCGGGGATGAAACGCAGTATTGAAATGTAAAGATGTTCCCATAGCTCTTTGCAAACTCTCCCAAAATCTTGATACAAATCGAGTATCACAGTCCGACACTATTGAAACTGGTGCTCCATGAAGCCATATAATCTCTCTGATATAAATCTCAGCAGGCTTTGACGGATCCTTGGTTTTGATAGGTAGGAAATGGGTTGACTTAGTCAATCGGTCGACAATAACCTAAATGCTATCATTCAACTTTGTAGATTTTGGAAATCCCGATACGAAATCCATCATAATGTGTTCCAATTTCCACTCCGGTATCTCTAACGGGTGTAGTTCTACCCTAGGTCGTTGATGTTCCAGTTTCACTTTTTGACAAGTCATGTACTTGGCAACAAATTCTGCGACTTCTCACTTCATCCTACTCCACCAGTAATCTTCCGTAGGTCTCGGTACATTTTGGTACTACCCGGGTGTATTGAATATTTAGTATTGTGAGCTTCTTCCATGGCTTTATCTCTTAAATCCCTGACCTTAGGCATACATAATCGATTAATGTATCTTAGAACACCACCTTCAAAACTAAACTCCGGCCTTCTACCCTCGGGTAATTCATCCATAATCTTTTTGAACTCTGGATCTAGAAGTTGACTAGACTTTATCTCACCAATAAGACTCGGCTGTGCCATAATTGCAACCATTAACTCACTTTCAATCCTGGGAATTACTTCAAGTTTTAGTTGTTCAAATTCTTTCACCAACCTTTCCTGTCCAGTCAAGGCATAAGCTAAGTTTTCTGATGACTTCCGGTCAAAGCATCGACAACTACATTTTCTTTTCTCGGGTGATATTGAATCTTCAAGTCATAGTCTTTCATAAGTTCCAACCATCTTCTTTATCTCATATTAAGATCTCTCTGAGTGAATAAGTATTTCAGGCTTTTGTGACTGGTGAAGATTTCACATGTCTCTCTGTACAGGTAATGTCTCCAAATCTTCAAGGTGAAGATTACCGCTGCTAACTCTAGATCGTGTGTTGGGTAATTTTTCTCGTGTGGTCTCAGTTGTCTTGAAACATAGGCTATTACCTTGTCACCTTGAGTTAACATCCCAGGCCTTGATGAGAAGCATCACTATAAATTTTGAAATTCTCGGTACTTGTTGGAATTGTAAGTATCGGTGTCGTTGTTAACTTCTCCTTCAATGCTAGGATACAATCTTCATACTCTTTATTCCATTCAAATGGTACATCTTTTCTCATTAACCTTGTCACCAGAGTCGTAATTCTAGAGAAATCTTTGATGAATCTTCTTTAGTATTCAGCCAACCCCAAGAAACTTTGAATCTCCGACACATTAGTCGGTCTTGCCCAATTCATAATGGCTTCAATCTTCTGTGGGTCCACAGAAACACCTTCTTTAGAAATCACATGCCCTAGAAAAATGACACTTGCAACCAAAATTCGCTTTTCTTCAGCTTCCCAAACAATTATTTCTCTTGAAGTCGCTGTAAAACTAGTCTCAAGTGTTGTTCATGCTCCTCCAAACTTATTGAGTAAATGAGGATGTCATCAATGAATACTATCACGAACTCGTCCAAGTAAGATTTAAACACTCGATTCATTAAATCCATAAAGGCGGCAGGCGCATTAGTAACCCCAAACGGCATCACTAGTAATTCATAGTGCCCATAGCGAGTCCTAAAGGCCATCTTCTCTACATCTTCTGCTTTAACTTTCAATTGGTGATATCCCGATCTCAAGTCTATCTTCGAAAATACTAGAGCCCCTGGAAGTTGATCGAATAAGCCATCAATGCGTGGCAACAGATATTTGTTCTTGATAGTTACCTTGTTGATCTCCCAATAGGCAATGCACATCTGTATTATACCGTCCTTCTTTTTCACAAATAATACCGGTGCACCCCACGGGGATACACTCGGCTGGATAAAACCCTTGTCTAGCAACTCTTGCAACGGGATCTTTAACTCTTTCAACTCAACTGGTGCCATTCGATATGGTGCTCGTGAAATTGGTTAGGTTCCCGGCATAACATCTATACCAAACTTAATTTCTCGATCAATTAATACACTAGGTAATTCTTCTGGAAACACATCCAGAAATTCTCTAACTATCGGAATATTCTCAATTTTCAAATCATTACCCCTAGTATCCAGAATACTACACAAGAACCCTTGACAACCTTTCTTCAACAAACGACATGCTTTAATAGCTGACACTATATACGGTGGTGACACAACACCCTTGCCTTGTAAATAGAACATATCTTGATTCGAAATACGGAATACTACCCCTTTGTTGTTACAATCGATATTTGCACAATTAGCCGCTAACCAATCCATACCCAATATAATATCAAAGTGTTGAATGATTAACGGTACCAAATCAACTGTTAAACTTTTACCACCTATGTTTATATCACATTTTCTAAACACCCCTGAGCTAATCATCAGAACACCCAATGGTATTGCAACAGATAAATCATAGTCCAGAAACTCTAATGGTTTATCTAAGTACTTAGCAAAGTGATGTGATACGAACGAGTTTGTGGATCCCGAATCTATAAGTACATTTTCTAGGTGTGACCAAATGGGAACCATACCTGAAACTACAGTATCGACAGAAGAGGTCTCTCCCAGCCTGAGCTGATATGATCTTGCCTCTTGTTGCTCCCTCCTTGGAGGTGGTTGAGTAGTCCTTGGTGCAATGGCACTAGCCGCATATGAACCGGAACCGAAAGCTCTCTAACGTTTGGTTGGACAATCCTTAGCTTGATGTCCCAATTCTTTACAAGTGAAGCATCGACTCCTCAATCCACATTCTGATTTGGGCAATTTCTGGCAATGTGTCCCGGTTGTCGGCAAACATTACAAATGATTGGGTTTGAAAATTGATTGCATCGGCCCCGATGAAATTTCTGACAAGTCTGACACTTCGGTTTATTTCCACCGGAACCACTACCAATACTAGCTGATGATCCTCCTGAACTCTACCTTTTTGTGCTCCCTTGACTACTAAACTGACTCGTCCCAGCCCTTTTGTTATATTGACTTGGCGGTGGTGGTAAGTTTGAAGTGTACCCGAGATCTCTTTTAGCGATAGAAGCAATATTCAATGCCTTAGCATAGGTCTCTAGACGGAATACGGTCACTCGCCCTCAAATGTTACCCCGGAGTCCTGCTACAAACTTCCTTGCCTTCACCTTCTCAGTCATTACAATATCCCCGGCAAACCTCGCCAAACTGGTAAATTATGTTGAGTAATCCTGAACTGACTTTCCCCCTTGTACCAATTCCATAAACTCTTGAGCTTTTTGATCCCCAAATGATTCCGAAAAGTATTGTTCATTAAAGATTTCAAGGAATTGATCCCAAGTAGTTGGTTGACCCGGACCTAGCTTAGTATGCCACCAATATTGCGTTTCATCCTTCAATGTATCGGCTGCAAACAACACCTTTTGTTCCTCTGTACATGGTAACGCCCTGAAGATTTTCTCCATATCTGAGATCCAAAAATTCGCTTTCATCGGATCAGCTTCCCTGCGGAATATGGTCAACTTTTGTTTGTGGAATTTTGAAATGGTAACAATGTCTTCCCTTGGATTCGAATTCGGTTGTACCGGTCTCTCTTCAACCACATGAGTTTCGGCAACTCGTACCAACCCTTCGATTGCTCTTTTAACTCGTTCCATTCAGTTTGAGGTGTCACCTCCAGACATTATGCCTGACACCCACATATAGTACACACATGCACGTTGCTTTTAAATAACCACATGGCATGCTAATCAACATTAAAAGCATGCTAAGTAAACATGTATGCATGTTAATGCAACTACGTGTTGTTGTGTGTACACTATGCGTCGTATACGCCTCTAGTCCCCAAAGGCTCTAGCCTAACGCTCTAATACCAAAAATCGTCACACCCCAACCTGCCTCGTATAGATTAGGGCACGTGTAAAAATGCTACAAGAGTCCAAGTACATTAATTTGCAAAGAAACATGCAAATTACTAAGAATCGCGTGTGTTTAGCAACATTAAACAACTCTATTGTCACAAAATAGGCCCCAAGGGTAAAATGGTTATTAATAAGGTATAGAAAATTTTATACCAAATATAGGTCTTTGAGTCCCGATTTCAACACAAAAAATGGCACGCAAATCCAAGTTTTCTAAAGTGAGTTATGTCCGTTTCCGTAAAAGTCAACAGTGCTAAATATGGACCAGCGAATCGATCCGCCCAAAATCGGATCGATCCGGTTTTGACAGAATGACCTCTCTGGCTCCTCCAGATGATCTGGATCGATCCGCTCAAGGCCCGGATCGGTCCGATTTCTGTAGAAGCCAAATTTTAGCAGAAAACCCCTATTTTTAAAGTCCCAAACTTCACCAATACCACATTAAACCTCATGAAACTTTAAGGAACCAATTACAAACACATGGAAACATTTCCAAACATCAATTTAAGTTTCTCCAACATTTAAAACAAACATGATCAAGATCTTCCTTGAATCAAACAAGTTCCTCTCCAACCAAATTCCTTTCATGAACTTGCTAAAAAGTGATTTAAAACCAAATCAATCATTCTCCAAACTTTACAAAACTTTGAAAAACATATCTAATACTTATATAAGTTTCCTTTTTCATTCAAAACCAAATGTTACAACTTCAAATGAGTTAAGCAAGTAATCAAAGCCAAGTTAATTCCAAAAACAACCATTTACACAACTTTTTCGGATACGATTACAACCATTCCAAACATTTAGTTACAAAGCGAAACGTACCCAAAAGCTACCATATACGTATCTGGACTTGCCGAACTAACCAAAACATACAACTTACCAAATATTAACATTAACATAGAAAATTACATAAGGTCCTTCATGTTGACATTAAACGCATGAGTCAAGGTTTCAATCTACAAGTTAGGGATCCCAAGCCACAAGTTACATTTCAACACAAGTTTAAAACATATTTACAAGTTCTAATTCTCTCCCCCATTCCCAAGCGCGTCACCTTCTCTCCGGGTATTGCTCCGTACCTGCGGTGGTTGTTATTTACCACAACAGAAATAGAAAAGGATTTTCTTAAGCATTATGCTTAGTGAGTAATCTAAACATGAATGTTAAACATGTGCAATGCAACAATTAATACGTAAACCATATTTGTAATCTCCGAGTCACCGGTTCAATGATTCATTCAGACCCGAAGACCTCCTTTGGTCCTGTGGCCACTTTTATTCCTTGGACTTTCGTATTCCTCGGATTCTTCCTCTTCACCACCCTTATTACTCCCAACGATGAATCATTTTCCCGGTGCTCATTGATTACCACATAACCATATAAGCACATAGACATGTAGGCACATATAATTTCATAAAATTAACATGAAATTCACATTTTAATAGCTCCATATCTTCTAAACATGAATAATCAAAGCATTAAGAACATTTACTTGGCTCCTAACCATAAATCATTAGCTCTAACATCATTGATGTCTTGATCATAGTTAAACACAACCATTCTTTAGTGTAAAAAACTCACCTTAGCAAGATCTACTCAAATTCAAGCTAGAAAAGTGCTGAATTTACCAAATCCTAGCTCAATTTCTCTTCCAAAGTGAATCCTACAAGATTTCGGTAGACGGCGTCTCACCGATTAGTGCGAGCTACCAAAATCTGACAATTAAAGCGTAAATTAAAGGTATAGGAACAATCTTCTCACCTCCACGAGTCTGAAAGTGGTCTCGGATCGTAAATACAGCGAACGACGGCGATGGAACGGCATAAAAACGACGTCGACATCTCGTCTCCGTCTTCTCTCCTGAACTCTCTCTCTCTCTTGTTTTGTCTTAATTTCTGTAATTTTTTGTTTGGAGAGTCTTCTCCTATTGACACACATATGCAATGCATGTTGTGTTGTCAAGCTCACATTTTTTTCCATTTTTCGTTTACACCCCTGGAATTTCTAAAGTTTCTATTATGAAACCCCCCAAACATTCCATTAACTACCCAATTATCTATTGAGTGTTTGTCTAAATCCCGTATGGGTCCCACCATGGGTCCCATATATTTTTTTGAAGTTGCTATTACACCTACCAATTATAAGTCTTTTTCAGTTATACCCTTATATGGGTATCCAAACTAATACAAGTTGCTAACACATCTATTATCATATAATATAAAAGAATTTAACCAAATATTCAAGTAATCACATAAATGCATTTAATCACGTAAAATGCAAATAGTTTTCCTCAAGCCCTTCACTGGGTCCCACTTCCAAACTTGTCCCTCCTCACTGGAAACTTTTTCCAACTAGTGTCCTTTATTGAACAATTTTCACGGGCGAGTCCAAGCCTCCCCTTATTCCATAATATACACTAATTATATTAATTAATGTATATAACATGATAATTAACCCGTTCTCCGAGTACGGGTGTTACAGTTTCCTTTATGATCTTATTAGTTGCTTCAGCCTGACCATTAGATTGGCATAATATGGGGTTGATTTTGACATTGTAATCCCCAATTTACTTGCAAAACCAACCACATACCCTTCGAATATATATATATATATATATATATGCATTCTCAGATACAATGGTTTGAGGGATACCAAATCTATAAACTATATTTTCTAAAAATTTGATAACTGCTATTTAAGTCACAGTTTGCATGGGTTTTACTTCTACCCATTTTAGTGAAATAATCTATAGCTACAATAATGAATCCATGACCCTTTGAAGAAGGAGGACTAATTTTTCTTATTACATCAATGGCCCAGCCTCTAAAAGGCCAAGGTTTCACCACATATTGAAGATCAATGGTTGGCAAATGTTTCAAAGGACCATATTTTTGACATTCTTGACATCCTTTGGCAAATTCAATATAATCTTTTAACATCGTTGGCCAATAAATACAATGCCTTCGAAGTAACCATCTCATTTTAAATCCAGATTGATGAGCACCACATAATCCTTCATGAATTTGTGCTATAGCCTCAATTCCTTCAAGATTACTTAAACATTCAAGTAGTAATCCATCACTTCCCTTTTTAAATAATCTTCCACTATACATGATATAATTGATAGATTTCAATCTCATACTTCGACTAGGTTTTTCATCTAATCCTGAAAGATAATCTATGATTAGTTTTCTCCAATCATCATGAATCTCAACATTTGAGATGTTAACAAAATTTTAATCTATCCACCAATATAGGCAATAATTTCCTGTAAGTAACTTGTTCCATCCCAACATCTACAATACTTGCTCTAAATCAATATGCCTTTTGAGCCACATCATTGGCTTCTTCATTAAAACTTCTAGGAATATGTAAGAGGTTTACATTATCAAATTTGGATAATAAACCCATTATAGTGTCGTAATATATCTTTAAAGCATTACTCATACATTTATACTCCCCATTTATATGGTTTATAACCAATTGGGAATCTCCAACAATATCTACAAATGTAACTTTAAAATCTAGAAGAGTTTCGAGACCCATAATCAAAGCTTCATACTCAACTTGATTATTAGTACATTGAGTTGAATCAAGTTTAAAACCATATTTGGTTTTAATCTTCTCAAGTGATTCAATAATGAACCCAATATCTGTAGCAAATTCAGTTTTTGATCCATCGAACCATAATTTCCATAGGCTAATAGTTATATATCCAATTTCATAAATCCCCCCTGTTTCGAGGCAGTTTGGGTCATTAGCCAAAAAATCTGCTACGGCCTGCCCTTTCACAGCCTTTTGTGGTACATAAAATAAACAGAATTCTGATAGAGTCAAAGTCCATTTACCAATTCGATTTCTCAAGATTGGTCGAGTCAACATGTACTTAAACAAATCAAACTTAGCAATAACATAGACTTCAGTAGGAAGAAGATAATATCTCAATTTCATTACTGTAAAATATCAAGATAAACATAGTTTTTCCATAAAGGAATATTTGCATTCGATAGGATTTAAGAACCTACTAAGATAATGAACAGCTTGTTCTTTTTTATCATCATTATCCTGGGCTAATAAGACCCCAATTGATGCTTCTGCTGCTGAGATATACAACTTCATAAGTCTGTCCTTTCTTGGAGGCATTAACACTGGTGGCTTCACCAAATAATCCTTCAAGGCTTGAAAAGCAGCTTGGTATTTATCTTTCCACTTTAATTCTTCATGATCCTTCTGTTAGGGATATATACTAAAAATCATGCTTTATGTAGTTGATTTATTATTCATTTAATAAAATCAGTTAATGCATTTTTAGGAGAATCTGTGTGGGCAATATTTGTATTATATTATGTATTTAATATTATGCATGTGTGTCTTTCACTCTACATAGTAGGTGGTTTGGTGTGTAGAGTTCAGCTTACACATGGAAGATCAGACCATCGGATCTTGTAGAATGTAAGATTTTGGTTTACAACCTTAGATGGATTAGACACACCATCGGTAGGACTGCAGCATGGTGTAGTAGTAGGTTTGTCTTCACTATGGGAAATGGTATAGTTTCAACTCACCATGCTGGTACACTTTGTGTATTAAACGGGACCGACTTGGGGTAATTATCTTTATACTGACTTATAAGATAATTAATACATCATAACTATTATGACTGCTTATGCTCTAAATCCTAAGTTAATTTATAGACACGTACATTTGATATTTACACTTTGATCCTTAAAAGGGTGAGATCCATAAATGGGTCAATATCTCATTGGATTGGGTGACAATATTAATTGTGTGGTGGATATTAATTAATGATGGAATACATGTCTCAATTTTGGGATTGATGATATCCCCTTGAGAAAGCTTATAAGTTTTGATTATGTCAAACCCTGCAGGTGGATTTTGTATCCGACATATCAGATAAGTTAAGTAGAGGATCTCAAGGAATTTTAAGAGATTAATTAAATATGATTGTCAGTAATTATATTTAATTAATAGATATCTGTAATCTTAACATGGGGAGATAATAAGCATTTAATAACATGGATCTCAAAATATATTTTTGAGATAAGGGTAGGAGTGCAATTATAATTCTTCAGTGGTATGAATTATAATTTATGAAAATAGTAATCTGATTCAGCTCGAATTAGGGTTTCCTAATTCCATAAGGAAACCTATTCCTTATTGACTTCTTATGGTCTCTATCGTAGCCTATATATATGCTGCTTTGGTTCTCTCCTCAGTTGCGTTTTTCCATCAAGAGCATTATAACTCGGAATAGAAAAGAGAGCGTAAAAAGAGAGAGCAGAAACATAAAGGATTTTGAAGGAGCCCACACTCAGTTCGATATCTGGCAGCAAAGGAATATGGTAGAACATCGTGAGCTGTTATCGAGCCCGTGTTCTCGATTCGTCTACTACAACAATCCGTTTGACCAGCTTAAGGTAACCCTAGTTCCACCCTTATAGGATTATTGTAGTTATCACGTAATTTTTGTAGTACCAACTTATACGCGCTGTCAACAGATTCTTGGAACGCAGTTTCCTAACACCTTCAATTTCAGCAAAGGAGAGAATATCAGAGTTCTTCCAGCAGTATTGGAAATGCACCTTTGAATGAAATTAATCTTTGAATGAAATTAATCTGTCCTAGGAATCTTTGCAATTCCTTTTTGGTCGAAGGGAGTTCACTTTGAATAATCGTTTGAGCTTTATTGTTATCCACCCTAATTCCTTTTTCATACACAAAATACCCCAGAATATTTTCAGTACTAACTCCAAAAGCACATTTCAATGAATTCAATTTAAGTTTGAAAAATCTCATTCTTTCGAATGCTAATCTCATGTGCATTAGATGATCATTAAATGATTTTGAATTTATAATTATGTCATCTATATAACATTCTAAAAATGTTCCAATCATATCATGAAAAATAGCATTCATAGCCCTCTCATAAGTAGCTCCTGCATTTTTTAGGCCAAAAGGCATTTGTACCCACTCGAAGGTACCTATATTCCCTAGACATCTAAATGCAGTTTTATGAATGTCTTCCTCAGCAATACATATTTGATTATATCCTGAGTGACCATCCATCATAGACATTATAGTATTTCCAGCAGATCTATCAATTAATAAATCAACTATTGGTATAGGATATTCATCCTTAGGTGTGGCTAAATTAAGGTTTCTAAAATCAATACAGACTCTTAATTTTCCATTTTTCTTCATAATTGGAACATCATTTGAAAGCCATTCAACATACCTGGCAGTTCTAATGAAACCTGCCTTGAGCAGCCTTTCAGTTTCTTCTTTAATCTTCAAGGTGACTTTTGATGTCATCCTTCGGGGTCGCTGTTTCACTAGTTTATATCCAGCCTTGATAGGCAATTTATGCTCCACTAAGCTTCTTTCGAGTCTTGGTAATTCATCATAAGCCCAAGAAAAATAATCTCAAAATTCCTTAAATAATCTGACCAGTTTATTTTGGTCATATTTTCCAAGTTTAGAACTTAAATAAATAGTTCTTTTTTGTTGTTCTGGTCCTAAATTAATCTCTAATAAAGGATCTTGTGATTCTTCTTATGTAGAACCTTCTGGCATCACAGATAATTCTTCCCTGCCAATGTTCTTTAAATCTTGAGGATCTTTTTTGAAGACATAATTTGACCAATTTATGGTCGAATCCTTTTCAATTCTTGATTCTAAACTTTCAATCTTTAAGTTTTGTAAGACCAGTCGAATGGTCTCTTCCACATCTTTTATTTCCATATATGTGTGAGCCATTAAGCTATCTTGTCATCATCCAATGGTTCCAAAGAACCAAATGCCATATCAGCCAAAATATCCCAATTCTCCTCTGGGATTCATCTTCTGACTCTTTAAGGTCAATTGGTTTAACATTTTCTTGATACAATTGGGCTTCGATGCAGTTAGAGCTAGTATGGAAAGGTTGAGTATCAGCCTTCACTGTTTCAATCTCATGATCTTCCTTCACAAGCAACAATTTCTGATGCATTGAAGAAGGAACACATCGATTAGCATGAATCGAATCTATTCCTAGTAAGGCGTGATAACTAGGATTAGCATTGACCACAAAGAAAGCAGTTTTGGATTTATTCAAACCTACTATAATTTCAATAGGTATTACTCCCTTGGTATTTTTCTTATAACCAGTAAAGCCTGATATCATAATGTGAGTTTCTATTAATTTTGAGTCTTATTTGTTAATTTTCCCCAAGGTACTTTGAGGAATAATATTGACAGTATCACCATTATCAACCAATATTTTGTTTAAAAGAACTCCATTTAAACAAGCTTTCATGTATAATGGTTTAAGGTGCTTATTCATTTCTAATGATGGCTCTTCGAATGAATATATGAGATTATAATCACTGAAAATGAATTTAGGAAGATTTACCTCAGACACATCTTCAGTAGATATTTCCATTTCCATTCTTCATCCATTCGTTGATCTTCTTTTACTTTGAAGACCTTTGGTAATATAAAAGTGGCAGTGTTAACTTCCATCTGCTCTAAAAATGTGCCAAATTGGATGCGCATATTCTCATTCTTGACAATTTTACCATCATGCTTAATCTAAGTATTTCCCAAAACTTGGGATTCCATTGCTATCATTTCTTCATCGCCTCCATCAATACTCGTGGCTTTTTCCAATTCTATAACTTTGGCTTTAATGATACTTTCCTCAGACATAGTTTCATTGTCTGCCTTAACATTTTGATCGAATCTAGGATTAGGCTTCGAAATACTACCAGAATCTTTCTCAATCCTACTTTCCAACTCTTGACCTTGAGTTTTCATGTTGGAAAATTCTTTCCACATTGTATATTTCCTCTGAAGTCTTCTTTGTTGAGTCCTATTTATCATAAGAACCACCTTTTGGTTCTTTTTTTAGGATGCTGAAATACACGCCATGTATCCATCTCAACCTGTGGATGTTTGATCATCCTATTTTTGTTTTGAGATCCTTGTTGATCCATCATGCTTTTGATCTTATCATCTTGCATGACAAACCAATTTGGTACCCCTGGTACCAATGTGGGCATATCCGATTGTGATGTTTCACCAACTTTTGGTGATGAATTCGAGGTTGCCATATTCATCTCAGCTTGTACCACATTGGCTGGTACTAATTTTGATGGTATGAATTGAGCTTGTCTTTCTCTTTTCACCATATGATATTTCTTCGGTACATGAGATATAACTGGTCTCACATATTGCATGTTCCTTGATGGACGAATAGAATTACTAGGATAGAAATTCCTCGAATAATTGGTTCTGAAATGAGCCATTGGTCTTGGAGAATACCTTGCTGTCAATGGTTCAGCGTACATCGAAGCTTGGTAAATTGGACTTTTGAATTGTCCTCTCCCAACATTAATAATTGGCTGAAGTGGAGGTTCATACGAAGCATTCATTCTCTTTTGTTTGAATAAAGGTTGTTTGTTCTTTCTGTCTGTTTTAGCATCAACCCTTTCATCATAGATTTCAGCATATCTTTTCCCACAGCCAATGCATAGGTTTTTTTGCATACTTTTGGTTGAAAGTGGGAGAGATTCAAGACTCTTTTTTGCCATCACTTCGAGCCTTTTCTTTTGGTCCTCTCCCTTTGCATTTTCCCTTTCTTTGACAAGAGTTGCGAGGGAAACATTATGAACATTGATGGACACTTCTTGTACTGCTCGGAATGGATCTTCGTCGACCCCCATTTGTTTTTCAGGGAACTTCAACTTCCCTTTCTTGATCAAGTCTTGGATCCTGTCTCGAAAAACAGTACAATTATTAGTTGAGTGAGTCCAAGAATTGTGCCATTTGCAATTTTTTTTTACCTTTTAATTCATCATTAGAAGGTAATTTTATTTCTTCAGACAACTTTATTATTTTTCCCTCTAGCAAATGATAAAAAATTTCATCAAGTTTATAAACATCGAATGAATATTTCTTGAATGATCCTTTAGATTTATTTGACTCAGCAGAGATATTTTTCTTTATAAGACTTTTGCATGTGAAAGGCTCTTTTCCTATTATTTCTGCAGCATCTATTTCATAATTAGGATCTTTATAATATGTTGTTAATGAAGAAGCATTCCTTTCATGTTCTTCTTCTAGCAGAGCTTCATATCTAGATACTCGAGCAGTTAATTCGACGAGATCTCTAAATTCTAATTCATCAAACTTCTTTCGAAGTCTAAATTCAAGGCCATTTTGAGTCAGTTTAACAAATTCAGGCTCTGGCAGAATAATTTTACACTTTGTTCTAGCCCTCTTGAACCTATTTATGAACTGAGTTTCCTTTTCATCAGGTTTTTGACAAAGCCTGGCTAAGTCATCCATAGAAACTTTTGGTTCTGTTTGGAAAAACTGAGTATGGAAAGATTCTTCCATTTGTGTCCAATTATGGATTGAATTAGGAGCCTAATTGATAAACCATGTGAATGCTGTATCTGCTAATGAACTGGAAAATAGATGAAGTCTAATATATTCATTATTTCATGTATTAGCACACTGACTGATGAATTTTGCTATATGTTCAACTGTAGATTGACTCCCATCTCCAGCAAATATAGTAAAAGTTAGGAATTTGAATCCTCTATAGTAAAAGCTAGGGAATTCGATCCTATCAATCCAGTCAGGATAAGGCTTCCTATATACTGGAGTTTGTGCCCCCTGAGCCATGGGTCCACAAACTTCATGGATTAAATTGATTATGTCATTTCTATCAACCATATTGGATGGTTGTTGATGACCTGATTGACCCATAGGAGGGTTCATTGCTGGTATTAGAGGTGATTGAGGAACAGTATCTGCCATCCTTGGATTTTCATTTCTTCAACCAACACCTATTCCAATAGGGTCTGGTTCAAATATAGGATTGTTATTTACTCTCCTATTTTGGTCTATTATGTTTTCTCTTGGCCTAGGTTCTTCGACATTCATTGGTCTATACATTTGATCTTGACCATGTCCTATATGATATCCTTGCATCCCTTCGAACATTGAAGTAGTATGATTAGGGACATGCATAAGAAGCTTTCTTGTAAATTAGGCCTAAAAGGAGGCCCATTTGCCTGAATCGAAGAATTTGGCTAAAATATGCCATGAGTATGATCTCTTCCATTCTGTTGAATCACATAAGGATTTCCACTTTGCACCATTACTGGTGTAAAGTGTGGTATGTTATTGTTAAGGGAAGTGATCAGAGTATTAACATTTTGAATCATGTTTCCCAAATGATCAAACACTGGTATCAATTGGTTCACCAAATCATGTTGAACTCCTAAACCAACATTTCCATTGTTTGGAATTGGATTCAAATTTTCAACTTCTACTTCTAGGTTTTCATCGTTCATATGATTCCCAATATTATATGGGTCTTGAGTTTGGCATTGCTTTGTGAATTTTGGTGTGGAGAACCACCAGTTTCAGCATTATTAACACCAATATTGGCGTTATCCACAGACTTATTGCTTCGAAGGTTTCTGTTTGTCATCTTTTGACACTAGAGTCCCACCGAGCGTGCCAAAAATGTTTGGTTGGTAAATTCTTCTAAGGATATAAGTGGAATTATATAAGTGCGAGCGTGCCAGGCAAGCAAATTGCCAATGTGTGTGATGCAATGAATTTCCAAACCGCGCCTCACCAAGGAGATTGTGGTGACGTTCGGTGCCTTAACAAGGACTTTAAACATGTAAAGATATGATTAATTAAAGAACTTCGAACTAAGTAATGTATAACTACCCCTAAGAAAGAACAGTAAAGGGAAATAGTAAAGCAACAGACTATTTTATTAAATAAAATAAACTACAATCCAACCTTGAAGATAACTTCGAAGATGTTCTAATTCGAACTCTAAAAATATTTATAAAACTGTATTGATTGATGTTGATAGAGAGATCCCCTTCTTGATCACAGACTCCCTCTATTTATAATTGTCGAGGCCTCACAGTAATCTCTCTGCGAAATGATCCTTCTCTCAACTGATAATTGCTCAATCATGTGGCATTGCCATGGGTTGACACCTATCTTCAGTTATTCTCCAATGACCAACACGTGTCCCATAGCAGTTATTCTTTTAAACAATAAAGTGGCAAACTACTAGTAACTACCCCGCATCACTTCCCACTCAGTTAACTGTCCTGCCATGTCAAATCCCTCGTGACACTTTCTCATTGGCTGGATAAATTTATCACAAACAGTATTCAATGGCTATATGTATACAAAAATATATGTATAAATGGTGTGTATGTATGTATGCATGTAAATATGTATATACAGTAGAGAGAGAGAGAGAGGGGGGTTTTTTTTTTTTATTTATGACTATGAGTATTTTCGGCATTAGCAAATTAAGAAGGGAAACATGTGTAATGCAAATCCAAACTTCAAGAGAAGTCGGTGTAATTTTGTAATATAGAGGGGATGATAGGAGGGAGGTCCGTGTAATTTCACCAAACTTTAAGGGAGGTTCATGTAATTAACCCTAATATCTATATACATATATAAAGGGAAAATGAGAGGTTCCCACTTTTTGGATTTTATCATCAATAATTATCCGTAAACCTATGTAGTTTTCCTTCCCCCAAAATGATCACAACGGTATTAAAATGCCCAATTGTAAAAGTAAAAAACTTCCTAACATTTTGGCTAAAAGTAACTGCTCAAAAAACTACTTGAGCAATTGGGGAAAAAAAACTACTCAAAAAAAAAAACTAATTACACACACAAAGTGTGTGTGACACCTTCTAATACAGTAATATATTAAGACAATGTATTTAAAATATACACAAGACGTAGTCAAAATGGGCGTGTAGAACAAAACTTCGAACATTTTCTCCATGAGTTTTGTCTCACATCGACAACTCATTGAGAGAGAGGAAGAAACAAATTGTATAAATATGGTCTCATGAGTTGAACTTGCGCTTCAAATCTGGTCTGGCATAATGAACCGAGATCCTAATCGAGCTTGTGCTCAAGTTTGATAAGCTAGAAAGTACCGACACTTTTAAAAAAGTAAGGTATCGCGTGTCGTATCGTGTTTGACACACGGATACGGATACGACACTTCGTGAACATTTTTTTTAGAGTGTCAACGTACAAATTTGTAAGATTTTGTTCATCGATATATCCGTATTGTATCGTATTCGTGTCGGCCTATCCATATCGGTGCTTCATAGTTGATAAGCAATCTTTAACTGAGCCGAACTTGATCAGAGTGGTTTTGGTTAGTTTTCTCTTCAAATTCTATGCGAAAACTTTTGTTTATCCTAAGATACTTCTGTACACCACATGAGTACATATAGAAGACACGTGGAGAAAGTGAGACCTAGGTTACTAGGTGGGTTGTTTAAGTTGAATTAAGGGATAGTTACACAGTTACACTGCAGTCTCTCTCCTTTTTTTTTTTTTTTTTTTTTTTTTTTTTTTTTTTTTTTTTTTTGGGTGAGTAAAACTTAAAAGAAAATTAATGTTAATTGTGTAAAAGTAAAAGTCGTCGAGCTTTACACAACATGGGAGTAATTATTTATAGAGCAAATTATACTTTAGTCCATTAAATTATTACCTGTTTTCAGTTGGGTTTATAATTATTAATTTTTTTTTTTTTTTGCAATTAGATCTTTGAACTTCAAAAATTCATTCAATCAGACTCAAATTCTAACATTGTTAGCTTAAACTATTAGAAATTGTCACGTGCGTTGCACGTCATGCTTATCTGTCACATGTTAGGTTAAGACAAATACGGGAGATTGCGAATAGCGCAAAAAATCGCATTCAATCAGATTTGAAATCGTGTTCAATCAAATTCGAAAACACATTCGACTAGATCTAAAATTGCATTTAATCATACCCTAAATCACATCATTTTTTAGCCATTCACAGTTTCCCGTATTTGTCTTAACCTAACATGTGACAAGTAAACATTATGCGCAACGTGCGTGATAATTTCTAATAATTTAAGCTACCATTGTCAAAATTTGGGTCTAATTAAATGAATTTTTGAAGTTCAAAGACCCAATTGCAAGAAAAAAAAAATTTATGGACCCAATTGAAAAACAGGTGTATAGTTTAATGGACTAAAGTGTAATTTGTCCTTATTTATAACGTTGAGGAGCAACTATTCACAACGTGGGGTGCAACTATTTATAATATTGTTACATTGGGAAGCAACTCTGCACAAAATCGGGAACAACTCATCACAACGTTGAGAGTATATTCACAATATTTTGGTGCAAGTTTACAACGTGTAACATAAAGGAGACCAAAACATAAATCAACTTTTGAAAGTTGATGTTTTTTAAATTTTGTTGATGACCTTTTAATTATTCTAATTATTGTTGATATTTTTTCAATTTTGAGAAAGAAGTAGATTTGTGATACCCGTATTTTAAGCTATTATTTGTCATATTCACATCACTTTGTGGGACTCATGTGTGATATTAATTACTACATTTATAGTATGTCTATCTGTTAGTATGTGACATATTAATACCTTTAAAGATTCATACAACTAACCTCAATTTATTATGACAGAAGGCTTAGTATGATTTGTTTGTTATTGGACAGATTGATGAGATGTAGTGAACCGACTGAGTACCATTATTTTGCCACCAAAGTGCACGTTAGATATGAACTAGTTTATCTTAATGCATAAACTAGTAAGAAACATACCATCATATTATATTATTATAATATAGAAGCCTCAAAGTGTCATGTGTCAAATTAATAGACAATTAAGGCAAATTTATATTGAGGATTCCTAAATTTATTCTATATCTTTCATTTCTTCTTAATTACACCGATAATTAAACTCGTTACATATTTTCTCTCCTTATCAATTATAACACCACTTAAATTCAATTTTTAAATCATCCTAAACATATATATATACATATATATATATATATATATATCTCGTGTATTGCACAGTTTGAAAAGCTTAATGTAATATGCTATAGTTTTGAGGTACATTTACAATATTAAAGAAATAAGAGATGGGTCATTAGACACATGTCATATTTGTCTTGAAAAACAAAGATTACTACTCGTACTAGCTAGATTGGATAACACAAAATAGTGAACTTAGGATCGGACTGCACTTCAGTGCAGTAATAACAGCCTAGTTGGTGCTGTTTTCCTCACAGTTAAACAGTAAAACTATTTTTGTAAAAGTAGTTTTTAAAAAATTGCCCAGTTTTACTTTTCACCTATGAAGGAAATAGCACAACTGGACAGTTTTAACTGCACTGAAGTGCAGTCCCTTAGGATCCCATATTTGTTCTAGGCTTACACGTGGTGTTGTATGTTTAAGTATACAAGGATGAGTCATCTTAGGATGGTGGACACTTAGCTGTGGCCATTATCTTTATTATTAGGATTAACTAATACAGTGAAGATGTACTTAAAGGGTGGAATGATAAGTATCAATGAGTGAAATGCTAAGACAGAGGAGGGAAGGGAGAGGGAGTCCGAGAGACAGACTAGGGATTGTTTGGATTAGAAAATCAATCATAGAATTTGGGAATTTCCTCAATATAAGATGTAGGTGACATTGGTAGCAGAGGGAATTGAAAAAATAGATTAAAGTCAAATTAGAGCGCCGTATAGAGTATTGTGAAGGTTCGGACTATTTTGGTTTCATTTAAAGGGACTGATTGTAATTTTGGAGAATTTTCAGTGTATTCATTTTATTGTTTTGAAATATTAGTTTTAATATAATTATTTCAATTATTTTTAAAAAGTTGATCTAGGGTGTGACAAGATCAACTTTTAAATTTGTCACATAAAGTTGACTGAAATCTAATTATTCTTAGAATTAATTGCATTTAACTAAAAATTATATTTAGCGACAATTATTTAAAAAAAAAAAAATTGTGTAAAAGACATTTTTGGTCCATTGTGTATTACAGTGATAGAAATGGCTTGATATCAAATTTTTTCTTCTTTGACATATCATATTACTGTCATTTTTTTTTTTAAAATAGACATTTTTGGTTCATTAGGCAAGCATATATAGACATTACAAAATTACTGCTAACTACTTGATTTATTTTTTAGAAGCGAATATATCCAAACTTTGAAGATATAGAGGTTTCACTAACATCGACTCTAACAGTCTAAGAGACACAATAAGAGGATAAAGAACAATAAGAGTATATAGACTTGATTATCGAAGACCATTGTTAACAATTAGCAGAATGTTACTTTCGTAATTAGTGACATATTGATATTGATATATTTATTATTATCAAACTAGTCCAACACTCCGTGCTATAATGTGTACTTAGAGAAGTGTTCTAAAAATCGGCTTAGGCGCCGCGCTAGGCGGTGCCCGGCCGCCGAGATTTTCTCTGAGTGTTTGAGAAAATCGGTCAGTGGATTAGTCGGCTCTAGGCGGTGCTAGGCGGGCTAGGGTGAGAATGCTAGAATGTCTTATTTGGGTCTAACTTTTTAGAAAAAAAAAACCCTAACATTAGTATATATATATATATATATATACGTAAGGTTTAAGTTAATTATGGAGAGATCTCTAATAGTTTTTTAAATATTAAAACCTTCTAATAATCTTTACTTATTTTCAAAAAATACCACATAACCTTTATATATATCTATTATTTGAACCACAAATCTATAATTATTTTTAATTAACACCACATAACTCGTATATATATCTATTATATAATTAATTTTATTTATAAAACAAATATGCCTAGGCGTCCGCCTTGGCCCATAGGCTCTAGGCCCTCCTTCGCCGTCCGACTAGCGCCTAGCGATTTTTAGAACACTGACTTAGAGCAACATGAAAAATATTACATCATACAACTCTGAATTGAATAATTAACACTGCTGCATAGGTAATAAAACACAGTTAAGATTTAGAATGGGAATTTTTTTTTTTTGATTTAGATAGTCAGCAAACTCATGCATACATGTATTTACACAGATAAATTATACCTATTTTGGCTGCCCATTCCGCATAAGCTTTAGCAGGAGCACTAAGTTCAGACTCCATTGGTCCATGCTCATTGTCAATCTGTCATACAGTTTTATACAAAGATATTTTGTCAATTTATTTCAATTTTTTTTTTTTTTGTCAAATTACTAAAGAATATGATAAAAATCTTTAACTTAGTTCAATGAATTAATATAAAGCGATTCAATGAATTTACACTAGGAACATTGAATGGAAGTTTTGACTACCTGAGATAAAATTATTGGACTACCCTGCTTTCATCATATTCAAATATTGGTAGTAAATTTTTGCTTTGCAGCCTTTATCATAACAATTCGAACATCAGAATCAAAACAAAAAACAGTGGAGCAGAAACACAAATATATTTAAATACAAACATATATGTAGACAATTCATATGTGCAATAGCAACATCTGCCTAACCTTGAAAGGGAATATAAACACATACTTGAGCCAGACAGGGAATATGACTGGCAATATATTATTATACTCACAATAGTATTTTAACTGCTCCCCAAATTAAAATTAATCCCGGAGAGTCAAAAAGATTGATGGTATAATTTTGAAAGGAGAATGATAGGGATACACATTAAACGACATACTGTGCTTTAAATACATGTATCCTGTGCTGTTTAACCTTTTCACAATTTTTTGTGCATCACTTACATAACACAAGGTACATGCATTTAAAACTAGTGTGTCGTTTAGTATGTCGTTTGGTAGGGCCGGTCCTAAGTATTTGGAGGCCCGGGATAAACTACTAAAAGGGAGGCCCTTATACAGGGGTTCAGGGGCAGCGCCCCTGAGGCGATTTTTTTTTTTTTTTTGTCTACTTATACATAATTGGAAAACTTTTTAGGATTTACGTATAAATAATTGACAATTTTTTGGGTGGTTTACTTATAATATGAGTCTATTTGTGAAACATAAACATTGTATATCTTTCAAAATTCTAGAGGGGCATATTTATAAAACTCAAAAAATTCTTACACTAAAAGTGTAATTTTCAAAATTCTAAGGGTAATTGCTTTTGAGTTTTATATACATTTATCTCAATATATATGTAATTGATGGCACTTAATTGGGCATTGGGGGAGGCCTAAATATAAAATACTAAAAATTCTCAAGGTAAAAATGTAATTATGAAAATTTCATGGAGGCTCTCAAAATTTTATGAACTTTGGTGGCCCAAGGCGGTTGTCCCTTTACCCCTTTTGGGCCGGCCATGCATTTGGTGAATATCCCTATTATTTTTTATTTTGAAAATAACTCTGTTTTGTCCTTCATCACTTGTAATCAAAGTGCTCACATCTCTGTACCATTTGGTACTTGATGTAGGGTAATTAGGAATAAGGCTTAGTTTGGTCCACACGCGACTTTTTAAAAGGAGCTTATGAAATTTATTACTAAGCTCTTTGATAATTTTATACAAGTGACACACTACTCTTTAAAAACACATCATGAAACCAAAAAGCAACCTTGAGCTTTTAAAAGCTCTATTCTAGAACTTTTAAAAGCTCTCCCTAAAAAAACTATAAGTTCAATTTTTGCAAAACTCATAAACTAGTTATCAAATAAATTAACATGAAATTGTGTTTTTTAAAAAAAGAGAAGCACCACTTGGGGGCCAAACTAAGCCTAAGTCCCTAACCTGCCTTGATGATTTCCACACACACAGAACTACCGCACCCAACACCCCCCCCCCCCCCCCCCCCCCCCCCCCCCCCACACACACACACACACGCACACACACACACAAGGGTGGTTTTCATATTATTAATTTCCAAGACATATGTTACGCATAAATAAAACACTTCACTGTGGGTTTTCTTTTTTGATTTTGGTTAAAAATGCATAATCAAGATACTATTACGAAAAAATATATATATATATATATATATACACACATATATGCATATTGATCTTGCATTTCTTTGTTTACAAAAAAAAAAAAAAAAAGTTACCATCAACCTAGAAGACGCCAGTTGATTATGTGTTTTAATTGTTTTAAAATTAATTCTTAAATACATGCATAGAAACGTATATTGGTAATGTGTTTTTATTGTTTACATAAACACGCATCTTCGGCGTATGTTTTTAACCAAAACCTTGGGTTGGGTTTTTGTGCGTGTGTGGGTGTGTGCGTTGTATCTAGCTGTGATCCAATAAAACTAAAAAAAAAAAAGAGCATTTTTGCTCACCCGTTTTTGGCCACTCATTGCTCACACAGAGCTCCACTTTGCTCACCCATTTTTTGTCACACATTGCTCACTCAGGGCTCTACTAAATGGCATGTGTCTTATTCAATAATTGTATTAATAATACAAGGACAAAATAGGATGTTAGAGAAAAACTCCATCCTTGATCCTCACATGTTCTAGAATGCTGGTTAATAACCATTTCAATAATAAAACACTTTTAACCACTTTCCCTTGTAACCGGATGGCAAGACCTCTAGGTATTATACCCAGAGGTCTGAAGTTTGAATCTCAAGAGAGTGGCCAAAGGTGATTCGCCTGGACGCTCTGACTTCATGGGATTAGTTGAGGTGCGTGCAAGCTAGCAAAAACACCCACGTTTATTAAAAAAAAAAAAAAAAAAATTCACTAATGTCAACACAACAAACTTGAAAAAGTCTGTAACTTACATTGGTGGTTGAAAAAAAAAAACAGAAGAAAATACTCAAAAGCGTGCTCAGCTACAAATCCCTAACCAAAGTGGTAAAAGAAAAGAAAAAGAACATAAGAAAAATGAGTCCCTTGTAATTGAAAAGTGCAAAAGATGACTTAAACTTATACATAAATAACTTTAGCGAAGGCTTAAATCCCAACAAATGAAGATGACAGTTAATACCACATCATCTAATCACCATACTAATATTTATTTAACATAGGAGAAGTGAGTTGGCTGAATAGGACACTTTGGACCCTTGACATGTGTTGATAGACTCAAATTGTTCCCACTTTTAATCACATTCTTAAATTTAAATAGAGTATTTTTGCTTACCCATTGTTCTCGACTCCACTGAGTGACATGTGTCTAATTTTATTCTCATTTTGCCTCTATATTATCAACATAATTACTGAAATGGAACACATGTCAAATTTAAATTTATAAAATTTGAAACCACTTGCACTTTTTATACATTTTGCATCTCCCTTCTTTCTATAAAATATCATTCCTACTCTCTCAACACTCTCTTGCTCTCAAAATTAAATATATATCTAAATATTAATATATATGTAAAATATATTTATAAAAATACCGTTACTTTAGGTTAAACAAACGGTTTTTTGGATCGTGTTTGGAACGAGCAATTTTTAGCTCAGAAATAATTCTAAAGCCCAATAATTGGTTGAGCGAAGGTTTGAACTTAGAAAGAAAGTAGAAGTTTTGGGCCCAAAAACCTGCTCCATTTAAATGCATTCTTTGTGGGCCGAAGGTTTGAATGTGTTAAAAAAGCTGATAGGGTCTTGAGAAAATCTATGCCTCTGCAAGGCCTTGAAGTCCTTAGCAGTTATCACTAGAAAGGATATTTGGACTGCTTATACGAGATTTAAGAGCGGTAATATATTTTTCAGAAAATTATTGAAAAATCCCTAGAAGTAACTCTCAAGAGTTTAAAGTCCAAAAGATATGTTACTTTGTTGCAAAGTCCAAACAATGAATGAGCTGTTGTTAGCCCTGTGATTGCCTTCTCCTTCAATGAGGCTTCAACTTGTAGCCTTGCTTTGGGCTTTGAGTTCCCAAATACGGCCTTCTTTGATGGCATCCTCACTGGCAATGGCTTCAAAAAGGCTGTAGAACTTGGCTGGTTTAGGCTTTTCTGGGATAAAGAAGTTAATGGCATAGCCATTGATACAGAAGCCATCTTATTGGAAGCAACACCAAAACCACGCGAACTACCACCACTATCGCGAGTCACCTCAATCCACCACCAGCACCACCTTGATTCATCACCACATCGATCCATCGCCACATCCATCACGAATTTCCGACGAGTTTCCAAGAGCCACCAGCATCTTGAGTGTCTAGCGAGTTCTCCTAGGGTTTGGTAGACAGAACAAAGTTAAGAGAAATTTCTCTTATTATCGATGAAATTTAAGAAAAATTTCTCTTAACTTTCATCAATATTAAGAGAAATTTATCTTAATATTTCATTGCACAGGCTATGTATTGGGGGAAGTCGCTAGATTTCTGGCGAGGAGTGGTGGTCGTCGAACCATAGGTGAGGCACGAGTGGTGGTCATCGGAGGTGTCATGGGCGATGGTCGTCGGAGGTAGCATGTGTGGTGGTCGCCGAGGTTTCATGGGTGGCGGTTGTTGGACGTGGTTGTGGTGGTGGTTGCTGCAGTTCGCATGAGTGGAGGTCACCAGAGATCAGGTCGCCGGAGGTATTGGTGGTCGCCTGAGATGGTGGTGGTCACCGAAGGTGGAGGTGGAGGTGGTAGTGGTGGCAGTCTCCAAAGTGGTGAGGCAGTGGTGGCGAGGACACAAATTTGTCTTGTCCTTCCTAGTAAGTCACTTTGAAAATTGGATTTAAGAGTAATTATGAATGCTCTACTGTCCTTAATAGTTAATCCCTTGTATGTTTTTAAAAAAATTAAAGTATGGCTCGTGGTAAAGTTGTGGTTTTCGTTTTTTTAGTTTTTGTTTTCACTTTGATATTGATGCATGCATGTCTCTAATTCAATACAAAAAAGAAAATAAAAAACCTCAATATTGTCATGCGAGCTCAGTTTTGGTCTCATGCGCAATAGCCAACATATGATTTTGTGCAAACTGCTTGATTAGATTTAATATTCTAAACAATATTAAAATAAATTAAAAAAATATTTAATATTCTAAACAAGGAATGACAAAATAGTAATTGGAAGAAATTCTCCAAAAATAAAACTGCCCAGAATCTAGACTATTAGACATATGCATATTTTGGGTAAATATGCATAATGTGGTGGAAAAATGGTACTCTAACTATTATACAAAATGATTATGAATATTCAAAAGTGTCATGAAAATTATGTAAATTTACATAATGATGTAAAAGCTCCATGCAATCCAATGACTATCAACTTTCCAACAAAAAATTTAACGGCTACCAAGGCTCAGGGGCGGCACTGAGTATTTGGAGGACCGGGTCGAATTACTAAAGGGAGGCTCTATATGGAGAATTTTTTTTTTTTTTTTGGGAGGTGGGGGTTCTATTTAAGAATAGTATTACCTTTTGGGATAATATTTATACATTTTGGGGTCTATTTATGAACAAGGTATTATGTCAAATTGAGTTTGTGGTATATTTATCAACAATATATGGTGTCAAATTGAGTTTGAAACACTTAATTGGAGTGAACTAGACTACATTTGGGTTAAACTATCACATATACTAAAAAAATTCAAATTTTGGGGATCCTCAAAATTTAATGGGCTTTGGTGGCTAGGGCGGTTACCCCTCTTGCACCCCCAAATGAAAAATTATATAATATTGATGGATAACAAAAATGGAAAATATGGTAGGAGTGGTTATGCAAATCCATACAACAAAAATATTTTTTGAATGATTTCTACGCATCTTGCATAACATGGTTGGAGATACTCGGTGGTTCCAAATCTAAAATGTCTAAATACAATGAGAGTGATACTACATACAGTTGTTTGGGGTATCACGACCACTACAACAGCATGGTACAACTATCAAAACAGTTGAAAACCAAAGCACACAGAACTCGAATCTGCCTCGGTTAGTGGTACAATCTGGCCTAGATAAGATTAGCCCAGTTTAAAGTTATGGTACAAGGAAGCCCAGTACAAGAGGCAACGACAATGTTAGACCTAAAAGCCCAATATTCTCTCTAAATGCCTTTTCTAGACTCTACTACACTATGGCATGTTTGGCAACAGTTTCTGCTTCTACATTTTAATTGTAGAAAATTAGTAGTTTTCTACAATTAAAATACACAACTGGTTTACAAAATAGTTTAATTTTAACTTTCAGAGCTCGATAATCACTTATAAGCTCCAAAAACTATTGTCAAACAAGGCTTATCTGGGATCAATTTTGTACACTGTGTTTGGTAGGAGGGATGGAAAAATGGGTGGAAGGAAAGAGAGGAAGGAAGGAAAAGGTATCCCTAGGGAAAGGTCTTATCTCAGACCCCGTTTAGTTCACGAATTATTTTAGTTGAATTTTGATTACCATGAATCATTATATCGGTAATTTCTTTACCAGGAATTTGAATCTCTGCAAAGTATTTGGTTCACTA
Source organism: Hydrangea macrophylla (assembly GCA_033977485.1). NCBI lineage: Eukaryota > Viridiplantae > Streptophyta > Magnoliopsida > Cornales > Hydrangeaceae > Hydrangea > Hydrangea macrophylla. The sequence goes on along the minus strand of CM066989.1, from coordinate 99,139,501 downwards.
GTGACTCTAGTTGGATATAGAATCCAGTATTTGGTTGGAGCAAGAAAAAAAAAAAAAAGAATATTGCTAAATACCTAAGCTAACCTTAGTGGCTAAAACAAATGATGAGCTAAAAATTCAAGTCGTCATATCTCTAAAATTGTACGGTGATTAAGAAAATAATGGCTTGAAACTTAAAATAAAAATTAAAAAAAAAAAAGATAAATATGGTAAATTAGAAATGAACATAAGTCAACAAATTTATATGCATATAAATATTTTTGAACAATCTTTCTAATAATTTATGGATATAAATATAATTTGAAATTTAATCTGCAATGGGTTAAAAATACTTCATAACTTGACATGCATGTACCATTTACATGTATGAGGGCAAGTTTATGTATCACAAAAATACTAAATTAAAACTAGTGTATTTTAGAATATCACCTCCAAGCTAGGATTTAGAATCCACTTTATTTTCACTTTTGGGTGGACTCTAAATCCAATGAGACTCTTAATCTGGTAAAAATCCATGAGCCAAACAAGGAAAATTTTTTGGATTACGGGTAATCTTTGGGTGGAGTCAAATTCTACCCTCATTGAGTTTGGTTCAATAAGAAGGAAGTGGGAAGGAAAAGAATAAAATATTGGACATTTTACTATTGTACCCTCAAATTAATATAGTATTATGGGTAAAAATCACTTTGCCCCATCTACACGCTTTTGCAATTCACACCCCGAACTTTAAAAAAGTTGCAATATCATCTCTTAACTATCTTTATGGTGGCAATGTCCCCCTTGAATATCAAAAAGTTGAAATGTCCCCCTTGAACTATCGTATATGTTGCAATGTTTCCCCTGAACTATCTTTCGTGTTGCAATGTCAACCCTGCCATCACATTCCGTCAAGAAATATGATAGAATTTGCTCGTGTGGGACACACATACTAAATTTCAAAGACATTTATGACATTTCATCATTCTCTTCTAATAAACTATCATAAAAATCATAAAAACTCCAACTTTTTTTTTGCTACACAATAAATTAATAGATTAAAGAAAAGAGCAGCCTAGTGAAATTAACTGAATTTTTATGATTTTAATGTTATTTATGATTGTTAATTTAGAAGCGGAATGTGAAATGTCATAAATGCTCTTGAAATTTGGCACATGCGTCTCACATGAACAAATTCCATTACATTTTCTTGACGGAATGTGATGGCAAGGTTGACATTACAACACGAAAGATAGTTCAGGAGGGGATATTGCAACATAGACGATAGTTCAAGGGGAACATTTCAACTTTTTAAAGTTTAGGGGAACATTGTAACCCTAAAGATAGTTTAGGGGGGACAGTACAACTTTTTAAAGTTTGGGGTATGAATTACAAATATACGTATAGTTTGCGAGGACAGAATACTTTTTACCCTAGTATTATTTACATGGATGGCAAAAAATGTCAAATGATGTATGAAGTTTTTTCTCTCTTCTAATCCGCCCATTTGTGAACAAAATGAAATTTGTGGGCCCGAAAAAAGTAAGCATCCCTCGTCTCTTCATGCCACCCCTCATCTTCATTCCCCTCTTCCTTCGTGCCAAACACCACATTAAGATAAGATTGCTTTGGTTTGACATTCCTCGGTAATTTAGAGAAGTCTGACGTTTCTAAAGACTCATTTCTTAATGGCTAAGTTCACTTGAAGAAGAAGAAGAAGAGAATTCTTTCTGAGCTGTGTATATAAAAAAAAAAAAAAAAATTACATGCTTTCTTGCATGTTTGTATTTTAACCTTCAAGGTTCAATTTTTTTCCCTCATGTATGTGTATTTAGCCTTTTATTATTGGGTGGGGTAAAATACACCAATATTTTTGTTATGTTTACCTAATATAAAGTGAAATGGGTGTACATAGCAAAAATATGAGTACATTTAACTCCACCCTTATTATTATTTAATGATAAATGTTAAAATTTGTGACAACGGTAGAAATTTCAAATAGAGGGCAGAAAAATGATATAAATATTATAAGGGCTTGTTGTGAGTGTGAGACTCTGTTCGTTGCAGTCGACCGGGCTGTGCGCCAGTCGACTGGATGAGCAGGGAATTGCGTCCCACATCGCCTGGGGAAGGGGAGGGTGATGTGCTTATATGTAGAGCTTGTGCACCTTCCTAGCATGAGGCCTTTTGGGCTGGTCTATTGGGCCAGTGCCAGAGCAAAGCCGTGAGTGGGCCTGGGCCGTATGTGCGAGCCTGGGTACTGCAAAGCGGACAATATCGTGCTGGTGGGGGTGGGCTGTGACAATTGGTATCAGAGCCTGACCCCAGCCGGAAGTGTGCCATGTCCATGCGTGGGGAAAGCCCACGGGGACGTGGGCCTCTCTTAAGGGGGGGTGGATGTGAGACTCTGTTCGTTGCAGTCGACCGGGCTGTGCGCCAGTCGACTGGATGAGCAGGGAATTGCGTCCCACATCGCCTGGGGAAGGGGAGGGTGATGTGCTTATATGTAGAGCTTGTGCACCTTCCTAGCATGAGGCCTTTTGGGCTGGTCTATTGGGCCAGTGCCAGAGCAAAGCCGTGAGTGGGCCTGGGCCGTATGTGCGAGCCTGGGTACTGCAAAGCGGACAATATCGTGCTGGTGGGGGTGGGCTGTGACAGTGAGCACCACATATGACGTCCGCTATGCTAAGAGTTCTATATTACACTCAAAAAAAATTTGTTAGTTTTTATATTCCCATTATGAAATCATTTTAAAAATTTTCCTAATAATTCTTGGGGAGAAATTAAAAGATTTTGATAAGAAAAGAGAAATTAGTTTAGAATCTCTTTTAACCCTTTATGGAAACCCTTACGCTTTGTTTGGGAGTTTAGGGAAGAAAAGAAAAGGAGAGAAAATTATAAGTGAGGAGAGAAAAGAAAAGAAGAGAAAGGATGATAGTTTCTTTCATTTTTATTTGGGAGTTGAGAAGAAAAGAAGAGAAAAGAAATAAAGTTACCATTTTACCCATTAATGACTTGAACTAATGAAGCCTCTAACATCTCTTCTTTTCATTTTTTATTCACACCAAATAACATCCAGATTTATTTGGTACATAAATTTTTTTGGTTGTTAGGAGAGAGAATATACATATATAGTGTATTAAGAGCTTAGGACTTAGATGTAATTAAAATTAGTTAAGAATTAAATAAAGGGTATTGTGGGTATTAAGAAAAATTCATTAAACCCCACTTTCTTTTCTCTCATTTTCTTCCCAATTTGGAGAGAAAGAAATTGAGAGAAAGTGGGGATTAGTTTTCTATCCCTTTCTCTCATTTTCTCTCCTCACTTAAACTCCCAAACGAAAGAAAGCGAAAGAAAGTGAGGTACTTTCTCTCCTTTCTCTTCCTTTCTCTCGTTTTTTAAATGCCCAAACATAGTGTTATAGTCAGTTTCGTTAATCATACGTTTTATTTCTTGGGAAAATTGGTAAAAATGGTATTAAGATAAGTTGAATTGAAATAAAAGATACATAATAAAACAACTTGATTTTTACTCCTAATTTTTTTTGGGACCAAAATATCATCATCTTCATCATCTAACGTTATTATCAAACCCTAGCCATCATTGTCACTACACATGCCTAGCCTTTGGCCACCACCACTTCCACCTCTGGTGACCACCACTACCAATATCTCCAGCGACCTCAGACGATCGCCACTAGCACCTCCGGCGACCATCCACCATTGCCACCACTCATGCCTAACCTCCAGCCACCACCACTTCCACCTCCGGCGACCTCCGATGACCGCCACTAGCACCTCCCTGCGACTATCACCTATCATCCCACCTTCATTTAATAGTTTGGGGAAAATAATGTTTGCAAACATCCCCAAATTGAATCAGAAAGATACGACTCTAGTAGTAAAACTGAGACTAGAGAGTAATAGGAGCTGAAGATTAAACAGAGATATTGGTGGGGTCAATTATTAGCCAATTATACATATGCATGGGTATAGTTGTGGGGGGCAAAAAAGAGTTTCAATCATGTGAACTGCAGTTTGGTTTAGTGATTTGAATTTTTAAATTTTAAATATTTTCAAAATGATTCACTCTTGTTGTATCTTAGCAAGCATTTGACAATGGGATTACGAACAAAACTTCTAAAAACCCACATTCATTACAAAAATATACACACAAATATATGTATGTGTGTGTGTAGAGAGAGAGAGAGAGAGATTGCTGATTGCACCCATCTCCCATCTAGTCCACAAATGCCAAATATATATATATATATATATATTGTAAACAACTAAAAGAAAAACCCAGAAGGGTAAAAACTAAAAAGTGGAAAGAGAGAGAGAGAGAGAGGGCTTCCATTAATGCTGAGATTGAAGAAGCAGGGCCAAAAACGGCGACCTCCGACGATCATCTACCATTGCCACCACCTATGCCTAACCTCCGGCAACTACCACTTCCACCTCCGACGACCTCATACGACCTCTGACGACCGCCACTAGCAGCTCCGACGACCATCACCTATCAGTTGGGCGTGGAGATTTGTGTTGGTGGTGGTGGTGGCCGATGGTGGTGGTGGTAATGGAGGGGGAGGAGAGAGAGAGAGATGGTGGTGGTGGCTATGGAGGGGAAGGAGAGAAAAAGTTAGAGAGAGAAGAGAGTTAGTGGTAGTGGCGACGGCAATGGTGACGGCTCCGGCTCCAGCGACGACGGCTCCAGTGGTGGTGGTGGTGGTGGCTATGGAGGAAGGAAGAGAGAAAAAGTTAGAGAGAGAAGAGAGATGGTGGTGGTAGTCTCTTATGGTTCTATGGGCAATTTCGCCATTTAGAGTGAAATATAAAATTTTATAGGATTAAGAGGGAAAGTTAAAATTTTAGAAGACTTTGAGAGGGAAAGTTTTTTAGAGTGTGTCCTTGTGTGGGTTTTTGATTATGGCTTATACTTTAGTCCAACCTTAGGGACCTTACACCAAGACTCCCTTATTTCTTAGCTTTTAGGAAAAATTACAATTCTCACTCATGAATTTTGGGATGAGTTTCACTTTAATCCCTATGTTTTAATATGGACAAATCAGCCCCTGTAATCTTATAAGTAATTCAATTTGGTTCCTCAAATTTGCTGTTAACTTAAACAAAAATACATTACGTATGTGCATTTAATTAATGTGATTCTTAATGAAGAGTCAGGCTCCAGTGCACACTGGGTTTTTAAGCCTTTAAAAATCGTGGACTACCTCGCTAACCCGTGCCCCATCCTGTCACCCCGCTGACTCATAATTTTTTAAGGCTTAAAGTGCGTTCACCCAGTGCACACTGGAGTCTGAATCTCTTAATGAATATATATAAAGGCTACAAAATGCATTTTAGTATCTATAATTAAAGTCAAGTTTCATTTTAGGCCCTGAAATTTTAAGCGCAATATTTAAGGCCTTAAATTTGTAAACTCGTGTCATTTATGGACAATCTTTAAAGAAGTTCCCAACAATGAGGGCATGGGCCACAGGAAGGACACATGCCTATTTTTTTTATTTAAGTAAACACATTTTAGTACCTTGTAGTTACACTAAAGTTTCACTTTGGGCCAGTAGTAAAACAAAGTTTTCATGTTTTTTGGATGTCATTAACAATTGTCCTTAAATGTCGTTCATAAATTGAGGATTTAAGTGTTGCAACTAATATTTACCTAAAATAAAACTTTGTTATAGTTATAGAGTACTAAAATGTGTTTTACCGTGATTATAGTTTTTTCATTTTTGATTTGAGTTTTACTTTACTACATCTTTCATTCAAATAATTATAAATGTTGACATACGGGACATATATATGGTTAAGATTGAGTGATTGTCATGTCGGTGTGATGACATGGTATGACGAGCTCACTAAATAATTTCTCAAATCCTAAATAGATGGGACCCATGTTTACTAGAATTAAATTATAGGGATAATTTATAATTCACGAAATTATAGTGCAAAGTCTAAAAAATTTCTAGGCTAATTTCACAACATGATGCGGTTCATCCGTTTTAAACTTCTTAATTGACAAAGAGAGTAAGGAATGTGGACAAAAAAGTGGTAACAAGTTGCATGGCCCTACATGTCCCCCACTAGTAAAATTCTGGAACTTGTTTGGCAACTTGCTCTTTAGTTCTTAGAATCCTCTGAAACCAACTTATACTACAATTCATTACACCCTATTAGTGGCAGACCCAGGATTTCGTATTAGGGGGGGAAGTTTTATGCGGGGGTTTGGATTCAGTGTACCGAAATTTTTTTTTTGGATCATTTATACATTTTTTTATTTTTAAGTGGGACAGAGAGTTAAACGAGTAGTTGTGGCAAATTAGATTGAGGCATTGTTTCTCCATAGCTGAATAAAGGGATATTTCTCCTCCCCTTCACTATCAATAAGGATTTTTAATGTCACACTAGTGGATATTGTTATTTATCTTGTAATGCTATTCTTCTCAAATTTTTTTATCCCCAAATGTAATTCCTAACACATTACCATTTCAACATAATGAAAGTCAAGTAAACACTATATGTTAAGATCCTCCACATAGAAAGTCACAACTTTGAAGGGGTCACTATATAAAATATTTTTAAATCTTTAAAATTATATATAGACTCCAAAAATTTTCAAATTTTTTGCGCCCCTCCCCCGGGTCCCTCAATGGGTCCGCCCCTGCACCCTATCAACATAGTATTACATCATCAAACTCTTGTCAATGGATTAGGAAACATGGTTTTAAAATTGGAGGATTAGCTACAACTGTTTCATCAGTTTCCTATTATATTCTCACCATTTAATCAAGAATGTTAACACATTTGCTAAAACTGGACTTTAAGTATTGAATATTTAGTGGCGTAAAGTTTATGATACTAAATTTTCCATATTAAAGATAATGTTTTAATTAAAGTAATTAGTAGATTTTTTATTTAAAGTTTTCAGTAAGTCTTTTTTGGTTCTTTTCAGTTAAATGATAAGCCTTTATACATTATCACACATAGTTAAAAATAAATATCAGGCTGAAAATTTGTATTTTTAGCAATTAATTAGGTTATCAAACACTTGTACGTCTAGAGCTTTATAAAAATCTCTTTTTTTTTTTTTCCTTTTTTTCTGTTTTTTTTTTTTTTTTGGTAGTAGTAGTAGTAGATCTCAAAAGAAACCAATACATACATTTAAAAAAAAAAAATATATTGCGTGAAAAAAATTATCAACACATGCACAAACTTCTTATTTATATTGCAAACCTTCCCAATCATCGACGAAATTATCTGTGGTGTAGCTCGAGACTCAGTCGGTTGAGGGATGATGCTACCAAAATGATCCACAGCAATGATCGCCCCAAAACTCACCGTGATTGCAAAACGACCCCACCAAAATGCCTGGTTTTACAAAAAAAAACATGAGATCTTATGAAGACAACACCGGTTTTACATGAGTAAATCACCAGATCTGAACAACAACAAAAAAACTGTGAAAATGAGTAGTCATATCTAACCGTAGAACAAGGAGAATGAGAAATCTAAAGTGGAAACTGGAACAAAAAAAATTAAAAAAAACAACCAAAAAAACCACAAAGAGATGGACAACTAGCAAAGCGAGAGAGCCTTTAGAAGAGGCATTGGCAGATTGAGTTTCTAGAGGGAGGTGAGAGCTATAAGAAACCTAATTGGGTGTATGCAAAGTAACTATTCTTTGCCTGAATAAATAGTAAACTTGTAGAATTGTCTTATGGAATTATTAACTTTATTTTTATTTTTATTTTTTTTTGATACCTACGGAATTATTTACTATTGAAATAGAAATTAATGCAAGGATTTGAGTACATGTTTAGATATAATTGACACGCGATCAATATTCATCTTGTGAGGAATACTTTCAAGCTATGAAGCACGGACACGGGTACACCGACACGGACACGATACGACACTGGTACGTCGACACGTTTGTTTGCACCCAAAAATCGTCAATGATTTTTGAGCCCGAGTGGAGTTGAAGTTGGGTGAAGGAGACGCTGGGGCAAGTAGTGATGACTCATCGGACTCAAGAGGTAAGCCCGATGGGGGGAACAACTGTTGGGAGATGAGGAGAGTCCGATGGGAGCATGTGGCAAGTGTAAGCATCATCGGGCTATGAGAACATAACTTATCATGTTGAGAGCCCGATGGAAAAGTAAAGCAACGTTATAACTAATCGGACATCATAAAAAGGAAGAGTGTGTCCGATTGATTATAAGAAGTTGAAGAAATATGATCGGACATGGAAGAAGTCATGAGCCCGATTCATCCAACAGGGAGAGGTCGATTGACGAAGGACAGGGCGTTGTTATTCACAGTTGGCATGATGATGTCATCTCTGAGAGTTTTTTGGAAACAAGAGTCCGTCTGGGAAAGGAGTTGTTAGTTGCCAGCTGGGTTGGAGCGTCTAATCCCTAAATTAAAGGGATTAATTCAATTAAGTTCAGAATAAGGTAGGAGGTGGTGATATAGAAGGATTTCTTCAAATCAGCCAATCAATCAATAGCTTGGGGCGTAAGAGAAGGAATCATAGTCCAAATAGGAATCAGTTCAGGCCGCTATAAATATAGAGGCAGGCCCTTCAAGCAAAGGACTCCGCGTCTCTTCGACAAAAGCATACACAGCATTCAGTATTCAGCACATTCAAGGCATTCAGAGCACTTTCTCTAAGTCTTTGTTTCCTAGTTTTAATAGCAATTAGGTCTGTGTCTTTTTGTTATTTTTATTCTCTGTTCTTTTGAATGATCAGTCCATTCTGGTGTTCTTGAGATCTGTTTTAGTTTTCCAAGCATTTAATAAAAATCTATTTTTATTAAACCGTTTGTGATTTGTTTAACTTGTTTAAACTTGATACTTTTTAGCTTGTGCGCTTCAGTACTGCTAAAGGACTTTTAGTGAGGGTACTTTCCTACTCACTACACACAATCACCAGTTTAGAAGTCAGATTCACCAAAAGCCTTGTGTATCACTGACACAAGCAGATAGGAAATTAGTTTGCACGCTCACACACACACACACCGAATCACAGATTGGTTCTGGCACGCCCGCGCAAATTACAACAAACATTTTTGGCACGCCCAGTGGGACCCACAGTGTCAAATCATGCCTCCGAAGAAAGATAAGACGACAAAGGACGATCAGCATATGGATCCGCCCACGGAGGAGAGCACCGGCCATTCTCCACAGGACGGTAGTATCACGTTAGAAGCCATCTCGGAAGCCATGAGGGCTAACGTAGAGCCCATGTGGCATGAGTACAACGCGCTCATAGGTTCTATGGGCAACCTCAAATCGGTCATGCAGCAAACGACCGATATCCATAAAAGTCAGGCTGATCTGATCCATGAAACCAGGACCACGCACGTGAAGTTGGACCGACTGACGGAAACAATCGGAAAGATGATTGAAACCTATAAGGCCGGATGGAGAGGAGAACAGGTCAACGGTTCGGGCTCGGGTACCTCGCTGGAGTCCGATAAGCCGAAGAGCCCACCATATGTCTGTCCGAACCTAAGAGAAGGAAATGGCTCAGGAAAGCAATCTGAGTCACAGACCGGAATCGCTGGCAGTTTGGTGGTCACCGATCCCAACGGATCGGCGACACCAGGGTTTGGAGGATCTGCCGGCCAGACTGAAAGTTCAGTCGGCCACACACAGCCCCAAGGGAATGGCCATGGGGGGCAGAGGAACAACGGTGGGTTTTGGACCCATCAGGTCCAGAATAACCAACAGAACGGACCGCCGCCGTTGATACCCCCGATAAGGAATGTTCAGCCCGTAGTTCAACCCATCAATAGGGAAGAGCTGGTAGCGGCCATACACGAGGAGTATGGCCCGTTTATGCGGAGACTGGAAAGGCCGACTTACAGACGGCCATACCCGCCGGAGATTGACCGAGTCATATTTCCTCAGGGGTATAAGGTACCGAATTTCACTCTATTCTCAGGAGAGAGTGAACAGTCCTCAGTTGAGCACATTGGCCGTTTTATTGTTCAATGCGGCCATGTGGGTCACAGTGACCCATTGAAGTTAAGACTATTCCCAAATTCGCTAACGGGCATGGCGTTTTTGTGGTACGTCAACCTCCCAGCCAATTCGGTGTTAACTTGGCAAGGGATGGAGGAGTTGTTTCACGGACAGTTCTATAGGACTGAGCCCGAGACATCATTGGCAGATTTGTCGCGAATGATGCAACTGGTGGGGGAGACCATGGAAACATACATAGCCCGTTTCCGAAAGGCAAAATACCGCTGCAAGACAGTGTTGCCCGAGGAGGAGTATGCAAAGATGGCCATGGGGGGCATGTCCTTTGAGCTTCGCAAGAGGTTTGAAGGAACTAACTTTCGTGATCTGTTCGAGCTTGCCACACGGGCGGGTCGCTACGAACGTATTCTCTTGGATGAGCAGGAGAAGAAGAACTCTTCCAAGGGAACATATTACAAAGACCCCAATTACGAGGTCCACTTGGCAGAGTGTGACCTTGAAACAGAATGCGATATGGCCGAATTAATTTGCAAACGGCCAATCGTATGCAACGCCTTGAACAAGCCTGTTAATAATAACGCTGCTGCAAAGAAGATGGCGTTCGAGGCGGGGAAAAACTATACTTTCGATATAACAATGGCTGATCAAATATTCGATGCCCTGTTGGCCGATAAAGTGATCAAGCTAAGTGAAGGTCATCGGATCCCAAAGGCCGATGACATAAAAAACAAAGAATATTGTAAATGGCACAATTCTTGGAAGCACGCTACTAACAATTGTGTTGTTTTTCGCAATTTTATACAGGAAAACGTCGAGAAGGGGGTCTTCAAATTCTCGGACAAAGCAATGGGGATCGATGCAAATCCTTTTCCTCAGATCACGGGCACAAACATGGTGATGCCCGACCTAACTAGGTTGTCAAGGCCAAGACTGAAGATTGACTTATCTGACGAGGAATTTGTGCCAACACAAAGGGAGGGTAAACAAATTGCTACTTCGGCCACCAATGGGCCGAAGGTTACAATACATGACCTCCGAAAGAGTCACCAAGAACGCAAGACGGAAGTACAGAAAGCTAACGAAGAGACGGCCAAATCTAGCACGGATAATCTGATAGCCGATCTACGGCGACAGCTGGAATTCATCGAACAAGGCCTTTGCCCGAGGTGCAAGGCTGACATCAAGAAGGAAGTCTCGAGCCCGAGTAAGAGGCCGAGAAGCTATGAACATCGGGACTCAAGCCCGAGAAGGCCCGTACATGAAAGATTGTCATTACCGTGGCAAGGCCAGGCCAAGCCCGAGTGGCGTGCAAAACATCCGTTGGGACACCAAGTCGGCCAGCGAGAATACGGCCGACTGGGGGAAAGTAGTTCCCAAGTGATCCCAAGGCCTCAGATGCAAGCAACAATTTCTGGAAGGAGCCCGAGGATGGTGCTACCGCTTAGGGTAGAAGATCAAAAATGGCATAGAGCTGAACACTCCAAGTTCCCAGCACGGCCGCAATATAGCAAGTCCCAGAAAAGAAGATATCAGAGAATGCGACAGGCCGAGCGGGAACGCCAGTTGTTGAAGAATCAGGTAGGGGGTCCGATTGCTCCCACCGAGCCTCGGAAGGAGAGAGTCCGACAAGAAAGTTCACAGGAAAAGGGGACAGGTACGGCGGACAAGATGATTGAGTCCGATGGAGATGGGTCGGATTCTAGTTTTTCGCCAATCCAATTCGGGACAATTCCAGTAGGCCTGTCTTCTAACATGGTGTTTACGCTACCCATGTCTTTCATGGCCAAGCCGGATCAACCATCGGCCATGGAAGGGGATGTGGTTGAAGGCTCAGCTAAGGACTCGGCCGTGATGGAAAACTTTTGGGACGGGGGAGAGATCGTTAAGCCTAAAGTGGTGGAAGCCACTAGCAAAAGTGTGGACGCCACCGATGGGCAGACCGATCGGCCAAAGATTACTATCTTAAGGCCGAAGGAACAACAGACTGAGGAAGGAGTGAAGACCGGACCAGTTAAAGTAGTGTTTGAAAAGCCAACACACCAGATGTCCCAACATCTAAAGCCATTGTATGTAAAAGGGCACATAGAGGGCGTCCCGATAAACAGGATTCTTGTTGATGGGGGGTCTACTATCAACATCATGCCCCAAATCATGTTAAGGATCTTGCAGAAATCGGAGTCAGAGCTGATTCCGACAGAAATGAATGTCCAAAGCTTCACGGGGGCACCTTCAAGGACGAAGGGGATCCTACCCTTGGAACTGACCGTTGGCAGCAAAACGGTCATGACTGCGTTTTTCATCGTGGAAACTTCAGCGGCCTATAATGCTTTATTAGGCCGGGATTGGATACACCCAAACTATTGTATTCCCTCCACCCTTCATCAGTTGTTAATTTTCTGGAGAGGAGATGAGGTGGAAGTGGTGGGGGCAGACACCAAGCCCTTTGTAGCCCGGGTGCAGACGGCCGATGCAGTCTTGTATGAAGATGACATCGGGCCAGTGAAGTTGTTGGGGTGTAACAAATTGGGAAGGCCAAATGCGGCGACCTTCCTTAAAGGAAGTTCGTCGGACATCAAGGCATATTTCCATAATCTCAGTCGGACAGAAGAATCAAGGCCGATCGAGATCGTTGAACAAGAAGACGTCCATGGAGATTCCGACAATTGAAGAACGGAAGCTGCTGGCCTTAAGAGCCAGCATGGCCAGATGGTGTGCATTCTTGGCCGACAGAAGATTGGAAATCGGCCCTACTGACGGAACGATCAATCTGGCTGATCGCATTTACGAAGAAGAAGCCCCGAAGGAAGAAGAGATTCAGATACATGAGTTGGAAACGGCCACGGCTAAGCTGGATGATCTTAAGGCCGATGTCCAGGACCCTCTCTTGGAAGTCAACTTAGGCGAAGAAGGAGAGCACAAGCCTACCTATGTGAGTCAGATGTTGGATCCTCAGGGTCCGGCCGATATGATTGCACTCCTGCATAAATATAAGGATTGTTTTGCTTGGGAATATGACGAGATGCCTGGTCTGTCAAGGGAACTGGTGGAACACCGATTGCCAATTAAATCGGGGTTCAGGCCGTTCAAACAGCTGCCTCGGCGCATGTCACCAGAAGTGACATTGAAGGTGAAAGAAGAGATCGAACGATTACTGAACGCTGGCTTCATTCGGACAGCCCGATATGTCGAATGGGTCTCGAATGTAGTGCCAGTAGTGAAGAAGAATGGGAAGCTAAGGGTTTGCATAGACTTCAGGAATTTAAACTTAGCTACCCCAAAAGATGAGTATCCCATGCCTATGGCCGATCAGTTAATCGATTCGGCCGCTAAACACAAAATTCTATCATTTATGGACGGGCATTCGGGGTATAACCAGATTTACATCGCCGAAGAGGATGTCCGAAGACTGCTTTTCGGTGCCCGGGGGCAATTGGAACCTTTGAGTGGGTTGTCATGCCTTTCGGACTCAAGAACGCTGGAGCCACTTATCAGCGGGCAATGAATTCAATCTTCCATGACATGATCGGGTAGTTCATGAAAGTTTACATAGATGATGTAGTGGTAAAGTCAGGGGATTACACCGATCATTTGAGAGATTTGGAAAAGGCGTTTGAAAGAATGCGGGCTCACGGATTAAAAATGAACCCTCTTAAATGCGCATTCGGTGCTACAGCAGGAAATTTCTTAGGTTTCCTGGTACATCAAAGGGGGATAGAGATTGATAAAAATAAGGCTCGGGCTATCCAAGCAGCAAAACCGCCTGCTAATAAGAAGGAACTCCAGAGATTGCTCGGGCAAATCAATTTCTTAAGAAGATTCATATCAAACTGTGCTGGGAAGACCCAAATATGGACCCCACTATTGAAGATCAAGACCGATGAAGACTTCAAGTGGGAAGACAGCCATCAACAAGCCTTTGAAGGAATCAAACAGTATCTGTCAATGCCTCCAGTGTTAATGCCACCAAAAAAGGGTAGGTATTTAAAATTGTATATATCGGCTTCTGATTGCTCTATAGGTAGTATGCTAGCTCAAGATAATGAGCAAGGTAACGAGCAGGCTGTTTACTACTTAAGTAGAATTTTGACTCCAATCGAGCAGCGTTATGCGCCGATTGAGAAGTTATGCTTGGCTTTGTATTTTTCTTCACAGAAGTTAAGAACATATATGCTTCCTGTTTCCACTTATATAATATGTCAAACGGATGTGATAAAATACATGCTATCAAGACCAATCATGAGAGGCCGAATTGGGAAATGGACCTTGGCCTTGATGGAGTTTGCCATCCAATACCGTTCACAGCAATCGGTAAAAGGCCAGGCCATAGCCAATTTCTTGGCCGATCACCCAGATCCTGCTGATTTGGGAACACTGCCTCCAACACCCAAAGTTCTGAGCACATCCTTAGTCCCATGGACTTTAATCTTTGACCGGTCCAAAAATGCAGAAGGTGCTGGGGCAGGAGTGGTGATTGTATCACCCAAGTACAAAAAGACAAAAATGTCTTTTCGGCTCAACTTCAAATGCACTAACAATCAGGCCGAGTACGAAGCACGTATAATCGGACTAGAAATACTCCTTGAAATGGGGGCATCATCTGTGCATATAAAAGGCGACTCAGGTTTGGTGATCGGACAGATTGCTGGAGAGTTTCAGATAAGAAGTTGGGAGTTATGCCCGTTCCATGCAGTTGCTACTCAGCTCATGGAAGCATTTGATGACATTAGTGTGAGCTATATCCCAAGAACAACCAATACTGAGGCCGATAAGTTGGCAAAGACAGGATCAGCCTCACCCTCCCAGAAGAGTGCAGAAGACCAACTCATCACGGTCAATGTCGGGTCATTACCGTCCGTTGCAAAGAGGGGTTGGTACGCTACTACCAATTCGGTCCTGATGGAGGATAGCGATTGGAGAGTTCCTATTATTGAATACCTGAGTCACCCAAATGTCAGAGTAGACCGAAGAGTCAGGTTGTTTGCAGTCCGATTCGTGGTACTAGATGGGGAATTATTCAAGAAACCGATTGGTGACGACTTGGTCCTGAGGTGCCTGGGGAAGAAGCATGCCATGCAGGTTATGGCCGAAGTACACGAAGGGATATGTGGAGCACATCAAGCCGGCACCAAGATAAAGTGGCTATTGAGGAGGTATAATTATTATTGGCCTGGCATGTTGAAAGACTGCATCAGCTATGCCAAGGGTTGTCAACCTTGTCAAAAGCATGGTCCGATTCAACATGTGCCGGCCAAAGTATTGCAACCTATAATCAAACCATGGCCATTTAGGGGATGGGCGATGGATTTGATTGGTAAAGTCTTACCACCATCATCCGGCCAGCATTGTTTCATAATAGTGGCTACGGACTACTTTACTAAGTGGGCCGAGGCCATACCTTGTAGAACGGTGACACAAGCCACCGTCATAAAATTCATTGAAGAACACATTATCCATAGGTTCGGCCTTCCAGAAACAATCACGGCCGATCAAGGATCTGTGTTTACAGGGACGGAGACCTCCGCCTTTGCAGAAAGTAGGGGAATCAAGATTCTTAATTCTACACCCTATTATGCACAGGCTAATGGTCAGGCCGAGTCTACTAACAAGATCCTTAAGGGGATCATTGAAAAGATGATCGTGGAGAATCCTAGGGAATGGGACAAGCTTTTGTCCGAAGCATTATGGGCCTATCGGACGTCAAAGAGATCAAGTACTGGGGTTACACCGTTCATGCTGACCTACGGGCATGACGCGATGTTACCTATGGAAGTTACAGTCCGATCGGCCAGAAGGGCTTTACAGAATCAACTAGAGCCCGCTGAGTATACGGAGGCTATGATAGCTGAGTTGGAAGGGCTTGATGAAATGAGGCTAGTGGCCTTGGATGCATTAAAAATACAAAAACAACGGGCCGCCCGAGCTTACAATAAAAGGGTGAGAGAGAAATCTTTTTGCACCGATGATTTGGTGTGGAAGGCCGTGTTACCTATTGGAGATAAGGATAATCGATACGGTAAATGGTCAGTCAATTGGGAAGGCCCGTTCATCGTTCACCAAGTTAAAAGAGGAGGTGCTTACAGGCTTCGTGATTTAGATGGGACTATCCATGTCCGATTAATCAATGGTCAGTATTTAAAGTCTTATTATCCAACGTTATGGGAGACCATTGATCTAGATTATAAACCTAATCCTGGGTTGGAGTATGATCAGCTGATAAATTATGAGCCGGAGCCCGAATGATTTAGATGAACAGTGATTTTGTATTGATAGGCTGAGCACAGCTTACTTACAAAGTAATAATAAATAAAAAAAAAGAAATTTTTACAAAGTATATATAAACAGGAGTCGGTCTCTAGGCCGACCCAAAACTCCTAAGTTTAGCCTTCAAGTCTTCCCATGTCTTGATGGCTCCAGACCGGTCTCGCTTGGCTTTTTCCAGCTTTTGGGCCCAAGCCCGGGATATGGGGACGCTGGCTTGTAACTGATCACTGCACTTCTGAGCGTCACCGCCTAGCGAAGAAAGGGCTTCGTCAATTTTTTCAAGAGCGGCGCTGTTGGTGATGACATCGGCCTCACATTGGGCAAGTTGAGCTTTTAATACAGCAATACGGTTCCGCAGCCAAGTATCCCTTGCTAGAACCTGAGCCCGAGAGGCCTTCCCTGCTTCAAATTTGGCTTTGGCCCCTTCCAAGAAATTTAATGCTTTCTGCCGGGAGCCTAAGTGAAGTTCTGCATCAGCTTGAATTTTCAAGGCCGATCTGTCCATGAGACGGGCACTGGGAAGTCTCTCTTTTATCTCCAACAGTAAGGATAGTTGCCCGTCAGAAAGGGAAGGATCGGCCATGAGAGTGTTCAAGGCAGAGTCAATGTCAGCAGTAGCAGGAAGGTTGGAAAATTCCTGGTCCGCCAGTCCGAGGAGTAAGTCCTTGGATTATTGCAGCAGGGAAGGAGAAACCGCTTCGGGCTCCAGGGGGCCGAGGTCAAAAGCTCCCAGGTCCAGGCCCAAGAAGAAGTCATTGAAGGGAATAACGGGCACTGGGTCTGAAGGATCGGCCTGTTCAAGAGAATACAGTCAGGCATTGTTTTTAGAATCATACGAATTAACGCAAAGTAACACAGCAATACCTGCGTGTGAGGACGAAGCGAGGCCGAGATTGTTTCGCGAATATCGGCCTCGCTTGGTTGAGAAGATGTTTGAGAAGAAGAAGAGAGGCCGGTTCCCACGTCCGGACTCATCGAGGCCATTGTCGTCTGTGGGGCTTCTGTCTCAGGGGCAGAGCCCGAATTATCATCACCGGCCTCGACGGCAGACGCTTCAGGAGGACTGACCTCGGCCACCACCGGTCCTGGTATTATGTGAACAGGAGAGCTGATGGCGGTGGTAGGTTCCCCTTGTCCGGTTGGAGTTTCGTTTTTAGAAGGGACGGCTTGATTTACTTCCTCCCCAGCGGCCTCTGTGGTAGGTTCAGCACCGGCCACACCCTCAGTGCTGGAAGAAAGAACAACTTGCTCAGGGACTTGGCCGATATGAGCAAGGTCTTCGTCTCCGCTTGAAGGAGTTAGAGGAGGCACGATGTGAAGTGGCATCACCCGAACGGCCACTCGCTCTAGATAAGCCGTTGCAGAGGCCGGTGATGTAGGGAGAGTTGGGGGAAGAGTCTGAGCGAGGTTTGGAAGTGGATCCTCTCCCGAGTCTTCGTCAGCAAGCTGCAAAGATAGAACAAAAGGATTAATATTGAATAAAAGGAATTCGGGCTCAAATCAAAAGGGAAGAGCAAACCTGGACGGAGGCCGGTGTTGTTTTTTGTTTCTTTTGAGACGGACCTTTGCCCGGGGTTGGTTTGCGAGTCGGTCTCTTGGCGATTTGTTTACGCCGGATTGGAGCTGCTGCTGGTATAGGGACATCGGCCACCGTGGCTGATGTTGCAGTAAAAGGCACCAGGGCCTCAGCAGCGGTGCGTGAAAATATGCTTCGAGCCCGTTCACCCCACCACTGGGTGAACTCTTCTGATACTATTGGCCGGGCAGAGAAGGGTGTAAAGTTGAACGCGGCTTTGAGCCGGTCTTTCCTCTCTGTTATCTTTTTCACCTGCCCGTCATTAACAATAAGGCCACGTTCAACCCAGTCAACGTTGACGGTGATACCAGGAGGAACGGGCACGAGTTGAGTAAGCCCGAATTGGCGGGCATATAAAGGAGCGAAGTAGTACTCAGCCCCGCATTTATTGTTGGCCGACGGGATGCTTGGGCTAAAAATAATGTCTCTAGCTACTAAGTAGCTAGAAAAAATTTCATTATAGGTAGACTGGGTGCCCGAACCCCAGTTTGAAGGGTTATTGGAAAGCTGGAGAAAAGAAGAGAATTGAAGGGAAAAGAATGGGGTGAAAAGATTGACGTCCCGAGGGGAGCAGCCCTGGTAAAAGAAAGTAAAACACTCTTCAAAAGAGTGTGAAGAGGGAGCTACGTTCATAAACTGAATGGCAGAGATAGGCACATCGACCAATTGGCTGATGGTGGGTTGGAATTCAGGAAAGTAGGAATAAAGCCACAATTGGAGCACCCACATCGGGCTTCCACCAGCTCCGAAGCCCGAGTGAACAAAATCTGTTGTACCTCGGACCAAATGTGCCCAAACCAGCGTAGCCATGGCTAAGGGTTTCCCCGATGCGAGAGCTAGGGCTACGGTTGTATATTCTTTGGTAATGGCTTGGGAGGCCGAACAGAAGAGATATTTGTTGAGCCAATAGATGAGGAAGGCAGTGTGTTCTGCATCGGACACCGCCGTATCATCTGCCCCGATGCAGGCAGCAAGGAAACCTCCAAAGGTCGTGATCGGCCTGTGAGAAACGGCCCCGTCCCTGACAATTTCCTGTTGTGGATAGGCAAAGCTGGCCGTTCCAACGTCAAGACCGGGAATGATTTCTGGGCCGTGGGGATGAAGACCGAGCAGGTAGCTAATGTCTTTGACGGTGGGAGCCATTGGTCCGCAACGGAAAA
Source organism: Hydrangea macrophylla (assembly GCA_033977485.1). Lineage (NCBI taxonomy): Eukaryota > Viridiplantae > Streptophyta > Magnoliopsida > Cornales > Hydrangeaceae > Hydrangea > Hydrangea macrophylla. Next base: position 99,120,526 of record CM066989.1, on the reverse strand, counting down.
GAAAGCCATTGCAAGACGAGGACCAGAAGAGTAGAGCAGACAGAAGAAGAGGCCGGTCTATTTCAATGCGAGACCGGCTGAGCATGATTGCATCATAGATGCCCGTTTGCTTCCAGATAGCAGCCTTAGAGGCCGAAACCCTAGTTACCCACTTGTCCCAATCAGCGGCGGGGGTCGGCCATCCTCGAATTGGTTGGTTCGCAGTCTGGACCTTGGCCCAATGAGCAGGGACTTGTAGGAACGTTTCGTTTTCTACCGGAGGAAAGAAAGGAAGAAAAGCCGCCGGAGGGTGGCCCAGAAACGCTGCGCCTAAGCCTGGTGCGACGGGAGAACCGTCGGAGGAACTGTAGGGGGTGAGGTATTCAGTGGATATGTCAGCAGCGTGAGCTTTGGCCAAAGCCCTAACCTCCCTGCAGCGGTTTTGTGGCGATGGAGCGTCTGCGAAAGACTTTTTTCCTTTGGAGGTGGCCAGAGCGATTTTGGGAGCCATGTCTATGGAAGGAAGAAAAGTCGCCGGAAAAGATGAAGATAGAGTGAGAAGCTCTGTGTTTTGCTTGAATTCTGGAGAGAGTAAAATGTGAATGTGTAAGGAGTTTTCGGAAGTTGGGTGATATTTAAATATCACGATGCCGTAATCATGGCGCATTAAAAGTAGGGTGACTGGTGGGATTCTCCATAACCTGGCGTTAGCTGCGTGCTTGACGCGTGGCATATTTGAAATTCAAAACGTCACATCAATCAAGGCGGGACGTTTGATATGACCTTTTGGGGGGCAATTGTTTGCACCCAAAAATCGTCAATGATTTTTGAGCCCGAGTGGAGTTGAAGTTGGGTGAAGGAGACGCTGGGGCAAGTAGTGATGACTCATCGGACTCAAGAGGTAAGCCCGATGGGGGGAACAACTGTTGGGAGATGAGGAGAGTCCGATGGGAGCATGTGGCAAGTGTAAGCATCATCGGGCTATGAGAACATAACTTATCATGTTGAGAGCCCGATGGAAAAGTAAAGCAACGTTATAACTAATCGGACATCATGAAAAGGAAGAGTGTGTCCGATTGATTATAAGAAGTTGAAGAAATATGATCGGACATGGAAGAAGTCATGAGCCCGATTCATCCAACAGGGAGAGGTCGATTGACGAAGGACAGGGCGTTGTTATTCACAGTTGGCATGATGATGTCATCTCTGAGAGTTTTTTGGAAACAAGAGTCCGTCTGGGAAAGGAGTTGTTAGTTGCCAGCTGGGTTGGAGCGTCTAATCCCTAAATTAAAGGGATTAATTCAATTAAGTTCAGAATAAGGTATGAGGTGGTGATATAGAAGGATTTCTTCAAATCAGCCAATCAATCAATAGCTTGGGGCGTAAGAGAAGGAATCATAGTCCAAATAGGAATCAGTTCAGGCCGCTATAAATATAGAGGCAGGCCCTTCAAGCAAAGGACTCCGCGTCTCTTCGACAAAAGCATACACAGCATTCAGTATTCAGCACATTCAAGGCATTCAGAGCACTTTCTCTAAGTCTTTGTTTCCTAGTTTTAATAGCAATTAGGTCTGTGTCTTTTTGTTATTTTTATTCTCTGTTCTTTTGAATGATCAGTCCATTCTGGTGTTCTTGAGATCTGTTTTAGTTTTCCAAGCATTTAATAAAAATCTATTTTTATTAAACCGTTTGTGATTTGTTTAACTTGTTTAAACTTGATACTTTTTAGCTTGTGCGCTTCAGTACTGCTAAAGGACTTTTAGTGAGGGTACTTTCCTACTCACTACACACAATCACCAGTTTAGAAGTCAGATTCACCAAAAGCCTTGTGTATCACTGACACAAGCAGATAGGAAATTAGTTTGCACGCTCACACACACACACACCGAATCACAGATTGGTTCTGGCACGCCCGCGCAAATTACAGCAAACAACGTTAAATCTTAAAAAGTGATGACACGACACGGTGGGGATACACATATTTTTTTAAAAAAATTAAGTTTAATTTTAAATTCATTCTTATGTTTTCAGAAATGTTATAAAAATGTTATCTACAGAATGCTTACTTCACATTTTTCGAGCGTCATTGTTTAATATTAACAAAATGAACAGAGTGAGATGGTCAAAGAAGATAGAGAGATAGATGAGATTGGACAAAGAGGGTCTTGGGAGACTAATATCGAGAGAACGTGAGGAGATAAGTGATGTAATGCTTGACAAAAACAACTCCGTTGGGTTTTCAAAATATTAAATAAAAAAAAAAAAAAAAACTAACAAAATATAGCTTTTTGGTCAAAAAAGAGTTACCCTCCATGCCCCTTGAAGTGTCCCGTCGTGTATCGGTGATGTGTCTGCCTCTAAACATTGCATATCAGAAACAAGACACGTATTTTCCTCGTCCGATACGTGTCGGAGGTGTGTCGGGCGAGTGTCGGTGTCCGATACGTGTCGGACACGGGTACGAAGCCCTTTTCGAAGTGTCGGTGCTTCCTAGCTTTCAAGAGCTCAATGCATTAAATTGGAAAACAGCTTTAACTTATAATAAAAATAATAAAAATAAAATAAAATAAAAAACACTTGAGAATAAAATGTTAATATTATTTTTCACATTACGTCATATATATATATATATATTTGTAAAGATCATAGTCAATGTAACAACTAGCCATTCAACTTTTATTTATTTATTTATTAATTTTTTATTTTTTTAGGATTAATTAAAAAAAAATGTACAAAGGTACAAGGGACATATCACAGGATATGCAATGAGCGCATAAAGCATCGAAACCTACGCTAACATGAAATAGAAGACATCTAAGACCAGAGGCAAAGAGAGAGACCCATCCCACCAACACAAGAGGAGCAACATAGCCCGAACCACAGAAAGAACCAAATAACACATCACATCAAGGGAGATGGGCTGCCAAAAGAACAAAAAACATGGTGCAAAGAACAACATGTGGGCCACAACTCAAGAGAGCACTGTCAAGCTCTGTGATTGCCCTTTTTACAACCTCTGCTGAATCTCATCTTTGCTTCTTTTTTTCTTTGTCTAGAAGACAAGGAGCTCTCGAGACTAAGGAGATTACCTTAAAAAAAAAAAAAAAAATCCTCTTCAAACTCAGCAACCTCCCCAATCACCTCGTCGTTTGCATCCTCTCTCGCTTGAACTAGAGAGGGACCGACTTCTAAAATATTGGAGGTTTGACAAAGGGATTTGGTCTCAGAGGATAGGACCCTAACTTCATCCAGCCCCTTTGAACAATGAGCAACCTCTTCAAACTCATGGGAGAGGGCTTGGAACATGTTTCCAACATTTTTGGGTTGATCCATAGGAGTCACAACTTTGGGAGCATGAATGGGCTCAACAACGTACAACATGTTTTTCCCCTTATCCTTTCTATGTACCACTTTCCAAATATTATTAAGGCTAAATTACACTTTAGTCCATTAAACTATACACCTGTTTTCAGTTGGGTCCATAAACTTTTTTTTTTTGCAATTGGGTCCTTGAACTTCAAAAAATCATTCAATCAGACCCAAATTCTAACACTGTTAGCATAAATTATTAGAAATTGTCACGTACGTTGCGCGTAATGCTTACCTATCACATGTTAGGTTAAGACAAACACGGAGGACTGTGAATGGCTAAAAAATGATGTGATTTTGGGTATAATTGAATGCAATTTTGGATTTAGTCGAACGTGTTTTCGAATTTCATTGAACGCGATTTCAAATCTGATTGAATGCGATTTTTAGCACTATTCACAATCTCCCGTGTTTGTCTTATCCTAACATGTGACAGGTAAGCTTCACGCGCAACGTCCGTGACAATTTCTAATAGTTTAAGCTAACAGTGTCAGAATTTGCGTCTGATTGAATGAATTTTTGAAGTTCACGGATCCAATTGCAAAAAAAAAAAGTTTATGGACCTAACTGAAAACAGGTCATAGTTTAATGGACTAAAGTATAATTTTCCCTATTATTAATCATCAAAGGTCAACTATACTTAAGATTTACAATTTAAATAAATTCTGAACCCGTTGTTCAATATGGTGAAAGGTCGAATTGAGTAATGAGATATTGTTTGAGAGAGCATTTTTTTTTACTCATTTTTTGTCTATCATTGCTCATCCAGATTTTCATTGGGTGACACGTAACATATTCTAATAATTATATTGATAGTACAGAGGTAAAATGAGACACGTGTCGGTGTCACCCAGTAAAACTTGGATAAACAATGGTGGACCAAAAATGGGTGAACAAAAATGCTCTTATTATTTAAGGTATCACTTTCAAAAAAAAAAAATAAAATTCCTTGATTAAAATTTGCACAAACTATTCAAAAACCTCCTTAGATGGGAGAACCTCCCTCGCATTTTTAAAATTTTCATTAGTTTCTCTTGGTGTTTGTTTAACTAACTTCCCTTCCTAATGTCAGCCCACATTTGATCATATATATATATATATATATATATATATATTATATATATTGTCGAATTCTGTTAGGATGACTCTTTTAGTCTTATAAAAATCAACAAATAAAAAGGTGAAAAAACGAAAACCAAAAAAGTTAGTCTCATAAAATTCTGAAAATGAAAATGTGCAATATCTGACTCAGTGCGGATCCTGATATTTTAACGGAGTAATATTGCTAGATCCATACAGTGAACCACACACTTTTTTCACACACAGTCTTAAATGTTTGTACCTTGTGCTGTTTGAATTTTTTACACTTTTTTGTACCCCACTTATACAGCATAATATACAAACATTTAAAGCTGTGTGTGAAAAAAATGTGTGATTCACCATGTGGGTCTAACATTTTTTCATTTTAACGACCTTAAGCAAACTTCAAAGATAGAGATCAGCCTTTTACAAATGCATGTGAAAAGTTTTTATTTGACATGTAACAGCACGAGCGATATACATATATATATATATATAGATATATATATATATAATACACTAGTATTATTTTGAATGTGAGCCGGGGTCCAAAGCAAGTGCCTGAGTGATTTGTGCTCACGACTAGTCCTGATCTGACTTACAAGTCTCAACTTCAGCTACCCTTCATTATAAAACGAGTTGGAAAAGACACATTTTGTATTTATTTTTAATAAAAATAATTTCCATTTTTAGAATTTTAAAAACATAACCGAAGAGTGATGCTAGTTTTCTAATTTTTGAATCTCAAATGTGATTTCTAACACATGTGGTAGTGAGATCACTTTTAATATTATGGGACCATTTCAATATCCTCCAATGAAAAGTAAGTGGACCTAGTACTGCCATATATGTTGGAAACTACGCTCGGAATACAAATTTTTTGAGAAGCATACCAATACTCTATAAACTATATGGTAGTAGTTTTTAGGAATGTGAAATACTAGGAGACTTAGTGGCATAAAAACTACTACAATGTCAAGTGTCCTTCAAGTAACTTTCTAATAACTTTCATGACCAGCTAAAAATAAACTTTATAATACTAAATGCATAAAAATGTTATTTATGGTCCAAACATACCCTCCGTGGCTCTTTAAGAACGAAGTTTTTGGAGAGTCGAAAGATTAGGACAAAATAACATTGTTCGATCTAATTACTAGGTTCAAAATAGACCAAATTGACAATCAAAAGTAGATCTTCATACTGGCTTTGAAGCCAATGTAATAATATCGAACACAAAACAAACCGTTTTTGAATTAGTTTGAAACCAATAAAATACGTACCTTTGAACATGAAATAATGACTTTAAATTTACTTCGAAGTCAATATAAAAACTTCGAACACAAAAACAATGACTTAAAAAAATTAAACTTACTTGGAAACTAAAACAAGCATCCCAAAAATACCACCATTGCTACATCACCAAAATTAACTTTTGGTAAACATGTCACCAATAAACTTTTATTATTGTGTTGCAGTAATATAAATCCCATTTGTCCACCACAAGAACTGAGTCAGCCTTGTTCTCAAAACCGAGTGCATCCCCAACATGAAATATGTTCATGGCAGCCCACTGATTGTACGATGAAGTGTCAGTTCGCACTAGGCTCTTGCAAATCCTTGGCATCATCATCATCATGATCATCATTGGATGAATTGATGATTTCCCAATTGCAGAGAAGATCATCATGATGATCGGCATAATACCATGCGTTCCGAAGATGCTTTGTTTTTTTAAAATGATAATGCCAAAGAACAATCCACATGGTCATAACTCAATTTTTATGAGCTCCAAAAAATTAAAGTGGGTATTGACCAACTAAAACCATAATATAGTGTGGCGTAAACAATTCATAAGTTTTAACACTTTGTGTAATGTTGTGAACAAAAGTTTGTTCATGATTTTTAACTATACCTGGTTCAAAAATACACCCACCGGGTATATTTTCACTAGGGAGGGCAATCATACGGTTCGGGTTCGAACCGAGAAGTTCAGGTCCGATTGGTCGGGTTCAGGTTGGGATTTTTGCCACCGAAATCTGAACTGAAGTAAAGTTCGAAACAATGGTTTGGGTTTCGAAAATGAAGTTCGGGTTGATATGCACTATACAGTAACAATCATACAGATTTTTAAGGCTACACAGTAACATCATAGCCCTTTTCAGTTTGGGACTATGATTAACACAAAAACTCTGAATTTGGGGGTGCTTAAGTCCAGTGTATATCTATATATTTTTAAGGGTAGATGTAGATCTGAATTTGGGAGAAAAGATGAGATACTGAGAGAGAGAGAGAGAGAGAGAGAGAGAGAGAGAGAGAGAGAGAGAGAAAGAGAGAGAGAATCAGAGAGAGAGATACCTCTCGTCGCCGACACCAGTCACGCCACCAGAGATCGAGAGAGGCAAAGCCACACCACCGCCGGACTGAACCACACTGTCAGTCTGCCGGACTGAACTACACCACGGCACTGTCGAACTAGAGAGAGAGATAGAGAGCTTGAATTTGTGTTTGAATCTGTTTGATTTTGAGAGAGAGAGAGAACTTGAATTTCTGATTGAATCTGTTTAAATCTGATTGATTTTGAAAGATAAGAGTTATGTTTAGGCAAATTTTGAATCTGTTTGATTTTGAAAGATGAGAGTTTAGTTTGAGCCCTAACTCGGTAATTCTTGTTTTCATATATTCATTACAAATTTTGAATATTCGGTTTCGAATCGAAATTTTTTTCCCTACCAAAAATCGAACCAAGCTAATGAATACAGTTCGGTTTCGAACTGAAATAAGTTCGGTTCGGTTTTTATCCGACCCGAATTATGATAAAATTAATTTCAGGTTCGGTTCGGATATTAGGGTTGAACCGAAGTATGCCCACCCCTAATTTTCACCACAATTACTTGATTGATTAACCAATATGGGTGATGAGGGTGATTGTGAATTTTTTATTTCCACCATTAAAGGACCTTGAAGATTCTTCACAATCAATTTATTTTTATCAATTGACTCATAATTTTGTACAAGAGTAGTTGACACCCTCCGAGCCATTTCATAAATTTTAGTTTCTAAAATAAATGCTTGGTCCTATAACTCTTCAAATAATGGAATAAAGTTATTGAACCATTTTTCATCATCATAATTTGGTATTGGTCGTGGTAAAACATACAACCATTTGAAATTCTTACCACCAAAATTTGGTGTTGATGAGGGTGAAACATACAACTCATCAAAATTCATCATCTTTTTTTCTCTTTACACCAAAATTTATTTCTTTCAACTCTCACAAAACATATCAAAACAAAGCCTTTGAAACGCACCCTCGTGTTTGAAGAGTTCGATTGTCTCATGACACGGAAACTTAAAAGCGACCAATTTATAAAGAAAAAGAAATGGGAAAAGAGAGAATTCGAGGTCAGAGACTCGATCGAATATAGACCTTCGCAGGTGAAAGTACATAATTGAAAGTAAACTCCAGCAGATTTGAAGTGGATTCAAAGCGAAACTATGGTAACAACTAATTAGCAACAATCTCGAACAGTGGGACAGTACTTCGAACAAAACAGAAAGCATAAACTAACTACACATGAAAAAAACTAAAAAGAACAACTAAGGAAACTACACGGAAGTGTAGAAAGAAAATAACTAAACTAAGTAAAAGTAATGCATTAAATGAAAACTACTGCTAACAAAAGTTAACTAAAATGATCATGGTAGCCTAAAAATAAGAAGTAGATAGTAGATGTATTGATGAATTTGTTTGGTCAAGGATCCTTTACAAAGGAGGACATTACATCTATTTGTAGAAGTAGTCTATAACTACCCATTTCAATTTGATGACAATCTTCCAAGATAAGCAACTTCCAAAATAATTTCCATCTTCATCCATTGACATTGGTCTTCATATAATCACATTTGCTTTAATCTTACGATGCCAAGTGTCCTTCAAATAACTTCTATCGAAAGCTAAAATCCTACGATGCCAAGTGTCCTTCAAATAACTCATATGGAAAACTAAAATAAACTTTATAATATTAAATACATAAAATGTTATTTATGGTCCAAACATTAATACCACGTTGCATGTGGTACAATTAATAAAGCTTTTAGAAACCAGATGTAGGAGCATAGGTTGGCATAACTCAAGTGACAAAGAGTTTGGCATATATAATTAAGTCTCCTTTAATGCATAAGTTCGGAGTTCCAACCTCATCCTCCTCCACATCAAAAAAAAAAAAAGAAACCTGATATACGTTTCAAATTTTGAAAGCATTATAACATTACTCTTAGCTCTTTGTATAAGAGTAATGATATATGCATAACAAAATGCACAACTAAATGCACAACTCTGTTTAAAATTGTTGGACCTCGTGCTGAAAAGTTGTACACCGCTTTTTCTTTTTCTTTTTTGTATAGACTTTTCAGCACGAAGTTCAATAATTTTAAGCAAGCTTATACGGAGTACATTTGATTGTGAATTTTGTTGTGCATTTAGGATTACTCCTTGTATAATCAAATGGATAAGGTAGAGTGGGTGTGGCATGATGTTATTTGTTGTTGCAGCAAATGAATGAAAACGCAAGCACAGGGGTTGCTAGCTCTTGGCCGGCCACGAAACACGTTTCATGGCGGCTGCGATGATTACAAGTGGGTCTCATTCAACAATAAAAATAAAATAAAAAATAAAAAATAGGACCCAGCGCCTAATATAAACTGAAACGGCATTCAGTTTATACACACGTGACACGGCTTTACATATACATTCACGCTCACGCATATATAAAGCTAGAGAGAGATCCGCATATACTTGAATGGATTAACTTATTAAAAAATTAAAAATATATCAACAAAATTCTTAAAAAATCAACTTTTTTTTTTTTTGTAATGTTTTAAAAGTTGAGAGTTACTCCTATTATTAAAAGGGAATTGTTATGTATACTCGTGTATTTGTTATATATATTTAATTTTTTTTATTTTTATTTTTTTTCTAAAAATTCTCACTTTTGTAAAGTGGAGCAGTATACATATATAGCAAAATTAGCAGTGTACCTATTCCCTATCAAAATGGGTAAGTCTATTATGAGAAGCTTCTCATATGAGAAGACGAATTTTAACCGTTGGATGAGTATTTAGTAATAAATGCATCTCCAGATATTCATCCAACGGTTAAAACCCAATTTCTCATATTAAAAACTGCTCACTATAAATTTACCCTATAAAAATTAGTGTTAGGTTAGTTGCACCAAACGTTGTGCTTAATTGCTATACATGTTGTGACAAGTTGCAGATGACTCAGATACATCTTGCGTAACGTTTTGGAGCAAAATGTGCACAACGAGCTGAGCTAGAGTCCCGACTGTTTTTGTTCATTTATTATTTGGGTAATTCTTTGGTGACAACTTTCATACAACTTTCATACCTCCTAAAAGATGTGTCTATCTCTTTCCTGTGTCACTGTGGGGTCCAATGACATCACAGGAGAGAGATAGACACATTTTTTTAGAAAGTTGTATGAAAGTTGTCACCAAAAAATTACTCTTATTATTTTTATGGTAAAAGTGCTATAATATCGAGTTTTTAAGGTTTTAAAAAGGTAAATATCACTTAAATCTCCTGAGATTTGCTCTAATCACACTTAGATTCTCTTACTTTTCAGTCATATCACCTACACCCTCTGAACTTTAAAACGTGAATCACCTAGACCACTCCATCAATTCACCATAAAAAAAAAAAGTAATGGACTGATGTAAATAAATACAAAAAATTCCCCTGAAAATCCTTTTATGATTTTAGTCCCTATAGTTTCAATTTGGTCAATTTCGGCCCTGAAGCAACTTGATCCAAATGTTCAATTTTGTGAGAAAATTGACAGAATTTACTTACATATTATGCATTGTCACACTTTTTAAAGGCAAAAATAGAACACCACCAATTTTTCAACCCACTTATTAGAGTAATTGTGCATAATAATGGATAAATTCAGTCAATTTTTCTCATCGAATGGGGCATTTGGATCAAGTTGCTTCAATTTAAAACCGTTGGGACCAAATTGACCTAATTGAAACTACGGGGACTAAAATAACACAAGGACGAAATTTCAGGGGTATGTTTTGTATTTATTTATGTCAGTCCGTCACTTTTTTAACGGTGAATTGACAAAGAGGATCTATGTGATGCGCGCTTCAAACCCCAGGAAGTGTAGGTGATATTACTGAAACATAAGAGGGTCTAAATGTGATTAGAGTAAACCTCATGGGGTCTAGGTGATATTTACTCTTTTAAAAATTATGTGATTGTTTCGTGGGTATCACATATAATGGGTAGAAGGTTTAAACACAATTATTCAAAGACAACGAATCTCTCCATAACCCTCATTAAAAAAGGGAAATATTGCAATTTTCACCCCTAAAGATTGGGTGGTTTGGCACTTTAGACCCTAAAATTTTAAATGTGACATTTTGGTCTCTAAAGTTTGGGATGAGTCGCAATTTGATCTCTCAAAGACTTTTTGCAATGAAATTTTTACTCCCTCCGTCCCTTAAAAATAGTCCACTCCAGGGAAACAACTTTTGAAGTGGACAAAAAGAATTCACACCTACTTTCCACAATTGCTCCTAATCATTACAACATCTTTTTGAGTTTTGTCTTGGCATAGATTTCAAAAAGGGTAAATTTGGAAACTAAGTAAAAATTGTATACCAATTTAGGAAAGTGAACAATAATTTTAGAACATCCCAAAAAGGAAATGTGGACTATTTTTAAGGGACGAGAGTCCTATTTGTGACGAAATTTTTCGTCACCAAAGTGCTAATTGAACTTATTTGTTGTTGTATATATGCAACAAAATTTCAAGTACGTAAATAACAAAAAAACTGTGGAACAAATATTTATTTTTTGATTTTAGAAATATGAGTACAATCTCTGTAGAAATTCTTTTACAATGAAAAGAAATATCATTTGACTCGATCTCCTTGGTTGTTCACGATTTAAGGGCTTTTGAACTTGATATTGTACCGTAGAATATTTCTCCTCAAAACTTCACGACAGATGAACTTGAAGGCAAAGTTTGATTGAGGGCCGCTGGCTTGATCTCAAACAAATGAATGATTAATCTTTCTTCAACTTCTTCAAGAGGACTAACAAAACTTGAGTTGTATCTTTGAATCTAAGTAACGGCAGAGTTTATGTTTGTTGTTTTTCAGAAAGGCTTGGTGACTAATTGAATGTAGGAGAGTTCTCAATTTGATGGAGAAAGCTCAACTTTTGGAAGGCTAAAAGGTCTCTTCTACATAGGTCACTACAAAAAAATATGTCTTTTGTGACGGAAAAAATCCGTCACAAAAAAGGTGAAATTCCGTCACAAAAAGTATTTGTGACGGAATTGCACCTTTTGTGACGGATTTGTGCCTGACACAAGTTAAAGGCGTCACAAAAAATCTGTGTCGGTCAAATTCTGTCACAAATAAGTATTTGTGACGGATCTTGTGTCGGATTTATGTGTGACACAAAAAATAGTGTCACATATACCTATAATTTGTGACGGTTTAATTGTGTCGACCAAAACCGTCACAAATAGTATTTGTGACGGATTAATTTGCGACACAAATAGTAGTGTCACATTTGATTTGAGGCACTTTATTTGTGTCGACCCAAAACCGTCACAAATACTATTTGCGACGGTTTTGGACAAATAGTATTTGTGACGGAATAAATAGTGTTTGTGACGAAATTTTAAATATTGTGACCACAATTATTACCAAAACCGTCACAAATATTATTTGTGACGGAAATTTATATATTGTCACCAAAAATCATTATTACCAAAACCGTCACAAATATTATTTGTGACGGAAATTTACATATTGTCACCAAAAATCATTATTTCTCCATCAAAATAAATTATGCCATACTTATTTTTAACAAGAACCACATAAAATTTAAAAGCATATTAATTAAAGATAAAACAAGAGACAATAAAGCATACGTTCATACATAATTGTTTCATAGCTGACATTAGTAGAAATAAAAATAAAATGATAACAGTCTAAATAAAGTCATTACACTCATAATTGATTCAATTAAAAAGGGCAAATTATACTCTAATCCCTTGCCACAACCTGAAACAAAAAACGAAAGTTCAATTAAAAATATAATAATGCAACCCCTTAGCAACCTAAAGAGCAAAACAAGACCAAAAATACAAATAAAAAACTATCCAAACAAGCAACATGAACCAAAAAAAAAAAAAGGCCCGAAGATTCCTAAAAAAAATCGGCAGAGTTTCCTCTGTTTCTACAACATCCGAAAATTTTCATAAACCTGTGTAAATAAATTTATCACAATCCAAAATCAACATACAACTCTTTGACACTTTTATGATTTAGCATACTAAATTTCAGCTCAAATTTCTTCTCAAAGTTCTATGAACAACATGATGAGTCTAATGTTAGTTCATGCTACACAACAAATAATCGAAGATCACCAACCCTAATTATGAATGCACCACAACTCACAATTCTCCTTATTAATACAAGATAATCAACCATATTGTTTCACTACATAAAAACATACACTCATACACTACAACTCACAATTATGCCCATCAACATAATTAATAATGAATAGATAATAAACTAGAGCTATATCTAACAATTTGGTAGTAAACTACATGTACAAAGAAATTACCTCATTATCTTGGTTCGTATCTCCATCAGCCTCAGAGTTTGGGCGGTGCACACTTGATGAAGTAGGAACCTACAAAAATACAAATATTACATCAAATTTTTGAAAACATTCTAAATTTCTCTATTAGAAATATAAGTGCAATATTTATATTTGTTACCTGGTTACCGACACTAGATGGGCCATCTCCAACCTGTCGACTCCCTCCCTCTATCCCAGATCGAAACAAATTTATCACTTCAGCAATCCGTGAATCGAGCAATGCATTGACCTTTTCAACTATTCTCTGCTCCAGCTCCATATCTCTAGATCTGGTTTGCGTCCCTGCTCCTATGCCAACAACAGTCCTCGGAGTGGCCCCTGCCCCGTAAGTCTTAACTCGACCACGAATATCAGGTCCTATGACATCCGTAAATACCTTCTCCTTAAAGGCGGTTGTACGCTCTTCCACTGAAACTAGAAATGGGACGAGTGAAACAAGAGTGTTGAAATAATCTTAATTCCGTGTCCCAAGTCTTCATATCTTTCACTTCGTTTACCACCAAGACCACAATTCAGTACCAATAATTAGGTTTATTCTTCTCTATGTAAGCTTTTTCTATACATATATATATATATATATATATATATATATGAACAAAATTTTGTATAATTTTGAATGTGGGTTGGTGACAATTAATTAACTAGATTTTATGTTCTATCTTCTATGTATATAACTCTGGGATCTTCTATTTGTACAACCAAATTGTTTTTTTTTTGGTTGTATTGAAAATTCTTTCAAAATGGTTTTCAAAGTAGCTTTACGCTGAGACAAAGTTGCAATGTTTTTAGACTAAAATTACTAGCTAGTATGTATGATATAACCACAATCCCGGGGATGCGTTCACTTTTAATTTTTTATTTTTCCGATAACTATTAGCAAAAACTAGTAAAATGTAAGCAAGACTCATATATACATGCAATAATAGTTTACACAAGATTAGGAGTACTGTCAATTGAGAAGAAAAATTATCTCGTGTGAGCGTCACATTCGTGTAACGATTAACCTGATTAGAGTATTATGCATCTTAATTGACGTGGATTTCACAATCTCATACCTTTCATCCTTCTACACTTTCAAGCTTTCTTTAATGAATAAATCTATAGATTTATAACTCCTCAATTTTTTTTTTTTTTTTTTTAAAAAAAATGCTATATAATTCATTAAAATAGCAACAACATTAATTAACCAATATCCATACAACATTTCTTAATTATAATCGTAACTTGGATATTGTGTATGTTAATGTCAACGTACAGCAAGTAATTCCAATTCAAAGACAACTGGAATACTTTCAAGAGTACAAAACAAGAGTTGAGCAGAACATTTGAAAGATTTTGAATAATTTAATAGCATAGAGGCAATTAGAAATTGAAACTAACGGCTTAATTTTCAAGAAGCAAACCCACATGATTGAACCATGATTAAAGCTCTGTTTTCACTAATTTTACAGTATTTACTTAGATCAAGTAGAGGTTGGTTTAATAAAATATTTGAAAGATTTTGAATAATTTAATAGCATAGAGGCAATTAGAAATTGAAATTAATGGTTTAATCTTCAAGAAGCAAACCTACATAATTTAATAGCTCTGCTTCCACTAATTTTACAGCATTTGGATTAAAAAAGTTTAATAATTGATGAGTTTCAGAGACACAAAACAATTCACTTCAGGAGTGTACAAGTATAATAGTACAAGTATAATAGAGCTTGGGGGACTCATCCTTCCTCAACAAATTAACTTGTAGCAAAAGGGCTTGAGTAATTTGCTACAATACAGAGATGAGAGATCCCTATGAATACACACGCACATATATATATATACACATATAGATACACAGAATGTATGTTAGTATAATATAGATGGATATGTCCTAAGTCCTAACTACTGTGATCCTTTTTTTCTTTTTTCTTTTTTTATTGTTTGGAAGTCAACTGAACTCTTTTATTGAAGTGAACATGAATTACAAGGAAGTTACAGGAAAATGTGTCATATTCATATTTTGCAAAATCCACAATTTAGATTAATTAAATGTTGAATAATATTGAATTAAATGTAATGAGCATGATGGTCTTTATAGAACAATGGGTTTTGAAAAAAATTAGAGTAAGAGAAACCACACAGATCTTTATTGCTAAATACAAAACTTACATTATAGGAGTAAGAGAAACCACACAGATCTTTGTCTTCTTTTAGAGAAAGTGAGAGATCTGTACAAGCCTGCGGTGGTTACATGAGTTCCCCAAAACATAGATCCATAGACAGAGATTGCTTCAGGGCTGCGGCGGCATCTTCGGCAGCGGCATCATTGGCGGCGACGGTGGGGTAAGAGAGAGAGAGAGAGAGAGAGAGAGAGAGAGAGAGAGGACAGCGTGCGAGAGAGAGGGCAGTGCGAGTGAAAGGAGGGAAATGTTTAGGGCTATGTTTAGGGCTATGTTTTTATCTCTTTTTCTTTTTCTTTTTCTTTTTTTTCCCTAACCTAATATTTTGGGTTAATTACAAAAATACCCTTGTGATTAGGCCTTTTATCAGTTAACCCTATACTTTAAATTTTATCACTAATATCTCCTGTGGTATGGACTAAAGTGAAATAGTCAATTTTCCCGTTAAAGTTAACGAAAAATGGGTAAAAATACAAAATTACCCCTATTACATGCTAATAAGAACACCCTTATATGCTTAAATGTTTATTAAGGCATATGTGGTATACTATTATATTATTTTGATATTATATTTGTTGTTAGAGATCATTCTGTAGTCACTTTGAGGTACATTCATGAGAGTAAATTTATTTAATTTTTTATTTAATTTTTGATCTATCCTTGTACACACACACACCCCCCCACACCCTACATACAGTCTTGGCGATATATTATTTTTTTTATTTTTTATCTACTCTTAGACACACAATCTTAGTGATATGTTAGTTTTTTTTTTAATCTACTCTTGACCACACACACAGGAAAATCCAGTGTAGTGATGTACTAAGATCTAAAAAAAAAATTTATCCCCAAACTTTTGTGTGTGTGTGTGTCAAATTCGCTCTCACAAAGGTATCCTTAAGTGACTACATAATGATCTTTAACAACAAATGTAATATCAAAATAATATAATAATATACCACTTATGCCTAAATAAACATTTAAGCATATAAGGGTGTTATTATTAGCATGTAATAGGGGTAATTTTGTACTTTTATCAATTTTCCGTTAACTTTAACGGAAAAAGTGACTATTTCACTTTAGTCCAAACCACAGGGGGTATTAGTGATAAAATTTAAAGTACAAGGGGGTATTTGATAAAAAGCCTAACCACAGGGGGTGTTTCTGTAATTAACCCTAATATTTTTTGTGACGGATATGTACATTACCGTCACGAATAAAATATATTTGTGACGGATAGGTACGTTCCCGTCACGAAAAAAAAACAATTTGTGACGGATAGGCACATTTCCGTCACGAAAAAATATTATTTGTGACGGACATATTTCCGTTACAAAAACCGTCACAATAACTTTTTTTGTGACGAATTTGTGTCCGTCACAAAAAAGTTCGTCACAAAAGACCTGTTTTTTTGTAGTGGGTGGAGACCTCTATTGATAGGCTTAAGGTGTAGAATTATAGTTTGAGACTCATCACATCATAGCCGTTGGTTTGATGTTCTCCTTTGGGATTTTGACATGTGTCACCGCTTTAAAATCCATTATTTATATGGTTTCACATGGTATATTTAATACATGTCGCAACTTCATTGGTCCATAAGTAATTTTATGAGATAACTTGATTTCTTGAATTGACTAATTTTAATAATTAATTTTAATTAATTCTTAGTCAATCAAATGGGAATTTAGTAATTACCAATTTTTTTAATGCCTACAGCGGCAATTGTGAAACCTTAGAGCCCAAAATGTCACATTTGAATTTTAGGATCCAAAGTAGGAGTATAAGCGGAAAGTTTCGGTCTGTTTTTTCACAGAAAAAATTTTTGACCAATAGTGGCAGTCGATCGATTTTCGAAGCATTCGATCGATTTTGACTTGAAAATACATTAAAAAGACTAACCAATCAAATTTTGGCCGGTCAAATTTTGGTTTTCAGTTTTTTTACTTACGCCCCTAGTGTAAAGTGTTACACCACTCAAACTTCAAAGGTGAAAAGTGCAATTTACCCCAATTGTATTGACAATATGCTTAATTTCTTTTCTTTTTCTACTTGTTTCACTCATAACACAACAAATCTTCATGTGTTTGAAAAGGATATCTACAAGGACTTGAATAGCACTTTGGGATAATTGACTAAATGAGATATATATTGGGATAATTCTTTTAAATTTTAAGAACCAAATTGAGATTTATGTGTTTAAAAAGAATAATTACCAAATTCAAGAGGGGGTACAAATGCACATAACATGAAATACACGTGGTAAGATAATAGATTTGATACAATGAGTAGGGGCAAGTGCCCCACTGGACTTCATGTATCTCCGCTCCTATGCACGACGTGTGGAGCAACGCAACGCAACACAACATTAGGTGTAACTCATATATACAATATTTTTAACATTAGAAATTCCTTACTTTTTTTAAAAAAAATTAAAAAACAGCAAAAAAATTTTTTTTTTTGGAAATTGCTATTCACTCTATGAATGGACCAATGCACTTAATAGAATGTATTGATTGCATGGTACTGCATGGTGTGTCAATAATACCATAAATGATAGAGTATATTAGTTCAATTTTGGAGTAGGAATAGCAATTTCTTTTCTTTTATTTTTTAATTTTTTTTTTGTAAATTATTTTCATTTTAAGTTGATGTTTTTTGATTTAAAAACATCTTAGATAAACGTATAAATACCATAAGATAAAGTGATTGAAACTGAATTAACCCATAGTAGGAGCAAATATTGAGTATCACTGTGATACTGCATAGGATTGTATCCCCTCCCACAGATTTTAATTTTTTTTGCTAAATTGGAGGATTTTTTTACTGAGTTGGAGGAGGATTTCCCTGGAAATAAGGACCCAAAAAGATTTATACAAACTCTCTATTAACTTGTGATACCATGTAGGATTATATAACAGTTGTAATAAATATTTTTCTCTACATCAAAAAGTGGGACCCATCACCTAATATACCACTGGAGAAATTATTCAATGAGTCCGTCACGCTAGGTCAGCATATTGACATGGTGTGACCATTTACTAATAACCACCCACTTGCCCTCTGTTTCCAGGGGATCATGACAAGCGGTTATCATATTTAAAATTTAAAATTTCACTAATCACTTGTAACCACTTGTCATGATCTCTCTAGAATGAGAAGATAAGTAGATGATTATGATTAAATAGCCACAACACATCAATATACTGACATGGCGTGACAGGCTCACTGAGTAAACACACGACTTTACGTGTGACTGATTCCACATACACACATTTAGAGTGAGAAAACAGTTATATATATATATATATACAGAGAGAGAGAGAGAGAGAGCGAGAGAGAGAGAGAGTGTGTCTTTGTGTGAGTCAACGGCATACTCGAAACGCATAAGAAAAATGAGTTATGGTCTCTGTGGTCATAGATGGTGTGCCGTGACCGTGGTGTTCAGGCCTTTCTTTTTGACTCACTTTTGAGTCAAACTCAAACCACACGCTTCTCTTTTTCTCTTTCTATTTTTATTTTGTATAAATTTCAATATTATTTCTTAAATTAAGGGTAATGTTTGGGAATGTTTAAAACATTATCTGGTTCATTCTGAATCTCGATTTTTATCTGAATTTTATAAAAAAAAAAATAATGTTATTTCATCACATATTCTTTGGACAAGAAATTAACATTCATCCAAAACTCATTATTCCTATGATTTCTTGTTGCAGCTATTCTTTGCAACAGCCGGTTCAGATCTATCTCGAGTTTGGTCATTGATTCATAGAAGAACTAGTGAACTTATATTGAATTGATCAAATTAACCTCAAATGTAACCATTTTAAAGAAGGTGAGCTGGATAACCAAAAATCACTATTTGAAGAAAAGAAGGTTTGTTGGTTCTTTCTGTTAAGTTCTAGGGGTGCTTGTCCGAGTCCGGCTCATGATAAAGGTCCTTTTTGGTGGTCATATAATGTATCAATGCCTCTACTTTATCCTTAAATAGTTGACTCATCCTTTCCATTTTATATATATATATATATATATATATTAAATAAGTTACGGATTTTTTGTTTCAGTCGTTAGAACCAATTTTTATTAAGAGTATTATAATAGTTTTGCAAGATTTAGTGGTTGAAAACAAAAATTTACAATTTAATAAATTGCAGACGTCCTTACTAGAAGCCCTCTTTATATATATATATATATATATTCTATGTTTGTGTAAATGTTTTTTAAGTACATAAGTCAGTGTCAGACTTCAAAATGATTCGATAATTATTTTTATTTTTTTAGTTGAACCAACATGACATTGATTTTCATAAAATAAAATAAGGTGAAAATTGGTCTGAATCTGATATTTCTTTATTGGTCATTACTAGGGATGCGTTTTGGCCAGTACCGATCGGAAACATCCCTTTCGGAAAAAATTTTGAAATTTTCGGAAGCCAAAAATGCATTCCGAATTCCGTTTCGAAATTTCAAAAATTTCAAAATTATTTCTGATTCCGAAATTTCGGAATTTTCGGAATTTCATCAGATTCAGAATTTTTTGGAATATTCGGAATATTTTTAGAATTTTTCGGAATATTCGGAATTCAAGCTCAAACTTAATGGGATTTCACTTGAGACTTGTAGTCTTTTATAGAAGCACATCATATCCCATCGTTGTGGGATAGCAAAGTTGAAATTTCATAATTTTTGGAATATTTCGGAATATTTTCAGAAAAGTTTTGGAAAATACAATTTCGGAATATTTTAGAAAATTTTTGGAAAAGTTTCGGAAAATATAATTTCGGAATATTTTCGGAAAATTTTCGGAATTTTCAGAATTCTAAAAACAATTCCGATTCCGATCCGATTTTTTTTTTTTTTTTCGGAATTTTTGAAATTCGGAATTCGGAATGCATATTTTAGTTGGCAAAATCGGAATTTTTCAGAACGGAATAAGAATTTCCGTTTCAAATGACACCCCTAATCATTACCCTAATTTACATTCCTTACCTATAAGAATCACTAATCCGTGTTTGAAATATGTCTTCTATTTTGGACAGATTTGGAATAAATCTTCAAAGTCAAGAGAAACTGCGACTAGTGGAAAAAGAAAAATCAATTATGTCATCGTTGGGTAGAGAACCGATTCATACTCATGTTGAAAATGCTTCACAATTAGTTTATTTCAAGTTGCATTTGTGCATTATATCTTTTCGAGTAGTAATCTTAGGGTACATTTTTGCTAACTCAAATTTCACTCACTTAAGCACTCCATTAGAGTGAACATGTGGGACCCATCATTAAAGATAAACAAAAGATAAAAATTAGTGATGGGTCCCACATACTTACTCTAAATATTATACATGTTTATCCTAATATATGTCTCCTAATTTCATGAAAAACAAGCTTATACACAAATATAATATTCATGTGTATTAGTGTGGATACATACAAATGACGTGATGTTATTATTGCATTAACTATTTTCTCCAGAAGAGGGGAAAGGGAATCTATGTAGAGCAATTGTAAATAACGAATAATTAAGGAGTTCGAAATTAAAATTACAAAGTGGGCAACTTTTACCCAGCCAAAGAGCGAAAATATATATATATATATATATGGAAAAAAAAATCAGTTAAAAAGTAATTTGGATGGAGAAACACAATATATAGTCTTTTTAGTTAAATTTAACTAAACACAAATATCTTTTTGATTAAATTTTATTTTTCTCTTCCCACTCCCATATGAGACAGTAACCTGCATTGACTCAGCAATGCAAGCGGTCTTCGGTTTATCTGTATAACATTATAAATTTATTTAAGATAAATTATACTTTCACCCTCATAATTTGCACCAAGTTTTATTTTGGTACCTGTATTTTAAAAAGTGACATCGAAATATGAGATTTGGTTTTATCGACAATTGAGCCCAATCGTCATTGTTTGTCCAAAAATTTGATGGAAAAGTGTAAAAAATTAACGAAGAGAATTTTTTGGACAATTTGAAGATTGGTGCGAATGACATGCAATTAAACCAAATCCTAAGGTTTCATGTGCCACTTTTTAAAACACGAGGCTGAAGTGAAATTCAGTGCAAATTATTAAAGTTAAAAGTGTAATTTACTCATATATTTATTATAAAAAAATTTAATTTATGACGAGGACCTATGTGTGTGTGTGTGTTCTCTTCTTTGACGAGGACCTATGTGGTTTTATAAATTAGGGTAATGCTATGTGTACATAAAGTTCTTAATCATTCATTTTGGTTGGGTTCATTTCTGTACACATAAGATCCACTAAAATGAATGGCCTAGAGTTTTATGTGCATATTTTATGTGCACGAATCATTACTCTATAAAATAATGAGTAATGATTCGTGCACATAAAGTGTGCACATAAAGATCTAGGCCATTCATTTTGGTGGGTCCTATGTGTGCAGGGATGGACCCCACCAAATTGAATGGCTCAAATCTTTATGTGCACACTTTATGTGCACATTTTATGTGCACGTAGCATTACCCTAAAATAATAATTGAGAGAAGAGAAGAAAAAAAAGTTGTCCAACATTACTAAATTTGGTTTATCTATAAGACATTGTTTCTTCCAATTAAATAAACAAGACAATGTTTTTCTTGTTGTAAGTTAACAAGTTGTATATGCCATCAATAATGTAGCATTAGCTCGAAGTGGAGCATTATTGAATCCACTAGCTAACAATTAACATTCAAAACCACGTCACTATACATCAAGTCAACTAGTTAGGGTTTTATATGTGGTACATTTCACATAAATAATTGTGTGTTCTTAAAATGTCTGGATCTTTTTCTTTTTTCTTTTTTTTGAAGTTCCATTGGTTTGCTTCACAGTGAAAAATTAATTAGATCATAAATTTATAGGGTAAAAGAGATTGTTGATTGCATTACCTAGTTAAAAATTGCAACAAATATAATATTTTAAGTAATTGCTATTGCGTGATTTGTGCAAGGTACTTCAAACAATTTCTACTCATATTAGATAAATTTTATCAAAAGACTAAAATATTATGAGAATTGCTATTCGCACTCCATAGATGAACCAATGCACTCTATGAAATACATTGATTGCATGGTACTCCATGGCTTGTCAGTAGTACCATGGAGTACATTAGTTCAATTTTGGAGTGGAAATAACAATTCTCAATATTACATGTCTCAATTAAGAGTGTTGCTAAATACACCCATCAAACTTCTCTATATACTTTTATTATTAGGGGTGAAAACGGTTCGGTTCGGTGTGATTTTCAAGCAAACCGATCAATTTTGGTTTGGTTTGGTTCGGTTCGATTCAATTTAGTACATTTTGTAGGTTCGGTTCGGTTTTTATACTGAAAGAAAAATTATGAAAATTGGATCGAACCGATCGGTCAGATGAGTTTGCTTACGCCCCTACATATATTATACAGTGAGGAAAAGTACATCTATCCTCTCATATTATACATGCATATAGGTTTATAGAGAATTTTGATTGGTACATTAGCGACCTCCATGTTAAACCATGATTAATCTAACCATAATTGAATCTCATAAGAATCATAATTTCATTTTTGAAAGATATAGAAGTAGTGAAAAAAAAAAACAAAAAACTAACATATAGAAGAAGAGTCCTATAGCAAAAAAAAATAAAAATAGAAGAAGAGAAAAGGCATCTCTCTCCGAAAAGGGGAGAAGATAAACAAGATAAGATCGAAGAGAGTACAAAAACATTCAACAAGAAACAAAGAACATCAATATTCAACAATCCTTTAATGTAAGTTAAAGAATGTTGTGGCAATGGACAGCACATAAATAGGGAACTAGGTCAATAGGAAATTTTATAGTGGGGCAAGGTGGTTTTGCTCATTTGGGGCGCAACCACACTGTCCAAGTATTACACATAGATTGGAGGGGAAAAAAAAGTTGGTGCAATTAATGCTCTATCAGTTGGACTTTTCTTAGTTTAATTTGGACTGTTCTTAGCACCGTTTGTATCTTGCTTAGCTTAGTTTGCACTTTTCTTAGCTTGGTTAGGACCTTCCTTAGCTTAGTTTGTATCTTAAAAATGTGGAATAAAATGAGAAAAAGTTTACACGCAATTAATGCTCTTTCAGTTGGACTTTTCTTAACGACGTTTTTATCTTTCTTAGCAACGTTTGGACCTTTCTTAGTTTAGTTTGTACCTTGATTAGTTTAGTTTGGGCATTTTTTTAGCTTAGTTTGGACCTATGTTATTTGCAAACAAATGTCAAACTTTATTATCAAGATATAAATAGTTCCTTAATAAAGTCCAAGTGTTGGTTAATAAAGTCCAAAGATTTGTTAAAAAAGGTACAAATTAATGTTCAAAACCACTTTTACCACGTGTCGTGCGGAGAGGAGAGTTTAAACTCATCCAATGGCCAATAATATTTTCACTCCATGTGGGACGAAACCACTTCGCCCCACTTTAGAATTGCCCTAGGTCAATATTATTATAGCAAGTCCACTTGTTACACTCAAAAGTACCAATTTATACTCGTAGGGGTTTTTTTTTAGGGGAGTAAGCAAAGGATTGGAGGAATGAAGTAATAGTCCATTTTAATTTAAAATTTGGGCGCATCATGTGACTAAGGTAACGTTTGGATGTCTTCAGACAGATTGGACAATTAATCCATTTTAATATTGGACTAATCCTGGGATAACTTAATCTACTTCCAGGATATAATTAGTGGTCCAAATACAATCAGGACCATTAGTTAAAATTTCCAAATTGGCGACTCGAACGTCGGAGTATTTTAATTAAATTGGACAAATATTCCAATTTCCCCCAATAGCCCCTTAAATCCCATACAACTAACTTAACCTAATTATATATTTTTATTAAAGAGTCCGATATATGGGCAAGTATTTTATTCCATAAATGGATTAATAGTTCTGCTCCAAATTGGTGACCCGAACGTCAGACTATTTTAATTAAAATAGATTAATATTCCAACAAACATGGCCTAATTATCTATTTGAATTAAATAGTCCGATACATGGGCTACTATTCTATTCCATAGGAGTGTGATATTTACTATCTCTTACAACACTAAGACCACATTTGTTTCGCAGACTGAGGGCAGGATTAGGTGGAATTGGACTAATAGTCTATTTTAATTAAACAATCCACTGTTTGGGTATGCTTAACCACTGAAGACTAATGGTGTGTTTGATAACTAATTAAGTGCTGGGAATGAAAAGTTCAACACTTATTTATTTTCAGTGCATTTGATAATGTACCACTTACTTGAAAAAGTAGCAAAAATTTCACTAAAAATTTTTAAGTGAAAATTTTCTACTAAAAATAATAACTGAAATCAGTCTATTTTAGTACTTAAAACACTATTTTCAATATTGTAAATTCAAGTACTTAAAATTCTCAGTACTTAATTTTCAGTTTTATCAAACAGATCCTAATAGTTTGTTTTAACTATGTAGTCCTTCATATGAGGAACTATATAATACCATGGGGAATATAGTATTATTAATCACATTAATAGCGAAGGATATAAGTAAGGAATTACGATTAGCACTCCAAAAATTAACTAATTCACTCTATAGTACCACTCTGACAACGTGTTGTATCATGCAGTCGATGAAGTGTATAGAGTGAATTTAGTAATAAAATATTGAGTGCTAATAGCATTGTCTTATAAGTAAGAGTTTTGTTAACATGTGTCCTTAGGGTATATACGTAGTATATAGGTTCCAAAAGTAGAAATAAACAAAGGGTATAGTATGAGTTTCAGTGTCCAGTGTGTGCTTCAGTGTTTGTCTCACTTATTTATTTCTACTTCAAGAATTTTAACATATACCCTAAGAACACATGTTAATAAAAACCTATGAGTAATACCCCTCTAATCTTAATCCTGTTCACGAAACAAATGCGGCGCTAGTCTCTAAAATCTTCTCTACCATAGACCCAAACTCACCTTTCTTTGTTGTGGTTTATTCACGAGTCATATACAAAATTCTCACTTCTATAAAAGCGGATACAAATATACGAGTGAAATTTCAAGCATACCCATTTCTACAACCTCACCCTCCATAATTTAATGTGACAATTATGTAGTGGGAGTATTATATTTGAGATTGTGTTAAATGGTGAGTCACATCCCACTACATGGTTAACACATCAGATTATGAGAATGAAGTTGTAGAAATGAAAGTGCCTGAAATTTTACTCCACATATACTTGCATACTATGAAAACAAATATACACACCTATATTTGTAATACTATTATGACAACCAATCATCACAAAATTATACTAACATACTCCACAATTAACCCATATGTCAAAATTTACTTCTTTACATTAAAAAAATATATATATATTCCTATGATGTTATATAGTGTACAGTGTACTCAGCATTCCTTTATACGACTCGTGTGCCACTCAAACTCGAAATGTCATCAAATTAAGTTTGCTAGTGAAATTCATTTTGCCATAATGTGTTAGGAAATTGTATTTCTTAATAAGAGTGGGTAACATATTAATATCAATTATATTATAAGGGTTATTAATTAAATGTGCTTATATTATGTGATCTAATTGTAGTAAGCCATGGACTTCTACTGGGTATGGATTTAATGAGTGGATACCAAATACTGATCCTGTTAGGAATAATAGGAATCTAACATATCCATATAGGTTATGGTCCCCAATATGTCAAATCATTATACTACTTCCTCCTCCATCCCATCTAGAGAAGGAACCCATTAAAGAACTCAAGAGATTTGACTGAGGAAGACATAACTGATCATCATCGTTCTCCCAAGGTTTGATAATTGCTACAATGGATATAGGTATGTATTTTATTATATATTATATCCTAATAATCTAACATGATATGATCCTAGGGCTGTGATTTTACTACTCTAGAGTTCTACAATCTTTATAGTTTAAAGATTCTAACAAGTGGTATCAGAGCAGTTATCATGTTGATTATTAAGAATTTTATGCATAATGTTTAATTAATTCATAATATGTTGGCCGATTGTTGCTTCGAAGAGATAGCACACGTGTTTTTTTTTTTTTTTTTTTTTTGCTTTGGCTGGTACATATATGATTTCGATGGCACTTGTTTTTTCGAAGAAAAGGTGAAGCCAATTATAGAAGTTGATAATTACTAGGTAGCGATAATCACCATCAAATTAAAAGGTTACTCTGCCACTAAAGCCACAGGGAATCAGTTAGTTTATTTAGACAGCACAAGTTGCCACTTTAACATTGATGATATCCAACAATCTTAAGCAAAGGGTTATATCACACGCGAATTATTCATCAGGAAAGAAGATTATCAGTTGAAGATGAGAATCCATTACACAGAATACAAGGAATATACACTAGTATGGGCTGTGTGTAGTTTGTCTAGAGTGTTATGTACATTATTTATAAACTATTATTCCTTGTATAAAATATAATAGATTGAAATAATATGTCTGATATTTTAAATAAATAGATTGAAATAATATGTTGCCAAAGTAACCTCTGTTGTGTAAAATTTAGTTATTTTAAAATATTAAGATGGTATATCTGTTAGAGTTATATTTGGGGCACTAACAATATTCACTAACACTTACTAACACACTCCATCTCTCTCCTAGTGGCATTGTGGGGTCCGCTGTGGATCCCGCAGTATCACTAGGAGAGAGATAGAGTGTGTTAGTAAGTGTTAGTGGATTTTGTTAGTGCCCCTAGCATTGCCCTATCTGTTATTCATGCGATTAACAATCGACCCAAAGGAAGATTCTTAATAGGCCGAATGATGGGTGTACATGTGGTGGTAAATATGTGACAATTATCAAGTTACTTATCCATGTGGACAGTGAGTCGGCCCAAAGGAAGGCCACTGTCTGACAGGACTTACTGTCAATATTTGATCACTACACGGGGAGTATCACTTACAGTTGATATTTCTGTCCAAAGACTAAATATCAATGTTGTTCTAGGTATCCTGTGATGGGCCCACCATTAAGTAAATTATTTAATGTGTCATGCATGCATATATATATAAAGTATTCATAATATGTTTATGTCATGACATGTTATTAATTATGAGCATATTATTTTATTTTGTTCTCTATTCAGTTTCTGCTACAGCTACAAATGTTTCTGCTCAAATTAGTGCTATCCCAATACTGAATGGGGGAAACTTTAAGGTCTGAAAAGAGAACGTGGAAATCGTTCTTGGATGTATGGATTTGGACCTTGCGCTAAGGACCGAACGACCCACTTCGACTACGGAAAACCCGAATGAGGGTAAAATTGAGAAGTGGGATCGCTCGAATCGCATGAGTCTGATGATTATGAAACGTTCCATTCCGGAAGCGTTTCGGGGCTCGATCACTGAGAGAACAAATGCTAAGAAGTTCCTCTCTGTATTACAACAATATTTTGCTCAAAATGAAAAGTCGAAAACGAGTACCGTTTTGGCTACTCTGATTTCCATGAGGTATAAAGGAAAGGGGAACATAAGGGAGTACACTATGGAAATGTCTCATCTCAGTGGGAAACTCAAGGCACTAAAGTTAGAGTTGTCTGAGGACATGCTCGTGCACTTGGTTCTCATATCTCTTCCTGCACAATTCAGTCAATTTAAAGTGAGTTACAATACCCAAAAGGACAAATGGACTTTTAATGAGCTCATATCTCATTGTGTGCAAGAAGAGGAAAGAATTCAGCGTGACAAGACTGAAAGTGCTCATTTAGCATCAACCTCTCAGAATAATAAAAGGAAGAGAGCTAAGGATGCTGCAGATGTGACACCTCAGCAGAAGGAACTAAAGAAGCAAAATGAGGAATTCCTTTGCTATTTCTGCAAGAAGAGAGGTCATATGAAGAGAGACTGTTCCAAATACGCCGCTTGACGTGTAAAGAAGGGTAAGCTTCTCGCTTTGGTTTGTTCTGAAGTTAATTTAGCTTCTGTACCTAAAGATACTTGGTGGGTAGATTCTGGTGCTACTGCTCACATAAGTATGTCTATGCAGGGTTGCCTGTGGAGCCGGCTGCCAACTGATGCTGAAAGATTCATTTTTGTGGGTGATGGCAAGAAAGTTACAGTAGAAGCAATAAGAAATTTTAGATTTTTATTAAAGACTGGTGTTTATTTGGATTTGATTGAGACTTTTGTTGCACCGTCTTTTAGACTAAATTTAGTTTCTATTTCTAATTTGGACAAATCTGGTTATGCTTGTTCTTTTGAAAATAATAAAGTTAGTCTATTTCAAGATTCAAAACTTATTGGTACCGGTTCTTTGATTGATAATCTTTATATACTGAACACTGTTACTTCCTATAATGAAATTCTGCATACTTATTCACGAGGTACAAAGCGAAATTAAGTAAGAATTCCGCCACCTTATGGCACAAGTGATTAGGTCACATCTCTAAACAGAGAATTAAGAGACTTGTGCGTGACGGGATTCTTGGCCCCTTAGATTTGGCAGACTTTCAAGTCAGCATTGAGTGCATTAAGGGGAAACAGACAAACATAAAGAAATTAGGTGCCAACAGGTGTACAAACGTCTTAGAACTCATTCACATTGATATACGTGGTCCATTCCCTACAGCCTCTTGGAATGGACAACAATATTTCATTAAGTTCATAGATGACTACTAAAGATATGGGTACCTATATTTGATACATGAGAAGTCACAGTCCCTGGATGTTTTCAAGTCATTTAAAGTCGAAGTTGAACTTCAGCTTGGCAAGAAAATTAAGGCTGTCAAATCTGACCGTGGTGGTGAATACTACGGTAGATATGACGGATCAGGTGAACAACGTCCAGGACCCTTTGCTAAATTCCTAGAGGAATGCGGTATCGTCCCTCAATACACAATGCCAGGCAAACCTAGCATGAATGGTGTAGCTGAGAGGCGAAACAGAACGCTTAAGGACATGGTAAGAAGTATGATTAGTCATTCTTCTTTACCAGAATCACTCTGGGGAGAAGCTCTAAAGACTGCAGCATATATCCTTAACAGGGTTCCAAGTAAAGTAGTAACCAAAACCCCTTATGAATTATGGACTGGAAAGAAGCCTAGCATTAGGCATTTACACATTTGGGGTTGTCCAGCTGAGGCACGGCCTTATAGGCCACATGAAAAGAAATTGGACTCTAGAACAGTCAGTTGCTACTTTGTTGGATACGCGGAACGCTCTCGGGGCCTTTAAGTTTTATGATCCCACTGCTAGGACATTTTTTGAAACGGGAAATGCAAGATTTCTTGAGGAAGTTGAGTTTGTGGGGGAGATAAGGTTAGAGACATTGACTTTGAAGAGGAATTTATTCCTCGTCATGTTGCTATTGACACTGTTCAGGTTCCTATTCCTGACATTGTTCAAGATGCAAATCCGGATATACGAGACAATGTACAACAGCTCCCTGTGCAAAATGAACAAATTAAACCTGAAGTGCAAACTCAACAACCTCAAGAGGAGATGCCATTAAGAAGATCCACTAGGGAAAGGAGAAATGTGATTCCGGATGATTATATTGTATTCCTCCAAGAACATGAGTTTGACATAAGGATAGTGGAAGATGATCCAATCAACTTTCACCAAGCCAAACAAAGTTCTAATTCTCAAAAGTGGATTGATGCCATGAATGATGAGTTGAAATCTATGAAAGACAATGACGTTTGGGATCTTGTCGAATTGCCTGAAGGAACGAAGCCCATTGGTTGCAAATGGATATTTAAAACCAAGAGGGATTCAAAGGGCAATGTCGAGAGATATAAGGCTCGTCTAGTCGCCAAGGGTTTCACTCAAAGGGAAGGCATAGATTATAAAGAGACTTTCTCTCCGGTTTCATCGAAAGACTCTTTTAGGACAATAATGGCACTCGTGGCTCATTTTGATTTAGAGCTACATCAGATGGATGTTGAGACAGCGTTTCTCAATGGAAACATTGATGAGACGATTTATATGGTCCAGCCAGAAAACTTTGTATGCGGAGATCCAAAGTCTATGGTTTGCAAATTAAAGAAATCCATCTATGGTCTCAAGCAGGCTTCCCGTCAATGGTATCACAAGTTCCATCAAGTAATCACCTCGCATGGTTTTGAGGCGAATGTGGTTGATGACTATATATATCACAAGTTCAGTGGGAGTAAGTATATCTTTCTGATTTTATATGTCGATGACATTCTACTAGCCTGCAGCGATATAGGCTTATTGCACGAAACCAAGAGCTTTCTCACTAAGAATTTTGAGATGAAAGATCTTGGGGACGCCTCTTTTGTATTAAGAATACAGATACTACGAGATTGCTCTCAAGGTATCCTTGGGTTATCACAAAAGAGCTATATCGAAAAAGTTTTAAGTAGGTTCGGCATGAAAGGTTGTTCATCAGGGGATACGCCCGTAGCTAAAGGAGACAAGTTCTGTCTCGGACAGTGCCCCAAGAATGACCTTGAAACTAAGGAGATGGAAAAGATTCCCTATGCATCAGCAGTAGGAAGTTTAATGTATGCTCAAGTATGTACGCGTCCAAAAATTGCGTTCATAGTAGGAGTATTGGGTAGATATTTAAGTAACCCAGGAATGGATCATTGGAAAGCAGTCAAACGGGTTATGCGATATTTACAGAGAACAAAGGACTACATGCTCACGTATCGGAGATCAGACTTTTTGGAGATCATTGGGTATTCTGATTCTGATTTTGCTGGATGCCAAGACAGTAAGCGATCCATGTTAGGCTATGTTTACATGCTGGCTGGAGCAGCTATATCCTGGAAGAGTGCTAAGCAGACACTCATAGCTTCTTCGACCATGGCTGCGGAGTTCATAGCCTGTTATGAGGCATCAAATCATGGGATATGGTTGCGAAACTTTGTCACTGGGCTGTGTGTGGTAGATGGCATTGAAAGGCCATTAAAGATATACTGTGACAATAAATCTGCAGTGCTGTATTCCAATAACAACAGAAGCTCTACGAAGTCAAAGCATATTGATATCAAGTTTCTAGTTGTTAAGGAGAGAGTTCAGAGTGGTCAAATTTCTATAGAACATATAGGGACAAACTCCATGATTGCGGATCCGCTGACCAAGGGATTACCTCCCAAGGTCTTTCACGAGCACACTGCTCATATGGGTGTTAGGTTGTCTAACGATACTTTGGTTTAGTGGGAGTTAACTTTGGATGTTCTATTTTTGACATTTATGGTTTTATTTTCTGCAGAATAAAGTTGATGGTTTAAAGTTTATCTCTGAATCTAACTATTTTCTATATGCGGTTTTGCATTGTTTTGGATTGATCTCAATAAAGACTAAATTAGGACCAGTTGGAAATAGGCATGTTTGAGATCACATTGCATGTAATTTCCATGCTACTCATCCATACTTGATCTATGTCATTGAATGTGTTGGTATGGTGACCATTGAAGGCCTAGTTACGATTTTGTGTGACGAAAGCCGCCTTCATCCCATATCAATATAGGAAATGGACCAGATTGAAACTAAAGTGAAGTCCAAAGATAAATAGCACAGGTGAACGTCTAAGGAAAATGTAATATAATTGTTTCAGGAATCATATGTAGCCCAAGTGAGAGATTGTTAGGAAATTGTATTTCCTAATAAGAGTGGGCAACATATTAATATCAATTATATTATAAGGGCTATTAATTAAATGGGCTTATATTATGTGGTCTAATTGTAGTAAGCCATGGACTTCTACTAGGTATGGATTTAATGAGTGGATACCAAATACTGATCCTGTTAGGAATAATGGGAATCTAACATATCAGTATATAAAGACATATAGGTTATGGTGCCCAATATGTCAAATCATTATACTACTTCCTCCTCCATCCCATCTAGAGAAGGAACTCATTAAAGAACTCAAGAGATTTGACTGAGGAAGACATAACTTATCATCATCGTTCTCCCAACGTTTGGTAATTGCTATAATGGATACAGGTATGTATTCAATTATATATTATATCCTTGATAATCTAACATGATATGATCCTAGGGCTATGGTTTTACTACTCTAGGGTTCTACAGTTTTATAGATTAAAGATTCTAACATAATGACCTCCTGAGCTAGTAAATGCTCAGGAAATTCAATGATCAACTTTTTCTTTCTTTGTCTTTTTTTTTTTGCTAAACAAAGATATATTAAAACAATCAGAGAACAAAACAATAATTGGAGCCACTAGTCTCATTGATGGCTTTCTCGAAGAACACCATAACAGCCCGTTTGGTTTATGGATTCTTAGGGTGGATTTTGATTCCACCCGAAGATTACTAGTAATCTTAAAATATATCTTTGTTTGGTTCATGGAATATTTAATGAATTGTGAGTCTCACTGGATTTAGAATCCACTCAAAGGTGGAAAATAGGGTGGATTCTAAATCCTAGCTTGGAGGTGGTATTCCTGAGGATTACTGGGGTTTTGATTTATTATTTTCATAATACCTAAACTAGCCTTTATTAGACTATTAAAAAAATAAATATTGTGATCAAAAGAAATTTATGATTATGATAATTATTATTATTTTCTAAAATGGAGAGATTGGTAGATGAGATTGTTTATGATGATTTCTTATGCTTGAGACATTATATTTGATGTTAGTTTAATGACTGAATTCAAATTTTGGTGCTAAATGTTAATGATTGAAAAGTCTATATGATATTACAATAACTACATATTTGGCATATTGTGATTTGTACGTTAGACCTATACATGTTTTATGCTTAAAAATATAAATATCTTTTGTTATTATTCAAATATATTTTAACTACATGTAATAGTTTAGACTCATGTTCATGTATTAATTACTCTATTTATCTCATTTTTTATGTGTCATTGATTTTTAGATTTATACCATTAATTTTTTTTTAATCACCCTCCATTTTTAGAGGGTTGACAATTTGATTTTAACCCATACATTCTTTTAGCCTTTAAGGGTAGCTTAGGTATTTAACAATATTTCCATTTCATTTTCCTTGACCCAACCAAACACTGGATTCTAAATCCAGCTAGAATTTTATTGTTGAACAAAACATTTTGTAGAGATTCAGATTCCTGGTAAAGTGATTACTGGTATTATGATTCCCAGTAATCAAAATCCACCTAAAATAATCCGTGAACCAAACGGGCCGTAAGAGAAGTCATCAATCGGGATGGGCCAAGATAAATTACAGTTCATAGTCCGTGCTAAATTATGGGCGACAAAATTTAGAGTTCTAAAAATCTTAGAAACATTCCAAAAGAAAAATGCCCTATGTAAGAGTTCAACTCTTTTACCCATGCTTTCAAATTTATGTATTTGGTTGTCTCACAGTTCAACTCTTTTTGAAACTTGCTTAATGCACCTAATTAACTATAGCTTTCTTTTAAATACCATTTGATGATGCCAAAATTTGGTTAAAGTAATTTAAGGAGAGAGAGTGTGAGAGACTGGTTTTTTGTATGTGGTTCGACCTTGTTAATGAAGGTACCTACGTCCACATGTATGTCTGAGCACGTTCACTATACTGTAAAAAGTCGGGGACCTGTGGTAAACCAACAATAGTTTGGAGCTACTGTAGGTCGGCCGGGCGTGTTGGTGACCGCTATAGAGGTGCTGTGTAGACTGAAAAGTTGGCCCCTTCAATGGGGGGTGAGAGGTCTCTTTTATAGATGCAAGAGATCTACTCGTACAAGGAAAAGGAAACATAATCCAATTGATATAGTTTGACATTAATTGTAGGGGTTTCCTACTTGGATTAGGAAATAGTTTTCACTTTCCATTAGTCTTCTAGCTTGAGTAGGAAATTGCCCGGAATGCTCGGGATCATGCCTGTGAGCCCGGATGAGTTGTTCCTGCGGTAGGATGTGCTTGTGCAGTCTTCCCGACCTGTTGGCCGGGTTGTAAATGAACTGCTCGGGAGGCATTAGGTGGACCAAACCGCTTGGGATGATGCTTGTCAATAGTTGCAGAATAGAACTGCTCGAGCAGGGGCTGATTTTGGGTGTATCAGTTGCCCCCCATTTCCAAGTTTGGCTGGATGCTATATCGGGGCAAGTTAGGAAATCTGCCTGATACCAGTCTGAGTGTGTGGGGAAGCTGCCTCGGGGCTTCTGAGCCTGGTGAGTCCTCAAGAATTGGCTGAGAGTTAAGACCCAGCCTCCCTTGGAACATTTAAGTGCTCGGGAACTGACCGGGAGTTGAGACCCGGCCTAATTCGGAGTCTTTTTGAGTTAGCTTCCAGGATGGTTATCTTCTGCCTGTGAACCTTTGTCAAGGTTGTGGGTAGAAGAATTTTACCATATTGGAAAAGCCGACCTAAAGCGTATTGCTTTAGGGTCCTTTTACGTTAACTCCCCATGATGGTTGTCTTCCGCCCAGCCAGCCTTCGTCAAGACCGTTGGGAGATGAGCTTGACCATGCTGGTGGAGCCGACCTAGAGCGTGTCGCTGTAGGGTCCTTTTTACTCATCTATCGTGGGCCAACCTAAGAGATTTTAGTCACCTCTATCGTCGGTTTGGACCTAAGTGGAGCTACTGGCTCTGAGTACTGTAGGTGCTCGGGTTATCCAAGAGTTTGACTTGGTTATCCGCGAGGCCTGTAGATACCCGGTGTGATTTCCTGTTTAGTTCACTGCACCGTCTTGCCCCCCAAGCTTTCGCTAAGACGAGGGTCTTACAGAGGCTATGACTGTAGGCAACCAACCTAGAACATGGTGGTTGTAGGGTCTTTTGAAGCTTGCCATCATCAGCCACCTAGGGGATTTGCCCCCATCGTTGGTTGGACCTAAGCGAAGCTTGTACCTCGGGGTTAGGCCCGAGGTCTTTGGATGCCTCGGGGTTAGGCCCGAGGTCTTTGGATGCCTCGGGGTTAGGACCGAGGTCTTTGGAGGGCTATCTGACAATCGGTGGAGCCTCATGTGGTGATCAGGCAAGTACCACTGTAGTTGGATTGGTAGAGACTGTTTGAGGCAAGAGGTCGGGTCGGGATCACCGGGCTCCTGATTACTCTGAGCTGGATTCAAGGTCGGGATCACTGGATCCTGACTGCTGCGAACTAGAGGTCGGGTCAGGGCTGCCGGACTCAGACCGTTGTTAACTGGAGGTCGGGTTGGGACTGCCGGACCCTGCCTGCTGTGAGCTGGGAGAACTGTCAGAACTCCCGGGCTGATCTCGCTTTCGCTTACTTCTGGAAGACTCGTTGCTTACATGCCTGGGGTCTTTGGTCTTCAGAAATTCTTCAATGTCAATGCATTTTCCAACCCTCTCTACTAGTTCAACCAAGTTTACCGGTCGGTTTCTGTGAAACGACGTGACGCACTTGGCGTGTTGAACTCCCGAGAAAATGGCTATAATAGCGGCGGTTTCATCAAGATCATAGATGTCGAGCTTCTCTTGATTAAACCGGTAGGTGAATTCCTTGAGGGTCTCATTATCCCTTTGTCCGACTGTCAGTAGATGTATGTCAGGCTTTGGCCGTTCATGCATACCGGTGAACTGGTTGATGAACTGCTTCCTGAGTTGCCTGAAACTACGTACCGATCGGGGTTTCAAGGAGTAGAACCATTGGGCGGCCAGGCCTTTCAAAGTGCTGGGGAAGGCCAGGCAGTACAGCTCTTTGGCTTAGATGGCCAGGACCATCCGAGCCCTGTAGGTCCGGATATGGTCGACCGGGCTCCCCGAGCCATTGTATGAATCTAGGCGAGGCTGCTTGAATTTGCGCGGGATGGAGAATCTCGTGATCTGGCTGGAGAACGATGACTGTCTCGGTATTGGCTTGATTTTGAGCACAGTTTTGACCAAGCTTTTTGGCCACTCCGTGAATCTGCTTCTGCAAGTCCTTGATTCGGGCTTCCAGTCCTTCCCGACCGGTATCCGAGGGGTTAGTCGGGTCGGTGGAAGAGGCTTCTTCTTCATGGTGGTATGCTGTCCTCTGGGATCGGGCTCGGCTATGACTCCGGGTAATCGTTCGCCCAAGGCCACCTCGGCTCTCGACCGAGTGACCCTGGACTGATTCCCGGGTCATATGCTCCTGCCTCTCAGCTCGAGCTGCACTTCTACCGCTGATGTCTGTGGCATTCTCAACGCGGTACAGGTTGGCTCGGGTACGTTGTCTACTTAAGATCGGTTCCCGACCATACGTAGCGTTCCCGGGTTGTTTCCCGCCCACTGGAGTACTGCTTTGCTGGGCCAGTAGGGCTTCAATTTGTTGCTGGATTTGACGTTGGCCCTCCAAGATTTGTGTGAGGGTCACGGTGATCTGCTCAGATGTCATGACTGCCGCAGCCAGTGCCAGGGCCGGCGGAGCATCCCAGTTGGCCTGCTATGCAGTCTTCTCACTCTTTTTCGGAGGCATGGCTATCAACCAAGAGATTTTTTGATGAAGAATTTGTCGTTTCCCACAGACGGCGCCAAGCTGATGATGCCAAAATTTGGTTAAAGCAATTTAAGGAGAG
This sequence comes from Hydrangea macrophylla, assembly GCA_033977485.1. Lineage (NCBI taxonomy): Eukaryota > Viridiplantae > Streptophyta > Magnoliopsida > Cornales > Hydrangeaceae > Hydrangea > Hydrangea macrophylla. Next base: position 99,083,800 of record CM066989.1, on the reverse strand, counting down.
AGAGAGTGAGAGACTGGTTTTTTGTATGTGGTTCGGCCTTGTTAACGAAGGTACCTACATCCACGTGTGTGTCTGAGCACGTTCACTATACTGTAAAAACTCGGGGACCTGTGGTAAACCAACAATAGTTTGGAGCTACCGTAGGTCGGCCAGGCATGTTGGTAACCGCTATAGAGGTGCTGTGTAGACTGAAAAGTCGGCCCCTTCAATGGGGGTGAGAGGTCTCTTTTGTAGATGCAAGAGACCTACTCGTACAAGGAAAAGTAAACATAATCCAATTGATATAGTTTGGCATTAATTGTAGGGGTTTCCTAATTGGATTAGGAAATAGTTTACACTTTCCATTTGTCTTCTAGCTTGAGTAGGAAACTGCCCGAATGCTCGGGATCATGCCTGTGGGCTCGGATGAGCTGTTCCCGCAGTAGGATGTGCCTGTGCGGTCTTCCCGACCTGTTGGCCGGGTCGTGGATGAACCGCTCGGGAGGCATCATGTAGACCAAACCACTTGATATGATGCTTGTCAGTAGTTGCAGAATAAAACTACTCAGGCATGGGCTGATTTTGGGTGTATCACCTTTGCTTAGTGATTCCCATTGAACAATTGAATAGTTTTCTTTAAATGTCATTGCTTGATTGCTGTACGTAATCTAATCCTTACTTAAATTTTGACTCAAATTTAATTACAAAATTTGAGTAAAAGTTTCATTTAAAACGAATCTCTCCAATAGGTTCACTTAAATTAATCTTCTTGTAACATTGTTATTTTCCCTGAAAAGATAGTTTTAGTAAGACTCTCCAACCCTGCATCGAATCGAGTACATTAAATTTGAGTAAAAATCTTATACCAAATCCCTCATTTCCTTACTCAAGACTATAATAATGTTTGAGTGTGTGAATAATTTTTTGTAGATTTGGTTTAAGTTTGAATAAAATTCAATTCATATAAATTTGACTTTAGGATTGGATGAGGTTTCTAAGAGCATCCACATTGTTGTGGATGTGTAGTATAACTTCGTATACTTAGCTTTTTAAAGCTCATAACGGTGTGAAGTGTAGTACAAAATTTTTTAATTTAGTATAGTTGAACTTATCTTTATGGTACAACTAAGTTCGGCTAATGTAAAGCCAAATGACTGAGAGGAAGCCGAGGGGAGGGGGGGATGAGGGGGGAGGACGGGGGACAGTCAAGTGCCGTTTGGGTGTCACACGACAATCGATTAACAGTTTTTCAATTGGTTTTCAAATAGTCCACTGTTTTCCATTCTGGATTTTTACGGCTTTCTCTCAACCGTTTACCTTACTAAACCACTACAAACAGCCCCAAACCCGCACCACAACTTAACCTAAGTTTAAACTAAATTTTGGTCCTCCACTGTAGATGCTCGAAGAGCTTTCACCCAAATTTGAATTTGGTGTGATTTTGATAAGGATTGGAGATGCCATTGGACCAATGTGTATAAACATTGAGTAATTATATTTTCCAAATCTGGGATATCCGAAATGCTACGGCACTAATACCACAAGGAGTAGCCTATTATAACACGACTACTATCACAGCATGTGGTACAACTATCAAAGCTTACTCATACACAATTAAATTTAGAGGTTCTCGTAAAAGATACTAGGGTTAAATACACTTACACCCCTTGTAGTTTTGTGAATTTTCACTTATTTCCTGTGATTTAAATTTTGACATTAATACCCCCTGCTGTTCAAACCAAAAATGTAACTGTTAAAATTACTTAACGGAGTGAGTTGAAATGACCAAATTACCGCACAATTATTCACAACTATGTTAAGAATGGAAGTTGTTTACTTCGATTCATTTAAGGATAAACCTAGGGTTTCAAATTGGGTAAAGAAGAACCTTTGATATTTCTAACGGTCTTCTTAGTACATGTTATATGCTTGATCCAAAGCAAATAGCTCAAGACTTATCTCCTTTATAACGTGACTTTCAAGGGCAAAAGAGACATATTGTCCTTAAAATTAGGGCTCCCATGTTCTAAACCATTAAATTGGATAGAAAGACTCACGATTAGACTTTGGACTAAATCATGGGGGTATCAATGCCAAAATTTAAAGCACAGGGGAGCGAGTGAAAATCCACACAGAGGATGTAAGAGCATCTCCAATGGTGCAGTGTGTAGGATAGGTCAAGTTCCTTTTCATCAAAAATCAACCACAATGGTATTTGCTGTATAGGAAGCTACGTGGGTGTATGGTAGTGAAACTTAACTTTACCCTTCAGCTAAATTTCTTACCCTACAGATCAACCGACAAAGACAATAGCATTTGGTTACAGCCGCCGGCATAGCCTTTTGTAACACCCGTACCCGAAAAAAGGATTTAATGTTCATTTTAATATGCATTAATTGTCATAATTAGTGTATAAAATAGATTAAGGGGAGGTTTTGGACTCGCCCGAGGAAAAGTGTTCGGTAAAGGATACAATTAGAAAAATCCCCAGTGAGGTGGGACATGTTGGGAAGTGGGACCCAGTGAAGGGCCCAGATAAAATATATTCGTATTTTATATGTCAAATGCATTTATATGATTAAATGGATATTTGCTTAAAGATGCCTTTAAATTATATTGCTATATGTGTTAGCATTTGGTATTAGTTTGGATACTCAAGTAAAGGTATAACTAAAAAGATTCATAATTAGTAGGTACGATAGTAACTTCACAAAATATTTGGAACCCACGTTGGGACCCATACAGGACTTAGACAAACACCCATTTAGATAATTAGGTAGTTATGGAATGTTTGGGGATTTCATAATAAGAATTTAAGAAATTCCAGGGGTGTAAATGTAAAAAAGCATGATAACTGAATGCATGTATATGCATAGGTGTCTAGTGTGGGTGAGAGTATAAAAAAATTATAGAAATTCTAAGAAAAAGGAGAGAGACACCGAGAGAGAGAAAGGAGAAACTGTCAATGACGTCGTTAATGCGTTGTTCCATCGCCACCGTTCATCCAATTAACAAACCGAAGCCGTATTCAGACTCGTGGAGGTGAGACGATCATTTCAATACCTTTAATTTATGTTTTAATCATCGTAATTTTGGTAGCTCATACTAATCAGTGACACGCGGTCCACTGAGTTTATGTAGGAGTTACTCCAGAGTGAACTTTGGGATGGGAATTGGTGAAATTCTGCAAATATTGACTTGATTTTTGGTAGAACTTGTTGATTGTCAGTTTTCTAACCTAAGCTTGGATGTGGTACATGTCTGGTTCTTCAATTCATAATTAGGAGGTGATAATTCTAGAGGTTGGGGTTGAATTCATGCTAAATACTAGAACTTCATGTTAATTTGGTATGAAATTATCATGTTTATGTGGCTAGGTGCTTATATGTTATGTGGCCAATCAATGATTAGGAGTAATAGTTCATTGTTAGGAGTAATAAGGAATGAGAAGAGGAAGAATCCGATAAATACAGAAATCCAAGGAATAGAAGTGACCGTGCGGCCAAGGAGATGGTCTTCCGATCTAAGTGAACCATTAACCCATGAATTCTGCGATTACGTATGCTTATGTGCTTAAATTGTTGCATTATACATGTTTACGACATCCAATGCATGTTAGTTTATTCACTAAGCGTAATGCTTAAGAAAATCTTTTTTCTTTTCTGTTATGGTAAATGACAACCACCGCAGGTTCGGAACAAGGATCGGAGAGGAGGTGTAACACCCGTACCCGGAAAAAAAATAACGAGTAAATATAGCATTTATATGCATAGAATATTATTATTAATGCATATGTTGAATGAATGTGGGATTGTTGACCTACCGATGGGAAAAGTGTTCAGTTGGGAACACAGTTGGAAGTTCCATTATGGACATGACATATATAAAATGGGGCCTAATGAGGGTCAGATTACATAAATTGTATACATTTATATTTATGTGCTTATATGGTAGACATGTAAATTTAATTGTTTAATACATGTTGATGTCACATGATTATTTTATGCGCTTAATTCATTAATTGATTAGTAGTTTTAATATTATATTATTATTTGTGTCAGCTAATGGGACCAATTTGGGTACCTATGTAAGGGCGTTATTGAAAGGGTTCTGTCACACCCCAACCCGCCCCCGCGGGCTAGGGCAAGTATAACAAAGCCAACAAGTACCAAACAATCATTTATAACGTTCCAAAAAATTAGCATTTTGACTGAAATACTAGAGGTAAAATATTTCTGTATCAAACAAAATAATAAAAAATAAATAAAATAAAGTTTTAAAACCTTCGGATGGTAGTTGGGCAGAGTTTCCCCTGTTATAGCACCATTCACCCTGTTAAACAAGAATTGAAATATCAAAGCATCACCAAAACACTTCGAAGTACTATCAAAACTTCAAGAACATGCCCCAAATACATATTTAAGCATTTTCAGCAACTTAAAGATAATTACAACTCCACAATTTATATTACAAGAATTTAGTATAAAACCAAAACATAAATTTATTTCCAAAATTCAAACACTAGGAATATAACTACTCATCTAAACTCATTTATATATGAACATATTAAACAAAAACCATTAATCTCGAGCTATCCCAGAACCCCCACAGTTCAACGCTTCTCACTGTGATGTTCCTCTGAACCTACGTGGTCATTAACCACAAAAATTGACTAAACTTTTGCTCAATGAGTACGCAGTACTAATCATGCAATTGGAGAATTTAATGAATCATAACACCAATTATGGAATCACAACAATAAATGGTCATAGGCATGTCAAATAATCAACCAGCATCGTTCTGGACCCCTACTTCCGGGCCATTCTCACTTTTTTCGTCGCATATAACGAAATCACACTCATTTATTTGTGACCGTAGTCAATTCGTTGTGGTCGTCACCACTATCCCCTTTTCTCTGAGGATTTCACCATCTCTTGGTCCCTTATATATGGGCTAAATAATGGTGATTATTACTTGAGATCTTTTGACCCAAATAAGCATATAAACAACTCAATATGTCAATATGGCAATTTCATCATTTTGGACACGTTAAACAATAAATATTCACATGCTTTCTACTTAATCACAAATTAAGCAATTTAAGCATTTAATAGCAAATCAATAACATTAAATATCCAATTTTGGGATTAGGACACTCACCTCACGATTAAGTCCCAAATAAGCCTAGAAATCCCAAACTACTTCGCAATACTAGTTCTAGTTATTCCCAATGATATCCCTACATATGTATCACACACACATATATATATATATCACCCCTCAAAATGGGTCATGGAAAAATATTACTGAGACTGAAAAAGAAAGACAGAGAAATAATCATCTCACCTTCACAAGTCCGAATATGGCTTCGGTTCGCGAAATAGAAGTCGTACGGCGAAGCTACGGCGACATAATGCCACAAAACCTTTTATTTTTCTTTCTTTCTCGTTGAAGCTGTGTAACTTGTTTTGATTTTTTTTTATACTAGCCGACTAACATATCCTAATATACTAAAGGATATGTTATAATTTTATCATATTTTTATTTACATCCCCATAAGTTTCTAAGGTTTAATATGAAACCCCCTAATAATTATATTAACTACCCAATATCTAAGTGAGTATGTGTCTATGTCACGTAAGGGTTCCAAAAGTGGTCTCAAATATTTTATGAAGTTACTAATCAGCCTACTAATTATGAACTATATCCCAATTCGCCCTCACATGGGTACCCAAATTGGCACCATCAAAGGTCACAAGTAGCAATATAATATTCAAAACAATTAAACAATTATTCACTTAATCACATAAATGCAACTAAATGTAATTTATCTAATCTGGACCTCTCGTGGGTCTCATTTCACATTTGTCCAACTGTGCTCTTATCAAAGCACTTATCACATCGGGGTAACTAGAACTTATCCAAATTAATATCACATACAATTAATTATACTAATTAATGCATGAAAAATAAATATTACTTCCATTTTCTGAGTACGGGTATTACAGGTTCGTAATTAGTAGGTACACTAGCAACTTCACAAAATAAATGGGACTATGTTTGGGACCCATACGAGACATAAATTTCTATCCATTTAGATATTGGGTAGTTTATATAAATGTTTGGGGATTCATAATAAGCAACTAAAGATACTGGGGGTGTTAGTGTAAATGGCTTAAAAGTAATGATGTGTGTCAACTACGTGTTGACAAGAGTCAATATTGACTCATCTAAAAAAAAACTAACAGTATACATCATTCTCCAAAAACGAAAAAGGAAGGCAAAAAGAGAAAAAAGAAGAAAAGAAAAACCCTTTGTGTAGGGGTAAGAATAAACATTTTGTGTAGGGATAAGACTAAACTCTTTGTGTAGGTGCGGAATAAATCCTTTGTGTAGGGATTAAAGAGATGAAATAAGTGAAAAAAAAATGATGTGGTAAAGGATAATAAAATCAGTTCCCAGAGTGTGACCCATTGCTTGGTAGTCTGAGACGATAAATTATGCTTTACATGAGTGGTTGTTGCATTAGAATATTTATTGCATTCAATCATATGATTAGCTCATTCACTAAGCGAAAGCTTAAACAAAAATATTATTTTCTGTTGTGGTTATTGAATAACCACCGCAGGTATAGACCAAGGTGACGGAGGGAGGTGAACGGAGCATTGAGATGGGGTTGGGAAAGCAGTCTTGCTAATATATCCATATGTTTAGTTGTAGATATGCAACTTTTTGTTAATAGTTGTAGCTTAAATTTGTATTTGTAACTAGGAGAATTAGAAACAAGTGATATAATATAGAGATGTGGGACTGGAAACTTGTAAGAATTATTTTTGTATCTTTGTATGAACTTTGGGACTCATCAAGTCAACATGTCCAGCACCCTTTTTATTGTAACACTTGTAAATTATTTAGTTACTCCTACAGACTTCATGTTTTTCAAATGAGGTATAAAAGTTATGTTTAGTGTTGGAAATACACGGATTATGTTTCAGGATTTAATGTATTACTTGTTTCTAATACTCCTAAATGCTCCTAGATGTTGTGCGGATTGGGTAAAATGTTTGTAAATGTTTTACTAAAATTTTAGGAATGGTTTGAAAGTTTGAAATGCTTAAAATTTATGCAAAACAGGGGAAATGTGCTGTAACAGAGGGGATTCTGCCCAGGTGTCTTTCGACCGGTTGAGCATCCCTCTGACTTGGTTTATTAAAGTTTGTTATTTTGAACTTTTGATTTAATGGAAGGTATTTTTGGGCTCCCTAATACCCACAAAAAATAATTCTTTTAGTTTCCAAACCTTGAAAGTATTTTATTTATTTATTTGTTTATTTTTATTGTCTTTATTTGTCGTTATATGGCTTAGTGGGCCATATCACTTAAACTTATTTAGTACGTCAATGAGTTGGTTTAGCCTCGATGTCGTTGTCATGGGCCTTAAATCTACCCGTGGCAGGTCGAGGTGTGACATGAGGTGACGTGTGCAATGGGGGAATGGGAGAGATTGGACCTTGTGTGATATGTTTATATTCTTGTTTAATTATGGAACTTGCTATTTTGGAATTTCTGGAACACAAGTTGTAATATGGGTAGAGGTAGATTTGGAATTTTATTTTGAGAATTCCATGTGTTTCCTTGAAATATTAGTTGGGTTGTGTAAGTTTCTTGAGTTGGACCATTCCGGCAAGTCGGGGTATGTGTCGCAACCATTCAAACAAGTCCCATTTTGTAACAAAGTGTTTTGGAGGTTTTGAGGTTGAATTTAGAGAACTTGTTTGAAATTCCATATTTTGGTTGGTTTGGTGAAAGTTGTTAAGTTGGACCATCTCGGCAAGTCCGGATTGTATCGCAAGTATTTTGGATAAGTTTCATTTGTATACATGATGTTAGTTGTAGGTTTGAATTCAATCTCCAACAAGTTTTCATGAGATGTTAATTTTGTCAAAAAGATGAATTTCAAAACTTGATTTGATTCAAAGGAGTTTTCATGGTTGGTTAGATCTAATTTTTATTGTGTATATGTTCTATATGCTTGGTTAATGTTTAAACATGTTTAGGAGTGTGTTTGAAATGTTTTCTTGATATCCCATGAGGTTTGGATATGTTTAGGTATGAGTTGGTTATGTAAAAATAGGGTTTTTAGCAGCAAAAAACTATTCTGTAGAACCCGGATCGGTCTGGGTTAAAGGGCGGATCGATCCGGACTTCTTAAGGGACATTCTGTGAGAAAAACAGCAAGATGGATCGATCCGGCACAAAGGGCGAATTGATTCGCTCACAAAATTTTCCACCGTCCAGTTTTACAAAAACATGCATATCTCTTTCTAAAAAACTCGGATTCGTGCGCCATTTTTTGCATTGGAACCGGGACTCAAAGATTTATCTTTTGGTATAAAATTTTACTATCTTTCTTAAATGACCATTTTACCCTTGGGGCTATTTGTCACAGCAAGCCCTTTTATGTTGGTTTAACGCATGTTTGCTTCTTAGTGTATTTTGGGTGCGTATAGTCTTGTTACACGTGTCCTAATCAACCAGGGGTGGACTGGGGTATGACACCTTTGCCGTTAGGAATTTATTTTTATGCCAACCCCCAAGCCGGTACTGGCAATGCCAGCCGCCAAAGTCTCTATTGGCTGGAAATTGTTCTACATTTTTTTTTGTTTAGGCAAATAAATGATTAAAAAAATATTTACAAAAATGGTTCAAACGACATTGTTTCAGCCGGCCCACCCTAGCCGGTATTCCCTCTGTCATTTAGCTTTAGGGGTGTACTCAGTCAGGTTCAGTCGGGGTATGGGGGGGTTGGAGACCAAACCGAGCACTTCGGGGTGCCCACATGTGGGACCGACACTGACCAATTGTCAATCGATTTTGGTCGGAGTGAGGGTACTCGGTTTCGGTCGGGGTATTCGGTGTCACGACCTAAGTCTCGTTCAGTAAGATATTGTCCGCTTTGGGCCCAACTCCGCACGGATTTGTTCTTGGGCCACTACTCAAAAGGCCTCTTACTAGGGAGACTTGGAACCACTTATATATAGCACACTACAGGCGATGTGGGATGAACTTCCCATAGTGTGTAGATTGCCAGCACTTACTGCAGTCACAAAGGCACCTATAGCAGCCCACCCACAACACTAGAGTCATTGCATTCCACCCCCCTTCGGGCCCAACGTCTGCGTTGGCACACTTCCGGTTGGGTCTAGCTCTGATACCAATTTGTCACGACCCAAGTCTCGCACAGTAAGTTATTATCCTCTTTGGGCCCAAACCTGCACGGATTTGTTCTTGGGCCACTACCCAAAAGGCCTATTACTAGGGAGACTTGGAACCACACATATATAGCACATTAACGACCTTGGTGTTGTGGGAGGGCTGCTGTAGGTGCCTTTATGGTTGCAGTAAGTGTTGGCAGGCTACACACTATGGGAAGTTCTTCCCACATCACCTAGATGTGGAAAAGTAATGTGTCATATATGTGTGGTTCCAAGTCTCCCTAGTAAAAGGCCTTTTGGGTAGTGGCCCAAGAACAAATTCGTGCGGGTTTGGGCCCAAAGCGGACAATATCTTACTGAGCAAGTGTAACACTCGCTCCCACAATTAATTATTAATCATGGTTTAGCATGCATTAGCATAATTAATTGGTGTTTAATAACACATGTTTAAGTGAGTTTTAACTCACTAGTTGATTTGGGTGTCCAGTTTGGGAACCCAATGTTGGCCAATGAAGCAGTCCCAAAACGGAACATGAGTTGAAAAAGTTCCATTATGATGGGACAAGGTTGTGGAACTACCCTTATGTGCTTAAATGTTTATTAAGGCATATGTGAAATATTTATATGTTGTTTAGAATGTATTGTTTATTGCTAGAGACCATTTGTGTGGTCATTTGGGATACCTTGGTGAGGACGAATTAAACATGTTATATAATTGGTAGGCTAATTACCAACTTCATGAAATTATGTGGGACCACTAACGGGACCCACACGTGACATAGACAAATACCCACTTAAGTTTAGAGGATTAAACAATTAGTTATAAAACTAGTTAGAGGTGTAAATGAAAATAATCAAAAGTTGGGTGGGCTTCATAATAGAAATCCTAAGTGATATACATGAGCTGTAGAGATATGGAGAGATCATATCTCTTCTTCTTCATTTTTGAGTCGGTGAGAGAGAGAAGAGATGAGGGTCGCCGGAGCCTTACGACACCGATTGACGCGTCGTTCGACTTCCAATTTCAATTCTGAGACCGAATTTGGACTCGTAGAGGTGAGTTCTACATTTTGGTACTGATTTTATTGAGTTTAATTGTTATAATTTTTTAGACCCAAATCGGAGCGGTAATCCGTAGTTGGTCGAATTCATGTAGGATTTGAAACCGGAGTAGATTTGGGCTTTCATTTCGCAACTAGGAACGAATTGTGAAGAGGTGAGTGGTTTCAATCTTGTTTTTTGGATGAGATTCATGATTATGTTCTTTGGGTATTTATAACATGCCTATTTAGCTTAAATTACTCATGTTTAGCTATGATTTTGTGAAAAGCATGGTAATATGTTTATGTGAGCATGTTTAGTTGCCTATGTGGGTCAAAGGAAAGCTTATATGAATCCGCCATGAGATTGTTCTGTGGTGATGACCACTTGTTGCTAACAATGGCATTAGACTGCATGTGTGTGGCGTGGGTCATTGGCTTGTGCCGTGGACTATTCGGGGAGTCACGGACTTGCGGGTAGTGGCGGAGGAAATACTTGCTTTTTCGGAGATCATTCTTATTTGTTAAGTTGAATATAAGCATTGATTTGTCATCCGTGTGCTTGATTGATATCTCTCACTAAGCATATAGCTTATATATTGTAGTGGCTATTGAATAACCATTGTAGGTGAGTACGGTGGCGAGAATCCGGAGAGATGAACTTGGGGTTCGCGGAGTCGAGGAAGCTTGTGTATATTGTAGTTTCATGCTTATAGTTGTTTTGGGCAAAACTTGTGGTTTTGGGGTAAAACTTATAGTTTTGTAATAGCTAACTTGAATTTGTGCTAAAACTTGGTGAATTATGTTAGTTTTTGGTTTAATTGCTCCAGACTCGTGTAAATGTTGTAATCGGAGCTTAAAATGTTGTTGGTACCTTTCTTGCTTTGTTAATGTAGTTTGGAGCATGTGTGAATGGAAATTTGGTTTAAAAAACTTGTTTTGATTGATCTTGTAAGAATTTGGAATAATTGAGAGAGATTTGGGAGAGATTTGGGGAGTATTTAGGAGAGATTGCATCTCATTGTGGGCAAGCGGGATTCCACCACTTTGTTTGTTTTTGTTTGAAATTTGATTTGGATCAAAGAAAGAAAAGGGTCTGTTGAAAACAGATACAGAGTCGCCACTTGGTTTTTAAGGACCCAAGAAACCTAATTTTGACTCACCCAAATGGATAAAGGGCACCGGCCCTTCATAACCAAAGAACTTGGCTCGGGGTTTTGGTACGAGAGAGGAAGGAGCCTTTATCGCAACTAAAACACCCTCAACTCCCCCCGTCTTTCAACGGGCCTCAATTAGCATCCAAATAATCATCTTATACTATGTATGGTTCGACAATTAATACTATGATAGTATATTATATCACATAAGAAAATTTGAAATGGAAGATCTAAAGATAAGATATCATTCATAAGATCTAAGTCAAATATCATACAATGTAAAGTGAAAGATCACACAAATAAACCTAGGAAAAATCGTCTAATCATGTATCAAATAATTGAGTTTCCCTAATCTAAAGGGGACATGAATTGTTCTTGAAATAAATAAATCAAAGAAATCAAAATATGCTTAGCAAGCTAGTATGATGCATGTTAATTTTCGAGGAAAAAAGAAGACCTCTCAATCCCCGGGACGGATGAGAAAAGAAGATTAGATGGAGGGGAAACATGAACGTGTGATCAAGTTCATTCCCTATAATCTTCTTAGATTATGACTCACAAAAGCCCCAAATCTTTGCATGGATGCAATGTATGTATCTAGAATGTGCCAAGGTTGTAGTGTGCTTTGTGCTCATGGATTCCTAGAGTGACTTAGAAGTCTAAAATATGCATGAATGAATGAAGGAGGTCATTATAGGATATGTACAAATGTAGTATGAACTACTTCCTAAGACATGAGCTAATTTGGAGTACATATAAGCATTAAATCAAAGGATGGAAGTAAAAGTATGCTTGCTGTGAATAGTGGACAGAATAGTAACATGATCTTTTGGAAATTGAAAAGAGGGGTTAGGAATGTTTTCAATGCATGATTTTTTATGGAGACCTTCCTTATTGTGTCTAGAATATAACCCAAAAATCCAATCTTTAATAACTATCACAGATTGAGAGAAATCATATAAATAATGGAGGTCACTCAGAAATAGAGTCCGTACTGTCGACTGAAATGTTGAAAAATCTTAGAAAATGAAAGAGGCCCATTTTATACAGAAAGTTCCCTAAGACATTGAAGTTTAAGGGAAAAATAAGTTAGGACCACCCCTTTTGGAAAAGTTTTCTGAAAAAGAAGTTGAAAGTCAACCAAGCTGCTGTGACAGCACAGGCAGAATGTCTGGAGAGAATGTTTGGGTCCAAATGAACCATTTTCAAGTATTTTCGAGTCAAACCAAAAATCATGGGTATTGCATCCATACATTGAGTATTGAGTCCTAGAGAAATCTTTGACCTCAGATCACTCACTGTTTTGACTCACTGTTTTGAAGATTTTGGGGAAAACAAGGTTTATCCCTTGAAATCAAAGTGAGGGTTTCAAGAAGGGGGTTTTGAAATAAAAGTTTTGAAAGCATATTTTAATACTCAATGAAGATTATAGCCACTTAAAAATGTCAACATCAAACTCATCATCAAGAACTTCCATGATTGTTGGAAAGATTCATTTTTTATTTGAACATAACTTCAAGGATACCTTGGAGGTATTGAAGTTATGATCATCATCTATCAAACATGTTTTTGAGGTTAAGAGCTACTATCCATAAGGATTCACTTACCTCAAACTTCATGTCATCATCTAGATGATGATGAACTAGTAAGTAAATAAAGAAAATAAAAAGAAATGAGGGAAGAAGAGATGAACACATATATAAACAAGCAAGTAAATAGCAATCAATAGATGATAATCAATGTGATTTTGGACTTGTAGCTTGGTGTTTCACTCATAGATTTTGACATTTGGACATGGAAGTAACTTCCTATCTCATGAATGCTCAAGAATGAGGGTTGGAGTGGACTTTGAATGTGAAGTATATAGAAGGATAATGGAAGAAAACAAGATTAAAACTCACTTTTTTATGGAAAATCAATGGGAGAAGCTCCATTTCTCTCTTCTAAACCTATCTCTATCTCTCTTCTTCTCTACAACTTTTCAAGCTTTGCACTTGGCCCCCCCAAAATGAAGAGCAATGGGGGGTTTAAATAGGCCAATTTGGGGAGGTTTTGGGGTTTTATAAGTACTCTCATTGGTCCCAAACAACTGTGAACACAAAACTATGTCGTTTTGGCTTTCAATTAATCAAATTGGAACCCCCAAAAGAAATTACAAAAATAGACTCTGCGAGAGTTGAGTGCCGCGGCGGCACTGGGCCTATACCGCGGCGACAGTGGACCAGTGCCGCCGCGGCACTGCTCCTCAGACGCCCAAAAATTTACGTTTAGGCCCCCAGAGGTTCCGGTATTGGGGAAAAGGCCCTATTTCGTTCAAAATTCACAGAAAACTCATACGAACTCCAAATTGAGGTTGTGATATACCGTTGGAAAGGTAATGGAGTCTATTTTAAATAAAAAATAGTTTGGAGATAGGTCATTTTGAAAAGTTTTGCGATATTCACGATAAAAACCGATTTGATCGCCTTTTCCACCTTCGGAAATTCATAATAGATTCATTTGAAATCCAAAAGTTATGTGCGATATACCGTCGGAAAGCTATTAACCTCTAGTATCCATGAAAAATGTTTGAAAATTGTTACGGTGCTCCGGTTTCAAAGTCAAATTTTGGTCAAACTGGTCAAACCTGGGATTCCCGGGAAATTCTGGGAACCTCTAGGAGCTCCCAGGAGTTGACGTTTTCGTGCGATCTTCTTTTAAAACTCATTTGAACACTTTCCACATGATCTAGAATGATCCTAGTGAATTTGGACGATTTTGGTCAAACTTGGTCAAACCTTGGTCAAACTTGGTCAAACCTTGGTCAAACTGGTCAACGGGGACTTTCTGGGAACTTCTGGGACTTCCGGGGGTCTCTGGGAGCTGACGATTTCATCTGATTTTACTTAAAAACTCATTTTTTTTACTTTTCTTATGACATAGCATGTTTTCAGAACTTTAGGACCAAATCTGGGAGTTTTCGGGCTTTTAGGGGCATTTTGGTCATTCTGAGCATTTTGAGAAATAGAACTAACTTCCAAGAGTCCTTTTAAGTCTTTTTTGATCATTGTGAACCACCAAGCTATGGGTCTCTTAAATCCGATAGCCGACAAAATGGGGTGTCTACAGTTTGCCCCTCTTTTTAGCATGAACTTGTGAGGCAACGCATGTCGCAAGCGAGAGCCCAGGCTTTGAAGAGACAGGACTTTTTGGAGGCTATAAATTTAGGATAAAATGCGTTGCAAAAGATGCAATGATGCTGAGGTCAGTGCTGGTCGTACTCTACGTGAGCTGCCTACGTATCCCAAGGGGAATCAGACCAGGACGTAGTTCAGGGCACAAAGGAACAAATCACACATGCACAATAAGGCAGGCGGATGCTATGCTATATGGAATGCGTGGATGTGATATGAATTGCGTCATGAGTCCTATCATGCCTAGTGTTCTGATCCTAGTATGAGTTGGTGCTGTGGGGTGTGTGCCACTCCGAGTGGACTTATGTCGTGCTAGTGTTCCTCACTGTGATGCAGTTATTGACCCGAATAGGGACACCAAGATTTGAAGACTCTGGGTCTTGGAGCAAACTTCTGAATTTTGGAAAGTATGCTTCACAAGCGATCGTAATTGGATGTGGGGTCCCAGAGGACTATAATCGGAGATGCAGTTTGACAGATAACCGATGGACATGGAAGCCCTGGAAATTAAGAGACGGACACAGAAGTCCTGAGACGTCAAGTGATGGACATGAAATCTCGAGATGTCAAGCGATGAACATGGAAGCCCCATTAATGGACATAGAAGCCTAAGATTTTGAATGAGAATGATGAACACGGCATATTTTGAATGAGAGTGATGGTAAACTAATGATGATTAATGAACTAACGATGTACGAATCGAGACGATGAGTCGACAATGAACTACTGTGACTATCATGGATTGGATCAACAGTAGGGCTAACCGTGACCGGAAGAAGTGACGATGCACGAATCGAGATGATGAGTCAACAGTGAACTACTGTGACTATCATGGATTGGATCAACAGTTGGACTAACCGTGACCAGAAGAAGTGACGATGTACGAATCGAGATGCTAAGTCAACAGTGAATTACTGTGACTATCATGGATTGGATCAACAGTTGGACTAACCGTGACCAGAAGAAGTGACGATGTACGAATTGAGATGATGAGTCAATAGTGAACTACTGTGACTATCATGGATTGGATCAACAGTTGGACTAACCGTGACCAGAAGAAGTGATGATGTATGAATCGAGATTATGAGCCAACAGTGAACTATTGTGACTATCATGGATTGGATCAACAGGTGGACTAACCATGACCAGAAGAAGTGACGATGTACGAATCGAGATGATGAATCGACAGTGAACCACTGTGACTGTCATAGATTGGACTGATGATGTACAAATCGATATGACAAGTCGACAATGAACTACTGTGACTGTCATAGATTGAACTGACGATGTACTAATCGAGATGACGAGTCGACAGTGAACTACTGTGACTGTCATGGATTGAACTGACGATGTACGAATCGAGAAGACGAGTCGACAGTGAACTACTGTGACTGTCATGGATTGAACTAACGATGTACGAATCGATATGACGAGTCGACAGTGAACTACTGTGACTGTCCTAGATTGAACTGACGATGTACTAATCGAGAAGACGAGTCGACAGTGAACTACTGTGACTGTCGTGATTGAACTGATGATGTACGAATCGAGATGACGAGGTGACAGTGAACTACTGTGACTGTCCTGATTGAACTGACGATGTACGAATCGAGAAGACGAGTCGACAGTGAACTACTGTGACTGTCATAGATTGAACTGACGATGTACTAATCGAGAAGACGAGTCCACAGTGAACTACTGTGACTGTCGTGATTGAACTGACGATGAGATGACGAATCGACAGTGAACTACTGTGACTGTCATGATTGAACTGACGATGTACGAATCGAGATAACGAGTCGATAGTGAACTATTGTGACTGTCATAGATTGAACTGACAATGTACAAATCGATATGCCTGCTGGGGATTAAACTGAATCTGTTGGGGATGAAGCCACTCTTTCTGGGATCTCTCTTCAACTACTTCTCTTGACCGGGAACCAGGATTCAAATTTGAATCTCTCATAGTTGATCAAATCTTGCTGGCCCAGAACCGGGATCCATCTCTGAATCTCTCGCGGTTGATCAAATCTTTGCGGTGCCCAATCCAAGATCAATCAACAGCCACTCATGGACTTATGTTGCTTGGAGATGAAGGAAAATCAACAGCCACTCATGGACTTATGTTGCATGGACGAGGGAAGGTAATCAACAGCCACTCATGGACTTATGTTGCTAGGATGAAAGAAGATTATCAACAGCCACCCATGGACTTATGTTGCATGAACGAAGGAAGATGATCAACAGCCACTCATGGACTTATGTTGCATGAAGGAAGATCAATAGCCACTCATGGACTTATGTTGCAAGGAGATGATGGTCAACTTTTGATGGTTTGGAAAGGGATGAAATTCGCATTTGCCCTAAGTTTGGACGCATCTCATGCTGACGCCTTAACCGGTGCAGTAATGGTGTTTGGTACTCCTGCTTGTATTGGCATGCTCTTTATAACTTGATTTGAAAATTTTATTAGTCACTGTTGACTTACACATTTGAGACTACAATAGACTCAAAAACTTGACAAACATTGACGCACGAGGACGACACATTTGACACCAAAATGAAATAAGCTCGTCTTGTCAAAACTTGATGTGCTTTTGTCATAAACGATGTACCATTTCTCTTTTGGTGTTCACCCCTCATCTTAACATGGTAGCACTTTGCTGATAAATATGATTTTTGAAAATTCCTCCCTAGTGATCTAGTCAATTTTCTACTTCTCCCAGGAAGTGCTTTGAATTAGTGCCTTAGCTTTTAGAGTAAAAGATGCTTTATTTCAAAATTTTCAAAACAACTTGGTAACTTGAAAACTCGCCCTCGGTGTGAAGGGATTGTGTTAGGTAAACAGAGTTTGCCCTTAGTTTGAGGTGTATAAAGTGGGATTCATAAGCAAACGAGGTGGGTGACCGAAGTTTGCCCCTAGTTTGGATGATGGTTTATTGGAGGTTTTGGGCAAACGAGGTAGGTGACCGAAGTTTGCCCCTTGTATGAAGGGTAGATAGTAAAAGTCAGGCAAACGAGGCGGGTAGCCGAAGTTTGCCCCTAGTGTGGAAGGTGATTTTCTGGCTTGAGGCATGGACCGTGACTTTAATCTCTCAAATGCTCATAACTTCTGCCTAGGCACCAGTGAGGTGACCTAGCAAGCTCTTTTCTCTCTTTTGTTATTGCTCACCTTGGATTTAACTCTAATTTTTTCCTAGGCGTCCTTTCGGATTTTTGACCTAGCGATCCATCCTTCTTTTCTTTTTGAAAGTCTGCCTACATACCCCCTAGCAGGGATCAGGTCCAACGTAGTTCGGGCCAAAGTCTTGAAAGAAGGGGGGGTTGATTATGATGGTGTCGACCGAACCGATGCGATTACCTACGTATCCCTGAGTGGGAATCAGGTCGAGCGTAGTTCAAGTCAGGGCTTGAAAGAAATTGGGTATGAGGGTTTCTCAAACCAATCATCAAATAAGTTTAAACTTAAGCCACTTGTGGTAGCTTTGAATAAAAGGATTCAGTTTCAATCTCCCTTTTTTTTCGTTTTCTTTTTCTTTTTGTTTTGTTTTGAGGATTGATCCTTTTCACTTTCGCCTAGTCAGTCAATTTTGTTTTTTAATGTAGTCGATTCTTGTGAGATCTTTCAATCGCAATCTCAGAATTCCAGAATGTGCATGTCAGCTCTCGGAATTTACTTGTGGTCATTCCATGCCCTTTGAAATGTGATCTTGGCACATTTTTAAGATATAACTTGAAGCGTATGATTCTCTCATTTGTTTCATCAAAATTTCCTCCAACATTTTGACTGGCTAGGGTCAGATTTTGGAAATCAACACCTTTTTCAGCTCTAACTTTTTCCTAGGTGCCCTTTCGGGTTTCAACCTAGTGAGCTTTTTCTTTTCTTTTTCTTTCTTTTTTTTTTTTGTTTTTTGTTTTTTGAAAGTGGAGATGAAACTCACTGAAATGTTTGGCTACCATCAAGGGCTAAGTTTGCATTACTTTCAATCGGACAAATTGCGTGGCTCCCAATTGCATTGGGCTTAAGCTTCGAAATGGTTGAAAAGGGGTGTTGGGCAAGCCCCAAGTCAATTCAAGTATGTCTTTTCAAGATTGAGGCAAGAGCATCTTTAAATTCTTAAAGTAAGACTATTCAATTCTCAGCTCTTCATCAGTGTCAGCGTGAAATCGACTTTAACCTTTCAGGATTCTTTTTTGGTTTGTTGTTGAAAAATTATTAGCAGAGTAATATCCATGGTAATTTGAAAAGTGACACTTCAGTTTAGTGATTCATGCATTTATGACTAGGCACATCAGATTAAGCAAAATGAGATTTTATTCCATCAATAGAGAAGGTTTACAGACTTATTAATAACTCGTTGACAGACAGACTCGATCACAAGACTAAAATTGAAATGGACTCGGAACATAGAACAGACTCAACTTGACTCGACCCGGTCTCAAATGGAGTGTCTTTGCGACCCATTTATTATTCTTATTCTTTTTTTTTAGCAGAAGTTCTAAACACCATCACTTTACTGCGTAGTTTCAACATTCATTAGCATCGATGGAAGGGATCATTCGTTTGGTTGGTCCAAGCCAAGATAGTGCATGGGATTAGGATAGGGGACATCTTCTATAAGGTTCTGAATGTCATGGCGGAGGCGGATGCACTGATCGGTGGTATGGCCTAGATTTTGGTGATAAGCACATCGTAGGCTCATGTTGTAGTGGGAGGGTTGTCACACCCGTTCCAGAAATTTATGATTCTAAAAATGCATCATTTGAGATTTTGAAAAATTAATGTTATTAATAATTTGAGTTGAGGTTGACTGTGAGTCAACGGTAAGGTGTCAGTGAGGACACGGTAACATGGTAGTTCATATGGCATGAGCATGAGTAAATGGCATTTATATGATTTAAATGTTATTTGACTTATATGGTATTTTGTGTATAGTGAATTATACCTGTGTAGTATAATTTCTGGTATTTTTGGTATTGTTTGTTAACATTTTGAGAACTGTGGTGAGAACGTGAGTGATACGTTAATTAAAAAGGTAGGTTGTGTAGAGATTCCACATAATATAGTTTTCGGACGTTATTTTTGGACCCAAACGAAACCTAGTCGAAAACTTTTGAAATTTATAGTTTTCACTTATAAAGTTATAAAATGGACGTGTGCGAAGTTTTGAGAGCTAATTAGAAGTTTGAGGAACTCGTGGGGAGGTAAACGCAATTCCCGAAGAGTTTTTCTATAAATAGGTGGGGGATGAGATTTCATTCTCATCCAAAACTCACAAATATCTAGAGAGAGGAGAGAGAAGGGAGATTTGGTTGCTACGAGCTTGCCGGTGACTTACGACAACCTTCCGTCTGTCAGATTTTCTCCAGATTTCATATTTGAACTCGTGGAGGTAAGATCTACGCTTTGATCCTACTTAGGCTGTGTTTGGCCAATTTTTGTAGAAATTTTAATTCTAGACTTTTGGGAAAAACAGGTATAAACTTGTAGGAATTTTCTCAAATTCGAAATCCGACGTTTATTTGACCTCCTAGTCAATCCTTCAAAGTTTGAGGGAAATCGCACGAGGTATGAAGTTCTAACTTGTGAAATATAGAGAAATACATGTTTTATATTTCGACGACGAAATTGAGATCCGGGCAAAATCCATGTGTTAATTGTAGGCCCGTTAATTATGCACGCGCTAAATTGTGAAAAGCATGTCTAAATTTACGCGAGCACGTTGAGTGGTCTATGTGGGTCAAAGGGGAGTCTTATACAAATTCATGCCGGAGTAAGCTTCTCGATGTTTGAGAATTTGAGTAGTGACGGCTACTGTGCATGGTTGTAGGCTTGGACTTGCCATGGCACTTGTGGGGATGCAATAGTTGTAGGCTTGGACTTGCCATTGACATCGCGGTTTAAGGCTTGGACTTGCCGCTACCGGATGAATGCGTATTTTTCTCCCTAGAGACTATTGATATGATTTATGAGATTAAAGCATGTTTTGTCATATATTACACATGTTAGACTTGTACGCTTAGCATATAGTTGAGCAGTGGAGATGTACTCCATTGCAGGTAAGAAGAAAGACAAGAAGAAGCGTGATGAGTGAGGCCGTTAAAGAACGCCAGGGGAATCATTTGTTTATATTTTTGTTTCTATTTTCTAAACTAGTAGCAAGGAATTGGGTTATGTAATACGTTGTAATAGATCTTTGGATTAGTTCCGTAGTATGGTAATCCTGCGTTTGAACGTCTGTGGTTATGTTTTAAATGTTGTAATTCAGTTATGGTTGTGATTGTTGTTAGTGTGGAGAAGCATGAGTTGTTAATTTTCACAACAGGGCTACCCAGCAGGGGAGTAGTCGACTGGACCCTATGTCAGTCGACTGGATCCCGTGTGATTGAGACACTGAAAGTGAATAGTAAGAGAAGCAGTCGACTGGACCCTTTATCAGTCGACTGAACACTGTTGATTTTTGGCCACTGCTTCTCATAATGGTAAAACCAGTCGACTGGATCCCCAGGTCAGCCGACTGGACCCCTTTTTAATATGTTACATTTTTTATTCTGCATAACACAGTCGACTGGGGAAGTGAGCAGTCGACTGAACCACTATAGATTTTAGCTGCTGATCCAAATAGTAACTAGTGCAGTCGACTGGGTTCCCTGAGCAGTCGACTGGACCTCTGTTGAGAATTTTGGGATTTAGTTTCTGCTAGGCTCAGTCGACTGGACCCTATGCACAGTCGACTGAAGCTCTGTTTTCAGAACTGATTCTTTTGAATGTGTTTTCACTTGGCCAAAACTTTTTATAACTCAAATTTTCAATGGATTTGTCAACTCAGAGGGCAATGTTTCCTAAGTTTTAAAATACCCAGGGTTGTTTTAAAGTTCTTTCCGCTGCGTATCGTTAGAGGATGATTGGACGAGCCTTAGTGGCGTGCCACGTGTCCTATTTCCATGCGTAGTGGGATGGGTTATGACAAGGGTATAGGATCTGGTAGCGGCTTATGAGGGAGGAGCTGCAAGTGGCCCTTTTTGAGTAGGTGGTCCAAGGCTGTGGAAAGAGGAATATCAAGTTTGGAGAATTCGCGAGGGCCATTTGGGCGATTTGGCGGAATGGACTGGTATGGACGAAGGGCGCAGGCCATTGATTGGTTGCTAAGTGCATTGATATCCGGGGAGTCCAGGGAGTAGTTAGGTCTCTTGGACTGGTGTTGAGGTTCATCCTTTTTGGACTTTCCTTCTCTGATGGCATCCTCTATTCTGGTGCCTATTTCCAATAGCTCTTCGAATGTGGAGATGGATTGGTAGAATAGCTTGTCATGATATACTGGTTGCATGTTCTTGACCAGCATACGTACTTGCTCTTTCTCAACAGGTCTGTGGATCAATTGAGCCACTTTATTCCTCCATCTGCTCAAGAACGCAGTGAAGGACTCATTGAAGTTCTGCCTGGTAGTCTCTAGATCCCGGATGGTGATATCAAACTCTTGGTTGTAAGAGGAGTGATCAATAAAAGTTCTAGCAACGTCTTCCCAGACTCGGGTCTTGGAGGCTTCAAGGGTTAGGAACCAGGATAGTACGGCATTCTTAAGGGTTTGCGGGAACAGCATCGCAATGTGCTCGTGAGTGCATCCCATCGATTGGAAGATGCTTATGCACAACTTGATGTGACTTTTTGGATTCCCTGTTCCATCAAAACAGTCAATTTCAGGCATTTTGAAGTTCTCGGGCAGCCTTAGCTTGATGGGCTCAAAGAGGCCTTCCAGGTCTAACATGTAACCATCAACCCCTTTGCTATTCCTCAACACACTTTCAAGCTTGTCAACTTTGTCCATTTTCTCCTGGAGCTTCTTCTCATATGCAAGCGACGGGACCCCTTGAAATCAGTCTTCTTCCCCATTATTCTCGGGAGACGGTCCAAACCCAGGCGATGGTGGTGGTATGAACCCTGGTTGTGGTGGGAAACCAGGTGGGTATTGTGGCTGCTGTTGTTTCAGTTCTTCCATGCAACTCAAAACTTGGGCCAAGCGATCAGATTGCTGGCTTATGGTTGTTCCCAACACAGTGACCTTATTTTCCAATTCTTCTTGATTCATGCTGAAGTAACTTGGCGGGCAGATCTTGACCAAACGACTGTTCGAACTTCTGACCCAGGATAGGGATCTTAGTGACTGACTTTGGGAATCTATAATGACCTATAGATTCGAGAAGAGTGTATTAGATTCTGATAGTGATGACTGGGGAGACAATGGCAGTGATGTTAACAAACGTGGACTGACTTGTGTACAGACTGACTAAGATAGTGCGTGTAGACTGATAGGAATGGTGCATGCATACGAGGCAAGCATGCGGGATGTGTCACGCCCCGGAGCAGCATAAATAGGGAAAAATAAATTTCCTTTATGGGTCCATAGGGAATGACGGGTGAATAACCGCATTGTCATCTA
Source organism: Hydrangea macrophylla (assembly GCA_033977485.1). Classification (NCBI taxonomy): domain Eukaryota; kingdom Viridiplantae; phylum Streptophyta; class Magnoliopsida; order Cornales; family Hydrangeaceae; genus Hydrangea; species Hydrangea macrophylla. Next base: position 99,060,798 of record CM066989.1, on the reverse strand, counting down.
ATCAAACCAACAAACACCACGATAGGGAGGATGCTATTCATAGAACATAACTTATTAACATAATCAGAGGCTACAGCGGAAACTATAAAAGGTATGAAAGCAACAAATGCCCAAGTACCAATTATAAAAGTCTACTAAAACTACTACAACAGCTGGCTTAGAGTCTGAAGCCTATACCAACAACATCAGTAGTACAAAAGATATACCAACTAACTAATACAAAGCTGCACGTCTTCGTCTTTAAGCCTTTAGCTCCACGTACGGCGAAACATCGGCCTTCCGTCCTCACTACCTGCCAAGCTCTAGACATTGGAATGTCCAGGGCATAAACGCCATCAGCTTCGAATACAAAGCTGAGTGAGTACATTAAACAACACTCCTCACCGCTATTGTTCAGCATCTTAAAATGCGGTTAATCTCTTAACAATGGCGTCACTCACGGACATAGCAAAGGTCTCATTAAACTATACATGAATTCATCGATAACAGAAAACAGATCAAATGAACTTAATAATAAAGATCATGGTATAAATATCTCATCACGTATTCACCAAATCCATGCATGTAACCCATGCACCTATCCCATGCATATACCTTTACGTCGGGACGCTGAATCCACGACTGAACATTTATCTCATCATATTCGTTCTCATATTCATATCTCTATCCATCTCTGTATCCATACATCAATCCCATATTACAAATCTGTGTTCATTAGTCGATACCAAAATCTCATATCAACATCCATATGTCGATACAATAATGCAAATCAGTATTCATTTGTTGCTATAATAATGCCAATCGGAATCACCCGACTAGGCAGTAGGTCCCACAATCCCTTGATAGGGTTACCGGTCGTCTACACGGTACCACCTATCTGTAAACGATAGAACGGCACAACGGACGTCTTCTACGCTGTGTATATCCTCACTGGTCGTCTACACAGCTGAGAATACATTAGAGCACTAGCCGGACGTCTTCTACGGTACACTGGACGTCTTCAACAGTGCATACGCATCACTGGACGTCTTCAACAGCGAGAGGCGCACTAGGAACTCTAACCATCCCACGTCCACCCGACTCGTCAGCCGTTGATCCCACGGATCCAAAGTACCAATATCTCATTATTCCACATTGAAGCACATATCCCATTTCTCATCATATTCTCTTGTCTCTTTATAACACCATCCCATGCATGCTGACACATGTTGTGAAATGCTCATCTACTAAGTACAGGAAATACCACATGCTCTGTATTCAACATATCTACTCATTTCTGATTATTAACATGCTGTCGTATTCCATTCTACTATTCAGTTCAGCAATATTATCATGTAACAGTTAAACAGTTCATCTCATAACAGTGTTGCACTATCTCTTAGATTAACAATATCGCATAATAAAAGCATGGATCAACATTTAATCAACTAAACTGTTCATATTATAATCAACAGGAATTAATCATGTTCTGAAAGCTTCGATCGATTGAGGTCCTCTCGATCGATTGAAGTCAAACTAAGTTCGATCGATCGAAGTGATTTCGATCGCGCGAGGAAAGTCGTTTCGATCGCTCGAGGAAAAGTCGTTTCGATCGATCGAAGTTCCTTCGATCGATTGAGGAAGCGGTAAGTTCGATCGATCTAGAATAGTTCGATCGCTCGAACATCGTCTTCTATCCAGAAACTGGGCAGCGATGAACAAAGATCTCGGGGTCACAATATACACGTTCTAAACTGCATATAAACATACTAAAGTCATCCCTTGAGTGAGTTAATGAACTCACCTCTCTCCGGTGGTCCGGTGGCGGCGTTCGAAGCTCCGTGGTGGCGGCGGCGGCTATGGTGAGCTCGTTCTCTCCCTCCTTCTTCTCTTTCTCTCCTCTTCTCCTCTCCGTCTCTGTTCTCCTCTTCTTCTGCTCCTCTTCTTGTTCTCTTCTTCTTCTTCTCCTTCTGCCCAAGCATATATATATATATATATCACACACACACATACGGTTACATATATATATATATATATGGAACACACATACACACACAAGCTCTCTCTCTCTCTCTCTCTCTCTCTCTAACTCTAAACTGCCAAACACCACACACACACAAAACACACGTATATATATAAGGAGGCAAGAGGGCAGGTGGCAGAATGCGTAAACTGGAATTACAACGTTCGATCGATCGAAGTGAGTTCGATCGATTGAGACCAGGTCGGTTAAGGTTCGATCGGTTGAAAGGAGTTCAATCGCTCGGGAAAGGGTACACATCACAGAATCAGGTCGGCAGAGATTCGATCGCTCGAAGTATGTTCGATCGATTGAAAAAGCACAATGTTCGATCGATCGAAGTGAGTTCGATCGCTCGAGAAAGATTCTTCCCCAAGGTTTCACACAAGCATACAGGGTCTTATTTATATAACCATGCATCCGAAAATACAGGGTATTACAGGATGTAAGCCCTAATCTATATGATGCTCCTATTTCTAACAGATAGCGGCTAAAAAAATAAGGCCCTAGCCATACAGAGTGTGCTAACCTTACTTTCCAGTGTGATCACCAAGGGATAACAGGGATTTCTGGGATACTTCGGGAATTTTGGACAGAGTTTCTGGGAGAAATAGGGATTTGGAAGATTCGGAGAAATTTCTAGAAGTCATTTGAGTTTCTAGGAAATATAGGGATTTCTGGTTGATTTGGACTGAGCTTCTAGGACAAATTGGGAAATCAGAATTTCTGGGAGAAATTGGTACATCTAGGCATTTTTGGGAAGTTTGGATGGAGTTGCTGGAATTTTTGAGAAATCTTGGAGATTTGGATAGAGCTTATGGAAAAACATGAAAATTTGGGTAAGTGGGACAGAGTTTCTGGGAGAAACAAGTATACCGGAGTTTCTGGGAGAAATTGAGATTTCTGGGTAATCTGAGAGATTTGGACAGAGCTTCTGGGAGAACAGGTATAACTGGGTAAGTCGGACAGAGTTTCGGGGAGAAACAAGTATATCGGAGTTTCTAAGAAAAATTGAGGTTTCTGGGTATTCTGGGGGAAGCAAGAATATCTGGGGGGGACATAAGTATATCGGAGTTTCTGGAAGAAATTAAGATTTCTGGGTAATCTGGGGAGAAATAGGGATTTCTAGGAAATCTGGGTGATTCGGACAGAGTTTCTAGGAGAAACAGGGATATCCTGATGAGTTGGGTAGAGTTTCTGGAAGAAATAAGGATATACGACGGGAAGAGGTGATGATGGTGATCATACTGTCTAGCAAGTTTTCATACTCCTATGTCTCAGGACCAACAAACAAGGTTTGCGGTGTATATCTTTGTGAGCATGGAGCAGACATCCTTATCATGGTGCCTAGGCAAGTCAACTCAATGTGATCACATGTGAGTGATTGCCTTGGGAATCATAAGAAATAGGTTATGTTCTATGCCACATAAGCGTCTACACCGCGCAGGTAATCCCGCCAGGGCATACAGCAGTTATATCACATTGTCCTATCTGAAAAGATAAATGAACAGTCCTATGAAAGGTTCTACAGGAATCTATATGCAAAGGCTGGGTTTAGTCAAAGAGGGTCCGTTGACGAGAGTTCCAATATACCGTCAGAGAGATAGTATGGAGGTTTTTACTCTATTTGATATACCTTGGAAGGTACAGTATCAACGGTGACTTATGCCCTGGCACAGCAAGACCTGAATAATGTCAGCGCCGCGTTTCAGACACAGTCGGAGGGGAAATGCAGAAGTGCAATGCGGTGAACCAAACACAGTAAAAAGGTGATTTTAAGGATGCTTCTTATGAGTCAAACCTATGTATTATTTTGTTTTAAAATAAAAATCCCAGCTGAGTCGCCAGATTGTGGACAAGCGGGATTCAACCACTTTGTTTGTTTTTGTTTGAAATTTGATTTGGATCAAAGAAAGAAAAGGGTCTGTTGAAAACAGATACAGAGTCGCCACTTGGTCTTTAAGGAACCAAGAAACCTAATTTTGACTCACCCAAATGGATAAAGGGCACCAGTCCTTCATAACCAAGAACTTGGCTCGGGGTTTTGGTACGAGAGAGGAAGGAGCCTTTGTCACGAATAAAACACCCTCAACTCGCCCCGTCTTTCGACGGGCCTCAATTAGCATCCAAATAATCATCTTATACTATGTATGGTTCGACAATTAATACTATGATAGTATATTATATCACATAAGAAAATTTGAAATAGAAGATCTAAAGATAAGATATCATTCATAAGATCTAAGTCAAATATCATACAATGTAAAGTGAAAGATCACACAAATAAACCTAGGAAAAATCGTCTAATCATGTATCAAATAATTGAGTTTCCCTAATCTAAAGGGGACATGAATTGTTCTTGAAATAAATAAATCAAAGAAATCAAAATATGCTTAGCAAGCTAGTATGATGCATGTTAATCTTGGAGGAAAAAGAAGACCTCTCAACCCCCGGGACGGATGAGAAAGGAAGATTAGATCGAGGGGAAACATGAACGTGTGATCAAGTTCATTCCCTATAATCTTCTTAGATTAGGACTCACAAAAGCCCCAAATCTTTGCATGGATGCAATGTATGTATCTAGAATGTGCCAAGGTTGTAGTGTGCTTTGTGTTCATGGATTCCTAGAGTGACTTAGAAGTCTAAAATATGCATGAATGAATGAAGGAGGTCATTATAGGATATATACAAATGTAGTATGAACTACTTTCTAAGACATGAGCTAATTTGGAGTACATATAAGTATTAAATCAAAGGATGGAAGTAAAAGTATGCTTGCTGTGAATAGTGGACAGAACAGCGACATGATCTTTTGGAAATTGAAAAGACAGGTTAGGTATGTTTTCAATGCATGATTTTTTTATGGAGATCTTCCTTATTGTATCTAGAATACAACCTAAAAAGCCAATCTTTAATAACTATCACAGATTGAGAGAAATCATATAAAAAAATTGAGGTCACTCAGAAACAGAGTCCGTACTGTCGACTGAAATGTTGAAAAATCTTAGAAAATGAAAGAAGCCCATTTTATACAGAAAGTTCCCTAAGACATTGAAGTTTAAGGGAAAAATAAGTTGGGACCACCCCTTTTGGAAAAGTTTTCTGAAAAAGAAGTTGGAAGTCAACCAAGCTGCTGTGATAACAGAGGCAGAATGTCTGGAGAGAATGTTTGGGTCCAAATGAACCATTTTTAAGTATTTTCGAGTCAAACCAAAAATCATGGGTGTTCTCTAATGAGTTAGGAAGACTTTCCAAGTGGTCTTGCATCCATACATTGAGTATTGAGTCCTAGAGAAATCTTTGAACTCAGATCACTCACTGTTTTGACTCACTGTTTTGAAGATTTTGGGAAAAACAAGGTTTATCCCTTGAAATCAAAGTGAGGGTTTCAAGAAGGGGGTTTTGAAATAAAAGTTTTGAAAGCATATTTTAATACTCAATGAAGATTATAGCCACTTAAAAATGTCAACATCAAACTCATCATCAAGAACTTCCAAGATTGTTGGAAAGATTCATTTTTTATTTGAACATAACTTCAAGGATACCTTGGAGGTATTGAAGTTATGATCATTATCTATCAAACATGTTTTTGAGGTTAAGAGCTACTAGCCATAAGGATTCACTCACCTTAAACTTCATGTCATCATCTAGATGATGATGAACTAGTAAGTAAATTAAGAAAATCAAAAAGAAATGAGGGAAGAAGAGATGAACACATATATAAACAAGCAAGTAAATAGCAATCAATAGATGATAATCAATGTGGTTTTGGACTTGTAGCTTGGTGTTTCACTCATAGATTTTGACATTTGGACATGGAAGTAGCTTCCTATCTCATGAATGCTCAAGAATGAGGGTTGGAGTGGACTTTGAATGTGAAGTATATAGAAGGATAATGGAAGAAAACAAGATTAAAACTCACTTTCTTATGGAAAATCAATGGGACAAGCTCCCTTTCTCTATTCTAAACCTATCTCTATCTCTCTTCTTCTCTACAACTTTTCAAGCTTTGCACTTGGTCCCCCCAAAATGAAGAGCAATGGGGGGTTTAAATAGGCCAATTTGGGGTGGTTTTGGGGTTTTATAAGTACTCCTATTGGTCCCAAACAACTGTGAACACAAAACTATGTCGTTTTGGCTTTCAATTAATCAAATTGGAACCCCCAAAAGAAATTACAAAAATAGACTCTGCGAGGGTTGAGTGTCGCGGCGGCAATGGGCCTGTGCCGTGGCGGCATTGGGCCAGTGCCTCCGTGGCACAGCTCCTCAGACGCCCAGAAATTTACGTTTAGGCCCCCAGAGGTTCCGGTATTCTCGAAAAGGCCTTATTTCGTCCGAAATTCACAGAAAACGCATTCGAACTTGAAATTGAGGCTGTGATATACCGTTGAAAAGGTAATGGAGTCTATTTTACATAAAAAATAGTTTGGAGATAGGTCATTTTTGAAAAGTTTTGCGGTATTCGCGATAAAAACCGATTTGATCGCCTTTTCCACCTTCGGAAATTCATAATAGATTCATTTGAAATCCAAAAATTATGTGCGATATACCGTCGGAAAGCTATTGACCTCTAGTATCCATGAAAAATGTTTGAAAATTGTTACGGTGCTCCGGTTTCAAAGTCAAATTTTGGTCAAACTGGTCAAACTTGGGATTCCCGGGAAGTTCTGGGAACCTCTGGGAGCTCCCAGGAGTTGACGTTTTCGTGCGATCTTCTTTTAAAACTCATTTTAACACTTTTCACTTGATCTAGAATGATCCTGGCGAGTTTGGACGATTTCGGTCAAACTTGGTCAAACCTTAGTCAAACCTGGTCAAACTTTGGTCAAACCGGTCAACGGAGACTTTCTGGGAACTTCCGGGATTTCCGGGGGTCTCTGGGAGCTGACGATATCATCTAATTTTACTTAAAAACTCATTTTTTTTACTTTTCTTACGACATAGCATGTTTCCAGAACTTTGGGACCAAATCTGGGAGTTTTCGGGCTTTCATGGTCATTCTGAGCATTTTGAGAAATAGAACTAACTTCCAGGAGTCTTTTTGAGTCTTTTTCGATCATTGTGAACCACCAAGATTTGGGTCTCTTAAATCCGATAGCCGACAAAATGGGGTGTCTACACTCACATCTTGTTTGATGTTTATAATCATGCGAGAATCTCTTGGGAATGTTTGAAATGGTTTAGAAATGATTTTGAAATGTTTTTGGACGTTCCCAAGAGATTTGGTTTGATGTTGGTGATGTTTGGACTTGTTTAGAAGAGTTTTTGCAGCAAAAATTGACTTCTGTAGAACCCAGATCGATCCGGTTTAAAGAAGGGGTCGATCTGGCCTTTTCGGGGGCATTCTACTTGAAAAATCGCAAGATGGATCGATCCGGCATTTAGAGCGGATAGATCCGCTCACAATTTGACAGCACGTCGACTTTTACGGAAACAGACATAACTTCTTCTAGAAAATTCACTTTCGCGCGCCATTTTTTGTGTTGGAACCGGGACTCAAAAATCTATCTTTTGGTATAAAATTTGCTATACTTGATTAATTACCATTTTGCTCTTGGGCTTAATTTGTCTAACATAATGGTGCAAATGTGCTTGTTTTCTCTCCTTTTTATTTGTAACTTGTTGTTTGAAGACCTTGGTGGCGTGCCACGTGTCCTAGGTTCACATATGTGGATCCAGGGTGTGACAGCGAGACTTGGGTCGTGACATTCGGTCGGTCTCGAGGCACAAGGAATTCTCAAGTGTTCCAACAAAATTTGTTTAGAAAAATGATTGGAAAGAGATCAAGCTCAAGTCCAAGAAATCAATCACACAAATCTTCATCCAACTCATCAACCACCGATTTAATCACACAAAAACAACATCAAAAGCAAATGTTATCATACAAGAACAAGCAAACCCAAGAGACATCAACAATAAAATTAGGGTTTCTGAAGAACAAACCCTCAAGCCCAAGAACAAGCAACATCAAAGGTAGATTTGACCTTCGATGGTGGCAAATATGCAAAAACTGGGTGCTAGCTGAGTAGGAATAACAGATTTCAAACCCATGCATTTATAGAGATTCAAGAAATTTAGAGAGGGGGAGAGAGATAGAGAGAGGGAAGAAGATTAGATGGAGAAAGAGGGCTTATCTGGTGGTTGCTGAGATCGATGGTGGTCGTCCTGGTGGTGGTGGACCGGTGGTCGCCAAAGAGGTGGTAGCGGTCTGGAGGAGGAGGAAGAGGTGGAGACTGGAAGAGGATGAAGAAGTGAAGACTGGAGGAGGAGGAGGAGGAGGAGGAGGAGGGAGGGGAACCGTGGAGGTGGAGATCTAGAGGAGGAAGAAGTGGAGATTAGAGGAAGGGGCTAGTTTTGTGGAGGACCGGAGGTAGAGGCAGAGCCTCCATATTATGGGAGAGAGAGAGAGAGAGAGAGAGAGAGAGATGAGAAAGTGAGGGAGGGTTAGGACTTAGAGTCTAATGAGTTAGGACATTTAGGTTTTTTTTGGTATTTATTTAAAGGGGTTTCGGTCGGGGTCGGGGCTCCAATTTAATAACCCGTGCGCTGAACCGAAACTTCGGGTTCTCCAATTGATTACCCCGGCCACCGACCGTGAGTTCAATACATCAAAATTTTCGATCGGGTTTGGGTCGAGTGGTTCGGGCCTTAGGTTATTTTGAACACCCCTAGTTAGCTTATTACACCGTTGTGTGAATTTGTTAGTTGGTAAAAAAACTTAAAGTTATTTTACCTAATATCATTATACACCATTGTAGATGCTCTAAGTGTAGTTAACCCACGATACTATAAACTATAAAGGTTGATGCTCAGAGCCCTTGATAGCGTACTTGCTCATCCTTATCTATGTTAAACACTCAATTTGGGTCATGACCATCAATTATTGGGGTTATATATTCTTTGAGCATGTGACAATTGTAATAAATAGCAAATTAGGTGCTCATATTCTTCAGGTGCTTTATTAATTGGATTAGATACATTTTACACTCATATTATTGGATTCATTTACACTTCACACCATTGTGTTTCAAAATTTGACACTTTACTCTATGGGTGGATCTAGAAAATCAATCCTGTGAGTCTTGATAGAGACTACCCCCCTCCCCCGAAATTTTTTTTTTACATTTTTATACATATTTTGTTTCTATTTTGTGTAGATGATATAAGCTAATACTATAAAATTCACCACAAAAATATAAGAGGGAGATGTTTTTATACAATTAGCACAAAAACATAAGAGAAATAGGGTATTTAATATGACAAATTTATAATGTCAGAGGGGCTTTTATAATTTTCAAAGGGGGTTTAACTATAATTTTTTTTATTGCAAATCTACAATTTCTCAAAAATCAAGGGAGGCTTGAGCCCCCTTGTCCTTCACTCAATCCACCCGTGCTTGACTCCCCGCCGTTAATGTAACTTAAATAAATGGTAAATTTGTCATTTCAACCCAGCACTTAACACACAATTGTAGGAGGTTCAGTGTCAAATTTTGAACCATATGTGATAAATTAATTTATTTAATTCGTTAGTTTTGACGAATACATAACCGTTTCACATCAATTACGAAGGAAATAAGTATCAACTTTAAAACCATAGTATCATGTTTATTGGTTTTATTTCTTTTGAGGTTTTTAAAATTTCGAGAAAATTTGTGGCTGTCCATGTTATCTAAAGAGAGCTTAGGTATGTAACTCAAAAGTTGATGAAATCAATGCTTAGGGTGTATCAATTAAAGAACTTAAATAAATAAGTTTTAGTTAGATCATGATCTGAAAATAGGGGATACTTTACTCCTACAAAAGAATCTTTTAATACTAATATTTTAATCTGTACTTATACCATGGTTAATGTGGCATGATCTTTGAAGTCAATCCCTTTCATTTTTATTTATTGTATTTAAAACCATAGTTGATTTTGTCCATTGATTGAATCTTGGGTTCATCTCAAATTAACCAGGGAGGACTCTTGGACCACATCCACTCCCATTTAAAAAATTAGGTATATAAGTTTTGGAAAATTACCATATTGACCTCAACTGAGAATAATAATCACTTGAAAGGATTAGGCCAAAACATCTCAATTATTTATTTGTGATTAGGAATTTGGCAATTCATACCCCGAAACCACCCAACCAAAGATTAATTATTGATTGGAAGGCCCAGCTCACATAACCCATTCCAACCCTCTAACCCTACTCTCTAAACTCTAACATCTGGCCCTGTGCCAAAAAAAGAAAAAAAAAAAAGAAAACGACACACACTCACAAATATATACATATAAGAAAATTCTATAGAGAGGGGGCTCTTTTTGTTTTGACCGTCAAATCGTGTTTAAAAATTGTGAAATGATAAAACTGCCCTTAATGAAAACACGATCTGACGCTTAAAACATATGCCCTCTCTTTATTAAAGAGAAGACGCCCTCTCCATAGCCTCACTATATACGTATATATAGACACATCTATTTATCTATTAACAATATACAAAAGCCAAAGCAAAATGCCTCTCTTTAGAGTGCCACGTGACACTCTCCTTTGGCTTCCATTTTGCCATATGGAATATATACACTTTTTTTTTTATCAATTTAGAGTCATAAAAGGCTGCACTTCCCCATTCTTCTACGTACAGTTAGTTTTGGTACTTTATGAAGATTTGCCACACGCATTGGCCATGAGTCACTACATTAATTAAAAAGCATGTGAAAATTTAAGGGCTTTAACCTCTCAATTATCTTCATTTAATTGGGACACTGAAAAATCAAAAGGCTTCTCATCCGTTTTAACTTTTTACACAATTTTTTTCCCTTTACATATTTTTTATATTTTATATTACGCATATATATATATATATGCACACTCTTAAATGCAGCACATTAGTTGGTGCTTATGTGGGTGTCATCCTCTTCATCAAGTTTGGCCTAGCCAAAGTCGGATATTTTAGGGTCAAGATTCTTATCAAGCAACACATTAGTGGCTTTGATGTCTCCAATTTAAGTTAGCTAGATAAGGCAGTTTGCACCTCTTTCCTTCAATCTTTTTCCTCCCTCCCTCTCTCTCTCTCTCTCTCTCTCTCTCTCTCTGACACACACTATATCTTGATTGTAGGTTAGAGCTGCAAGAATGTTGGTAGAATCTGGCCGGACCGGTATGTCACGATTCAATCTTTGACATTTCGAAATCTATCAAACATTCCAATATAGCAATGGATTTTAGATTTTGAATGGGTAGAATTTTGAGTTGGATATAGTTTAAACTCTCAAATTTGTGGATTGGGAACAACATTCGTGGTGTTTTTATGTTTTGCTTATTATTTTGCTTATTATACACACAATATATAATATATATTGTGTGTATATATATAAATAGATATAGATATAAATATACAAGTACGTACATAATATATGGACATACTTATATATAAATATAAATTTGTTCAAAAAAAAAAAAATTTAAGCCAAAATCAATTTGTTCCAAAAACTAATTTACTCCTAAGATTTAAACCTAAAATTAATTTGTTCGAAAAATCTAAGATCTAAACCCAAAATACCAAACTCACATCAAAGATGTATACAAGTATCTATGTATATATGTATTTAATATCTATATGTATATACATATATGGTGTGTAAGTATGTATGTATGTATGTGTATGTGTGTGTGTATATATATATACGCATGGTCCGTATATATGGTAGGTATGTTTCTATGCATACATGTATATATGTATATACAGTAGAGAGAGAGGATTAGAGGTGTCAAAAGGGTCGGTCAGGCTCGGTCAAAGTGGGCCCAACCGGGCTAGAGGGGGGGGGGGGGTGTCCGCCATAGACCGATGGCCCGGGTGTATGCCGGTCCGGGCTAGCGGGCCTCTTCCTTTTTCTTCATGATTTGACTTGGGCCTTGGTGGGCTTCTGGCCAGGCCGGGCCGTCGGGCCATGGACACCAAAGGGGACGGTGGGAGTGGACAGGGCCTACCGGGCCAGGCCGAACTTTTGGCCCAAAAAAAGCAGGTCGGACCGGGCCAACCCGACCCGATTGATATCTCTAGAGAGGGATAGGTTTTTGAATTTTTTTTAATTTTTATAACTATAGGTATTTTCAGCATTAGTCTGGAAATTGTGCAATCTAGAAGGGAGGTGTGTGTAATGTAAATCCAAACTTCAAAAAAAATTTGTGTAATTTTATAATATAAAGGAGTGGTCTATGTAATTTTGTCAAACCTCAAAGGAGGTCCGTGTAATTAACCCTTCTTTTTTTCATTATATATGAGGGGGTGTTACTGGTACCAAACACAAACTACCAAATCAATTGATTTGAGCCCCATTTTAATAGGGTCTCTACTTAAAATAATAGTGTATTTTATACATAGTTCATGTATGGTAATTTTGCTGCTAAAAATTTAAGAAGGGCATGCTTTAGTAATATTTTATCGATATAAGTTGATCATGTGTACATGTCAAATAAAAACAATTTATGAAATTTATAGAGGGATTCAATCTTTAAAGATTGCTTAAAGCCTCCAAAATGTCAATGTCCTAGAATATTATTGTACGTATAAATTGAAGCACCTGAACACATGGGCAAGTGTTCCCAGAACAATATCGTATGTATCAAAGTACTACACCTCTCTTCTTCTGTTTTTTCCTATGGACAACACTTCAGTGCTTGTTTTTTTCCCAGTATATATGAGATGCTATTCTGTAACATGATTGATCCACATGTGTACTAATATGTTCTTAGCAAAAAAAAAAAAAAAGTGTACCATATACATATACACCAGTCATGCCTTATAGTAGCATGTTTTGAAGCACTGTATTCTTAACATTTTCAATTATTACAAACCCATGTTTTATGACAATTTGCATCTTTATTTAATGAAAGTAGTGGTTTTATGTATCCACATTTTGAGGAACATCATTAGATAATACCTAAATTTTCTGCCCAAACTGAGAGGTCCATATGTATTACGATTGAGAATAAAATATATCCCAAAAAACACAAGTTATACAACTTTTCATCAATCATGTCAATTGGTCTTTATTAGACATATTAGGTCATGGAAAAAGAAATTTGATTGGGAGTTTGAATGGATAACAATTTTTAAGGGCTAATTTTATTGGGACCCTCGTAATTTATGGCAGTGTCACTTTGCTCTCATAGTTTAAAGGTTGATCTGATAGATCATAGTGTTTCTAATTTACTTCAGTAAGCATGATCTGTAAAATTCTGTTCGAATTGTTTGCGAGACTTGAAAGAGTTTGACGGATGTGTAAATTGATATGTATTAAAAATTTCTGGGTTTAATGTGTGTCTAAGTTTTAACTATGAAGGCAAAGTGACATCAAGTGTATGTTTGTTGGGCTCATTTTCTAACAGTTTAAGCTTTTGGAAGAGTTGGTAATTTAATATGGTATCAGAGTCTTATTTGTGGGAATTCCTGGATTCGACTCTCTATCTCCGCTTTGTTGTGCATATTTGTACTTTGTTATTTGTCTCTCTACTATGATAGAGTTTGGTTTGTTTGCTCTCCTCGTGCAAGTCAGGGTTGCACGTGAGGGAGGGTGTTGAAGTTTGATATACATTGTTGGACTCATTCGCTAACAGCTTAAGCTTTTAGAGTAGTTGATAACTTAACAGTATACACTACAAGAGCATAAAGTGCAATTAATAAATTTTACACGTATTTCAAGTTTTTTTTGGTGTACATTTCAGAATTTTATTGACTGCATGGGCACCATTTTTTTTACATTAAAAAATAATAATAATAATAAAAAAATTCCAAAATTCATGTAAGGAGACTATGACGAATCCATTAAAGTGGCAAAATTAATCAACCATTTTTCTGATTTAATCTTACAAAATTTCCAATTCATGTATTTAGCTCTGTGTTGTTTTTATGTGTGATTAGTCTACTTGTACAAGTGTGTTATTATCGTAAACTTATGGCGTATGGACGGAACAATAGTATCTTATAATAGGACTAAAAATATCTAAAGAAAAATACTGAAGTATTATCATGTATTCTTAACCGAATGAGATTCAATCTTCGAAAAGTAGTCAATTCTAACATGTGATTTCTTTCATCTCTCTTACTTTTGGGTTGAATTGTGATTATTGAAGGAATTATTTGTAATGGCATGCCCATAGGAGTATGTAGGTTATCTATAACATTTTGAAAGAAGAAATAAAAATGCCCATTTTAATGTCCCCAATCAACTTGGAAGATGATGAGATGGAATTTTAAGTTTAGGACAAGCTTATTTAGGAAAACCTACTTAAATTTATTTATTTATTTATTTACTTAAATTTATTTATTTATTTATTTTTAATCATTTAGAGCCCGTTTGATAAAATTGAAAATTAAGTACTGAAAATTAAGTACTGAATTTTAAGCACTGAAAATTTCAAGTGATTAAATTTGCTATACTGAAAACAATATTTCAAGTATTGAAATTGTCACGCCCCGCAGTAGCAAAAATAGAGAAAATAAATTTCTTTTTGGACCCGTAGGCCATGACAGTTGAAAGTCACCACATTGTCCATAACCAAAGTCAAACCATCAGAGTAATGGATTGTAACACCCGTACCCAGGGAAACGGGTTAATTACTTGTTAATATGCATTAATTAATATAGTGTATAAAATGGGTTAAGAGGAGGCTTGGACTCGCCCGTATGAAAAGTGTTTAGAGAAGAATACCATTTGGAAAAAGTCCCCAGTGAGGTGGGACAGGTATTGAAATGGAACCCAGCGATGGGTAAATTCGTAATTTGCATTTTTAAATGATTAGATGCATTTTATGTGATTACATGAATATTTATTAGGTGCTTTCATATGACATGTTGATATATGTGTATTATTTGGTATTGGTGTAGACACCCAAATAAGGGTATAAGTGAAAAGGACTTAAAGTATGTAGGTGCGATAGCAATTTCACAAAATATGTGGGACCCACGTTGGGACCCATACGGAACTTAGACAAACACTCATTAGATAATTGGGTAGTTAATGGAATGTTTGGGGGATTTCATAATAAGAACTTAAGAATTCTGGGGGTGTAAATGAAAGAGGAGAAAATTGTGGCAATGACAACACATTGCATGAAGCATGTGTGTCAAGGGATGAGAGAGTCTCTCATTTACAGCAGGAAATCAAAAGAAAGAAAAGAGAGATCACCGAGAGAGAAGACGGAGCTCGAGACGCCGACGTCGTCTTTTTGCCGTTTCGTCGCTGCCGTTCGTCGCATTCGCGAACCGAAGCCATTTTCGAACTCGTGGAGGTGAGACGAACGTTTCTATACCCTTAATTTACGTTTAAATTGCTGAATTTTGGTAGCTCATACTTAACGGTGAGACACCGTCTACCGAAATTCTTGTAGGATTTACTTGGTAAGGAAATTGAGCTTAAATTGGTGAAATTCAGCACTTCTATAGCTTGAATTTGGATATAATCTTGCTTAAGGTGAGTTTTTTACACCTGAAACTGATTGAGTTTAATGGGTTCAAGCTATATGTGATGTTAGGAATGATAATTCATGATTAGAGACTATAAAGATGTTAATCATGTGAATTCTTTGTCAATTTTATGAAAATTATGTTGATACATATATATATATATATATATGTGTTTATATATGCTTATATGTCTATGTGGTAGTCAATGAGCACCGGGGAAATGGTTCATTGTTGGGAGTAATAAGGGTGGTGTAGAGGAAGAATCCGATAAATACAGAAGTCCAAGGAATAGAAGTGGCCACGGGACCAAGGGAGGTCTTCGGGTCTGAATGAACCATATAACCGGTGACTCGACGACTACGTTTATTTTTTGTGTGTTAATTGTAGCATTGCACGTGTTAAACATTCAATCATGTTAGATTGCTCACTAAGCGTAATTCCTTAAGAAAACCGTTTTCCTATTTCTGTTGTGGTACATAACAACCACCGCAGGTTCGGAGCCGTATTCGGAGAGGAAATGACGCGCGTTGGGAGAGATGGGAGAGATGGGGGGGGGGAGATTTGGGGCTAAAGCATGTGAACTTCTTTGAACTTGTAAAATGATATAAATTATGGGTTGGTTTATGTTAATGATAACACTTGAGTGGTAGGAAAAGAGTTTAGATTCAAAACTTGTATTTTGATGGTTGGAAGTAACTTTGAGAACCAATGTGTTATCTATCTTGTTTTGCTCAAGTGGTGTAAGTTGGTAGTTAAGACCATCTCGGCATTTGCTCAAGTTGTAAGTTGGTTGTTAAGACCATCTCGGCAAGTTCGGATGTGTCGCAACTGTTATGGACAAGATTTGGTTGTATAAATGATGTTAGTTGTAGCTTGAGTTCACATCTAATGAGTTTCATGTATGTTTGGGTGAGAATTGAGTTTCAAAGTTTAAAAGTTTATTTTAGTTCAAATGAAATGAGTTCTTAGTAGATTTGATCAAATGGTGAATGTGTTTGTGTAATACATGCTTGATTTAAGTTTGAAAGTGTTTAGAAATGTGTAAGATATGTTTTCCCAAAGTTTCATAAAGTTTCCATGTGATTTGGTTATGTTTAGGCATGTTTTAAAACTTGTAGCAGCAAGAATTTTGTAGCAGAAACTGTTCTGCAGGAACCCGGATCGATCCGGGTACAATGGGTGGATCGATCCAGGGTTTTGGAGGGACATTCTGCTAGAAAAACAAGAAATTGGATCGATCCGGATTTTGTGGGCGAATTGATCCGCCCCTGTTCCCAGCAGCCGTCCACTTTTACGGAAACGTGCATATCTCTCTCTAAAAAACTCGGATTTGCGCACCGTTTTTTTTTTGTTGGAACCGGGACTCAAAGACCTATCTTTTGGTATAAAAATTTAATATACTTATTAATGACTATTTTGCCCTTGGGTTGGTTTTTGTCACAATAATGCTCTTAAAGGTGGTTTAATTCATACTTTTTAATCCTAATTAGTGTATTTTGGGTGTGTATCGCCTTGTTATACGTGTCCTAATCCGCTGGGGCAGGTTGGGGTGTGACATGGATTAACCCACGCATTGGGAAATTCTAAGTTTGATATATAAAGTCAAACTGTAATACAAAACTATTACAAAGTCACGAGTGTTTACAGAAACTTAAATAAAGTATTACGGCAACATACGCCGATACAAACATAACTAAAACAAAAGTCTCTAAAACATAGACGTAAATTAACTACGACGAAGCTTCAGGTCTTCAACTTGCGTAGTAGTCAGCATTAGCATAGCTTCCGTCATCGTAGGCTCCATCCTCAAAGCCCCTGTCCATGTATGCATCTCCTGCATATTCATAACCCTAATCAGCTGGATGTCGAATATCCAGCGGCATAAACGCCGTCAACTACGAAAGCCGAGTGAATGCAAACATTAACAGAGTATCTATAGATAAGCAGCATATAAAGTAACATCACTAAAATGATTATCTCATCGTTCGCATGTATGTATGCACCAACTCAATATAACAACGGACGTTATCCCAATCAAATCTCACACATAACATAGACTCTTGGGTCCACATTAATCAGACACGTAGTCCCATACCTACGGTCTATGACACTCGACACGAAATCCCACGTCCTATCACATAAATCAGACGCGTAGTCCCATACCATACAAGCTATCAAATCCCGACACACAATGTTACTGTTTCGGCCAATCCGTCCTGATATAATACGGCCAACAGTCCTGATGCAATATGGCATGAAGCCCGAATATAATACGGCACGCAGCTCTAACATAATGCAACACTCAGCTCCGCTACACCACAACACTTAGCTCCACAACACTCAGCTCTAAAATATCACAGCACTTGGCTCCACAACACTCAGCTCTAAAATATCACAGTACTTGACTCCACAGCACTCAGCTCTAAAATATCATAGCACTCAGCTCTAAAATATCACAGTACTTAGCTCCACAACACTCAGCTCCGCTACACTATAGCACTTAGCTCCATAGCACTCAGCTTTAAAATATCACAGCACTTATTTCCATAGCAGTCAACTCTAAAATATCATAGCACTCAACTCCACATCACTCAGCTCCGTAATACTATGACAGCACACAGCCCCAATATACTACTACGGCACTCCAGCCCCAAAACGTTACAGCCATCAGCTCGGATATATTAACCTTGACATAAAGTCCTACATCGCACAACGTCTCAAACCCGACAGTCCAACTCTATCATACGTCAAACCTGACACGAACTCCAACTCTATCATATTTTGCCCTGACACATAGTTCTAATCATATTCCAATTAACACCCTGGGGATCTCACACATGATATCATACGATCTTAGCGACCGCAATCATGCACCAACATAAGTAATATCGACCTCAACGGTCGATAGACCCACTACTATGCACCTCGGCTTCTCATTATTATCTCCATATTAACCGAGTGGTTCCACTATTTAATGCATTATTATTCCACGTATGTATTATTCCAATATAGTTCTCCAACATCAACATATGATAACAAACAGTTTAACAGTTCAACATGTATAAAACAACTAAACATTTAACATTCTGATATGTTCGATCGATCGAAGTCATTTCGATCGATTGAGGAAAAGCTAAGTTTGATCGATTGAGGAAAGTTCAATCGATCGAAGTAAAGCTAGGTTCGATCGATCGAAGTTACTTTGATTGATTAAGAACGGGCTGTGTTCGATCGCTCAAACGTTGTTCGATCGATTGAACACAGTATTATTCCAGAATTTGAACTAGACAATTCACACATGTTCAGGGTCCATCCAATCTTGCCGAAGCGCAAATATACATACATATCTATGCTACTAAGTGAGTATAGACACCCACCGTTAACGTCGACGACGCCGGCGCGCTCGGGGTGGCCGCGGGTGGTCTCAGGGTGAGTTCTTTCTCTCCTCTTTCTCTTCTCCTTCTATGTCTCCTCTCTTCTGCTCCTCTCCGTCTCTTCTCTTGCTGGCCGAGATTGTATGTTAGCGAGTGTTTGTGTGTATATATATATCCGGGTTTATGTGTGTGTATATATATATATAATAGTATATCTCCATCTCTCTAACTCTCTCTCAACTTCAGCAACCCCAAACACACACAAAGAACCAACATATATATAGGGGAGAGGAAGGGTGCAAGTGGAAAAAACACATATACTGAAAATACAGGGTTCGATTGATCGAAGTGGGTTCGATCGATTGAGAACATGTCAATCAGGGTTCAATCGATTGAGAACAGGTCAATCGCTTGAGAAAAAGGGATATGTCATCAATTCAGTTCGGCAGAAGTTTGATTGCTTGAAGTGGGCTCGATCGATTGAAGAAAAGAATTGGTTGAGCGATCGAAGGAGGTTCGATCGCTCGAAGAAAAGAATTGATCGATCGATCGAAGGAAGTTCGATCGCTCGAAGATGAAATTCAAGGAAAAGAAAAGACAAGTACACTGAATCTTATTAATATCAAAAGGGTATAAAAGTACAACTGAATCTCAGTGGATTTTTCGCTGCCTTTTCAATTAAGTGGTACATTATTAAACACATTGAAAAAAAATAATTGCTGAAACTTTTTATTTTTAACACTTAATTGAATTATCAAACACAATCTTAGTGTATCGTAGGGGTGTGTTTCGGCCGGAACGGATCGGAAACACCCATTTCGGAAAAAATTCCAAAATTTTCGGAAGCCAAAAATGCATTCCGAATTCCGTTCCGAAATTTCGGAAATTCCAAAATTATTTCCGATTCCGAAATTTCGAAATTTTCGGAATTTTATCCGATTCGGAATTTTTTGGAATATTCGGAATATTTTCGGAATTTTTCGGAATTTTCGAAATTCAAGCTTAATGAGATTTCACTTGAGACTTGTAGGCCTTTTATAGAAGCACATTACATCCCATTTTTTTTGTGTTTTTTCGATGTGGGATGAACACAATTTTTGGAATATTTCGGAATATTTTCGGAAAAGTTTTGGAAAATACAATTTCGGAATATATTCGAAAATTTTTCGGAATAATTCGGAATATTTTCGGAAGAGTTTCGGAAAAATACAATTTCGGAATATTTTCGGAAATTTTTCGAAATTCTAAAAATAATTCCGATTCCGATCCGATTTTTTTCGGAATTTTCGGAATTCGGAAATTCGGAATGCATATTTAGTTGCCAAAATCGGAAATTTTCGGATCGGAATCGGTCGGAATCGGAATTTCCGTTCCAAATGACACCCCTAGTGTATAGTGATCTCATGCAAGGACATAAGCATGACTTGGCGAGCCTTTTCTTTTTTCAAATGGTAAACACAAAAAGAGAAAACATATTGGAGACTTTCCAAATTTGGTGATCAACTTAAGCCAACTTAGTAACTTTTGTTTTTGTAATAACTAGGATGAAACCTATTCTTTATCTTTACTTGGAAAAGTGATAAAGGAAACAAATTAAAATTAAAATAAATAAAATTTTCTATTAAATGAGCTTAGAATTTCTCAAGGGGGCGATACTGTCGTAATCTGTTGGATATTTGAATATGAAGGTTTTTTCTATTTCATTCGGCTAAATCTATGATTCAGGTGAAATTATTTAGTAAATCTAGAAAGATTTCTGAGAGGCTATTCAAATATATATATATATATATATATTAGTGAGGGTGCACGTGCAAGACACGTGCTCGTCGGATAGTTGTAGTCCTAGATATATTGTGTATTAATCTTGACATTAGAGGTCTTTCGAGAGGTATAATTACTCATTCCGTTCTAAAATAAGTGCCAACGTTTCATTTTTTTTTGGATATTTTTAAAATAAGTGTCACGTTTCCTTTTTTTTTTTTTTTTTTATATATATATTTCAAAATAAGGTCAACTTGTAACAATCAACATAAGATGTTAAAACAGTTAAATAGGAAATTGTAAATGTAACTATTTCATCTAAAACTCTTCTGACGGAAGAAGTTGATAATTATGACTATCTTATAAATGAGTAGTAAAGGTAACTAATAAAGCGCCACTAAAAATATATGACACAAGTAGGGTATTTCCTCTAAAAAAAATGGCATGAATGTGTTTGTAGGCCTTAATTGATATTCGAATACAATCTATAAATCCTGAATTTGAGGGAAGAAGTTGACCAAAATATAAATATTAGTGATCAATTCATAATAGCTACTAAAATAGCCACTTTATTTGACATTTTAGATATACCAAACTTAATTTTGAGAGAAGAAGTTGACCAAAATGTGAAATTAGTGACCAATTCCTAAATAACCACTAAAATAGCCACTAAAATAGCCACTCTTTAATTTTTTTAAAAGTGAATAATAAATATCCCAAAACTTGCAGACCTAAATGCAATTACACATATTACAATATTTAAATCCTAAATTTGAGAAAAGAAGTTGAGCAAATTGGAAATATTAGTGACCAATTCCTAAATAACCACTAAAATAGCCACTTTTTTTTTTTTACTTTTTATGAAGTGAATAATAAATATCCCAAAAATTATTGATCCAAATGTAATTAGACACAACTTGTTGATTGAAACCTCATTTGAGAGAAGAAGTTGACCAAATTGTAAATATTAGTGACCAATTTCTAAATAGCCACTTTTGTTGACTTTTTTTGAAATTAATAATAAATCTCCAAAAAATTGTTGATCCAAATGTAATTAGACACAAGATTGTTGATTAAAACCTCATTATTATATTAAATAAAATTTCAAGAGCTGACTTGAATGTAATTATTTATCCAAAATGATCGATATACCCTCACACAAATCAATATATCCTTACGATGTATAGATAGATATATGAGTAATTATGATATAATGAAGGGCAAAAGAGGAAGTTCATATTTTTTGACGTGCTTGCTAAATGTGGCTGTGTTCTTATTATATAGAGTAGATATAGAGAGAGAGAGAGGTATAAGGAGAGAGTCTTAAGGCTTAGTTTGGTCCTTATTTTGGTGTTTCTCCTTTTTTAAAACACATTTTCATGCTAATTGATTTTATAGTTAGTTAATGTGCTTTGCAAAAATTGAATTTAGGCTTTTTGGGGTCCCATTCTAAAAGCTCTAGAATGGAGCTTGAAAAAGCTAAAGGTTGCTTTTTTGGTTTCATGATTTTTTTTAAGAGTAATGTGTCACTTGTACAAAATTATCAAACAACTTAATTATAAATTTCATAAGCTACTTTTAAAAAGTCACGTAGGGGGCCAAACTAAGCCTAAGTGCACCGAGAAGTGCACTGGACTTTTAAAAAAATCTGCGGGCTGCTCCACTGACCCGCCCCCGTCCCTCGGCTCCGCTAACCCGCGTAATTTTTAGGCTTAAAAGCCCAGTGCACTTAAAATCATCTCCATATATATATATATATATATATATATTTCTGAAACTTAAGAAAGGTTTCATGTATTGAATGGTGGTATAAAGAAAAATTGAATTGTTCCATCGAATCATAGAGATGATGTAGCTGGTTTTTTTTTTTTTTTTTTTTGAATTATAAACAAGATATAGATGATCTAGATAAAAATGATACTCACTCTGTCCTATTTTGTGAGTCTTGTATTTTATTTTGGGATGTCCCATAATTAGTGTCTACTTTCTTAATTTGGTATTATATAATTTTTGCTTACTTTCCAAAACTACTCTTCATTGAAATCTACACCAAAATAAAACTAAAAAAGTTGTTGTAATGATTAGGTGTAATTGTGAGAAATAGGTATAAATTTTTTTTGTCTCCTTAATAAATTTAGTTCCAAAAATAAATTCAAAAAATATGACAGAGAGAGTAGAATTTATTTTCCATATATTAAATCACATAAAAATAACTCAACTTCATATATAAATTGGAGAGAGTGCACAAAATTAAACTCAGAGTTTTAAAACACATTTTCATGCTAATTCATTTGATAGCTAGTTTATGTGCTTTGCAAAAATTGAACTTAGGCTTTTTGGAGTCCCATTCTAAAAGCTCTAGAATGGAGCTTGAAAAAGCTAAAGGTTGCTTTTTTGGTTTCATGATTTTTTTTTGGGTTAATTGCAAAAACACCCCCTCAACTATGACTCATTTTTGAGTACACCCCCTGATTTAAAAAAGTGAACAACTTCACCCCCTCAACTATAAAAAAATATTTAGTCTCAAACGCCGTTAACGGAAGTAATGAAATGACGCATATACCCTTGGTCTGAATTGCAAAAACACCCCCTCAACTATGACCCATTTTCGAGTACACCCCCTGATCTAAAAAAAAGTGAATAACTTTACCCCATTCCCCTCCCTCTCTCTCTCTCTCTCTCTCTCTCTCTCTCTCTACAACTTCTCTCTCTAAATTATAAGGTCCCTGTCACGCCCCGGATCAGCATAAATAGAGAAAAATAAATTTCCTTTATGGGTCCATAGGGAATGACGGGTGAATAACCGCGTTGTCATCTACTCAAACCAATAAACACCACGATAGGGAGGATGCTATTCATAGAACATATCTTATTAACATAATCAGAGGCTACAGCGGAAACTATAAAAGGTATGAAAGCAACAGATGCCCAAGTACCAATTATAAAAGTCTACTAAAACTATTACAACAGCTGGCTTATAGTCTCAAGCCTATAACAATAACAACAACAGATATACAAACTAACTATATAAAGCAGCACATCTTCGTCTTCCAGCCTTCAGCTCCAAGTCTGGCAGAACTATCAGTCTTCAGTCCTCAAGACCTACAAATCCCTAGACATTGGAATGTCCAGGGCATAAACGCCATCAGCTTTGAATACAAAGCTGAGTGAGTACATTAATCAACACTCCTCACCGCTATTGTTCAGCATCTTAAAATGCGGTTAATCTCTTAACAATGGCGTCTCTCACGGACATAGCAAAGGTCTCATTAAACTATGCATTAATCAATAATAACAGAAATCATATTAAGTAATGATAAGGATAAACATCATGGTATAACATATCTCATCACGTATTCACCAAATCCATGCATGTAACCATGCAACCACCCATGCATCTACCTTTACGTCGGGACGCTGAATCCACGACTGAACCTTTATCTCATCATATCCGTACTCATATTCATATCTTTATCCATCTCTGTATCCATACGTCAATCCCATTATTACAAATCTGTGTTCATTCGTCGATACCAAAATCTCATATCCGTATCCATACGTCGATACAATAATGCCAATCGGAATCACCCGACTAGGCAACAGGTCCCACAATCCCTTGATAGGGTTACCGGTCGTCTACACGGTACCACCTATCTGTAAACGATAGAACGGCACATCGGACGTCTTCAACGATGCGTATACCCTCACTGGTTGTCTACACAGCTGAGAATACATTAGAGCACTAGCCGGACGTCTTCAACGGTACACTGGACGTCTTCAACAGTGCATACGCATCACTGGACGTCTTCAACAGCGAGAGGCGCACTAGGAACTCTAACCATCCCACGTCCACCCGACTCGTCAGCCGTTGATCCCACGGATCCCAAAGTACACATATCTCATTATTCCATATAAATCACAGTTCCCCTTTCTCATCATATCTTCTCATCTCTTCATATCAATATCCCATTTCTCATCAGATTCTCTTACCTCTTGACATCACTATCCCATGCATGCTGACACATGTTGTGAAATGCTCATATACTAAGTACAGGAAATACCACATGCTCTGTATTCAACATATCTACTCATTTCTGATTATTAACATGCTGTCGTGTTCTGTTCTACTATTCAGTTTGACAATAACATATGACAGTTACTTAACCATTAGAGCATCTCATATCGACAGTAAATAATAAACAGTTCATCTTGTAACATTAACATAAACATCATATAAGGCTTACGTAGTATCATGTTGACTAAGCACATATCCAATATCACATATGGTACAGCCATTAACAGCTTGGGTACATTACAATCAGCTCATAACATATAATAATAGATAAACAACATTCTGCTCTTACTCAATCGATTGGAAATAATGTCAATCGATTGGACTAATGTCAATCGATTGGAATAATGTCAATCGATTGGACTAAATGTCAATCGATTGGACTAATGTCAATCGATTGGAAAATTATTCAATCGATTGGACTTATGTCAATCGATTGAACTCTGTCTTCTTCCTCAAAACTGCTGGGTTTTATTATAAAAACGTTGGGGTCTCATTTCCTCCTCATGCACGTTATTATACACACATAAACATCACAAAACAAACGTCTTTGAGTGAGTTAATAAACTCACCTCTCCCGGCGTTCCGTTGACGGTGTCCCGAGCTCCGCGGCGGCGGTTATGGTGAGTTCTCTTTCCTCTCTCTGTCTGTCTTTTCTTTCTGGTCTCCTCTCCTCTTCCTTCTTCTTCTTCTTCTCTTCTTCTTCTTCTTCTCTTCTTCAACCCGAGAGTGTGTGTGTGTGATATATATACAATATATATGTGTGTATATATATATATATAAGAGAGTATGCATCTCTCTCTCCCAAGGCTGCCAAAACTTGGCCCAAGGCCACAAATGAGCAAGTATATATAAGGATTAAGAGTGCCACACGTTTAAAGCTGAAGAAAAGAAGAAAATGTTTCTCAGCTTATGTCAATCAATTGGACTCTATGTCAATCGATTGGAGACAGATATTTGATGTCAATCGATTGAAGAAGATGGCAATCGATTGGGATGTTGACACGTCATCACTTTTAGTCGGTAGAATGTCAATCGATTGGGAACATGTCAATCGATTGGTATCTGAAAAGTGTCAATCGATTGGGAAGACTAATCAATCGATTGGTATCAAAATTTCACCAAAAGGAAGAGAAAGTTTATACGAGTATAGAAATGAAATACCAGGTCTTATTAATATACAAAAAATACAGGGTATTACATCATCCACCACTCATCAAAAGATTTCGTCCTCGAAATCTGAAGCAGTAGGCCCTCAAATAAACACACAAATCATCTCGGAAGACATACTCTAAAATGCTCAAGTTCTCGTTTTACATAAACGATCACATCAGCGGCCAAAGGGTTAAGTTCTAAACACACGATACGAAGATATCAACGATCTACAAATACTAGGGTGACAACCACCAAATCTTCAGGATTAAGGGATATGAAATTCGTATGTCAAACTTCAGGAAAAAGGTTCTAGGTAGCACAATCTAATCATCTTACAAAATCTGAAACAGCTAGTCTCCAAACACAGAAGGTTCCTCCCTCAGGTCAAACTCTACGGTGTAAGGGTTCTACTGATCAAGTGTTCTAATCTCGTCTAAGTCTTAGCAAAGCGTTGCTGTCTACTCTCGTCTCTGAAGATGCTTCATACTGTGCTGTCGATGTCTGTACTGCTGCACCAGTTGATTGTCTTCTATCTCTGAACTCCTTGTTAACTCCCATGTTATTGTCGTCGTCCCTCAGGATATTGACTTGAAAGCATTGTGACTCTAGCATCGTTATTTGATAATTCAAATTTCCTCATGGCTCTCCAAATTCCCACGTACTATTGATATAATCATCTCTTTGAGGTCGTTCAATCCATTGAATACTCGTTCTGCTTCCACGTACTAATCAAATAGGTTAGGCAGGACTACGTACTGATATCGTGAGTCGATCTATTGTATAACTTCTTGACTGGATGAAAGCAACAGGCGATCGATGTCGAAAACATTCTTCTGCGATACTCTTTTGAAAGTTCTGGTGTTGTCTCTGCGTTACTCGTATCTCTTCTCGTATACTCGCAATCTTCTAGTTCATCCTCTCTTGTCAAAGCTACATCTAAAGCAAATTTAGATTCCTCATCTCTAGTCTCTGTCCAACATACCAATGGTTGGCGTAGTCTTTCGATAGGGAGGCAATTGATGTCATATAAGGATGCATTTGAAGTCTTATAGGGATGTAAAAGAAGTCATATGGGATGCAATTGATGTTATATCTATACTTGAACTACTGTCGATCAGTGCCAAATGGGGTGTTTGGGTATCTACAATTTACGGTGTAGGCTAATCCTCTTACAATCAAATCAAACAAATACCCAACTTCCTGCAATATCGGGATCATATGTAATACAAAATGTAGGTGATGAGTGTTGTACCTTCTGTCTATCGTCCTTGTCTAAGTTGAGACCAATTATTTGTATGGTGAGTCTGCCCTCGTGGTACTTGTTGCGATGGAGCATTGTGTTGCATCTCTAGTTCTGGACAAAACTTACGAACATGACCAAATTTACCACAGTTGAAACATCGTATTCCCCGTCCATTAGATTTCCTTAACGCTCTGCATTCTTGGGAATGGTGTCCAGGTACTCCACAATTGTAGCAGATATCTCGTTCTCTGTGCTGTGTTGGGGTCGTCACGGGTTTTGATTCGTTCTTGTCATTCTCAAATCTCTTGCGCTTCTGGCGGTTGCCTATGAAATTTCTTTCTATGTTTCCTTGTTGAACTTGGTTAGTGGCCAACACAATCTGACTATCTCTTCCTCTCTGATCCGTTAGGAGAAACTGATCGTACTCTGGAAATATTTTATCAAAGTGTTGTCCTTCACTAATCTGAGTGTCGTCTTCTAGCTTCGTTGCCATTTCTACCAGAGCTTCGAAAGATTGATCTAAATGTCCTATAGTCATATGACGAATATGTGGAACTAATCCTTGATGATATCTTTTGATCTTTCTTCTTGGAGTATCGATCATATGCGGTGCAAATCGTGATAGCCTCTCGAATTGAGTTGTATATTCGGGCACTGTAAAACAACCTTGAACTAATTGGATGAACTCCATTTCCCTTTTGTTCTTCTCAGATTCTGGAAAGTACTTTTCTAGAAATCGAGTCTTGAATGATTCCCAAGTCATCCTTCCTACAGCTTCTTCACCTATCGTAGCTTTCACTGCGTCCCACCAATCTACTGCTGAGAATGTCAGTTGAAATATAGCCAAATGTCTTTTCTCAGTGTCAATACATTCAAGTACTTCAAAAATTAATTCTATCTGGCGAATCCATTGCTCAGCTTGCCATGCTCCTGTTAATCTGGTAAAGGTCTCTGGTTGAAGAGCACAAAATTCCTTTAGCAGCATGACTCTCGTCTGACGTACTGGTGCTTCATTGTCGATGATACGATCTGCATGATTGATAACTTGTTCCATGCGACGGATGAAAACTCCAACCATTCCTGTTGGATCTATCTCAGGAGGTACTAATTCAGGTACTCCATTCAGCTGGCTCGGGTTTCCTTGAGTCGTCCTAACCATAACGAGTGCTGGTAGGGTTCAATGTTGCTACCTAAAATGAAAATCTATTCGGTCAGACGCATTCTATCTTACAGCTCAAGCAAGAACATGCGGTAACAAATAGTACCACTATATAACACGATCACATCAAGTAATACGAATACCTCACATAAATAATAATAACCACAAGGTCAGTCTATCTACCAAGTGTACTCCAATATATCTATGCTCAAAACACGGGTTACGAAACTATAGGTTCTACACGTAACGTCAAATCTAAACATTCTATTTCCATTCCCAGGTTCCAGACTATGAGTATTGTTCAACTAAAATGTGAGAACACTCAACTAACATGTGGATCAAGGTAACAGGATAATCTTATCCTAAACCTCTTTCTATTTCTAGGACATACTGACTGTTCCGAGATCGCTCAGGAATTCGTCAGCGTCTAACATCCAACGGCTCTATATTTAAGATCTCCACCATCACAACTAACTCTCGATGCCTGTTCTCCGCGAACTCAGCTATCCAAATTCTTATTGGTTCCAACAATTACTATCTTCCAAAGAAACATCCTCAGATAGATTCTTCCAACCTCTTATCTGTGTGACAAGATAACAGTTCTATCTCATCTCAGCTAATCCTCATGCTACCGATATTAACTTAGAATTCAGGTTCGAACACCAAAGACAAGCGGTTAACAACTGAAACCTAGGCTCTGATACCAAAAATCCTGTCACGCCCCGGAGCAGCATAAATAGAGAAAAATAAATTTCCTTTATGGGTCCATAGGGAATGACGGGTGAATAACCGCGTTGTCATCTACTCAAACCAATAAACACCACGATAGGGAGGATGCTATTCATAGAACATATCTTATTAACATAATCAGAGGCTACAGCGGAAACTATAAAAGGTATGAAAGCAACAGATGCCCAAGTACCAATTATAAAAGTCTACTAAAACTATTACAACAGCTGGCTTATAGTCTCAAGCCTATAACAATAACAACAACAGATATACAAACTAACTATATAAAGCAGCACATCTTCGTCTTCCAGCCTTCAGCTCCAAGTCTGGCAGAACTATCAGTCTTCAGTCCTCAAGACCTACAAATCCCTAGACATTGGAATGTCCAGGGCATAAACGCCATCAGCTTTGAATACAAAGCTGAGTGAGTACATTAATCAACACTCCTCACCGCTATTGTTCAGCATCTTAAAATGCGGTTAATCTCTTAACAATGGCGTCTCTCACGGACATAGCAAAGGTCTCATTAAACTATGCATTAATCAATAATAACAGAAATCATATTAAGTAATGATAAGGATAAACATCATGGTATAACATATCTCATCACGTATTCACCAAATCCATGCATGTAACCATGCAACCACCCATGCATCTACCTTTACGTCGGGACGCTGAATCCACGACTGAACCTTTATCTCATCATATCCGTACTCATATTCATATCTTTATCCATCTCTGTATCCATACGTCAATCCCATTATTACAAATCTGTGTTCATTCGTCGATACCAAAATCTCATATCCGTATCCATACGTCGATACAATAATGCCAATCGGAATCACCCGACTAGGCAACAGGTCCCACAATCCCTTGATAGGGTTACCGGTCGTCTACACGGTACCACCTATCTGTAAACGATAGAACGGCACATCGGACGTCTTCAACGATGCGTATACCCTCACTGGTTGTCTACACAGCTGAGAATACATTAGAGCACTAGCCGGACGTCTTCAACGGTACACTGGACGTCTTCAACAGTGCATACGCATCACTGGACGTCTTCAACAGCGAGAGGCGCACTAGGAACTCTAACCATCCCACGTCCACCCGACTTGTCAGCCGTTGATCCCACGGATCCCAAAGTACACATATCTCATTATTCCATATAAATCACAGTTCCCCTTTCTCATCATATCTTCTCATCTCTTCATATCAATATCCCATTTCTCATCAGATTCTCTTACCTCTTGACATCACTATCCCATGCATGCTGACACATGTTGTGAAATGCTCATATACTAAGTACAGGAAATACCACATGCTCTGTATTCAACATATCTACTCATTTCTGATTATTAACATGCTGTCGTGTTCTGTTCTACTATTCAGTTTGACAATAACATATGACAGTTACTTAACCATTAGAGCATCTCATATCGACAGTAAATAATAAACAGTTCATCTTGTAACATTAACATAAACATCATATAAGGCTTACGTAGTATCATGTTGACTAAGCACATATCCAATATCACATATGGTACAGCCATTAACAGCTTGGGTACATTACAATCAGCTCATAACATATAATAATAGATAAACAACATTCTGCTCTTACTCAATCGATTGGAAATAATGTCAATCGATTGGACTAATGTCAATCGATTGGAATAATGTCAATCGATTGAACTGATGTCAATCGATTGGAATAATGTCAATCGATTGGACTAAATGTCAATCGATTGGACTAATGTCAATCGATTGGAAAATTATTCAATCGATTGGACTTATGTCAATCGATTGAACTCTGTCTTCTTCCTCAAAACTGCTGGGTTTTATTATAAAAACGTTGGGGTCTCATTTCCTCCTCATGCACGTTATTATACACACATAAACATCACAAAACAAACGTCTTTGAGTGAGTTAATAAACTCACCTCTCCCGGCGTTCCGTTGACGGTGTCCCGAGCTCCGCGGCGGCGGTTATGGTGAGTTCTCTTTCCTCTCTCTGTCTGTCTTTTCTTTCTGGTCTCCTCTCCTCTTCCTTCTTCTTCTTCTTCTCTTCTTCTTCTTCTTCTCTTCTTCAACCCGAGAGTGTGTGTGTGTGATATATATACAATATATATGTGTGTATATATATATATAAGAGAGTATGCATCTCTCTCTCCCAAGGCTGCCAAAACTTGGCCCAAGGCCACAAATGAGCAAGTATATATAAGGATTAAGAGTGCCACACGTTTAAAGCTGAAGGAAAGAAGAAAATGTTTCTCAGCTTATGTCAATCGATTGGACTCTATGTCAATCGATTGGAGACAGATATTTGATGTCAATCGATTGAAGAAGATGGCAATCGATTGGGATGTTGACACGTCATCACTTTTAGTCGGTAGAATGTCAATCGATTGGGAACATGTCAATCGATTGGTATCTGAAAAGTGTCAATCGATTGGGAAGACTAATCAATCGATTGGTATCAAAATTTCACCAAAAGGAAGAGAAAGTTTATACGAGTATAGAAATGAAATACCAGGTCTTATTAATATACAAAAAATACAGGGTATTACAGTCCCAATTTAAAAAAAAAAAACTATGTGTAATATGTTGGTCCAAAAAATCAACCCCACAATTTAGAGAAAATAACTACATATAAAACATTGGTCCAAGTGTAATCCAACACACCCTAAACATTTGTCCCAACTCATTTACATCTCATCTCTTAGTTTAGTCTACACATTGTTTTACCATCATGCCAAACAAATTTCAATCAACTATCAACCCTTATTACCGTTAGGCTTTATTTGGTTCATGGATTTAGTGAGGGAGAGAAAAGAAGAAATGAAATCGAAAAAGAAAATTAATTCTCAGGTATTTTCCCTTCTATTTCATCCATGATTAATAATATCGAAAACTAATAATATTTAAAATATGAGTAATGCTGTGCTTATCAAATTTTGTAGAGTAATGATTCGTGCACATAAAATGTGCACATAAAGTGTACACATAAAGATCTAGGTCATTCATTTTGGTGGATCCCATGTGTGCAGGGATGGACCCCACCAAAATGAATGGTTCAAATCTTTATGTGCACATTTTATGTGCACATAGCATTACCCAATATTGTATCATAGGTGGTTCTCAAACACATGGTAGTAGACCCACCTAATTTTGATTGGAGGATGCTGAAGTCGTTCCACCATTATTGAAGTTGGTCCTGCCGTCATATGTATTTGGAAACCATTTGAGATACAAAATTTGGGAAGCATAGCATTACTCTTTCCTTGTAATTAAGCCAATGTATTACATATAATAAGATTTTTTTGGTCTATTTGTAATTAAGCCAATATATTACATATAATAAGCTTTTTTTTTTTTTTTTTTTTTCAAATTTTGGCAGAATGAAGTATAATTGGACCAATATCTTACATATAAAATCATTTTCTTTTAGCCTAACTGATATTTTTTGGAGGGCTATATAACAAGTTTACTTATTTTGGGGGGGCAAAGCTTAATAAAATTTAAAAAATTTCTAAAATACACATGTAATAGTGTAATTTTTCAAAAGCCAAGGGTCCCCCCCCCCCCCCAATCGTGGTGGTGTGGGCAAGGGAATGAGAGAGAGAGGGAAAGGGGAGAGTGAGAAATCAGGGTAGACTGTAAAGAGAGATCAAACTCATTTTGGACACAAAGGGTAAAAGTGTCTATTTTTGCTCTCACGTGATGGGCACATGCCCATTTTCATTTGCAAACAAACGGAGGTGGTCAACTTGTCGAATAAAACAAACGGAGGGGGTCAATTTGTCGGAAAAAAAAGTTCAGGGGAGCGAGTTGAAAACGGGTCATAGTTGAGGGGGTGTTTTTGAAATTAACCATTTTTTTTAAGAGTAATGTGTCACTTGTACAAAATTATCAAACAACTTAATTATAAATTTTATAAGCTACTTTTAAAAAGTCACGTAGGGGGGCCAAACTAAGCCTAAGTGCACCGAGAAATGCACTGGACTTTTAAAAAAATCCGCGGGCTGCTCCACTGACCCACCCCCATCCATTGGCTCCGCTAACCCGCGTAATTTTTAGGCTTAAAAGCCTAGTGCACTTAAAATTATCTCCATATATATATATATATATATATATTTCTGAAACTTAAGAAAGGTTTCATGTATTGAATGGTGGTATAAAGAAAAATTGAATTGTTCCACCGAATCATAGAGATGATGTAGCTGGGGTTTTTTTTTTTTTTTTTTTTTGAATTATAAACAAGATATAGATGATCTAGATAAAAATGATACTCACTCTGTCCTATTTTGTGAGTCTTGTATTTTATTTTGGGATGTCTCATAATTAGTGTCCATTTTCTTAATTTGGTACTATATAATTTTTACTTATTTTCCAAAATTACTCTTCTTTGAAATCTACACCAAAATAAAACTAAAAAAGTAGTTGTAATGATTAGGTGTAATTGTAAAAAATAGGTATAAATTTTTTTTGTCTCCTTAATAAATTAAGTTCCAAAAATAAATTTAAAAAATATGACAGAGAGAGTAGAATTTATTTTCCATATATTAAATCACATAAAAATAACTCAACTTCATATATAAATTGGAGAGAGTGCACAAAATTAAACTCAGAGGATACTCCTCCGTCCCGACTCCCACCCAATCTCAATGGCCGTTTCCAATATATATATATATATATATATATTTTGGTAAAACGCCAGGGAAGCATATTTTATTATAGCAATATTTTTATTTTCATTATTGCTCTTCCTTTTAAGTTTAAACTTTGGTGCTACATTAGAATGAAAATGTGAGAACATTTTATTCAATAAAAGGGCAAACTTAATTAAAATGTTGTGTGATTTAAGTACATTGACTTTTTAGTGAGATGTTTTAAAATGGAATAAAAGACCTTTTTATTATGGGTAATACTTAGGACACATCCAAAGATACAATTTTTGGGACACAATTCAAGAGATGTGTTTATCTCTCCTGTATCACTCTGAGGTCCAGTGACATCACAGGAGTGATATAGACACATCTATTGGGTTGTGTCCTAAAAATTGTGTTTTTGAGTGTGTCCCAATCTTTACTCTTTACTTATTATTATAATTTGGTAGAATGGCCTTGTGCGAGAACGCAAGTATCCTGAGCCAACCGCCCAGGAGAGGGGGAGAAGTAGGTTTGAGTCCTAATAATTAACATGACATGAAATACTTTTTTACCAACTGATTAAAGCCGTTACTTTGGAATAAAGGACTTTTAAATGCGGACCGAGCAAGTGTAGGAAAGAAGTATACACTAAATAATAGGGGGGGGGGGGGGGGGGGGGGGTTGTTGTGGAAATAAAGGCTAAATTATATTTTGGGTATTTATAGTTTTGGCGAAATTTCACTTTGACTCCTAAAATTTGCAAGGCATATAAGTTTTTTGTCAAGTTACATTGAGGGACTTAGAGAGGGCCTACATTGCAACAAATCGAAAATTACAGGGATTAAAATATTGCAATTAAAACTAAAAGACTCAAAGTAAAACTTTATAGTACAAAAATATAAATAAGCCAAAAAATAACAATAAGAAGAATAAAATAAGACAATTGGGAGTACAGGTGCGAAAAATGCCAAGGAATAATGTGCCAACTCACTATTCAAATACCAATGGAATAAAGAAAGAAAAAAGTTAATTTTACTATTTAAACAATAACAATGAAAAATATATTAAATGAATTGAATAGAGATTTTTGTAATAGAGAAAAGATAAAGATAAAGAAAGAAATGATATTATGATAGGACCTAAGGGCTAAGAATAAGAAAACATTGAAAATGAAAGGAAATTTAATAAAATAAAAAAATAAAAATAAAAAAAGAAAAGGAAAGAAGGAGGTCGGTTCCTTGCACCCAACGTCTCTAGGTTCGGGTTCGGAATTAGGTTCGGTGTTAGGTTCGGAGTTGAAAGCCTTTTGTGCGGATAAGAACGACCCACCTCTCACCCTCTCCATCGCTTACAAGAACCCTTTTCTCTTCTTCACCGCCTCCACTTCTAAACCCCTCTCTCTCTCTCTCTCTCTACTTTCTCTCTCTAGATAGACATTCCACTCTCTCTCTCTCTCTCTGACTGAAAATTAAAACAGAGCACTACTAGCACTACTCTTTGTCTTCAAACTGGCGATCGAAAATCAAGAAACGGCTGTCCGAGAAATCAAGCCTAAGAACAGGCGAATAATGGTGGGTTCAAATAAATTTTCTCACACTTTATTTGATTTATTGATGCTTTAATAGTGTTTTCTCATCTGGGTTTGGGCTAATTTTGCTCTGTTTCTTGAAAATCAATTGTTGCTCTCATTTTCTCTCACTTTCTTTGATTTATTGATGTTTTTGTTGGGTTTTGTCATCTAAGTTTGGGCTAATTTGCTCTGTTTCTTGAAAATAATCTCATTTTCTTTGATTTATTATTGATGGTTTAATTGTGTTTGTTGTGAAATTTTTTCAGGGAGCTGGAGGTCCTGATGATGAAGATAATCGATGGCCGCCATGGTTGAAGCCTCTATTGAGAGAGAGCTTCTTTGTTCAATGCAAATTACACGCAGCTTCACACAAGAGTGAGTGTAATATGTATTGCTTGGATTGTATGAACGGCCCTGTCTGCTCTCTCTGTCTTGCCTACCACAAGGACCACCGTGCCATTCAGGTATAATTTATATGTGTGTGCATATATATATATATATATATATGTATGTGTATATTGTTCTGTTTCCTCAGTTTTTATCACTTTTTTAGCATCTGGGTTTTTCGGCCATTTTTGTCAATTAACAGCTTTTCATATTCATATCTATACACATACACACATATGTGTGTGTATGTAACTTTTTATTCTCTTTCCTCATTTTTTTATTGACTTTTAGCAGCTTTTTCACCTCATTCTCTCTCTTTTTACCCTTTAATGGACTCACATGAATTCTCTGTTTTCATCCCTTTTTGAGATATTTAATCTTTTTAAGTACTCTGTTCTTCCCCAATTTATGTCACTATTAATCTTCCTCTCTAAGTAATCTTGATTATTAAGTTTAATTTATGTACTTAGTACGACTTCCATATATATATTTTGAAAAGTCCACTAGTTTTCTATACATCTTTGGCCTGTATTTCATTTTTTTTTTTTGGGTCACATTGTTGACTGATTTGTGAATTGGGTTCTCTCTATTTTCATCTTTTAGTACTCTGTGCTTCCCCAATTTATGTCACTATTAATCTTCCTCTTTAAGTAATCTTGATTATCAAGTTTGTGAACTTTGTATGACTTTCATTGTTGACATACATATATTAATATTTTTATATATATTTATACACACACACACACCCAATATTTATTGATTTGTGAATTGGGTTTTCTTAACATCTCTGACCTATATTTCATCTACATATACACACATCAGAGATGCCATTTTATTGATTGATTGATTGATTGATTGATTGATTTCTGAACTGGGTTTTATTTATTTTAAATATACAGATAAGGAGATCATCATACCATGATGTGATTAGGGTTTCAGAGATTCAGAAGTTTTTGGATATCAGTTCAGTCCAAACCTACATTATCAACAGTGCAAAGGTGGTGTTCTTGAATGAGCGACCACAGCCTAGGCCAGGCAAAGGTGTCACTAACACCTGCGAAGTATGCGAGCGTAGCCTCCTCGATTCCTTCCGATTCTGCTCTCTCGGTTGCAAGGTACTACAGTACAATGCCCCCAAAATCATATATATATATATATATATATAATTGCTATCTACCCTGCTAATTTTGCTATGTACACCGCTCTACTTTATAAAAATGAAATTTTTTAGAAGAAAAATGAATACAATAAAGGAATCCGGGGGTACATAGCAAATATAAGGGTGTACATAGCAATTCAATATATATATATATATATATATTTGTAATTAAACATACATTTGATGGAGTTATATGTTGGCATTGATTTGGGGAGTAAAGCTGTAATGGGGAAGTTAATAAATACTTGTTTTGTTGGGCTAATTTGGGTGAAAATTGAATTTGATCTGTCCATTGAAGCTTTCAATGGCCTGTGTGTGTGTCCTAAAAAGTAACAAATTTTGACAGTTTTGTTTCATT
The DNA here is from genome assembly GCA_033977485.1 of Hydrangea macrophylla. Lineage (NCBI taxonomy): Eukaryota > Viridiplantae > Streptophyta > Magnoliopsida > Cornales > Hydrangeaceae > Hydrangea > Hydrangea macrophylla. Next base: position 99,023,730 of record CM066989.1, on the reverse strand, counting down.
GGGGTATATTTGGATTTTGGTAGAAATTGAAAGGTCAAAATGACCTTGTGTCCATTGAAAGGCCAAAATGACCTTTTTCCTGAAAAATTAACAAATTTTAAGAGTTTTGTTTCATTTGGGTATTTTGAATGTTATTATTAATTTTGTATTAAGTACTAATATGCATTGCCAAAATTTAGATTGATTATCATATTTTAGTCCATTGAGGTCAATGACATCCCTCCTGAATTCACAAATTTTAATAGTTTTGTTTTATTTGGGTATTTTGGGAAAAAAAAAATTTATACGGAGTATCAACTTATTGTATTGTATGGTTGGAGATTGAATTTGGGTACTTTGGTTAAGTATCATATTAGTCTATTGAAAGGTCAATGACATCTCTCCTGGAATTTCATAAATTTTACTAGTGTTTCATTGGGTTTTTTGGGAATGTTATTATTTTGTAGTAATTAATAATTAGTAATCTGAATTGCCAAATTGAGATTGTATAGTTGGAGATTGATTTGGGTACTTTGGTTTATTATACGGAGTAATTGAATTTCACAGTTTTTTTTTTTTTTTTTTTGTCCATTTGGGAATTTTGGGCATGTTATTAATATTAATTTCTAGTTATGATAACTCATGTATAAGTGCCAAATTATGATTGTGTAGTGGTAGATTTAATTGGGTACTTTGTTTAATTATCATTAATTTGGGTATTAATGCGACTACAATTGTATTCAGATTGCCGGGACATCCAAGAATTTCCAGATGAAGAGAGAGAAATCTCCGGAGGAGAGGCGCAGGCCGCCGGTGATGATGGCCTCGGACTCCGAAGACTCGTACAGTAGCAGCAGCCATGGCCGGAGCAACTACAAAGTTCAGAGCTTCACTCCGTCGACGCCACCCCCAACTGTTGTTAATTACAGAACGGCCAAGCGAAGGAAGGGAATTCCACACAGAGCCCCAATGGGAGGACTAATCATACAATACTAGAAAAACCCTACTTATGTTTAATTATCATAAACGCCCCCCCTCATACACAAAGTTAGCTACCTGTAGACACTAGTGCTTTTTACACCCCCAAAAGGCCAGTGTTGGGGAAAAAAAATCCTAGCTCTCTCTTTATAATATTATACATTGTATATACTATAGTAGTAGCCAATAGAAATTTGGTGGTAAATATAAGTTTTTAGACTGATAATAAGGTAAATGTGAAAACTATGAAAAGTGTGGACTAGGAAAATAAGCTTTTATAGTTGTTTAATAGAGTGATTATGCATAAAGTTTTGTCCCTTTGTTATTATACTTGGGTAAAGATGTAAATATAGTTTTGTGGTAGGGGTTAGAGTGGAATGGCAATGTAATGTCTATATATGGAATGAAATAAGAGATTTTATTGTGTATAGTTAGTTACATTGTGCATTGTTTCATTTTTAGTATTTTTTTTATAACTTTTTGGAGGGCTTTGATCAATCTCTTCAAATAAAACTCTTTCAAGTGTTGCTTTTATTCAAATCATTAGTTTTTTTTTATTTAAATAATTTCAAATTTTTATAATTTTAGTTCTACAAATATGTTTTTTTGAAAAATTTAAATGAGATTTATTACTTGAAATAATATTGATCATGAAATATTGGGAAAAAAAAATCAAAAACCAAATAAATATGAAAAATAGTGGTGGTGGTAGTTTTTTTTTTATTGCATAAATATATCAAAAATATTTTCTTTTCATAAAATTGGTAATATATTTTAAAAAAATGTATGAAATAAAAAATATAATCCCAAAATGCTAAAACAAAATAAGAAAATTATGGTTGTTTTAACTTGCTATTGTCTCAACAGATAATATTATCTGTTTTGACAGATAAAATTAAAAAAATGAGTTTTCAAATTACTTTCTTTTGTACAATTTTCAATTCCATCGCGTAAATCTGAAAAATATACATAAAAAAAAGAGCAAGTGATGGTAATTTAAAGTTGTAATATTATCTAATTGTCCATAGATAATATCATCTGTTTTGACAGATAAAATTAAAAAATGAGGTTTCAAATTATTTTATTTTGTACAATTTTCAATTCCATCGCGTAGATCTAGAAAATATACATGAAAAAAAAACGAGCAAGTAATGGTGATTTAAAATTGTAATATTATCTATTTGTCCACAGATAATATCATCTCTTTTGACAGATAGAATTAAAAAAAATGAGATTTTAAATTATTTTCTTTTGTACAATTTTCAATTCCATCGCGTAGATCTGAAAAAAAGTACATGGAAAAAAAAAAAAAGAGCAAGTGATGGTGATTTAAAGTTATAATATTATCTTTGTCTAACAGATAATATCATATGTTTTGATAGATAAAACCAAAAAAGGAGGTTTCAAATTACGTTATTTGTACAATTTTCAACTCCATTACCTATATCTCGAAGAAATACATAAAAAAAATAAATAAATAAATATTAATAAAATAACCGAGTGAATTATGATGGTTTAAAGTTGACAGATAATATTGTCTTAGCCATTTTTCTATTCCAACAAATAATTTTTCACATAGATTCAAAAAGTAGCAAAGAATTTTATAAAAAAAAAAATCCAAATCATATGAATTTTTTACTATAACACTTAATTTGAAGGTTCCATGAGCAACCAAATATCCCTAATTTTTTGGGTGGTGATAATATGTAGGTCCCTTCAGGCCGGCATGGTATGGGTCAAAAATGGCAGACTTAATACGTGTCAGATTGTGATTGGTGATGTAAAGCTAGGTGTCCTGGTTCTTGGTATCATAGAATCAAGTCAGCCACTTTTGGCCTCATTGGGAGGTTTCTTGATGAAAGGAGCGGTCAATTTTAAGCCTAGTGGATTCTTAATCGCTTGATTTGCTTTTTAACGGTGATGATTTGGGTTGAGCCTTAATTGGGTCCCACTTCTTGTGTGCACTACTTTTCTAGGAGTACTTATCTGTTGGTGCAATTTGCAAGTGGTGGGTATGTTGTTGGCACTTTGTATTAGTGAGTTAATCAGAACCATTGGTTTGCAGTGTGGGTCCCATTATCGTAACCTTTTGGATATTTTGATCATGTGTGCCTATGTGATGGTGGGCTTTATTTGCTTGAAATCTTCCTTATAATTTTGGGTTTTGGACAAGTGGATGTGGAAAATAGGGGGATTAGTAAGTAGTGTTCAAAAAGGACTATGTGACAATATTATAGTGATGGGATTTTTTATTGACAAAGTATTGGTTGGAATCACTTGCATGATTAATTTTTTCATTATTAGAAGGAAAATTCTTCAACACATCCATACATTTTTGTTGTATGGTGTAACTAAATTTCAAATTTATAGGTGACAATGTGCAATATTTAGGGGTGTAATTGGTTCGATTCGGTTTAGTTTTGGAGGGTTTTCAAATGGACTATTCGGTTTTGGTTCGGTACAGTTTAATGTATTTTGCGGTTTGATTCGGTTTTTACACCATAATTTTACTGGGTAAATTGATCAAATCGATCGGTTTGGTCGATCTGTTCGATTCTGTTCAATTTTCTTATACTCCTAACAGTTATTTTTTTGAGGTGCAATTTGATAATAAATAGAAATGATGTGTCATTTATTAATAATAATATTTTAAGATAGCATTTGATAGTAACAATTGATCTTAATATATAATAATAATCAAAATAAAATATAACTATTGATGTAACTTGATTGTATGGAAGAAAGTCCCCAATCGAATTCTCCTCTTCATAATACTCCAAGTCTCCAACTGAAAGTAGAGCGCTAGAGCCGTCTTAACCATAACCTTTGTTTTAGGTTCCCACAGTGTGGTCCCACAATAGAAAAAAGCATGCTAAATTGCACAATTAACAGTATATGAAAAGGACAACAACAAAAAAAAAAATTAAAGAAAAAAAGAAAGAATTATGTCATTATTAGTTTTTCGTTTATTAAAATAAATTTTATTTTTTTTAGAATATATCAATATAAAAAAAAAATAAAAATAAATAACAAATATTTAGAAAATTGCTAAATATACTATCTTTTTGGTTAAATATACTACTTTTACTCACAAAACTTTCATCTTTTTCCATTACAAGGTGGTATATATAGCAGAAAATGTAGTTTATTTAGCAATTCATAATATTTATCTCTATTTTACAGCAAGTCTCTCTCTCTCTCTCTCTGAAGAAAATTTCTCTTTATATCTATGTCATGTTAGCAAACCTTGACTTCACGTAACTTAGTAAGTAAAATTTGGATTTAAAAAAAATCTACAAAATAGATTTTGATTTTAAAAAATTACAAAAATTTAAAAAAAAAAAAAAAAAAAAAGTTGCGGCTTAGAATGGTGCATTACGTACCTGCTTTTAGGCCACATTTTCTCTGGAGCCTTTGGAAGGGATATTCTCTATTATTACTGATTAGATTGACAAGTACACACTGTAATTCAAAACCATCCTAGAAACTACCACTTTACTACTCCATTCTTTTCCATATTAAAAGTCCTATACTCCATTTAGAATATTCTAATTTAAGAGTTATTTTAATAATAAAAAATTTAACTTTAATGAGATGTTTTTCTAGATTAAAAGCTCGTCACCCTTTGTCATGTAAAATCTCATTCTCTCACCGTCCTATTTTATGTGTTTATCTTTTTTTCTTGAACAGTTCCAAAACTGATGTCCATTAGGACAATTTTTTTTAACTACTTTTCAAAATAATCTTTATAGATTTTTTGAGCAGTACCAAAACTGATATCGATTATAATAATTTTTTAACTACTTTCCAAAATTATCTTTATAGATTTTGAAAATACCCAACAAAATGTAAAAGGGGACATTGACAAGTAGGGGTAATTTTGGAACATTTGCAGTTAACTCAAGTAATTATTATGTTCCCTAAGTTGGTATCCCAAAGACGGACACATAAAATGAGAAAGAGGGAGTACTTTTTTATTGAACACTACATGCATCGAACATATGCACAGAATTTGTGTACCAAAATGAATCAGACCACTCATTTCGGTGAGCCCCGCACATTTCAGTGTGAGAGTCACCAAATTGAGTGACCCAGATCATTTCGGTGCACAAATTATGTATATATTTCGGTGCACAAATCATTCTCCCTTTTCATTTGATGTGACACTTGAGTTTTAAACTCCAAAAAAAAGGGTAACAATGAAAAGTTAAAAATTGTCATAAAGGTCTCTTATTAAAAGAAGTATTTTTATGTACCCCTCCAATATTGAAATTTGTAACAATATTTATTTAAAAAAAAAAAAAAGAAGCCTCGGTTTAGAATTCTGCCTTCAAATCTCATATTGTCTCGAGACAGCCCTAATTAGAATAAAAATTCTATTTTAGTATTGATTTGTACACAGTTATCAAAAAAAAGATTGATTTGTACACTCTAATGTAAACCATCCTAGAAACTACCACTTTCGTACGGTATTTATTTTATTTTATGTACTATCTAATGTTGAAATTTTGCACAATTCTTTAAGGAAAAGTTGTTAGGTAAAGGGTGGTTATGACTCTTTTTCTTGGAAATGTCACAATGTCATTGAAGAAATTGTCAAAGAATTTCCTAAGAATGAAAGGTGACATTTCAAGGGTGGAGCAATCTTACTAAAGCGCGTTCGCATTGATTTTGGCTTTTTGTCCTATTTTGTTGGGGACACTTGTGCCCCCATTACTAGTTTTAGGACTTTGATTTGTGAAAGTTCTTTTTTGCTTTCTACCAAGCAATTGTCTTAGTGCCTGTTTGGGTAATCCAATTAGAGTCCAAAAAGCTATTATGCAACTTCAATCGTGATTCTTAAAGTATTTGGGCATGACAAACACAAAAGCAAACGGACAGCAATTGAAAAAATATTGCATTTGAAATGCAATTCTGGAAAAGCCCAACTTTTAGGCAACAAGTGAACTGGGTGGTTTAACTCAACCACCAAAAGTACTATTATACCCTTGCAGTTTTGTCTTAATTTTATGTAATGCCACACTTTCATGTTTTAAGTAGTTAATAATGAAACAAAATATAAATAATATTGACAACCACTTTTATGTATTATACCTCAATATAAATATTATTTATTTAATATTTTCTAAAATTACTATTTACTCAATTAACTTGTAATTAATAATACATATTAACAAAATAAACTTCAAACTCAATATTATAATAGCAGTATAACACAAGGGTATAATTGTCTTTTAGACATTCAAAATAACTTTCATATATATGCAATCAAACACTTTACATAATCTATTTTGCCACCTGTGGGTACCCGAACCAAGCTTTGAGGCCTAGAAGGATTAAGCTCGCTTGATTGTCCCATTTCAAATCTCATACCAACAGTCACGAGTGAAGTTCACCACCCATTATTAGCCCTTATCCGATCCGACCGATTTGGATTACTCGTATTTTTGGATTCCATGAGACTTTTGATCTAATCCGAGGCAGCAACCGATGCCCATGATCCATATCCGAGGCTATAAGAGTGAGTAATTCATATATATCCCATAAGGCTAAATCCATAGAGATACTCACTAATACAGTCGCCACTTGGTTTGATAAAGGAAACCAAGAAAACTAAATCTATCAAGTCCAATGGATAGAGAGTACTGCCCCGTCGTCACCAAAGAACTCGGTTCAAGGGTTAAGGTACAAGAAAGGAAGAAGCTATATCGTGCTAAAACACCACTCTATCGCCCCATCGTGAGATGGACCTCTACTAAGTTTTTAAGGTATTTGACTAGACATTATGTGGACCGTTTCATTTATTTCTAATGCAATCCTAGTCCAAGTTATAACAAATAATTAAAAGATAATCGTGCAAGAAACTAAGCAATTATATGCAATACACGTGTAGAAACAGTAAGTCGGGAACTAAACGTATTACTACGTTTATGCATGCGAAAGGAAATAAAAGTTAATTAAACATGAAAATCACACACAAAACCCTAGAAAAGCATGATATCTATGCAAAAATAATCATGTAGGGAATTTAAAATCTGTATTTTATCCACCTAAGCATGCTTCTATGTGATCTTAGGAAAGTAGTAAATAAGAGGGATGCTAGAGAACTTACCCGGGATAGCATAGCATTCCCATTTATCCCTAATTGACCATGGTTAGTACAACAAGCATAATCTATAGGATAATCGAGGTGAATACCCTACTATTCTAGGCATAGATAACATGTATGCATGTCCAAACATGACTACTATGTGCAAATAGTGTGCATGTGTAAGATTAATTAAGATGTTATCTCTAGTATGGATAACCAACTATTCTAAGTGAGGATAGTGTGCAAGCGTATGGATACGAATTAATTCATGAATTAAACTAGTTATGAATTAACTACAATGCATGGATAAAACAAGGATAGCATGGATAGCCTACTATCCCAACTAATATGGATTACTACATGATTCCTATATGAATGCCCTAGTTCTAGACTCGTAGATTCAATTAAGGCTTTGTTATCTCTGGGGTCAGATATCCATGGATTGAATACCAACCCCACAGCTTTGGCTACCACAACATTTGGGGGTAGCTTTGCCTGGGATAACTCTACTTTAATGAATACTACAAACAAGGAGATACAAATACCTTAGATTTGTAAAGATTAAAAGTAATAAAAATGAAGAATGTGAAGAATAAATAAGAATTCAACCTAGATCTAAAAGAGTTTGTAGATTTTGAGTTATGGTCAAAAGAGTGAGGCTGATACCAAGAAGGAGCAAATCTGTAAGGTGCAAAAGGGGGTGAAAATTCTACTAAGTGGTTTTTGGCCAATATGAAGGCGTGGGTCACTAATTTTAGCCTATTTAAGGACTATTTTGTAAAGGGAGTTCTCAGGATCCCACACCGAGGTCCGAATTTTGCTCAGTAAAAGGCAACTTTTCGTCATTTCATGTGAAAAAGCTCCCCTAAATTGGGTTTTTGTCTCTAAATTGAGTTTCTAACTACTTAAGTTTTTCTAAAGGTTATTCTAACGCATCTTGGCGGCCACGGTGTTTCACGGAGTTCTGCTTCATATAACAGACAAAGCGCATCTTGAGGCGGGGTTCCTTCATTCGAACGGACGAACCAAATAAGGGTATCTACACTACCATATCTATTTTTAAATACGTTATCCAAACACCACAAAGCTCATAATCTATTCTAACCAAAATCTATTTTGATAAAGCAATCATAATCAGAAAAGTTTAAGCTATCCCAAACAGACTCTTAACCGGCTTTGCTTGACTTTATTAAGGGACTGTTTGGAAAGTCAAATAACTGGTTTGAAGGTCCATAAATGAACTCATTTTTTTTGTACTAAAGTCCATGCCAATTTAAATATTTCATAAAATGGTTATTGTCAGGCATACATAGCAAGGCAAACTTTCATTTCGAATAGATATAAAATCAGATATTCATAAATAAAAAGAAAAAAGATAAAAGAAAAAAAAAGAGATAGAAAATCAGATAGAAAAGTGAGATTGAAGTTGAACTAGATCCAATTTCAAGCATTCCCAAACAGGCCCTAACTAAGAATAGATATAAAGAGTGGACATCCACCACCAACATTGATTGGAATACAAATTTGTGAAATCATCTACAAATTTTCCAAACTGTTAAGGATGGGCAGATCCAAGAAGCACATTAGGACAACTACCTCCATTAAAAGTTAAAAAAACCCCCTCTAGTATTAATCTTTTTTTTAGGGTTAATCACATTTTACCCCTATGGTTAAGCACATTTCATTTTACTTGTGCTTCAAAAGTGAACAATTAACTGCTTGTGGTTTCGGATTAAAGTGTAACTATTTAGATTTCCTTCAAAAGTGAAGAAATTCTAAAATTGGCCAAAAATGTTAACACTTAATCCCCTTTTTGAGATTAAATCTGGGGCTAACCCTGTATTTGGGGATAATGCTGTCATTTAACTCACCTATGTGAGGCACTTCACTCCTTTGTGGGACTAATTTTAGGTTTAACTGACTATGTAGTGTTAATTTTGACACTTAGACTCTCTGTCACGCCCCGCAGTAGCAAAAATAGGAAAAATAAAATTTATTTTTGGACCCATAGGCCATAACAATTGAAAGTCACCACATTGTCCATGCACAAAGTCTAATAATCAGATTAATGAATCAAACCACGCATGTGGGCAATTAAGTAATTCAGTTTGAACTGGAAACTTCGGTTTAGGTTGTTCGGATTCGGGTTGGCAATTATAGTACCGAAAACCAAACTGAAATAAAGTTCAAATGTTCAGTTTGGTTTCCAAAATGAAGTTCGGGTTTAGTTCAGAATTTCGGGATAAACTTGAGCTGAAGTTTTTTTTTAAGTATAGGTTCAGTTACTTTAGTACTTTCTGTAATACTCTATATTTTGGGATTTTATAATAATGCATAAGATTATGTAAACTGCCCTTAACCATACTTTCAATCGATCGAAGTTATTTTAAGCGATCGAGAATTTCTGAGTTTAATCGATCGAACCTCTTTCAAACGATCGAAACCCTAACGACATGAATTTATTACATGTTCCATTTTCAATCGATCGAATCGGTCATGATCAATTGAACCTGGCCGATATGCTCTCAAGCGATCGAAGTTGCTTTGATCGATCAAATGTGTCTGCAAACCTTGTCTCAATTTGTGCGTTGGAATGCCACATGCCCTTACCCTTTCCCAATATATATGTGTATTTTGTGTGTGTGTGTGTGTGTGAGAGAGAGAGAGAGAGAGGGATCTCTTATATATATACACACATACATACATATATATACACACATATATATATACTGTGTCAGAGAGAGAGAGAGAGACGGATAGATAGACAGAGATAGATGAGGAGAAGAAGATGAAGAAGGAGACGCAGAAAGAGAGAGAGATACAACTGTAGAGAGAGAGAGAGAGAGAGAGAGAGAGTGTAACACCCGTACCCGGAGAACGGGTTAGTTATTTGTGTTAATATGCATTAATTAATATAATTAGTGTATAAAATGGATTAAGGGGAGGCTTGGACTCGCCCAAGTAAAAAGTGTTCAGAGAGGGACACTAGTTGGAAAAGTCCCCAGAGAGGTGGGACAGGTGTTGAAATTTAACCCATTGAAGGATAAATTGGTAATTTGCATTTTAAGTGATTAAATGCATTTTTATATGATTACATGGATATTTGCTAAGTTGCTTTTAATAGATATTGTTATGTGGTAGTATTAGTTTCGACACCCAAATAAGGGTATAAATGAAAAAGATGTAAAATTAGTAGGTGCAATAGCAATTTCACAAAATATGTGGGACCCACGTTGGGACCCATACGGAACCTAGACAAACACTTATTAAGTAATTGGGTAGTTAATGGAATGTTTGGGGGAGTTCATAATAAGAACTTAAGAAAATCCGGGGGTGTAAACGAAAAGAGAGGAATTGTGAGGGATTGACAACACAACATGCATTGCAAGTGTGTGTGTCAAGAGACTAAGGAGTCTCCACAGAAAATCAAAGAAAAAGAAAGAGAGAGCTCGGGAGAGAAGACGGAGACGAGACGCCGACACCGTTTTTACGCCGTTCCGTCGCCGCCGTTCGTCGGATTCGCGAACCGAAGCCGTTTTCGGACTCGTGGAGGTGAGACGAACGTTTCTATACCCTTAATTTCTGTTTAAATTGTCGGATTTTGGTAGCTCATATTTGACGGTGAGACGTCGTCTACCGAATTCTTGTAGGATTCATTGTGGTGTAGGAATTGAGGTTCAATTTGGTGAAATTCAGCATTTCTCTAGCTTAATCTTGGGTAAAATCAGTGTATAAGGTGAGTTTTCTACAACCCAAAAAGGATTGTGTTTAATAGGTTCAAAGCTCGTATTGATTATAGGCTCAATTATTCATGCTAGAGGCTATCTTGTTGTTAATCTATGAATTTTATGTCAATTCTATGAAAATTATGTGTTGGTACTTGTGTATGTGCTTATATGTCTATGTGGTAGTCAATGAGCACCGGGGAAATGGTTCATTGTTGGGAGTAATAAGGGTGGTGAAGAGGAAGAATCCGATAAATACGGAAGTCCAAGGAATAGAAGTGGCTACGGGACCAAGGGAAGGTCTCGGGCCTGAATGAACCATATAACCGGTGACTCGGCGACTACGGATGTGTTTTATATGTTAATCATAGCATTGCACGTGTTAAACATACAATCATGTTGAGAATGCTCACTAAGCGTAATGCTTAAGAAAACCGTTTTCCTATTTCTGTTGTGGTACATAACAACCACCGCAGGTACGGAGCAATATCCGGAGAAAAGGTGACGCGCTCGGGAATGGGGAAGAGAGTTAGAGCTTGTAAACATGTTTTAAACTTATATTATAGTGTAACTAGTGGCTTAAGGTTCTCAACTTGAGGCTACAAGTCTTGACTTGTGAATGGGAGAGATGGGAGAGATGGGAGAGATGGGGGAGATTGAGCCTCATGCTTGTAAATTTCTTTTGGAACTTGTAAAATGATGTAAAGTATGGTGTCTTTTATGTTAATGTTCATATTTAAGTTGTTGGAAATGGATTTGGATCATAACCATGTATTTTGGAGAGTTGGAAGTGAATTTGAGAACATATGTGTAATCTCTCTCATTTTGTTCTAGTAGGGTGCAAGTAATGGATTTGACCATCTCGGCAAGTCCGGGTGTGTCGTTAGTGTCTTGGACATGTTTCTTTAGTGTTTATAATGTTAGTTATGTCCTTGAGTTGAATTCCAACAAGTTTTATAAACTTTGAATGAGAATTGAGTTTTAAAGTTGAAAAGTTTGTTCTTGAACCAAATGAGATGAGTTCATGATTAACTTGATCCAATTGTGGGTATGATTCTATGATCCATGCTTAACTTGAGTTTAAACATGTTTAGAAATGTGTTGGAGTTGATTTCCCAAAGTTTCATAAGGTTTCTATGAGATTTGGTTGTGTTTTGGTAAGTTAAAACTTGTTTTAACAGCAAAAAGGAATTTGGCAGCAGATTTGTGAAGGGGATCGATCCGCGGTTTGTGAAGGGATCGATCCGCCCTTTTTAGGGAGCATTCTGCGAGAATGTCAAGTAAATGGATCGATCCGCCCATAATGAAGGGATCGATCCGCCTTGTATTTTCCCACAACATGTCCGCTTTTACGGAAACATGCATAACTTCTTCTAGAAAACTCGGTTTCGCGTGCCGTTTGTTGCGTTGGAACCGGGACTCAAAATTCTAACTTTTGGTATAAAAATTTTACATACTTTATAAATGACCATTTTGCCCTTGGGGCCTATTTTGTAACAATAGAGTTGTTTAATGTGGTTAAACACACGTGTTTCTTAGTAATTCGCATATTTCTTTACAAATTAATGTAATTGGGAGCTTGTAGCATTGTTACACGTGTCCTAATCCGCACGAGGCGGGTTGGGGTGTGACAATTTTTGGTATCAGAGCAATAGTTAGAGCCTTTGGGGACGAGAGACGTATACGACGCATAGTGTGCACACAACGACACGTAGTTGCATAAACATGCATACACGTTTACTTAGCATGTTTTAATGTTGATAAGCATGCCATGTGTTTATTTAAAAGTAACGTGCATGTGTGTACTATATGTGGGTGCCAGGCATTATGTCTGGAGGTGACACCTCAAACCGAATGGAACGGGTTGAAAGAGCAATCGAAGGGTTGGTACGAGTAGCAAAAACTCATGTGATCGAAGAGAGACCGATACAACCGAATCCGAATCCAAGGGAAGATATTGTTACTATTTCAAAATTCCACAAACAAAAGCCGACCATATTCCGCGGGGAAGCCGATCCGATGAAGGCAAATTTCTGGATCTCAGATATGGAGAAGATCTTCCGAGTTTTACCATGTACGGAGGAACAAAAAGTGCTATTCGCTGCAGACACGTTAAAAGATGAGGCGCAATATTGGTGGCGTACTAAGCTAGGCCCGGGTCAACCGACAACGTGCGACCAATTTCTTGAGACTTTCAATGATCAATATTTTCCAGAGTCATTTGGGGATCAAAAGGCTCAAGAATTCATGGAGCTGGTACAAGGGGGAAAGTCATTCCGGGAGTACTCCACGCAATTTACGAGTTTGGCAAGGTTTGCCGGGGACATTGTAGCAACCGAAAAAGTGAAGGCAAGAAAGTTTGTAGCGGGACTTCGAGGTGACATCCGAGGACGAGTGACCGTATTCCATCCAGAGACTTATGCTAAGGCATTGGACATTGCTTCTATTGCTGAGAGAGACCTTGGTTATACTTCAAACTTGCCACCACCACCGAGTCAACAAAGTAAACGACCGGGATCAAGTCAGTTCAGTGGTCAGGGGAGTGCAAAAAGACAGAGTTTAGGAGGATCATCAGCTAGTATTGGTAGTGGTTCCGGTGGAAATAAACCGAGGTGTCAGACTTGTCAGAAATTTCATTGGGGCCGGTGCAATCAACTTCCAAACCCAATCATTTGCAATAGTTGCCGACAACCGGGACACATCGCCAGGAACTGTCCAAATCAGAATATAGATATGAGAGGTCGATGCTTCACTTGTAAGGAATTGGGACATCAATCTAAGGATTGTCCTACTAGACGCCAAGGAGCATCAGGTTCAGGTTCTTCTGCGGCTAGCGCTATCACACCAAGGACTACTCAACCTCCGAGGAGGGAGCAACGAGAGGCAAGATCATTTCAACTCAGGCCGGGAGATGCTGCTTCTGCCGACACTGTTGTCTCAGGTATGGTTCCCATTTGCTCACATCTAGCAAATGTACTTATAGATTCGGGATCTACACACTCATTCGTGTCACACCATTTTGCTAAACATTTAGATAAACCATTAGAGTTCCTAAACTATGATTTATCTGTCGCGATACCGTTGGGGCCTCCGTTGGTTAGTTCGGGTGTGTTTAGGAAGTGTGAGATTAATGTGAATGGTAAAGAGTTAACTGTTGATTTGGTACCATTAGTAATTCAACACTTCGATGTTATATTGGGTATGGATTGGTTAGCGGCTAATCATGCTAATATTGATTGTAACACTAAAGGAGTAGCATTCCGTATTCCGAATCAAGATGAGTTTTATTTTCAAGGTAAGGGTGTTGTGTCACCGCCGTATATCGTGTCAGCTATTGAAGCTTGTCGTTTATTAAAGAAAGGTTGTCGGGGGTTTCTGTGTAGTATTCTTGATACTAGTGGTCCTGATTTACAACTTGAAGATATTCCGGTAGTTAGAGAATTTCCGGATGTATTCCCCAAGGAGTTACCTAGTGTATTGATTGATCGAGAGATTGAGTTTGGTATTGATGTTATACCGGGAACTCAACCTATTTCACGAGCACCATATCGAATGGCACCAGTTGAGCTGAAAGAGTTAAAGATACAGTTGCAAGAGTTGCTAGACAAGGGTTTTATCCGACCTAGTGTGTCCCCGTGGGGTGCACCAGTACTATTTGTGAAGAAGAAGGATGGTACAATGCGGATGTGCATTGACTACCGGGAGATCAACAAGGTAACCATCAAGAACAAGTACCCATTGCCACGTATTGACGATCTATTCGATCAACTTCAAGGGGCTGAGGTATTTTCAAAGATTGACTTACGATCTGGGTACCATCAACTGAAAGTTAAAGCCGAGGATGTGGAGAAGACAGCCTTTAGGACCCGCTACGGGCACTATGAATTTCTAGTGATGCCGTTTGGGGTTACTAATGCACCTGCTGCCTTCATGGATTTGATGAACCGTGTATTCAAATCGTATTTGGATGAGTTCGTTATTGTATTCATTGATGATATTCTCATTTATTCTAAGAGTCCGGAAGAGCATGAACGACACTTGAGACTAGTTTTGCAGCGACTTCGAGAGAAACAATTGTTTGGGAAGTTGAAGAAGAGCGAATTTTGGTTGACGAGTGTCACTTTTCTAGGGCACGTGATTTCTAAAGAAGGTATTTCCGTAGATCCACAAAAGATTGAAGCTGTTATGAATTGGTCAAGACCGACAAATGTATCAGAGATTCGAAGTTTCTTGGGATTGGCTGGATACTACAGAAGATTTGTCAAAGACTTTTCTAGAATTGCAACGCCAATGACAAGGTTGATGAGAAAAGATGTACCGTTTGAGTGGAACAAGGAATGTGAAGATTGTTTTGTAGCATTGAAGAAAAAGTTGACTACGGCACCAATACTTATAATTCCAACAAGCACTGGAAATTTCAGAATATACAGTGATGCTTCGCACCAAGGCTTGGGATGTGTGCTAACACAAGATGACAAGGTAATAGCCTATGCTTCACGACAGTTGAGGTCTCATGAAAAGAACTATCCAACTCACGATTTGGAATTAGCGGCGGTAATTTTTGCGTTAAAGATTTGGAGACATTATCTATACGGGGAAACTTGTGAAATCTTCACGGATCATAAAAGTCTTAAATACCTATTCACTCAGAGGGATCTTAATATGAGACAAAGAAGATGGTTGGAACTCATGAAAGATTATGATTTAAAAATTCAGTATCACCCGGGAAAAGCCAATGTAGTTGCCGATGCCTTGAGTCGGAAGTCGTCAGAAAACTTAGCTTATGCCTTGACTGGACAGGAAAAGTTGATAAAGGAATTTGAACAATTGAAGCTTGAGGTAGTTCCTAAAATTAGAGGTGGTTTAATGGCTGCGATCGTGGCACAGCCAAGTTTAATTGGTGAAATCAAGACTAATCAGTTCTTAGATCCAGAATTCAAGAAGATTGTGGATGAGTTACCAGAGGGGAGAAGGCCAGAATTCAGTTTCCAAGATGGTGTTCTGAAATATATAAACCGATTATGTGTACCTAAAGTTGGAGATCTGAGAAATAAAGTTATGGAGGAAGCCCACAATACAAGATATTCTATACATCCGGGTAGTACCAAAATGTACCGAGACTTGCGAGAAATTTACTGGTGGAGTGGTATGAAACGAGAGGTAGCAGAATTTGTGTCTAAATGCATGACCTGTCAAAAAGTGAAAGTTGAACATCAACGACCCGGAGGAGAGTTACATCCTTTAGAGATACCTGAGTGGAAATGGGAACATATTACAATGGATTTCGTCTCGGGATTTCCAAAGTCTCAAAAGTCAAATGATAGCATATGGGTGATTGTAGACCGGTTGACTAAGTCAGCCCATTTCCTACCTATTAGGACCAAAGATCCATCAAAACTTGCAGAGATTTATATTAGAGAGATTATACGGCTTCATGGAGCACCGGTTTCGATTGTGTCGGACCGTGATACCCGATTCGTATCAAGATTTTGGGAGAGTTTACAGAGAGCTATGGGGACAACTTTACATTTTAGCACTGCATTTCATCCCCAGACCGATGGTCAATCCGAGCGAGTGATTCAAATTTTGGAAGATATGTTGAGGGTATGTGTTATGGATTTCAAGGCCGATTGGGAGACCCACTTGCCTTTAATCGAGTTCTCTTACAATAACAGTTTTCAAACTAGCATTGGAATGGCGCCTTATGAGGCACTATATGGTAGAAAGTGTAGATCGCCAGTGTGTTGGACAGAAGTTGGAGAGAAACAACTTTTGGGACCAGAGATAGTGCAAATTACTACTGACAAGATCAACTTGATTAAATAGCGATTACAAACGGCTCAAAGTCGTTATAAAAGCTATGCGGATACGGGTAGAAGACCGTTGGAATTTGAGGTGGGTGAATATGTGTTTTTGAAAGTATCGCCTTCAAAAGGCATAGCACGTTTTGGTAAGCGAGGTAAGCTCAGTCCGAGATATGTTGGACCGTATTTGATTCTTAATCGAGTTGGGCCATTAGCTTATCGATTAGAGCTGCCACAAGAATTAGAGAATGTTCATAATGTGTTTCATGTGTCGATGCTTCGACGTTATGTGCCGGATTCCAAACATGTTATCATTCCGGAACCGTTAGAGATTCGGGAAGATTTAACTTACGTGGAACATCCAGTGCAAATTCTTGATAGGAAGGATCAAGTATTGAGGACCAAAGTGATTCCTTTGGTGATGGTTCAATGGCGAAGCCATTCAGTGGAAGAGGCTACTTGGGAGCGGGAGGATGAGATCCGAGCCAAGTACCCGCATCTCTTCAATTCTTGAGGTAAGAGTAAGTTTGGGGACCAAACTCCCTTTTAGGGAGGGAGAAATGTAACACCCGTACCCGGAGAACGGGTTAGTTATTTGTGTTAATATGCATTAATTAATATAATTAGTGTATAAAATGGATTAAGGGGAGGCTTGGACTCGCCCAAGTAAAAAGTGTTCAGAGAGGGACACTAGTTGGAAAAGTCCCCAGAGAGGTGGGACAGGTGTTGAAATTTAACCCATTGAAGGATAAATTGGTAATTTGCATTTTAAGTGATTAAATGCATTTTTATATGATTACATGGATATTTGCTAAGTTGCTTTTAATAGATATTGTTATGTGGTAGTATTAGTTTGGACACCCAAATAAGGGTATAAATGAAAAAGATGTAAAATTAGTAGGTGTGATAGCAATTTCACAAAATATGTGGGACCCACGTTGGGACCCATACGGAACCTAGACAAACACTTATTAAGTAATTGGGTAGTTAATGGAATGTTTGGGGGAGTTCATAATAAGAACTTAAGAAAATCCGGGGGTGTAAACGAAAAGAGAGGAATTGTGAGGGATTGACAACACAACATGCATTGCATGTGTGTGTGTCAAGAGACTAAGGAGTCTCCACAGAAAATCAAAGAAAAAGAAAGAGAGAGCTCGGGAGAGAAGACGGAGACGAGACGCCGACACCGTTTTTACGCCGTTCCGTCGCCGCCGTTCGTCGGATTCGCGAACCGAAGCCGTTTTCGGACTCGTGGAGGTGAGACGAACGTTTCTATACCCTTAATTTCTGTTTAAATTGTCGGATTTTGGTAGCTCATATTTGACGGTGAGACGTCGTCTACCGAATTCTTGTAGGATTCATTGTGGTGTAGGAATTGAGGTTCAATTTGGTGAAATTCAGCACTTCTCTAGCTTAATCTTGGGTAAAATCAGTGTATAAGGTGAGTTTTCTACAACCCAAAAAGGATTGTGTTTAATAGGTTCAAAGCTCGTATTGATTATAGGCTCAATTATTCATGCTAGAGGCTATCTTGTTGTTAATCTATGAATTTTATGTCAATTCTATGAAAATTATGTGTTGGTACTTGTGTATGTGCTTATATGTCTATGTGGTAGTCAATGAGCACTGGGGAAATGGTTCATTGTTGGGAGTAATAAGGGTGGTGAAGAGGAAGAATCCGATAAATACGGAAGTCCAAGGAATAGAAGTGGCTACGGGACCAAGGGAAGGTCTCGGGCCTGAATGAACCATATAACCGGTGACTCGGCGACTACGGATGTGTTTTATATGTTAATCATAGCATTGCACGTGTTAAACATACAATCATGTTGAGAATGCTCACTAAGCGTAATGCTTAAGAAAACCGTTTTCCTATTTCTGTTGTGGTACATAACAACCACCGCAGGTACGGAGCAATATCCGGAGAAAAGGTGACGCGCTCGGGAATGGGGAAGAGAGTTAGAGCTTGTAAACATGTTTTAAACTTATATTATAGTGTAACTAGTGGCTTAAGGTTCTCAACTTGAGGCTACAAGTCTTGACTTGTGAATGGGAGAGATGGGAGAGATGGGAGAGATGGGGGAGATTGAGCCTCATGCTTGTAAATTTCTTTTGGAACTTGTAAAATGATGTAAAGTATGGTGTCTTTTATGTTAATGTTCATATTTAAGTTGTTGGAAATGGATTTGGATCATAACCATGTATTTTGGAGAGTTGGAAGTGAATTTGAGAACATATGTGTAATCTCTCTCATTTTGTTCTAGTAGGGTGCAAGTAATGGATTTGACCATCTCGGCAAGTCCGGGTGTGTCGTTAGTGTCTTGGACATGTTTCTTTAGTGTTTATAATGTTAGTTATGTCCTTGAGTTGAATTCCAACAAGTTTTATAAACTTTGAATGAGAATTGAGTTTTAAAGTTGAAAAGTTTGTTCTTGAACCAAATGAGATGAGTTCATGATTAACTTGATCCAATTGTGGGTATGATTCTATGATCCATGCTTAACTTGAGTTTAAACATGTTTAGAAATGTGTTGGAGTTGATTTCCCAAAGTTTCATAAGGTTTCTATGAGATTTGGTTGTGTTTTGGTAAGTTAAAACTTGTTTTAACAGCAAAAAGGAATTTGGCAGCAGATTTGTGAAGGGGATCGATCCGCGGTTTGTGAAGGGATCGATCCGCCCTTTTTAGGGAGCATTCTGCGAGAATGTCAAGTAAATGGATCGATCCGCCCATAATGAAGGGATCGATCCGCCTTGTATTTTCCCACAACATGTCCGCTTTTACGGAAACATGCATAACTTCTTCTAGAAAACTCGGTTTCGCGTGCCGTTTGTTGCGTTGGAACCGGGACTCAAAATTCTAACTTTTGGTATAAAAATTTTACATACTTTATAAATGACCATTTTGCCCTTGGGGCCTATTTTGTAACAATAGAGTTGTTTAATGTGGTTAAACACACGTGTTTCTTAGTAATTCGCATATTTCTTTACAAATTAATGTAATTGGGAGCTTGTAGCATTGTTACACGTGTCCTAATCCGCACGAGGCGGGTTGGGGTGTGACAGAGAGAGAGAGACGAAGAGCCGCCATTAAAGCTTAAAGCTTCAAACATTGCCAAACACGCCCTTACGATGTTTTGGTGAGTTCTAAACTCACTCGGTACCTTTGATATGATATTTTATGAGTTTTTAACATAAATAAATAGACCCAAACACGCCCTAACACTCTGGAAGTTCACTTTCCAGAACCTCTGGAGAAAACGACTCTCGAGCGATTGAACTGAGTTCAATCAATCAAAAGTTTAATCGATCGAAAAGACTTCAATCGCTTGAACATTATTTTTCCCAATCGATTGAAATGGTTTCAATCGATTGAACTTTTCAGAACATGGTTTGTATATCTTGTTTATTATATATAGGGTTTGATGGTTTGATTCTCAATTCAGACTTTTATTATGCGATTATGGGTTAATCAGGGATAATGTGACAACAAAGATAAGTACGATTAAGAATAATGGATTAACGCAATGACGTTAGGTGCTATGCGGTTCATGTATGAGTTTGATATCTATTCCTTTAAATCAGAGTAGTTAAGCCACATGGGAATTGTCATGTATCGATATTGGTACTGAACTTGAGTAGGTTTGATAAGTTCTGAAAAGTTGTACGTGGGTGGACGCTTAGTCATAATATGCTCTTAACAAGCGGTGGACGATGAGTTGTCCTTAAAGAGCAGTAGGCGGGACCAAGTAGTTCACAGCTAGCCAGGTGATCTATATTATATCCTTAACAAGTGGTGGATGGTGGATCACTGGCAAGATGTTGCTAAGTCGTGGCAATAGAATGATATGTCGTTACTCGAAGCATTTGTATCAATGACTTGTGGTGGACTGAGAATATGTACTCTATATTCTCAACCGCTGTTGACAGAGCAGTGGTGTATCCAGGAATATTACAATCAGATCAGTGTCTTATAAGTCAGTATCTATAGGTCATTGTATAATTAGACTTAAATTTGAGTGACGCGGGGTTAAGAGAAGAAGATACTATTGTAACACTATATCTTATTACTTTCATAACTTGTTATTACGTTATATAATTGGTACCTTGCGCTTTTCTATTAACCCAGCTCTCAGTAAGCTGACGGTCGTTGTTGCCAGGACATTCTCCGTCCAGACTACCCTGTTCCTATTAATGCAGGTGATGGAGCTGGTGATGATAGCTACTACCCAGAGGAGGAGTATGCAGAGGGTGTCCCTATCGGGGATGGTTATGCCGGGGGAGACTACTACGCTGACAATGACGTTTACATCATCTAGACATAAAGAAGTTATAATTGGTTTATAGTTATGTCGAACTTTATTAGTAAGCGGGTACTTAGGCATATGTTGTCTCCAGACTTGTTATGATCATGAGGACCACTCTAATATTATAATAGATAGAATTGTTATTATATATTTAGTTTGTTTATTGTTCCTGTTTATTAGTTGGACTTGTACTGTGTGGTGTGGATAATTTAGTAACATTCACCCATCATTCCCTATAGACCCAAAAAAAAAATTTATTTTTCTCTATTTTTGCTACTCTGGGGCTTGACACATTCAGTATTTATAACTATGATTTTGACCCAAAAAAAACATGATTAGAGAAAGAAACCCTAGTCCCTAAATTCAAAGTTCTGAAATCACAAAGCAAATTAGCACAGTACCTTCAAAATTTACAAATTACAACTATGATTTTGCAAAAAAAAAAAAACATGATTTTGAGAAATAAACTCTAACTCCTAAATTATAAATTTTGAAATCACAAAATAATATTACCATTATACATAATATAGCAAAGTTAGTATTATTCAAAGAATCAGTCTATCAGAGACTGAGATGAGATGAGTTCTAAAAAACTTAAAAAGTACCTCAGTGAAAGAGAGAGCCGTCGCTAAGCAGTCGCCTGAGTTTCATGATGAGAGAGAGAGAGAGAGAGAATCTCTGGTGAGGTGAGGGTCTGAGCGTCGCTGGTCGTAGAGCTTCACCTGGTCAGGAGTCATCGCCCTGCCTGAGATCAGAGAGAGAGAGAGAGAGAGAGAGAGAGAGAGAGAGTGTGTGTGTGTGTGAGAGAGAGAGAGAATCGTCGGTGACTGGTGAGATCTCAGATTTGTGGACTTGTGGTACCGTGGTTGTAGAGTGTGGAGGAGTCAGGAGTGGCTGGGGGGCTGCGAGCTGTGGTGAGGAATGAGAGTAAGAAAGTTCTAGCTTGCCCTAAAGTCTAAACTAAACATTTTATACTTTTCAAAACTTCGGATATTCAGTTTCGAACCAAACATATTTCATATACTGAAAACAGAACCAAACTTATTAAATCAGTTCGGTTTCGAACTGAACTAATTTCAGTTCGATTTTTATTCGAACCAAATTATGCTAAAATTTCGAGTTCGGATCGAAACTTCAGGTCGACCCGAAGTGTGCCCACCCCTACACATTGGGAATATCTAAGTTCAACATATTATAATATGAGTTTACTACTAACTTATTACAAACCATAAGTATCTGCGGAAACAAAAATAAAGTGTTATTTGTGGCAACACTTGCCGATTACAAACTTTAACTTATTACCAAGTCTTTAAAACACAAACATAAAAACTAACTATTGCACAACTTCGAGTCTTCAGTTTGCGTATTAGTCGTCTCTAGCATAGCCTTCATCATAGTAGGCTTCCTCCTCGTAGCTGCTCACCATGTACTCTTTCCATGTGTTCTTATAACCCTAGGCAGCTGGACGTAGAATATTTAGCGGCCTAAAATGCCGTCAGCTACTAAAGCTGAGTAAATGTGAATACTTAATGAGTATCGACAGATATGCAATATATAAATAACATCGTTAAAGATCATCTTGTCATCCACATACATGTATGCACCAACTCAATATATATGACAACACACATTGTCCCAACCAATCTCAATCATAACATGAACTCTTGGGTCCACATTTCGCACGTAGCCTCACATCTCAAACAATCCCTTTAGCCCAAAACATCACAGCTTATTAACCCGATACACAGTCCCAATTCTCTCACACATAAATCAGACATGTAGTCCCATACTACACACTCTATTGAACCTGCATGAAGTCCCAACTCTCTGTCCAACCCACCTAGATACATACTGGCCAACACGCCTCGATACATTCAGGGAAACATGCCCTAATACACTCTGGCCAAACATACCCTAATACATTCTGGCCAACACGCCCCAATACACTCTAACCAACACGCCCTGATACATTCTGGCCAACATGCCCTGATACATTCTAGGCAACACGCCCCGATACATTCTGGCCAACACAACCTGATACACTCTGGCCAGCACGCCCTAATACATTCTGGTCAACATGCTCTGATACACTCTGGCCAACAAGCCCTACTTTATCAAACCCGATACGTAATCCCATATCACATAACCTCTCAAACCCAACATGTAGTCCAACTTTATCGTACGTAAGCCGGACACACAGTCCCGACTTTCTGGACGTATAAACTTGACATGGAGTCCTAGCTCCACAACACTTCCTTGAAACTCACATGCTTTACAACCGAACACACCTGACTATCCCAACTCATTAGGATCCCACAACCAACATTGTACCATCCACGCGATCGCATCGATGCAGTCAAATAGTATCAACCTCTGCGATCGATGGACCCATTACTCCACAACTCTTCCTTGAAACTCACATGCTTTACAATCGAACACACCTAACTATCCCAACTCATTAGGATCCCATAACCAACATCATAACCATCCTCGCGATTGCATCCATGCACTCAAATAGTATTGACCTCTGCGGTCGATGGACCCATTACTGTGCATGTCGACTTCTCAATTCGATTAACTGCACTATATCATCATTATACAATGTATGTATTATTCCAATACAGCTTTCTAATTACCAACGCATGATATAAAACAACTTAACAACTCATCGCATATCAATAACCTGAACATTTATCATTATGTCCTATTCAATCGATTGGTATGCATTCCAATCGATTGAAACCAGTTCAATTGATTAAATCCTTTTCGATCAATTGATCCTGTCCAATCGATTGAATCATGTTCAATCGAATGATTGGGTCCTGCTCTCAATTGATTGAAATCATGTTCAATCGATTAAGAAGTCATCTTCTTTCCATAACTAAACTAGACGCTCTTCACACGTTCGGGGTCTGTTCTTTCTTACCATAACACATATAAAGCCTAACTACTCTACTTAGTGAGTTTAAACTCTCACCGGCGAGGTCGGTGACACCGGTGACTTGGGGTGGCCGTGGGTTCTCGGTGTGGTCTCTCTCTCTCTCTCTCTCTCTCTCTCTCTTCTCTCTTCTCTTATTCTTCTTTTCCTCCTCCTTTTTCTTTGCCCGAAAGTGCGTATGTATGAGTGTTTGTGTATATATATATATGTATACAGTGTGTATATATATATGTATGTATATGACTGTGTAAATATAATCTGTATATGTATATATCTCCCTCTAAATTCTCTCCACAGCAAAACAAACATATGTGTGTGTTTATGTGATACATATATATAGGGGAGGAGAGTGAAGCACAACCGCACGAAATAAACTTGGTGTTCAAGTTACGCCCTGTTCAATCTATTGAAATAAGGCTCAATCGATTGCAGTGGATCCACATCATGGTTTCAGGTTGAAATGGTTTCAATCGAATGATAATAGTTCAATCATTTAGTTGGACACAAAGTCAATCGATTGAAGAAATATCAATCGATTGAATGGGTAATCTTATCAATCGATTCGGTGGGGTCCAATCAATTGACAAGGGCGTTACATGAAAGGTAAAAACAAGTATACTGAATCGTATTTCTGTATACACTGAATCTTATTTATGTATACAGAAATACCAAAGTACAATGAAAATTGCGTGTATTACACTCTCGTATGTGGGGTTAATTTTAACACTTAGTCCCTATGTGGGGCTATTTTGAGAGAATTCTATATAGTTTCACTTTAGTCTAAAATCCAAGGGGATAAGTGTTTACTTTTGAACTATAGGGGATAAAGTAAAAATAGACATAACTCACAAGGATTAGAATATAATTAACCTTTTTTTTTTAAGATTTCCCTAGTGTCACAAATAAAATACTCTATTCATCCCAAATTAAGAGTTCTTTGTTCTTTTTGGAATGTATCATTAAAAGTTCTTCTTAAAAAGTCAATGTACTTTGATTAGATACATTCTAATTAGTGTACTTTTTAGTGATACAAGATCCTCCACTTTTTGTTTGATGTGACATTGAAAATTTAAATCCAAAAAGAGACAATAATAAAAAGACAAAATGTTCACCAAAATATGTAAACTTCCTACAATAGAAGGAATTCAAAAAAAATACTCCCTCCGTCCCATAATAAGTGTTTACATTTTTATTTTTGGATGTCCCACAATAAGTGTCCACTTTCTTAAATTGGTATATAACTTTTACTTGCTTTCCAAAACTACCCTTATAATAAAGACAAAGTAGCATTTATTTGTGGTCCCAAAACAAGAAAAAAGTCAAACACCCATCACATCTAAGGGTAAAATTGGAAAGTGACTCTTAAATGAACAAAAAAAAAATAATATAATACAACTTTCTTAAATATTGTGCAAAATGGAAGTGGACACTTATTATGGGACGGAGGGAGTATGTGTTAATCTGGGAGGGAAGGTGTAAAAAGTGAGACAAGGAACTCTTTATACGGCAACGATCTGAAAGTTATTTAGGTAATTTTAACAGCAATATTTGAGCACTAATAAATTTTACTAACACTCACACTCACATTCTATCTTTCTTTTAGTGTGGCATAGTGGGGTCCGCAGAGAACCCAAAGTGCCACTAGAAGAGAGATAGAGTATGGGTGTGAGTGTTAGTGGAATTTGTTAGTGACCCTAGCATTGTTGTAATTTTAAACCTTTGAAATAGAGGGTAATATTGTAAGGATAAAACTTGGGGCACAACTTGTGCACAACTTTTTGTGCACAACTCAAAAAAATATGTATCTCTCTCCTGTGATGTTAGTGTGATGTCAATAAATCCCACAACACAGAAAAGAGATAGATACATTTTTTAAAGTTGTGCACAATTTGTGTCCATAGAATTGTCCATTCTATAAAGGCAAAGGAAAGAGAGTAAATAATACAAAAGGTGAATTTCAGGCTTGTGATTTGTGGTTTGAGCATTTGGGAATTGGATAGCTAATCAAACTTCATGTTTTTAGAGTATTACTAAGAAAACTATATTAATGCTTAATTTTCTCCGAATAAAATACAATAAACTGAAACTTATGTTATTAGATTGGTACACGAAAATGAAATTTTGTAACATTTTTTCGTTTTGATATTAAATAATGCTACACATATAACAGAACTCACCAAAAGTTTTTCTATTATACTGTGTGTTATGGCCACTATGATTTCTCCATCACCACGTGACTCACGTGAAAATAAAAAGGCCACTTGGATTGTAGTGGATGTCTCTCTAGTCACTAGTGTACTCATCAAATCAGATAATTTTCTGACACTTTAAACGGATCTTTTTTTTTTTTTTTTTTTATCATTTACATGGGGAACACACACCTACACACACAATCCAAACAAGATATAGTCCAATAGATCTCTACAGACTAGGGAACAGAGCCAGTTCTACAATGCAAGAGGAGGAGAAAATCTCCTCCCCACTCCCCCTGGAGAGATTCGAACCCTCCACCTCCTACTTGGGAGAGGTGGAGTGATGCCACTAGACCAAAGTGGTCTTGGCTTAAACGGATTCTTTTCATTTAATTTTCATGTTATTATTATTAATAGGGCAATGCTATTGTGAGAAGCTTCTCACATGAAAAGGCGGGTTTTAACCATTGGATAAACATCTAGCCTTAAGATCCTCTCCAGATTCCTAGGAATTTTAAGGCTAGATACTCATCCAATGGTTAAAACTCGTCTTCTCATGTGAGAAGCTTCTCACAATAGTATTTCTCTTATTAATATTATTTTTTTTTGGATTCCTCATGATCTTGTCATTTATGAAGATTTGAAATGGCAGATATGAGTAGGGATGGCAATGGGGCGGGTTTTCCGGGTTCCCCGCCCCGCCCCGCCTCGCCCCGCCCCTAATAGGTAGGGTATGGGGGGCTTAATAGGGTTAGGGGCGGGTATAGGGGAGGTTTTCAAAACCTGAGTCGGGTTCGGATCGGGGTCGGGGTAGGGTCAAAAACCCCGAACCCGCCCCGAATATACTTGTATTTATATTTTTACCCCTCAATAATTATGTGTATTACCATTTTTTTTAAAAAAAATGCACCATTGGTGAACTAATTGGGTAAGTTAAAAAAAAACTGCACTATTAGAAAAAAAAAATGCATTAAAAAAATTGTTTTTTCAATTTGTGTACCAAAAAAAAAAAAAATTCATAATCGGGGCGGGGCGGGGTCGGAGACCCCGGGGGCGGGGGTGGGAGAGGCACTATACGGGGCGGGGGCGGGGGAGGGTTTACTGAAGTGGGGCGGGGGCGGGGGCGGGATATGGGGGCCCCGTCCCATACTCGCCCCGTTGCCATCCCTAGATATGAGTTGAATTTTACATCAAGTTGTAAAGAAATTTGTAGGATGTTTTTAACAAGGAAAAATCCTCAAATTTATAGTCTTCTAGGGGTGGGGTGGGCCGTCCTTTAGGGGTGAAAGCGGTTCGATTCGGTCGATTTTTTTTTAAATTTTTTTAAGTTTTAAAATCGACTTAATAAGATCGATTCAATCACTTTTTTATCGATTCGGTCGGTTTTTAGACTATGTGTATTTAAAAATAAAATAAAATAAATCAATCAGTTCGGTCCATCAATTTTTCTTATACCCCTTGCATCCCCAATAAAATTTGATCTTTGCTCCAAGACTTCTCCAAGTATAACGCCAATATAATAAAAACAAGAGCATTCATAATTAAGTTTGGAGACCTACCCTAGTTTTAAGGATGGCAAAAGAGTAATGTTAGGTGTACACAAATTTGCACACAAATATTTTAAATGTATGTATCATGTGCTATATAAGTGGTACACAGAAAAGTGTGAAAAATTCAAACAGCACAAGGTACATGCATTTAAAGCATTTGTGTGTAAAAGTGTATACAAAAATTGTATACACCTAGCATTACTCATGGTGAAATTTCCCGGTTTGGATCGAGGAGGCATTGCAAGAATTGGGACAGGCCAGTTTGGTAGATTAAGACAAAACCCTATAAGAATCAGAACGGAGTTGGTAATTAAAACTAGAAACCCGTCAAAATTCGCCCTGCCCCAATTACAATTCAATTCACAAGTGTAGTGGCAGACCCAGAACTTCTTGGGGGCAAATTTTTTATGGGGGGTTTAGGGCAGTGCCTCGATTGATTTTTATTTATTTATTTTTTTTGTAAAAATAGTACTCTCTCCGTTTCATACTTTGAGTCCTATATTCCATTTTAGGATGTACCAAAATTAGTGTCCACTTTCCTAAATTGTACTCCGTATATAAGTTTCCAAAAATATCATTCCTTGAAATCTACACTAAGACAAAACTAAAATAGTTGTGGTAATAATTAGGAGCAATTGTGGAAAGTATGTGTAAATTTTTTTTGTCCCATTAATAAGTTGAGTTCCCAAAGGTGGACTCAAAATATGGGACGGAGGGAGTATAATTTTATGTGATTTTTTTTTCTACAAGTTTCGTATATATATATATATATATAAGGGGCTAGAAATTCTGTGTGTTTTTTTTTTGTCTATCTCACGGAAAAGGAGCAAGAAGAGTTTTTTTTTTCTTTCTAAACAAGAGCAAGATGAGGTTAATGGTGGATATAGGGACTTTTAGTCTTTCGAGGACTTTTGTGAAACTTCTAACTTCATCTGCCTGAGAACATTTTTTTATTTATATTTTTTAGAAATGTCTTGTGGGAACAAGTTAAGAGTGGAAACAAACTGTCAATTAAAACTGTGTCAAAGTTCTTCACAATTCTAAAATTTACAAAAGAATAAGTTTCCCAAATTATTATTTCAAAAGTACTGCTTCCCAAATGACCTAACATTGGAGCGAGGTAAACAACTTTCAATCAAAATTTAATTGGTCCCACTGTATTTGACCTGACTCTACTACCACATCATTTGAAAAATACTTTTGGAATAGAAATTTGGAAAGCATATCATTACTCTTTACAAAAAGCCCCCTAAATTTATAGAAAATTTTAATAAAAATTCACATTTTTTTTAAATTTATCATATATAACTTGTTTTTTTTTTTTTTTCAAAAATTTAGTGGGGGGTTCAGGGTTGCCCCGCTCGCTCCCACTGTGAGCCCGCCCCTGCACAAGTGTATTCTTATATGTGCCGAACCTACTTTCTGTACATATTGCAACAACATGACATAAGACCAAACGTGAGGTAATTAAACCAGTTAACTGAAGTGAGGTAAACAACTAACCATTGAAGTGGAAACATTCAGTAATAAAATGGTTTATTATACCAAGTTTTTTAAAATTCCTATTTAAGTTACTCCGAAGTAAACCAGTCACCGTCCTGATGCAAAATCGATCAAATCTGACTCCCTATTAAATCCATTCTATTGCCATTCCTATGCCCTACTTAATCCAACGAGATCTTATTATTTTTTGTATCCACAAATTCAACATATATATATATATATATATATGCAAATTTGTCGCGGTTTATTGTAAGAGTAATGTAATGCTTCCTAAATTTCTCATCTCATATGATTTCCAAATATATGTAGCATTAGGATCACGGGGGGTTATTTCAACACCCTCCAATCAAAGATCATCAGACTGCGTTATATGCAAATTTGTCGCGGTTTTTTTTTTTTTTGCTTTCAATAATTTGTCCCTCATTGTTGGGGGTTTTGTCCCTCCTTGTTAGGGTTTGTTTTGTTTTAATTTTTTTTTTAGTTTGGTTGATTGCTGCAACTAGATCTCTTTGTTTTCGTATTCCGTGGTTGGATCTGGCCCTGTTCCAGTCAGATCTGCGTTAGATCTATTGTTTGTTCGGGCCCTCTTTGCAGTCACGGTGGTTTTGAAGCTCGGATCGATCTTTGTTGTGGTTGTTGGTAGCTCTTGTAAAAACCTGTAATTTCATTAAATTTTAAATTTGCATTTCTATATTTAATTTAATTTGTATCACTTGTTTTGTTTTATGGAAATTTGTTAATTGGGGGTCAAACTGTAATTCTTTTATAATTGAGCAATATCTATTGTGGTTTTTAAACGTAATTCAAGAATACTGGTGTTATGTTCATGTCACAGTCCGGTCCCACAATAGCGGAACCGAAGCCCGTGGCACGCCACCGAGGCTAAACCAAATCATTAACGTTCCCAAAAGATTTTAGTTCTAAGAACACATGCAGCGGAAAAACAAAACACATTTTTAAAACTAGAGGTCCAGTGAACTGATACTTGGTCCGGACTATTGAAGACCTGAAGCAGTGAGGGTTCAAAGGATTAACAGCCCGTCCAGTTGATTGGGTCGGGACCTCAGTCGACTGGGGCCTCAATTTTTCAATCGACTGGGCTCGTCCGGTCGACTGAATCCATCCTAGCAGAATGTCCCATTTTCGTGCAGAAACCAGTCAATTGTTTCCTGGGGATCAGTCGACTGAAGTCCTGAAAACCAAAGAGAATTGCCTTCTGAAACAGGGGTCCAGTCGACTGCGATTTCGGTCCAGTCGACTGTTTTATAACAGCAGCCCCTTTTCTGCCGAATTTCCAAGTTTAAAACTATTCGAAATCAACCAAGGACTAAACATACATTCCGAATTAATACCAAAATGATCTTAACTGGATTAAAACATTTTGAAACATAATTACAAACGATTACTACCAATTACAACATTGTAAATCCATACTAACATACGGAGTCAAACATAATCAAAAGTCATACAATTCCTTATTATAATAAGTCTATTACAAAACGACGAGATAAACATGACAAGTCGCCTTCTATAGTGAATTCCCAAACCCACGTGCTCACTTCTGCGATTCCTCGCCGACATTAACACTTGCAACGGTTATTTGAATAAACATACATATTTCGATTTGTTTAAGTTAACACTTAGTAAATAAAACAACATATGCAAATGAATGATAAACATGCTCGCATTCACATCTCTACATTTCATACTAGTCTCCAGAGTCTTACGTGTACGTCCCATACTCCCAATCCGCGACTCCTCGCCAATAAGTCCATGCGAAAGGGTAAGACCCGCGATTCTTCTCTTCAATCGTGCGACCTTAATGCCTATATTGGCTTCACAAAATAGCTCAGTAACCACGTGCTTCTTTGACCCAAATAAGCAACTCAACATGCTCAAATACATATCACGTACTTGCGGTAAACAAAATATGTCACCATGCTATTGGGCCTACTTATCAATATACTTGCCCAATATGAACTACACAATATATATTTACACTAATACATGTTTTTTATATCACACCATGAATACATGTCAAGAAATCATTCCAAGAACATAGTCGAATCACTCACCTCCGAATAACGCTGCTATAATTAAATCCGAAGAAAACCCGTGCACAAAGAACGTGCAGAAGTTCGTCTAGTAAAATTCTTATAGATCAAAAGTCCAAATATCAACTTTTATGAAAAATTCTAGAAATAACTTTTCGGAAAACTTAGCCAAACATGGCCTAATAGGTATCAAAACAAAGCTCTTTCCTCGAGGAGCTCGAATACGAAATCTAGAAGAAATCAGACGGACAGAAGGTCGTCGTTTGGCGTTGAGAAGCTCTAAGCAACTAAATCACCCTCTTGGCCTCTGGAAACTTTGATTGGAAGTTTTGGGAAAATATCTCAAGTCATCTCTATCTATATATAGGCAACATTTTCGGAAATTGTGTATTACCTACCCACGAGTTTTCAAAACTCCTAATTAGTCTCTGAAACTTTCTACACAGCTAATTCGTAGCTTCATGAGTGAAACCTCGAAATTATAAGAGTTTCCGACTAAGTTCTGTTTAGTTGCTAAAATGCAAATTTCTACATGACGTTTTCCGAAGTTGCTAATTAGCCTACCAAATAAATAGCGTGTTAATTAGTCCTCACCAGGATACTAAATTTAACAACAGAAATATATTCTAAACCAGAAATAATACAAATATTGAAATACACAGGTAAACATTTATTTTTAGATAAACATTTAAATATTCCACAGTGAACGTCTCATACTCGGAGAGACTTCACAACATTCAAACTCTCATTCAATACCGTCTCAATGGGTTTTGTAATGCAGATACCCAAATTGACTTGTGAGTCAAAACTCACTTAAACATATGCCAAAAAGCACAAACACATCACATTATCATGCATGACAATGTAATGCAATGCAATAACACATATGCGGGTGTTATGATACTCTCCCCCTTAAAACAAGTTTGTTCCCAAACTTATACCTCATGTCTCGAAAAGGTGCGGATACTGAGTACGCATCTCCTCTTCGACTTCCCATGTCAATTCTTCTGTCGTTTGGCTATGCCATAACACTTTCATCTTCGATATCACCTTATTTCGCAAGACCTGATCCTTCTGATCCAAAATCTTTACCGGATACATAACATACGTCAAAGCACTCTGAATCTCATTCAGCGTCGGAGTCATCACTTGCTCCCTATTTTCCACAAGTGTTTACGTAACAATGATACGTGAAACACGTTATGCACTTGTGCATACTCACTTGACAAATTCAATCGATACGCTACGGGTCCAACTCTCCCAATGATCTCAAAAGGTCCTACGTATCTCGGGTTGAGTTTTCCGTATCTCCCAAATCTAGTGATTCCCTTTGAAGGTGACACCTTCAAGTAAACCCAATCTCCCACGTTAAATTCCAACGGTCGTCTACGCTTGTCAGCATAACTCTTATACCTACTCTGAGCTGTCAGTAACAGTTGTCGAATCACTTTTATCTTGTCCGTTGTCTCTTGCACAATTTTTGGCCCTTCAATCATTCTTTCTCCAGCTTCGGTCCAACTAATCGGTGAACGACATACTCGACCATACAAAGCTTCATAAGGAGCCATCCCAATACTCGACTGAAAAATGTTGTTATATGCGAACTCAATCAACGGTAAATGGTCTTCCCAATCACCCTGAAAATCAAGTACATATAAACGAAGCATGTTTTCCAAAATCTGGTTTACTCTCTCCGATTAACCATCGATCTGAGGATGAGAAGCGGTATTATAATGCAATTTGGTACCCATTGCTTCTTGCAAGGCTCTCCAAAACTTCAATGTAAAACTACTATCTCTATCTGAAACAATAGAAACTGGAATACCATGTAGTCTCACAATCTCGCGGATATACAACTTAGCCAATGTCATCGGCTTAGTTGTTCAAAGTTGTAGGAAGTGCGACGACTTCGTCAAACGATCAACGATCACCCAAATAATATTTGATTTCTTCGACCTCGAAAACCCACTAACAAAGTCCATTGTTATGTGTTCCCATTTTCACTCGGTTATCGGTAATGGGTGTAACAATCTCGAAGGTACTTGGCGTTCGGCCTTCACTTGTTGACAACTCGTACAACGTGAAACATAGCGTGCTATTTCTCTCTTCATTCCCGGCCACCAATAAACATGTCTCAAGTCTCTATACATCTTGATGCTTCCCGGATGAACGGTATACTTCGTATTGTGTGCTTCCTCTAGGATGTTCCGTTTAAATTTTTTCTCGTTAGGTACACAAATTCTACCCCTCAATCTCAAAACATTGTTCTCAAAAGTAAATCCTGGTCAATTGCCCATCATAATCTCATCATAAATTTTCTTCAAAGCCACATCTTGAAGTTGTTTCCCTGTGATCTCATGAATCAAGAGTGGTTGAGCCACAATCATCGACATCAAGCCACTTTCAACCCTCAGAATCACCTCAAGCTCCAAATTATCCATATCTTGAATCAATTCGTTTTGAGAAGTCAAATCTGATATGGTGTTGGTAGGTGTCTTATGACTAAGAGCATCGGCGAAGACATTCGCCTTGCCCGGATGATACCGAATTGACAAATTATAGTCTTTCGTCAACTCTAGCCATCTATTTTGCCTTATGTTCAAATCTGGTTTCAAGCTCTAATGATCAGTATATATCTCACATTTCTCCCCGTATAGGTAATGACGCCAAATTTTCAATGCAAAAATCACGGCTATCAATTCTAGATCATGTGTCGGATAGTTCTTCATGTGCAGTCTAAGTTGTCTCGATGCATATGCAATGACCTTATCATATTGCATAAGAACGCAACCTAAACCTCTATATGAAGCATCACTGTAAATGACAAACCCTTCAGTCCCCGTCGGAACAGCTAAGATTGGTGCTTTTACTAGTCGACCTTTCAATTCTTGAAAACTCTTTTCACATTTCGGGCTCCATACAAAAGCAACATCTTTCCTCATCAACTGTGTCATCAACAATGCAATACGTGAAAAGTCTTTTACAAACCTCCGATAATAACCAGCTAATCCTAGGAAACTTCGGATCTTTGTCACATTCGTCGGTCTCACTTAATTGGTAACTACTTCTATCTTTTGAGGATCTACCGAAATTCCTTTCGCTGATACAATATACCCAAGAAAAGCAATCTCAGTCAACCAAAATTCAAACTTTTTTAATTTCCCAAACAATCTCTTCTCACGTAAGCGTTGTAAGGCTAATTGCAAATGATGTTTGTGATCTTCAACACTCTTGGAATAGATTAGGATGTCATCTATAAATACAATAACAAACTCATCTAAGTAGTCCTTGAAAACACGATTCATCAAGTCCATGAAAACGGCTGGTGCGTTAGTCACTCGAAATGGCATAACCAAAAATTCAAAGTGACTAGATCTAGTTCTGAAAGTTGTTTTCTCAACATCTTCCTACTTGACTTTCAACTGGTGATAACCGGATCTCAAGTCAATCTTCGAAAATACCTGAGCCTCTTGTAGCTAGTTAAACAAGTCATCTATTCGTGGCAACGGATACATATTCTTAACGGTCAACTTATTCAACTCTCAATAAGATGCACATACGCATTGTCCCATCCTTCTCAAGACTGAATGTCATACCCCAACCCGCCTCAGGCGGATTAGGACACGTGTAACAATGCCACTAAAGCAAGTTCCCAATAAATATAGCATAATTCAAGTTTAAACTCTCTTTTAAATTCTTAATTAAACTCATTTGCATGTAATTAACCCCAAGGGTAAAATGGTCATTTAATATTTTTGTCGGGATATCATCTCAAAAGAAAGGTCTTCAAATAAGGAATCCAACATTGAAAATGGCATGTAAATACGAACTCCCTAGACCAAGTTATGTTCACTTAAGTTTTGAATTTGATTGCCCAAATCGCTCTCAAACATTCTGTCAAGAGTTCGCTCAAGCACAATTATTTTGTGTTCAATCCAACTTCTACAGAAACCATTCTGCCCAGAGTTCGCTCAACCTAGGGCAGAGTTTGCTCAATCCAACTTTTTGCAGATTACATTTTGCTGCTGCTAAAACAAAACTTGCTGCTAAAAACACTCTAGTTTGCAAGTTTAAATCATCCCAAGCTAAACAAAATCTTATGGAGACTTCTAAAACATTTTTAAATCACTATTAAACCATTTCAAAACATTCTCAAGAGGCTCCAACATGATTATAAACATTACACATGTTGCACAAGTGCTTCCTCACACAAACACTCCCAATTTCATTAGTTCAACCTAGCCATCATAAGAACTTCACAAGAAAAATATTTTCAAGCATTTGGAAGCTACTTGCTCCTTCAAAACTCATGAGTTTCAAATAGAAACACAAACAACATGAGAGTTTTCAAACCATTTCAAACTAGTATTTGAGAAATTATTTGATCAATCAAAACACAGATTAATCCTTAGAAACATGAACTTGCATCAACCTCCTCATTTCTCCCAAACTATACATAAACATTCATGCATAAGGAAAACAAAGTTAATTAACATTCATGGTTGACTAATTTCCAAGTCCCTTCCCAATATACACAACTTGTGGTTTACAAGTGCAACCCACATTACAAAACTCATAACCAACTTCAACTTGGACTTGACATACTAGAAACCTACCCAAAACATAAGTTGTTTATACATCTCCAAAATGAAAGTTACATTAGGAAACTTGAACATCTAGACATATGAGCATGACTGATTCGTGTCCTATATTGCTTCTTGAACATCATAATTTTATCCGTATTGGACACAAATTAGTACTCAACCCGGAGATTTAATGGATAAAAAATTAAAAATTGTGCTTTCTTTTGTTCTTGATGTTACTCTCTCATAGCTGATTAAGGTCTCTTTTTGTAGGTTTTGGATGTTGGGATATAGTGGAACTCAACTCTCTTGACGCACTTGGGGTATAGAGAAGTAAGAAAAAGATTTCAGTAGAGGCGGATCGATCCGGTCCTCCGAGGGGATCGATCCGGCCCTCCGAGGGGATCGATCCGCGTGTTTAAATAGGATTCTCTATCAGTCTCGGAAAAGGCGGATCGATCCGGCCTTCCGAGCGGATCGATCCGCGTTTTGGTAGGAACATTCTGCGAGAAAGTCATCTAAATGGATCGATCCGGCTGTTTCAAGCGGATCGATTCGCGCCTCTGCTGAAGGTGTCCTTTGCTTATTACATGTTTGCCACTTTGTATACACTATATATAGTTAGTGTATGTCTTTTTTAGGGTTATGTTGTTTTCTTTAGACTATTTTTAGTAAGTCTCTCTTAGGGTACCAACTCTCTCCCTCATCCCCTCATCTCTCTATTTATTACTCATCATCTACCCATTATCTACCTCCATTTAGTGTTAGAGAGAGAGAAGAGGGTATTGTCTTGACTTTTTGGAAGCTTTTAATGAAAGATTTCATTGGATTTGCTATGGTTTTTATGGTGGTTTGCTCTTATTGGTATACTTTCTTTTCCCCTCTCTTTAACAGTGTTGTTATTATGTTCATGAGTAGCTAAACTCTGAAGATTGGGGATCATAAACCCACCTTTGGACCCATGAGTGTTTTATTGTAAGATTTCCACACTTTGTAGCACGCCTAGAGTTCATGGGAGTAGGATTGGAGTTTGTGAGACTTCACTTCTAATGTCAAGCATTAGAAGTGCTTGAATCCCCAAACTCTAATCTTACACCCATGTGTTGCATTGGAACATCCATCTAGCATGTTGGTTGACTACCACATGTTTGATGGTATGTCTCAATGGGATTTCCTACTCTGGAATGCGCTGCGAGTGTGTAAGCCACGGGTTGTTTGGTCCAAGGTGGGGGAATGCTCCCCAATCTCAATTTTTCCATTTACAAACACCCCCGAATTTTCACTTAAACTCCACATTGTTTAAAGTTTCTCTCCATTTTCTAAATGCTCATTGTAGTTTAATTTAACACCAATCGAATCAAATTCATAGTCGAAAAGACTCGTTTTCTTTCCGTAAGTTAGTTAATTGCTCTTTGCATTATAATTGGTTTTTAAGCATCCACCAAGCATTGTTACACTCCAATCCCTGTGGACTGGACACCCTATTTCCACCATACTACGTTTTTATAGGGTTAACAAAAGAACTTGATTTTGACGTAATCAAAATGGCGCCGTTGCCGGGGATCGGCGTTGGTAACAACCTTAGGTCGCTTAGTATCTAATTATAGTGCTTTTACTTTTAACCTTCGTTGCTTTCGTGTTGAGTGTCTTTGAAGGAGTAGCCTTTAGGTGAAAATCAACAGCTTTGCACAATGTCAAATCCGAGCAACGCAGGTATGACTAACCCCTTTGCAGTGAATTCTAATGTCAGTTCTTCTAGTAGTAGTAGTGGGTCGTTTTGGCGGCCCCCTACCACATCCTCACCATCATTCACTCAAAATTTGCACAGTACCAGCCACCGAGAGCCGGTAGTTGATGCATTTTCGGATCATGCCACGTTTGCCACCGAGGGCGAAACTCCCATGGATCGATTCCATCGGGAGCAATGGGATCAACATAACCCCGCTCCTCCACCTAGGTACCCGCCGCATCAACCACCTCCTTATCAACATCCTTACGCCCCTCCACCTCCTCAAATGGACCAAACCTTTGGGAGAACGATCGGGGATTACCTTCAACCCGAGACCGTGTCTTCCCCATCTTGCATAACATTCCCGTACAATGCAGGGGTGTTTCGATTTAAACCAGGAATGATCAATCTCTTACCCAACTTTCATGGGCGAGAGAACGAGGACCCCTACAAGCATATTCGGGAGTATGAGGACATATGTGGGACATTTGAACAACAAAGATGCACACCCGAGCTCATAAGGCTCAAATTGTTCACATTTTCCCTCAAGGATAGGGCGAAAGATTGGTTGGTGACCCTACCCCCAAATTCTATAGTCTCATGGCCGGAACTCTAAAAGCAATTCTATAAGGAGTTTTTCCCCATGCACAAAACACAAGCTTTGGTCAAACAAATTCAAAATTTCTCTCAGGGAGAGCATGAGACCTTTGCTGAGTGTTGGTTGAGATTCAAGGATCTCCTTAGGAAATGCCCGCACCATGGTTTTGA
The DNA here is from genome assembly GCA_033977485.1 of Hydrangea macrophylla. Classification (NCBI taxonomy): domain Eukaryota; kingdom Viridiplantae; phylum Streptophyta; class Magnoliopsida; order Cornales; family Hydrangeaceae; genus Hydrangea; species Hydrangea macrophylla. The sequence goes on along the minus strand of CM066989.1, from coordinate 98,985,531 downwards.
CAAATTCCGTCAAATTTCCATTTATTATGGGGGGTTACAACCCAATACAAAACAATTGATCGAAACCATGTGCTCCGGGAGTTTCTTAACTCTAGAAGCCGAGCAAGCCGAAGCCCATTTAGAATATGTCTATGAAACTTCGCGTGGGTGGGGTACATCTAACCCTCATGACCGCACACCACCGGTCACTGTAGCCCCGTTGAATCACAACCTCTGTCAAGTGTCCAATGAAGCGGGTTCTCTTTCTGAACTCACTAGAAAAGTAGAGGCTTTGGAATCTCAAAAGGGCACCATTGGAACCAATCCTCCCCCGATCCTAGCACCGATCAATCCTTTGCATTGCTACTTGTGCTATGATCCGGAACACTCAACCAATGAATGCCCCGTCCTTCCTATCCTCCAAGCACAAGCTTTGGAGCAAGCATGTGCACTTGGGATGAACATTAGGCCTAGATTCAATCCTTCCCAAAATGATGCCTACAATCCTCCCGGAAGGTGGAGTGCTCCAGGGCACAATTACCACAACAACAAAGGGGCAACGGTAGTACCAAATGCTCCCCCACAACCATACTATCCTCATCAACCGCATCCACCACCGTATTCCCCTCCGAGCTGTGGTCCACCAAACCTTCAATCCCAAGGGCCACATTTCACTCAAAATCAAGGGACACATCAACATTCAACCCCTTATGTGCCCCCTCACAAGAAGAGTTTCGAAGATCCTAATCATGGTGGCTTGTCCCAAAGAATGAGCCAACTTGAGCAATCTATCCAAGCGATGCAATCATCGCACGCTCAAAGCATGCAAGCGTTGCAAGCTCAATTGGCTCAATTACTCCAAAGTCAACAAGTGGTTGACAAAGGAAAGCTTCCGGCGCAACCATTTCAAAATCCGAAAGGTCAAGGGACTAATGGAGCCTCAAATTCAAATATCGAACATCTAAAAGGAGTCACCACTCTTCGAAGTGGAAAAATTGTGGACAACAAGGTCCAAAAGCCTCCCCAAGAACCACAAATTAGCTATGACCCGGTTAGCGGAGAGGCCGAACTCGATGAGGGGGACTCATTACCCCCTAATGTTGGAGCATTCGAGGGGGACTTGTCCAAGGCCCCCGATTTTATGGACCAAGAGTTTTTGAATCCCGCTCCCCCATTTCCCCAAAGGCTTAAGAAAAAGGCTAAAAATAACAAAAATCATGAATTTCTGGAATTGTTCAACAAAGTGGAAATCAATATCCCTCTTTTGGAGGCCATTAAACAAGTTGCGACCTATGCAAAATTTCTTAAAGACCTTTGCACTGTCAAAAGGAAACTCAATGTCAAGAAGAGTGCTTATATGGCCGCACATGCGAGCTCCGTTATTCTTAACGAAGTTCCTCCAAAGTACAAGGACCCAGGTTGTCCTACGATAGCATGTGTGATTGGTCAACATCATATCGACAGAGCACTCCTTGATTTGGGTGCGAGTGTCAATTTACTCCCTTATTCGGTGTACGTCCAATTAGGCCTTGGCGAACTTAAAGAGACCCGTGTCACTTTACAGATGGCCGACGGCTCGGTCAAGATGCCACGGGGTATAATAGAGGATGTTATTGTTCAAGTGGGTAACTTCTACTATCCGGTAGACTTTATCGTGCTTGACACGCAACCTGTGGTTAATGAGCAATCGCAAATTCCAATCATTTTAGGGCGGCCGTTCCTAGCTACTGTTAATGCCTTAATCAATTGTCGGAATGGTCTCATGCGCTTAACATTTGGAAATATGACCGTGGATGTGAATATCTTCTCCCTCTTTAAGCAACCGGATCTCGATGAGGAGGACGTGGATGACGTTTATGAAATCTCTCTCATTGATTCGTTAGTGCAAGATTTTTTTAGTTTTTCGAGCGATTCCGATATTAATGATTCTTGCATTACTTCTCCTCTTGATCATACTTATGTGCTTAATGATATTATAACTCGCATTGACCATGTTGAGAAATGTTTAGTTGGTGACACTACCATTGTTGGATGTTCTTATGAGTTTGACAAAGAGAGTGAGGAAGTGGTAGGTGTTGTGGGAACCGCTGAGGAGGCCAAGTGGACCTCCAATTTCGAGAGATTACCCCTGAGGGATAGTTTTCCTCTTCCTTCTAATGTCGTTACGCCAAAGCTCGAGCTCAAAGTGTTACCAAACGAGCTCAAGTATGTTTTTTTGGGAGAGGACGAGAGCTTTCCATTGGTTATTTCTTCCCAACTAGACCCTTGTCAAGAAGGGAAATTGCTGACGGTGTTGAAAGAGCACAAAAGTGCTATAGGGTGGTGTGTAGCGGACTTGCGGGGCATCTCTCCAAAGATTTGCACCCACAAGATTTATCTGGAGGACGAAGCCAAGCCTTCTCGCCAAATGCAAAGGAGGCTCAATCCTAAAATGAAAGAGGTGGTGATGACCGAAATCATCAAGTTGTTGGATAATGGGATCATATATCCCATTTCCGATAGCGAATGGGTGAGCTCGACCCAATTGGTCCCCAAAAAGTCGGGGATCACGGTCGTGGAAAATAAGAAAGGCGAGCTAGTACCTACGAGAACGACCACGGGATGGAGAGTTTGCATCGACTATAGGAAGTTGAATACGGTCACACGAAAGGACCATTTTCCGCTACCCTTCCTAGATCAAGTCCTTGAAAGGGTGGCCGGCCACAAATTTTATTGTTTCCTTGACGGGTATTCGGGATACAATCAAATTGAGATAGCCCTCGAGGATCAAGAAAAGACCACCTTCACATGTCCCTATGGCACGTTTGCCTATAGGAGAATGCCTTTTGGGCTATGCAATGCACCCGCGACCTTTCAACGGTGCATGCTTAGCATTTTTAGTGACATGGTGGAGAAGTTCCTTGAAGTCTTCATGGACGATTTTAGTGTTTTTGGCGATTCTTTCGACAAGTGCCTCGAGAACCTTGAGAAAGTTTTAAAAAGGTGCATTGAAAAGAATCTTGTACTTAACTGGGAAAAGTGTCACTTCATGGTGACACACGGCATCGTCCTAGGCCACATTGTCTCGAGCGAAGGGATGCAAGTTGACAAGGCTAAGATTGATGTCATCTCCAACCTCCCACCCCCAAAAACCCTTAAGGACATTCGGTCATTCTTAGGACACGCGGGTTTCTACCGGCGGTTTATTAAGGATTTTAGCGCAATATCGCGGCCCATGTGCCAACTCCTTGCGAAAGATGTCGCTTTTGAATGGTCCCCCGAGTGCCAAGAGGCATTCGATAAGCTTAAGGAGTCGCTTACCACCGCACCCATCATGCAAGCCCCCGATTGGAACCTTCCATTCGAGCTCATGTGCGACGCTAGTGACTATGCGGTAGGGGCCGTGTTGGGGCAACGTAGAGACAAGAAGCCCCACGTCATTTACTACGGTAGCCGGACCTTAGATGATGCCCAAATCAACTACTCCACGACGGAGAAAGAGTTGCTAGCAATAGTGTTTGCTCTCGAGAAGTTCCGGTCATATGTGGTAGGATCATCGATCACTTGTTTCACCGATCATGCTGCTCTGAAGTATCTATTCTCCAAGAAGGATGCTAAAGCTCGCCTTATTCGTTGGATCCTACTTCTCCAAGAGTTTGACCTCACCATCAAGGATAAAAAGGGGGTGGAGAACGTTGTCGCGGATCATTTGTCACGTTTGACATTTGATCACAATCATACAAACCCCATACCCATTCAAGAATGTTTTCCGGATGAGCAATTGCTTAAAGTCTCCACTCTCCCGTGGTATGCGGACGTGGTAAATTTCCTTGTCACGGGCCAATTGCCTCAAGAATGGTCCACTCAAGACCGTGAGAGACTTATGTTGATGGCGCGATCGTTCTTTTATGATGACCCGTATGTCTTCAAATATTGCGCCGATCAAATAGTCAGACGATGTGTGCCGAACGATGAAATACCGAGCGTGTTGTCATTTTGCCACGACCAAGCATGTGGAGGACATTTCTCTTCACAAAAGACCGCTTTCAAAGTGCTCCACAGTGGTTTGTACTGGCCCACAATATTCAAGGACGCACATGCCTATTGCAAGGCATGTCCTCGGTGCCAACTCCTCGGAAAAATCACCAAGAGGAACTCCATGCCTCTAAACCCCATTCTTACCATAGAAGTTTTCGATTGTTAGGGAATTGATTTCATGGGACCCTTCCCTAAATCCAATAATTTCGAATACATCTTGGTGGCGGTCGATTACGTCTCCAAATGGGTTGAGGCCATACCGTCTCGGACCAATGACCATAAAGTGGTTTTGAAATTTCTCAAAGAACATATTTTGTCCCGGTTTGGCACTCCGAAAGCCATAATTAGTGATCAAGGGGTACATTTTTGTAATTCCCCTTTTGCTCGGTTGATGGAGCACTATGGCGTAACCCACAAGGTATCCACCACTTACCATCCTCAGACCAACGGCCAAGCTGAATTGGCCAATAGGGAAATTAAAGGAATTCTTGAAAAGACGGTCGACCCGTCGAAAAAAGATTGGTCCTCTAGGCTAACCGATGCGCTTTGGGCGTATAGGACGGCCTATAAGACAAATTTAGGAATGTCCCCCTATCGGTTAGTCTACGGAAAGGCTTGCCATTTGCCGGTCGAACTTGAACATCGAGCTTATTGGGCAATTAAGAAGCTCAATTTCGATGTTGACGAGAGTAGGGAGAAACGAAAGCTTCAACTCGATGAGTTGGAAGAACTTCGAAGTGAACTCTATGAGAGTTCTAAAGTGTATAAGGCACGCGTCAAAGCGTTTCATGACAAACGAATCGTTCGAAAACAATTCGTTATTGGTAACAAGGTGCTTTTATATGATTCACGGCTCCACATTTTTCCGGGTAAGTTGCAATCTCGTTGGATTGGCCCTTACACGGTGCATCAAGTTTATCCTCATGGAGCCGTGGAAATCCAAGATCCCAAAGACGGGACCATCTCTAAGGTCAATGGGCAACGGCTCAAACCTTTTCTCGAGGGATTTGACACCGAGTTGGTGTCAATTCCGTTGGATGACCCCAATGTTAGGGGTTGAGTAGGCTCTAGTGAGCTATACTCCCTGTTTTTTTGTATGCCCCATGCTCCATTCTTGGCATAATTTTTGTTCTTAGTGATAACCATTGCATCCATTCTGAGAATCTATCGCAAAGCTGAGTTCCAAAGCTTAATAGTGGAAAAGCAAAGGGGCGGATCGATCCGGGTGTTTTGGGGATCGATCCGCATGTTTCTGGAGAAGATATTAACCAAACTGGGCCAAGGCGGATCGATCCGGCTTTTTGGGCGGATCGATCCGCAGATTTAAGTGGACATTCTGCTAGCAAAATGATAAAATGGATCGATCCGGCTTTTTCAGCGGATCGATCCGCGTTTTTAAGGTCACAAACTGCAAGAGCCGATAGTAAATGGATCGATCCGGCTGTTTTTGAGCGGATCGATCCGCGAAGTGAAAAAGGGCACAATAATATCGTTTTAAAATTCCGGATCGATCCGGCCTGAATCCGGATCGATCCGCGGGAAGGCAGCGACGGTTTATATTTTGAGAACTTCTCATTTTCTTTCAAACTCTCTCAAACTCTCTCAAGCCTATTTTGCCCATAACTTCTCCAATCACCCCCTTTGCTCATCCATTTTCAAGATCTCCCTTGCCATTCATCCAAGGTATGTTTTTATCATCGCTCATCGATTGATTTTCATGTGTATAGGATGAATGCACCCTAGGTTGTGTTTAGTTACTCATTTCTCACTTGATTGAAAATTTCAACCTTAGGGATCAATTCCTCGCCCTTTTCTCTGTATTTTGGGTTGTTATCTCTTGCATTTTGGTTGTGTTGCATGCTCAAGCCACACTGTGGTTTGTTTGGGATAGATCCATGTATCTCATCTTATGAAACTTTTAGAGTTTTCATCCTGCCCACAAGGTGTTCGATAGAATGCCGCATTGAAATTCTTCCGTGCATACACCCAATCCACCCGTGCATTTTTCAAACTGTCACGTGCATTGTTCTTAATTTCTCATTTTCGGTGTATGACTTCATTTTCGTGGGCGGTTTTCACTGTAAATTTCGAGACTTGTGGCACGCGCCGCTCGACCATTTCACTGCATGTCGACCGTGCACGTGCGATCGTGTCCATCTCCGGTGCATTCTGCCTGTGTTCTTAAGGTTATCATGTCCTTTGTCTTGAGCAATTCATTAGCGTCTAGTTTACCGTCTTATTTATTACACTTGCTCTTGTTATTTGCAGGCACAATGGTGAATCCACTTAAGTATGACAAAATCGAGTGTTCTCCGGCCCGCGGCTATGATCGCTTTCGGTCCAAAACTGAGAAGCAGTGGTTCGGGAATTTTTTTAAATCCAAAAAGACCATCCTCCCTGAGCGGCCCATCGCCATCTTCGATTTCCCGGACGACATCGTCCAGATCTTTAGGAGACGTCGCTGGCTCCCCCAGTTGGAGCATTCAGAAGGATACAACGAGACGTGGGTTAGGATTTTCTTCGCCAGCATAGTCACCACCGGCACTCGCACCTTTGAGGCATATGTTCGGGGTGTCCGTATCCCAGTCTCCCCGGCTACTTTGGCCGTTTTCATGGGGGTTCCTCATGAGGAGAACCCCGAGCCGTACCTGGAGGATCTAGAGCAGCGGCCTCATTACGATACCTTCGCTACCCGTTTCACAGGCCGACCGACTGAGTGGATCGGGGACCAGATTGCCCCTTCTACATTCACCAAGCTCTACCGGTGCTGTAATATCATCGTCACCGCAGCGGTGTGGCCCACTCGCCACAAGACTGTCAGGGGGGATCACGGTACCCTCCTGTACGCTATTACCGATCCCACCGCCCGGGTTGACCTCGCGAGCACCATCATTTCCCTCATGATAGCGGCGTCCAACGACACCGCTGCCACTGCCAGTCTCCCATTTCCTACCCTAGTCACCCGGCTTTGCACCTCACATGGGTGCGATGCCCTAGCGACTGATGTTCTCAAGCCTGCGCCGTCCCCGATCGATGGGAAGACGATCGCTCGTAGCGACGCACAGGTTAGATCTGCGTCCAAGAGAGCTAGAGTAGAGGAAGGACCGTCTGGAGCACGGGCTGAGGCGGCAGAGGAGCCACCTGCACAGGGTATGCTCGATTTGTACCGTCGATTAGAGAAGCTGTCCACCGAGCAGAGGCAGCATGGTATGGAGATTTTCGGGATTCGGACTGATGTGCGTAGTTTGCGAGGGGAGGTCGATGCATTTGGTATGAGTTATCGGCGAGATATGAGCATGCTGATACGCTTCCAGACCGACTCGTTCCAGATGCAGTACCCCGGCGCCGATGTCCCTGATTATTTTCGTGACCCGTATAGCGGCACAGGCGGTTCGGGCTCGTTTGGCGGCACTGGAGGATCTGATCCTTATGCCGGAGGTCCAGGTTATTATGGCGGTGCTAGTGGGTCTGGTGCGTATGGTGGCACTGGTGGTTCGGCCCCTTTTGATGGTGGCGATGGAGATGGTGACGAGTAGTTTGGGTGAGGGTGTATTCAGTTTTTGTGTTCTTGTGGATGCTTTTGTTTTTATTTATCTTGGATGCACTTGCTATTTACCCCTTTTGGAGTTGTACTGTGGGTTGTGGATGTTTTTAGTTTGGATGTTAGATGCTTTTGGATATTGTGTTTGGCTTTTGCTTAGTTCCTTATCTTTTATGCCATGCCAATGTTTTTCTTTTTCTTTCTCTTGCGTTGTGGATTCTAACCTTGCAGGCACATTTTATTACCGGTCGCTCCCTTAGCTTGCCTCCGGTAATATTGTTTTCCCCCTTGTACTTGTTTGTTTCATTGAGGACAATGTTCCGTCCTAGTTGGGGGGTGTGAGAACTTGCTAGCTTCTCTCTTCGCGGTTGTTGTCTCGTGTGCTAAAAAAAAAAAGTTCCAATGATTGTAGCATAGTTACCCCATTCTAATGCCGAGCAATGACGCGTGTCTTGAGAAGTTTCTTCTAATTTTAGGATGTGACACTTTGTAATCTTACTAGTTCCATAACTATCTTAATTATAGTGAATTTCACGAAGTTTAAACCCGGGATTATCAAACACATTGCATGACTACTTTTGTTAGGATGGGGGGTTTAGTGTAATTGTTATCCGGAAATCGTTCGAGACATATGTGGAGACGATACCTTTGTGAGCTTTCGATCCCTTGTATCTTCCATTGCTGAGTGCTACAACACATCAACCCTCTATTCCTGAAAAACTTAAAAGTCGTAGATAATCTCATCTCCTTGTTTGATCATTCATTAGAGAAATCACTTTTGTGGAATGAAACTCGTGACTACTTGTCATTGTTGTGGAGAACAAAGAAGCACACTATCCGAAGAATTGATCTTAGGGCCTTAGCTTGTCCATCTCTAGCCGCCACCACATTTACCCATATTCCCCTGACCTTACACCTTCCATTTTAGCGTCTGAATTACATTTTGGGATATCGTCGCATGGGATCTGGTTTATAAAGTTGTAAAAGAGATTGAATCGTGTTGTTGAGGGAGCAAAAAAAAAAAAAATCAATTGTACTCCTCTCTTTGAGCTTCAAATAAATACTTGTGAATGATTCATCTCTTGTAGCCATCTATGACCATGCATTCCAATAAATCCCATGCTTGTACCCAAACACTCCACTTCACTTTCTTTCCCCTAGTCTTTCACCGTATAACACTTTCCACGCTACAAAACCCCCTTAAGGTCCTAGTTGATTCTTAGGATTGTGTGATACAGAGTTTGAAACGCCTATGATAAGTAGTTCGAGTGTTCCACACCCTCTAATGAATGATATCTTCCCTGAGATTACTTTTACTCGTTTTTCACACTTACGTTTTTCACTTGGCATGTGCGTGGTTTTGATTCCTATTTCCATTACTCTTTTACCCACATGCCCCGAGTGTATTACCAAGTTCGAATGATTCATTTTTGAGTGTAATACCGGTGAGAATTGAGTTGAAGCGCGTTTTGATCGAAATTCGGATTATGAAAGCATTACCGCCCTCTTGATAATTGTAGTTTTGCATGTCACACAACACGCACACCCAAGATTGAGCGTAATGGAATTTATCTCATGATTTTGATAGTTTGATAACTGGTTGGATTTGAGTGTCATGTACTAAAATCTTTTGAAAACTCTTGGAACTACGTTGAGTGTCAGCATTAGATTGTGGGCATCTATCATGAGGAAACAAAATGTTTTGGGTATCATTCTGAGAACCCTCCGGAGACAACACTCCGCCTTTACGGGTAACCCGGAGGTTTCACGGCTTGTTGCATATGCTCAATGCAATCGTATCCCCACGAAAGCGGTATTCCTTTCCTTTTAATAAATTATGGTGCAAGGGTAGTCTTGATACTCTTTGTTTTCAGCTTTGTTTCTAAGGGACTAGCAACATGCTAGTTGGGGGGTGTGATTCGTGTCCTATATTGCTTCTTGAACATCATAATTTTATCCGTATTGGACACAAATTAGTACTCAACCCGGAGATTTAATGGATAAAAATTGTGCTTTCTTTTGTTCTTGATGTTACTCTCTCATAGCTGATTAAGGTCTCTTTTTGTAGGTTTTGGATGTTGGGATATAGTGGAACTCAACTCTCTTGACGCACTTGGGGTATAGAGAAGTAAGAAAAAGATTTCAGTAGAGGCGGATCGATCCGGCCCTCCGAGGGGATCGATTCGCGTGTTTAAATAGGATTCTCTATCAGTCTCGGAAAAGGCGGATCGATCCGGCCTTCCGAGCGGATCGATCCGCGTTTTGGTAGGAACATTCTGCGAGAAAGTCATCTAAATGGATCGATCCGGCTGTTTCAAGCGGATCGATCCGCGCCTCTGCTGAAGGTGTCCTTTGCTTATTACATGTTTGCCACTTTGTATACACTATATATAGTTAGTGTATGTCTTTTTTAGGGTTATGTTGTTTTCTTTAGACTATTTTTAGTAAGTCTCTCTTAGGGTACCAACTCTCTCCCTCATCCCCTCATCTCTCTATTTATTACTCATCATCTACCCATTATCTACCTCCATTTAGTGTTAGAGAGAGAGAAGAGGGTATTGTCTTGACTTTTTGGAAGCTTTTAATGAAAGATTTCATTGGATTTGCTATGGTTTTTATGGTGGTTTGCTCTTATTGGTATACTTTCTTTTCCCCTCTCTTTAACAGTGTTGTTATTATGTTCATGAGTAGCTAAACTCTGAAGATTGGGGATCATAAACCCACCTTTGGACTCATGAGTGTTTTATTGTAAGATTTCCACACTTTGTAGCACGCCTAGAGTTCATGGGAGTAGGATTGGAGTTTGTGAGACTTCACTTCTAATGTCAAGCATTAGAAGTGCTTGAATCCCCAAACTCTAATCTTACACCCATGTGTTGCATTGGAACATCCATCTAGCATGTTGGTTGACTACCACATGTTTGATGGTATGTCTCAATGGGATTTCCTACTCTGGAATGCGCTGCGAGTGTGTAAGCCACGGGTTGTTTGGTCCAAGGTGGGGGAATGCTCCCCAATCTCAATTTTTCCATTTACAAACACCCCCGAATTTTCACTTAAACTCCACATTGTTTAAAGTTTCTCTCCATTTTCTAAATGCTCATTGTAGTTTAATTTAACACCAATCGAATCAAATTCATAGTCGAAAAGACTCGTTTTCTTTCCGTAAGTTAGTTAATTGCTCTTTGCATTATAATTGGTTTTTAAGCATCCACCAAGCATTGTTGCACTCCAATCCCTGTGGACTCGACACCCTATTTCCACCATACTACGTTTTTATAGGGTTAACAAAAGAACTTGATTTTGACGTAATCAATGACCACACATATATTTACAACTCCCAAGCCCAAAACCGACGTACCGTTCATTTCTTCTCCTCTTCTCGTTCCGCACCTGCGGTGGTTATTCAATAACTATAATAAAAAAATAAAATTTGTTTAAGCTTTCGCTTAGTGAATAAAGCTATTCACATGTATGAGTGTATGTCATATCCAATGAACAATTCAACAACCAACATAACAATTAGTTTCTAAAAGACCAATTATCAATTCACCGTGACGTTGCTCTTGCATTTGCCCTTATATGCATATAGCACCTCTAATTCACACCATCATACATACCCTTCCACAGTTGGGTCGTCATCCACCACCTTTACACAGTTAGTGTGGTGAGTACCCTTACACCGTTGGGTTTTTCCACATCTCCTTATTGTGGAGTAAATTCACGGTGAACCAACATAAGGCTTCCTTCAACCCACATAGCACATAATCACATAATCATATCAAGTATGACAATTCTTACAAAATTAAGCATGTTAAGCTTCCAATTTACACTATCATGCTTTAACCAACATAATTCAACATATGAACATCATAATTAACATAATACATCATAACTTGTAACATTAAACACAATAATACATTCAGCCATGGATTAGAGTCACTCACCTCCGTTCGATTCCTACTCCAAATACCAAATTCTAACCTAATTCAAAACCCCCGTTGAGTTCCTACACATTTGTGGCGGACCGCGATATACCAATTAGGTCTCTAACGCTAAATTACACCATTAAAGTGGAATTAAACTATAGATGGATGTAAGTCTTACCTTCCTCTACACAATTAGAGCTTCAATTGATGAACAATATGATTTTCCTAAACCCAATTGAAGTTTTTCCCAATTTTCCCTTCATTCTTCTTTGCTTCCCTTTCTTTCCCTTTCTTTTTCTCTCTTATTTTTCTTGTATTTTCGCTAGAGATTGGGGAGCTGAGATGTCCAGCTCTTGCTCCCTTAGTGAGTCATATGCTAGGTGTTTCACAAAGACACTACATAGCTTAGTCTTGAACAAGTGTCTCATGACTCATCATCTCTAGTTTAAATTCCAATTACACCCCCATGTGTTGCATTATTATGAAACCCCTATGTAATTTCCATTAGCTATCCAATTATCTAAATGGGTGTTTGTCTAAGTCTCGTATGGGTCCCAAACGGGATCCCAATTATTTTGTGAAGTTGCTAACGTACCTACTAATTATGAATCATTTTCATTATGCCCTTAAATGGGTACCCAAACTGGTACTAAAAGTTAGCATATTTATCAAAATAATATCAAGCATCTTAAACATTTACCCATTTAATCATATAAATGCATTTAACATGTAAAATGAAAATGTTATTATCCGGGCCCTTCACTGGGTTCAACTTCCTAACCTGTCCCTCCTCACCGGGACTTTTCCATGGGCGAGTCCAAGCCTTCCCTTAATCCACCATATGCACTAATTAATATTAATTAATGCATATTACGAGATAGTTAACCTTTTTCCTTGGGTACGGGTGTTACATTTCTCCCCCTCTAAAAAGAAGTTTGGTCCCCAAACTTTGCTCCATTCAAGTTCCAACCATCCATAAATGTTCTCCTCAAACTCTAATTTCTCATCTTCTAATTATCTTCTCAACTAAATGATGATCTAGTAACTATACATGTCACCTCCTTATCTGTGGTGGCTGTCCCAGTGGTTGTGAGTTGAAAATATCTAGCTCCCCTTTGTTCTCTTCCCAGTGGTTGCTGCACAGATCCTTGAGTTGTTTCTTCTAACGCAAAAGAACCCGAATCTCCGTGTCGTTTATTAGGACATTCTCGCGCTCAATGTCCCGGTTGATCACATATATAACAATTACCCTTAATCACATTGCTTCAATTTGGACAGTTCCTCGCAATATATCCGAGTTCTTGACAACTATTACAAGTTATCGTTTGATAACACTTCCCCCAATGTTATTTATTGCACCTTGAACACCATGGTCTTTCCTTACTTGAACCACTACTTACTGATTGATTTCCAAAGTTTTATCTTTTGAAACTTTCATGTTCACTGTATTGGCTTGACCCCAACCTCTTGTTTTGTTGGCTCGGTAGTGATGGCATGCTTGAATTGAACCCAATGTCTCTTTCCGCAATGGAAGCAATGTCTAGTGCCCCAGCGTAAGTCTAAGGTCGAAATGATGTTACTCGTCCCCGGATATCACTTCTAAATCCTGCTACAAACTTTCTCGCTTTCACTTTCTCAGTTGATACAATATCCCCGGCAAACCTTGCCAAACTTGTATACTGCGCCGAGTAATCTCTAACCGACATCCCCCCTTGTATCAACTCCATGAACTCTTGTGCTTTCTAGTCATTGAAGGATTCCGGAAAGTATTGCAGATTGAATATATCAAGAAATTGATCCCAAGTGGTCGGTTGCCCTGGGCCCAGCTTGGTAGGCCACCAATATTGCGCTTCATCCTTCAATATGTCAGCCACAAATAAAACTTTTTGCTCTTCCGTACATGGTAACACTCTAAAAATCTTCTCCATGTCAGAAATTCAAAATTTGCTTTCATTGGGTCGGCTTCCCCGCGAAATATAGTTGGCTTTTGCTTATGAAATTTTGAAATGGTAACAACTTCCTCCTTCGGGTTCGGAATTGGTTGTACCGATCTTTCCTCAACTACACGTGTTTCTGCCACTCGGACTAACCCTTCAATAGCTCTTTCAACTCGTTCCATTCAATTTGGGTTAATCTCACCTCCCGACATCATGCTTGACACCCACAATATATTATACACTCACGTTACCTTAAATAACTCCATGGCATGCTAATCAACATTAAAAACATGCTAAATAAACGTGAATGCATGATCATGTAACTACGTGTCGTTGTGTGCACACTACGCATCGTATATGTCACTCGTCCCAAAGGCTCTAGCCTATTGCTCTGATACCAAAAATTGTCATACCCCAACCTGCCTCGGGCGGATTAGGACACGTGTAACAATGCCACTAAAGCACGTTCCCAATGAATATAACATAATTCAAGTTTAAACTCTCTTTTAAATTCTTAATAAAACTCATTTGCATGTAAATAACCACAAGGGTAAAATGGTCATTTAAGATTTTTGTCGGGATATCATCTCAAAAGAAAGGTCTTTTGAAAATGGCGTGTGAATACGAACTCCCTAGACCAAGTTATGTTCACTTAAGTTTTGAATTTGATTGCCCAAATCACTCTCAAACATTCTGTCAAGAGTTTGCTCAAGCACAATTATTTTGTGCTCAATCCAACTTCTGCAGAAACCATTCTGCCCAGAGTTCACTCAACCCAGGGCAGAGTTTGCTCAGTCCAACTTTCTACAGATTACATTTTGCTGCTGCTAAAACAAAACTTGCTGCTAAAAACACTCTAGTTTGCAAGTTTAAATCATCCCAAGCCAAACAAAATCTTATGGAGACTTCTAAAATATTTTTAAATCACTATTAAACCATTTCAAAACATTCCCAAGAGACTCCAACATGATTATAAACATTACACATGTTGCACAAGTGCTTCCTCACACAAATACTCCCAATTTCATTAGTTCAACCTAACCATCATAAGAACTTCACAAGAAAAGTATTTTCAAGCATTTGAAAGCTACTTACTCCTTCAAAACTCATGAGTTTCAAATAGAAACACAGACATCATGAGAGTTTTCAAATCATTTCAAACTAGTATTTGAGAAGTTATTTGATCAATCAAAACACATAGATTCATCCTTAGAAACATGAACTTGCATCAACCTCCTCATTTCTCCCAAACTATACATAAACATTCAAGCATAAGGAAAACCAAGTTAATTAACATTCATGGTTGACTAATTTCCAAGTCCCTTCCCAATATACACAACTTGTGGTTTACAAGTGCAACCCATATTACAAAACTCATAACCAACTTCAACTTGGACTTGACATACTAGAAACCTACCCAAAACATAAGTTGTTTATACATCTCCAAAATGAAAGTTACATTAGGAAACTTGAACATCTAGACATATGAACATGACCACACATATATTTACAACTCCTAAGCCCAAACCCGACGTGCCGGTCATTTCCTCTCCTCTTCTCGTTCCGCACCTGCAGTGGTTATTCAATAACCACAATAGAAAAATAATATTTGTTTAAGCTTTCGCTTAGTGAATAAAGCTAATCACATGTATGAGTGTATTTCAAATCCAATGCACAATTCAACAATCAACATAACAATCAGTTTTCAAAAGACCAATTATCAATTCACCGTGACGTCACTCTTGCATTTGCCCTTATATGCATATAGCACCTCTAATTCACACCATCTTACATACCCTTCTACAGCTGGGTCGTCACCCACTACCTTTACACAGTTAGTGTGGTGAGTACCCTTACACCGTTGGGTTTTTCCACATCTCCTTATTATGGAGTAAATTCATGGTGAACCAATATAAGGCTTCCTTCAACCCACATAGCACATAATCACATAATCATATCAAGTATGACAATTCTTGCAAAATTAAGCATGTTAAGCTTTCAATTTACACTATCATGCTTTAACCAACATAATTCAACATTTGAACATCATAATCATCATAATACATCATAACTTGTAACATTAAACACAATAATACATTCATCCATGGATTGAGTCACTCACCTCCGTTTGATTCCTACTCCAAATACCAAATTTGAACCTAATTCGAAACCCTCGTTGAGTTCCTACACATTTGCGGTGGACCGCGATATACCGATTAGGTCTCTAACGCCAAATTACACCATTAAAGTAGAATTAAACTATAGATGGATGTAAGTCGTACCTTCCTCTACACAATTAGAGCTTCAATTGATGAACAACATGATTTTCCTAGACCCAATTGAAGTTTTCCCCAATTTTCCCTTCATTCTTCTTTGCTTCCCTTTCCTTTCCTTTCTTTTTCTCTCTTCTTTTTCTTGTATTTTCGGTGGAGATTGGGGAGTTGAAATGTCCAGCTCTTGCTCCCTTAGTGAGTTATATGCTAGGTGTTTCACAAAGACACTACATAGCCTGATCTTGAACAAGTGTCTCATGACTCATCACCTCTAGTTTAAATTCCAATTACACCCCCATGTGTTATATTATTGTGAAACCCCTATGTAATTTCCATTAGCTACCCAATTATCTAAATGGGTGTTTGTCTAAGTCTCGTATGGGTCCCAAACGGGATCCCAATTATTTTGTGAAGTTGCTAACGTACCTACTAATTATGAATCATTTTCATTTATGCCATTAAATGGGTACCCAAGCTGGTACTAAAAGTTAGCATATTTAGCAAAATAATATCAAAGCATATTAAACATTTACCCATTTAATCCTATAAATGCATTTAACATGTAAAATGAAAATGTTATTATCCGTGCCCTTCACTGGGTCCTACTTCCGAACCTGTCCCTCCTCACCGGGACTTTTCCATGGGCGAGTCCAAGCCTCCCCTTAATCCACCATGTACACTAATTAATATTAATTAATGCATATTACGAGATAGTTAACCTTTTTTCCCGGGTACGGGTGTTACACTGAAGGTTCCCATGGCGAAACACTTGGTCGGATAAAATCCTTCTCAAGTAGCTCTTGTAGCTAAACCTTGAATTCTTTCAATTCCATTGGTGCCATTCGATACGATGCTTTGGATACCGGTTGTGACCCTGGTAATACCTCTATCGTGAACTCAAGCTCTCTCTCTATCAATACGTTGGGTAACTCATTGGGAAAAACATATGAAAATTCTCGAACTACTGGATTGTCTTCTACTAGTGGTCCAAGAACTCGTGTGTTGACAATCGAACATAAGAAACCCAAACATCCTCTCTTCAACATTTTTCTTGCTTGAATCGTCGATATCAAGTATGGCGATACGGTCACACCCTTACCCTAAAAACTAAGCTCCTCTTGACCTGACGGATAGAAACTAACTCGTTTATGCTCACAATCGATCTTAGCTTGATTGACCGACAACCAATCCATGCCCAAGATAACATCAAAGTAATTCACTACCAATGGAATCAAATCAACGCTCAAGACTTTATCACTTATCTTGATCTCACACGACTTGAATACCGAAGAAGTTACAAACAATTCACTACTAGGCAATGATACACACAAATCATATCTTAGCGGTTCAGACTTAACAGTTAAATGCTTAACAAAGTCACGTGATACAAATGAATGCGTTGAACTAGAATCCATGAGTATACGTGAAGGATGTGAACAAATAGGAAGAATACCTGATAAGACGGTATCATTTGTATTCCCCGGCCTGAGCTGGAAGTATCGTCCCTGTTGTTGCTCAATCCCCTTTCCTTTATCCACTCGTTGCCCTGCCTTTGATCCACTCGGCATACTCGATGCCCCGGTACTCATCCCCGGTTGTCTCTTACTTGGACAGTTCTTCGCTGTATGACCTGGTTGTCCACACTCGAAACATTTCCCCTTCATCTCTGGGTTGTAGCTCTTTGTGTTCGAGGTTGTGTTCGGTGCGGTCACATTTATATTCATTGGACAATTGCAGGATCTGTATCCTAGTTGCTTGCAGAGGTAGCAGGTGCTCAATTGATAGCAAGTTCCTCTATGTCGCAGTTTACATGTTGGGCACAACGGTCTCGAGTCTCCCGTGAGCGCACTCCCTCCTTGGTTACTCATACACGATCCCGAACTCTGTGTGAATGGTCTCTTGGAATTCCCTTGGCTCTTGCCCCTATTGTCATTTGCTCTATTTCCCTGTTGCCCTTGTCGACATCGATCAACACTCTTCTCAGCTATGCGGGCAGCTTCCTTTACTAGGGAAACGGTCGGGTGTTGCAATATGTCCGCACGGCTACGGATATTCTCCCTAAACCCTTCCTCAAACTTACGAGCCTTATCCTTATCAGTTGGAACCGTAGTTTTCCCAAAACACAATAATGCATAATAACGAGAAACATACTCACCCACGGTTATATCTCCCTGAACCAAACTCACAAACTCTTGACGTTTCTGAGTATAAACTGATTTCGGAAAGAACCGTCGATTGAATTCCTCTTTAAATGCTTCCTACATAGTCGGCTTTCCTTGTTCAAGCACATTGATCCAACAATCCAATGCTTTTCCCATCAACATATCGGATGCGTAAAGAATTTTTTCTTCGTCAGTGCATATTACGTGACGAAAATGTTTTTCCATATCCATCATCCAATGGTCGGCCAAGTCTATGTCGGTTTGTCCGTAATACAAAGTCGGTTTCCTTTTGTGACACTGTTTGTGATAGTGTGTTGAGGTTGCGGTACTGGAGGTGCATTAATATAACGAACTTCAATTGGGGGAGCCTGAATATTCATCTGCTTTCTTTCACTTACAGCTTGTATAAAGTTTCCCACCATGTTCATTATTTGGTCCATCCGCGAATGCGGTGAAAATTCTCTTACCGGATCGGCCATAACGTTTCAAGTATATATTCACCCTATTGATTATAATGCATAATGACTATGCATGCTATGCCACAAGATATAAATGTGCACAGTTCATCACAAATCAACAGATGCTAACACATGAAGCATTTCTACAATGATAGTAATATTATCGTCACAATTATACACTCCACTCGACATCACTCAACATATAATGTCACTCGTTCCCAAGGCTCTAAACTTAAGCTTTGATACCACTAAATGTCATAACTCGGTCCCACAATAGCGGAACCGAAGCCCGTGGCATACTATCGAGGCTAAATCAAATCATTAACGTTCCCAAAAGATTTTAGTTATAAGAACAGACGCAGCGGAAAAACAAAACACATTTTTAAAACCAGAGGTTCAGTCGACTGATACTTGGTCCGGTCGACTGAGCAATGAGGGTTCACAAGATTAACAGCCCGTCCAGTCGAATGGGTCAGGACCTCATTCGACTGGGGCCTCAATTTTTTAGTCAACTGGGCTGGTCCTCGACTGAACCCATCCTAGAACAATGTCCCATTTTCGTGCAGAAACCAGTCGACTATTTTCTGGGGATCAGTCGACTGAAGTCCTGAAAACCAAAGAGAATTGCCTTCTAAAACAGGGGTCCAATCGACTGCGGCCTCGGTCCACTCGACTGTTTTATACCAGCAGCCCCTTTTCTGCAGAATTTCCAAGTTTAAAACTTTTCGAAATCAACCAAGGACTAAACACACATTCCGAATTCATACCAAAACGATCTTAACTGGATTAAAACATTTTGAAACATAATTACAAACGATTACTGCTAATTACAACATTGTAAATCCATACTAACATACAGAGTCAAACATAATCAAAAGTCATACAATTCCTTATTATAACAAGTCTATTACAAAACGACGAGATAAACATGACAAGTCGCATTCTATAGTGAACTCCCAAACCAACGTGCTCATTTCTGCGATTCCTCACCGACATTAACACCTGCAATGGTTATTTGAATAACCACACATGTTTTGATTTGTTTAAGCTAACACTTAGTGAATAAAACAATATATGCACATGAATGATAAACATGCTCGCATTTACGTCTCTACATTTCATACTAGTCTCTCAAGTCTCACGTGTACATCCCATACTCCCAATCCACGACTCCTCGCCAATAAGTCCATGTGAAAGGGTAAGACCCACGATTCTTCTCTTCAATAGTGCGACCTTAATGCCTATATCAGCTCCACAAAATGGCTTAGTAATCACGTGCTCCTTTGACCCAAATAAGCAACTCAACATGTTCAAATACATATCACCATACTCGCGGTAAACAAAACATGTCACCATGCTATTGGGCCTACTTATTAATATACTTGCCCAATATGAACTACACAATATATATCTACACTAACACATGCTTTTCATATCACAATATGAATACATGTCAATAAATCATTCCAAGAACATAGTTGAATCACTCACCTCCGAATAACGCTCCTATAATTAAATCTGAAAAAAAAACCCGTGCACAAAGAACGTGCAGAAGTTCGTCTAGTAAAATTCCTATGGATCAAAAGTCCAAATATCAACTTTTATGAAAAATTCTAGAAATTAGTTTTCGGAAAACTTAGCCAAACATAGGTATCAAAACGAAGCTCTTACCTCGAGGAGCTCGAATACGAAATCTAAAAGAAATCAGATGGACAGAAGGTCGTCGTTTGACGTCGAGAAGCTCTAAGCAACTAAATCACCCTCTTGGCCTCTTGAAACTTAGGTTGGAAGTTTTGTGAAAATATCTCAATTCATCTCTATCTATATATAGGCAAAACTTTTAGAAATTGTGTTTTACCTCCCCAGGAGTTTTCAAAACTCCTAATTAGTCTTTGAAACTTTCTACATAGCTAATTCGTAGCTTCATGAGTGAAACCTCGAAATTATAAGAGTTTCCGACTAAGTTCTGTTTGGTTGATAAAACGCAAATTTCTACATGACGTTTTCCAAAGTTGCTAATTAGCCTACCAAATTAATAGCGTGTTAATTAGTCCTCACTAGAATACTAAATCTAACAACAGAAATATATTCTAAACCAGAAATAATACGGATATTGAAATACACAAGTAAACGTTTATTTTCAGATAAACATTTAAGTATTCCACAGTGAACGTCTCATACTCGGAGAGACTTCAGAACATCCGAACTCTCATGCAACACCATCTCAGTGGGTTCTCTAATACAGATACCCAAATCGACTCGTGAGTCAAAACTCATTCAAACATATGTCAAAAAGCACAACACATCACATTATCATGCATGACAATGTAATGCAATGCAATAACACATATGCGGGTGTTATAATTCTGTTTGCACCTAAAAAATACATTTTTTAAGCTAAAATTCTGTTTGTTCGAAAGCATATGCGGGTGTTATAATTCTGTTTGCACCTAAAAAATACATTTTTTAAGCTAAAATCAGTACAGGCCGATTGTGATTTTTTAATCGGACTTAGAGACCGATTGCACAAATTAGGGGTCAAGTGATCGGGTTAATATTGGTGAGAGTGGAGGACTTTTAGACTATCTTGCTATAGTCGGGCTGACATATATGTTTTAATCGGACTGACTCGTGAGATCGATATGATAGTTCAGTGTACCCCAGATAATTCAGCCATACTTCACATTCAATAAGTCAATGGTGGTGGGTCTAGGTCATCATCACTTTGTTGAGTAACCAAGTCTCACGTGTGATACAAATGCCAACCTGTCACTGTATTAAGGTGTAGGCTCTGTTTGGCAATTGCCATCGGGCTAAGCACCATTTAATTGGCATTTTAAGGAGCCATGGTGGGTCCAAGTCATTTGGATTTGGTGATCAATATTGTCAAGAAAAGTTTAGCAATACAGGTGGCCTTACTATTCCAGTCGGACTGGCCAAGGTTTGTTCGGGCTGGAATGAGCATAAAATCACATGATGGGCCATGGCTCTATGTTAGCTACTGTAATGGAAGACCTCATAATTCTGCCTCGCATTTAGTTATAAATTCTGCAAACTTGTTGACCATTTTGTAATTTTGGTGGACTTTACATATGATTCGGACTTACCAGTGAGTCTGATCTTATGGTGTAATGCACACGCAGCACATCAAGCATTAGTGGACCCAGACATCATCATCACTTATACATGTGACACATGGTGGCTCACCCATAGCTGGTAAATGTCATTCTCGGGCTGACCCTCCTCAATTGGCAATCGGTCTGGACTTAGAGACCGATTATGGGTTATACACTAGTAGCTAGCAAGCAATGGGGGAGCTCACCATGATTTAGTCTATGACCTTTCAACTAATAAATCTGTCCATGGTGATTGGTCATTATTCAGGCATGGCTTGCAGTTTGGGTCTCATTTGATGGATGATGTCACGAGATGGTGGATCCAGGGACCAATCAATGACGTGAAGGCTGATAAAAAGTCTTTGGCAAGTGAGATATTTTGGCCTTTATCACAATATTATTTTAAATGCTAGGCGTGTGATTTGGTAAAGACATATTTGGGCAATTACTTTAGAAAGTTGATACTGATCCAATCACTTTTGGGAAGTGTATCACCCTACAAACTCTCAATGATATATAATATTTCTATATTGTGATAAGGTTGATTGGAAAGATAATATTAATATTATCACTTATGGAAATCATATTATATTGGGAGATAATATCATCTTTTAGGAAGTATATATGTTACTTGCTAGCAAAGCAAGCCGAATCAAGTTCATATTCGGACCAGATTCAAGCTGCATATATATACGCGTGTATATATATTTCAAGATATGGAAGGTCTTATCAGATTGGGAGTAAAATCTGGTATTTTATACCAGATAATTATGGAAGTCAAGAGCAGATTTGGGTGACAAATATGGTATTTTTTACCAGATTATTGATCAGATATTTCCTACCTTATCTAGCAGACCTCCATGGCCGCTACAAATACAGCAGGCAGGCCAGCTTTCCAACTCACTCCACGTCACTTCGACAAATGCATCCAAAAAAGCATTCTTAGCACTCTAAGCATTCTTATTATTTTTCTAGGCTTTCTTAGTTTTTTACATTACATCCATTGTAATTCCTTCTTATTTTTAATTAAATAAAAAACCTGTTTTTATTTAATTTCTTTTCTTCATCACTTGCTAGACTTGTGTGCTTCAACACTGTCTAGGGACCTAGAATAACGGTACTTTCCTACTTATTCGCACAATCGCCTATTAGAAGTTAGATTCATGAAACCTTGTGTATCACTCACACAAGTGCTTTTAGGAAATTGTGTCTTTATTAGTTTGGGTCTACCTAACAAGGCTCTGGCACGCCCGAATAAATAATTACAGCAAACAAATTCACAATTGGTTTTCATAAGACTCGTAATATCTGAGATGAATTTCAAAAATTGTATTTTTCAAATGGTGAAATTATTTACTTTTAACTCAAACTGTATTTTTATATAACCAGAAAATCATTTCCTACGATTATATAATTTTTCTATATTTTTGTGGTGATCGTCGCGCTACGAAAATACCAGTTTATGTTCAAAACTGTCCGCGCTGCGTTGATCTCCCATAGTTTGGAAATCTCCACCAATCAAGATTGGACACTTGCTTTATACTCATTAATGCAACTATGATTGGGTAAGTTTGTTTGGGAATGCATTTTGTGCATGTAGAGTGTAGTGTCAAAAGCTATTTTTCCCACACACACCAAGTGATTCCTAGACTAGTTGCTCATTCCATGTTTGGCTATGCTTATTAGGTGTGTGTTGAATTGTGCCTAAAAGTTAGAATACCCAAACACACAACTTGACACCTATACATCTAAAACACCCTTTCAATCTGTGTATGATCATATACGTATGTATCTGTGTATGTGTTTATTATGTAGTTTAGGAAATTTTGAAAATGAAATGGATTTGTAGAGTGTAGAAGAATGAACTTGGTGGCCAAGTTTGGCTAAATCCTTATATAAACATCACTTACACTCCCACAATTATCACTTTCTGCTCATTGTTATAACAGAAAATAGGGAGAGTTTGAGAGAGAGAGAGAGAGAGAGGGGTTTCCAGAAATTTATATTTAGAGAAAAAAGAGCTCATCAACTCCATAGCTAAAAGCTTTGTATTGAATTTACTTAATCTTAATTCTTTCTCAACAAACCTCATTCTCTTATCACAGTGAGTATTCTTAACTCACTTGATATGTAATACATATTTCAATTTCTGTTTGTATGCTTGGAATTGGATATCACCATTGTTAATTTCATCATTGGAAGTTCAAGCTTGAAAACATGATTTTTTCAACTTTAATCAAAATCTATTTTTAGAGATGATTATGAAAGATTATAGTACATAGAAGCTACGGTAAAAATATTAGAAGCTAATTCATTCATATCGCGCCGTATAATAAAAATAAAGTTTCGTCACCTCTCGGATTTTTGTAAAATCCGAGAGATACGTTCCGATTCATATTAATCTGATCACATATTCGTAATCCTTGCGGAAAAACGAAGAGATTCATATATTATATATCATGAATACTTTCGGATTGCAAAATGGGTCAAAGGGACCCTTAAAACTGAAACAGGGGAATTCTGACGAAGAAGACGAAGTCTCAGCATTATATCGCTCGAGCAACACTTCGCGCTAGCAGCCCACGCGCGCAACCTGTGTATTTTCTGACAGTTGAAAATTTTTATAAGAAAAAAAATTGATAAAGTGACATATTGCGCGAGCGGTCCGCGCGAGCGATCTGGCCTTTTCTGTGTTTTTGTCTGTTTTCTATTGAGGGACTGTTTGGATAAAGTTTTATGAGTTTATAAGGTAGTGTTTGAGAAATACATTAAAGCAGAATCCTTTTTTGTATTGTTTTGTTAAAAAAAAGTGATTAAAGACTTGTTTATTCTCTCAAATTCACTATTCTTGTCTTCCAGTGATTTACATTTCTGTATAGAGTTGTATTGACGTACATGTGAGTCAAGTTGACATGCATGGTTAGTGTGAAAAGAGTAAGTGGATAAGATTGTGTATTGGACACTCCCTGGTACTTGTGTACTAAAGTGTGATGGTTTGAGAACGCGGCTTAGAGTATCTTTGAAATGCAACGGTGACAAAATTGGACACTCTCTGGCACGAGCAGCGCTAAAGTGTGTGACGCCGACTGAGACATTCCCTGGCATTCGTGGTAGTGCTAAAGTGTGGTCTACTGGACACTCCTTGACATACGTGGTATAGCTAAAGTGTGAGGCAAATTGGACACTCCCTGGTACCCCGTACTAAAGTGTGAGGCAAACTGGACACTCCCTGGTACTCCTGTACTAAAGTGTGGCCACCTTAGTATTTCAAGATACTGGAGTGAGAGAGTTAGTTGATGTGTTGTCGAGAGAAAAGAGTCGGTGAGATAAGGATGGTCGCATTGTTTCATGCACGGTTAGATGTCTTATTATCTTGAAGATTACGACGTTATCTATACTGTTTTGTAATTTGAATTTATTACCATGTTTATAACCTATTGATAAATGAAACCTGTAAGAAAATAAATGGTAAGTGAGTATATTTTACATTACGAGTACATATTTTTAATACGAGTGTCACCAGTTGCATAAAGCTGACGACATTGATACGCCCTGGACATTTGTGTCTAGGCTTTTCAAGTTATAATCAGGCTGGACCGTACGACTATGCTAATTGAGAACAGCTGCTCATGAAGAGAAACAATTTTTAAATACTGTCTTAGTTGATAAACTGAAATTGTAGTAAGGATGACTGTAATAGATAATAGTTATTATTTTGTTTTCAAGGTGGGTTGTGCTTTTAGTGATCAAGTGCTGTAATAATTATTAATTTCGTAAAATTTTCTAAGCCTTGATTGCTCATACTCTGATTTATATTATTATAATTGTGTCACGCCCCGACGTAGCATAATTCAGGAAAGCATTTAATTTCCTTTATGGACTCGTAGGTCGTGACAAGTGAGTATGACCAATTGTCCCTGCAACAAATAACTTAACAACATTTCTAGAGCAAAGGATACTAACAAAACATAACCTCCACAATTAAAACTTACTAACTATTACAGCAGTCATAAACTTAGGCATAGTCAAAGTACCCTGGCTGCTCCTGACCCTGAAAATCTGGACATACAGTCCAGGACGCATCAACGCCGTCAGCTTATGAAAGCTGGTGAGCAAAATAAACAAGTGCTCGCAATGTATATATAAGCATATAAACAATGGTGCAATTTAACTTTTAAAAGCAATAAAATTCAAGGTTCCAATTCCAACATAAGCCACGGGGGAAATAAAGAAAGCAATAAATATGCGACCATGCATGAACAATGTAATATCTCATCTTTCTGACTCTTTTCTCTCAACAAAACTCAACACAATCAAACCATTATCTCAGATACCAGGAATACTATCCGATCGATATCCAAAACAGCACACCAAACTATCGCTTCAGATACCAGGAATAATATCCGATCGATATCTAAGCCACACTCAATACCATCATTTCGGATACCAGGAATAATATCCTATCAATATCCGAAACAAGCGCCTTAGATACCAGGAATAATATCCGATCAATATCTAAGCCGTACACAACACTATCACCATCGCTTCGGATATCAGGAATACTATCCGATCAATATCCGAAACGCGCGCCTTAGATACCAGGAATACTATCCGATCGATATCTAAGTCGTACACAACACTGTCGCCTCCAATACCAGGAATAATATCCGATCGATATTGAGGTCGCACACCAGACCGCCACCCTTTACTCTTTTCACGCTTTCTCACACACATGCATGTTGACACAACCTCAATCCTAATATGTATGTCAATGTTTCATAAATAACACCATTAATAAATCACAAAGCCGGATAATCGTACGAGCATAAATTTTGGCCTTAGTTGTTCTGTTTCGTACAATTCTTAAAATATAGACCTTTAAAATAATACATTTGCCAAACAGTTCTTTAAAAACTTTCAAAACATTTTCCAAACAGTCCCTAATAATAAAATACAAAAACTGCTCAAACTGCCAAGTCGCGCGAGCGAGGGAGAGGTGATGTCGCGCGAGCGGGTCGCGCGAGCGAAGGGGAAGGCCGGATCGCGCGAGCGGGTCGCGCGAGCGAAGGGGGGGGGACGGTCCGCGCGAGCGAGCCTCGCGCGAGCAGGTCGCGCGCGCGAGTTGGTCGCGCGCGCGAGTTCTTGCAGAATGTCATCTTCTTCGTTTTTCCTCTGTTTTCAGTTTCAAAACTGCATTTTACCCATTTTCAGAATATGTTCGTACTAGGACATGTAATATATGGTTCTCTTCAGTTTTCCGCGTAGATTAAGAATACGCAATCAATTTTAACTAATACGGATTATATCTCTAGATATTCGCGATTAAAGTGAGGGTGTCAAAACTTTAAATCAACCGTTCGTCGCGATACGGATGAATTACTGCGTAGGATTCGAACCACAGCTGATTGGGACCAATATCTTTCATTCCCAATTTACAGAATCGATTTTGATTAAGTTTTACAAAACTCCATTTTTAAGCTCTCATGGTGTATCTATATATATACACATATAAACACACATATATGAACCGAAATATACATATATAAACATGACGAGTGAGTTTATAATACTCACAGAGGTTAATTACACAGAGAATTTGAGAATGATAATTCCGCCGAGAATTTCGTCGTCCAATAATTTCTTCCTCCGTTTGTGATCTTGAGATATATATATATATATATATATAACTATGTATGTGTATGAGTATATATATATACCATATATAATCTCTGTGTGTGTGTGATATTGAGAGCAAGAGAGTGATAGAGAGATTGCTGTGATTTATCTTGTATTTTTTCTTTCTTTTACTTTGTATTTGTTCCTTGTAAACTTACCGTTTGTGAAATAGAATTTTCATGCTTTGCAATAATAAATAAATAAAATTAAAAATTAAAAACCTTCCCATGTATGTAATTGACTTGACTATCCATCCATTTGCTACACTTTACTTTCAAAATATAAAATTTCTTGACTTTTGGTATATAATTGACTTGACTATCCATTCCCTATACTTTAATTTCAAAATATAAATTTACGAACAAAATTTTCATTTCAGTAATTTTGTCGCCAAATTGTTTTGAGTCTAGTAAAACATTGCACGTAAAAGTTATCTCACTAGACCAAAGTCCTTGTTTACATGTGAATCTATTTATATATGGGTGTAAGCTACCATTTTGACAAGTACAATCGTATTGCTCTTTTTTTTTTTTTTTAAATTTATTTTCAATTCACTTTTTCACAATCCAATCTATCTGGTCTATTTACTTTTCTGCAAGCACAAAATGAAACATATGCAAAAAGTAGTAATATGTGAAAGTTTCTTTAAGGCCGCCCAAAAAAGAACCAAAAAAAAAGGGGTTAAAATACACTCATCACTTTTGTATATTTCAATTGCTATCCTTTTAACTTTAATTATCAATCATAAGGCACTTGCGGCTAATTAATAGTACTCCCTCCGTCCCTTTTTTTGAGTCCACTTTTGGGAACTTAATTTTTTAAAGAGACAAAAAGAATCTATACCTACTTTCCACTATTGCCCCTAATCATTACAATAACTTTTTTAGTTTTGTTTTGGGATAGATTTCAAGGAAGGGTAGTTTTAAAAAGTAAGTAAAAATTGTTTCCCAATTTAGAAAAGTGAACACTAATTTTGAGACATCCTAAAATAAAATATAAGACTCAAAAAAAGGGAACGGACGGAGTATTAATTATTCTTTTCGTTGTTATACAATGGGAGAGGGGGAATTCGACTTTGCGTCTAATGTGTGGGGTAGATCTCTCAGTCCTGGGGGTGAACATACAATATTATCTTCTTCTACATAAATAATCAACTAGTATTAAAAGTGAACTTTTACGTTAAACCTAATATCCAAGTTTTCGCTACCTTATGAGTTTTCTCTCAGTCATACCATGTTTGTCTTGCTTAGAAAATTTGAAATGTACAAAAAATTGTGAAGGGTAGATCTGTCAATTTAAGCTACCAAATATGGATCGATTGGACTATAATTGTATGAGCAATGCTAGACACCCAACCTATGTCACAACCTATTTCACAACTGTACATCCTGGTTATTGATTTTGATGGGCTCCATGAGAATCTCACATGGGTCCTACACAGGACCCATAAAAATCAATGGTCAAGATGTATAAGTTGTGAAATAGGTTGTGAAATAGGTTGGGTGTTTAGTATTTTTGTAATTGTATAATTACATTCACATATTCAAATTGAACCATTCAATTTGAATCCATTTACAAATATGGAAGATTTTACTATATTTCTTCTTATGAGGTAATTTGTTCATTTTGCTAGAATGCCAAAATTTATGATTGCAAGCATCATTTTTGAGACCAGCATCTGTTTTCTAAATAAAACCATTCATTCTTTTCATCTTTTTATATATAATTGTCTACGAAAATATGAATGAAATTATTTCATTCAAGGACAACCAAACATGCCCTAATAAGTTGTACATAAAGTAGCTACTTTTATGCATGTGGATGTAGAGAGAAGTAATTTTGAATTTCTCATTCTGTATATACAAATACAACAAACTCAACATATGGTAAGGACATCAAATTTTCTTTTCCTTTTTTGATGATGGCCTAAAAACGGATGGGAGGTCGCATAAACAGCATTTATCGTTATTTATCAAAATATAAGGGGAGAGACTGCAATATTCACTAACTTTAGGGGCCTGAGGTAATTACCCAAAAACATGATAGTACACAGCCAAACCTTGTGCGAAATACTATGCCAACACGTGGGGACTCCTTTGTTGACCGATTTTTCCGGCAAAGATCTTCTAAGTTTGGAGAAATTATTGTGTGGTGCCAAAACACCATATTCTCATATGTAAGATACTAACATGGTGGTTCAGGTCAAAAAAAAAAAACAAAACAAAACAAGAAAACGTATACAAAAATAGAAGAGTTAAATATATTTTATCTAATTAGATTATTCTCACTTTACCCCATATAGTTTTGAAGTGGATATTTAATCTTTTGTGATTATGTGTTAAGTGCAAACTCTAACAACAATAACTTTTACTAATTTGAAAAAAGTGAACTGTCTATCCGCATCGGATTAAAATGTACGTAATCTATTAGTTATGACGAGTCACAACACATAAAATTAAGTGTCAACTTTTAAACCAGAATGAATTAAAGCAAAAATGGATTGGATTACAAAAGTGCAAAATGTACTTAAAACCAAAAACAATGTAATGCAATGCAATGCTTTTGTGTCACAAATGAATTTCTAAATATTTATTCAGTTACATGATTGCATCACACTTTCAAATTCCGAAATATATGATATAATCAATCAGTGACACAGCATGAGATACATATGTTTAAGTCATATGATTTTGTAAAATTTGATAAGTTTTTTTT
Organism: Hydrangea macrophylla; assembly: GCA_033977485.1. Taxonomy (NCBI): domain Eukaryota; kingdom Viridiplantae; phylum Streptophyta; class Magnoliopsida; order Cornales; family Hydrangeaceae; genus Hydrangea; species Hydrangea macrophylla. The sequence goes on along the minus strand of CM066989.1, from coordinate 98,955,728 downwards.
TTTTTTTTGGTTTTTATGCGTACATCGCATCCTTTTAAGATCCTGCAATAACGACAGGGTTGGTCCTGAGATGCTAAAATTTGGCCGATGTTTCACGTGAACTTTCAAAGGGGCATAAAAAATGAGGCATCTGTACTAAATTTCATATAAATTAGGTAGAAATTAAAAAAAAATAGGCCTAAAAACGATAAGTTTCATAGAAATTAAGAAGAAATTAGAAGAAAATAAGCCTAAAAATGAGTCCTCATGAGGCGACTTCACCGCTTTGCCTTAGAACTGGCCCTGAATAACGAGAATCTCGTGTAGTGAACTGCCGTTTTATCTAACTTTATTACACGTAAAATTTTCTTTTAATAGTTTGAACCACAACGTCATATAAATTAGAATCAATAATGATAGGTACACAACGAATTGTACAAACGTGTAGTACATGGTTAGACCTTGTGCTAAAAAACATGTAAACACAAAAAAAGGCATGTGCAAATTTTTCAACACAAACCAAGTCCCTTGTGGCCGAGTGGTAAGCTTCTTGGGTGTACTACCCAAGAGGTTTAGTGTTCGAGTCATGGGAGGCGTGGCCACTGGAGTATTCACCCGGTACCTCCAAGCCTCGGGGATTAGTCGAGGTGCGCGCAAGCTGGCCCGGACACCCCCGATTACCAAAAAAAAAAAAAAAAAAGTTTTTCAACACAAAATCCAAATATGTGCTGCATATTTGTACAATTTATTGTACAATTCGTTATGTGCCTATCATTACTCCATTAGAATTCACGTACTATGTGGATTACTCAAGTACTAGAAGAGACACGTATTGTCCACGCATTCAATTATGGAGATGCGTGTCATTGTGTCTCGGTTTTATCTATATATATATTTTTAAATTAGCTTTAAACATATTTAATTTTAGTGGAGTGAACATTGCCACATGTCATAAGTTCTACATCCTTCTATGTAGAGGTTTAATATTCCACCCATTGGACGCTAATTGGAGAGTAGATAATTGCAATAACGCTGTCACACTACTTAAATTTATGTATCATGCGATGTGTAAGTGGTGTACAAAAAAATATATTAAAAATATAAAAAATTCGAATAGCACAAGATACATGCATTTAAAACACAGTGTGTTAAAAAATGTGTACAAAGTGTATACACCTAGCATTGTTGAGATATTAGATGACCCGAGCTCATATAGGAGATAGAGAATGAGAGTTAAAAACCTTAAGGCCACGTTTGTTTCGCGGGACTAAGGGGGGTAGAGAGGAATTGGACTAATAATTCATTTTAATCAAATAGTTCGGCGTTTGGCACGATTTGGAGTGCATGACTAATTGTCGAACAGTCACTCATATGGGGGGCTAAGATATACCATGGAGAGGTGATATTAGTAGTCTCGGGACTATTTTAAAATAAATTAATTGTCAAATCCCGCCACTGCCATCCAAATGTGGCCTAAAGGCTAAGTTTGCCTTTTGGATTTGGTGAGGGAAAAAAATTATAGGAAGACATTTTCCTTTATTTAATTAGTAAGAAAAATGATGAGAAAAGAGAAGATAATTTTGGACACAGGCCCTCCTCAACTTTTTGAAATTACATTTATACCTTGTGTATTATATATTGTTTGAGTTTGTGCCCCTTCTGAAATTGTAATTTACCTATTCTAAGCTCAAAAATTGCATTTTTTTTCCTTGAATGTTTAATTTTAACCCAAATAAATATCTTGTTTACTCAATTAGCCTCAAGTTGTTAAGAACTGATAATTTTTTCTTTTGAATATATTAAGGATTATTTATTTTATAAGTAAAACTAGTAAATTTAAATAACTAATTAAGCATATGAACCCAAATTTTCGGTGAAAGAATTGTGAGAGAGATTAGTTTGTCTTTGAATAATTATGTTTTACCCCTCCAACCCTCAATGTATGAAACCCACGGAACAATCACACTATATTTAAAATTTTACAAACCCATAATTATGGTATTTCTACTCAAAAAAATTAGGTCGGAGGCACTAGCTCTGAACACCCGTGTAAGCTTTTGCCTCCCTTGAGGTAAAATCCTGGCTTCCCTTCTGAGAAAATTAGTTTTCTTTCTTGTTTTCCTTTTCCTTTTTTTTGTCCTTAACATAATCCATGAACCAAACAAAGCCTGAAAGGCTTGCACTTGCACATTTTTCCAAAACATTCATGTATGTACAAGTCTTTTAAAGCTTATTAATATGTGACCTTAAGGCACATGTCAAAATTTTCTAAACATCTCTAACACACACTCCCATAAAAACATACACATGTATATATATATATATATATATATTAGGTTATTGACACGTGATTCGCACGTGCCTATCCCCTCTTATTAGCTTCTTTGTCTTTTTTGTTCCCCCATTTTTAATCTTGATATCAATTGTGTAAAAATTTAATAAACGAATGAAAGACATTGCATTCTATCGAATTATCTTTCATTGACTTTTAAAATGTAAGTACTTCTACATTATTGGTATCTTTTTTCCTTTAAGTTGTGTTATAGCTTTGTTGTCTTTTTTCGCAATTTAAAATCTTGTTACCAATTGCGTAGTAATTTAATAAATTAATGAAAAATATTATCTTTTGTCAAATTATCTTCATTGAAGTTTACAATGTGACTACTTCTATATTATTGGTATTTTTTTTTCTCTTTTGGATTGTGTTATGGCATTCAAATGTTGCAACTAATAATACAGGGTAAGGGAATTAAATCTGAGTAAGCCATACTTCTGAAATATGCTTCCACAGTACTTTGTGTGGTCCCATTTTATGTGTTTATCTTTGCATTTTCAAGCATTTTTTGTTTTCTTTTGAAGAAAGCATTGCAATTTTTTTATGAGTTATTTTCATCTCCATATATTCAAAGTTTCTTAATGGACAATATTTCTGAATAGTAGATGATATGTGTGTGTAATAAAATTAAATTTAGAAGCATGTGTGTGTAAAATAAATGTATATCTATGTGTTAAAATAAGTAAAACCTTTATTTGGTTTGTACCTCTGCAATTGTCATACTGATATCAACTATTCTGTTTTGAAGGATAAAAGTTCATTATTCGTATGCATTTTACTAAAAGATGTGAATAGTGTTGTTTTAATTTGTTATGAGATTTGAGTCAAAGTGAATTTGTTATGAATTTGGTTTTAGGATTACAAAGCATTTTCTGAGGGTTTTTTTTTTTTTTTTTGTCTAATTGAAGAGCAATTTAGAGTTTGTTGAACCAAACATAATTTTGACTCTTTTTTTTTCATGGTTTTAATTTCTTTTTACATTATTGGTAGTAATGGTTGCATTTTGAATTGGTAATAGATAATTTTGTTCATTACTTTTATATTTTGGCAATTTAAAATATCGTTATCAATTGTGTAATAATTGAATAAATTAATAAAAGACAACAATGTCAACACCCCTACATTTTTTTTATGAGTTAATTTAATATGCATATATTCAAAGTTCCTTAATGGACAGTTGTTTTGGAATAGTAAGTGACACATATTAGGTATGTGAGTGTAATAAATTACTGTAATTTATAAGCATGTGCGTAGCTTTAATTGATAGCCATGTGTGTGTAAATTCAAAATATAAGGGAAAATGGAAAGGGAAAAAGCCACAGTATGTGTACAAAAAAAAAACCACAATATATAAATCCTAATTTTGAGTAGAAAAGTTGATCAAAATGAAAATATTAGAGACCAATATGTAATTAGCCATTATTATTGACTTTTTTTTTTATAAGCGGATGATAAAAATGCAAAAAAAAAAATAATAATAATAATAAAATAAAAATCATTTGACATAATGTAATTACACATAATACTATATATAAATCCTAAATTTCAGAGAAAAGATGACCTAAATGTAAATATTAGTGGGCAATTAGTAAATAGCCACTTTTTTTAAGTGAATGATAAATATTTCAAAATTTGTTGACCTAAATGTAATTACCATAATAATATGAAAAATTTAGTGGGAAATCCCATTCTACCAATGTTTGTTATAATAGACCCACCAATTGGTACTTCCCAATGCGAGACCCTATAATTGTGAATGTTGTTAGAGATTAGTCCACAATACCCAATTATAGATAGTTTTAGTGACTTTTTTACCCCTATACATATACACAGGCATACATATATTGAAATATATATATATATATATATGGTAATAACTCTATTTTAAAGATCCCATTGATTTGCATATCAAATATATGGAAATAAAATCCCATAACTTTAGCCTTGTACATTATGGGTCTTTTGATTATTTCTAACGCCATTTTTATGTGGGTATCCCATTTTCGTATGTTCTACCAATAATCATTGATCACATAACATATTAATCTGTTACTATGCACCATACATTTATGCGAGTATTGAATTTTACACTGCAACTAGTTCGTTTTACACTGCAATTGGTTCATTAGTGTGAAATTTTACACTGCAACTGGTTTGTTTTTACATTGCAACTAGTTCATTAGTGTGAAATTTTATACTGCAATTGGTCAAACTCAATCCCATAATCTTGCATATATTTTGGGAAGTTACCAAACTTATTTTATACTGTAATTGGTCAAACTCAATCACATAATCTTGCATATATTTTGGGAAGTTACCAAACTTATTTTATACTGTAATTGGTCAAACTCAATCCCATAATTTTGGGAAGTTACTAAATCTTGCATATATTTGAGGAATTAAGTTACTAAATGTCATAATTGTAGGACTTTATACATTAGAATCTGTTTAATATTACACATATCTTTTTTAATTTCGTATTTCACCATTCTTGGGTGATCTAACAGTCATTCATCACCATCACAAAAAAAAAAAAATTGTGTTAAATTTCACACTAGAATGAATATAAGTGTTAAATTTCACACTCATATTCGAGTTATTCAACAAAGGAACACTGTCTTATCACAAATTCATTTGCATATGAGTGTTAAATTTTATACTACAACCTTTTGAACCATATCATTTGAACTACAACATAGTATACAGTTACACATCACAACTTTTGAAGCAAGAACAAGAGTGTTAAATTTTACACTACAACCTTTTGGACCACAACCTTTGAACCACAACATAATATACAATCGGGTTCTATTGTATAGCTTGAGAGAGAGCAGATCCGGTATTGCCATTGTTGTTGAAACCCAGAAAGCTTCCAAGCATCATAAGTCAAAACATCAACCGGGTTCGAAACAATCACCAACATCGAATCGGGCGAGTACTTCGCAAGTTGGGGCACAATAATCAAGAACACCCTTGTTCCTCTGTATCAATTCAGCCTGGACTCGCTGGGGTTCTGCCTAGCGCCGGCGATGACGATACAGAGAGCGGATCCGACGATGATCTTGGTCCTCGAGTAGTCCACGTCGGCCATGATCTTGGTCCCCGGGAGGAGCGCGGCGGCGTATTTGAGACTGAGCATCTCGCCATGGAGTTTATCTGGTTTGTGTCGACTAGCGTGAGGTCGCCGGAGAGATACTGTGTGAGGATGGTCTGAGCTATGGCCTGAGCTTTCTCTCTCTAAACAGGAAGAGAGAGAGAGAGAGAGAGAGAGAGAGAGAGAGAGAGAGAGAGAGAGAGACCCTGTTGATGCATATATAATGTGATTTATTCTCATTTAGGTATTTGGGATTTGAATTTTGAACACCCCTAAAATAGTTGGGGTTATTAATTGCAGTTTTGAATGAGAAATGGAAAGGGTAGTTTGGTCCAAATTTTGTGGTGTGGACTTCAGACGAAATTGTTTCATACGTTGGGCCTATTGCAAGAAACCTAGAGTAAAATGGACATTATACTAATTAACTCTAATAATATTCACTGAATCATCATTATTATATTAAATAAAATTTCAAAAGCTGATTTAACCGTAGCTATTAAGTTGAAATGACAGAATTACCCCATCACAAAACAATATTTTTCTATGATGGTCATACAAAGTATGAGTAATTATAGTACAGTGAATGGATAAGTTAACTGGTTGAACGGAAGAGATAACTTAATTGGTTTAAGTGTGAACTGGCTAAATTGCCTCTTTTATATATTTTATTATATTATTATTGTTAGATTAATAGAAATAGATTAATAGGTATATATGTGGGATTAGAAATGGAATCTTTTTCTGAAAGAAAATTAAGGAATTGATTACGTGTAGCAAAAACTAAACAAAATTAGGGCCTATTTGACAAAACTGAAAATTAAGTATCGAACTTTTAGTGATGAAAATTTAATGCTTTTGAAGTTATAGTATTGAAAATAATATTTTTCAAGTACAAAAATAGATCCCTTTTAATGAATTTTTCAGTAAGCATTTTTTTCCCCTCAAAGTTTAGGGGTGTCCACGGGTCGGGTGAGTCGGGTTTAGCCCTCACCCGATCATCCACCCGAATAGCAGTCGGGTTAGACCTTCTCCACCCGTGATCCACTCATCATCCATCGGGTTCGGGTGAGTTCGGGTTCGGGTGGTTTCGGGTTGGGTCGGGTGAAATCCGACTAAAAACAACAAAGTGAAGAAAAATTGTACAATGTAAAGAACAACTAAAATTCTGAGGAACAACAATTATAGATCTGTAAAATAAAAACAATTATACAATTAGTTAAGTAAAAACAACAATGTGTAGATGATAGATCTGTAAACCAAAAAAAAAAAACACACACACACAAATTGTAGATATGAAGAAAAGCTTAAGAACAATCGTTATAGAGCTGTAAAACACACACAAATTATATACATACATATATATACATGCACATTCAAAGTTTTATTGCATAGTCTGTAATTAATTTTTTTTTTTTAATCATGTTGTGTACAGTCGGGTCGGGTCGGGTGTAGTCGGGTGTTTGAAGGGAGAAACCGACATCCATCCGAAACATGTTCGGGTTTGACTTGTAAAACCCGTGACTCAACCAAATAGTCACGGGTGGGGTCAGGTGGGGTCGGGTTCGGTCGGGTGGGGTCGGGTTTGGTCGGGTTCGGTTTTTGTTGGACAGCCCTGGCTCAAAGCCTTCAATAGTTTTTTGGCTATTCTTTTTTCAATAAAGTAATAAATTATGAAACACATTGAAAAAATGTAGGTGCTCATATATAATTTTTGTTTCAACGGTTCGGTTCGGTTCAGTTCGATTCGGTTTGTTTTTTGGCGAAACCGATCGATTTCGGTTCAGTTCGGTAAGAGTGTATAAAATTTCGGTTCGGTTTCAATTTTACACTGCACAAACTAAATGAAAACCGACCGAACTGATCGATTCGATTCGGTGTGTCAATTTGATTCGATTTTCTTTCATCCTAATGTCACCTTTGTTATATGACATATTTCAAGTTAGTCAGATATCATTTAGTGATTTTCTAATAATTGATTTTTTTTATTTTTTATAATGTTGTAGAAGGGCAAAAATTTGCTTACATAAATACTTTGTCCAAATGCCAGTCTGGCATAGTAGTTGGTAATTCGAGTACAATTCTCATCGATCATTTAAAATTTTTGATGTAACAAAACTAACAGTGATAAGGAGAGAATTTATATATTCGGTGGGCAAACATACCTTCTTTTTTTTTTTTTTTTTTTTTTCTGATAACAGCAAACATACCTTGTTGATATAAGAGTAAATCATATTAATTTCATGAATATGGTCATTTTGTGGCATTTCTACTTTTGTATCTAAATGCTTAAAATGTGTAGGCACCTTAATTAGCCGATTAAAATGGTAGGCACATTGTTAGCTACCCTGATCACATTCTGCGTTTCTATTTGTTAGATTTGATATTGAAAAAGGCAGTCCGAATCTTAACTGGGCTCAAAGGACCGGGTCAAGGGTCATACCACTTTTAGCAACAAAAATATTATTTTTATCAACAAAAATTATCGTTCCCAAAAATCGTTGTTTTAGCGATAAAAAAATTTTGTCGCTAAAAGTGGTTCGTCCCTTGGTATGCTCTTTAAGGTCCGCTCTTGATCTCTTCATTATATATATATATATATATATATATATACGAGTAAGGCTAGATCAACAACGGCAATGCTAGGGACACAAAAACTTTACACAAACACTCTGTTTCTCCCTTATCTTAGGTTTCATTGTGGTGTCCAATAATTTTAGTGGACCCCACTATCACGCCCCAAAACTGTACATATGATTCTAGGACACGTGGCATGCCAGCAAATGTCACGTCCTGCGCATTTCAAGGTACGAACCGCATAAGGCATCAAACACTAGAGACAGTTTCTCTACAATATGGCGAGAATTGTACAGAGACTAGAAGATTCTAGAGCACTACGGAGAAGTCCAGAATGACCTAGAACATTCTAAAAGACTCTAGGTATTCTAGAAAAGTATGGGAGGTTATGGAGACTAGTGGAAGATTAGAGCATTAAGGACTTATGTGGAAGCTTCTAGAATCCTTTGGAGTATTTTAGGAGATACCTTGTACATTTTAGAGTATGATAGAACATTCTAGAATGTAGTGGAGCATGTAAATATCTAGATACTTGTATAGATAATTCTAGATGTAGAGATCTAGAGAATTCTTGCAGGGTGGGAAGGTTCTAGAGAAAACCCTAGAAACTTCTCTAACTTTTGTTGTAGCCTATAAATAGGTGAGGCCCTCATTTGGCCAAACCATCCAAGTGTTGTAAAACATTTGAAGAGCAATAAAAATACTCTTTCTCCCAATCCTCTTTACTTATTCTCTACTTTAAGTGTTAGCAAGGCTTACTTAGCTTATAATAGTAAGGTGTAAGTTGAAGTGCCGCACGGGAAAATGTTTGAAAATTCTAAGCCCGTGACACAAGGCATTCCTAGTACTCCTAAACGTCCATTAATAACCGTAAAATATAGTGTTTTAAAAAGTGTTCCCATTTAAACACTTATAAAACAATTCACTTTGAAACAAGGAATCCAGTCGACTGATCAGGATCCCAGTCGACTGCTTTGGAAACTACTGAGAGGAAAAAAAAATCCCAGAGTTCCAATCCAGTGAACTGCGACATTGTCCGGTTGACTGAACGTTGGATTACAGAATGTCCTGTTTTGAAAATGGATCCGGTTGACTGAGAAATAACACCCCCAGTCGACTGTTTTAGGAATCCGGTCGACTAGATTAGAAAACCGTAGACTGGATTGAGGCAGCAGAACCCAAATCTGCAGCAACTCCAGTTTTAAACCAAAACCAAACCAAATAGCTCAATACCTGGTAAAATGCGATCAAACCCAACATAACCAACAATTAATAATAATACTCCTACATATGTTACAAAAGTTAAACTTGATAACTAACAACTATTACATGATTCCAAAGTTATAAGTCTTACTATCCAACTAGTATTGCAAGTTTGAAATCAAATTACAACCTTACATAATCATGATAAAAAATTAACTAAAATTTTGGGTTCCCAAAAGTCCATGCCAAAAAGTACCATATTACAAGTTTAAGAACAAAATACAAAGTTAACTACATTAACTATGGCCTTTCCCAATTCCCACTTTTCCTTCCGACTTCCATTTTCACTTCTTTGATTCTCCGTCTTAATCACCTACAATGGTTATTCAATAACCACTACACTATATAAGCTATATGCTTGTGAATGCCAACAATTATGCATGTGGATAATATGCATGCTCAATCTCATCTTTTACACATAACTATGGTTTCCGGGAACACAAGTATCGGCCACCCTTTCACACTAGTCCGCGCGACTAGCCGATACCCAGACCTTTTTCTTTCAGGCGTGCTACCTCATGGCCAATTTTGGCACATGATCTCTCACTTGATGGCAAGTATAAGTTCCCCTTTAACTCACATTAGCAACTCAATATGCTCAAATAGCCATTTCACCGTGCAATATCACAAATTATACACGAGCTACCAAAATTACGCTAAACATATGAATTTAAGATAATTAGGCATGCCTATCACCACAAAGATAATCTCAAACAAGAAATAATCTAATTTTCATAATTATTGCCACTCACCTCTTGGATTTCTTTCCTAAATGCAGAATTACAAGTCTAGTAAGTTCCAAGTACAAATCCTATACAAAATTGACAAGTTATGAGCTAAACCTCCAAATTGGGTCGCTGCAAAACTGTCTCATAAATTGATAAGAATGGTACTATCACGTTAAACTCACCTCTAGGAGTCCAAATGTGTAGCCTGCTTCAAAAATCGATGACAAACAGCGCATCGTTTGGTGTCGAAGCTGTAGCCAAACTTTCCGTCGAAATTTCTGTATAAACTTGTCTTCTCTGTAAACTCATTTGTTTTGGAGAAGAACAATTAAGGTTATGAGTCACATGCCAAGTGTCACTTAGCATGTAACCTCCAAATTGTGTTTCTATACTTGCCTCCCCAAAGTTTTATTAGTTTTGCGTTTATACCCTTGCTAGTTATTAAACTTATTAAAATTATCTATGTTAGGGATACATTTGTGAGAGCGAATTGGACACATTGCATAATTAGTAGGTTAATTAGCAACTTCATAATATTATATGGAACCACTTATGGGACTCATATGTGACATAGACAAACACCCATTTAAAAACACAGAAGTGGTCTCTAACAATTAATATGTTTTTAAAACAGCATAATATAATAATCACATATGCCTTAATAAACATTTAAGCACATAAGAATTATTTCGCATTTCTGTCCCATCACACGGGAACCTCACATAATTGTCCCAAACTGGGACTGCCTCATTGGCCGATAATTGGGTTCTCAACTGGACACCACCAATAAACTTAGAGAATCAAAACCCACCTAACACATATATCCATATCATTATTATATTATTAATAAGGGTTAATTGCAAAAACACCCCCTCAACTATGATCCATTTTTTAGTACACTCCCTGATTTAAAAAAGTGAACAACTTCACCCCCTCAACTATCAATATTTATTTACTCTCAAACACCGTTAACTGAAGTAATAAAATGTCACATATACCCTTGGTCTAAATTGCAAAACACCCCCTCAACTATGACTCATTTTTTAGTACACCCCCTTATCTAAAAAAAGTGAACAACTTCACCCCATTCCCCCCCCCCCCCCCCCCCCCCCCCCCCACCCCTCTATCTCTCTCTCTCTCTCTCTCTCTCTCTCTCTCTCTCTCTCTCTCTCTCTCTCTCTCTCTCTGCACCCAACCCCACTTAATTGAATCCAAATCAACAACACCAACTACACATCAACAACTCAATCTCCAAACCCCTTCTCCCTGGGGATGTTTATCAGGGTGAGTTTCATAAAAGGGTGGATTACTAAAACTCTTCTTTAATTACAATACAAAAGAACTTAAAATTAAATTTTATTTCAAAAATGCCATTGACACAACGACTTATGTAAACAATTAAGGTATTCCAAAATAATATACTTAGCATTTTCTTATATAGGGAGAGGATCTGAAGTGCACCAGGTAAGTGCACTCTACCCAGTGCACTGGCTTTTAAGTCTAAAAAAATTCGCGGACTACTCCGCTGACCCATGTCCCATCCTGCGCCCCACTGACCCGCAAATTTTTTTAGGTTTAAAAGCCAGTGCACTAGGTAGAGTGCACTTACCCAATGCACTTAAGATCCTAACCCTTCTTTTATATATACTAGGAAGACGGCCCGTGCAAGGCACGAGCATTGGATTTAGTAGAAAAAATATAATGCATTTTTTTTATGTGCACAAGAAAGAGAAATATATTCTATTAATTATTAAGATGATGTTAGAAAAAAAAAATGCTTAAACAAATCTATATATATGTATATATTTTTTTTATCGAGAAAAACCATTTATTAAGAGGAAGTAGAATCAAACATTACAAAATAATTAACTTGGGATGCATACTCCTTAAGCCAAACTCTGAAACATTTGAACAACTTAGCTAACTTAGTAAGCTCATGAGCAAGCATATTACCCTCATGTCTAACATGCAAGAATTCGTAATCAACAAAACCACGAAAAAGGCGAAAAGCATCACCAACAATATGACCATAAGGAGCCAAGTGGTAATCATCATTACAAAGGTGCTGAATAAGAGTTAACGAGTCTGATTTCGCAGTGAAGTCCCAAAACCTAGCTTCAATTGTGATAGTAGTAGCTTTCCACAAGGCCAAACAATCCACCGTTATAGCATCAAAATTCCCGGGAATAAAGTCTGAGAAAGCAAGAAGGACGCTCTCCTCGTGATCACGGAGAACTCCACCCAAACCAATACCCCCCATCTCACGAAACACTACTCCATCCACATTCAACTTCAAACATCTCTCTCTCAAAGGAGTCCATCTGATGCTTCGCGGCTCAATAACAACTCGACCTCCCTGATGCAGCGCCAAGCCTCCCATAATAGCGCTATTGAACTCGCCAATGTAAGATAGGATCCAATCGGCCGCCACCGTAGCACCCCTACGAACTCCCTCCACAGTGGCAAAAACAGGAATAAAAGTTTGGGGGGGAGGGGGCGTGTACAGCGGCTTAGAATTACACGGGGGTTCGGAGGCAACGCCCCTGAGGCGAAAATTATTGGGTCTATTCGTAAATCCGCAGTTGCATGTAAAATTTATTGATGGTAAAACAATTTGGGTTGGATTCAAATGATATGCTAGAAGGAAGAGAGCAATGACAGTAAAATATTTTAGGCTGAATTCAATTAGTATGTGAGAAGAAAAATTATTGGTCGAAACATTCATGATGTGTTAGATTACAATTTGGCTGATACATATAGCATATAACATACTTTATTTCAATTTTTGGGTGGTTCGATTACAATTAGACCAACATACTAAATCTAAATTCTTATTTGGCTTAACTATATTTTATACCCTATTAGTTTTCCCTTTGTGTCAATTTGATCTCTGTAGTTTAGAAAGTGTCATTTTTGTCCTTATAGTATCATAAGTGTGTCATTTTAGTCCCTCAAACATTTTTGTGACAAATTTTTTACTTTCAGTGACAAAATTATTCGTCACTAAAGGACTTATTTGACACACTTATAAACTACAGGGACTAAAGTGACACTTTCTAAATTATAGTGACCAAACTGACACGTATGACAAACTATAAAGGTGTAAAATGTATTTAACCCTTCTTATTTTTAGCCTTGAAAATTGTCAAAACTATACATATAAAAAATGTAATTTTGAAAAATCTTGGGGGGGCCATGGCCCCCGCCAGCCCCTCCCCCCCTGTCCCTCCATGACCCATTTATTACGATCATTCCAAATAACCCATGTACATATGAGAATTTTTTGGACCACAAATCATCACCCATTTCGAGGATCCGAGCCAACCAATCACAGAACCGCAAGCTTACCCCACGGGAATAGAAGGCCAAAGAGAACACACTACACCACAAATCCTTGGCCCTATAATAACTTGTCAACGCATGAGTGACCGATTCAACCTCAATCCCACACCAATTGCATTGAGCCCAATCCGTAACCCGACGGCGCCTAAGGACCTCCCCACAAGGCAAAAATTCTGTCACCGCTTGCCAACCAAAATGTTTCACCTTACTAGGAACTCTACTCTCCCAGTGCTTACACCACGGAAAAGAATTAGACTTGGATGAACCAGACCCACCATAGCAATCCTTTTGAGCCATAGCAAGATTATATGCAAATCGAACCGAAAAAAACCCATGAGAATTCTAGAGCCAGATAACATGATCAGGGCACCTCCACTAGCTAGGGGAATACTAAGAATAACCTCAACGTCCTCCGGCCAAAAGAGTTTCTAGACAAAATCACTATCCCATGTACCCGATTCTTGATCAATAAGATCACTCACTAGATAATCGCGTACATGCGTCTCTAACGAGGTAAACGGTTTGAAAGTAGATGGACGGGGCAACCAAGGATCCCTCGCGATCCGAATATTTGTTCCGTTGCTAACTCTCCACCAAAAACCTAATTTAAAAAGCTTGATTGAACCCCAAATACTACGCCACGTGTAAGACAGGTAATGCCCCAATGATGCATCCAATAATATCTCTATGCTTGAACAACTATTAATTGACATTCAACCTACAATTTAATACTATTTTTTAATGTATAGATAATATCTATATACATACATGCATACATACATATATATTTTTATATATATAATATATATAAGTAGCAATGTAGATGTGATATGGCACTCTCCATGTAGTTGGGTTGCCACATGGCATTGCTACACAATGCTATAGTATAGATATATAATTGTTTATATAGATTTGAAATAAAATAATATCCGAAAGGTAAAATAATAATAATAATAATAAAATGCTTTCTACGCTCCTACATTTTTGCAGTAACTTTCTTTACACACTCTGTAACTGCCTCTCTTTCACTATACATCCTATTTTTTCACGTTTGTTTTTTAATTTTTAATTTTTAATTTTCTCGTTTACAGACTTATTGGGTAGATATATATATATATATATATGTATTTTTTTTTAAAATAATTCAATGATACCCGTGCATTGCACTGGGCAACGCTAGTACATATATATATATATATATATGTATATGTATATGTATATATCTACAAAAAAGGATAATTTACAAAATACAAAAGGGTAATTTGGTAATTCAACTTAACAAAAGGGTAATTTGTAAAAAGCATAAGGGCAATTTGGTTATTCAATTCAATTATACACGTTTTAAACTTTTAGGCTATTTTCTTTAACATATAGATAAATATTTATACACACACACACACACACACACACACACACACACACACACACACACATATGCACAAAGGTAATTTACGAAAGGCAAAAGGGTAATTTGATAATTCGATCTAACAAAAGATTAATTTACAAAAGGCATAAGGGTAATTTATTTATTCAATTTCTATACATGCATATGTTATAATATAATAAAATAATATATACGTATCTATATACACACACATAAGGGTAATTTACAAAAATGTAAAAGAATTTTTTGGTAATTCAATTTAATAAAAGGGGAATCATAATTGTAAACGTTTTATAGAAACAAAAATGTAATTTGCATAAAGCATAAGGGAAATTTTGTTATTCAAATTATAATTGTACACACTATTATTCATTTATGTATATACTAATATATTCAATTTATATACATATATATAGAATAATGATATAATAAAATAATATATGGATATATATATATATATATATACACAAGGGTAGTTTACAAAAAGACAAAAGGGTAACTTGATAATTCAATTAAAATTGTACACACTTTAAATACATAAATTAAAATTTGGTAAATCAATTTACATATATAATAATATAATAAAATAATATATATATATATATATATATGTATATTTATACACACAAGGGTAATTTACAAAAATGAAAATGGTAAATGTGGTAATTTAATTTATAATTGTACACACTTTAAATACATAAATAATAATAATAATAATAATAATAATAAATTAAAATATGTATATCTATAGATCTATATATCTATAAATAGCAATGTAGGTGCCACGTGGTACTCCTGTATTTTTGGGATGCCACATGACATTACTACATAATAGTACAATATATATACACAACTGTATAGATATAGATATTGAAAATAAATAATATTCAAAAAGTAAAAAAAAAAATAGAAATAAAAAAATACACACCTGCTACACTCTTACATTTTTGTAGTAACTTCCCTCACACTCACTGTAACCGTCTCTCTCCCACTATATCTCTTATTTTTTTCATGTTTTTTCATTTAATTTTTTTTCAGACTTCCTAAGTAATTTTTTTTAAAAAAATTCAATGATACATGTGCATAGCACAAGCCAACGCTAGTATACATATATACAAACGGGTAATATTCAAAAGGTAAAAGGGTAATTTGGTAATTCAATTTAAAAAAATGATAATTTGGTATTCAATTTATAATTGTACACCCTTTCAACTTTAACAAATTACAGAAGGCAAAAGAGTAATTTTAATAACACAATAAAATAGTATATGTATACATATGCACACAAGGGTAATAACAAAAGGCAAAAAGGTAATTTGATAATTAAATTTAAAATCGTACACACTTTAAATACATTAAGAATAATAATAAATTATAATATGTATGTATGTATGTATACATGTACACAAAAGGGTAATTTACAAAAGTAACTTAAGGCTTGTTTGATAATTCTAAGATTCATTAAAAGATGTCTTAAGGGTCAAACAAATCTTGCCAATTAACAAGACTTAATGTACAAAATTAATTTGAGGCTGTTTGGTAATGCAAAAGTTCCTTGAAAGATGCCTTAAGGCTCAAACAAACTTTGCCAAACAAGACTCAAGTTACTACTCATAGTAACTTGAGGTAGATAGATGTGATGTGAAATTACCAAACATCCAAATTATAAACTCAAAATGACCATTAAGGCCAAATTAATTTGATATCTAGGAAATATTCCATCTTAGACTTTTATATATATATATATATATAGTATAGTATTAATATATATATATACATATATATAATATGTGTATGTATAATCCTTCATCTAGAGGAATGGAGTAAGGGACTATCGCTCTAAACTACTACACTACTGTGAAGCTGTGTACACTTAGCATTTTACCCAAAGGCTTGCTTAGATCTATAGCATAAGGTACATCTTAGTCTGTGGCCTTACAGGGCTTCAAATAGATTAACACAACACAGATTACAGTTTATGGTAGGTGATCGGCGACGAATAGTTGCCGTTTATAGTCCTAAAAATATGCTTTGTTAGCCCAATTCATGTAGTTATTAGTTGTTTTTTTAATAAGTATTATAAATTTGTAGGTTTTGGAGTTTTAACTTGAAAATGCACAAAAATCCAATGATTAGTGGCTTTGGAAGTCATTCTGGGCTCAAACGGTGATTCCGATGAAAGCTGAATGCAGTAGTAGTCTCGAAAAATCGCATTTTTGACAAGTAATACTTCAGATTTGAGAAATTTCTCCAGATATATAAAATATAGATCTTCGAGTTACGGACGCGTGGCCTCAAATGGTGAGTCAATACGAGGTCCGAGTCAAACGTTATCTCAATTCTACGATCGGTGCGCAGAGTAGTGAAAATATGAGAAATGTTGGAAAATGGCCTGGTCGCTGGAGCGACCCGTGCTAGCGACCCATTGAAAAAGTCAAAAACGTGTATTTCGAGGTCCTAAAGAGCCCTGTGTGATCCGAACTGGCTGAATACGTACAGAAACGTAAAAACAACTATTTTAGTGCGATTTGGCATAGGAAAGCTTCCTAAATCCTTCCAAACTCTATATAAATCCTATTCTAAATCAATTTTATAGTTACACATCATTACACAACATTAGATACATCCATATACAACAAAAACTTCAGCCATTGAAGAGAGGAAAGCAAGGAGAAGAAGAAGAAGACCAAGGATTCCCATGGCCTCCTCTATCAACCTCTTGCCGTTCTTCAATTCTATGGCCAACTAAACTCAAGATCTAGGGTTTCAATGAAACCCTAGCCAAGTAATAGGGTGTATTTTATGTTTTTATTTTAGTTTTATTATGTATGGATGACAGTTACATGTTCCGAGGATTTTTATAAATAAATCGTGCTTTTATTGATTAAATCGTTACTTTCAAAGTTTACTCTTGTCTTAGATCTATTTTGAATCTTTGATGGTAGTGTGCTCAATGATCGATGCTTGTTGTGCTTGTTTAGATTATTTACATGTAATGGTGCTTAAATTGAATTGTGCTATTAAGTATCCGAATAGTCCATGCCTAGATTAGATGGATTATACCACAACCCTAGTTTAGTGTGGGATAATTCGTGCTAACCGAAGATGGATCATGTTGGTGCTTGAACCATAGTTATTTTCTTGACGGAGGAATTGGGCTTGTAGCTACAATTCCCCATTATCATCCAACTTAATAAGCTAAAGTAATTCGTAAATACCCTTATTATGAAGCTAGTGGGGGATTTGCAATCCTAGGTTCCTTAAACTTATTATAAAAATAAATATTTAATTGCTTTCATAATTTAGATTTACTTTTATTGTTATTAGTTTAATTCAAATTAAATCCAAAATCCGTTTTTCTTAATTAACTAAATTTAGATTTTAAAAATTAAAGTGCGTAGTATTCAATCTCTGTGGGTTCGACATTTACTTCCACACTGCAAATCTTTTGAAAGTAAAGCATAAGTAAGCATACTTTTATATCTTGATTTTGACAAGATCAATTTTTGGCGCCGTTGCCGGGGATTGCATTACTAGCCAATTAGTTTTAGAATCTTAGATTAGTTAATTCGTAAATATTAGATTAGGTTTTCTTTTTCTTATTTTTCCGTTTTATTTTGAGTCACTAACTTTTCTTTTTATTTTTGTAATTTCTTAGGTACTCAAAATTCTAGCGTTTCGAGTGGAATAGCTGTGCACGTCAAAGGAGCTTACGCGAAAAAAAAATAATTCAAGTAAATTACTTCCTTTGAATTTCGCTTCAAACCACTGTAAGTCAGGGCGCTGAGACGCAATTACTTGCATTAGGTTAGTTGTGGAGTGAGCACTGCATTAGCTAGGAAACCCGGGGCGCTGGGCTTGACATGGTCATTGCATTACAGGATGATATTCATGCATCGTAGTAGTTGTGTGCCTGTTGCCTTATTTGCGTGATTTCGTCTTATATTTGTGGAGTCAGTTTTTGTCTTCGTGTCGCCTATTTTCTTTTTAGTTTATGTTTGGTACACGTTCTAGTAAACCTGAAGTACAAACTTTTGATCCTGAACTTGAACGTACTTTAAGAATTAATAGATCCTCAACCCAAGCTTCTAGAGCTCGGTTGCTAGACGACGAATCGACTCCAGAACCATCATCTCTATTTCAGGCCGAAATTCAAAGTACCCTTAAAAGGTTAAGGAAAACTCGAATTTTCATAATAAAACCTATTCCAATGGCTGACGTTGGAAATAACATAAATAACGGAAATAATGTAAATAATCCTAATATACCTCCGCCGCCTCCGCTTAGGGATTACTTTATTCCTACGACTTACACGCCACAAACATGCATTGATTAACCGGAGGTGTCAGCATCTCACTTTGAGATAAAGTCATCTACCATCTCCCTACTTCCCTCTTTCCATGGCCATATAACTGAAGACTCATATCAACACTTAGGGGATTTTCAAGATATCTGCTCTACTTTAAAAATTTAAAACTTAACTGATGATGAATTGAAACTACGGCTCTTCCCATTCTCTTTAAAAGACAAAGCTAAATATTGGCTCAAATCGCTGGAGCAAAATACTATTAAAACATGGGAAGCCTTATACACCGCATTTTTACAAAAGTTTTTCCCAATTACACGTACTAATCAAATAAGAAAATCAATAACAAACTTTGTGATGCAAGATGGGGAAACGCTTTACGACACGTGGGAACAATTTAAAGAATTGTTACGTTCATGCCCACATCATCAAGTTCCCAAGTGGCAATTAGTTCAGGTCTTCTACGAGGGACTAGTTCCCTCACTTCGTAATACCGTCGATGTTGTTTGTGCGGGTACCTTCCTACACAAAAGCGCCGACAAGGCCTGAAAATATTTGAAACGTTGAGCGAGAATTCGATGCACCAAGCGGTGTCTGTCCGTCCTAAGGGGTACCTTCAACCTAAGCGAGAGGTGAAAGTTGAGTCGAGTCAGTCAATTGAAATACAAGAATTAAATAGAAAACTTGACCAACTTATGAGGATGGGGAATAGGTCCAATCCACCCTCTTCAGAAGTATGTGCATTATGTTCTGAACCGTCTCATAATATCTTTACATGTCCTTCTGCATCTCAATATCTGGAATTTGTTGAGCAACACGTTAATTCTATGCAACAATTCCCACAAAATAACTATAATCCTATGTCGAACAATTTTTTTAATACTTATCGACCCTAATATCAATAAAGTCAATACCAACAACTCCCTCTTAATCCTAACCCTCCATGGGTTAATGCTTTTGAGGATAAGGGGTTGTCTTCCCTTAAAAACATAGAAACGCAAGTCCAAGCATAAGTACAAATAGTGCACTCTCATACACAATCCATTGCGAAGCTTGAGTCCCAAATGGGACAAATAGCTACTACGGTGAGTCGTAGAAATGAGGGGAAGTTGCCTGCGCAAACTATTCAAAATCCTAAGGGACAATACGAGAATGGGGGGTCGAGTGAGCAAGTGAATGCCGTTTCAACTAGGACGACTATTCGAGATGAGGAGAATGTTGTAATTCCGGATGAGGGTGAGAAAAATAAAAATATAAATTTGAATAAAGAAAAGGGCGAGGATGTGGATAGAGTTAGGAAAGAGAATGAACCGGTCCCAACGAATTATATTCCCAGAATGCCATATCCACCAAACGTTGAGGGACCGTCACATTTATCTAAGAAAAGGTCAAAAATGGAAGATGTACTCGAGGAATTCAAACAAGCTAAAAATTAATATTCCATTCCTTGATGCTATTAAACAAATTCCTGCTTACGCTAAATCTCTAAAAGACCTATACACTTAAAAGCGTAAGCTGCGCAGTCATATTCTGAAAAAGGTCTTCCTCACGAAAAAAGTAAGCTCCATTTTCCAACACGTTACTCCAAAATATAAAGATCCAGGTACGCCTACGATTTCATGTGTCATATGTGACACTATCATTCATCGAGCTCTCCTTGACTTAGGAGTTAGTGTTAACGTCTTACCTTATCACGTCTATAAACAACTAGGACTAGGTGAACTTAAACCTACGGCCGCTACAATACAATTAGCGGATTGTTCTATTAAAATACCTAGAGGAATCGTCAAGGATGTCTTGGTTAAAGTTGATAAATGCTATTATCCTGTCGACTTCATGGTCCTTGACACTGAACCCGTACTAGATGCTAGGAAACATACTCTTGTCATCTTAGGTCGTCCATTCTTAGCAACCGCTAACGCTCGTGTTAACTGTCGGACGGGGGTAATGAAGGTGTCATTTGGGAACATGAACTTAAAACTAAACGTTTTTAATGCTATGGATCAACCTCCTAAAGACGATGATTACCTATATGAGGCGGAATGTGAGGTAAGGCGGAATATTGAGCCTAACAAAGAACTGAATATGGGTGAGGAAAATAATATAATGTGTAGTGAGCGGATGAATTTGAATAATCAGGACCCCAAAGATGAATTTACTCTGAAGGTACGAAATCATTTTGAACATAATCAGGATGAACCGTCAATTGGATTAATTCATAGCGACATGATTTCTGCTTACCACCAGAGTCTTCCTGATATCTTTAGGGGTACGAAGTCTGATTTTCAGCCTCCATAAGTCCTGAGCTAGAATGGTCTAGCCAAAGACGTAAAAGATAGCGCTTCTTGGGATGCAACCCAAGTTTTATTTCGTCCGTTTCTTTTAATTTTGAGTGTTTTTGGTCATTTTGGGTCAGTTTTGAGTCCTTTTTGGGTCATTCTGGACAGGTTTGGGGGTCGGAATAAATTTATTTTGAACTAATATATACATTAAAATAACAAAAAAAATAGGAAAAGACCAAAGTCGCGTGCGCGACTCGCTCGCGCGGCCCGCCCGCGCGAGATTGCCCCTTAGAGAAAAATTTTCAAACTTTTTTATATGAGCTCTCTGCTTCATCTCGCATTTGAAATCAGGCGCGCGAAAATCTCGCTCACGTGGCACGCTCGCGCGATGTGTGGACTTAGAGATTTTTCTTTACTTTTCATAAATATATGCCTCTGCATTCCCTCGCAGAGGTGCTCACGCGCACGACGCTCGCTCCGCAGCCCGCTTGCGCGAGGTGGGATTTTTGAGATTTTCTCTTTTGTTCTCTTACCTCCTTTCTCCCACAACCTGGTCAGTTATTTTTATTTTTTTTCTGTTTATTCTGTTAGGTCTCTTTTTAGATTAAGTTCCTCTTCATTTTGATTATTCTGTTTGTTTTATTTTCATTAGTTTTTTTTTTTGTTATAGTTTAACTTTTATTCAAAAAAAAAAAGAAAAAAAAGAAAAACAATAATAGAATAAAAAATAAAAAATCTATTGATTAAAAAAAAACCAAAAACAACAACAAAAAATAATAATATCAGTATATTTCTATTAGCTACTATTGTTTTTGTTGTTTATTTTCTTTTGTTAAGTATTAACAGGTGAAATAGTGCTCCGTTTGGAGTAATTGAACTTTGATTCCATATTATTATACGTTCACTTGTTTGTGATCGAGGTATTGTCGTTCCTTCCTTACGTACTCTCCTTCTTTCGTTTTATTGTTTCATTGGGCACAATGAAAGGTTTAGGTTTGGGGGTATGCATTTACATGCACATTATTATGCACTAATTTTAGAAAAAATTTCGATTCTTGTGCTTAAATAAACGATGTTACCGACGTTTTGCAATCTTGATTCGATACTTCTTGTTATGTAACTATAATTGTTATAGAATGGTAAACAAGAGAAGATGTGGTTAAACATTTGCTGATGTCATGTTGAAACGTTTTAGGTCATGTATCGTTTGAATCGTAGTTTTATATCATAGATTTGCACACAAATCTATGCACTGCATGTAGTCGCTTGAATACATGTCTGATGTGAACTATAATGTGATTCGGATTTCTAGATTACACAAGGTGGAGACTAAACTCGGTGAGCTTTTGAGCCTATCTTTTCTTTTTAGAGGGTTATAAATACATTGTGTTTGTCGAATTTCATTTGGAATAGCGCATTAACTTGTTGTTTAGTCTCATTATTCTTATTTTGGTTGATAGTCAAGTTAAAATATTTGTTACCATGCTAAATAATCTTCCGTCGTAAATATTGAAGAACCATATAACCATAGGACATGATTTTATGCCTTCTTTGTTTGCTACTCACCGATAAATGCTAAATTTTCTTAGTTCACCCTTTGAGCCGTTAAAATGACCTTTTTCTTTAATCACCATTATCCTTGTTTTTGCTCCAACTTGACTAATTTGGAGTTTACCACTGAGAGATTTGTCAACTTTTAATGGTATTAAGGCGATGTGTCGATTAAGAAGAAGAAGAGAACAAGGTGATGTTTGGGGTGGTTGCCTTGTTATTTATTGATTGATTATTCAGAAAGCAATGAAAAGAAAGGGAAAAGAATTTTAAAAAAAAAGTTGAAAAAAAAAGGAAGAGGAAAGAAATTAAAAAAGAAATATGAAAAGGAGGAGAATGAAAAGATGAAAGTTGGTAGAAGAGACGAATGAAAGAAATCGAACATGCCTTACAATGCCATTCTAAAACTACCTAATGAATCCTTTCTATTCTTTTTCATTACCTGAGCTACGTTATAACCTTTGAAAAGTCCTATTTGATCCTAGGAAACATGGTTTGGATATGAAAACGATGGGAGGGGGATTAAAACATGGTAATGATTAATTTTTCTTAACTGCTGGCATCCTAATCATGAGACTACTGTTCTTTCATGTCATGCGTCTTTTCCGAGTTATATATGAGCGGTTTCTTGTTTTGAAAATATATTTTCTTTACTCACATATTTTAGAAAATTACACCTGTTTCTGAGTGTTTCATTTGAGAGTGTAATTCATTGTGAGATTCGTAGTCGAAGCATAGTTAGATGGTCATCCGAGTTATATTCCAAGTTCATGACATGCACGTGTTCATTTGACTACCATATCATACACGTGTAATTTTATGAGAAACTCTATTGATTTATACGATGCATGTGCTTGGGATTGCTTTTCATGATGTAGGTAGACGTTTGGTTACGTTTCTTCTTGTTCGTTATTCTATTTCAAATCATTGTTTTATAATAAGGAGTATTGAATGTTGTTTTTCGTTTTAATAAAACTTTTCTTTACAAGTTAATAAAGATGGTTGTGGGTGACTTGTTGACGAGAACCCTCACGAGACTTCACTCGTCTGACTGGGGACACCTAGGGGTTTAAAAGGCTTGTTGCATATGCTAAATGCAATTGTGATCCATGCAAAAATAGAGTAGTATTTGTAATAGTAGTTTTAGTTTTTTCCATTATTTTTGCTCGAGGACTAGCAAAGAGTAGGTTTGGGGGTGTGATCGGCGACGAATAGTTGCTGTTTATAGTCCTAAAAATACGCTTTGTTAGCCCATTTCATGTAGTTATTAGTTATTTTTTAATAAGTATTCTAAATTTTGTAGGTTTTGGACCTTTAACTTGAAAATGCACAAAAATCCAATGATTAGTGGCTTTGGAAGTCATTCTGGGCTCAAACGGTGATTCCGGTGAAAGCTGAATGCAGTAGTAGTCTCGAACAAATTGCATTTTTGACAAGTAATACTTCAGGTTTGAGAAATTTCTCTAGAGATATAAAATATAGATCATCAAGTTACAAACGCGTGGCCGCAAACGGTGAGTCAATATGAAGTTCGAGTCAAAAGTTATTGCAATTCTACGATCGGTGCGCAGAGCAGCAAAAATCTGAGAAAAGTTGGAAAATGGCCTGGTCGCTGGAGTGACCCGCTCGCGTGACTTGTTGAAAAAGTCAAAAATGCGTATTTCGAGGTCCTAAAGAGCCCTGTGAGATCCGAATTGGCTGAATACGTCCAGAAACGTAAAAATAGCTGTTTTAGTGCGATTTGGCTTAGGAAAGCTTCCTAAATCCTTCCAAACTCTATATAAATCCTATTCTAAATCAATTTCGTAGTTACACATCATTACACAAAATTAGATACATCCATATACAACAAAAACTTCAACCATTGAAGAGAGAAAAGCAAGGAGAAGAAGAAGAAGACCAAGGTTTCCCATGGCCTCCTCCATCAACCTCTTGCCGTTCTTCAATTCTATGGCCAACTAAACTCAAGATCTAGGGTTTCAATGAAACCCTAGCCAAGTAATAGGGTGTATTTTATGTTTTTATTTTAGTTTTATTATGTATGGATGACAATTACATGTTCCGAGGATTTTTATAAATAAATCGTGCTTTTATTGATTAAATCGTTACTTTCAAAGTTTACTCTTGTCTTAGATCTATTTTGAATCTTTGATGGTAGTGTGCTCAATGATCTATGCTTGCTGTGCTTGTTTAGATTATTTACATGTAATGATGCTTAAATTGAATTGTGCTATCAAGTATCCGAATAGTACATGCCTAGATTAGACGGATTATACCACAACCCTAATTTAGTGTGGGATAATTCGTGCTAACCGAAGATGGATTATGTTGGTGCTTGAACCATAGTTATTTTCTTGACGGAGGAATTGGGCTTGTAGCTACAATTCCCCATTATCATCCAACTTGATAAGCTAAAGTAATTCGTAAATACCCTTACTATGAAGCTAGTGAGGGATTTGCAATCCTAGGTTCCTTAAACTTATTATAAAAATAAATATTTAATTGCTTTCATAATTTAGATTTACTTTTATTGTTATTAGTTTAATTCAAATTAAATCTAAAATCCATTTTTCTTAATTAACTAAATTTAGGTTTTAAAAATTAAAGTGCGTAGTATTCAATCTCTGTGGGTTCGACATTTACTTCCACACTGCAAATCTTTTGAAAGTAAAGCATAAGTAAGCATACTTTTATATCTTGATTTTCACAAGATCAGTAGGTACTATTATTGTCAAAACAATAGTGTAAGTTGTCGTAGCAAACTGTGTTGGATTAAAGTTGAGTTTTGGTCAATTTTAGGGTCAAATAAAAGTGGAATTCACTTAGAGTTTAAGTGGGGTCCTTGTGGATTTGTGTTTTCCTCCATGAGGAGATGAAGCTTGGATATTCACATATCCAAAACTATTGATGGGTGAATGAGAAATTAAGGCTCAAAGGTTGCCCCTTACAAGAAGTTGTTGAAATGGAAAAGGTTCACAACTTGTCTTGTCCCACATAGGAAAAATAGAAATAGTCTTTAGTGTATTTATAAGAATAGTTCATGTTTTGGGTTTGGGCCCCAAGGGGTACCCAGTTTTGTGGAAGGGAAAGGACCTAAGGCCCTTTGGGTTTATTCCACACACACGCGCCGTCGCCGTCTGACTGAGCCGGGTCAGGTCGGTGGTACGGGTGCGGCCCACACACAGTATTCTTTTTAGACCCCTCAAGTTTTAGTTTTTGCAAATTCTGTATTGAGAGACCTTTGGAATTTCTGCACATGTTTTGCGTTGCAAAAACTCTTGGAATCTCTTAAGGGTTACGAAAATTGAAAAGGCTTTGTGATTTATTTCACTGATTAAATTCTTCCAATTAATCCCTATATACATGTATATCTCTCCCTTAGTAGATACACAGTTGATACATACTATTCTTCAAAAAGTTCCCCCTTCCAGTTCTTCAGTTTCAGAGAGGGAGAGAGTCACTGACATAGTTGGTTCGCCAGAGCAGTTGTACACTGTGCTAGTACTACTATTAGAAGCCGCTGTATCCTGGGAGACAGACGCCGACAACGATATCCTCAAGCATATCCTGGGAGGCGGCGAATTCATTTTAAGGAAACTGTGAACTATCACAGGCCTCGGTTTGATCAATTTTCAGTTTCTGTTTTCCTTTAGTTACTGTAATTTTTTGCTTTTTATATGCAGTTTCAGTTTTTATGTCATTGGATTATTTCTTGTACTACTTCTGTTTGTAATCCAGAATCTGTTTCTATTTAATATAATTTTCCAACAAACTGAATTTTGTGGTAGTAATAGTGGATGTTGCCAGTTTCAGAGCAACTTTACTTATTAAAAATAATAGTTGCTTTGACAATATCGACTATTGCTTTGACAATAGTAGTAGCCTAATGATATTGGTTTACAATGTTGTCCCTATTTATACACACACATGCCAAAGGAAGTAAATAACCGTTTGCGCCTATTTTTGTGTAATCTGTTTTATGATTAATTTGGTTTAGCTGATTAAAATAAAATAAATGCAATTTTTTGTCCACTTGGTCAAGTTTCTGAATGGGTAATCCCTATATTTTGCAACAATGAGAAATTTTGATGATCAATTTTTAAGCAAAGAAAGAACCAATTTTTGATTAAAAGTTCATAACATCTAATTTAATATATATACACACATATATATATATATATATATATTATAAATTGGAATCAGAAACCTGCAACATGGTGGCTCTGAGTTTTTTCTTATTATTGTTAATGTTCTTTTTTTTTAAATTTCCAAAATTTGGAGATTTTTTCTATTTCACTTTATTTTATCATATTTGAAATTTCCTCTCTCCAAAATTTTTGAGATAATGATGGGATGTCATGACATTCCTTCTTCTTCTTATCTAACCGATATATATATACCTATAGTTATATTTATATATATTAAGTATATACATCTATATTATATTTTACAACTTTGTCCTACTAGGACAAAAATATGTGACTGGACATTCATTTTTCACTTAATTTTAAAAATTTGCTGATTGTGCATTCATTTTTCACTTAATTTTGCTGACTGTGCTAAATATTTTGGTCAGTTTGCAAGGCAACCACGTGATCTTCTCTCTCTGCCATTTCACAAAGAAAGTTGGCATTTGACCGCAAATTAAATTTCTTTAATTAGAGGTGCAGCTATAGTTGGAAAAGAACAGTGACTGATGTGGCATTAATTTTAAAGCGTGTTTACCTCCACCTCCTTCTCTCAAATCAATCTGCTCTCTGTCTCTGTCTATTGTTCTCTCTCTTTCTCTCTCTCTCTCTCTCTCTCTCTCTCTCTCTCTCTCTCTCTCTCTCTCTCTCTCTTCCAAACCCACTACCACCCCTCCGCCCCCCGTCGCCGCTTTCTCTACAGTCGTCGCTTTCTCTACCATCGGATTCGGAGAGAACACTACTTCAGAGATCGGAAAACCATGGGCTTCAATCAGCAAGGCCATGTACATGCTTGCTTCACACGGCTACGACCGAGAGACCTCTCTAAAACCATGGGCTTCAATCTGCAAGGTCGTGGACGTGCTTGCTTCACCCAATCGGTGAGTATTTAGGTTTCCAAATTCGATAGTTCGAGGTCTGAGAATTTAGTTACGAATTCGATACTTAGATAAATTTTCCCAATCTACAATTCTAGATTTTTTGTTCTTGCTTGATTATAAACATGTTTGCAGCTTTTGCTTGATTTTCATATTCATTCTTTTTCTATTTTTCATTTTATGCAGTTTTTCATTTTCATTCTTTTGCTTGATTATAAACATGTTTGCAGTTTTTACTTGATTTTCATTTTCATTAATTTTCTATTTTTTTAACCCCACCCTAAATTTCCTTTGAACATTTTAATTGTTTCCATAATAATGTTTCCTAAATTTACTAATTAAGATAAAGCATAGAATTTGGAATGTGTTTACTTATTTACATAACATAATTGTTTCCTAAATTTGAAAAATCTCAGAATACATTGAATTTCCATAATTTGTATTACATGTGTGTTATAATTGTTTCCTAAATTCTGAAAATATTATATCCTAAATTAACTGTGTGTTTAATTGATCTGTTATTTGGGGTAAATCTCTCTTTATATTTGAAAGGGATTAATGGAAACTTTTCACTCTCTACCTCACCCTCTCTCTTTCTAACACTCTCACACAATGGGGGTTTACCATTCGTTCTTTTGCAGGTTTTAAAATACTACTTGAGAGCCCGATGAGTTTTTGGTATTCTATTGATTTTAATTTAGTTTTTTTTTTCTTCAAACTAACTGTTTGTTTGTATGTTTTACCATTTAATTTTGATTGGTTTTTATTTTGATGCAATGTGAATTTAATTCGTTGTATCTTTTGATACATTTGAAGCTAGAAGAACAGGGATGGTTCAGTGCGACTCTGCATCTCTCCCTCATTGGTGGTAATCGGAAACAACAAAGTAAGCCCTTAGCTCTCCTCCAATTGTCAGGCAACTCAAATGGATGTCAAAACTACAAAAAGGAAAATTATTGTGGAAGATTTGTGTCCAACCATTTATATGTAATAACATTGATTCACTTATGTTAATTTTCTAGGAGATATGTTCTTTAGCAGATGTTGTAGTTAATTGAGTTTTGATTTTAGCAATCACTTCTATATGTAATTCCATTGCTTCTGGATTTTTTTTTTTTTTGGATAAATTAAACTCAATCTTTAATTTAGTTTCGTTTTAGTAATTCTAGCAATCGAAGGTGAGGAATGCATAAGCCACTTATTTTTTTGAATTTTTGAATGCTCGCTCTCTAAGAAGATTCAAAACAGAGGTATGGAATTTTGTTGGTTTAATTAAACATCTTTCAAGTTTATTGATGCAACATTATTACGGTTTATTAACATTGTCAACTTCTAATGCAGGTTGGTATCAACATATGTAGCTCTCAAAAGCTCAAATGGGATATTGCTTAACTAAGGTAATTTTTTACAATTACATTATAACTGAGATGATCTTGGATCCCCTAATATTTATGCTTTTGATTTATTTGGAAAACATTTGTTTTTGTTCCAGATTAATTAAGTAGATCTAGATGGGTAAGATAAGCTTTAATAGTAGTTGTTGTATGTGCAGAAAAAAAACATTTTGTTTGGTTTCAAGGTCATGTGGTTCATACAAGTGGGTACATGTCTAGAGTGTTTTAGTTGTCGTGTGTGGAAATTCTAGTATGGAGGTTAGTTTGGATCTTTGTAGACACAGTGCAAGCCCTGATATGATGGCTAGAAATTCTGTAAGTTTCACGTTTTTTTGTAATCAATGTCTTACTCTTAATCAAGTATGTATGTTCAATGTCTTTCCTTTTTAATAAAGTCTTCAATCTGGGTATCTATCAAAAGATTTTATTTTTTTGTCTTTGTGACTGAAATATATATATATATATATATTTTTCTCTTTTTTGTCATTGAAGTTAGTTTGATATGGACCTTAGAGCATCCACAATGGTGTTGCTAAACCTAATTTATGCATTACTTAAACGTAGCAAAACTCAAGTTTATGGTACGCTTAAGTTCAAGTAAGTTCAGTCAATATTGCACAGTGCCATAGTCACACGACACTCCATGTGCCGCCAATGCCTCACGGCATTCTTTGCCATCCTTCAGTCCGACGATAAACGACACTCTATGTGCCTTACAAAATTTTTTTTCTTTGTGATAGCAGTGCCTTGCCTTTTCTAACAAGCTGCACTAGCTTCACGGAATAGTGTACCCCGGCCACCTTTTTCACGGTGTAGTGTGTGCTATGTACCACTTCCCGGCCTTGCTTATGCCATCCATTGGTCTCACGGCATTGTGTGTTCACTTCCGTCCCCCTAACTATAACACTGCATGATGAGCCGAATCTATACCAGAACTTAACTAAGTTTAAGGTAAATTTTTTTTAACACCACTGTGGATGCTCTTAGAACAACTCCAAACAACCTAGCTAAAATGTTTTTTTTAGTCTGAATAGCTAGCCAGATTCTTATTAGCTACTCCCTCCGCCCAAAGTAAGTGTTTCTTTTGGAAATTCTAACTTTTTAAGGACCCCTTTGTATGAATTCGAGGTAGGAGTAATCTGATTGTAGCTTATATAAAATTGAATTTGTCATTATTTTGTTTCTCTTTGCCAGCTTTATTTTGAAATGGTTTAGATTCTTTTATTTCTGGTGGATATATACTAGGCTCAATTTGTGTGTATTTGAAGATATTTCCTAGAGAAAACAACAGAGCATGGGTACATATGTGAGACTGTAGACACATAAGTCAATCCGTGGAGCCAATTCTGGCAAATGTTGATAACAACTGGGTTCATTTGCACAAATCAGTGTATTTTGGTACATGGGTAAATTTTGGGTATGCGTGATCATATGGGATTGGGAAGAAAGCATGCTTTTTAATTGCATTAGGATGACAATGTCTTTACTCATTGGAAACAAAGATTTTGGTGGCATTAGTATTCATGTCTTGAATCTGCTTATATTAGGGTATTGCCCGTGCCCGAGGGCACCTCACCAAAAAGTAAAAAAGTATCTTGCGTGCCTTCGGCTACACAAATTTATGAATCTCTTTGAAGATTGTTATTCGACTTTGTTCGAGGTCTACGGTGAAGTTTTTTCCCAAATCTGTGGAGGTTTGGAATTAGATAAGTTATTTCTTATGTTAATTGTTTTAAAGATGGATAAATGAAAAGTAGTTCTAAAAGTTGGGTTAGCTTTTGAACAACTTGATCTTATCATGTTATTGCAAGTTTTAGGCTGAAACTAGACAATGCATGTAAATTTTAATTTTTTTTTAAATTTTATTATTATTGATGATGCCGAAAACTGGTGAGAGCAATTTTAAGAAGGAAACGAGATCACAGAAGGTTTATGTGTGGTTCGGCCCCGTTAATGAGGTGACCTACGTCCACGGTTGCGTCTATGCGCGTTCACTAGCAGATCACCGGCGGCCTGGTGAGCCAACAAAGTGGGGCGGCACTACCAGTAATACCAGCCGGGTGTATGCGTGTCTGTTGGTGATTTCTCTAAGGTGTATTTGCTTAAAGAGTTGATACTCGGATCCCCTTTGAGAGGGTAGGTGGGCTCTTTTATAAGTGTAAGAGTCCACCTTTACATGGTAAGTTTTATTAGATTAGGAAGCCTAATCTAATCACAATAGATTTGCCCAATATTTGGTGAGTTTCCTAAGTAGTTAAGGAAACCACTGATTCTCTTGATAGAGCGACAGCTGTGTAACGAATTGAGGGGAAGCGTGATTGATGCCGTGATCCTTAGGGCCTTACTACGACTGCCCGAGTATCTCGGTCGGCAACGGCAGCATCCCTCGGGAGCGTGGGCTCCATGCCTCGAATCCGGCTTCCCCGGGTCATTAGCTGAACACGTGGCGGTTAGGCAATTACAAGATATTTCTGGACATATCAGCTGCCCCCCATTTTCAGAGCTGAGATGACGCTTTATCAGATGAGGTCGGAAAATTAAGAACGCCCTTCATAGATCGTCCGGGAAAATGCCAGGTCCCCCATCGGACCACGGCTAACACGGGACGACCCGGCGGCGCAAGGACCGAGCGGTAGCTGTACAAGCCTAAGATCCCCGACGCCACGTGCCTACTGGTTACAAGCATAGTTCGGGCTCAAAGCATCCAGTTTAAGAGGTAACTGAATCGTCCAGCTGGCAACCAGACTATCACATCCCATATTTAATGCTCACGCTTTCTGAGGCGACGCCCCACGTGCCCGAAACGACAATTTCGGCGGGAGAGTACGTGGACCGTTCGATCAGATTGGATCCCAACCGTTCGTGCTGCTTATATAAGGAGCACTATTTATCCGTGCTTCTTCACTACACAACACCAGCTGAATCGCCTGAGCAGACCCTTCCGAGCCTCCTATCCTTTGCTGTCTTTGCCTTTCCAAACTTTTATCTGCACCAAATGGCCTCACACATTGACCTAACATCAGATGAGGGGCTTAGGGCATTCCGAGAAGATTGCCAAGTTCCCGAGGACGTGGTGATCCATCCATTCGTTGAAGGAGAAGAAGTAGCCCCTCCTTTCTTCCTCATCAGCAGCTATCTGCTGTTGATCGTGGGATTACGCTTTCCTCTGCCGGTTTCCTTCTGCGACCTTCTTCAGGGGTTGCAGATTCCACTACACAAATGCCGACCAAACGTTGCCCGCCTCTTATGGGGGATTTCGGCGCTGAACGAGCGACTGGGGTTATTTCTCCGGGCCGCCGACGTCGCGAGGTGTTATATACTGGGCATTGACAACGGAGGCCCCTACTTCCGCCCTAAGACTGAGGGAAAAGACCTTGTCCGAGGTCTAGACTTCCCAAACAAGAACTGGCAACAGTACCCCTGGGTCCTGGTTGCTGGTAACTGGGTGGAGAATGACGGTCTTTATCCTCCTGCGGATTATAATCCCGATCACTGCAAACAGGCTTTCACCGCCCTTCGTGGAGTCGTCCCTTCCGAGGATGACATGGAGGCTTTCGACCAAGCCATTGAGGCCGGCATGTCGTTCTCCTATCTGGCAGGGAGACCTGCGGAGAATTCGGGCATCGGACCGTCTTCTGCAACCGCTGCCGTTGCGGCATCTGGATCGCGCCGCTACACCCGGTCGATGGCGACCGGGGCACGCCCGGCCAGCAGGACAGGCCAACCCGAGGGGCCGGTTGCCTTGTCCACCAGCAGTGACTCCTCCTCATCTGAGGATGTAAGCCCGCCACCGGGCCCGTCCAGGAAGGGCAAGGAGAAGGAGGTCGAAGAAGAGCCTCAGTCCCCACCGAAGAGGAGCCGACCGGAAATATTCACCGGTCCCCGCATGCCGGGCTCATGGTCGGATTTCTCTCTCGTGAACATGGAAGAGCGCTTGCAGGCGGTGGAGAAAATGGGCGCCGAGCTGCAGATGGATTCCGCCCTGCGGGGGGTGGATGTCCACGCCCTGGAGCTGGCCGTAGAGGGGCTGACGGCGAAGGTGGCTGCCCTGGAAGAGGAGGTCAAGGCTTTGAAGGGCCAAAGACCTTAAGGGCACTTTTGTTTGCATATATATGTTTATTTTTTCTTCTTTTACCGGGAAGGCTACTATAATTGCTCCCGCTCTTGTACAGTTTTCCTTTTATAAAAAGGTCCCTGAGGCCATCTTTTTCCTTCATTAAGTCCTTTGAACTGTGTATCAATTCTGTACAACTCTGTGAGGTTAACTCCCGACCGGCTCGCAAATGCGCCCGGGCTATGGTTGCTCGGGCCTGGACCGCTGCTACCACGCGTCAACCAACCGTTGGTCAGGTTAGATCCTAACGAATGGAGACGTGGGAGTAACCAAACTGTTCACAAGCCAACGGAACCGTCCTTTCGTGTATTTAATGTGCGCGCCTTTTGAGGCGACCCCCCACGTGACCGAAGCGACGGTTTTGGGCGGGATATTTTCTGGACCGCTGGATCTGTTCTGATCTGGGCCGTTCGAGGTCTTTTATATAAGGAGCACTCGCCCCACCTCCTGCGCACCCTCCTGATTCTCTTGTCTCTGATCTTTCTTTCTTCTCTTCCCTGTTCCTTTTTCCTTTCGAAGCGAAACTGGAGAGAACGAACCTTGTGGGGTTTGAGCGGGAGTGGGATTTCTTCCTTCTCAGATTCGGTGCGTTTTTCGAGTCAGGTGGAACCCTAACTCACTTAAACCGGACGGGTGTTCCTTGCGTTGTTCTGAGAGAGTGCTACCTGGTGCTGCGGAGCATCTACTTGCTACCATTCAGGTTAGTAACCCTGCCCCCCCTGTATATCAGGCTCGGGGTTTCCGATCCCTTCGCGAGTCGTCCTTTGCGTCGGTTCCTTCCTGCCGGAGGGCCAGAGATGGAGCACTCCGGCTTCAATTCCGCGTCGAGATCGGAGAGTGAGCAGTATCGGTCGGGGTCCCCTGGTGCTAGCCAAAGCCAGCTCCCGGAATCCCCGTCCGACCACCAAAGCGGGGCCTGGATCCCCATTCGCCTGTCCAGTAGTCAGTCTTCTGAGGAGGCCCCTGTCGCCTCCGTTTCGAGGGGTTTAGGCGACGAGCTGCCTGAGGGGACCGACCGCGCGGTCTTCGCTTGTGAGTCCACCTCTTCCGTTCTTCACTCTGGAGACCTTCGCTGGATTAGGGAGAGGTACTCCCTTCCTGACGGTTGCGCCCTAGCCGTAAATCCCGGCGGTGCGCACCTATATCAGTCAGGGTTCGTCACCCTGTTTGAGGACGCTCTGACGGCGGGCCTCCGACTTCCGCTTCACCCGGTGGCTCGGGACATATTGATTTTTCTGGACATCGCTCCCGGTCAGTTGGCTCCCAACGGGTAGAGGTTCTTGATGGGGTGTATATCATTGTGGCCCCAGGCGTTCGGGTATGATCTTACCCTACAGGAGTTCCTTTGGGCTTACCGGCCATTCCCTGTGCATAATGAGTTGGGGTTTTTCTCGTTCTCTGCCCGTCCGGGCAGGAAAATCATTGACAACTGCCCTAGTAATAATAAAGGGTGGAAGGGAAATTCTTTCAGGTGTCTACCCTTCATCTCTGTGACATGGCTCTGGGGAGCCAGCTGAAGACATCCTGGGCCAGGGAGTTGAAGGGTAAGACCGCCCTTCCGACCTTATCTGCTATCTCGAACTATCCGGAACACAGTGGATTGTTGACCAGTTTTCTTCTTTTTTTTTTTTTTTTTTTTTTTTTTTTTTTTACAGCGGGCTCAACTAAACCCCCAGAAATTTCTGAGGCGTGCCAGGCCAGGATCTTGAAGCTAGCGAAGTTTCCCGTCAGCATCTGGAACGTGCTGTCCCGGTCGGGAGGGCTCATCGCTAAATATTCCCCTGAGCCGCCTATTCCGGCCCCCAGCTTTACACCCATCATCCCTGGTAAGTGTCCCAGTAACATGTACTTGTACTATTTCTGCCCCTTGCACCTTTGATCGTGCGATCTTTGTTTCTACAGAAATGGCTCCCAAACGCAACTTGGATCAGCTGCGGGAGAGACAGGTCGCCGCTACCGCCACTGCTGCCGCTCGGGTGGCAATCGCCCAAGGAAAGAGGCCGGCCACCGAGGTTCCAGGCGGCGACCGCCCACTCAGGCGCATTCGCCACGGGACCAATACCCGTCCAAGTCCCGTAGGGACATCGGTTCCCCCCAGGCCGGCTGTTGAAGAGCCCGTGCCCAGGGCTGATGCTCCATCGGGTTTGCCCCCGGGCGGGCATGACGAGGCCCGGGAGAGACTCAGGCCCTGCCTCGCGCCAAGCCAGGTGACAGCGTGTGCCGAGCTAACCCCCCAAGGGATCCAAGGATGGCTATATAGCGTCTCCCACCTGGTGAGTGTTCTGCTTCTTTTTGTTTAAACGCGGACTTGCCCTGCACTTATTACTTGTTTAACCGATGTGTGTTCTCCTGCCGTAGGTTGGCTGCATAGCTGCGGGATCTGAATCCGTCCACTCATCCCTAGCCGAGAAGGTGGGCGCCGCTGAAGCCGCCCTTTCTGAGGAACGGAAAGAGCTGCAAGTAGCAAAAGCTGCCCTGGCCGTGGAGACGAGCAAGACGAAGTCGCTGGCCTTGAGCTTAGGGGCGGCTCAGGCGAACCTGGCAGCGGCTTTGGCCGAACTGGAAACTTCCCGGGCCCTCATCGCGGCAGCCGACGCCCAGGCTAAGGCGGCGACCGAGGCGCCTTCCGCAGAGGCCTTGGAGGGAGCTTTTGACGATGGCTTCTTCCAAGGTTATGAGGATCTGAAGCGGCGGGTAGCTCGGGACCATCCCGAGTGGGTCCTCTCGGCCTATATGGGGATCGACTCGGATTACTGGGACATCGGTGAGGATCCCGGACTCGGTGAAGCTCCCGCTGCTGGCGAGGGGCTTGCGGCCGTTGGAGATCCTGTGGTCGTTGCTGAGGCCACCGAGCCTACCCCGGAGGGAGGCTTAGCGGAGGAGGGACTTACCATTCCGGGGGAACAGGCCGGGGAGACCGAGAACGTGATTAATGCGGAAAACTGACTTCCCTGTCTCTCCTTCCTGCTTATTTGCTTTTATCGTTTGTAGACTTTTATTTTTCGGGGAGGCTACTACAATTGCCCCCTAAGCTTTGTACACTCATTTTAATTAATGAAAAGGCCCTTGAGGTTATCCTTCCGTTAATTTTGTTGTACTGTGCTTTTAACTTTTGCTAGTATCCGTACGGCCTTGGCCAACCTAACATCTGCCTTAGCAAATGCTTTAGGACCGTAACCCACAGAACACCTAGTCGAATGATATAATTCCCTGTTTTGGCCTTAGCGTTACCCTTTGTCCTCCTGTCCCCTGCCCCCCAAGCATTTTGCTAAGGCAGGAGTGCGGGAGTACGGGACTGAATGGCCGTAGGGAATCGACCTGGAACATGGGTGGTTGCAGGAGCATTTGAAGCTTGCCATCGTTGGCCACCTAGGGGTTTTGGCCCCATCGCTGGCTGGACCTAGGCGAAACTTAAATTAATTTCCTGTTTAGGTATGGAACCCTCTTACCCCCAGGGCTCCTGTTAAGGAGGGGGCGTGTTGGGGATCGACCATAGGAAACCGACCTGGAACATGGGTGGTTGCAGGGTCCTTTTGAAGCTTGCCATCGCTGGCCACCTAGGGGTTTGGCCCCATCGTCGGCTGGACCTAAGCATAGCTTTAGTTAATTTCCTGTTTAGGTGTAGGCCCCTTTTGCCCCCAGGGCTCCTGTTAAGGAGGGGGCGTGTTGGGGATCGACCATAGGAAACCGACCTGGAACGTGGGTGGTTGCAGGGTCCTTTTGGTGCCTCGGGGTTAGGCCCAAGGTCTTTTGGTGCCTCGGGGTTAGGCCCGAGGTCTTTTGGGTAAGCCTGATGTACCGAAGGGAATAATGTTTCAAAGCAAACTTTCCATTTTTATTCATAAAATAACAATCTGTAACAATTGTCCTATCAAGGCTACGTAGA
The DNA here is from genome assembly GCA_033977485.1 of Hydrangea macrophylla. NCBI lineage: Eukaryota > Viridiplantae > Streptophyta > Magnoliopsida > Cornales > Hydrangeaceae > Hydrangea > Hydrangea macrophylla. The sequence goes on along the minus strand of CM066989.1, from coordinate 98,918,431 downwards.
AAAAGAATCCTCCTCATAACACTAGACTCCCGTAGCTATATGCTACTGATAGTACTTGCGGAGATGTTGTACGTTCCAGGGGTGACTGAGGTCGTGCCCATCCATACTTTGTAGCCAGTAGGTTCCTGGTCGGTTGACCCGAGTGACTGTATATGGTCCTTCCCAGTTTGCTCCCAACTTCCCATGGCTTGGGACTCGGGTTGACTGGTTCACTGCTTTAAGAACACGGTCCCCAACCTGGAAACTACGATGCTTCACCTTACTATTGTAATACCGTGAGATCCTTTGCTTGTAAGCTGCCACCTTGAGATAAGCTTGGTCTCTTTTCTCCTCGACCAGGTCTAGTTCCGTCCTGAGGGCTTCTCCGTTGGCTTGGGAATTGAAAGTAGCCACCCTGTACGTGGGCAGCCCGAGCTCTGTGGGGACTACCGCCTCAAAACCGTAAGTTAATGAAAATGGGGTTTCACCCGTAGCTGCCCGGGGTGTGGTACGGTAGGCCCACAGAAGGGCTGGGAGTTCATCGGCCCACAGGCCCTTGGCTCCCTCCAGCCTTGTTTTAATTGACTGCAAGATCGTGCGGTTGGTCACCTCGGCCTGTCCATTAGCTTGTGGATGCTCGGGAGAAGAGTAGTGGTTCAATATTCCATAGTCTGAGCAGAACTGTCTAAAGATGGGCGTATCAAACTGTCTTCCATTGTCGCTAACCAGGACTCGTGGAATCCCGAACCTGCTAAGGATATTTCTTTCCACAAAATGTTCCATCTTCCTCTCGGTTATTGTTGCCAGGGGCTCGGCCTCTGCCCATTTAGTGAAGTAGTCAACGGCTATTACAGCGAACTTAACCTGCCCTTTCCCTGTTGGTAAGGGACCAACGATGTCGATCCCCCATTGGGCGAATGGCCAGGGGCTATGGACCGGGGTCTGAAGTTCTCCCGGTTGGTTTATCATTGGAGAGTACCGTTGGCACTTGTCACATCTCCGAACGTACTCCTGTGAGTCTCGGGCCATGGATGGCCAGTAGTAACCTTGCAGTAGAGCCTTTCTGGAAAGCGTCCGGCCTCCTACGTGGTTCCCGCACACACCTTCGTGGATTTCAAACAAGATAGCCTGAACTTGCGTTGGATGCACGCAACGGAGGTACGGGATAGTGAATCCCCTCTTATAGAGGACACCATCGAGGATATGGTATCGTGCCGCCCGGTATTTGACCCGCCTTGCTTCCTCTCTGTCGTCTGGGAGCCCTCCTATCGTCAAGAATGTCACGATTGGATCCATCCAACTAGTTTCCAGGGTAACCGGGTCGACCTCCATGCCCCCCGGGTTGATCACACTCGGCTCGGGTAAGAATTGTATTCTTATCCCGGGCAAGTCTGACTCAGCTGACGATGCGAGGCGAGCAAGCCGGTCAGCCCTGGTGTTTTCTTCTCTAGGTATCCGGGTGATAGAAAATCCACGGAGTTGTTTGGAAACCGTCCGGACGAGGGCTAAGTAGGCTATCATGCTGTCTTCCCGCGCTTCGTACTCCTGGTTTACCTGATTAACCACGAGCTGAGAGTCGCTGTAGCTCTTAACTTGTTGTGCACTCATTGAAATGGCTAATTGTAACCCGACCAGGAGGGCTTCGTATTCGGCCTCGTTGTTGGAGGCACGAAACCCAAATCTCAAAGCGTATTCCAGCTGGATTCCGTCGGGGGTAGTCAAGATGATCCCGGCACCACTACCTTGTTGGTTAGAGGAGCCATCGACATGAAGTACCCAAGTAGGGACGCCGGATTGCAACCCCGGCGGTAAGGCCGCAGGCTCGGGTTCTTCTCCCAAGTCTTCGGGATATGTAAACTCGAGCAGAAAGTCTGCGACGGCTTGTCCCTTGATGGCCGTCCGCGGCCGGTAAGTCACCTCAAACTCCTCCAATTCCAAAGCCCATTTAACGAGCCTTCCGGATGTATCCGGCCGAGAGAGAATTTTGCGGAGGGGCTGGTTTGTCAGTACTACGATGGCATGGGCCTGGAAGTAAGGGCGAAGCCTTCGGGCCGAGGTAATGAGAGCGAAGGCTAGTTTCTCGATGCGAGAGTACCGACTTTCTGCGCCCTGTAGCGCTCGGCTGGTGTAATACACTGGGAACTGTATCCCGTGCTCTTCCCGAATAAGTGCTGAGCTGACTGCCGATGGTGACACCGCCAGGTAAAGGAATAGTTCCTCTCCGGCCGTAGGTGTCGTGAGTAGAGGTGGAGAGGCCAGGTATCTCTTAAGCTCCTAGAACGCTTCCTCGCACTCCTCCGACCATTGAAAAGCTTTACGGAGGATTTTAAAGAATGGTAGGCAACGATCAGTTGCTCTGGAAACGAATCTATTCAGTGCGGCCACCCGTCCGGCTAAGCTCTGAACTTCCTTTGTTGACTTGGGTGACCGCATGTTGATAATGGCCTTGATTTTGTCGGGGTTTGCCTCTATTCCCCGTCTGCTGACCAGATGACCGAGGAACCTCCCGGATGAGACCCCAAAGGTGCACTTGGCCGGGTTTAACCTCATCCTAAATTTCCTCAAAATACTGAAGGCCCCGGCCAGATGCTCCAGGTGATCGGGTTCATCTCGGCTCTTGACCAGGAGATCGTCCACGTATACCTCCATGGACTTTCCGATAAGATCTTTGAACATGAAGTTGACCAAGCGCTGGTATGTAGCTCCGGCGTTCTTAAGGCCGAAGGGCATAACCCTGTAACAGTACGTGCCTTGGTCGGTGATGAACGCTGTCTTCTCTTCATCCCCGGGATACATGCTGATCTGATTGTACCCCGAGTAGGCATCCATGAACGACAGGAGTGAGTGGCCTGCCGTTGAATCAATAAGGAGGTCTATCCTGGGCAACGGATAACAGTCCTTAGGACAGGCCTTGTTGAGGTCGGTGAAGTCCACACACATCCTCCACTTGCCGTTGCTCTTCTTGACCAGAACAACGTTGGCTAGCCAGTCGGGGTAGTGGACCTCCCGGATGGAGCCAGCTTTTAATAGCTTCTCTACCTCCTCGCTTACAGCTTTTTGCCTTTCGGACGCCATGCCCCTTCTCTTCTGCTTTACCGGACGGCAGTCTGGGCTAACATTGAGGTGGTGGGACATCACTCGGGGATCAATCCCGGGCATGTCCCCATGACTCCACGCAAAGACATCCTGGTTTTGCTTCAGGAACTGGACCAATTTTTCTTTCAAGGCAGGCTCCAGCAACGCGCCTACGTTGATCGTCCGATCCGGGTGCTCCGGATCCAGCACAACTTGCTCCAATTCTTCCATTGGCCCTATCATGTCCCTCGGGTCCCGGGGATCCATTTCTTGGACATTCAGAGTCTCGGTGATTGCCCCCCGTCGCAACGAGCTAACATAACAACTCCGAGCCGTGGTCTGGTCTCCTCGCAAGCATCTCGGTCCCTGAGGAGTCGGGAATTTTACGGTTAGGCTGTATGTGGAGACAACTGCTCGTGCTCTGTTGAGGGTCGGCCTCCCAAGGATGACGTTGTAGGCCGATGGGGCATCTACTATCACGAAATTGGTGAGCAGGGAAACCTGTTGTGGATAGGTCCCCATGAGTACCGGGAGTTCGATCGTGCCGAGCGGTTGGGTGCTAGAGCCGTTGAATCCAACCAGGGGAGTAGCGACTGGCCGGAGCCGATCTCTATCGATCCCGAGTTGGTCGAATGCCGCTGCGAACATTATATCCGACGAGCTGCCCGTGTCAACTAGTACCCTTTGGACCATGTAGTTAGCTATAGACAGCGTCACTACCAGCGGGTCGTCGTGGGGGCAGTGGAGGCCCTGTACATCATCAGATGAGAACGTCAGAACGTCAGTTGGTGAGGGGCCGGTGGATTGGACCTGCCATACATCCGTTCGGGATGCTCGGGCGTGCCTCTTCCGTGCCGACTGTGAGTCTCCCCCGCCAGATGTTCCTCCGGAGATTACGTTGATAAGGCCGAGCGGCGGCGGGGGCTGACCGGGAGCTCGGGCATCATGTCGGGGTCGTCTGTCTGCTGTGACAAACTCGGCAAGATGGCCCTGCTCGATCAACTTTTCGATTGCTATTTTCAACTTGAAGCAATCCTCCGTTTCATGGCCATGGTCCTTGTGATAACGGCAGAATTTCTCCCGATTCCTCTTGCCGGGAGGGGCTCTGAGCTTGGCAGGCTGCGGGAGCAACCTCTGCGCTTCTGCTGCGGCCATCACCTCATGTATGGGTCGGGAAAGAGGTGTAAAAGCTGTTGGGGGCTGGCCCCTAGCCTCTCTTTGGTCTTGCTTTGGCTTCTTTCCCGGACCTTTCTCAAATCCCTCACGTTTGCGCTTTGCTTTTGGGGATTCGTCTCCTGTCTGGCTGGCGCGCTTTGCCTTCAGGAATTCTTCGGTGTCTATGTACTTCCCTACTCTTTCCGAGAGTTCCACCAGGGTTGCCGGTCGATTGCGATGAAAAGACGTGGCTACCTTGGTATGCTGAACTCCTGAGCAGAAAGCCATGATGGCGGCGGTCTCGTTGAGGTTGCGGATCAGGAGCCTCTGCTGGTTGAAGCGATCCACGTACTCCCTCAGAGATTCCCCCTTTTGCTGTTTGACGGCCAACAACTGGGTGTCCAGCTGTGACCGGTCCAACATCCCGACAAACTGACTGATGAAGAGTTTGCCGAGTGTCTTGAAGTTATCCACCGTTCTTGGCTTCAAGGCATGGAACCATTGCGCGGCTGATCCCTTTAAAGTACTGGGGAATGCCAGGCATAGCAACTCGTCCGTGGTAGTGACCAGTGCCATCTGCGCCTTATAGGTGCGGATGTGGTCCACTGGACTCCCCTTGCCGTCATATGAGCTGAGATGAGGGGGTTTGAACTTCCGCGGAATCGGGAACTGTGTCACCCGGGCAGTGTAGGGTGACTCCGTTTCTGTATTAGTGAGGTCGTGGCCGGACTTGCGGTTCAGCCTCTCAATCTGCTGCTGCAGCTCCTCGACCTGGGCCTTGACATCAGTACGCCCGATCCTTCTCTCTGCACCTGAGTAGTAAGTTGGATCGGACGATGATGCCTCGCCCTCGTCCTCGAAGCGCGTCGATCTTGGGGATAGCTCTCGGCTACGAGTCCGGGATAGCCTGTGCCTGAGATCATCCCGGCTTAGGGCGGGCGGATCGTCGACCGGTTCCCTGACCTTTCGTCCGGATGCTTCTCCCCTTGCAGCTCGCCGCCGTTCGATGAGGATCCGGGCATCCTCTACTCGTCGCGCTCGGCGAGGGACTGTAGACACCCAATTTTGACCACACTGATAGGATTTAGGGTGGACAACGTCTTGGAGGATTCGATGATGAAAAGTACCCCGTGGAAGGTACTGGATTCCACACAATCAGAAGATCGGACTTCGGAAAGTGACTTCAAGCTCAGAAAAGCCCTTTTCCATGAATAAATCCCGGTTTTGTCAAAATCATCTCTCAGAATTCATATTCTCTCAGGGTTATATGAACATTAAGTGTTCTAAACGCAGTATTCTAGGTATCCAGAGATTCAATTTTAAAGAAAAGTTCGAAATCGACGCACATTTGAAAGCAATTTTGGAAAAGACGTCATTTGATTTCAAAAAGACGACGAAAGTTCCGGAGGACTTCCGGACTTCAATTGGACTTCAATTCTCATTATAAAACCTCTGGAAATATTTTTATACTGAAATTCAACCTGACAGCTTTCCAACGGTACGTAAACGGACGATTTCGGACACCAAAAAGCATTTTTACAAAAATCTGGAAAAGCAGTGCACGTGATTTTTGAAACAGAGCTTGTGGGTGACCAGAGGGACCCAAATAGTAAATGGCGGTTTTGGGTATAGGGGTGGCGGGTCCCACCATAACCGCCACTTCCATTTGTGTCCTCCACGGAGCTTTTTGAGTTCCAGACCCTTCTAGAAGCTTCCCACTGCGAGGAAATTGCCTGGAAATTGCGTTTAGGCTCCGAAATGGCCATTTTAACCCTCTTTTAAGCTCTAAAAATCCTGTTTTAACCCTGAAACTTAAGAGCTAAGTCTTCAAAACTCTATATAAGATCTCATACATCTCATATGAGATCACATCTTAACACATTAGACACTTGGACGAGATACACTTGAATATACTTGGAGATACAAACACACATAGAAGCACATACAAGAGAGATAAGTATACTTTGAATATACTTTCAATTTAGGTGAATTCTAGAGAGAGAAAATTATGAATTGAATTTAGATTAACTTAGGCTAATTAGACCACAATTTGAACATCAATTGCCTCCCTCAACTTCCATGGATGAGTGCTTGAAGAACACTTGAATAACACTTGAAGAAGAAGATCTTCAAATCAATTTTGGTCTTGTAATTGAGAATCCTCCAAGAGGTTAACACTATAGTTCATCTCTAATTCCTACTTTGTATATATAGATCTATAAGATTTGGATCTAACTTAGTTCTATTTCTACTTATTAGAACACTCATCTTCTTCCTCTCATGTTCTTCACACACTCACATAGTTAGATCCAAATCTCTTTGATTTTTATTGATAATTTACAATTAGAGATTGTTTTTCACTTTGATTTTCAATTTTGGTTTCATTCTTCAATTTTAGTTTAGATTCATGCATACATGATTATATATATATACATATATCTATTTTGAATTCCATGATGGTTTGGAAATATGGTCTATGAGAAGGATGATTTCTATGTTCATACCTATCTCTTGATTATTCCTATTACCTAGGATTCCTATTGAATTTCATCTCCAACATGATATTTATAAGTCCCTTTGATCCTTGATCTAAAAGTTCTTCATAGAACTTGAGGGCTAAATTGATTGGGAATCATGATAATTAAGTTGATCTATGAGTTTGATCTCTCTAATAAGCTTCAACTATCACTAAAATGTTTTCCTCACACTTTAAAATGAACTAGATAAAAATTCAGCAAAGCAGATTGGTTTTGTCCATTAGATTTGGTCCATCAAAACCCATAGTTTGATGGATTTCAAATTTTCTGGGTAAACTTTGATGAATTAGCTTTCATCCGGTCCGTTTTGAGAGCTTTTAGGATTCATATACTATTTTTAGAAATTGTTGAGAAATCGGTTGACAGATTTGAACATCGTCTCTTTGTGCTTGAATTTCAGAAAATCTATAATAGTTATCGACGTTCCGCTTTTTGGGGATGATTCCTAACTCATATATCTATATGCCGATGTAAAATCGTGAGCATACGATCGAGTTAGGATCGTTTTCTAAGCGTTTAAAGTTGATACAACTATTCTGGAATTTTCTAAGTTTAATTACAAATATGATTATGTATACAAAATGGTCATACCTTGATCACTCAACAACAATTGATGAATAAAACTTGGTTTAGAAATCACCTAGGATAAATGGATGAGAGATCAAAAGCTTAAATCAACTTGGTTAACATGATTCATGAACTTCTATTATACTTCTATTATGTTTTGCATTCATTTGTCAAATGATACCAAATTTCCAGAATAACAGAGTCTGTTTAAAACACTTTTTCAGAAACCTTGTGATTACAGAATGTCCATGGGTTTATTTTTATCATATACTACAATGAAATAGCTTTCTTTTGACACCAAATAGAGCTTCATATGATTTTTGTAGATTTAATTATGATTTTTACAAGAACAGTGGACAGGGCTGATCCACTATTCCCAAAACATTTATTTCTCAAACAATAAAATTGATATTGAGGTCCCACTTTTTGGAGAAGTTCCCTAAGACATGTATCTAACTTTCTGTAAAAGGGTTTTTATCCAGCTCATGTTTAAGACCACTTTTGATAGGATTCATTAGAGGTTGCTGAATCTGGAAATTTGATTGATGACATGTTTTCTTTGTTTATCATGCATATCATTTGTTTGCTTGTATTTTTGCAATGCTTGGGTATTCTTTGGTGTATTAGTGCAGAGAATTAAGTGCCTCGGACCCGGACTTCGATTTGTGGTTTGCCTCGTCTACATGTGGCTTAGTGCCCATGTATCGTGTACTATCTCTATCCTTTCTCTTAGAATTTTTCTAGGTTTACAACTTTGATTTCAACGACACAATTCCTTTAGGATAGTCTCCGTTTATATGATTATTTGTTAGAGACATCTTATCTAGGATTGTTGCATGATTGCATTGCACGTTTCCATTCTTTTTGCTTTCGCGACTCCGCTTGAGTCAACCAATGTAAGTCTTCTCGTTCCCTTTGCATATCATGACATGTTTACTTTATTTGCATCGGTCCCGGGCGGGACTAGCCACTGTGAGTATACTTCTCCCTTGTATTGCATGAGCATCCGCTTTCTACTTGATTTAGTCTCTTGAAATGATTTTCATTAGATGTTTCTTTTTGCCATGTATATATCTATCTAGTATGTTTGAGGAAACAACATCTATTATGAATTAATAACAAGGATATTTGAATCAAGGCCTACCATTCGGTAGGGCGAGGAGGGGGTGCTTTAGTCCTGCTTGGGCTCCTTCCCCTCTCGTACCAAGACCCCCGAACCTTGTTTCTGGTAATGAAGGGCGAGTAACCTTATTCAATTTTGGGCGAGTCAAACTTGGGTTTCCTAATTCTCGATAAAAATTAGGTGGCGACTCTTTGTCTCTAGGATCGCGTGAGGAAGTCCTAGTTTTCCCTGAAGTGTGCTCCTTGGGATCCGTCCCGGGACACTATCGAGGGAGAGCGTCAGGACCTCCTCATTCGCAGTGGTCCACAATCTGGCGACTCTGCTGGGGATTTGAACATGAAACCGATGGTTTCTTGTTCTTCGAGGGTTTGACTTGAACCAATGAATATCCTTGTTATTAATTCAATAATCATGTTGTTTCTGCCTGCATTTGCACTTGCATTGTTCTTTCACCGCGACTGCTTGAGATCATTGCCTTGAAGATAGAGGGTCCTCTTTCCTCTATTTGTCAAGAGTTTTGGTAGCATGTAGTCACCGTTAGCCTTGTACCGCGTGCGGTATATAGAGCCTATGTGTGAACGGCACGCCCTCGGGGAGGCGGTCAACCACACCGCTGAGCTTGCTAATGGACCCTTTATGAGACTAAAACCCGGCCTTTGCATATAGTTTCTATAGAACCCTTCAATTAGGATCTTGATTATCATCTTTGATTAGGACAATGTGATGAATTACTTGCGCTTGCCCGTAAGGGATTATGTGGATGATGAGGACGTGTATGCGAAGGCATCATCAAACCTTGTATGGTGGATTCCTCTAGGATAGTATGGTCTTTATCCGAACATCCAATCATTATTTGAGGACAGTTTTGAAAATTTTTGAAACTATAAGCACTTCTTTGAAAAACCCCAAGTCTTTTGAAAATTCCAAGAATATCCCTTTTGAAAATTTGCTTTGAGATTCACTTTCACAAAATCTTTCCAAAATTCTCCTTAGATTTTAGAGAATTTCAAAATTCCTATTTCCAGAAATCATGATCACACTTTGATGATTCAATTTCAAATTCTCCTAGATTTTAGAGAATTTCAAAAAAAAAAAAAAATTTTACTTTGGTCTTCAAGAAATCATGATGATTCAATTTCAAAATCTTCCTCTCAGACCTTAGAATTTCAAAATTCCCACCTCAATTTTTAAGAATCATGATTTCTCACCACAAGCATTGATGGTTCAAAAATTCTTTTGAAAATTACAAATCTCCCCATCTCTTTCAAAGATTTTCATGAAAAATTTCAATTTTCAAACCTGAACCATCAAGAATTTCAAAACTCAAAATCCTTGGATAATTATTGGATTAGTAGGGTGATTAGCATACTCAAGGAATCTTATGTGCTTATGTGTTGATGTGCTAGGTCTAAGCTAGATTAAGGTGCATTGCATTTAGATTAGATTGCATTTCATCCGCATTTGCATGCACTACACGAGCATTGCATATACGACTCACGAGTGCGACGCCTCTAATATACTTTCAAAAGAAAAGATTTGTTTTCCTCAGAATTTTGAAAGCTTGAAAAGATTTCTTTGATTTTAAGAAAAATGTTTTTGAAAAAGGAAATGATTTTCCATTTATGATTTCCATCTTTGTAAATCCACCTTCTTATATCATTCTTTGAAAAATTCTTTTGCAATAAAGATACCTGATTATTTGAAAATCCCTAAATAAACCAGATAAGAAAAGATAGGACCGAAAAGTTGTACTCCTTTCTGGGTCAGAGCTCCGAACAGCCGTTTGATCAGATCAGGGTTAGAAGAAGGAACAGCCGAGTCGACTAGGGTTGAAGATATGACATACGAAGCGGATATGGAAGCCAGATTGGCCGCAATGCAAGCTGCCTTGGATCAGAGCAGGGAGCAGAATCGAGAACAACTTGCCACTATGATGAGAATGATTGAGCAGCTAACTAATCCACCACCACCACCTCCAGAGCATCATGAAGAAGAAGATTTTGGGGAGACAGTTCAACCAAAGGTTCAGCTAGATCAGGAAATTCAGGACAAGTTGGCCAAGATCGACAAACTAGAGAGTGTGATCAGAAAGAGCAAAGGGGTGGATGAGTATTTGTTCGATGTTGAAGGGTTGTGTGACGCTCCAAAAGCCAAACTCCCAGAGAAGTTTAAGATGCCGCATATTGAATTTTTCAATGGAACCGGAAATCCAAAGAGCTATCTGAGGCTTTATGTAGGAACTTTGCAGCCCATGGGCATTGGATCTGACCTCTTCGCTCTATTGTTTCCAAGAGTTTTGAGTGGAGCAGCACTTTCATGGTACTTGACGTTGGAACCAGCCATAACCAGAGATTGGGAGGCATTGGCCAAAGCTTTCGTGGCTCAATATTCATATAACCAGTTGTTTGATGTAACTGCAAGAGATCTAGAAACCACCCGACAAGAGTACAGGGAATCCTTCGCAGGTTTCCTTACTCGTTGGAGAGCTAAAGCTGCTCAAATGACTAGCAGGCCAGCGGAAAAAGATCAGGTCCGAATGATCATCAAGAATCTACAGCCCGAATACTTGGAAAGGCTAGAATTTCAGTCCATTGTGAGTTTCGAACAGCTGTTTGATGTGGGAACTTTGATAGAAGATGCCATTAGAGATGGAAAGATCAAGAAAGAAAGCACGAGCAATCGATACAGAAAGACAGAAAGGCCAGTCTATCATCAGTCTGCTGACGTCAACACACTATCTCCTCAGCCTTTTCAGAAAGAGCGTCGAAGTATGGCTAATGCAAGAGGAAGTCAAAATCAGAAACAGTCGAGAGAGAAAAGAGAATTTTCCGACTTGGGGATGCCACTAAGCACCGCACTTGAAAGAATGATAGAAAAAGGGTACTTGCAGAAATTGGAACCTAAACCAGAGCCAAATCCACTTCCACCGGGTTTCAAAACAGAGTTCTTTTGTGACTTTCATCAAGGCCGTGGACATAGCACAGATAGATGCTGGAGACTTCGCCATGAAATTGAAGACTTGATTGAAAAAGGGGTCATCTCCCCTCCTCCCTCTCAGCCAAATGTTCAGAAGAATCCTCTCCCTAATCATAAGGGGAACATGCCAAATGTTAACTTTGTAGAAGAAGGATCTCAGATTTATAACCCAAAGATCTACATCACATCCTCGAATCAACCAGCTATGGATGTTCAACTTCCGGAAGACGCTGCAATTTGCATCTTGAGGAATATGGAAGAGGAAGAATGGGTCGAAGAAGCACTGGCTTTTGAAGAAGAAATAGCCAACGGAAATCTTACAATTGAATGGTGGGATCCCAATGCCATCACCGACGACTCGATCTGGTATGAGGAAGAAAAGCCCATAGAAGCAGTCACCGAGAAACAAAGCACTGAGCCGATAGAAGAATTGCTAAAGCCTGTCGAGAACCTTGAAATCAAAGATGACGATCTTATTGCAATGATGGAAGAAGAAGAAGATTGGTGGTATGATGATGAGGATGATTCCGTTAATAATACCATAATCCCCGATGATTCTGTTTGGAAAATCACTGTTGGCACCGAAAAGTTAGCCAAAGAACTTGAGTCTATCTGGATCACCAATGAAGCAAACCACTTGACCCGTTCCGGACGTCATTTCAAGCCTCATGAGTTAGAAAATCGTGGAAAAGAAACATGGAATGAGAAAGAAGTCGTCAAAGCAAAAGAGGCTGGTAAAGGAGCAGTGAGCGAAGAAGAAGATGAAATCCTAAAGCAATTGAAGAAAACACAAGCTTGGATCTCAGTATGGGGATTACTTATGACCTCTCACAAACACAGGCAGGCCATGCTCGATACTCTCAATCGTTTGGATGTTTCTGTCAATACTACCCCCGAAGATCTAGTAAACATGATCTCTTCAAAGCCTTGTAAGCCTGTAATCACATTCACAGATGAAGATTTACCGCCGGAAGGGGCACACCACAACAGAGCTCTCTACATCACTGTACATTGCCTGGGGAATAGAGTACCGGTCTGCTTGGTAGATAATGGGTCAGCCTTGAATGTATGTCCTCTCCAAACAGCTCTCAGAATGGGGTTGTCTATTTCAGAACTCTTGCCATCAACACAAACTGTGAGGGCCTATGATAACACCAAAAGGGCCATTGTGGGAATGATTAAGTTGAAAATTGAAGTCGGGCCATTAAACAAAGAAGCTGATTTCCAAGTGATTGATATTCCGGCTAGCTTTAATCTGCTATTGGGACGTCCGTGGTTACATGTGAATGATGCAGTCGCCTCCACTCTCCACCAGAAAGTCAAGTTCATCTGGAAAGAGGATGTGGTAACAATCTTTGGGGATAGCTGGATCAAAGAAGAAGGGACAAGCCATGGTCCTGTGCTAGAAGTCCAAACACCGGAAGAAGAAAATGAATTAGGAGGATTCAACTTTGTGGGAATGATAAATGAAGGAGCTAAGAAAAAGAAATCCGTTTGGGATCGACTCAGCTATGAGAAGAAACTTCCTGATGCATCTGTCTGGGGCGAAGAAATCACTCCGATCAAGAAAAAGAAGCCGTTCATCACCGGACGCGAATATAGAAAGATGTTCGAGAAGGGAAACCCGGTTGCCAAAGATCTACAAGAAGAAGTGGGACAGAATTGGATCCCTGAAGTCATGCCATTGTACTTTGACCAGTATGCCAATCCTAAAGTGGTTCATATGGTGCGGAAGATGAACTATTTTCCTGGAATAGGACTAGGTCGTCGTCAACAAGGAATAACTGAACCACCGAACTTCCACGAACAGAAAGATAAATCTGGGCTTGGGTATCAATTGACTGAAGAAGATAAGAAGAAGATGACAAAAGGAAAAGGGCCGATGGTTGTTTCTGGGCCAAGAATCCTGAATGGATACTTCGTGAAAGAAGGCGATGACTTTCCCTTCTGTGAGTTCCCTGAACCATGGTATGATCCGGCTACCAAGAACATTAAGCCTGGATTTGAGATTTTCTTCAAACATGAGTTCTCCGACTATGAGGATCCGTTCTTGTATACTCCGCCTATCAAGAAAGAAAGGAAGGACTGGGCTGAGCTGATGACAAGTGATGATTTGAACATGCTAATGGATGAAGAGCTGAACATGCTGATGGATGCCGAAGAAGCACTGGGAAATGTGAAAGAAATCAAGCCAATAGAGGGAGCTCTGAACAATTGGGTGATAGAATCGGAAGTCAACAAATCTCCTCCCCCATTTCCCCGGAAGTCTGTAAAGGCCAATATGAGCCATGATGTTGAGTCTGCTTTTGCTTTTGATGTACCCAAAAATGTTAATGAAATGAACGAGGATTTTGCTTACTCTTCTGTGTCTGATGATCTTGATTTTGAAATTTCTGAGGATTTGCAAAGATTAATTGAAAATGAAAATGAATCTGCATGCAAGATTATTGAAGAAACTTTGCTAATAAACTTGGATAATGAAGATAATCCACAAAATGTTCATATTGGCACCACGATCACTTCACAAGAAAGCAATGAACTAATCAACTTATTAAAAGAATTTAAAGATGTTTTCGCTTGGTCCTACCAAGATATGCCAGGCATCGATCCAGAGATTGTCCAACACCACATCCCTCTCTTTCCAAATTCAAAACCTGTTAAGCAAAAGTTGAGACGCATGAGACCCGAATGGACTTTGAAGATCAAAGAAGAAGTTGAGAAACAATTGAAAGCTGGATTCCTGATGGTAACCCAATATCCGGAATGGATAGCCAATATAGTTCCTGTGCCAAAGAAGGATGGAAGGATCCGTGTATGTGTTGACTTCAGAGATCTAAACAAGGCTAGTCCTAAGGATGATTTTCCGCTTCCACACATAGATGTTCTGGTAGATAGCACCGCGGGGCATGAGTTGTTATCATTCATGGATGGTTTCTCAGGGTACAATCAGATTTTAATGGCACCCGAAGACAGAGAAAAGACTACATTCACAACTCACTGGGGGACGTATTGCTACCGAGTGATGCCATTTGGGTTAAAGAATGCTGGCGCAACCTATCAGAGAGCTGCTACTACTTTGTTACATGACATGATCCATAAAGAGGTAGAAGTTTATGTGGATGATATGATTGTTAAGTCCAAAGAAAGAAGTGGGCATTTAACAGCACTCGCCAAGTTCTTTGAAAGATTTACAGAATGAGATTGAATCCACAGAAGTGTACTTTTGGAGTTACCACCGAAAAGCTGCTGGGATTTCTCATCACACAGAGAGGAATTGAGGTTGACCCCACAAAGATCAAGGCTATTATGGATATGCCGCCTCCGACAAATGAAAAGGAAGTAAGAGGATTTCTGGGAAGAATCCAATTCATCAGTCGCTTCATATCTAAGCTCACTGCTACTTGCGATCCGCTTTTCAGCTTGTTGAGAAAAGGGAAGAAATTCGAATGGGACAATCAATGTCAAGAAGCTTTTGACAAGATCAAGGCTTATTTATCAAACCCACCGGTTCTTTCACCCCCGAAGTCAGGGAAGCCTTTGCTGTTGTACTTATCCGTGTCAGAGAATGCTATGGGATGCATGTTAGCCCAAGAAGGAGATGAAGGGCGTACAGAGAAAGCCATTTACTACTTAAGTAAAAGGATGACTGGATACGAATTGAAGTATTCTCCGTTAGAAAAGACATGTTGGGCTTTGGTTTGGGCCACTCATCGTCTGAGGCATTATATGTTGGCCTTCCCTGTTGTTTTAATCTCCCGAATGGATCCTTTGAAGTACCTATTTGAAAAACCAGCATTGACCGGAAGAATCTCCCGATGGACATTGATGCTATCTGAGTTTGACTTGATACATGCTACGAGTAAATCTGTTAAAGGAAGGGCTGTCGCAGAACATTTAGCAGAACATCCGATAAATCTGGAAAACGAAGGAGAGTTCATGTTCCCTGACGAAGGATTGATGGAATTAAAAGAAGATGTGTGGAAAATGTATTTTGATGGAGCTGCAAACCAGAAAGGATATGGAGTGGGGATCATCCTTGTATCCTCTGAAGGAGCACATACCCCGTTCTCTATTAAGCTGAAGTACACTTCCACCAACAACACTGCTGAGTATGAAGCTTGTATTTTGGGGCTAGAAGCCGCATTGACTTTGGAGGTAAGGAAACTTGATGTATTCGGGGATTCCAATTTGATCATATCCCAAGTTCGAGGAGATTGGAAAGTCAAGGACGAGAAGTTAAAACCCTATCATGAGTATCTTGATTCTTTACGAACTCGTTTCTTGCATATCACGTTCTTCTACCTGCCTCGAGAAGAAAATCAGCTAGCAGACTCTTTGGCTACTTTAGCGTCAATAATTGAGATTCCTGTGGGGATAAAGCTAACTCCTTTGATGATTGAACAAAGGGAAAAGCCGTCTTATGAGATGATTGGGGAAATAGAAGAAGCAGAAGAACTTCCGTGGTACACCGACGTGTGGAACTTCATTGAAAATGGGGAATATCCGGAAGGCGCCTCTGAGAAAGACAAGAGAGCCATAAGAAGATTCTCGGCTCAATTCATGATTTGTGGCGGAAATCTATTGAAGAGATCTCACAATGGATTCAACTTGACATGTCTGTATGGAAACAGTGCGAGAAAGATGATGGAGCAAATTCACGAAGGGGTGTGTGGTCCTCATATGAGTGGACACATGTTAGCTAAGAAGATCATCCGACAAGGATATTATTGGACTACTATGGACAAGGACTGCTATGAATATGTCAGAAAATGTCACAAATGTCAGATCCATGCCAATATGAAGCATGTGCCGCCGTCACTGCTATACAACATGACTACCCCTTGGCCATTCTCAGTTTGGGGAATAGATGTTATTGGAGAAGTAACCCCGAAGGCGTCTAATGGGCATCAATACATCCTGGTAGCAATTGATTATTTCACAAAATGGGTGGAAGCAGAGTCTTATGCGACATTGAAGGCTAAAGATGTGGCCAGATTTATCAGAAGAAATATAATCTGCCGATACGGGGTCCCTCATGAGTTGATATCCGATCATGGCAGTCACTTCCAGAAAGAGGTTTTGGATCTACTAGAAGAATACAAGATCATGCACCACATGTCAGCGCCGTATAGGCCACAAACAAATGGGGCAGTTGAAGCAGCTAATAAGAATTTGAAGACGATCCTAAGAAAGATGACTGATATATACCGAGATTGGCATGAGAAGTTACCGTATGCACTGTGGGGATACAGAACATCTATCCGAACATCTACAGGAGCCACTCCTTATTCATTGGCTTACGGAATGGAAGCAATACTCCCAGTTGAAATAGAACTACCATCTTTGAGAGTTGTGGCAGAATCCGAGATTCCAGAATTTGATTGGCTAAGAGATAGATATGAGGAGCTAATGTTACTTGATGAGAAAAGGTTGGCCGCAATTGATCATGTGCATGTGTATCAGAGAAGAATAGCTCGAGCATTCAACAAGAAGGTCCGTCCAAGAAAACTTGAGGAAGGCGACCTTGTGCTTAAAGCCTTAAAAGCACCCGTTTTCGATCCTAGAGGGAAATTCAAGCCAAATTGGGTTGGCCCATACGTCATCAAGAAGCTTCTCTCTGGAGGAGCGGCATACCTGATGGATCTAGATGGAGTTGAGTTCAATCAGCCAATCAACATTGACCGTCTCAAGAGATACTATGCTTAAAAGCCTTTTTCTTTCAAAACCTGTTCTTTCAAAACCTCCAGCATTCGAGGAACTACACTTGACCTGATTCCCACTTGGGGATATGTAGGCAACCTGCTCGGTTCGGTCACTGCTCCTGAAACCCTCAACCATACTTTCTTTCAAGACCTGGCCGAACTACTTTGGATCTGATTCCCACTTGGGGATAAGTAGGCGAGCTTTCCTGGCTTTCGATCCCTGAACCTTGCAAACTAGGGGCAAACTTTCAAGTTTGCCCAAAGCCTCAAGATATCACTGCCACACTAGGGGCAAACTGCGTTTGCCCAAACTTCCATTTATCTCTGTCAACTAGGGGCAAACTGTCGTTTGCCCATACCTCGCTACCTGTCCTCTCTGGATCACTTGGCTATCAGAATTAAAGCACCTAAGTGAAAAATCTGGTAATTCTTGATATTAAGTTGAAAAGTTTTTTTAGCAATCTAAAGATGTGAATCTAATGTCAAGACTGAAACATTATGTGGAAAATTTTCAAAAGCTTCAAGATTACATGCAAAGCCAACACAATATCCTGCTACAAGATAAAATCTCATTTTCAAAATATGCAAATCCTTAGAAAATTCAAATATCCAAGTCAAAAGACATTGTCGAGAAAGAGGAATCGTCAGAAATTTCCTTTCCCTGTAAAATCGAGTCCTGTGTGTCAGTGTGCAAAGTGTCAATCAAATCAGTCTCGTGACAAGGGATGCAAAGCGAAACAGAAGGATAGCATAAAACAGCATCAAGCAAAGTCAAGAGTACAAGCCCATCAAGTCTCAGACAGAATACATCAACATCAGTCTCAGCACAGAAAGCAAGAAAAACAGAAAGATAGTCATGGGTGCATATGATCATCATCAGCGACGACGAGTAGCCCGTGGGTACCGAGCAGGCATATCTGAGGCCGTAGAGCTATCATCATCTTCAATTTGGCGCCTTCGCCTAGACCCACCAGCCCCACCAGAAGGGCCTGCATTCATCCGCTCCAACTGTGATTGAAGCTGCCTAACTTGAGCCACCTGTGGAAGAAAAGAATCAGTATAGGGGTTTGAAAAAGCAATGAGATAAGAAGAAAAGGTCAAGAAATTTACCAGGGCCGCATCACGGTCTATGTAAGTCTGGCACATGCCATCCCACTGCAAAGAGAAGAAAGATATGGTCAGAAAGATCAGAAGAATCAGAGGTAATGAGTTCAGAAATTACTTACATGTCCCTCACGAGCAAGGCTCCAAGCCCTCAGATTCTGTGCATAAGCTCGCTCTTCATTGAAAACGGCTCGGGGAACGGACTCATGTTGTTCTGAAACTAGCTGAGGCTCTACAAGATCACGGGGGATCTCTATAGAAGATATAACTCCGCGCAGCATGGTCGAGGCTCGCCAATCACAAGGAGGAATGAGAGGTAGAGGTCGACCAGGGCCATCCACAAAAGAACTCCCCTGCAAATGATGATAAGAAATAAGATAAAGCAAGCATTCGATCAGAAATGAAGAAGTCGTGAAATACCTGCGGGTCATCCGAGAGCGGGAAATTAGGCATCAGATGAGTAACCCTGAAGACGTCATAGTTCTCCTCAAACAGAGTAAAAGAGGCTGAAGGAATTCCGTTCAAAGCATTAATAAGATCTTCATCTTCCAAATTCTGCGCCGACCTCATACAAGAAGGCGGATCCTGTGGCACTAAGAGACGATCCTCCAAATCAGTCTGAGGAGCTACTCTCTCTCCAAGATACCACTCAAGAACAGAGGGACCCTCAAGAAGAATCCTCTCTCCAGTCATCTGTCTAGCTAAGCCAATCTCAGTCACATCTCCATTTGTCACCCAAGGATGCCAGTTAACTTGGGTGAATCTGAGACGGGTAAGAAAATCCCGGCAAGAAATAACATTATGAGCATCATTCTTGGTACCTACGGCTTGGCGACGCCACTTCAGAGCCCGTGGAAAAATATGAATCTCTTCCTCCCGGAATGATGGAGCCGTCATGGAGAAATACTCAAAGGCCCACACCTACAAGAGAAAATAAAGCGGTGGTCAAAACAGCAGAACATCAAATGATAAAAACTGGAAATGAAAATATTTTCAGTACCTCCCAAGCTCTCCAGAATCCGCCGAATCCAGGGGATTTGCCTCGAGAATGCTCCCCCATATGACTATACAGAATGGCTAAACCAGCAGAGCCCCAATCAAAATCTGCAATCTCCTCAAGATTTCGAAGACTATCAAGCATATTCAATGTAATCCGCTCAGCTCGAGTAGAAAGAAGAGAGCAACCAAGCAAATACAAGATGAAAGCACGGGTAAGCTGCATATCGGTAAATTGAGCCGCTCTTTCAGAAGGCCTGAAGTTGTTGATGAACCATGTGATGCCTACGCTCGATCCGTGAAGATCTCTCTGGGATGGGATGATGCCTAGGAGACGCTCAATGATAGTAGGATGTCTATGGATGTTCTTTGCAAAGGCAAGACGATGCCCGCCAAATGAGATGCCGGTTATCATTGCAAAATCAAGAGGGGTCATGGTTATCTCCCCAAAAGGCATGTGAAAAGTATTTGTGGAATCCCACCACCTTTCAGCAAGAGCTTGAATCATGGCCAAATCATTAGTCGATCTCTCCAATAAGGTTACAAACGACCCAAAGCCCGCTTGCTTGATATTGGCTACTACTTGGGGACGCGACTCCGACAATTCATTAAACCATTCAAGGCATTTTCCATGGCTACCATGACCTCTAAGATGACCAACCACATTCTAAAAAGAAAAAGGATGATTTCTAAGGAATCGCAAGAATAAAGAGACACGTATGAAGATGTGAAACAAAGGAGTAATTAAAGAATGGGTTACCTCTTGACGAAAGGCCCTCCTAGAGATATGATTTAGTGGATTTTTCATGGTTGCATACTCCATGGTTTGAGTTGATGAAGCTCCACTAGCTTGAAATTGGCTTCTACGTGTTCTAGAACTTTCACCTTGTCCATGGGAACTCATGGTTGTTGATGCTTGAAGCTTGAAGATAAGAGGTTGAAGATGATGAATAGTAAAAACCTTGGTACTTGAATCCCCTAGAATAGGGAGGAGTTGATGAAATCAACAAAATTTTTGGAGGTTTTAATGCAAGAAATCACTCAAAACATCAAGAAATTGCAAGATTTGAGCACCTTAGAAGGAAGAGGTGATGCATTGAAGAAGAAATGAATAAAGAACAAAGAAGAAAATGGGTTTAAAACCCCAAAGTTGCGGCTGGCGGTTCCCAAGGGGGTGTGGGGAACCGCCATTTACTATTCACTTCCTGCCATTTCCCCATTTTGCTCTATATTCGCGTTTTGACCCCCGGAACTCTTGATTTGATCCCGGATTGGTCCATTTTTGATATATAAGCCTTGAGAGTGCTTAAAACTTGTTGGAATTGGTCTAGAGGACCTCTGGAGATTTGAATCTTGGTAAAAATCCATTCAAGAATTGAAAAAAGTCCCCCAGATGAGAAGAATCAAAGGCACCGCAGCCTGAAAGTGGCCGAGAAACGGCAAACTCCCGTCGTTTTGGGATTGATTATGAGTTGTCTTAGAAAATGGACATTTGAGTCTACTGTCGCTTGAGAATTACATCCAGAAAGGACTTTCAGAAGATGGGTCAGAATGCGAGATGTTCAGAAAGGGTTAGAGTAAGCCTGACGTGTTGCAAGAATGATTGCGTTGGTCGAAGCACCAATATGAGTCTCAGAAAGAATCAGCAGGGCCTCCAGAATATGTGCTCGCGTCCCAGAAACCTCAGATATCTCCTCAAGCAGAGAATTTCCAGATATTGTCAAGGTATACAGAATTCGTGCATCTCTCAGAATCATAGGATCTCCCCAGTAGAGAACTTTCAGAATTAAGTTTCTCGCAAGCATCATGTATCCACGGGTTGCCTCCAGATAAAGGGTATCTCTCAGAATTTGAGCATCAAAATCGCCTCCAGAATACAAGGTTTATGCCAAGCATCATGTATCCAGGGTTGCCTCCAGAATGTAGGGTTTCTCTCAGAATCGTGGGTTGCCTCCAGAATGTAGGGTTTCTCTCTGAATCAGAATCGTGGGTCGCCTCCAGAATACAAGGTTTATGCCAAGAATCGTGTATCCGTGGGTTGCTCTCAGAATGTAGGGTTTCTCTCAGAATCGTGGGTTGCCTCCAGAATGTAGGGTTTCTCTCAGAATCAGAATCGTGTATCCAGGGTTGCCTCCAGAATGTAGGGTTTCTCTCAGAATCATGTATTTCTCAGCATCGCATATCAGGGTTGCCTCCAGAATGTAGGGTTTCTCTCAAAATCAGAATCGTGTATCCGTGGGTTGCTCTCAGAAGAAGGGTCATCTCTCAGAATTTGTGTATCTCTCAGAATCCGTGCATCAGAACAGAAGGTTTGTCCTCAGAAGAAGGGCCTGTTTCAGAAGAACAGAGGATTTGTCTCCGGCAGAGAGACCTGTTTCAGAAGATTTGTTTCTAGACCTGCCACAGAAGATTTGTCCCCAGAAGAAGGGCCTGTTTCAGAAGAACAGAGGATTTGTCTCCGGCAGAGAGACCTGTTTCAGAAGATTTGTTTCTAGACCTGCCACAGAAGATTTGTCCTCGGAAAAAGGGCCTGTTTCAGAAGAACAGAAGATTTGTCTCCGGCAGAGAGACCTGTTTCAGAAGACTTGTTTCCAGACCTGTTACAGAAGATTTGTCTAGAAGAAGGACCTGTTTCAGAAGAGCAGAAGATTTGTCTCCGGCAGAGAGACCTGTTTCAGAAGATTTGTCCCCAGCAAAAGGACTCTACATCAGCAATCGTCCCCAGCAAAAGGACTCTACATCAGCAATCGTCCCCAGCAGAAGGACTCTACATCAGCAATCGTCCCCAGCAAAAGGACTCTACATCAGCAATCGTCCACAGAAGAAGGACCTGTTTCAGCAATCGTCCCCGGCAGAAGGACTCTACATCAGCAATCGTCCCCAGCAGAAGGACTCTACACCAGCAATCGTCCCCAGCAAAAGGACTCTACATCAGCAATCGTCCCCAGCAGAAGGACTCTACATCAGCAATCGTCCACAGAAGAAGGACCTATTTCAGCAATCGTCCCCAGCAGAAGGACTCTACATCAACAATCGTCCCCAGCAGAAGGACTCTACATCAGTAATCGTCCCCAGCAGAAGGACTCTACACCAGCAATCGTCCAGTTGTTTGACATGACTCAGAATTCATCCAAGATACTTCGCTATTTCAAGAGTCGTCCAGGATACAGATGACGCCTACGAGCCTTAAGATCAGAAGAATAACTTTGACAAAAACCTCGAGAATCATCCAAGATACCTTTAGCATATTCGACTGTGAGAGAGAGTCGTTGCATCCTTTGCATTAGATTTTGCATCTAGGGAACCCTTGAGGATGATTCCTCCAGTACTTTCACATTTCATGTTTTCATACTGCACCAGCATCCTAGGATAGGAGCATTTCATCCGCATTGTTGTTGTTTGTTTTCCGTTTTCCCGCGCGCTTGAACTACGCCCTGGTCTGATTCCTGGAAAGGATACGTAGGCAGCTCCAGCGGAGCACGACCAGCATCAGCTTCAAATTAGCCGCCTCTACCCAGCATTGCATTGCATTCTTGCATTCGTAATTTCTTGATTTTCTCTGATTTTGAATTTCTTGATTTTGCGAATTTTTTGTTTTTCCTAAAACCTCTCAGTATGGTTATTTGGGTGCCTTCAAGGCTTTGGCACTCACTTGCAGTTCACGTTGTTCACAACAAGCTCTGCCAAAGAGGGGCAAACTGTAGACACCCAATTTTGACCACACTGATAGGATTTAGGGTGGACAACGTCTTGGAGGATTCGATGATGAAAAGTACCCCGTGGAAGGTACTGGATTCCACACAATCAGAAGATCGGACTTCGGAAAGTGACTTCAAGCTCAGAAAAGCCCTTTTCCATGAATAAATCCCGGTTTTGTCAAAATCATCTCTCAGAATTCATATTCTCTCAGGGTTATATGAACATTAAGTGTTCTAAACGCAGTATTCTAGGTATCCAGAGATTCAATTTTAAAGAAAAGTTCGAAATCGACGCACATTTGAAAGCAATTTTGGAAAAGACGTCATTTGATTTCAAAAAGACGACGAAAGTTCCGGAGGACTTCCGGACTTCAATTGGACTTCAATTCTCATTATAAAACCTCTGGAAATATTTTTATACTGAAATTCAACCTGACAGCTTTCCAACGGTACGTAAACGGACGATTTCGGACACCAAAAAGCATTTTTACAAAAATCTGGAAAAGCAGTGCACGTGATTTTTGAAACAGAGCTTGTGGGTGACCAGAGGGACCCAAATAGTAAATGGCGGTTTTGGGTATAGGGGTGGCGGGTCCCACCATAACCGCCACTTCCATTTGTGTCCTCCACGGAGCTTTTTGAGTTCCAGACCCTTCTAGAAGCTTCCCACTGCGAGGAAATTGCCTGGAAATTGCGTTTAGGCTCCGAAATGGCCATTTTAACCCTCTTTTAAGCTCTAAAAATCCTGTTTTAACCCTGAAACTTAAGAGCTAAGTCTTCAAAACTCTATATAAGATCTCATACATCTCATATGAGATCACATCTTAACACATTAGACACTTGGACGAGATACACTTGAATATACTTGGAGATACAAACACACATAGAAGCACATACAAGAGAGATAAGTATACTTTGAATATACTTTCAATTTAGGTGAATTCTAGAGAGAGAAAATTATGAATTGAATTTAGATTAACTTAGGCTAATTAGACCACAATTTGAACATCAATTGCCTCCCTCAACTTCCATGGATGAGTGCTTGAAGAACACTTGAATAACACTTGAAGAAGAAGATCTTCAAATCAATTTTGGTCTTGTAATTGAGAATCCTCCAAGAGGTTAACACTATAGTTCATCTCTAATTCCTACTTTGTATATATAGATCTATAAGATTTGGATCTAACTTAGTTCTATTTCTACTTATTAGAACACTCATCTTCTTCCTCTCATGTTCTTCACACACTCACATAGTTAGATCCAAATCTCTTTGATTTTTATTGATAATTTACAATTAGAGATTGTTTTTCACTTTGATTTTCAATTTTGGTTTCATTCTTCAATTTTAGTTTAGATTCATGCATACATGATTATATATATATACATATATCTATTTTGAATTCCATGATGGTTTGGAAATATGGTCTATGAGAAGGATGATTTCTATGTTCATACCTATCTCTTGATTATTCCTATTACCTAGGATTCCTATTGAATTTCATCTCCAACATGATATTTATAAGTCCCTTTGATCCTTGATCTAAAAGTTCTTCATAGAACTTGAGGGCTAAATTGATTGGGAATCATGATAATTAAGTTGATCTATGAGTTTGATCTCTCTAATAAGCTTCAACTATCACTAAAATGTTTTCCTCACACTTTAAAATGAACTAGATAAAAATTCAGCAAAGCAGATTGGTTTTGTCCATTAGATTTGGTCCATCAAAACCCATAGTTTGATGGATTTCAAATTTTCTGGGTAAACTTTGATGAATTAGCTTTCATCCGGTCCGTTTTGAGAGCTTTTAGGATTCATATACTATTTTTAGAAATTGTTGAGAAATCGGTTGACAGATTTGAACATCGTCTCTTTGTGCTTGAATTTCAGAAAATCTATAATAGTTATCGACGTTCCGCTTTTTGGGGATGATTCCTAACTCATATATCTATATGCCGATGTAAAATCGTGAGCATACGATCGAGTTAGGATCGTTTTCTAAGCGTTTAAAGTTGATACAACTATTCTGGAATTTTCTAAGTTTAATTACAAATATGATTATGTATACAAAATGGTCATACCTTGATCACTCAACAACAATTGATGAATAAAACTTGGTTTAGAAATCACCTAGGATAAATGGATGAGAGATCAAAAGCTTAAATCAACTTGGTTAACATGATTCATGAACTTCTATTATACTTCTATTATGTTTTGCATTCATTTGTCAAATGATACCAAATTTCCAGAATAACAGAGTCTGTTTAAAACACTTTTTCAGAAACCTTGTGATTACAGAATGTCCATGGGTTTATTTTTATCATATACTACAATGAAATAGCTTTCTTTTGACACCAAATAGAGCTTCATATGATTTTTGTAGATTTAATTATGATTTTTACAAGAACAGTGGACAGGGCTGATCCACTATTCCCAAAACATTTATTTCTCAAACAATAAAATTGATATTGAGGTCCCACTTTTTGGAGAAGTTCCCTAAGACATGTATCTAACTTTCTGTAAAAGGGTTTTTATCCAGCTCATGTTTAAGACCACTTTTGATAGGATTCATTAGAGGTTGCTGAATCTGGAAATTTGATTGATGACATGTTTTCTTTGTTTATCATGCATATCATTTGTTTGCTTGTATTTTTGCAATGCTTGGGTATTCTTTGGTGTATTAGTGCAGAGAATTAAGTGCCTCGGACCCGGACTTCGATTTGTGGTTTGCCTCGTCTACATGTGGCTTAGTGCCCATGTATCGTGTACTATCTCTATCCTTTCTCTTAGAATTTTTCTAGGTTTACAACTTTGATTTCAACGACACAATTCCTTTAGGATAGTCTCCGTTTATATGATTATTTGTTAGAGACATCTTATCTAGGATTGTTGCATGATTGCATTGCACGTTTCCATTCTTTTTGCTTTCGCGACTCCGCTTGAGTCAACCAATGTAAGTCTTCTCGTTCCCTTTGCATATCATGACATGTTTACTTTATTTGCATCGGTCCCGGGCGGGACTAGCCACTGTGAGTATACTTCTCCCTTGTATTGCATGAGCATCCGCTTTCTACTTGATTTAGTCTCTTGAAATGATTTTCATTAGATGTTTCTTTTTGCCATGTATATATCTATCTAGTATGTTTGAGGAAACAACATCTATTATGAATTAATAACAAGGATATTTGAATCAAGGCCTACCATTCGGTAGGGCGAGGAGGGGGTGCTTTAGTCCTGCTTGGGCTCCTTCCCCTCTCGTACCAAGACCCCCGAACCTTGTTTCTGGTAATGAAGGGCGAGTAACCTTATTCAATTTTGGGCGAGTCAAACTTGGGTTTCCTAATTCTCGATAAAAATTAGGTGGCGACTCTTTGTCTCTAGGATCGCGTGAGGAAGTCCTAGTTTTCCCTGAAGTGTGCTCCTTGGGATCCGTCCCGGGACACTATCGAGGGAGAGCGTCAGGACCTCCTCATTCGCAGTGGTCCACAATCTGGCGACTCTGCTGGGGATTTGAACATGAAACCGATGGTTTCTTGTTCTTCGAGGGTTTGACTTGAACCAATGAATATCCTTGTTATTAATTCAATAATCATGTTGTTTCTGCCTGCATTTGCACTTGCATTGTTCTTTCACCGCGACTGCTTGAGATCATTGCCTTGAAGATAGAGGGTCCTCTTTCCTCTATTTGTCAAGAGTTTTGGTAGCATGTAGTCACCGTTAGCCTTGTACCGCGTGCGGTATATAGAGCCTATGTGTGAACGGCACGCCCTCGGGGAGGCGGTCAACCACACCGCTGAGCTTGCTAATGGACCCTTTATGAGACTAAAACCCGGCCTTTGCATATAGTTTCTATAGAACCCTTCAATTAGGATCTTGATTATCATCTTTGATTAGGACAATGTGATGAATTACTTGCGCTTGCCCGTAAGGGATTATGTGGATGATGAGGACGTGTATGCGAAGGCATCATCAAACCTTGTATGGTGGATTCCTCTAGGATAGTATGGTCTTTATCCGAACATCCAATCATTATTTGAGGACAGTTTTGAAAATTTTTGAAACTATAAGCACTTCTTTGAAAAACCCCAAGTCTTTTGAAAATTCCAAGAATATCCCTTTTGAAAATTTGCTTTGAGATTCACTTTCACAAAATCTTTCCAAAATTCTCCTTAGATTTTAGAGAATTTCAAAATTCCTATTTCCAGAAATCATGATCACACTTTGATGATTCAATTTCAAATTCTCCTAGATTTTAGAGAATTTCAAAAAAAAAAAAAAATTTTACTTTGGTCTTCAAGAAATCATGATGATTCAATTTCAAAATCTTCCTCTCAGACCTTAGAATTTCAAAATTCCCACCTCAATTTTTAAGAATCATGATTTCTCACCACAAGCATTGATGGTTCAAAAATTCTTTTGAAAATTACAAATCTCCCCATCTCTTTCAAAGATTTTCATGAAAAATTTCAATTTTCAAACCTGAACCATCAAGAATTTCAAAACTCAAAATCCTTGGATAATTATTGGATTAGTAGGGTGATTAGCATACTCAAGGAATCTTATGTGCTTATGTGTTGATGTGCTAGGTCTAAGCTAGATTAAGGTGCATTGCATTTAGATTAGATTGCATTTCATCCGCATTTGCATGCACTACACGAGCATTGCATATACGACTCACGAGTGCGACGCCTCTAATATACTTTCAAAAGAAAAGATTTGTTTTCCTCAGAATTTTGAAAGCTTGAAAAGATTTCTTTGATTTTAAGAAAAATGTTTTTGAAAAAGGAAATGATTTTCCATTTATGATTTCCATCTTTGTAAATCCACCTTCTTATATCATTCTTTGAAAAATTCTTTTGCAATAAAGATACCTGATTATTTGAAAATCCCTAAATAAACCAGATAAGAAAAGATAGGACCGAAAAGTTGTACTCCTTTCTGGGTCAGAGCTCCGAACAGCCGTTTGATCAGATCAGGGTTAGAAGAAGGAACAGCCGAGTCGACTAGGGTTGAAGATATGACATACGAAGCGGATATGGAAGCCAGATTGGCCGCAATGCAAGCTGCCTTGGATCAGAGCAGGGAGCAGAATCGAGAACAACTTGCCACTATGATGAGAATGATTGAGCAGCTAACTAATCCACCACCACCACCTCCAGAGCATCATGAAGAAGAAGATTTTGGGGAGACAGTTCAACCAAAGGTTCAGCTAGATCAGGAAATTCAGGACAAGTTGGCCAAGATCGACAAACTAGAGAGTGTGATCAGAAAGAGCAAAGGGGTGGATGAGTATTTGTTCGATGTTGAAGGGTTGTGTGACGCTCCAAAAGCCAAACTCCCAGAGAAGTTTAAGATGCCGCATATTGAATTTTTCAATGGAACCGGAAATCCAAAGAGCTATCTGAGGCTTTATGTAGGAACTTTGCAGCCCATGGGCATTGGATCTGACCTCTTCGCTCTATTGTTTCCAAGAGTTTTGAGTGGAGCAGCACTTTCATGGTACTTGACGTTGGAACCAGCCATAACCAGAGATTGGGAGGCATTGGCCAAAGCTTTCGTGGCTCAATATTCATATAACCAGTTGTTTGATGTAACTGCAAGAGATCTAGAAACCACCCGACAAGAGTACAGGGAATCCTTCGCAGGTTTCCTTACTCGTTGGAGAGCTAAAGCTGCTCAAATGACTAGCAGGCCAGCGGAAAAAGATCAGGTCCGAATGATCATCAAGAATCTACAGCCCGAATACTTGGAAAGGCTAGAATTTCAGTCCATTGTGAGTTTCGAACAGCTGTTTGATGTGGGAACTTTGATAGAAGATGCCATTAGAGATGGAAAGATCAAGAAAGAAAGCACGAGCAATCGATACAGAAAGACAGAAAGGCCAGTCTATCATCAGTCTGCTGACGTCAACACACTATCTCCTCAGCCTTTTCAGAAAGAGCGTCGAAGTATGGCTAATGCAAGAGGAAGTCAAAATCAGAAACAGTCGAGAGAGAAAAGAGAATTTTCCGACTTGGGGATGCCACTAAGCACCGCACTTGAAAGAATGATAGAAAAAGGGTACTTGCAGAAATTGGAACCTAAACCAGAGCCAAATCCACTTCCACCGGGTTTCAAAACAGAGTTCTTTTGTGACTTTCATCAAGGCCGTGGACATAGCACAGATAGATGCTGGAGACTTCGCCATGAAATTGAAGACTTGATTGAAAAAGGGGTCATCTCCCCTCCTCCCTCTCAGCCAAATGTTCAGAAGAATCCTCTCCCTAATCATAAGGGGAACATGCCAAATGTTAACTTTGTAGAAGAAGGATCTCAGATTTATAACCCAAAGATCTACATCACATCCTCGAATCAACCAGCTATGGATGTTCAACTTCCGGAAGACGCTGCAATTTGCATCTTGAGGAATATGGAAGAGGAAGAATGGGTCGAAGAAGCACTGGCTTTTGAAGAAGAAATAGCCAACGGAAATCTTACAATTGAATGGTGGGATCCCAATGCCATCACCGACGACTCGATCTGGTATGAGGAAGAAAAGCCCATAGAAGCAGTCACCGAGAAACAAAGCACTGAGCCGATAGAAGAATTGCTAAAGCCTGTCGAGAACCTTGAAATCAAAGATGACGATCTTATTGCAATGATGGAAGAAGAAGAAGATTGGTGGTATGATGATGAGGATGATTCCGTTAATAATACCATAATCCCCGATGATTCTGTTTGGAAAATCACTGTTGGCACCGAAAAGTTAGCCAAAGAACTTGAGTCTATCTGGATCACCAATGAAGCAAACCACTTGACCCGTTCCGGACGTCATTTCAAGCCTCATGAGTTAGAAAATCGTGGAAAAGAAACATGGAATGAGAAAGAAGTCGTCAAAGCAAAAGAGGCTGGTAAAGGAGCAGTGAGCGAAGAAGAAGATGAAATCCTAAAGCAATTGAAGAAAACACAAGCTTGGATCTCAGTATGGGGATTACTTATGACCTCTCACAAACACAGGCAGGCCATGCTCGATACTCTCAATCGTTTGGATGTTTCTGTCAATACTACCCCCGAAGATCTAGTAAACATGATCTCTTCAAAGCCTTGTAAGCCTGTAATCACATTCACAGATGAAGATTTACCGCCGGAAGGGGCACACCACAACAGAGCTCTCTACATCACTGTACATTGCCTGGGGAATAGAGTACCGGTCTGCTTGGTAGATAATGGGTCAGCCTTGAATGTATGTCCTCTCCAAACAGCTCTCAGAATGGGGTTGTCTATTTCAGAACTCTTGCCATCAACACAAACTGTGAGGGCCTATGATAACACCAAAAGGGCCATTGTGGGAATGATTAAGTTGAAAATTGAAGTCGGGCCATTAAACAAAGAAGCTGATTTCCAAGTGATTGATATTCCGGCTAGCTTTAATCTGCTATTGGGACGTCCGTGGTTACATGTGAATGATGCAGTCGCCTCCACTCTCCACCAGAAAGTCAAGTTCATCTGGAAAGAGGATGTGGTAACAATCTTTGGGGATAGCTGGATCAAAGAAGAAGGGACAAGCCATGGTCCTGTGCTAGAAGTCCAAACACCGGAAGAAGAAAATGAATTAGGAGGATTCAACTTTGTGGGAATGATAAATGAAGGAGCTAAGAAAAAGAAATCCGTTTGGGATCGACTCAGCTATGAGAAGAAACTTCCTGATGCATCTGTCTGGGGCGAAGAAATCACTCCGATCAAGAAAAAGAAGCCGTTCATCACCGGACGCGAATATAGAAAGATGTTCGAGAAGGGAAACCCGGTTGCCAAAGATCTACAAGAAGAAGTGGGACAGAATTGGATCCCTGAAGTCATGCCATTGTACTTTGACCAGTATGCCAATCCTAAAGTGGTTCATATGGTGCGGAAGATGAACTATTTTCCTGGAATAGGACTAGGTCGTCGTCAACAAGGAATAACTGAACCACCGAACTTCCACGAACAGAAAGATAAATCTGGGCTTGGGTATCAATTGACTGAAGAAGATAAGAAGAAGATGACAAAAGGAAAAGGGCCGATGGTTGTTTCTGGGCCAAGAATCCTGAATGGATACTTCGTGAAAGAAGGCGATGACTTTCCCTTCTGTGAGTTCCCTGAACCATGGTATGATCCGGCTACCAAGAACATTAAGCCTGGATTTGAGATTTTCTTCAAACATGAGTTCTCCGACTATGAGGATCCGTTCTTGTATACTCCGCCTATCAAGAAAGAAAGGAAGGACTGGGCTGAGCTGATGACAAGTGATGATTTGAACATGCTAATGGATGAAGAGCTGAACATGCTGATGGATGCCGAAGAAGCACTGGGAAATGTGAAAGAAATCAAGCCAATAGAGGGAGCTCTGAACAATTGGGTGATAGAATCGGAAGTCAACAAATCTCCTCCCCCATTTCCCCGGAAGTCTGTAAAGGCCAATATGAGCCATGATGTTGAGTCTGCTTTTGCTTTTGATGTACCCAAAAATGTTAATGAAATGAACGAGGATTTTGCTTACTCTTCTGTGTCTGATGATCTTGATTTTGAAATTTCTGAGGATTTGCAAAGATTAATTGAAAATGAAAATGAATCTGCATGCAAGATTATTGAAGAAACTTTGCTAATAAACTTGGATAATGAAGATAATCCACAAAATGTTCATATTGGCACCACGATCACTTCACAAGAAAGCAATGAACTAATCAACTTATTAAAAGAATTTAAAGATGTTTTCGCTTGGTCCTACCAAGATATGCCAGGCATCGATCCAGAGATTGTCCAACACCACATCCCTCTCTTTCCAAATTCAAAACCTGTTAAGCAAAAGTTGAGACGCATGAGACCCGAATGGACTTTGAAGATCAAAGAAGAAGTTGAGAAACAATTGAAAGCTGGATTCCTGATGGTAACCCAATATCCGGAATGGATAGCCAATATAGTTCCTGTGCCAAAGAAGGATGGAAGGATCCGTGTATGTGTTGACTTCAGAGATCTAAACAAGGCTAGTCCTAAGGATGATTTTCCGCTTCCACACATAGATGTTCTGGTAGATAGCACCGCGGGGCATGAGTTGTTATCATTCATGGATGGTTTCTCAGGGTACAATCAGATTTTAATGGCACCCGAAGACAGAGAAAAGACTACATTCACAACTCACTGGGGGACGTATTGCTACCGAGTGATGCCATTTGGGTTAAAGAATGCTGGCGCAACCTATCAGAGAGCTGCTACTACTTTGTTACATGACATGATCCATAAAGAGGTAGAAGTTTATGTGGATGATATGATTGTTAAGTCCAAAGAAAGAAGTGGGCATTTAACAGCACTCGCCAAGTTCTTTGAAAGATTTACAGAATGAGATTGAATCCACAGAAGTGTACTTTTGGAGTTACCACCGAAAAGCTGCTGGGATTTCTCATCACACAGAGAGGAATTGAGGTTGACCCCACAAAGATCAAGGCTATTATGGATATGCCGCCTCCGACAAATGAAAAGGAAGTAAGAGGATTTCTGGGAAGAATCCAATTCATCAGTCGCTTCATATCTAAGCTCACTGCTACTTGCGATCCGCTTTTCAGCTTGTTGAGAAAAGGGAAGAAATTCGAATGGGACAATCAATGTCAAGAAGCTTTTGACAAGATCAAGGCTTATTTATCAAACCCACCGGTTCTTTCACCCCCGAAGTCAGGGAAGCCTTTGCTGTTGTACTTATCCGTGTCAGAGAATGCTATGGGATGCATGTTAGCCCAAGAAGGAGATGAAGGGCGTACAGAGAAAGCCATTTACTACTTAAGTAAAAGGATGACTGGATACGAATTGAAGTATTCTCCGTTAGAAAAGACATGTTGGGCTTTGGTTTGGGCCACTCATCGTCTGAGGCATTATATGTTGGCCTTCCCTGTTGTTTTAATCTCCCGAATGGATCCTTTGAAGTACCTATTTGAAAAACCAGCATTGACCGGAAGAATCTCCCGATGGACATTGATGCTATCTGAGTTTGACTTGATACATGCTACGAGTAAATCTGTTAAAGGAAGGGCTGTCGCAGAACATTTAGCAGAACATCCGATAAATCTGGAAAACGAAGGAGAGTTCATGTTCCCTGACGAAGGATTGATGGAATTAAAAGAAGATGTGTGGAAAATGTATTTTGATGGAGCTGCAAACCAGAAAGGATATGGAGTGGGGATCATCCTTGTATCCTCTGAAGGAGCACATACCCCGTTCTCTATTAAGCTGAAGTACACTTCCACCAACAACACTGCTGAGTATGAAGCTTGTATTTTGGGGCTAGAAGCCGCATTGACTTTGGAGGTAAGGAAACTTGATGTATTCGGGGATTCCAATTTGATCATATCCCAAGTTCGAGGAGATTGGAAAGTCAAGGACGAGAAGTTAAAACCCTATCATGAGTATCTTGATTCTTTACGAACTCGTTTCTTGCATATCACGTTCTTCTACCTGCCTCGAGAAGAAAATCAGCTAGCAGACTCTTTGGCTACTTTAGCGTCAATAATTGAGATTCCTGTGGGGATAAAGCTAACTCCTTTGATGATTGAACAAAGGGAAAAGCCGTCTTATGAGATGATTGGGGAAATAGAAGAAGCAGAAGAACTTCCGTGGTACACCGACGTGTGGAACTTCATTGAAAATGGGGAATATCCGGAAGGCGCCTCTGAGAAAGACAAGAGAGCCATAAGAAGATTCTCGGCTCAATTCATGATTTGTGGCGGAAATCTATTGAAGAGATCTCACAATGGATTCAACTTGACATGTCTGTATGGAAACAGTGCGAGAAAGATGATGGAGCAAATTCACGAAGGGGTGTGTGGTCCTCATATGAGTGGACACATGTTAGCTAAGAAGATCATCCGACAAGGATATTATTGGACTACTATGGACAAGGACTGCTATGAATATGTCAGAAAATGTCACAAATGTCAGATCCATGCCAATATGAAGCATGTGCCGCCGTCACTGCTATACAACATGACTACCCCTTGGCCATTCTCAGTTTGGGGAATAGATGTTATTGGAGAAGTAACCCCGAAGGCGTCTAATGGGCATCAATACATCCTGGTAGCAATTGATTATTTCACAAAATGGGTGGAAGCAGAGTCTTATGCGACATTGAAGGCTAAAGATGTGGCCAGATTTATCAGAAGAAATATAATCTGCCGATACGGGGTCCCTCATGAGTTGATATCCGATCATGGCAGTCACTTCCAGAAAGAGGTTTTGGATCTACTAGAAGAATACAAGATCATGCACCACATGTCAGCGCCGTATAGGCCACAAACAAATGGGGCAGTTGAAGCAGCTAATAAGAATTTGAAGACGATCCTAAGAAAGATGACTGATACATACCGAGATTGGCATGAGAAGTTACCGTATGCACTGTGGGGATACAGAACATCTATCCGAACATCTACAGGAGCCACTCCTTATTCATTGGCTTACGGAATGGAAGCAATACTCCCAGTTGAAATAGAACTACCATCTTTGAGAGTTGTGGCAGAATCCGAGATTCCAGAATTTGATTGGCTAAGAGATAGATATGAGGAGCTAATGTTACTTGATGAGAAAAGGTTGGCCGCAATTGATCATGTGCATGTGTATCAGAGAAGAATAGCTCGAGCATTCAACAAGAAGGTCCGTCCAAGAAAACTTGAGGAAGGCGACCTTGTGCTTAAAGCCTTAAAAGCACCCGTTTTCGATCCTAGAGGGAAATTCAAGCCAAATTGGGTTGGCCCATACGTCATCAAGAAGCTTCTCTCTGGAGGAGCGGCATACCTGATGGATCTAGATGGAGTTGAGTTCAATCAGCCAATCAACATTGACCGTCTCAAGAGATACTATGCTTAAAAGCCTTTTTCTTTCAAAACCTGTTCTTTCAAAACCTCCAGCATTCGAGGAACTACACTTGACCTGATTCCCACTTGGGGATATGTAGGCAACCTGCTCGGTTCGGTCACTGCTCCTGAAACCCTCAACCATACTTTCTTTCAAGACCTGGCCGAACTACTTTGGATCTGATTCCCACTTGGGGATAAGTAGGCGAGCTTTCCTGGCTTTCGATCCCTGAACCTTGCAAACTAGGGGCAAACTTTCAAGTTTGCCCAAAGCCTCAAGATATCACTGCCACACTAGGGGCAAACTGCGTTTGCCCAAACTTCCATTTATCTCTGTCAACTAGGGGCAAACTGTCGTTTGCCCATACCTCGCTACCTGTCCTCTCTGGATCACTTGGCTATCAGAATTAAAGCACCTAAGTGAAAAATCTGGTAATTCTTGATATTAAGTTGAAAAGTTTTTTTAGCAATCTAAAGATGTGAATCTAATGTCAAGACTGAAACATTATGTGGAAAATTTTCAAAAGCTTCAAGATTACATGCAAAGCCAACACAATATCCTGCTACAAGATAAAATCTCATTTTCAAAATATGCAAATCCTTAGAAAATTCAAATATCCAAGTCAAAAGACATTGTCGAGAAAGAGGAATCGTCAGAAATTTCCTTTCCCTGTAAAATCGAGTCCTGTGTGTCAGTGTGCAAAGTGTCAATCAAATCAGTCTCGTGACAAGGGATGCAAAGCGAAACAGAAGGATAGCATAAAACAGCATCAAGCAAAGTCAAGAGTACAAGCCCATCAAGTCTCAGACAGAATACATCAACATCAGTCTCAGCACAGAAAGCAAGAAAAACAGAAAGATAGTCATGGGTGCATATGATCATCATCAGCGACGACGAGTAGCCCGTGGGTACCGAGCAGGCATATCTGAGGCCGTAGAGCTATCATCATCTTCAATTTGGCGCCTTCGCCTAGACCCACCAGCCCCACCAGAAGGGCCTGCATTCATCCGCTCCAACTGTGATTGAAGCTGCCTAACTTGAGCCACCTGTGGAAGAAAAGAATCAGTATAGGGGTTTGAAAAAGCAATGAGATAAGAAGAAAAGGTCAAGAAATTTACCAGGGCCGCATCACGGTCTATGTAAGTCTGGCACATGCCATCCCACTGCAAAGAGAAGAAAGATATGGTCAGAAAGATCAGAAGAATCAGAGGTAATGAGTTCAGAAATTACTTACATGTCCCTCACGAGCAAGGCTCCAAGCCCTCAGATTCTGTGCATAAGCTCGCTCTTCATTGAAAACGGCTCGGGGAACGGACTCATGTTGTTCTGAAACTAGCTGAGGCTCTACAAGATCACGGGGGATCTCTACAGAAGATATAACTCCGCGCAGCATGGTCGAGGCTCGCCAATCACAAGGAGGAATGAGAGGTAGAGGTCGACCAGGGCCATCCACAAAAGAACTCCCCTGTAAATGATGATAAGAAATAAGATAAAGCAAGCATTCGATCAGAAATGAAGAAGTCGTGAAATACCTGCGGGTCATCCGAGAGCGGGAAATTAGGCATCAGATGAGTAACCCTGAAGACGTCATAGTTCTCCTCAAACAGAGTAAAAGAGGCTGAAGGAATTCCGTTCAAAGCATTAATAAGATCTTCATCTTCCAAATTCTGCGCCGACCTCATACAAGAAGGCGGATCCTGTGGCACTAAGAGACGATCCTCCAAATCAGTCTGAGGAGCTACTCTCTCTCCAAGATACCACTCAAGAACAGAGGGACCCTCAAGAAGAATCCTCTCTCCAGTCATCTGTCTAGCTAAGCCAATCTCAGTCACATCTCCATTTGTCACCCAAGGATGCCAGTTAACTTGGGTGAATCTGAGACGGGTAAGAAAATCCCGGCAAGAAATAACATTATGAGCATCATTCTTGGTACCTACGGCTTGGCGACGCCACTTCAGAGCCCGTGGAAAAATATGAATCTCTTCCTCCCGGAATGATGGAGCCGTCATGGAGAAATACTCAAAGGCCCACACCTACAAGAGAAAATAAAGCGGTGGTCAAAACAGCAGAACATCAAATGATAAAAACTGGAAATGAAAATATTTTCAGTACCTCCCAAGCTCTCCAGAATCCGCCGAATCCAGGGGATTTGCCTCGAGAATGCTCCCCCATATGACTATACAGAATGGCTAAACCAGCAGAGCCCCAATCAAAATCTGCAATCTCCTCAAGATTTCGAAGACTATCAAGCATATTCAATGTAATCCGCTCAGCTCGAGTAGAAAGAAGAGAGCAACCAAGCAAATACAAGATGAAAGCACGGGTAAGCTGCATATCGGTAAATTGAGCCGCTCTTTCAGAAGGCCTGAAGTTGTTGATGAACCATGTGATGCCTACGCTCGATCCGTGAAGATCTCTCTGGGATGGGATGATGCCTAGGAGACGCTCAATGATAGTAGGATGTCTATGGATGTTCTTTGCAAAGGCAAGACGATGCCCGCCAAATGAGATGCCGGTTATCATTGCAAAATCAAGAGGGGTCATGGTTATCTCCCCAAAAGGCATGTGAAAAGTATTTGTGGAATCCCACCACCTTTCAGCAAGAGCTTGAATCATGGCCAAATCATTAGTCGATCTCTCCAATAAGGTTACAAACGACCCAAAGCCCGCTTGCTTGATATTGGCTACTACTTGGGGACGCGACTCCGACAATTCATTAAACCATTCAAGGCATTTTCCATGGCTACCATGACCTCTAAGATGACCAACCACATTCTAAAAAGAAAAAGGATGATTTCTAAGGAATCGCAAGAATAAAGAGACACGTATGAAGATGTGAAACAAAGGAGTAATTAAAGAATGGGTTACCTCTTGACGAAAGGCCCTCCTAGAGATATGATTTAGTGGATTTTTCATGGTTGCATACTCCATGGTTTGAG
This sequence comes from Hydrangea macrophylla, assembly GCA_033977485.1. Classification (NCBI taxonomy): domain Eukaryota; kingdom Viridiplantae; phylum Streptophyta; class Magnoliopsida; order Cornales; family Hydrangeaceae; genus Hydrangea; species Hydrangea macrophylla. The sequence continues at coordinate 98,880,732 of CM066989.1, read as the reverse complement.
TTGATGAAGCTCCACTAGCTTGAAATTGGCTTCTACGTGTTCTAGAACTTTCACCTTGTCCATGGGAACTCATGGTTGTTGATGCTTGAAGCTTGAAGATAAGAGGTTGAAGATGATGAATAGTAAAAACCTTGGTACTTGAATCCCCTAGAATAGGGAGGAGTTGATGAAATCAACAAAATTTTTGGAGGTTTTAATGCAAGAAATCACTCAAAACATCAAGAAATTGCAAGATTTGAGCACCTTAGAAGGAAGAGGTGATGCATTGAAGAAGAAATGAATAAAGAACAAAGAAGAAAATGGGTTTAAAACCCCAAAGTTGCGGCTGGCGGTTCCCAAGGGGGTGTGGGGAACCGCCATTTACTATTCACTTCCTGCCATTTCCCCATTTTGCTCTATATTCGCGTTTTGACCCCCGGAACTCTTGATTTGATCCCGGATTGGTCCATTTTTGATATATAAGCCTTGAGAGTGCTTAAAACTTGTTGGAATTGGTCTAGAGGACCTCTGGAGATTTGAATCTTGGTAAAAATCCATTCAAGAATTGAAAAAAGTCCCCCAGATGAGAAGAATCAAAGGCACCGCAGCCTGAAAGTGGCCGAGAAACGGCAAACTCCCGTCGTTTTGGGATTGATTATGAGTTGTCTTAGAAAATGGACATTTGAGTCTACTGTCGCTTGAGAATTACATCCAGAAAGGACTTTCAGAAGATGGGTCAGAATGCGAGATGTTCAGAAAGGGTTAGAGTAAGCCTGACGTGTTGCAAGAATGATTGCGTTGGTCGAAGCACCAATATGAGTCTCAGAAAGAATCAGCAGGGCCTCCAGAATATGTGCTCGCGTCCCAGAAACCTCAGATATCTCCTCAAGCAGAGAATTTCCAGATATTGTCAAGGTATACAGAATTCGTGCATCTCTCAGAATCATAGGATCTCCCCAGTAGAGAACTTTCAGAATTAAGTTTCTCGCAAGCATCATGTATCCACGGGTTGCCTCCAGATAAAGGGTATCTCTCAGAATTTGAGCATCAAAATCGCCTCCAGAATACAAGGTTTATGCCAAGCATCATGTATCCAGGGTTGCCTCCAGAATGTAGGGTTTCTCTCAGAATCGTGGGTTGCCTCCAGAATGTAGGGTTTCTCTCTGAATCAGAATCGTGGGTCGCCTCCAGAATACAAGGTTTATGCCAAGAATCGTGTATCCGTGGGTTGCTCTCAGAATGTAGGGTTTCTCTCAGAATCGTGGGTTGCCTCCAGAATGTAGGGTTTCTCTCAGAATCAGAATCGTGTATCCAGGGTTGCCTCCAGAATGTAGGGTTTCTCTCAGAATCATGTATTTCTCAGCATCGCATATCAGGGTTGCCTCCATAATGTAGGGTTTCTCTCAAAATCAGAATCGTGTATCCGTGGGTTGCTCTCAGAAGAAGGGTCATCTCTCAGAATTTGTGTATCTCTCAGAATCCGTGCATCAGAACAGAAGGTTTGTCCTCAGAAGAAGGGCCTGTTTCAGAAGAACAGAGGATTTGTCTCCGGCAGAGAGACCTGTTTCAGAAGATTTGTTTCTAGACCTGCCACAGAAGATTTGTCCCCAGAAGAAGGGCCTGTTTCAGAAGAACAGAGGATTTGTCTCCGGCAGAGAGACCTGTTTCAGAAGATTTGTTTCTAGACCTGCCACAGAAGATTTGTCCTCGGAAAAAGGGCCTGTTTCAGAAGAACAGAAGATTTGTCTCCGGCAGAGAGACCTGTTTCAGAAGACTTGTTTCCAGACCTGTTACAGAAGATTTGTCTAGAAGAAGGACCTGTTTCAGAAGAGCAGAAGATTTGTCTCCGGCAGAGAGACCTGTTTCAGAAGATTTGTCCCCAGCAAAAGGACTCTACATCAGCAATCGTCCCCAGCAAAAGGACTCTACATCAGCAATCGTCCCCAGCAGAAGGACTCTACATCAGCAATCGTCCCCAGCAAAAGGACTCTACATCAGCAATCGTCCACAGAAGAAGGACCTGTTTCAGCAATCGTCCCCGGCAGAAGGACTCTACATCAGCAATCGTCCCCAGCAGAAGGACTCTACACCAGCAATCGTCCCCAGCAAAAGGACTCTACATCAGCAATCGTCCCCAGCAGAAGGACTCTACATCAGCAATCGTCCACAGAAGAAGGACCTATTTCAGCAATCGTCCCCAGCAGAAGGACTCTACATCAACAATCGTCCCCAGCAGAAGGACTCTACATCAGTAATCGTCCCCAGCAGAAGGACTCTACACCAGCAATCGTCCAGTTGTTTGACATGACTCAGAATTCATCCAAGATACTTCGCTATTTCAAGAGTCGTCCAGGATACAGATGACGCCTACGAGCCTTAAGATCAGAAGAATAACTTTGACAAAAACCTCGAGAATCATCCAAGATACCTTTAGCATATTCGACTGTGAGAGAGAGTCGTTGCATCCTTTGCATTAGATTTTGCATCTAGGGAACCCTTGAGGATGATTCCTCCAGTACTTTCACATTTCATGTTTTCATACTGCACCAGCATCCTAGGATAGGAGCATTTCATCCGCATTGTTGTTGTTTGTTTTCCGTTTTCCCGCGCGCTTGAACTACGCCCTGGTCTGATTCCTGGAAAGGATACGTAGGCAGCTCCAGCGGAGCACGACCAGCATCAGCTTCAAATTAGCCGCCTCTACCCAGCATTGCATTGCATTCTTGCATTCGTAATTTCTTGATTTTCTCTGATTTTGAATTTCTTGATTTTGCGAATTTTTTGTTTTTCCTAAAACCTCTCAGTATGGTTATTTGGGTGCCTTCAAGGCTTTGGCACTCACTTGCAGTTCACGTTGTTCACAACAAGCTCTGCCAAAGAGGGGCAAACTGTAGACACCCAATTTTGACCACACTGATAGGATTTAGGGTGGACAACGTCTTGGAGGATTCGATGATGAAAAGTACCCCGTGGAAGGTACTGGATTCCACACAATCAGAAGATCGGACTTCGGAAAGTGACTTCAAGCTCAGAAAAGCCCTTTTCCATGAATAAATCCCGGTTTTGTCAAAATCATCTCTCAGAATTCATATTCTCTCAGGGTTATATGAACATTAAGTGTTCTAAACGCAGTATTCTAGGTATCCAGAGATTCAATTTTAAAGAAAAGTTCGAAATCGACGCACATTTGAAAGCAATTTTGGAAAAGACGTCATTTGATTTCAAAAAGACGACGAAAGTTCCGGAGGACTTCCGGACTTCAATTGGACTTCAATTCTCATTATAAAACCTCTGGAAATATTTTTATACTGAAATTCAACCTGACAGCTTTCCAACGGTACGTAAACGGACGATTTCGGACACCAAAAAGCATTTTTACAAAAATCTGGAAAAGCAGTGCACGTGATTTTTGAAACAGAGCTTGTGGGTGACCAGAGGGACCCAAATAGTAAATGGCGGTTTTGGGTATAGGGGTGGCGGGTCCCACCATAACCGCCACTTCCATTTGTGTCCTCCACGGAGCTTTTTGAGTTCCAGACCCTTCTAGAAGCTTCCCACTGCGAGGAAATTGCCTGGAAATTGCGTTTAGGCTCCGAAATGGCCATTTTAACCCTCTTTTAAGCTCTAAAAATCCTGTTTTAACCCTGAAACTTAAGAGCTAAGTCTTCAAAACTCTATATAAGATCTCATACATCTCATATGAGATCACATCTTAACACATTAGACACTTGGACGAGATACACTTGAATATACTTGGAGATACAAACACACATAGAAGCACATACAAGAGAGATAAGTATACTTTGAATATACTTTCAATTTAGGTGAATTCTAGAGAGAGAAAATTATGAATTGAATTTAGATTAACTTAGGCTAATTAGACCACAATTTGAACATCAATTGCCTCCCTCAACTTCCATGGATGAGTGCTTGAAGAACACTTGAATAACACTTGAAGAAGAAGATCTTCAAATCAATTTTGGTCTTGTAATTGAGAATCCTCCAAGAGGTTAACACTATAGTTCATCTCTAATTCCTACTTTGTATATATAGATCTATAAGATTTGGATCTAACTTAGTTCTATTTCTACTTATTAGAACACTCATCTTCTTCCTCTCATGTTCTTCACACACTCACATAGTTAGATCCAAATCTCTTTGATTTTTATTGATAATTTACAATTAGAGATTGTTTTTCACTTTGATTTTCAATTTTGGTTTCATTCTTCAATTTTAGTTTAGATTCATGCATACATGATTATATATATATACATATATCTATTTTGAATTCCATGATGGTTTGGAAATATGGTCTATGAGAAGGATGATTTCTATGTTCATACCTATCTCTTGATTATTCCTATTACCTAGGATTCCTATTGAATTTCATCTCCAACATGATATTTATAAGTCCCTTTGATCCTTGATCTAAAAGTTCTTCATAGAACTTGAGGGCTAAATTGATTGGGAATCATGATAATTAAGTTGATCTATGAGTTTGATCTCTCTAATAAGCTTCAACTATCACTAAAATGTTTTCCTCACACTTTAAAATGAACTAGATAAAAATTCAGCAAAGCAGATTGGTTTTGTCCATTAGATTTGGTCCATCAAAACCCATAGTTTGATGGATTTCAAATTTTCTGGGTAAACTTTGATGAATTAGCTTTCATCCGGTCCGTTTTGAGAGCTTTTAGGATTCATATACTATTTTTAGAAATTGTTGAGAAATCGGTTGACAGATTTGAACATCGTCTCTTTGTGCTTGAATTTCAGAAAATCTATAATAGTTATCGACGTTCCGCTTTTTGGGGATGATTCCTAACTCATATATCTATATGCCGATGTAAAATCGTGAGCATACGATCGAGTTAGGATCGTTTTCTAAGCGTTTAAAGTTGATACAACTATTCTGGAATTTTCTAAGTTTAATTACAAATATGATTATGTATACAAAATGGTCATACCTTGATCACTCAACAACAATTGATGAATAAAACTTGGTTTAGAAATCACCTAGGATAAATGGATGAGAGATCAAAAGCTTAAATCAACTTGGTTAACATGATTCATGAACTTCTATTATACTTCTATTATGTTTTGCATTCATTTGTCAAATGATACCAAATTTCCAGAATAACAGAGTCTGTTTAAAACACTTTTTCAGAAACCTTGTGATTACAGAATGTCCATGGGTTTATTTTTATCATATACTACAATGAAATAGCTTTCTTTTGACACCAAATAGAGCTTCATATGATTTTTGTAGATTTAATTATGATTTTTACAAGAACAGTGGACAGTCCTGATCCACTATTCCCAAAACATTTATTTCTCAAACAATAAAATTGATATTGAGGTCCCACTTTTTGGAGAAGTTCCCTAAGACATGTATCTAACTTTCTGTAAAAGGGTTTTTATCCAGCTCATGTTTAAGACCACTTTTGATAGGATTCATTAGAGGTTGCTGAATCTGGAAATTTGATTGATGACATGTTTTCTTTGTTTATCATGCATATCATTTGTTTGCTTGTATTTTTGCAATGCTTGGGTATTCTTTGGTGTATTAGTGCAGAGAATTAAGTGCCTCGGACCCGGACTTCGATTTGTGGTTTGCCTCGTCTACATGTGGCTTAGTGCCCATGTATCGTGTACTATCTCTATCCTTTCTCTTAGAATTTTTCTAGGTTTACAACTTTGATTTCAACGACACAATTCCTTTAGGATAGTCTCCGTTTATATGATTATTTGTTAGAGACATCTTATCTAGGATTGTTGCATGATTGCATTGCACGTTTCCATTCTTTTTGCTTTCGCGACTCCGCTTGAGTCAACCAATGTAAGTCTTCTCGTTCCCTTTGCATATCATGACATGTTTACTTTATTTGCATCGGTCCCGGGCGGGACTAGCCACTGTGAGTATACTTCTCCCTTGTATTGCATGAGCATCCGCTTTCTACTTGATTTAGTCTCTTGAAATGATTTTCATTAGATGTTTCTTTTTGCCATGTATATATCTATCTAGTATGTTTGAGGAAAAAACATCTATTATGAATTAATAACAAGGATATTTGAATCAAGGCCTACCATTCGGTAGGGCGAGGAGGGGGTGCTTTAGTCCTGCTTGGGCTCCTTCCCCTCTCGTACCAAGACCCCCGAACCTTGTTTCTGGTAATGAAGGGCGAGTAACCTTATTCAATTTTGGGCGAGTCAAACTTGGGTTTCCTAATTTCCGATAAAAATTAGGTGGCGACTCTTTGTCTCTAGGATCGCGTGAGGAAGTCCTAGTTTTCCCTGAAGTGTGCTCCTTGGGATCCGTCCCGGGACACTATCGAGGGAGAGCGTCAGGACCTCCTCATTCGCAGTGGTCCACAGGGACATACCGAGGTCCTTCCTGTGGGCGCTTGGCAGGCTGGCTATGCTCTCCCTCTGCCCGACTTTCCCGGTTTAGTTGGGACCCTGGAGCGGACCTAGCCGTTCCGCGCGTCCGGGCAGGCTTCTTGCCGGGAGCGCTCCTTTCGGGCCTCTGACTGGGAGTGCCCTTTTCAGGCCGCTTCTCCGACGAAGGGCTTTTCTCGTAGTCCTCGACCACTTTTTCATTCTGGGCTATGAGCGCATCTATTTGCTGTTGTGTCCGGAGCTGGCCTTCCAAAAGCCGCTCCAGCGCTACTGCGACCTGGTCGGAGGTCATGGAGGTCGCCCGCGTCTCGATCTGTAGGTCCTCCTGACCGGTTGAATCGGCGGTCTTCTTGCCCTTCTTCTTTGGCATGTTGATCAGTCAAAGATTTTTGTTAACGAGGAAATCGTGTCGTTTCCCACAGACGGCGCCAAACTGATGATGCCGAAAACTGGTGAGAGCAATTTTAAGAAGGAAACGAGATCACAGAAGGTTTATGTGTGGTTCGGCCCCGTTAATGAGGTGACCTACGTCCACGGTTGCGTCTATGCGCGTTCACTAGCAGATCACCGGCGGCCTGGTGAGCCAACAAAGTGGGGCGGCACTACCAGTAATACCAGCCGGGTGTATGCGTGTCTGTTGGTGATTTCTCTAAGGTGTATTTGCTTAAAGAGTTGATACTCGGATCCCCTTTGAGAGGGTAGGTGGGCTCTTTTATAAGTGTAAGAGTCCACCTTTACATGGTAAGTTTTATTAGATTAGGAAGCCTAATCTAATCACAATAGATTTGCCCAATATTTGGTGAGTTTCCTAAGTAGTTAAGGAAACCACTGATTCTCTTGATAGAGCAACAGCTGTGTAACGAATTGAGGGGAAGCGTGATTGATGCCGTGATCCTTAGGGCCTTACTACGACTGCCCGAGTATCTCGGTCGGCAACGGCAGCATCCCTCGGGAGCGTGGGCTCCATGCCTCGAATCCGGCTTCCCCGGGTCATTAGCTGAACACGTGGCGGTTAGGCAATTACAAGATATTTCTGGACATATCAATTATTATTATTTTTTTTTTGTTTTATCTTCTTGACCAAATTGCTTATGGTTGATTGTTTAAGCCATGGGAGATTGAAGAGCTAATTGTAGAAGTATGGTTTGACATCCATTACATGCAAGTTATTGTGATTGGGTTATCATGTGCAATAACAAGAGAAACACACTGGACATGATTCTTGGGATTTACTGCAAGAGTTGTAATATCTCCTTTTTTTTTTGTAGTGACCAAGGGTACATACAATGTACTCAAAAGATTGAGATATATATATATATATATTCTTGATAGGTTTTGTAATTAAGTATTTTGTCCAGTATTCAAATTTGTTTTGTGAATTTTTGCATAATTTTTATAATGTAATCTATTATGTTTTAAGATTATGGTATTTTGCATTTAGTGCTTTAGGGAAAAAAAAAAACATAAAGAGTTCCTTTGATTTTACACAAATACAAGTGGAATTGTATTAAGTCTCAAGATACGGGGAATTAGTTCTTGATGGAATTCACACATGGTTAGAATTCAGTAGTGGCTTTAGCCACGAGTAATATCTAGTATATCCTATATAAAAGGTTTCTATATATTATGGAATACTAGATCAAAAAATTTATATTTTATACATTCAAAATATATATATATATATATATATATTGTATAAATCCTTCCTTATCTCTCATCTTCTCTCTCTTTTATTACCTTTCACCCTCTCTCTCTCTCTCTCTCTCTCTCTCTCTCTCTCTCTATTCTTTTACGTTTCTTATTTATTTCTCACTCTCTCTCTCTCTCTTTTCTCACCACAACCACTTACTTGCACACTTGATTTTTCAAGTTTCTTTATGCCTCTATTTATTTTTTTTGGTTTCTTATGTAAGCCATGATATAAACATGTATATGTATTTACATATTTGTTTTGATACATTCTTAAAATAGTTTTGTCAACATATATTTGTTTTCATACGTTATGAAACAGTTTTGTCACCACTTTTACTGCACAATCGATTTTTCACATTTGTCATTTTCATAGATTATTGAACAGTTTTGTCTCCTTACGTTTTTTGTTTTGTTTTTTTTTTTTTTTTTTTGTTTTTTTTTGTTTTTTTGGTTCTCTGGTTCCTTACATGGTTGAGAAGTCTCATAGAAAGCATTGAAATAATTACCAAAAAAACTAATTTTTCTAGAATATTCTCTTTTTTTTAGTAAAATTAAAAATACTTTCCACTCCAGATTCAAACATGCACACACATAGGCATTGAGTGAATGAATGAAGAAATTATAGGATTATTAACCAATAAACACATAGATTCTAATTAAATTATGAAAAGGAAAAATTGAAAATACATAATATTATAATTAATTCTCTGCAGGAAGGTGTGTATATAGTTGCGAAACAACAAAACCACTCCATCAATTAGAATAAAAAGCAAATAAACTCACCACAATTAAGTCACCTCAAAACCAATTCACTGTCTCTACATTTGTGTGCTGATTTTTTGCTTCGAAGAAACCCTTAGAATCCCAAACAAATTTAGTAATATATATATATATATATTTATATATATATAATAAAAAATCCGATTTAACACAAAACTTCGATTATTGCTAAAAAAAAGATTATTTTAGAACTGTTGTAGAAATTAGTTTATCAAAAGAAGTTTAAAAACCACTTTTATTTAAAAATAAAAAAAAAAAAGAAAAGAAAAGAAGAAGAGAGATTAATTTTGTTATTAGTAACAATTTGTCATAATATGCACAACTCGATTTAGTTATTAGGCTCATAATTAGTTGATCGGTTGATCCCATAGAAGTTGGACGTAATCAAGTGAAGTTACGAAAGTTAGAAGATTTTACATTTCAAGCATGCATCATTCAATTTTGATTCATTTACTAATTTTCGTCCGTGCATTGCACAGATTCAAAAGCTAGTTTATATATAGAAAGTGTAAACTTTCTACTAGTTTTTGATTCAATTATGGAGTTCTGCTTTAATCTTAGGCCCCTAGTAATAATCAAATATGTTTAATTGGTGGGGAGAATATGGTAGACCTAAGAACAAGGCTATATAAAACTTGATAAATACAAAAAGAAGAATCCCTAAAGTACGCCAAAATATTATTAAAAGTGGAGTGAAGATAAGCATGAGAAAAAAGAACAATAGAGTATCACGAAGATATGAAAAGATTAGTGGCACAGAAACTTAAGATGCGTTTGATAAAATTAAAAATTAAGTGCTGAATTTAAGCACTGAAAATTTTAAGTGATTTGTATTTGCAATACTAACATAGTGTCTCAAGAACCAAAATAGATTGTATTCAGTGATTATTTTTAGTAGAAAATTTTCACTTAACGTTTTCAGTGGATTTTTGACTGCTTTTTTAATTAAGTGGTATATTATCAAACACACTAAAAAAAAATTAAGTGCTGAAAATTTTCATTTTACCACTTAATTGGATTATCAAACACACCCCTAGTTTCTAAGTAAGGCAATCCTAACAGCAAATAAACTGACATGTAACCAATTATTGAGCACCAACATTTAGTATTCGGATTGAAAAAAAAAAAAAAAAAAAAAAATTAAGCTTAAGTGCATTGATTTTCGTCATTGTTTGTTGGGTCCGTTAGATTTCAGTCCTTTAATGTGTCATTTTCTAGAAATAGATCCATTCTATAAGTCAACTTAGAAATCAGCCCCTCACCTATTTTAAGGACCAAAATACCCCTACTCCTACAATTAACGGTTTTAAAATTTAAAACCCATATAACTCTCTCTCTCTCTCTCTCTCTCTCTCTATAATAAATCTGAATTTTGAAATTCAAAACACACACACATATATATATATATATATATATATAAGAGATAGAAAAGTGAGAATTAACATAGAATTATTATGCAAGAGAGAGAAAGAAAAGTGAGAAATTTCTCACTTTAAAATACATCATAGAGTGAGAAATTCCTCAATAATAACATACGAAATTCTATATAATACTGGGAGAAATTCTCACTTTCAACAATAATGTGAAATTTCTCACTTTAAATGAATCACTGACTATAAGTGAAAAATTTTGTCCATTTTGGTGAGAAATTCTCAGATCTAGAATTTTGATGGTAGTTCAATAATACAAATTTCTCACACTGTCGAAAAAAAAAAAAAGAAATTTCACCAAGAACTGCAAAAAAAAAAAAAAAAAAAATCACAATTGAGATCTACAAATCGTAATCATAACAAATGTTGAACAAAGAGGTGATTAATGAATAAAAATCAAAGTTGAGAATTCTACAAACTTGGTAAGAATGACTGATGATTACAAAAATAAAAATAAAAATAAATATAAATAAACTACAAACTTGCATCAAATTCTTTACAACAAACCTCTCTTTTAGATCAATGGCCGACGTGCCTACTTTTTTGCCCATATATTACTAATTTCTTGGAACGAAAATGGCTTATAATTTCTTCTAGTTGTAAACTATTGCTGTTGACTTTTGTATAACTTTGACATCCAAAACCAAGTGGCCTATTGCTTTATTCAGAATCTTGTATCATACCATTCATACCCCTTTCTCACATCCATAGATATTTTGATTCTTAAAAAAATGGTGGTAGATGACGGAGACGGTGGTGGTGTTGTTGGAGTTCTGATCACTTGAGATGTAGAGAGAGAGAGATAGAGAGAGAGAGAGAGAGGAGAGAATAAATGAGGGTATAATGTACCTATACATTGCTGATAAACAAATACAAAATCCGTTCAAATTAGAAGATCTATATAATAAGTTAGAGCGGTGTGGGTCCCTTCTAGATTAGCAAGTTTCAATCCCAGTCATTGAGGCAAGTTGAGATATTTTAAACCCTAGGATTGTTGGTCCACCAAATCTCACCCAATTTCTAAAACTCTCACCCTCACAATATAATAGTCCCTCTCACCTAACTCAATCTCATTTCAATTCAAAAAAAAAGATCCCTTAATTGGTTAAGAGAGAGAATCACCTCATGCTATATATATGGTATATGTGAACATATACTCCGTATATTTTGACCTTTTATATATATTTTTTAATTTCTTTCTTTATCACTATTTTACACTTTGCACACATTACCAATATGATTTTTGTCACTTATCATATACTCCGTATATTTCTGTCACTTATCATATGAATTATTATTATTATTATTATTATTATTATTATTAGAAGTAGCCAAAAAAATTAGGTAAATTCTTTTATAAGTACCAAATTTAAAAGTAACCAACAAAAGTTTTCCCAATATTTTAAATTTTAGCCATGTACCAAACCATAGTTGTATCATCATCATTATTATTATTATTATTAGAAGTAGCCAAAAAAATTAGGTAAATTATTTTATAAGTACCAAATTTAGCCATGTACCAAACCATATCATGAATTCTTTACATTTGTATCATGAGTGGTAACTTTGCATTTGAACTGGGCGTAATGCAGTTTTGAATTTGCATTTGAACTAGGCGTAATGTGTGCAATGTGTCCCAATAATCACTAAAATTCTTTAAATATCTTTCCAAATTCAAATAAGATATATTCGAAGTATATCTATATAATAAGTTAGAGCGGTGTGTGTCCCTCCCAAATCAGTAACTTTTAATTCGAGCTATTGAGACAAGTTTAGATATTTTCAACCCTTCGAATCTCATTTGAAATTAAGAAATATCCTTTAAAAATAGGAATAATTCGTTGTATAAGCTTATCTCTCTCTCAATTCAAAAAAAAAATATCTCTTAATTGGTTATATAGACAGGTATACAAATACGTATATATCTAAAATCTATATACATATTGAACAGTTATATAGATATGTATATATCTAATTGGTCAGAGAGAATTGAATAGTTGCTCAAATAGATTTATGTTGCCATTTTAAAATAAAAAATCATTAATTGAATAGTTGCTCAAAAACTTTCTTTCTTTCTTTTTTTTTTTTTTTTTGCTCTCTCTCTCTCTCTCTCTCTCTCTCTCTCTCTCTCATTAAACTGCCATTGCAATATTGTGGAGTGTTTTTTTTTGGTGGAGTGTTTGCCCACGTATTATATTAGTTAAAAAAAACTCCCAGAAAATATATGAGTTGGGGGTTTTTTTTTTTTTTAAACCACGATTTGGGTTTTTATTGTAACTAAAATAATTACATATTAGTGTTATTGATTCAATAGTCAAAATCAACATTTGGATAGAATTGCATGAAATTTTTTGGCCGGAAAAATATGCTCTTTCCAAGAAAGTGAATTCATCACCAAATTATAAATGGAGAGTAAAGATTACCAAATTTTTTAAGTTTTCTTCTGTCTCTCATGAGTCTCATCATACACCCATATATCACCCATTTATTCTCTCTCTCTCTCTCTCTCTCTCTCTCTCCCCGTTCACCACCACTGTCCCCGACCACCTTCACTGTCGCTGGAATTAGGTAACCCCTCTCTCCCTCTATATCTTTATTTGTGCGTGCATGTGTGTGTTTGTGTGTGCATGTGTGCGTGTGTGTCTGCACGTGTGCGTGTGTGGTGTTTGTGCAAACATGTGAGTGTGGTGTTTCTGCAAACAGGTGTGTTAAGTTGTGCATATTTCTCTGTGTGTGAATGTGCAGAGAGGGAAGCTATAATAGCTATTGACGAGCCATTGGAATACGTCAATGAAACAGGTGGGTGTGTGTTAATTTGTGAATGTTTCAGCATAAAACTTTAATTATCATAATGCTGATATGGGCAACTTTTATTTAAAGTTTAGAGAGGGTATGTAGTGGTTAATTTGGGGCACTTTTTTTTCAATTTTTTTTTTGTCTCTAATTATCGGCTTTATTCCCATTTTTTTGTTCCAATAGTAATACAAAACTATATTTCCCCTTCTTCTTCATCTTCATCTTCTTCTTTTTATTTTTTTTTCAATTTTTTGTTTCAAAGTGGGCCTAACCATGGGGTAAACAAGTAAATAATCATATTTTTATTTGTTGGACTTCTTTCAAAATAACCATCAAACATTAACTATGAAGATACATTTGTGTTGGATTATTTAGGATAGAGTGTATTTTTAATAGGTTTATTTTTTTTTTCCTTGCTTTCCGTGACTCCGATCAAATAACTTTCATAGAACTAATCAAATTGATATAATATGAGTTAAAAATCACATAAAGTTGAGGTTTAGGAAGTGGGTTTCAAGAAAAGTATTCTCACTTGCACTTTTTTAAAATCTAAGAAGCATAAATTTTGCTATGGTTGTAAATTTTGCAATCAGTTTGATTAGTTCCACACTTTTTATACGTCATTTGATTAGTTCTATCAGTTTGATATAATCCATTCGGCAAATTAGTGAAATGAGTAATGCTGCTTCCCAAATATGGGCTAAATAATCACAAAAGTTTTGATTTCTTTTTCTGTTTCTTTTCAAAAGCTTAGAAAAAGCCTTTGGTTTTTTTTTTTTTTTTGTCCGTACAGAAACCTAAAAAAAAAAAAAAAAATCAAGAGAGTGCTTTTACTTCTGTTTTGGTATCCATATTTTTTTTGTCATTATAGTTTTCTATCATTTTTTTGCCGTTGTTTGTTGAAGATTACCACATTTTTTGTCTTTGTTGTGATGATATATATGAATCCGTTGTAAAAATTCCAATCATATCTCAGTTTAATTTCAAAATCAAAAGCAATGAATTGAAAATATATTGTTGTGCCCGCGAAACTAATGTCTTCACATGTGTTTTAATGACACGAACAATTTTACGCAAAATATTTAATCTTTTGAAATATTGAATTTATTTATTTCATTTCTTTTTTTTGCTTCGTGCCCACGGGCACGGGTTATTACTAGTGTTTACATAAGATAGGCAACTACTTGCAATTTTCCTTGATTTATGGGATACAACTATTTCAAAACTTCAGCCAATAGCAAATGGATAGCCACAACAATCTCTTCCATCTCACACTATTGAAGAACAAAATCCGTTCAAATTGTATGTTTAGATAAGTTAGGAAAATATTTAAGATTCTCCTTGATTTATGGGTCCAGCTTATACTAATAATTATAGTATTAAATGTGTGTTATATTCCTAAAACATAAATTTCACTAACTAATATATAGCAAGGGCATATAAGTCCAAAACAAATCTACAAAAAGAGGGGAAATGACTAATTTATAATAATCCTTATGGTAAGGGGACCAATTTTAAATCTAGAAAGTCAAATAGACTAATTTTTCCTTTAACCCATAATGAGGGACAAAACCTTATATTTCTATTGTTTTTTTTTATGAAAATATTTACTCCATTAATTTACATCATTACAAACACTGTTATGAGATGTTACTGGTACATGTGTGCAAATATATAACACATTAAAGATGTGTGGTTTAAGCATAGGTTGGTATAGCTTAAGTGGCAAAAAACTTGACATATATAAGTCCCCTTTAATGCATAAGTTCAGAGTTCGAACCTCATCCCCTTTTCCCGTATCAAAAAGAATATAAGAAAAAAAGAAAAAAGAAAAAAAAAAGATGTGTGGTTCAATAATATTTTATAGTCGTATGAAATATATTTATATACATGTAATCAGGCTCTAAAGAGAACGCCCTCTCTTAATTTAAGAGAGGGCGTTCTCCTTAGAGAATCTTCATATACATATATATATATATATATATACATAATATAAAAACAGATCATGTCATATATGCAAAGCTGCTCGAATTTTATATATTTTCAAGTTTGCCCCTGCTTTAATCAAAAAATTTATTGTTATACCCCTTCTCTCTCTTTCACGGCATATATGTGCTCTCAAAAGTAAGTTCTCTATCTATCTTATGCACATCTGTTATTTTTCCTTTGTTTCTTTCTTTCTTTCTCATAAAGAGAGAGAGTCAATATTCCTATGTGGCATGTACATGATGCAACCAATTATAACCAATCAAATAAAGTAGGAGTATTTATTTTTCTTTCTCATTTCATCTCATCTCATCATCTGATTATCAAGAACTTAATTGGTCAAGTCAAGATAATTAAGGAAGAAAAAAACCCCTAGAAACATTAATGAACTTTGTTCAAAATGGAAAAATATTAGGTGTGGCAACGTCCATGTGAGTTTGGTGACTTTTCTACCCATGTAACTTTAACTTGCAATATCTTTTCTGTCAGGTTCAATTGAAATGAATCAAAAAGCCATGGACCCGTGTTGATGAGAATTTTATTTAGAAATGGTTTGGGATCTGTCTTTTTGTCACATTAATTTCCCAAAATTTGAATTTCGAAATGACTAAAATAGAAAATTGATTTTCAATAAACTCAAACTACCCAAAAAGAATTCATTTTTCTCACCCAAAGAATAAATTGGGAATAAACAAAAGATAGAAAGTGGTAGGTATCACATGCTCACTCAATCCCAACAAAACTCTTTAATAGGTTGTTACCCTTAATAATATTGTAGTAGTACAGTTTACAAAATATTCCATAGCACGGGCTTCCCATGTGTGTGTATATATATATATATATATATGAAAGTATCGTCCTGTGTATGTCTAAGCGCAAACATAAACTTTTAGAAAGGCAAATAAAGGCTATCACTATTGCTAAAAACAATAATGACTATTACCAAAATAAATTAGTTATGTGGCAAATTGTAACTTATACACACAGTCAATTTACTTTAGCAATAATCATTATTACTTTTGAGAATAGTTAAAATCCAAATAAATCTTTGAATAATTAAACAAAGCCATAAAAATATAACATTCACTATTTGCATTTTTATGTTATTAGATGTTAAGTGTTATATGGAGATTGACCGGACAATAAAATAAGGATGGGTTAAATACACAAAAATTCCAGAGGTTTGCCTTAATTATATGGACCTCTCTCTTATTTTGAGAAATTACACGGATCCATCTCCCTTTTCAGTAACGTCCATGACAGAATACATGACAGTACTAAATTGCCCCTACATTAAACTACACAAATCTCTCCTGAACCATGGTCTAATTATATAGACTTCTCTTGTATTTTAAAGAATTGCACAGATCTTCCTTATCACCCACAAAACCCTCACTAGATTTACAGTCTGTGCAAATGTATTATCAGACTCTCAAATAAAATTTGTTTTTCCAATGATCCAGGATTTGAGTTAAACTTTGCATACCACTAAGAAGCGTATCTTTCAATTTCTTCAAATTCCTTTCCATTCCAAGATCTACAATTTTTTCAAGCACTTCATCAAAATTTTCAATTTCATAATTTAAATTTCTTAGGTTTTGGCATTTTTATTTCTTCCACTTTTTAGTTTCTCTTGTCTATGAAAGAAATATGATGGACATTAATTTCATAATTTAAATTTCTTGAGTATGATTTTTTTTTTTTTTTTAATATCTTCCGCTTTTTAGCTTTTCTTGTCTATGAAAAAAAATATACCGGACATGATAGGCCAAAATATTTTGGGCAATCTTTGGTTTGTTGGAAAGCACTTCATATGCTTCATGGAAAAATTGAAGGGACTGTATGTTATAGGGTTATATAGGTTCTGAAATTTAAGGGCATATCTTATGAATATTTGACAATATGTCTTACATTGAATAAACATGTGATTGACTATGGCTAAATATATATATTGGACCAATCCACCTAATAGCTTAAACTTTTGAGTTGGATCCAAAGCTTCTTCATGTATCAGAGCCAAGCCCATTCTCAACCCTTTGAAAAAAAAAATAGCCCACACTCCCACGATGACAAATCTAACAAAAGGTTGCACGATGATAAGATCCAAAGAGGTGCATGTGACAAACCCAAGAAGAGGATGCACGTGAGGGGACGTGTTAGACAATATGTCCCACGTTGAATAAATATGGGGTTGACTATGGCTAATTTTAAGCTTTTGAATTAAATCCAAAGTTTCTTGAATGAATACATGGAAAGTTTTCAATCGTTATTATTGACTGTTCTTTATTTTTTAGCCATATGTACAACACTATCGTATACTCCCTCGTTCCATATTTTGAGTTCTATATTCTATTTTAGGATGTTTCAAAATTAGTGTCCACTTTTTTAAACTAGTATACAATTTTTACTCTCTTTCTATAACTACCCTTCCTTGAAATCTACATCAAGATAAAACTAAAAAAATTGTTAAAATGATTAGGGGTAATTGTAGAAAGTAAGTGTAGATTCTTTTTGTCTCCTTAATAAATTGAATTCCCAAAAGTAAACTCAAAAAATGGAACCAATTGAGTATCAAGAACAATCAATAATATGACCACATTTTTTTCTCTTTTTTTTTTTATTTTTTATTTTTTTTTTACCTTTTACATTTTGTCTTCCACTACAGATTATTGATTGTTCTTAATATACGGTAATGCTGCTCCACAGATTCAAAAGACAACATATTTTTATGACGTGTTCTTTATATGTGTCCGTGATTAATAACTAAAGTTTGGGTAATGCTACGGGAACCGGTGTAAGGGCATCTATAGTGGGTCAATTGTTTGTCGTGGGACACTTGTAATGGAGCGGTGTGTACAATACTGTACAACAATTGAATTTTGCCAAACTTAAGTTTAGTATACAGCTAAGTTCAGCTAGTGTACAAGGGTCATGGCACAGGGAGAGTCGTGAGACTCCAAACGACACATGTGATATCCAGGTGACATTGTTTGTGCCGTGTGAAGAGACTGATTTTTAAAAAAAATTTTATATTGAAAATTAAATCAATAATTTGAAAAGAAACAAGAGAATGAATGTTTGTAGCATATAAAAAATAAAAATAAATTAGTAAAAGCCGTGTGATATTACACGGCACACACTGTGCCGCCTACTCTCACACGGCACACTGTGTGCCGTTTGATATCACACACGACACTCTCTTTGCCGTTTGGACAACTACCCATTGCGGTGTATTACATTTGTACACTAAACTTAACAAACACTCTCCTTAAATTTACTATACGCATTTTGGATGCTCTAAAAGAAGAACCACCTAGAGCTAAGGGTGAAATCGTTTGGTTCGGTCGGTTTTGGGGGGTTTTTTTCACCGACCGATCGGTTCGGTTTCGGTCGGTTTTTTCGGTTTTAGTGTAATTTTGCTGTTCGATTTCGGTTTTACACTGTGTGCATAGGATGAAAACCGACCGAACCGATCCGTTCGGTTCGGTGATTCGGTTTTTTCGGTTTTGGTTTCACCCCTACCTAGAGCAACTTTCAATGAAATTCAGGATTCCAGTACAGTTGAATGCGGTTTTAAGATGCACCTTAGACAAAGTTAGGGCAAATTTGATAATTTAATTAAGTGATTAAAATGAAAATATTTAACATTTATTTTTTCAGTGTGTTGAATAATGTATAAGGGTTTATCACTTACCTGAAAAGTTAGTCAAAAACTTATTTAAAACTTTCAAGTAAAAAAAAATTACTGAATATTTTGAGTGAACATCATTTTTAGTTCGACAAACAGTTCACAATTTTCAAAATTTAAATATACATACTTAATTTTTAGTACAAAGTTTTACTTCTCAAACGGAGGACATGCTGAGAGCAATAGAAGCTAGAGCAAGCGTTTGAAGAGAAGCAATTCCACAGATCGAGGAGAGAAAATTGGAATAGTGGATATAGCCTATCGGAGGAATTGGACATTGGTCGGGAGTAGGGGTGTGTTTCGGCCAAAATGGATCGGAATGCCCTCTTTCGGGGGAGAAAAAAAAATATCCAAAAATTTCAAAAATTAAATAGGTGTTCTGATTTTCGTTCCGATTTTTTTGGAATTTCATTTTCCTTTCTGATTTCAGAATTTCGGAATTTTCGGAGTTGGAATTCTTCGGAAATTTTATGAATTTCTTCGGAATTTTCGGAATTGGAATCGAAAATTTTCATATTTTTTGAAAATTTTGGAATACAAATAGTATTGGAAGAGTAAGTCATGCTTTTATCGAGAGTCTCCTACTCTCTCCTTTCTCTTCTTATTCGATATGGGACAAACAAGTCCACATTCTTCCATATTTTCGGAAAAAATTCAGATTTTTTCGGAAAACAAATTTTCAGAATATTTTCGGAATTTTCGGATTTATCAAAACAATTCTAATTCTATTCCGATTTTTTTCGAAATTTTGGGAATTCGGAATTTTATTTTTGGTGCCAAAATCGGAATTTTTCGGATCGAAATCGGTCGGAGTCGGAATCGAAATTTCCATTCCTAATGACACCCCTAGTCGGGAGTCATAGAAGACATAGTAGGAGTGAAGCTAGTGTCCACTAATTTCATTCCCTCTATTGCACACATGGATTAAAAACTAGGTTAAATACATTTTACACCCCTGTAGTTTATCACATGTGTCAGCTTGGTCTATATAATTTTGAAAGTGTCACTTTAGTCCCTGTAGTTTCAAAAGTATGTCAAATCAGTCTATTAAGTCTTTTAGTAACGAATAATTTTGTCATTGAAAGTAAAAAATTTTTGTCACAAAACGTGTTTAAAGGACTAAAATGACACACTTATGAAACTACAGGGACTACAATGACACTTTATGAACTACAAGGACCAAATTGACACAAAGAGCAAATTAGGAGGGTGTAAAATGTAATTAAGCCAAAAATTTCAAGAAAGGGCCTATACTCAGTGACAACTAGTCGAACACCCGTGCGCAGGGAATTTGTCAACAAATAGAAATGCATAACAAATTTAATAGCATAAATTCCATTCAACAATTATTATTTTTCCATTTTAACTATATTATACAAAATTGTACAAATAATAGTAAAAACATTCTCAAAGTGGAGTTTAGAGATTGAAAGGAAAGAAATGCGCTTACAGAGAACATCCTATAAAGATTTATCACGACTTACAGTCTACTGAATAAAATCTAATTGCATTTCAAAAAAATAAAAATAAAATAAAATCCAATTATCATGTTATCCCAAGAGTGCCTAAATACAATAAATTATAGTACACTATAAATATGAAATAGATTTGAAAATAGAAAACTAAGATAATCATATCGTACTGATATAAATTCTTGTCTGGAAATTGAAATTCAGCCAAAAAGTGGTTGGCCTTCACAACACACTGGACACCAGCATTACCATTTCCTGGACGAGGCCTGAAGCCGTTTGTTGTTGGGCAGAGAGTTGTTGTTGTCTCACTTCTGAATGTGATGGCAACAAAGAACTATCCTAGCACTGTCCCCCAAGCGTCACCGCAGCTTGATGCAAAGGCTGGGATGATGATGGCATAGGAGGAGGTCCACCCATGGCGGACCGAAGTACAAGTCAGGGTTGGTACAGGTCTTCCCTGAATTTTTGGAAATTATATAATTATATGTAATATTTTAAAAATTTTATAAATAAGTCTTCCTAAAATTTACACAGGCCCCTCCTGAATTTTTAAAAATTCTAAATTTACATGCAATATTTTGTAGGTTTTAGACATAGGCCCTCCTGGACTTTTGAAAATTCTAGATTTATATGTAATATATTTCAAGTTTTAGAAATAGACCCCTTAAAATTACACGATTTACCCGAAATTAGGGGTGTTAAACCAATTTTACAGTTTTACACATAATTGTGTATAAGTAAACCAAAAAAAAATTGCCTCGGGGATCCTCCGTATAATTTAGGCCCCCTTTAACCAAAAATCCTGAATCTGCCCCTGGGGCCCTAGCAGAAGGTCCAAACCCATGGTAACCTCCCATGCCACCATGGTGGTTGGGCAATGACTCTGCTGCATCACCCTTTGAAACCACTATCATGCTACTGTTGTTTTTGTGCTGGTAACCAAACAAAAACTTTTACCAACTTACGCCCATTAGCACCACCGATCATCCTAATACAAAAGAAGAGGTTCATACTTTTTAAAATTTTATTTGATGATTTACTTGAGTCATTAACCTAAATACCAACTGATACCGGCCAACTACACCAATGATCCTAAACACTTAGAAACATAATACACAACCGAACAATCCGCTGAAATATATGTCATTGGTATACTACCATGTGGATGGCCATGAAGACAACTCTCCAAAAATGGTTAGCCAAATTTTACACATAAAATCAAAACCAGAACTGAGTGTAAAATTTTATCCACATATAAGTCTCAACAAATTTCCTGATTCCAATTCCATAGGTAATAGATACGAAAAAAAAAAAAAAATTTACCCCTTTAATAAGGCTCAAAAGTTTCCTGCGCCCTGCTGTTTTCCTCGGCCCTTTCTCCTAGAATTAAACAATTTATCAATCAACAAACAGAGAATATATGCTAAGTGTCACTTCTGCAAATGAATAAAGGAAGAAAGAAAAAATAAAAATAATTGTTTTATTCTTTTCGGAATTGGATCTGACCGTTACCTTCAGTCGAATCAGGTCAAGAACTCAAAGACTCAACTTAAAACCCTAAGTCAAAGACTCGAAGAAACAGAGATGACAGGCTCAGAGGCTGTCGAACCACTCGAAGACTGACCATTATCTTATGAACCACAGAAGTGGTTCTTAGACATCCCAAACAAAGCAATAGTTACAGCATTGGTGGAGTGACTGTAGTCCAAATTGAAATCAACTCAGGTGGGCGAAGAGAGACCTCGAAGGGTATCAATAATTAGAGAACCAAATGAAGTTTTTTTTTTTTCACTTTCCAATTAAGAATTTTACATTGAAACAAAAGAGAACAAAAGAAAAATGATAATTTTACCTCATACCCAAGGGATTGGATCAAGGGGTTCTTTTGCTATCAGAAACAAAAATATTGTAGTACCAGATTACCAGCAAGATACCATTTATAAAGTCTGAAAAACTAATGAATTCAATTACTTCACCACTTAATAGTAGGAAATGCAAACGTATATCTGTAATTGTTACTGTTCATCAACATAAGAAAAAATTATAAAAAAAAAAAAAAAAAACCCCAAAACTAAGGTATAGTATGCTCAGACCCAAAAAAGAAAACGGGAAAAAAGAAGGTGTAATATGCAAACTCACTTACATGCTATAAGAACATTAGAATCATAAGTTTCATGTATTCATTTTATCGGTTTTCTCTATATCAGATTGGAACACACATAATCAATTAATTAGGGACATAACAAATGTACCATACCTAGAAAGACTAACATTGTCAAATATTTGATTTATTTGAGCACTTGAAGCCCCTAAAAAATTACAATGGTTATTGTAAAAATTAGAGAAAGAAATTACCATGGCTTTTGAAAATTACAAAATTACAGAGAATCAATTCATTAAATTCATATACAAGTCCACAACTTTCATTCCAGTTTGATTCAATCCAACTTCAAATATAAAACAAAAAGAACCAAACAATAAAGATGCTATTAAGGAATATATATATATATATATATATATTTGGAGATAATACAATTAAACTCTAGAAAAAAAAACTAATGAGACTAAAAAATATGATTCACTTGATTTGGGGTTATTGGCATCAATTCCGAATTTTTTTGATTTTTTTTTTTTCCGAACAACTCCTTAGCCTCTAAAAAAAATTCATTCTAAATGAGGTTTCCAGAAACTATGAATTTCTGTCCTTTAAAGCCAATCAATGTTTTGCCTCTAAAGATTTACTCGCCTATCTGAAGGCATAATGAGTTCCATGTTGTCAAGCGCTCCTTATCCACATAATTTATGGAAAAAGAGCATGCAAAACTTAGCAATAATAAAGGTATTGACTCAATACCTTTTTAAAAGGTATTGATTCCTTTGACAAAAATTGGAATGGCTTAACAAAATATGCTCAAAACCATGCATCTTTTCATCTCAAAAAGAATCTCGGAATAACAACATAGGAAGAAACATGATAAAATTTCTCATTGAAATCCTACAAGAATTATGAATGGAGCAAATAAAACTGACTTAGGTCTACTGTATGTGTGCGTATAGTATTCAACAATGGTAAGTATGATATATTAACCTGTATCCTTGGATGACATGACGACTGCTTGGCGAGAGGTTGGCACTGTACTAGTTAACTTTCTTGGTCTCTACCAGTGGCCATATAAGTACAAATCATTCCAACATCAAAATATGTAGATAAGAAATCAAAGAAGAACCTGCAATACCATTAACACTTTTAGAGCACAAAAAGCCTTGTAAATGTAGATTTGGTAGCAAATGATCCAGATCCTAAAAACAATAATGCTTTCAAATAATTCACATTGAAATTCTAATTTTGGTTTTCAAAACAGCGCATGACCTTGAAGTTCTGGTTGGTTCCTTAACTAATTGGAACTTGTGGTTCCAAGGAAACCCAAATTTTAACAAACTTTAGGGCTTGGTTGGTTAATGTATTTAGTGCGTAAAAGCAAAAGAAACCACAAAGGAAAACTTTTTCTTTGTTTTGTTAATGTAGATAACACTGGAGAAAATAGGAAGGGAAAAATAAGGTGGAAAGATGGTAAAAAAATTAAAACTTCCACTTTTCTCGGGTGTCTGTTGTGTTACAAAATATTATAGTTTCCTATAATATTCTAGTGAACTCTAGGAAAATAGCTTCTTTTTCTCTAAATCCATAAACCAAACGGAGCCTAGAGTTCTCACCTCAAGAACTTTGATTTGAAAAGTGGAAGTTAAAGATATGTGAGGGTATCATTTCAATCCTTGTGAGAGTCCAACTACATTGAATTTGAGTTAAAAGACCAAACCTCCACTAACAGCTTATGTATATTGTTCATATACATAAATGTTCATGTTTGCATTTGTAGCCCTGAATACACTTCTATTGATGGGCATTTTTGGAGCTATCAGAAATGGAATAATGGATACTCCAAACTAACTCCTTCAACTTGATGTTATGCTTAACTCCACCAATTCAATAAAAAAAAATAGATATTTTTACATGTAGGATACTCAAATTAGGATATATTGGCAAGAGTAATTACTTACCTAAGAAGTAGTTTTTGGTTGGTGGTACTTTGGAATAATTGTTGCCCCATGATCACTTGTTGAGAATTTCAACAGATCGAAATAGTGCAATGTTGTTTTTGCCTCTAAAGATTTACCCGCCTATCTCTTGCAAAATAAATCACTACCCATGAACCACGAAATATCAAGATCAGAAAATCATAAAGAAAATGTAAGATCGGAAAATCATAAGGAAAATGCAAGATTAATTAGTCGATGCTAAGTAAAATACCCGTGTTGGAGAAATCTAGGACATGTCATATGGATTGTAGAGAAAATGTGCATACTTGGATCATTTGAGTGCCGTGTAAACATCCTCCCAATTACCTATTCAGAGAGGGAATTGATTTGAATTAATTTATTAACCAGTGTGTGTGTGTGTGTGTGTGTGTGTGTGTGTGTGAGGAGGGCAAGCACAAGTTCCTTGCAAACCAACAATCTCTGTTGCATAAACTCATAAATTAGGTAAAGAAAATCAATATTTCAACTATGGTAATCAGAGAAACAACAAAAGTGGAAAAAAATTACCTGGAAGAGCATCCAATTGCAAGTGTAAGAATTAGGGCAAATAGCTTCAACTCGTACAGAGGGAGGAGAAGACTTTAAAATCCATGAATCTGGGCGAGTGGAGGAGAATACTACTTCTCCATTTTGTGCGAGTTGAAGCTACTTCTTTGTTTTGTGCGAGTTGAGGCGGTGGAATTGAGAAGTTGGAATTTTTTACCCAAAGCATCAAAATGGGACAAATATGTACATGACCCATCACTGTTTCAACTTATTTCCTAAACATATCACTTTCTTAGAAGTCATTAGAAGTACCGACTTCAGACAAAATAATTTCAACCAGAAATCGCTACTTAAAGTAACGATTTCACACCTAGGAGAAATCGCTACTTGAAATAGCGACTTCAGTGGAAAGTAGAAGTCGCTACTTCAAGTAGCGACTTTTTCAACACTTATATTTTCTAACAGAGTCCATTTCAGCAGCTCCCTGTAAAGAGATACACTTAACCAATCATCAACTTATTAACCAACAATATCAGCATTATCAATCCCAGATGTGTATACAATGTAAAAAAAAAAGAGAGAGATGGGAGAGAGACAAGAGAGATAGTGGGAGAGAGATAGAGGGATTAAAAGAGTGGCAAATAGATAGAGAGAGGGAGAGAGAGTACACAATAAAAAAATTATATGTATGTACAATTGTGTTTATACATACATATAATTTTTTATTTATAATACATCAAAAAACAAAATATTGTTGTGGATCCTATGGACTATCTTTGTTTACAATGTGTCCCATACCACGGAACCTTCTTCGTTCTCTTAGGTCTGCCCTCCTGATGTGATGGATCCTCCACTAGTGGAACCTCCTCCTGCAGCGGATCCTCCGACTAGATGATGCACTATACCCCTCTCCGGGCAAGATGACCTCTACCCCTAGCGTAAAATGAATGTACCGGAGGTTGTCGCTGAGACTCTACCTGTGTCAAACACTCCTCTTGTGTCTTTGCCAGGGAGATATTGACAAACATTGAATAATGCATATTCATATATGTGCCAATATAATAGATATAGTGATCATTTAATCCCCCAAATTTTTAGTTTTACATGCATATTTGAATTAATATAATTTAACAGTGATGTCACTCAAATGCATGTAATTATTTGTTTTTACACATTTTATATGTTTAAGTAAAAATGAAGTGAAATAAAGGGAAAGAAAGAAGTAGCAACCACATCAAAGCATTCCTCATAAAATGATAGTCAAAATTTGAACATCTGAGAATCTGTGAACTTGACACAAAAAAAAATATGTGTAAAAGTTGTCAAAGCATTATGACAACGGTACACATATATATATGTATTGTTTTATTTTTATTCTTTTTGTCTCTTTCTTTTGTTTTTCTTCTCTCTCTCTCTCTCTCTCTCTCTCTCTCTCTCTCTCTCACACACACACACACACACACACAAATGCGCAGATTGTCAAGTGTGTCAGAAACACGCGAAGAAATTGAGACCACGAAGAAGAAGAAAATGGCAAAACGCACTGCTCAGTGACGAATAGGATGATGAAATTTCATCTCCTCTCGTCTATAAATTGAGGAGCAGAAGCCAGAGGAAAGGGGCAGCTATTCAACAACAGCTCCACAAGCACAACAATCACTATTAGGGAGAGAATAGTTTAGGGGAGGTTATTATGTGAGCACTTCATATTGTCCCTAGAAATAGGAAACTTTAGTTTTTCTTTGCCTTTTCTAGTTCTAGTAGTTGTAAAATTTTACTTTTATGTAATTGATGATTTCATGTTAAAAAATATATAGTAAAACTTTGTGTACTGTATTTCTTAAATTTAAAATATTTGTTTTCTTGTACAACTTTTGTTAATTTGTAGTAGTAATAAAAGTTCTATTTAAATTTAGATTTAATATTTTTAGTCTAGCAGTACTTATAGTTGTCCCCTAAAATAGTTTGAAACTCCAAATTTTCAGTTTTTATAGCAATATTTTTATTCACTAGAAGACAGATTTTGCGAGTAAATGCCAGATTTCTTAGCCACGTAGTTGTTATAATTACCTACTAAAGTCCAAAAGTACACCATACCCATATCTCACTCCAAAAGTAGATTAGGATTTTGTTTGGCCTTATTTGTGTTCTTGGAGTTCAACCACTGTGACCCCACAAGAAGTTAAAGTTAAAGGTTTGGTATTTTATTATTAATTCAGTATTTTCATTTATGTATATTTTATTAGCCTAGTTGTACTAAACTTTGCTATTTTGCAAAATCCACAAATTCAACCACAGCTCATGTTAAGTAAAGAAAATAATATAATAATATTAGTTTTCACATTTACCTTGGTTTTATAGCTTTAGTTTTAATTAAGCAGTCACTGTTTACACCTATTTAATTTATATTTTACTTTTATTTTGAAGACAATTTCAATTCCAAATGGTAGGCTAAAACTTTAATTGGGGATATGCAATAAAAACTTAGAAACCACAGCTTCTGTGCACTAATCTTAAATGGGCAAATTTATCTGGATGGGTTGTTTTTCCATTTATGGCCAAAAATATCTCTTTATCTATAGTTTATGACTATTAACATGTTTATATGCTATGGCTATATTGGGTTCAAAAGATTACATATTTGAAATAAGAATCTAATTATGTGGATTGTCAAACTATGCATTTTGTCATAAAAAATACCTAGCATACTCAAACAACTCATATGACAATTTATATTTCAAATATGTGTTTATATATATTCCTATCCACTAACGGACAGACAATTGTGTAGTGGCAGAGTGGTGGGGACTGGAAGTCGAATAACCCACGTCCACGGCGGGGCACGGTTTGAACCTGGCTACTGCCCAATTGCCTCTTTTATTTTTCTTTAAACCAAACGACGTCGTTTCATATCAAACCTGACACACTTGATATGACTCTGACTAGTGAAAGTTTATTTTTAAATAAAGAATGACTCTGCGGTCTTAAATGCCAAATACTTTTCAAATGCACAAAAGTTGTGGGATCTAGTGTTGGTTTGCATATTCCCAATTCCTTTAAATCATTTCCCCCTAGTTTATTAATATTTCCTGTTTTTTAATAGCTTTGCTTAAATATCTGTATTATTTTCATCTTTCGCTATTATCAAATCTAAAAAGTTTATCTCACAAAAATTTAGCTTTTATTTATTTTTCTTCCTTTTCTTACTAGTATGTTAGTTAATTTATTTTGCACTGTTAAAATTTTTACCGTAAACTACTTAGGAAAAAAATATCTTTTAATTAGTTTATTGAGAAAAATATAAAAACTAGTAGTTTAGTAAAACCCTACAAAAATCCATCATCTTTTATTTTCTTTTACGTGACAAAATAGTTATTGCCTATCTTATTTTTCCGTTCCCTGTGGGTTCGACCTGGACTTCCAGAATTTTATTACTTGTACGATCACCTTCACTTAGGTGTGATAAGAAAACACGTCAATAGGATGTCGTCAAGTTTTTGGCGTCGTTGCCGGGGAACGGTTAATAAAAATAATAAATAAATAAAGAGTTAGGTTTTAAACTATTTCTCCCACTATATCTATATCTATATTTATCTATTCTACTTTATAAATAATTTAGTTTTCATTTAAAAATAATAATAATGATAACATAAAAAAATAATAAAAATAATACTATACATAATTTTTCCTTGTGAAAAATCTATAAATATAAATTTATAAGTATGTTCATAGCTATCTTCTAATAAAAAAAAGAAAGCATTTATATACACATATAAGCCTATCTTCTAAAAAAAAACTATTATTATAAAAATTATATATAAAAAAAAAGAGTTTTATTTTTACTTGGCCAATAATAATCAGAATAATATTATTATCAGTTAGTTTTCACTTACTTCTTATGTCCATAGATACTATTGAAACTTTATATCAAGTACCACATAATTATAATATTTTTAGTGAGTCATCTAGTATACAGTTTTCTAGAATCATGGCTGAAATTGAAGGCATGGAAGGAATAACTGATGATACTCATAATGAGCAGGGGAAAAATATACCACAATTTGTTTTACCAGAACGTGAACAACGCCCTTTACGTGATTTATTTACCCCAGAAAGAAACATCACTCCTTCTTGCATCACTCTACCTAGACATACAGGAAATTTTCACTTTAGACAAGGCATGATTCCACTCTTACCAACTTTCCATGGAATGGGGTCAGAACGTGCTTATCTTCATATTCGTGAATTTGAAGAAGTTTGTAGTACGTTCTCTGATCAAAGTTATCCTACTGAAATAATCCGTCTTAAGCTTTTTCCTTTTTCTTTAAAAGATAAAGCTAAATCTTGGCTTTTATCTCTCCGTCCTGGATCTATAACTTCATGGCATGATATGAATGAAGCATTTCTAAAAAAATTCTATCCAAAAAATTTAACTAATAGCATGATGCGTCAAATTAAACTTTTTACTCAAAAAGAAAAGGAACCATTCCCTGAAGTTTGGGAATGTTTTAAAGATCTCCTACTAGCTTGTCCACATCATGAATTTGAAAAATGGCGTCTAATTAATTTATTTTATGAAGGATTAGAACCAAAATCAAATAAACTAGTTGAAACTATGTGTCAAGGAGAATTTTTGAGTAAAACTGTCGATGAAGCTGAATCATATTTTGATTGGCTTAGCGAAAATGCTTCCCAGTGAAAAAAAGAAAAAATTGGTAGGACGGAAAAAGCTAAAAGTTTATACCAATTACAGTCAGAAGATGAATTAACACTGAAATATGAAGAATTAGCACGTAAAGTAGAAGCTATAACAGTAGAAAAAAATAATCCACCTAAAAAGAAAAGAGAACTTTGTGACGGCTGTCATACTTTAGGACACTCTGCGAATGAATGTCCTAATAGTTCAAACTGTCAGGAAACAGCTCCAGCAAAGATAAATGCTGTGAATTATTATAGGGGTACCCAAAATGCCTATGGTAATTCATACCAATCTAACTGGAGAAATCCTCCAAATCATACGTATACAAAAGAGGGTATTCTACAATTTCAAACTCAACACCAACCTCCTCAAAATAATCAATATTTACCTCCTCCGCCTCAATTTCAACAAACACAAAATACACATCCTAATACACAGCAAAATTCTAATGTTTATGTGCCTCCGCACAAGAAAGTGCAAGAAGAGCCTTTACAGTCTATGATGCAACAATTAATACAAATCATGGGGAAACTACAAACATCTGTGGATAGGATTAATAATCAACACGATTTTAAAGGAAAAGGCATTTTTCCTGCCCAACCACAGCCTAATCCAAGGGGACAACCACAAGGTGATCCCTCAACTTCTGGTAATAATCAACATGAACAAGTAAAAGCTATAACTGTACTAAGAAGTGATAAGGCTGTTGGACAAGAAATTTCACCTTCTTTAGAAGAAATTGAGCATACAAATAAGGAAGATAATATGATAGAAATTGAGGAAAAAATAGATGAAGATAAAATTACTGATAAAGTTGAAGTTGAAACCCTTGAAAAACAATAATTTTCTCAAGAAAATGAAACATCTGATTTACCAGTGGAAAATAAAACAGATGAAACTCTTGAATACTCTCCTCAAATTCCTTATCCACAACGTTTAAGAAAACACCAAAATGATAAGAATCAGGAATATTTAGAATTATTTAAACAAGTGCATATTAATATTCCTCTCTTAGATGCAATTAATCAAGTACCTGCTTATGCAAAATTCTTAAAAGATTCATGTACTGTCAAACGTAAGCAAAATGTATGAAAGGATGCGTATTCTGCTGACTTCGTTGAAGAAATTAATTTCATCGTACAACATAATTTACCAACAAAATTTAAAGACCCAGGTACACCAACAATATCGTGTATTATTGGAAATCACAAAATTAATCACGCACTCCTTGACTTAGGAGCTAGTGTGAACTTGCTTCGTTATTCTGTTTATCAAGAACTTGGATTAGGTGAGCTAAAGTCTACTCGCATGGTATTACAACTTGCTGATAAAACTACAAAATACCCGCGAGGAATTCTGGAAGATGTTCTTGTCAAAGTTGAAAATTTTATTTTCCCAGTAGATTTTGTCATCCTTGATACAGAACCAGTATTAGATGCTAATGTGCAAATACCAGTTATTTTTGGAAGGCCCTTCTTGGCTACCATTGATGTCACTATTCGAATCCGCAGTGGTATAATGACTGTAGTATTTAGAAATATGACTTTAAATATTAAAGTTTTTTCTAATCCACAACATCAAGAAGAAGATGAGAATATTGAAGAAGTTCATGCTATTGAATCTCTATCACGAGAATATTTTAACTTGACTTGTTACAATGATCCAATAGAATCTGTTATTAATAACTCTATTCAGAAGCTAGACAGTAATAATCTACAAGAACATCTTATGAATCAAGTATATTTTAATGAAGATTCAACAGAAGAAATAATTCAAATGTGGACCACATATTTTGAACCTTTACCACCAAAGTCTACATTAACACTTTCATCTAATTTACAAACTCCACATTTGGAATTAAAAGAACTCCCTAAAGAGCTTAAATATGCATTCCTTAATAATAATAATAATAATAATAATAATACTTATCCCGTAATAAGATCTTCTGTTCTAAACTCTAGTCAAGAAAATAAACTAATTAGTATGCTTCAGAAGCATAAAAGTGCCATTGGTTGGAGTATAGCAGATTTAAAAGGAATAAGCCCTTCAATATGCACTCACAATATATATCTTGAAGATAATGCTAAAACCTCAAGAGAAATGCAAAGAAGACTTAATCCTATTATGCAGGAAGTAGTTACGAAGGAAGTTCTCAAGCTACTCGACATGGGCATTATATATTCAATATTCGATAGTAAATGGGTAAGTCCAACACAAGTTGTGCCAAAGAAAGCAGGAATTACAGTTGTTCCGAATTCAAAGGGAGAATTAATTCCCACTCGTGTCACTACTGGATGGCGTATATGAACTCAATGCTGTAACTCGTAAGGATCACTTTTCTTTACCTTTTATGGATCATAAGTATTACTGTTTTCTAGATGGTCATAGTGGTTACAATCAAATAGAGATTGCATCAGAAGATTAGGAAAAAACTACTTTCACATGTCCCTTTGGAACTTTCGCCTATCGCCGAATGCCCTTTGGTCTTTGCAACGCACCTGCTACCTTTCAAAGGTGTATGTTAAGTATTTTCAGTGATATGGTAGAAAAGAATTTAGAAGTTTTTATGGATGATTTTTCAATTTTTGGCAAATCCTATGATGATTGCCTTAGCAATCTTCAGAAAGTTCTCCAAAGATGTGAAGAAAAAAAGCTTAGTTTTAAATTGGAAAAAATGTCATTTTATAGCCACTAAAGGAATTGTCTTAGGACACATTATTTCTAAAAATGGGATACATGTAGACAAAGCCAAAATAGATCTTATAGCTAATTTACCTATTCCCAAGACCGTAAAAGGCATCCGTTCATTCTTAAGACATGCAGGTTTTTATCGCCGATTCATAAAAAATTTCAGTACTATTTCTAGACCTTTATGTCAATTATTGGCCAAAGACACACCTTTTGAATGGACTAAAGAACGTCAAAACTCCTTTGAGCAATTAAAAGAGCATCTAACTACTGCACCTATTATGCAATCTCCTGATTGGAGCTTACCATTTGAATTAATGTGTGATGCTAGCGACTTTGCCATTGGAGCTGTCCTAGGGCAGAGAAATGATAAAAAGGCATCAATTATATACTACGCCAGTAGAACTCTGGATAATGCTCAAATGAACTACTCAACTACTGAAAAAGAATTGCTAGCCGTGGTATTCGCCCATAATAAATTTAGGCAATACTTGATTGGTTCCCCTATTGTCTATTTTACTGACCACTCAGCTCTTAAATATCTTCTTTCAAAGAAAGACAGTAAGCCTAGGCTTATTAGGTGGATACTCCTACTACAGGAATTTAATTTAATAATCAAAGACAAAAAAGGAGTAGAAAATGTGGTAGCTGATTACTTATCCCGCCTCACTTTTGAAGACAATACTAGTGAACCCTTACCTATTCAAGACTCTTTTCCTGATGAACAATTATTTTCTGTGACTTCCCTGCCATGGTACGCTGATCTTGTTAATTATTTAGTAACTGGAAAAATACCAAGCAATTGGTCATCATCAGATAAAAAGAGATTTCTAGCTATTGCTAGGCATTTCTACTTTGATGACCCATATCTGTTTAAATATTGTGCTGATCAGGTAATTAGGAAATGCGTCCCAAATGAGGAAGTTGAAAATGTACTTTGTATGTGTCATTCGTCCTTTTGTGGAGGACATTTTTCATCTCGAGTGACTGCCATGAAAATTTTACAAAGTGGTTTATATTGGTCAACTCTATTTAAAGATTCATATTTATATTGTAAGGCTTGTAACCGCTACCAAATGTTGGGCAGTATTACGAAAAGAAATCAAATGCCAATGACCCCTATAATTACAATTGAAATATTTGATTGTTGGGGCATTGACTTTATGGGACCTTTTCCTCCATTTTGTCAATATGAATATATTTTATTAGCTGTCGAATATGTTTCAAAATGGGTAGAAGCTATTCCTACAAGAAAGAATGATCACCGTACAGTTATTGCATTTTAAAAGATAATATACTTTCTCGATTTGGAACTCCAAAAGCAATAATAAGTGAACAAGGAACTCATTTCTGTAACAAGCCATTTGAAAATTTAATGAAAAGATATGGAGTGACCCATAAGGTGTCAACTGCATACCATCCACAAACAAATGGACAAGCTGAATTAGCTAATAAGCAAATTAAGCATATTCTCGAAAAAACTATTGATTCTAATCGTAAAGATTGGTCTTCAAAATTAACAGATGCTTTATGGGCATATAGAACTGCTTATAAGACCCAGTTAGGGATGTCTCCATCTTGTCTATGGAAAAGCTTGTCACCTACCAGTAGAATTAGAACATAAAGCATATTAGGCTACTAGAACTTTAAATTGTAATATTGAAGAGGAAGGAATTTTAAGAAAATTACAATTAAGTGAGCTTGAAGAAATTCGCAAAGACGCATATGATAATGCTCGAATTCATCAAGCAAGAACTAAAATGTATCATAATAAAAATCTTTTGCGCAAAAGATTTACCCCTGCGCAAAAAGTTCTATTATATGACTCAAGACTATATCTTTTTAGAAGAAAGATGAAATCTCGATGGACTGGTCCATATATTGTAAAAAATGTTTATCCTTATGGAACTGTCGAGATTGAGGACCCTAAAGATGGAAATACATTTAAAGTTAATGGACATAGATTAAAGCCATTTTTAGAAGGATTTGAACCTGAGTTGGAGTCCATTCCTTTGGAGGACCCCAACTATAATGCTGTTTAATATCTTAAAACATACTTGGTATAGGACATAGTGCATCAGAGTATTTATATTTTCACAAGTCCTATACTCTTAATTAGATTACTTTTTATATATAAGTTAATTTGGTCATTATTATTCTATCATTTCTTTTTGTATTTCTTTTTATTACAGGTGTTATCCTTAGCTTCGTTTTCTCATCTCACTCATTGAGGGCAATGTCAGACTCAGTTGGGGGGGACGGTTTCACAATTAACACCTGTTTGTTTATTTTATCTTTATTTCAAAAAAAAAATTTTAAAAAAATTTAATCTTTTTAGAGAGAGATACAAAGAAAAAGTGAAAATGGCTATATATAGGGCTTCGAACCCTAAAAACTTTCTCTATCTCTGTAACAACCTGCATTTCATTTAATTTTAATTTTAGCATGTCCATATTTAATTTGTATTTGCATTGGCATTTTTAAATTTAATTGGCATTGTCTGCTTTTATTTTAATTACTATTCCCATGTGTTAAATTTGGTTATTTAGTTTATTTCATATTAGAACATTGGGGCCAAACTGCAATTTTATAAAATTAGTAATACCTGTGTGGGATTTCAAAACTGTATTTCAAAACGGTGAAAATATTTTTTCTTAACTCAATCAGTACTTTTATAAAACCAGGGAATCAATTCTTACATTAAAATGAATTTTTCCATATTTTTGTGGTGATCACCGCGCCCCGAAAATACCAGTTTACTTCCAAAACTGTCCGCGCCATGCTAAACTTCCACAGATTTTGGAAGTGATATAAAGCAAGATTTGACACTTGCTTTATTTCCATTTATGGCAACTCATCATTGGATGTGCCTTGTTTGGTTATGCTTGTAGTGTGTGTGTAATTGTTGTGCCATAAGCTTGTTTTCCCAAACAACATCAAGTTGCCCCCCTAGTACTCTACATGACCTTTCAACCAATTTGGGAGACATTTACAGTTTAGAATCTGTGTATATGTGTATACGTATATGTTGGCCCAAATGTGAAAACCTTAGAGGGGGGGTGAATAAGGTTTTAGCGGAAATTAACCTTTTAAAAACTTAATTGCAAATTAAACACAATCACAAATAATAAAGTAAAGAGATAAGGGAAGAGACACTTGCAAACCGAGTTTTCAAGTGGTTCGGCAATCGCACCCCGCGGCCTACGTCCACCCCTCAAGAACACCTCTTGAGGATTCCTTTAATCCGATCTACTTCACGGGTGTAGACCAAACAGTTACAAGAGCCTTCAATCTCTCCCAAAGAAGAAAACATCTTCTTTGCACACAAGGGTTACTAACCCTCACTCTTTACAATTGATTTGGGTACAAATGATAATTCTCTCTCTAGAGTGGATAATATACAATTTGAAGCTCACACAATAACTCCTTAGTGAGTAGATAATACAAATGAAAGCTCACTACAATTTACTCTCTCAACAATTACAATTAAAATCTAGAGCACTTGATTTTTCACTCAAACTAGGGCTCAAATGGGAATGATGATTAAACAAGATGTTTGAATGATTTGGTTGATGTTTCTACTTCTTTATGACCCTTAAAAACATCCCTATATATATATAGCTTTTTAAAGATTATAGTCGTTGGAAGTGATTGGGTATATTTAAAGCAACATTTGGAGAGTCAGAAAACTAGCCGTTATGTGTTTCAGCACAGTCCAGTCGACTGGATCGATGGTTCAGTCGACTGGGAAGTTTATAGAAGTGAAGAGGCCATTTCAGGGCTGTCCAGTCGACTGAAAAGTTCACCCAGTCGACTGATTTCACAATCCAGTCGACTGGACCCTTAAAAAATCAGTCGACTGGTTTTAAGCAGATTTTGGCAGACTGACACCTCTTTACTAAAACGTCATAACTCCCTCTACAAAACTCGTATTCGCGATCCGTTTGAAGATTCAGAAACTATATTCAAATACCTTTCCAACCATATAAAACTCAAGATCTAATTCCTTACCAATTGGATCAGGTTTGTATTTAAAGTTGACCTATCTACGCAAAAGTACTTTCTTTTGACTTAGCCACTTTGAAAACTTTTGTGAAATGAATTTATTGAGTGGTCTAAGTATGTTTAGGTCCTTGAACATATTTTAAAGTGTGTGAGCAAGGATTCTAAAGTCCAATTAAAGTTACTTGAGCCCCTATGGGTAATTGATCAAAATGCTTACATATAAATCCTAGTCTTCAACAAAGGATGAAAAATCTTCAAGTCTTCAAGCTTGATCCTTGTTGAGCTCCCTCACTCTTGGACTTCACCACATACTATCTCATGATCTCAAACAAAGTTAAAACATTTAAGTACATGAATCAAGAGATTAGCGTAATGAAAATGACATGATAATTGATTGAAATATAACCAATGAAAGTATGCAATTATCACTAGATTTGTCATCATCAAAACAAAACAAAAATAATGCCTTAAATAAATTCAAGGCTAACAATTTCCCCCTTTTTGATGATGTCAAAACATGCAATAGAAATATAGCAATTAAAGCACAATAAGTGTCATTTTCATGTTATCATTTAAAGTAACAAGAATTCCAAAGTATGAGTCCAAGAATGATAACTTTCTAAAAACATTCTCCCTTTCAAAAGTTCTGTCATTTTCATATTCTCTCTAGCATTTTCCCGCTTTTAAAGTTCTCTATTCATTTTCCCCCTTTTTGACAACAACAAAAAGATTGGGGATTGGAACTAAAAGTTTCCCCTCAAGATATGCAACCGTATGATACCAAGGAAAAATCAAGTAAACAAATCATGG
Source organism: Hydrangea macrophylla (assembly GCA_033977485.1). Taxonomy (NCBI): domain Eukaryota; kingdom Viridiplantae; phylum Streptophyta; class Magnoliopsida; order Cornales; family Hydrangeaceae; genus Hydrangea; species Hydrangea macrophylla. The sequence goes on along the minus strand of CM066989.1, from coordinate 98,843,724 downwards.
AGGCAATAAGATACCAAATTGCCAAAATATGATACCAAAAGTAACTAAATTAAACATAATATCAAGATACCAAGAAATCAAGCAAACTAAAATGAACATAGTAATATGTTCCCCCTCAACATATGCATATATGAATGAATACCAATTTATAGGATCAATATTATGCATTATCTCCTTAGGAGGATGGGATAGCTATGAACATCAAAACAACAAGTCATTTGAAAAGTAAGCATGATTTCACAATCAAAACAAATTAATGTGCTAAACCAAACATGATTAGCATGCTACCAAAAACAAGAGAAATATCAAAACAATTTAATCTACCCTACTCCTACTAGGCTTAAGGTGAGAGATTTAACCATTGTCCAAGCACCTCTTGGATGCAACATTTGCCGAGGAGGTAGGAGAGGATCCCTTCACAACCCAAACCATATTAATTTTTTTTCAAAATGAACATTTGTAATTAACATGCCCCTTTTTCATGCAATAATTACAAGTTACATGGGGAGGGTATCATGTGAGCTTGAAGCTTTAATAAAGAAGCTATTATGAGAATTGTTTGAACTTGAAGGAGTAGATTTTGCAAAGAAATTGTTATACTTCTTTTCTTTGTATGTGGGATTAAATCCCAAACCGGCTTTGTCAAAAACACATTTTTGCTTTCCCAAAAGCATATTCAAATTTTGTTCACCTTGTGTGAATTTTGCCAAAGTTTTTGTCAAATCATCCACCTCCTTTCTCAACTCAACCTTTTCTTTTTCAATAAGTTCACTTGAAGGTTGATTGGTTGAAACAGGCTTTTCTTCTCTCAAAATTTCATTTTGAGATTTTAACTCATCTAATTGCTTTTTCAACTCCAAATTTTCTTTTTCAAGCTTATTTGAAGATTGTGCTCTTAAAACATGTTTTTCATTTTCAATCTTCAAAGATTCATTTTGGGATTTCAAAATATTTAACTCATTTGATAGTTTGGAAAAATTCTTTTTAAGAGTTATATATTTAGATCCCAAATTCTCCAATTCCTCATATAACTCCTCAAAAGCACATTGAAGCTCATTATAGTTAGGAGATTCAACAATAGAGGGAGGATTAGAGTTTACCAAATTCTCTTGTGCACCTACTTGGTCACATGAGTCGTCATCGGATGAATCATCATCATCCCAAGTGGCATCTTTTTCCATTTTCTCATTCTTATCATCTTCTTCATTGGCAAATAGGCACACTCTTTCTTCTTCACAAATTTGGTTAGTAGTAATGTGAACATTTTCTAAACATAACTAAATTTCATTTGCACTAGAGCATGAACGAATTCTATTATATGAATTATCATCCAAAGAATTGTATAGAATTTTCATAACTCTAAGATTCAATAGAAAGTTATTTTGATCACTTTCATTCCATTCAATCTTTGGTTTAGAAGAAAACCGATTTTTGACAATGTTCCAAAGATTTATGTCAAGTGATATAAAATAAATTTCTATTCTCCTCTTCCAATGATCATACTTATGATCTTTCAACGATGGAGGAGTTGTAATGCAATAACTTTCTTGAAATTTTGTTTCCATAGAACTTGACTCAACATTTTGAAAATCATTGGAGTCATTTAAAGAGCAAGAAGTGGAGGTTACCCCATTTTCGATTGCCATGAGGCAAAGATTGACGATCTCATCTTCATTTGAGTCGTCGCCCGATGATTCACTCTCGGAGCTACTTTGAGTGGCCTTCATTGCCTTCTTCTTGCGTTGTTCATCTTTAGTAAGCTTCTTTCCCAATTTTTCTTTCTTTAAAAACTTTGCGAATTTTTGGGTGATCAAAGCCATTTCTTCATCCTCATCACTCTCATGATCTTTTCCGTTTTTCTTTGAGCTTGAGGACTTCAACGCCATATCTCCTCTTTTGATCTCCTTTTTCTTGTCTTCTTCGACAAGCACGGCTAACTCCAATTCATGGGTAATGAGTGATCCCATGAGTTGTTCAATTGACAAGTTTGTCAAATCTTTTGCTTCTCGGATAGCCGTGACCTTCGGTTGCCATTGCTTTGGTAAAGCCCTAAGAATTTTCTCAACAATTTCTTCATTAGCATAAACTTTTCCAAGATTTTTTAAGTTATTGATGATAGTTGTAAAACGGGTAGACATATCACCAATAGACTCAAAAGGCAACATTTTGAACATTTCATAAGATTGAACAAGCAAATTAATTTTTGACTTTTTGACTTGGCTTGTTCCCTCATGAGTCACTTCAAGTTTATCCCAAATTTCTTTTGCGGATTCGCAAGATGAAATTCTATTGTACTCATTTGGGTCTAAACCGCAATATAATAAATTCATTGTCATAGCATTCAATTTTATGAGTTTCTTATCGGCATCATTATATTCATCTTCCGTTTTTGAAATAGTAATACCATTTGAAATTTTTGTAGGAAGATGAGGCCCTTTGACCACTATTTGCCATAAATCAAAATCTTGAGAAATCATATAGATTCTCATTCTATTTTTCCAATAAGCATAATTTGATCCATTAAAACACGGTGGTCTATTTGCCGAGTGACCCTGACTATAATGAATGCGGGAAGTGTTGGTTTCCATTTGGATCTTAACTCAAATTTTTCAAAAACTTTTTGAAAATAGAAGAGCCGAAGCTCTGATACCAATTGTTGGCCCAAATGTGGAAACCTTAGAGGGGGGGTGAATAAGGTTTTAGCCGAAATTAACCTTTTAAAAACTTAATTGCAAATTAAACACAATCACAAATAATAAAGTAAAGAGATAAGGGAAGAGACACTTGCAAACCGAGTTTTCAAGTGGTTCGGCAATCGCACCCCGCGGCCTACGTCCACCCCTCAAGAATACCTCTTGAGGATTCCTTTAATCCGATCTACTTCATGGGTGTAGACCAAACCGTTACAAGAGCCTTCAATCTCTCCCAAAGAAGAAAACCTCTTCTTTGCACACAAGGGTTACTAACCCTCACTCTTTACAATTGTTCCTAGACTTGTCTGGGAATAACAGCCTTCCTATCAACATCATTTAATAACGTTGAGCCATCTGCTGAATAATGGCGTCTTCGGTATGCTGGGCGATCTATGGTGTGAAATGGTCCCGTATCGTAGTCAGACACAGTGTCAATCCAGTTGATGCCATTGTGACTCAAGTTTGGAGCTGACAGAAGGAACATAAACTCCTTTAAGAGTTGTTAACGATGAAAGGTGTTCCTTTTACTAAAGAAAGATGGCTAGAAGTTCCTTACCAGACTTGATATGAATGGTATGCTAAGGTTAGAACCAATACCTCTCATTATTTCCATTTCAATTGTTATGATCATATATATCTTATGTAAATTGTTTTCATGAATAATATGTGTAGAAAAGCTATGACAGTACTAAAACATTGTTGAGGCAACGTGCACATTACCGCTATCATAGATGTTGATATATCTTTTAATTGCCACTGGTGGCTGGCTCGAGAAATAAAAGTAGTGTGGGCTTGTAGACACCTCAATTTTGACCGACCTTCGAATTCAAGGGATGATTACCTCTAAAACCGATGACGACAATGTCCGACGAAATTCAAAGATTTTAGATGGTTCTTCAGTCTCGATAAAATTTTCAAAAGAAAGAGGGAAAAAGACCGAGTGTTTAGGGAAATTCGAGTGTAAAAATACCAGTTTGGAAAATTTTGGTTTAAAGTATTTCAAGAAAACACTTTTAAAAGAAAATAAAAAAAGAAAAGAAAAGAAAAGAGAAAAGAGAAAATAAAATAAAAATAATATGCACACATAATGATCTATAAATAACGGAAGGTAGGGCGACATGCGGCGAAGCCGGTGGCACTCATTGAGTGTCGCGCCAGCACTCGCTGAATGCCACGCCGGCAGTCACTGAGTACCGCAGACAAGTCAACGAATGTCATGGCCTATAATAGTCTATTTTCTTGAAAATACGTATTGAACTCTAGAAGATGCCATGGCACATGGGTTTCTACCCCAAATTTACTATATTAACCCCTTGAGATTGGTCTATATAAGGGGATGTTCATCTCCATTATAAGGGGGGATGACAAGGAGAATATATTGGAGATCTAAATACAATTGAAAGGAATTGAAAGAATTTTTTGAAGAAAACTCAAGAGTTTGAAGAAGAACTTGAAGATTTGGATGTTCACCAAGAAACAAAGAAAAATCTGAGGATTTCTAGAGGTAATCTTCTAATCTTGACTTAGTTTGTCTCCAATTCAATCACAATTCATAGAATTCTAGGACCTTTTACACAATTTTCAAATGGTCTCTTCCCACCTCATTTCATCACACACCACTAGAATTGTGATTGAATTCTCATTTGTTTGCATTAATTTGGATCTAAGTAGCCAAGGATTTGAGACAAAACAAGTTTCTAAAATGAGTTTTGACTTTTATCATCAATTAAACTTTGATTTCATCTCTTTTCGTTTGTATTCTTCTCTTGGGATTCATGAGATCTTCAATATCTCATTTGAATCCCTTGAGTTTGATCCTTTTATTCCTTGTAAATTCATGGTTTACATGGGATTTAAGGTTGATCATATTTATATCCATACATAATTAGTGGATCCAATTCTTGGTTTATGATTTGGGTCCTCTAATTTGAAGACTCATGGAATCATCTTCATATTCCATTGAGGTTCATATAAATTGGTCATATTTAGTCTTCAAGGACCATTAATTTGGGAGGAGAATTGAATAAAATGAGTCTACATTCCTCAAGGATCATCCACTTGAGAGAGGAGTTAAGCTTGCCAATTCTCATAGCTTAGATGTCAACATTAGTGCAATGAATTCATTAACCAACTGTGATCAAAGATTTTTAATTAAATCATGATCCATTAGTATTGAATGAGGCCAATTGGAATGTGTTCATAGCACAAAGATACACCACTGTAATTTTTGTTTTGGTGAGATTTCATAGTTAATATGGTTTGATCTTAGGATTCATGAACTAGTTACTCTTTGTCCAAATTTTCAAAACAGTAAGTCAGTTTTGATTAGATTAGAGCCTTAACCAAACATTTTTTACTTCAAATATTTTTTTTCTATAAAACTAGATGTGTTAATGAGATCCCCTAAAAAGATTGAAGTCATTCAGGTTCGTTTACTATTTTTAGAAAATCACCAAAAATCTCTGGACAGAGAGTTATTAGATTCTGAGTGATGTTTGATTTGGTCCAATTCCTAGAGATTGGACCGTTTGATCTTTGATTTTCTTTTTGGGTTAGAAATTAGACTCAGAGGCACATCATACCCAAAAATCATTAAGATCAAACCATGGGAAGTATGATTTTCCTATTTTTGAAAATCTGACTTGCTCTCTGCAAATTCTGAAACTCTATTATAGTTTTGATAAACTTTATAAATAACAATCCAAATTTCTTTTATATGACCTATGACTTAAGCCATGTTTTGAATAATGTTAATTAAGCTTAAATATAGAGGCTAAAATTGATCCAAATCAACAAATGATTCATAGCTTATTTTTGTTCATGTTCATATATTCATTACATATGTATAGGTTCTAGCAATTAAGGCTTTACTTCGTATTAAGTTATGTCATAATTAGTTGAACCTAGTTGTGAGTTCCATGCGATCATGTTGAGGTTGAACCATCTTTATAGGGACATTACATTGGATCCTAGTTGAGACTTGTATATCTATAGGGGTGTTATGATTTCAACAAATTAGAAGGAATCCATGATTTTGTGGGTCAACTTTCTCCATGTTCGATACATTTAAGCTAGGAGTTTGATATTTAGGATTTGATATTATATCTTGTTCAAAGCATGTGGACTAACCTTTGTTTTGTAGCGCTATGGAGGTATAATTTCTTGACTCTTCTCTAGTTTTTTTTTTAACTCCATGCGTGACACCTTATATTAGGGTTGCCTTATGTGTATACATGTGTTAGAGATCTTTTTAGGTTTTCTATTTTTATATGCATTACACGTTTCTCATTTCACGGCCAGATCCCAGGTAAGTTCTCTTATTCCTTATTTGCATATCATTTTTGGTTGCATGTTGAACTATGTGATTTTGTATGCTATTTTATCGTTAGCAATCTTGTACTCCTTTCGACATGCTTTCTTAATGTATATTTATATCTATGTATTTGTTGAGGGCATGCTTAGATTATTAATTTGATTAAAAGGATGTTGAGTAGAGGCCTATCACGAGATAGGATAAGAAGGGGTGTTTTAGTTCGCCGGGCTCCTTCCCCTCCCATTTTATCATCCCTGGACCTAGAAATCTCTGGTTTCCAAACGATCAGCTTGCTTTTAAAATGATTTCTTAATTTTCCTTAAAAAATTAAGTGACGATTCGTATTGCTAAGTTTAAAGTGTGGCTAGCCTGCGAGTATCCATCGGGCCCGTCAAATGTTACCAACTCATCTGGAAATGAAGTGAAGAACAACACAGAGGAAATTCTTCAGAGGTTGAAGCATTGAACGCACAATTGTTGTCTAAGGAGTTTGTAATAGTTATCTAAGGACTTTGTTTACTAGGGAGTTTCTTTACTAAGTTTGTACTAGTTAACTACAAAGTTTGTAGTGGTTATATAAGGAGTTTTGTTTACTATGAAGTTTATAATAATTACGTTTAAATAAAGTGTTCATTTTTAATTGCACATTACATCATCACAACAATCAAGTACATATTACAAAGCACATCACTCAAACACAACACTTAATACTATACTGCATTAGATGGCCCAGCTTGACTGCATTGTTGGGGGCATCATCTCCTGTCATGGTCTTGATAACGGCATATTCCACATTGATAAGTAGCCCTACTCCCCTCTCTCAAATCTATCTCATTTCTTATGCGAGTTAATCGTGGTCGACCCTTATTTCGAAGCATAGAAGGATTCAGCACAACCGTAGGACCAGAAGGTGGATTCCAGTAATCTTTGTGATGGATTGGGAAAAACTGGGGTGCCCAAGACTGGTTGTATGAGTCAATTATGCAACATTGATGAACGTAATTATCATATGAAGTTCTAAATTTAGCTAGAACTGCCAATGCGTGAGTACATGGTATTTTATATGTAGCCCATTTTCCATAACTGCATATCCTATTAGATGTGTTCACAATTTGACTAGAATTTGATGCTCCACCTTTGTTGACTTGCACGTACCCGTTCCCATAATGAAAAATCTTGAGGCTGTACCCACCAATCTTGCCTTTTGATTTCAACAATCTGCAAATTGCTTTTGGGGTGAAGATAAAACCTTTCTTGATGGCTTCGTCAGTAAGTAGACGTCGCTCGTTAAAGTACTTAACAACACAGAAAAAGATCTTTTCAACACAAGCGGTGTTAGGAAGATTCCTAGCTGCCTTGAGTACACCATTAAACACCTCTGAGATTTTGGTTGTTCGCATACCGTACCGTTGTCCCTAATTATGGGAAATAGTCCATTTTTAAGCGGGAATTTCATTAAGATACTCCCACACCTTTGGATCAACGTTCTTAATCTCTTCCATGAACCCATTAAATTTACGGACTTGGTGGGTACTCCCAGCATTCCACATAAGTTTCTTTAAGTATGCATTTTTAAACTTTGTGGCGAAATTACTCTGCACATGCCAGAGGCAATAGCGATGATACCCATCGGGTTCTTTAACCCTACATTATGCTCACTGCAGAAAGGATGCCTTTATGTCGATCGAGTATCAAACAAATACCTTCTCTGCCAGGCACAACGTATTTTTTTTAGCAATTTCATAAACCACATTTATGTTGCAGTTTTCTCATCATCAACGATGGCAACTGCTAAAGGAAATTTTTGATTATTTGCATCTGTTGCCATAGCAATTAGTAATTTGCCCTTATATTTCCCATACAAGAATGTGGCTTCGATACTTATGACGGGGCGACAGTGTTTGAACCCATCAATGGATGCCTTAAATGACCAAAATACTCTTTCGAAGTTCTTCATAGTCATAGTATAATCGTTCACATAGAACCAATTTACAACTGTTCCAGGATTATATTGTTGAATTGTAGTGATAAACTTGGGCAATTCTGTGCCCGATGTACGCCAATCCCTAAAAATCATTCCAATGGCTTTCCGTTTTGCATTCCATGCCTTCTTATATGAGATGATGTACAAGTACTTATCTTTCATCATTCCAATATGACTGTGATGTTAATAGATGCATCCTCCTTAATCATTGGTATTATGTCCATAGCCACTAGCCCAGCACTTAGATTTCTATGACCAAGGTTCATTGTAGGGGACATACAAGTGTAACTTTGCTTGACCTTTATGACTTCAAACATCCTATTTCATTTCAACCTTGTCCGTAGCTGCCACTTGTAATCTTGTGAGGCTAATTCACATTTCAACGACCAACGATCCAGACTGGTTTGATCCACTGTGTACCGTTGATGTATTCTTATCGAATACAACTCCATAAATCTCTGAAGATCATCTTTGGTTTTGAACATCATACCCTTCACCAACTCGTCTCGATCTGGATTCCATTGCGTACCCTCAATGTTTGAAGCATAACATGCCTTTCCAGTATGGATGCCCAAGTCAAAGGATGTAAAAATTAATGAACAAGGCTCATACAAAGCATTTTCAGAATTTATTTGGGCAGTCGGCTCAATATCTTCAATAACATCATCTTTCTTATCCCCCCCAATATACTCTTCTGCATGCACATCTTCTTCACCCGAGTTTTTCGTAGTCAAGTTGGTGTCCATCCCTCTGTGTACCCAATCATCACCATATCCACAATCATCTTAATCAAACTGCACATGAATTGTCTGTTCTGAAACAATGTCTTGCATCGGACTCCTATATTCAATCTGACTATTTCACAATGGATTTGAGCAATCCACATATTATGTAGACATGGAAGGCAACAACCCCTGTACAAATGGTTTGAGCTTTTGCCTTCTTGTGTCAATAGAGAAGTATACGGCCCAATCCAGTCATCTAATGTTTGATGGGCCTTGGGAAGATTCTCTGTCTCGACATATAGATCCATAGAGTTATAGTTGTATTGACAGATGTTGTTTCTAGTATTATTAGCAGACTTTCATCATCATTTACTTCAAATGTTATAAACTTGGAAACTTGATATCCAAGAATTGACGGAAACCTACAAGTGAACTTCAATCGAACACTTTTTTTATGAACTCCCATTTTATTGCTGACTTTTCTAATAAGTTCAGTGTATTGAGCATCGGTTCTCAGGTGAATGAAACTTTGACGGTTACTATCGTAGTATAGACCATCTGCTCCAATGCACATGTTCCCCCTCCCCCCCCCCAAATACAACATTATAGTCACAACACTATCCATTTTAATACCTTCACATTTGCAAATTCAAGTGTAAGTAATCAATGGTCCATCGTGTCGTTGATGTGCCTCATGGTTGGGTACCCTTTAAAGTTTTTATTTAGCTAAAGTTTTTAAATTAGTGGTCTGTTTTGTTTGGTTCATAGATTTCATGAAAAAAGAGAGCATAATATTACAAATTTGGGTAGCATAACAAATTGGGGGTCGCATCGGATTACAAATTGGGGGAGCATAGTATTACAAAATTTGGGAGCATCAGATTCAAAATAAGGGGAGCATAGCATTACAAAATTTGGGAAGGCATTACAGTTTCTATGTATGTGTCTGTGTGTGTATATACATTATGATGATGCCGAAAATTAGTTTAGAGAGAAAAAAAGACAAGAACAAGTTGTATGTGGTTCGGTCCCGTTAACGAGGTGACTTACGTCCACGGTTACGACTGTGCGCGTTCACTAGCAGATCACCGGCGGGCCTGGTGAGCCAACAAAGAGGGATGACACTACCAGTAATACCGGCCGGGTATATGCGTATGATGGTGAATTCTCTGTTCTATGCCTGTTAGCTAGAGAGTTCTTTCTGGGATCCCTGTAGACAGGGTAGGTGGGATCTTTTATAGGTGCAAGAGTCCACCCTTACATGGTAACTTAGTTAGATTAGGAAGCTTAATCTAATCACAATTGATTTACATGATTTAGGGAAAGTTTCCTAAGCGGTTTAGGAAACTGCCACATTCCCTCTTGCAGTCTTGCAGGTGGTTTAGAAAACTGCTAGTTAGGCCAGGTCCACGAGATGCCGCGGTCTTCCAATCTCGGCCTGTTGGTACGAACCGTGCGGTCCTAACGAACGTCTCGGAACTGCTCGGCTACTGACACCTTTATTGAACTAGCAGCTCCTGGTGACATGGCAGACTGAATTCATGGCTGAATAATCTTGGACATATCACATTATGTGTGTATGTGTATATATATGTGTGTGTGTGTATATACAATATGTGTGTTTGTGTGTATATACAATATGTGTACATACACACACATATACAGTACATATATATTGTTCTGTGTGTATGTGTCTGTGTGTATATATAGTATATGTGTGTATATACATTATTCTATGTGTGTGTATGTGTGCACGTTTGTGTATGTGTGCATGTTTATGTAATCTGAGTGAGAGAGAGAGAAAGAGAGATAGATAGATAGTCTAGGGTATGTCTTCTAGGGTCTGATCGCAGAGAGAGAGAGAGAGAGAGAGAGAGAGAGAGAGAGAGAGAGAGAGAAAATGAACCAGGAAGTTGAAGAAGAAGAATAAGGGGCGGGATGATATAAGCCTGAAGTCGCTACTTCTTTAATGAAGTCATTACTTCAAGTAGCGGATTCTCCTCGGTGTGAAGTCGTTACTTTAAGTAGCTATTTTTGGTTGGAATTATTTTGTATGAAGCCCCTACTTCAATTGAAGTAGCGACTTCTAAGAAAGTGATGGGTTTGAAAAATAAGTTGAAACAATGATGGGTCATGGACATATTCACCTCATTTTGATGCTTTGGGTAAAAAAAATCTGAGAAGTTGATGAGGGCAATTCAATGATATAGAGAGGCAGTGGAATCGAGATGTTGATTTGATTTTGAAGCTAATGAGGGGTGGGGAAGAATGACAGGGGAAGGGGAAGTGGCAAAGGCGCAAATTAATGGGAGAGAGAGAGAGAGAGAGAGAGAGAGAGAGAGAAGGGAAGGGAAGGGAAGGGAAGAGGCATTTGGACTCCACTTTGACATGTTGGATTTTGCTTCAAGAATAGAAGGCTGATGTGGCAAAATGAAGAGGCTGGATTTTGCTTCAGCCGTTATATATATATATATATATAATAGATAAAATAGATTAATCTCCGTATCACGACAAAATGTTTGTGTTTCTCAAGCGCGAAATGTTTGTTATTTTCATCTGATTAGATCTTTGTTCTTTGTTTTTAACTTTTTATCAAATGTTTGGATTAGAACTCTTTTATTATGTACTCAACAAAAAAAAAAAAAAAAAAAAAAAGGTAATAAAAGTCTTTAAAAAATTGCTAAGTACACTAAATCTAGACACCTAAATTGTTCTTCTGCTGATGGGTCAATGGAAATTTTAAAATAAAATATAATTTTAAGGTTTTTTTTTGTGTGTGTGTGTGTGTAATTAAAGAAGAGCTTTAGTTGTACACACCATCAGATGTAATTTTTTTTTTAGGTGTACGTAACATTACTCTAGTCATATCTAATATCTATATATGAAAGCCAAAGACTTTGGTTTTGCCAAGTGGCAATTTACGAGAATTTTGCTTATTTAAATTTTTTTTTTAATATTTGTGTTAATATTTACAATTAAAAATTGACCAAAAATAAAGAACCAATTTAATCTAATATCTATATATGAAAGTCAAAGACTTTGGTTTTGCCAAGTGGCAATTTACGAGAATTTTGCTTATTTAAATTTTTTTTTTTAATATTTGTGTTAATATTTACAATTAAGAATTGACCAAAAATAAAGAACCAATTTAATGTAGATTAAATTGACCTATCCAAAAAAAAAAAAGATTGACCAATTTAATGTACATTAAATTTGATATATTATTTATTGAGTTATATGTATCTATCTATCTATTCTCATATCTAAAAGTGAAGGATAAAAGCATAAATCAACGAGTGCTTGACACTTGGCAGAATGGATTGAATGTTTCTTTCTCCCAAGTCCCAATTGTGTATATACATATATCTAGTTAGGCTCTAAAGAGGGCTTCTATTTTGGCCGTCCAAAAATATACGAGTATGATGTAACCACCCATTTTATGCTATCTTTTCAAGAAATGTGTATTTTGTTCATTTCTGTGGTATTGCCAAGCTCTTCTATATGCCAAAAATATATTAGTATGATGTAACCACTCATCTTATGCTATCTTTTCAAGGAATGTGCATTTTGTTCGTTTTTGCGGTATTACCAAGCTCTTCTATATACCAAGAATATATTAGTATGATGTAACCACCCATCTTATGCTATGTTTTCAAGGAATGTGCATTTTGTTCGTTTCTACAGTATTATCAAGCTCTTCTATATGCTAAAAATATACTCCCTCCGTCCCATTTTATGTGTCCCTTTTTGGGAATCCAACTATTTAAGGGGACAAAAGGAATCTACACCTACTTTCCACAATTACCCATAATCATTGCACTTTCTTTTTTGTTTTGTTTTGGTATTGGTTGTAAGGAAGGGCAATTTGGGAAACTAAGTAAAATTTATATACTAATTTAGGAAAGTGGACAACAATTTTGGGACATACCAAAATAGAAAGGGGGACACATAAAATGGGACGGAGGGAGTATTAGTATGATGTATCCACCGATCTTATGCTATCTTTTCCCATCTTATGCTATCTTTTCAAGTAATGTGCATTTTAAATTTTTTCGTTTCTATGCTATTGTCAAGCTTTTCTATATGCCAAAAATATTTTAGTATGATGTAACCACCCATCTTATGCTATCTTTTCAAAGAATGTGCATTTTGTTCGTTTCTGGGGTATTGTCAAGCTCTTCTATATGCCAAAAATATATTAGTATGATGTAACCACCCATCTTATGCTATCTTTTCAAGGAATGTGCATTTTGTTTGTTTCTGTGGTATTGTCAAGCTCTTCTATATGCCAAAAATATATTAGTATGATGTAACCACCCATCTTATGCCATATTTTCAAGAAATGTGCATTTTGTTCGTTTTTGTAGTGTTTTCAAGCTCTTCTATATGCTAAAACTATATTAGTATGATATAACCACCCATCTTATGCTATCTTTTCAAGTAATGTGCATTTTAAATTTTTTCGTTTCTATGCTATTGTCAAGCTTTTCTATATGCCAAAAATATTTTAGTATGATGTAACCACCCATCTTATGCTATCTTTTCAAAGAATGTGCATTTTGTTCGTTTCTGGGGTATTGTCAAGCTCTTCTATATGCCAAAAATATACTAGTATGATGTAACCACCCATCTTATGCTATCTTTTAAAGGAATATATGTGCATTTTGTTCATTTTTGTAGTGTTGTCAAGCTCTTCTATATGCCAAAAAAAATATTAGTACGATGTAACCACCCATCTTATACCATCTTTTTAAGAAATGTGGATTTTATTCATTTCTGTTGTATTGTCAGATTTCTGTAAAGTAGTTCAGTTTTTTAAGTACTACAAATGTATATGTGTGCTTTTGTTGCAATAATTTTTCAATTTTGTTTTGATGGCATTGGAATGTTGTGGAGTATTACGAATTACTTTTTATTTTAAAGTGTTTTGATAAGCATTGTATGACAAATAGCGTACCCACGCATTGTGCGGGTTGTAGGCTAGTATAAAAGGATAATGCTAGACACACATAAAAACGACACCTAAATAAGACTTGAATAACTAACTTGAGCTCTTCTTTAATTAATTACTAAAGAACATAACTCAAAATTTAGATTTTATTTCAAAATTTCATTGACTTATTAGTTGGTAAATATTTTAGGTGTCTCAAACCTATGTAATTAGCATTTTTCTAAAAAATAAAATAAATTTTTTTGTGCGTTATATAGGCGTAATCATAAGACTTGTAACAAGAGTAATATTGAGGGCACAAACAAGTTTCACAAACACTTACAAACACACTTTATCTCTCTCCTGGGTGGTACTGTGGGGTTCGGATAATTTTAGTAGACTCCACAATATCACACAGGAAAGAGAGAAAATGTATTTATAAGTATTTGTGAAACTTGTTTGTGCCCCTAACATCGACGATAATTGGAGACTTTTCATCTTTAGAATTGATCCACGTTTCATGGGAGTTTCTAAATGCGTTCATGAAATTTTTTTCTACACCCACTTAAACCAACAAAGGATGTTGGATGTAATCCTTTTCAATGCATTGCTAGACAATGAGTGCCAAAAAAAAAAAGTGATATAATATACAGTTTAAGATGGTAATGTTCGACAATGATTTTTAGAGCTTATCAATTATTATCGATCTTCAAAAGTTAAAATAATTTTTTTAGCTTGCAGATGGCCAAAAGTGCCTACAGTGAACAACTTTTAATCACTTTTACCCAAAAAACAAAACAACTTTTAATCAGAAATTATTTTTTTATGATTGAATCGCGAAAACAAAAGTTGTGCCAAGTGCCCTATTATAAGAGCATCTCCAATGCAAAAAGCTATTTCATCTTTCAAATCTATATTTTAGCAATGTTATAGTGTCACAAATCTATAATTTGACAATTATGCTCCAATACAAAATGTCATTTTTTGACACAAAAGCTATTAACCTAATACATTGGGTAGTGCATTTTGTACACTAGTTTTGCCACAATTAATAATAATAATAAAATTTTATACAAAAGTAATTGATGTTATACATTGAATTGTAGTTGTGCACTAGGAATAAAAAAAATAAGGAAAAAGTACAATGGTCAAAATTTGGCAAAAATTCCTATACTATATTTGAGAAAGTAAATGACTTTCTCTTTGACAAATAAAAATGACTTTCTCCAATTTTGGCAACACAAATGTCCTTGTATTAGAGCACATATTTTGTACAACTTTCTTAAATGTTAGCTTTGATAATGGATTTGACTCTAGCATTGGAGTTGCTCTAAAGGCGATATATAGAGTCATAAGAGACTAATTGTTATATGGTCATATTAACTTAGACTTTAATCTTTACTAGCGGCCAAGCATACGTGTTGCGTGTGCAAGACGTTGTAATCCTTACATATTCATAAACTTAATTAATAAACATATTTCTAGAGATTAGTATTGATATTAAAGAAAATAAAATGTAAAACACACAAAAAGGAACACAAATAACTCACATGCATATTATGTGTGTTACGCATGGTATTTGTTATCCATTCATAAATTCAACCAATTAAATATTAAAAAATAAAGTAGTCAGGTAATTCTCATATTCCTTTCACCCTACCAAACTAGGAAGATAATAAATAAATAAAAAGGGAAAAAAAGGAAGATAAAATCTGAACTAAAAAAAAAACTTGTGAAGAATATGGAATTGATGCATGAATTACTAAGCAAAAACCTTTTGAAAAAAACGGTTGATCATAAATGTTACTAACTTGAGATGGGATTGGGTTGTGCTTAGCGGTGCTATTTGAAACCAAATTTCCAATTCCGTCCGATTTGGATTCAAAAAAATTTAATTTTTGCAACATAAAATAAATTCGAATTTCGAAATTCTAAATTCTAAAAATTCCAAAAAAAAAAATTAATAATAATTTCGAATCGGAATAGTTTTGGAAAATATTCGGAATATTTTCTGATACAAAATTTCCGAAAAAATTTCGATAGTTTCCAAAACATTCTGATAAATATAAATAACTTGGGTTTAACTTGGGTTTTGAATATTTCGGACAAAAGTTGGGTTTAACTTGGGTTTTAAATAACTTGGATTTTAAATTAACAAAAGTTGATATTTTTTTATTTTAGAAAAAAGAATAGACTGGCTTTTAAATTCTATATAAAAAATAGAGTGAAAGTATCAGTCCAATCAAAAATGATATCTTTCCATAGTTTAGCTAACCAAGGAATATCTATTTTTGATAAATTTTAAATAAAATTTCGTCCATAATTTAGAATTCCGAATAAACTTTGTATTTGAGCTTTGTTTTCCAGTATATCAGGAAAATCATGAACTTTTGCTAAAATATGCTCTTGTAACTTTAAACTGTTTTGATTTAAAATAATTTTTAAAAATTCAATTGATTCTTTTTCTTGATCAATCTTTTTTGGTGACAAAATGATCCCATGTTTTTGAAATCGTTCACAGAGAATTTTTAAATGATGTTTATGCTCTTCCCTGGTTTTGGAGAAGATGAGTATGTCATCAATGTAAACAACACAAAAATCTTTTAGATCTTTGAAAATTGTATCAATCCATCGCTGATAAATTTGAGGTGCGATGTGTAATCCAAAGGGCATAATCTTCTGATACGCCCAAAATTGGCCCTATCCTATGACCGAGCGGATCAACTCAGCAGTCGGTCCCTGTCCCGACCAAATCATGCATAGTTCATTGGGCAAGCATCAGCCCGAGCGGTCTGGCCATCCCGAGCGGTACATCAACAGGCCCCGACCAACAAGTCGAGAGTGCGATACAGGCGCAGTCCAGCCAGGCCCACGAGATATGCCCCAGAATGTTTCAAGCAGTTTCCTACTCCAGTTAGAAAACTAATGGAAAGTGCACATTGTTTCTGTCACAACCGTTCCAAAGATTCATGGTTTTAACATGCATATTTGAATTTCACAAATTATCGATGTTAATTAATAATTTGTGATAAGTAGTTGACTGTAGTCAACGGTGGAGTGTCGATTGAGGACACGGTAATCGGAGGACCATGAGGCATCCGTATGACTAAATGACATTTATATGCTTTAAATGTTATTTGAACTATCTGATATTTCATGAATAGTGAATTTATTTGCGAAGAGTAAATTCTGGTAATTTTGATACTGTTTTATATCATTTTGAGAACTGTGGTGAGAACGTGAGTGACACGTCATAAAAAGGTAGGTTGTGTAGAGATTCCACAGAATTTAGTTTTCGGACGTATTTTTGGACCCAAACGAGTCTTAGTCGAAAACTTTTGAAATTGATAATTTTCACTCGTAAAGTTGTAAAATGGACGTGTGCGAAGTTTCGGGAGTTAACTAGAAGTTTAAGAAACTCACGGGGGAGTAAACGAAATTCCCGAAGAGTTTGTCTATAAATAGGAGTGGATGTATTTGCATTAGTTACAAAACTTATATAATATCTTGGGAGAGGAGAGAGAAAGGGAGATTGATTGCTACGGGCTTTGCGACAACAAACAGCGACCGTTCGTCCGTCAGTTTTCAACCAAATTCGAGATTCGAACTCCTTGAGGTAAGGGCTTCGTTTTGATACTAGTTAGGACTAGTTTGGTTAAGTTTTATAAAAATCCTAATGTTAGAATTTTGGGGTAAACGCATGTAAACTTGTAGGAATCGCTTGAAATTCGAAATCCGACGTTTAATTGACCTCCTAGTTCATCCTTCGAAGTTATAGGAAAATCGCACGAGGTATGAATTCCGAACCTATGTAATATAGACAATTTTGGATGTTTTAGATATTTTGTATGACTTGTGATCCGGGCAAATTTATGTGTTAAATTAGGCCCGTTAAAGTTAGCGAGTATGTATAGAAAAGCACGGTGACATGATTATATGAGTATGTTAAATGTCTATGTGGGTCAAAGGGGAGTTTGATATAAAATTTTACGCCGGTGCACGCCTCTCGATGTTTGAGAGTTTATAGTAGTGACGACTACTTGCTTGGTGTGGGAAGTGGCCAACCAGAGCAGATGGGTGTAATGGTTGAGTGATCCTTGGCTAACCATTGACATCGCGGTTTAAGATTTAAGACTTGCCGATATACTGGGTGAATGCGTATCTCTCTCCCCGGAGACTAAATTATGTGATTTAGATGTTTAAAACATGAATTGCCTCATATGCATTTGTTTAGAATTGTACACTCAACATATAGCTGAGCAGTGGAGATTTCCTCCATTGCAGGTGACAGGAAGAAAGGGAAAAAGAAGCGCGAAGAGTGAGACCGCGGGAACGACGGGGTTGAACCACTTTGTATATGTTTTTGTCTTCCATTCCTTGGTTGAAAATGTAATTTTTGGAAGTTAGGACTAGAAACGTCACTTTTAAGTTTTGGAATGGAATTGTAAGGTCATGTTATGTACTTAACTCCTTTTGAATTCGTGGTAATGAATCCGAACTCGTGGATTCGTGTTTTGAAGGTTCTACTTGTAAATTTAACGGTTTGAAGGATTGTACTAGTTCTTTAATATTTTGAGCCAAACAAGCCTTAGCTTGTTCCGTTAATTATCTCTTTCTGTGGATTATTATGTCGTTATGACGATCTTAAAAATCTAGTATAGATGGTGAAGTTTAAAAAGTTTTCAACATGTTAGGAAGCATGGAAGTGAAGAGGTTGAGTGATGCTTTGGCAAAATTCTGCAGCATTCTGCAGGATTCTGCCAGAGGGTCATTCGACCGGTCGAATGGGGTCGTTCGACCGGTCTAAATACCCCCTGTCAGAAATTTTTTTCTATACCTTTCGCAACTTTTGGAAATGTTTCGATTGGTTCTTAGGGTACCTTTGGGACCCCTTTTAACTTAAAACCATTCGTTTCGAAATATAATTGCGTTTTCAATTTTACACGGATTTTATAACTCGGAGGGTAATGTTTTCAAAGTTTTATACACTCGAGGTTGTTTTAAGTTACTTTTCCGCTGCGTATTGTTATAAGATGAACTGGTTGAGCCTTGGTGGCATGCCACGTGTCCTGTTTCCGCACGTTAGCGGGATGGGTCATGACAGTTTCCTAATCCAATTAATGCCTATCAATCCTAATACAATTAGGAAACATACTTGATTTGTGTCAATCACATCCTAATTGAATTGTATTTCCATATCCTTGTACGAGTAGGTCTCTTGCATCTATAAAAGAGACCACTCACCCCCACTAGAGGGGATTCCAATAAAAAAAATCTCACTAAGAAAAATACATTATATTGTCTAGCCACTCTCCTAAGAAATCTTAAGCGCCACCCTGCACGGCTGACCCTTGGTAGTTCCAGTCACCATTGTTGTATTACCAAGGTCCCTGCAGTAGTTTTATTTCACATAGTGGACGTGCTCAGACACATACATGGACGTAGGTTCCTTCATTAACAGGGCTGAACCACATACAAAAAACTAGTCTCTCTCTCCACTTAAATTGCTTTAATTACCTTAACCAAATTTTGGTATCATCAGCTTGGCGCCGTCTGTGGGAACCAACAAGTTTCTCATCAACAAATCTCTTGACTGATCGTCATGCCATTGAAGAAGGGTAAGAAACCTGCACAACAGGCTAACCAGGATGTTCCACTGGCCCCAGCGCCGACTTTGACAGTTCTGACATCTGGGCAGATCACCGCGACCCTCGCACAACTCTTGAAGATCCAGCATCAGACACAACAGCAGATCGAAGCCCTACTGGCCCAACAAAGCAATCCGTCATTGGCCGGGAAATAGCCCAGGAACGTTACACGCAGTCGGGAACCGATCTTGACCAGACAACATGCCCAAGCCAACCCGTCCCGCATGGGAGATGCCAGAAACATCAACGGTAGGCGTGCTGCCCTAGAGGAGAGGCAAGAGCGTATGGCCTAGGAATCAGTCCAAGGTTACTCGGTCAAGAGCCGAGGTGTCCTTGGGAACACGATCCACCGGAGTCATAGTCGAGCCCGATCCCTGAGGACAACACACCGCTATGAGAAAGAAGCCTCCTCCACTAACCCGACCTGTGACCTGGATACCAGTCGGGAAAGTGTGGTAGCCCGTATCAAGGACTTACAGAAGCAGATTGACGGAGTGGCCAAAAAGCTGGGTTAAAACCCTACTCAGAATCGTGCCAATACCAAGACAGAGTCACCATTCTCCAGCCAGATTTTGAAGTTTGCCATCCTGCGCAAATTCAAATAGCCTCAGCTTGATTCTTATAACGGCTCGGGAAGCCCGGTTAACCACGTCCGGACCTACAAGGCTCGGATGGCCCTGGCCACCAACTCTGA
The DNA here is from genome assembly GCA_033977485.1 of Hydrangea macrophylla. Classification (NCBI taxonomy): domain Eukaryota; kingdom Viridiplantae; phylum Streptophyta; class Magnoliopsida; order Cornales; family Hydrangeaceae; genus Hydrangea; species Hydrangea macrophylla. The sequence continues at coordinate 98,823,737 of CM066989.1, read as the reverse complement.
CGAACTACATTGCCTGTACCAGCACTTTAAAAGGCCCAGCCACTCAATGGTTTTACTCCCTGAAACCCCGGTCGGTCAAAGACTTCAAGAAGCTCAACAAATAGTTCATTAGCCAGTTCATAGGCGTGCTTGACTGACCGCAACCTGACACGTGGCTACTCACTGTCAGACAGCAGAGGGGAGAGCCGTTGAAAGATCACATTGATCACTTCAACCAACAAAAGCTTCATGTTTGTAATCTGAAGGAGACAGCAGCTATTACAGCCAGTTCATTAGCCAGTTCATAGGCGTGCTTAACTGACCGCAACCTGACACGTGGCTACTCACTGTCAGACAGCAGAGGGGAGAGCCGTTGAAAGATCACATTGATCACTTCAACCAACAAAAGCTTCATGTTTGTAATCTGAAGGAGACAGCAGCTATTACAGCCTTTTGCTCAAGATTTCAACACGCCAAGTGTGCCACATCGTTTTACCAAAACCGACAGGCAACCTTTGTTGAACTTGCAGAGAGGGTTGGAAAATACATTGACACCGAAGAATTTATAAAGACCAAAGACCTCGGGGGTGCAAGCAACGAGTCTTCCAAAAGTAAGCGAAAGTGAGATTAGCCCAGGAGTGTCGACAGCTTTTCCAGTTCACAGAGGTCTAAGTCCAGCAGTCTCGACCTGACCTCCAGCTCACAACGATCTGAGTCCGGCAGTCCCGACCTGACGTCCAATTCATAGTGGTCTGAGTCTGGCAGCCCTGACCCAACCTCCAGTTTGCAACAATCAGGATCCAGTGATCCCGACCTTACTTCCAACTCAGAGAAATCAAGAGCCCGGTAATTCAGATCTGACCTCTTGTCTCCAACAGTCCAGACAAGCTCAACCACAGTGGTTTTTTTGCCCGATCATAGCAAGAGACCTCACAGACTACAGAGAGCTCCCGCAAGACCTCGGGTCCTACCCGAGGCACCTCAAAAAGACCTCGGATTAAATGCCTAAGGCACTAAAAAGACCTCAGAGTCATGCCCTAGGCATCAAAAGACCTCGGCGTCACTCCCGAGGCACTAAAAAGACCTCGGGCTCAACCCCGAGGCAACAAAAGACCACTGTTACGCAGTAGGCAAAAGACCTCGGGGTCACGCCCGGGGCACCAACTTCACTTAGGTTCAACCTACGATGGGGGCAAATCCCCCTAGGTGGCTGATGATGGTAAGCTTCAAAAGACCCTACAACCACTCATGTTCCAGGTCGGTCACCTACAGTCCTTGCCTCCACAAGATCCTAGTCTTAGCGAAAGCTTGGGGGGCAGAAAGGCACAATGGACTAAACAGCAATCACACCGGGTACTTATAGGCCTTGTGGTAAAAGTCAAACTCTTAGACAACCCGGGCGCTTATAGTACTCAGAGGCAATTATTCCACTTAGGTCCAAACCAATGATAGAGGTGTCTAAAATCTCTTAGGTTGGTCGACGATAGAGGAGCAAAAAGACCCTAAAGCAACGTGATTTAGGTCGGCTCCACCAACATGGCCAAACTCTTCTCCCAACAGTCTTGATGAAGGCTGACAGGGGCGGAAGATAACCATCCTGGGGAGTTAGCACAAAAGGACCCTAAAGTAACACACTTTAGGTCGGCTCTTCCAACATGGTCAAATTCTTTTAGCCTTAACTTGATGAAGTTTTGCGGGTAGAAGATAACCATCTTGAAAGCTTAACTTAAGCAAAAGGCTCTGAATTAGGCCGAGTCTCAAGTCCCAGCCAATTCTCGAGCACTTAGAGCATCTCCAACCACATTATGCATATGCATATTTTGGTGAGACATGCATAATGTGGTGAAAAAATGGTACTCCAACCATTATGCAAAATGCTTATGCATATTTACAAGTGCCATCAAAACTATTAAATTTGCATAATGATGCAAAAGCCCTATGCAAATCCAATGGCCATCATCATTCCATCAAAAAAAATCAAACGGCTACCAAGACTCCAAGTAGTGATGAAAATTTATAAAATATTGATAGATAACCAAAATGCATACCATGATTGGAGTGGTTATGCAAAATTCATGTTGCAAAAATAATTTTTGGGTGATTTCTATGCATTTTGCATAAAAAGATGCATAACATGGTTGGAGTTGCTCTTAAAGACTCCAAGCTAGGCTAAGTATTAACTCTTAGCCAGTTCCCAAGGACTCACGAGACTCAAAAGCTCCAAGACAGCTTCCCCGAGCACTCAAATAGTGGCAAGTGGCATCAAATAGATTTCCAAATGTGCCCCGATATGGCATCAAGTCAACCTTGGAAATGAGGGGCAGCTGATACGCCCAAAATTGGCCCTATCCTATGACCGAGCAGTTTAACTCAGCAGTTGGTCCCTGTCCTGACCAAATCATGCATAGTTCCTTGGGCAAGCATCAGCCCGAGCAGTACATCAGCAAGCCCCGACCAACAGGTCGAGAGTGTGAAACAGGCGCAGTCCAGCCAAGCCCACGAGACACGCCCCAGAATGTTTCAGGCAGTTTCCTACTCCATTTAGAAGACTAATGGAAAGTGTACATTGTTTCCTAATCCAATTAGTGCCTATCAATCCTAATAAAATTAGGAAATACACTTGATTTGTGTCAATCACATCCTAATTAGATTGTATTTCCTTATCTTTGTACGAGTAGGTCTCTTGCATCTATAAAAGAGACCACTCACCACCACTAGAGGGGATTCCAATAAAAAAATCTCACCAAGAGAAATACGTTATATTGTCTAGCCACTCTCCTAAGAAATCTTAAGCGCCACCCTGCACGGCCGACCCTTGGTAGTTCCAGTCACCATTGTTGGATCACCAAGGTCCCTGCATCAGTTTAATTTCACATAGTGGACGTGCTCAGACACACACGTGGACGTAGGTTCCTTTATTAATAGGGCCGAACCACATACAAAAAACCAGTCTCACACACTCTCTCTCTCTCTCTCTCTCTCTCTGCTCAAATTACTTTAATTACCTTAACCAAATTTTGGTATCATCACCTTCCATTGGTAATGAGCTCTAGGGGTGCTAAATGCGGTCAAGGGTTTTGACTCTTTAGTTAATTGGATTTTCCAAAATCCGCTTTTACAATCAAATTTACTAAAGTATTTTGATCCTTGGGTTAAGCAAATCAAAATATCTTTTCGAGGTATAAAATATCCGTCAAATTCTAATTGCTCATTTAGCCTTTAATAATTGACCACCATTCTAGTTTTTCCTCTCTTAATTTCTCCATGGTTTCGTACCATGAAAGTCGGGCTTCAGTGAGGGCTAGTGGTTTCTTCTATAAGTTTCTTGTCTAGAAGTTCTTGAGTTTGAATATCAAATTCATCTATATCCTGTCTGGTATAGATCATAGGTTTTACTCTAATGATGAAATTAGGATCTCTTAACTTCAACGTGCAAAATCTAGGACTTCGAGACCATAATTTTAGTGGATCTTCGCTAAAATTTTCTTCTAAGATTTTATAAATACAATGAGATTCATCAATGGATGTCATTTCACCCCGTGGAACGGGCACGAACTCTGTATCACATACATATTTATATTGCTCAAGCAAAGGTATCTGAATCAAAGTATTTTTAATACTCAAAGCAATACCTTTGTCATAGATATGCATAGGTAAATATTTATAAATAAAATTATTTCTTAAAAGGAAATCACCATGCATTTAAGGAAAACACAAGATTTTAAGTATGATGAATTTATTTTCACCTAACCAGACTGCTACATCTTTAGCTTTAAACTGAATTGAGGTGTGATTACCATCAATTCCTGTGACAAGGATAGGGTGTTTCATTAAAGTCCATTTTTCCTTGGGAATTACATTCCATTTACAAGAACTAAAAGTGGTTCCCGTGTCTATTAGCAGACCAAGGTTCTATGGTTTATAACCTGCAAAATTAAATGTTCCTTGAACATATGTATATCTCTTTTTTCCTTGACTAGGAGAAAAAAATGAAAAAATCATTTTTGGTTTAAAGATGATAAATAGAAGCAGATTTTATTTCTTCTTCCTTTTAAAATTTTGTTCCAGGTAAAATTGGAACTTGAACATTTTTGAATCCAATGCTATTTTGTCTACTAGATTATCCTTTTTCTAATTGTTTATTAGAAAAATCTCTTTTAAAGATGGAGGCAGAAGTTGTTCTTCTTTGGTTTTGAATATACAAGTTTTTCCCTAAAGCTTGTAAATTCAACATAGGAGTTGTGTTTCCCCTATTTTCTTCTTCTAAGAGATCTGAAATTAACCATTGTCTAGGAATTTCTAGATCACTCCAGTTAATCAATCTGGGTTGAATAACTGTGTCAAAAGGTCTAGGTTAAAAATTTTCTACTAATTTATTTTTTGTTTGTTTGACCCTAGTTTCAGTAAACCTTGTTAATTCATGGATTGTTTTCCATTTAATTGACAAGCCATGGGAATTTGCTTTTATAGCAATTCCTTTAGTCTTGATCATTATTCTAACTGTGTCTTCAATATTAGGATCATTTATTGAAATAAAGAAATTTGGTCTAATGTTAAACCAAATTATTCTATTAGCTATATTGGACTGGATTCCTCCAATGAATGCTTTCATTGGGTTCGAAAATCTTTTGTCAAAAACTACTGCTAAAATTGGGGTGTCTATCCCTTGTCTAAATAAAGCAGTAATGGTGACTTGAATAACACCAATATGAATATATTGGATATGGGGGTATTTTGCCTTCCATCTAGCAACCTTTCGTTTATCAAAAAGTGGAATATCAATTTTTCCTTCGCTGGAAAATTGAGCTTTTGTGTTTCCACTATATTGTTCAAATACTCGTGCTGAGAAAAATTAAATCAAGAAATTTTGTAAATTTCTGGTATAGCAAGAGTTTGAAGTTTTTCAAATCGTGCTAATTGAGATTCAGTGAGAGTGACTTCCTCTCCTACCACATCTTTAAGACGAAAATTTTCTAATTCGTCTTGTGGAACCTCTTGAATTTTATCTTGCATCATGAAGATATATTCATTAATTTCTTCATTTGAAGAACTGCAGTCTTCACTAGAGATTTCATAGAGAATTTCTTCCTCATCTGAAATTTCTTCTCTGAAGAGTACTTCATATTCTTGTTCTTCAAGAACTTTGATCATTTTCTTTATGCTCTTCCCTTTTTTGGGGCAGTCAGGTGCATAATGACATTCTTCATTACATATGAAGCATCTACAGGTTTTCTTTTTGAAAGTAGCTATATTTTTTTTTACGAACATATTTTTTCTTTTTGGAGAAATTTTTATTTTTATTCCATGGTTTCCACTTGAATTTTCTTTTGTCCTCTATAGGATGGAGTTGAACATCCTATCTAGATTTTCCCTTAAAATTTTGTCAGAACATTGTTGACCATATCCATTATTGGGAATCTGATTTTTTACCTGTTTTTTCGCTTTTAGTTCTAAACAGTGATGAGTTATCAACCGAAGAACATATTGCATGTGAAAACCTAAATTATCTAAATCTTCATTTCCTATTGTCTTAAGAAAGTCTGGGTAGCCTTTAATAGCTAACTCATCCCATGGAGTAGGGTGTTTGTGAAAAAATTGATCAAGTCAATATATTGTGGCTGATGGATCAAGTTGATAATAATACTTTTTAAAAGTTGTAGCATAGTCTTCATAAAAACATATATTACACAGTTCTATCTTAGCAAAAATATTATTTGCATTTTCTTGCAAATTACTATCACCTACAAACCCACATAAATTAGTTTTTAAAAGAAGGGCAAATTTAGCTAGGATTTTGTCAAATGAGTCATATTCTAACAATTCCTTTTTTTGGGCTTGTCCTAACTCACTTTTTTCCCATTGCTTTAACTGTTGTATTGCATCACCTTGTAGAGTGGCTGTAATATAATCTAGGAACTTTGCTTTAGTCCATATAGTAACATAATTTATAATGATGATGGACAATGATTGTGCCCAATCTTCAATAGCGGCTATTTGGCCTCTAAATGGTACATTAATAAGATTTAAATAAGTACCATTCTGGGCTATTGAGTACTTATGGTTATCATCTCTCCTGGCTACTACTGGTTCAGGAGGTGATTCTGAAGTAGAAGGTTTTTCTACCTTAGCTTTTCCATCCTTCCCTACGTGAACAAATTCGTCCTGATTGAACTCATTCATTCCAAAATCACCAAAAATATTCTGAATCTAAAACTAAATTTTCTTTTCCCCTTAGGAGTTGGGGTTTCATCCTCATAGGTTTCATCTAAGGAATCTTTTGAAGAGGATGACTCACTTTCATCATCTGATAAGACATTTATGGAATATTCAAAATGCCTTAATAATTCCTCATATTGCATAGAAGTGTTTCTTATCTGTGTTTTTATCTTATCTCTTTCTTCAACAGTTAAATCTGGGTCTTTATATAGTTGACGCCAGTAATCTAGGATTTCAATGATATTCTCATACTCAGTCCTATTATAGTATTTTTCTTGTAACATCAGAATATCTTCGGATCCATAATATAATTGAGGGATTTTATTATCACCTAGATTATGCATACCATTATCTATTTTTCAGTTAGTTGGTTTTTCCAAACTTTGATTAAAAGACTTATATTTTTTTTTTGTTTCCTTTTCCAGATCAATACTAGTAATAGATCCAAGATTATTTATCTTATAATCTATTGAAGTAACTACTGACTCTAAATAGTTTTGGTTTATTTGTTGGGTTTTTTCTAGTTTAGAAAAACAATAACACATAACATCCGTTATACTATTTAAACTTGAACACACACTACCTATTGTAGCTGACTCTTTTTTAATATGAAGTGCATGATCATATGAGTCATTTATATATTGTATAGTTTTTTCTACACAATTTACTGTCTTATGTTTATCTGTCATAATGGAAATTCTTTCTCAAGCTTAGTAATTATCTGGTGCCTAAGACCTCCTAAGAGTTCACAAAAACCTGAACAAGCCTAACTATGGCAACAAAATGGTCATGAACAGACGGGTATATAGGCTTTTGACAACTACTAATCAAGAGAAATAGCAACCATAAATCAGAATAATATTAGTAAGTAAGATGTATATAGAAAAGATATAAACAAAAAGTAAAGACTAAAAAAAATACTTACAAAGATGATATATAGAACTTCAGTATATATTACAAGAAGGACTTTAAAGAGGTATGGCTCGAATACCAGTTACACACACAATGAAGACAGATGAAGAAGTAGGAAAGTATATTATAAAAGAGAAGTCAATAGAACTTGTTAAGTTACAAGATGATTTTCCTACGTAAATGATATATCTATTTAAAAACTTTTAAAGACTTCAACTTCTTATCAAAGTAGTTAGATCACATTTATGACATTATAACTCCTATTTGATTATTGCAGTATTTACACTGACTAATACAATAATTGCCTATAATTGATTTACAATTATGGAGAGGATTTCTCCAAGTGTCTTCTACGTGTCCCCTTCCCTGTGTTTGAAAAGCAACCTTGTCTGGATTGCTTTTTCTTCTTATTGTAGAAATCTCCACGTGTCCTGGATAAGGTTGGAGTCATTCCGGAGTCTTCTAAAATAATTCACCCTTGGATGAGTCCCACTATGCCTCCATTGCATTTGCAAGGTTTTGGTATGCTTCGTCATCAAAGTCGTGGGTGCTTTCGTCATCTGGGTCCTAACTGAACTGTTATGAACGAAATTACTCCATGTCATCTACATCATAGACAGATTTGGAGGAAGATCTAGTTGATCTCTCTTTTTTAGTCTTAGTAGCAGTTCTTCTGCTTCTTTGATTTGTTCATCGTTCCTTTTATAGGCCATAGCATGGTGAGTAACAAATAGTATTCTACCATATGTTACTATATATGGGAGAGTTACTGATCCATTAATATCTGTAATATATGATGAGATAGATAAAAGACTATCTACCCAATATTGTGCAGGATCTAGTTTTCTAACCACATATGATGAATCAGTTTTTATTAAGTCAATTTCGAATTTCCATTCTCTTGTGGGTTTAATATACCAAATCTGATATGGTTGAAAGAATTTTTCTCTTTCTCTCCATCCAACGGTGCTTGCAATCCAAAAAGTGAAGTATTTATTCCACATATAGGTTTGCACTATAAAGGAAAGCATGCACTTAATCATTGTTGGGAAATGAATCCAACTATGTGATTCAAGAATTTGAAAAATAACTTGATTAGCTATTCCCCATTGAATGTCTTCATAATACCATTCTTCGTGGTTCACAAAGATGGTTATTTTAGGAATCCCATCATGAAAATTAATTTTTTCATGGGATCAAAAAGTAATGTAAGAATCATTTCTTGATGATCTTCCACCTTTTCTTTGATTTGAATAAAAATATCATTTGGAAGAAGATGTCTTGCTATTTCAAAGAGATAAATTCTTTTAATATTTTTCAAAAATAGGATCTAAAAAATCATGGCTTATAAGATCAGATATTTGAAGAAAATTGTTTATTTTTTCAAAATTAAAATCTTTTGCCCAATTCATTTGTTTAATGACATTGAAACAAAGATTTTGAAAACTAGATAATTTGGTTATTTTCTCATCTAGTCTAGCTGTTTTTTCGGCTACTTTATCTGCCAAAGCACTCATATGCTTTCAAAACTTAGATCTTTCATTGGCACAATGGATTTTCCAAGCACCATTGAGTTCATCATAAATTTTCCATAGGTAATCCAGGATTATAAAAATTGGAACTCTCAGATTCATCATTTTTGGGTGTCTGGGTATTTTCAAATCTTGTCATATACTCAAATTGCTTGTTTGGCAATGGCATAGGAAGAGTAGAGTAGTAGGGTTTTCTAACCTTTGTCATACTTTCATAAGATTGATAGCATGCTCCATGAAATTGATTAACATGTTGATGGCAATTTTGCCCTGTTTGATGGATGCCTGGTTTGCGTTCAGTGAAAACAACATAAACTTTCGTTTGAAGTTCATTTGCCTTTTTGGCAATGGTAACCCAATTTCCCTGTGTGGGTTGTTTACCCTTATTCATGCTCCTTAGCGTAGCAGTCCCTACTAAGCAAATCTGCAAGCAAATTGTTAGTACCTTTAAGATGTTCTACCTTAAAAGTATATTACGAAATTTTATTATACCAAGCCAATCTTCTTCCTAGTTCAATGGATTTTTTATTTACAAGGAAATCTTTGACAGCTTTATTGTCTGTTTTGACAATAAAGTTTTCAGGTGCTAAGTTAATATGAAATTTTTTAATTGCTAATTTAATAGCAAGTATCTTTTTCAAAAATGATAAATTGATGTTCGTTTGGTTTAAACGTACCCGAATTATATCCAAAAATAAGCTCTTCTTTCTGAAGATACAAGGGAATTGGTTTCTTAGTTTTATAATATTAATCAAAAGAGGTGGTTTCTCTTCTGGCCATAAAGAAGCAGGAAAAGCTTTTAATACACATCCCCAGCATGTATTAGAAGCATTTGTTTCTAAGATTACACTTTGAATATATAACTTTGGTTTTGAATATATTGTTAAATTATATTTATAGAATATTGGCGGTCACTATGTGCTGACTAGGATAATTTTTTAGGTGTTTTATTGTTGTGTGAATTTATTGCCCTAGCCAAATAGGGCCTTAAATTTCCAAAATTAAATGATGGCATTTTTGGTGAGAATACTTGATACAACTTGATGATGCCAAAATTTGGGTAAGAGAATAAAAAGAAATAGACAAGTGAGTTTGTATGTGGTTCGACCATGTTAATTAAGAGACCTACATCCACGTTGTGTGTCGAAGCACTTGCACTATGATATGAAAGTTGCCGAGGGTCTTTGGTGAACCAATAAGAGCTTGGAGCTACCAGAGACCGGCCGGGCAAAACACGTGTGTGTGCAATGCAATGTTACAATTCTATAGAATAAGAATCCCCCTTTGAAGAAGGTGAGTGGTCTCTTCTATAGATACAAGAAACCACTTGTACAAGGTAAGTAGCCTAATTAGGTATTATGATCTAATTACAATTGATTAGCACAAACTGTGGGAGTTTCCTAGTCGGATTAGGAAACACCCTTCTCTTTCCATTAGTCTTCTATCTGAGGTAGGAAACTGTTTGGAACCTTTTGGGTCGTGCAATGCGATGTGGACAGCCAACTAGTGACACGAGAGGGGCCTGTGTTGTATTCTCGATCCATTATTCATAGGTCGGGATATACCGGGCAGTCCTAGGTACTATCCCTGGGATGGTCATACAATGAGTCACAACTACCGAGTGATTTGGCATTTATCGCTGAGGTGACAGAGATACTCTCATTGGATATTTTTATGCATATCAGCTACCCCTCATTTCCAAAGCTAATGTGATGCTCCATCAGATGAGGGTTGGAAAGTAGTATAGCTAGGTAAACCATTCAGGAAGTAGCTCGGGAAACTATTTGGGTCCGGGTCGGTCACCCGGTGCTCGGGCCTACCGGTTGACCCTATAAGCTTGGGGTCGGTTCCTGCCACATGTCAAAGAGTGACTGGTCCAGTCAGGATTCAACGAAGTCGGTGTGAACATAACAGAACAGTTGTATTGTAACCGAGTCGTTATGTCATGCATTAAATATGCACACCTTTTGAGGCACCACTTGAACTGCCCGAGGCGATGGCTGGCAGGCATTTAGGTGGGAGTTGTGTAGGACTGTTGGATCTGAGATGATCTGGACCGTCCGTACTACCTATTTAAGGGGCACTTGTGCATTTTCACTGTTCCTGTTGTCCATCTACTGAGTCTACCGAGCGATCTAGATAAAAATGTCCGGTCAAGACATCCGAGCTTTTTCTTGCACTTTTCTTGTAAGTCTTTAGTTCCCTCGTTACAGTTTACTACACTTTTCCTTCCCTTCTTTTCTCTTTATACCTAAGTGAGGCTGGAGAGTAGGAATCCACTGGGGTTTGTAAGGGAGTGGGACTTCTTCTACCTTAGATTCATCTCTTGCGTAAGGTCAGGTAGTCCACTCTCCCTAGCTGAGCAGTTGAGCTGATCGGGGTGTCTCGGGATAGTTCTGACCAAGTGTTACGTTGTACCGAAAACTTTGTACCTTCTACCTTATAGGCTTTTTAGCCTCGCCCCCCTTATACCTTAGGCTTGGTGTTCCTGATCCTTACTTAGGTCGTTGACTACTCTCCCACCCCGCTGTAGGAACTCTAGAGATGCATCACTCTGGCTTCAACTCGTCATCCTGATAGGAGGATGAACAATCTAGGTCGGGTACTGATCTTGTCAAAATCAAGATATAAAAGTATACTTTACTTTTCAAGGATTTGTAGTGTGGAAGTAAAGGTCGAACCCACAGAGATTGAATTACTAAAGCACTTTAATTTTAAAACTTAAATCTAATTAATTAAGAAAAATGGATTTTAACTGTGATTTTAATTAAACTAAGAACAATAAAATAAATCTAAACTATGAAAGTGATTAAAAGTTGATTTAAACGATATTTAGAGTGAACCTAGGATTGCAAATCCACCACTAGCTTCATAATAAGGGTATTTATGCAATCAATTAGCTTATTACGTAGAATGATAATGGGGAATTGTAGCTACAAGCCCAATTCATCCGTTAAGAAGATAACTACGATTCAAGCACCAACATAATTCATCTTCGGTTGGCAAGGATTATCTCACACTAAACTAGGGTTGCGGCACAATCCGTCTTTCCTAGACATGAACTATTCAGCTACTTGATATCACTATTCAATTAAGCACCATTACATATAAATAATCTATACAAGCACAACAAATATAGATCATTGAACACATCACATCCAAAATAGATCTAAGATAAGAATAGATTTTGAAAGCAATGATTTAATCAATAGAAGAACAATTTTATTATTAAAATCCTCTAAACATGTAATCATTATCCATACATAATAAAACTAAAAGAAAAACATAAAATAACATCCTATTACTTGGCTAGGGTTTCATTGAAACCCTAGATCTTGGTTTAAGTGGCCATGGAATCAAGGAATAGCAAGAGGTTGATGGAGGAGGCCATGGAAATCCTTGGTATTTTTCTTCTTCTCCTTCCTTTCCTCTCTTCAATGGTTGAAAGTTTATTTTGTTGTTTAATGTTGTGTATATTAATGTCCAACACTAAAATTTATTTACAATAGGATATATATAGATTTTAAAGCAAGTTTGGAAGCTTTCCTAAACCTATTCGCACTGAAACTGCTATATTTTACAGTCTAGACGTAATTAGGCAGTTTCGTTCATGTGGTGGTCTTCAGTACACAGAAATACACAACTTTGGTTTTTACACAGGTCGCGCGAGTGAGCCGCGCGAGCGCGTAATTGGGAGGTCGTGTGAGCGGGTCGCGCGAGCGAGGTTCCTGATTGTCGCGCGAGCGGGCCGCTCGCGCGAGATGCCTTTTTCAGCTTCTTTCTTTCTGCTTTTTCACCCCATTTAGCTTGGAATCCTTACTTTTCTCCAAATCCTGATAGAAAATAAAAAATAAACTAAAAATACACAAAAAAAAAATAGGATAAAAAGTACTAACAAATGTGAATTAAAGCGTGTAATTAGGATTTATTCTCTCTTGATCAGGTACTCGGAACAACAGCCTGGACCCTCCTTCACTCTCTCTTTCTGATCACCATAGTGAAGGTAGGATTCCCACTGTGGTACCTGATGAAGGATTGAGCCAGGCCCATATTGAGATTCTCCAGTCGGGGGAGGCTAGAAACGAAGCATCGACCTCAGGTAGCTCGGAGGTCTTATTCTCCTACATGGGGACCTCCAGTAGTCTAGTTTCATCAGACTTAGCCAGGATTAGAAAGAAATTTTCTTGCTTCAACGGCTTCTCCCTGGCTGTGCCGGACAATGAGACACATGTTTGCCGACCGGGGTACACCATACTCTACGAGGATGCGCTCCTCGTAGGTCTTCATCTACCTCTTCATCCCATCGCGTGGGACTTGCTAATTTACTTAGGTATCGCCCCTGGGTAGCTTGCCCCCGAACGGATGGAGGTTCCTAATGGGGGTCATATCCCTCTGGCCCCAAGTGTTTGGGTACAAGCTTATCCTCCACGAATTTCTGTGGACCTACCGGTCATCCCCGTTATATAGGGATGTCGGATTCTTTTCTTTGAGCGCCCGTCAAGGGAGGAAGATCTTAGAGAACGCCCCCAGCAACAACAAGGGGTGGAAAAAAAAGTTCTTTTGAGTATCCACTCTCGGGCTTAATGCGGAGGCCTCGATAATCCCCTTGAGGTCCACCTAGGCATGCAAGCTGAGAAGTAAGCCACGTCTTAAGTTTTCTTTTGGACGGTTTTCCCTGCTGTAGCAGTATTGGTTGACTTTTTCTTCTCTTTTTTTTTTGGTTCTTGTAGTGGAATCTGCCGACCCGGCAAACCTCTTGGAAGAGTGCCAGAATAGGATAAGGGCACTAGCTCAGGCTCCCACAAACATCATCGACGTATTGTCTCGGGTGGGAGAGCCTATGGTCATATACCACCTGGACAAAGTTCTTGTTGCACCAATCTTCCCTCTTATCATCGCTGGTAAGTCTCCATTCATACTGATTTCTAGTACGCCATCTTGATATCCACATTTAGTTAGTCATCTCCAGTCTCATACTCTTTTTATGATTTTTCATAGAGATGGCTCCTAAAGACGTGGTCATTCTAGAGGAGAAGGAAGCTACTCTGGCCACGCAGGCTGGCCAAAGGAGAAAAAGGCAAGGCCTTACTGAGGGCCAGTAGCAGAAAAGAGGCTATCAGGACATTAGTTCCCAGAGTGATAGTTGTTGTGCCTCCATGTAGCCTTGCTGACACCATACCGTACAGGGTGTGAACTCAAGCTGAGGCTGTTGCGCCCTCCAGGCCATACAATATTCCGGCTGGGATGCCAGTAGTGGAGACAGTGGATGATGTCTGAGCGAGGGTCCGAATCGGGCTACTACATAGCCAAATGGATAAATGTTCCAGGTTGGGCCCCAAGGCCCTAATCGGGTGGCTGTACAGCGTCAGCCACATGGTAGGCAGCTTTGTACACATTTTTTTATACAACAACTAATGGCTTCTGTTTATTTCCTACAGGTTGGCTGCCTGGCGATAGGGTCCGAGACTTACCTGCTGTGGACATGTGGCCTCCAGGAGCTCACCCCCTACTCTTTTCCGAGGTTTCAGAATTAATTTTTCTTTTGAAATTGTTTGAAGAAAAGACGAAAAAAGAAAGTTTGTGAAAATAGATACAGAGTCGCCACTTGGTCTTTAGGGAAGCAAGAACCCAATTTGACTCACCCAAACGGATAAAGGGGAACGACCCATTCATAACCAAAGAACTTGGCTCGGGGTTTTGGTATAAGAGAGAAAGGAGCCTTTGCCACGACTAAAACACCGTCAACTCGCCCCATCTCTCGACATGGCTCAATTAGCATCCAAATAATCATCTTATACTATGTTTGGTTTGACAATTAATACTATGGATAGTATATTACATCTCATAAGAATCTTGAAATAGAAGATCAAACGATAAGATATCATTCACAAGTTCTAAGCCAAGTATTACACAATGCAAAAGTGAAAGATTACACAAACAAACCTAGAAAAAATCGTCAATCATATATCAAGTAATCAAGTTTTTCTAATCTAAAGGGGGACATGAATTGTTCTTAAAACAAATAATCAATGAAATAAAAAATATGCTTAGCAAGCTAGCATAATGCATGTTAATCTTTGAGAAAATAAGACCTCTCAATCCCCGGGATGGATGAGAAAGGAAGATGTGACCGAGGGGGAGCATGAACATGTGATCAAGTTCATTCCTTATAATCTTCTTAGGTTGGGAGTCACAAAAACTCCAAATCTTACATGGATGCAATGTATGAACCTAGGATGTTCAAGAAAGTGGTGTGTTTGTGCTCATGAGTTTGCTAAAGTGACTTAGAAATCTAAAGTATGCATGAATGAATGAAGAATATCATTATAGGATATGTGCAAATGTAGTATGAACTACTTCTTAAGATATGGACTAATTTAAAATGCATGTAAACATCTAATCAAAGAATTAAAGTGAAACATGCTTGCTATGAATAGTGGACAGAACAGTAAACTGATATTGTAAAACTGGAAAAGTGGGGTGAGAAATGTTTTTAATTCGTGATTTTTTTATGAAGATCATCCCTAATGTGTCTAGAACACATGTCAAAAAGCTAAATCAATATTGAAGTTACATGTTGAGAGAAATCATATGAACAAGAGAGGTTGCTCAGAAACATAATCCGAACTGTCGACTAAAATATAGAAAATCTTCGAAAATGAAAACAAAATATTTAGAGGCCCATATTATACAAAAAGTTCCCTAAGACACTGAAGTTCAAGGGAAAAATGGGTTAGGGCCACTCTTTTTGGAAAAGTTTTTTGGAAAACAAGTTGTAAGTCAACTGAGCTGCTGTGACAGAGAAAACAGAATGTCTGGAAGGAAAGTTTGGGTCAAAATGGAACCCTTCCAAGTGTTTTTAAATCAAACCAAAAATCTTGGGTGTTCTCGAATGAGTTAGGAAGACTTTCCAAGTGTCCTTGTAATCATCCATTGAGTATTGATTTCAGAATGACATTTTGAAGTTGAACAACTCACTGTTTTGAAGATTTTGAGAAAAAACAAATGTTTTATTTCTTGAAATAAAAAATGAGGGGTTTAAGAGGGGTTTTGAGGGTGCATTTCCAGCACCAAATGGAGATTATAACCTCTTAGAATATCAACACCAAACTCATATCAAGAACCTCCAAGATTGTTGGAAAGCATTGTTTTCATTTTGAACATAACTTCAACAGTACTTTGGAAGTATTGAAGTTGGAATCATCATCTATCCAACATATTTTTTAGGTCAAGAGCTGCTATCCATAAGGATTCACTCACCTTAAACACCATGTCATCCTCTAGATGATGATGAACTAGTAAGTAAAACAAAGAAAAATAAAAAAAGAAATGAGGTAAGAAGAGATGAACATATATAACAAGCAAGCAAATAGCAATCAATAGATGATAATAAATGTGATTTTGGACTTGTACCTTGGTGTTTCACACATACATAGTGACTTTGGACATGGAAATAGCTTCCTATCTCATAAATGCTCACAAAAATGGTGGGTGGATGTATTGAATGTGAAGTAAAGAGGAGTAATGAAGTAAAAACAAGGTTGGAAACTCACTTTCTTGTTGACAATCAAAGGAGGAAGCTCTCTTTCTCTCTATTTTAACCTTATCTCTAATACTTTCTCTCTACAACTTCTATAAAAACTTGTATTTGCTACTCCCAAAATGAGGATTAAGGGGGGTTATATAGGCCAATTTAGGGGGAGTTTGTGATTTAAAAAGTTCTCCCATTGGTCCCAAACATCTGTGAACACGAAACTACGTCGTTTTGATTTTCAAGTATTCAATTTGGGGCCATAAAATAAAATTACAAAAAATGGACTTCTGGGGAAGAGTGCCGCTGCGGCACTGGGCCTGTGCCACGGCGGAAGTAGGCCAATGCCACGATGGCAGTAGGCCAGTACCGCATCGGTACTACTCCTTAGATGCCCAGATTATTGTACTGAGGCCCCTAGAGGTTTTGGTATTTGCGAAAAGGCCCTATTTCGTCCGAAATTCATAGAAAATGCATACAAACTCCAAACGAAGTTGTGATATACCGTTGGAAAGGTAATAGAGTCTATTTTTATAAAAAAAAAAATTAGTTTAGTGGTAAGTCTCTTTGAAACGTTTTGTTGTATTTGTGATAAAAGTTGATTTGATTGCCATTTTTACCTTCGAAAATTCATAATAAATCCGTTTTAAATCTAAAAATTACGTGCGATATATCATTGGAAAGATATTAACCTCTAGTATCTATGAAAAATGTTTGAAAAATGATACGGTGCTCCGGTCTCCGAGTCAACTTTTGGGTCAAACCGGTCAAACTAGGGACCTCCAAGAAGTTCTGGGAACTTCTGGGAGCTCCCTAGGGGCTGACGTTTTCATTCAATTTTCTTTTAAAACTTATTTTAGTACTTTTCATATAATCTAGAATGATCTCAAAACTTTTGGGCGAATTCGAATGATTACGATCAAACCCTGGTCACACCTGGGTCAAACTGGTCAACGAAGACTTTCCGTGACTTCCTGGGGTCTTTTGGAGCTGATATTTTTTGCTTTAAAACTCATTTTTATTACTTTTTCTTATAACATAGTGTGTTTTCAGAACCTTTGGTCGGGTCCAAATCTGGGAGTGATCGAGCTTTTTCAGAGGTATTTTGATCATTTTTACCACTTTCTGCATTTTGAGAGATAGAACTATCTTCCAAGAGTCCTTTTTGAGTCTTTTCTGATCATTGTGAACGACCAAGCTATGGATCTTCTAAATCTGATAGCCGATAAAATAGGGTGTCTACACCTGCCAAGGGTGGCCGAGAGGCTGGCCGCTTGCTGAGGTTGACTTGTCTACAGAGAAGGCTGCGTGGGAAATGGTGGACTTTTCCCTCATCGTGGAGGAGGAAAAGGCGAGAGCCTTGGCCCTAGACTTGTGGACCGCACGAGAGGACCTTGCGAGTGAACGAGCGGCCCGAAAGGTTGCAGAAGCCGAGAAGGCGGCTGTAGAAGCCAGGAAGGCAGCTAGCTCAGGAGGCGGGGCGAAGGATGTAGAGGAGGAGTTTGAGGCTGGCTTCTTTGTGGGCTATGCCAATCTGATCCAGTGGGCGGCTACTGATAATCCAGATTGGGATCTCTCGGGCTACTCCTAGGATGAGTCCGACTACTGGAAGGAAGAACAGGTTACCGAGGGGGGCCCATCCGAGGATGCTACTCTAGGTGGAGACGGTGGGGGAACTGAGGAGAAAGTAGTCATGGTTGATGATCCCTAGCTCCCGGCCTTGATATGCCATGTTTATTATATATATATATATATTTTTTTTTGGTGAGGCTGCTATAATTGCTCCCCAAGCCACCTTTGTGCCATTTGTTGTCCATGTTTGTACTTATATGTATGTGTTTATAATTGCCCGTGTGTCACGCTTGTCCCAGAAAATCATTGATTTTAAAATGCATATTTGAGATTTTGAGGATTATTAATGTCGATTAATAATTAGAAATGGACTTGACGTGGGTCAACGGGTGAAATATCAATTGAGGACACGATAATCAGAGGAGTCATGTTGCATTGGCATGATTAAATGACATTTATGTGATTTAAATGTTATTTGAAATATTTGATATTTTAAGAATAGTAAATTATACTTGTGTAGTATAATTTCTGCTAATTTTGATATTGTTAGATATCATTTTGAGAACTGTGGTGAGAACGTGAGTGATACGTTAAATAAAGGTAGGTTGTGTAGAGATTCCACGGAAATTAGCTTTGAATCCTTATTTTGGACCAAAATGAGACCTAGTCGAAAACTTTTGTAATTTATAGTTTTCACTTATAAAGGCATAAAATGGACGTGCGCAACGTTTCAAGAGTTATTAGAAGTTTGAGAAACTCGAGAGGCGGTAAACGCGATTTCTGGAAAGTTTGTCTATAAATAGCAAGGGTGAGAATTCCATTATTTGTAAACTTCTAAAAATATCGTTAGAGAGGAGAGAGAAAAGGGAGATTGTTGCCACGGGCTTTGCGACGACTATCGGCGACCTATCGTCAGTCTAATTTTCACCAAAATTCATATTTGAACTCCCCAAGGTAAGGGCTACATTGTGACAGTCTTTAGGCCATGTTTGGCTAAGCTTTTATAATTATCTAAATCTATAAATTTGGGGAAAACACGTGTAAACTCGTAGGTTTTGCTTAGGATCAGAGATTCTGTGTTTAGTCGGGCGTCTAGTCGTTCCCTCAAAGTTATACGACGATAGCTCGAGGTATGAATTTCTAGCCTATGATATATAGGGAAATTACATGTTTTGAATATCAACTTTGATATTTTGGATTCGAGCAAAATTTATGTATTAATTAGGCCCATTATCTATGCATGTGAAACTATGATAAAAGCATGTATAATTGTTTATGTGAGCATGTTATGTGTCTACTTGGGTCAAAGGGGAGTTTGGTGCAAATTCATCCGGGGGTAAGCTTATCGAAGTTTGAGGATTTTAACATTGATTGTATGGTGTCTGGTATGGATGAAGGCCTAACTAGGACACGGTACCTGGTATGGAGGAAGGCCCAACTAGTGTACGGGATGAGTGAAAGAGGTGTGCCTTCCACAACATCGATTTCATTTACCTGATGAATGCGTACCACTCACCCTAGAGACTATTTTGATGTGTTTTAAATCTTTAAAGCATGTTTTGTCATATATGCATATGTTAGAAATTGTGCACTCATCATATAGCTGAGCAATAGAGATTTACTCCATTGCAGGTTGAAGAATGGCAAGAAGAAGTGTGAAGAGTGAGGCCGTGGGAATGACGGAGATCAACTTTTGTCTAGGATTTTGGTTTCCTTTCCCTTGTAATAATGAAATTGTGAAGTTAGAGCTCTACCTTTTTTGATTTGGAAACCTTGGGAGGATTTTGGTAATATTGTAATATATATCCAAACTTCTTATCGTTAGTTTCGAATTCGTCTGAACTCCTACGTTCATGCTTTGTAAACTTAACTTGTCAAATTTCGGATTTTTAAGGAATGTGGATAGAGTTTTGTGAATCGAGCCAAACAAGCCTTAGCTTGTTCCGCTATCGTTTCTTTCTATGAATTAGTAAGATTAAACTTTGTTTTTGAAAGCTTGTTATAGCTTGTGACGTTTGGATTAATGTAAGTGTGATTGGAGTAGTAGAATTGGTGAAGGTCGTTTGATGCCTTAAGCAAACTCTGTAGCTTTGGGCAGGATTCTGCTAAAAAGTCATTCGACTGGTCGAAGGGGGTCATTCGACCGGTCGAAATACCTCCTGCAAGAAATCTTTTTCTATATCTTCCAAAAAATTTTAAAAGGTTTTGATTAGTTCTTAGGGTACCTTTGGGACCCCTTTCAACATAAAATCATTTGTTTTGAAATATATTTACGTATTTTACAACTCGGAGGGTAATGTTTCCAAAAGTTTTATACTCAAGGTTGTTTTAAAGTTCTTTTCTGCTGTGTATAGTTATTTGATAGTTGGATGAGCCTTGGTGGCGTGCCACATGTCCTGTTTCTGCATGTTAGCGGGATGGGTCGTGACACCGTGCCCACTCAGTTATGAGTCTAATCAGAACCCTGCCTTAGCAAAAGTTTTAGGACTGTAACCGGTAGGGAACACTTGGTCTTCTAGGGACCTGTACTTACAAACGTCTCGAGCCATTATTGGATTGGAGGCCTATAGGTCCCGTTCGGGATAGTGTAGGATATGAACCCTATTACTGCCTAGTCAGTTAGCTCTGGGCATTCTAGGTACTTAGGAATGTTTTAGGGGTTAATTTGAAGTCCTGTTAGTGCTTGGTGTGACTCTGTCTAGTTCAATTCCCCCAATCCCCCAAGTTTTTGGTAAGGCTGGTGTCTGTAGGAAACTGACCGTAGGGAACCGACCTAGAGCGTTGGTAGTTCCAGGGTCTTTTTAAGTTTACTATCATCAGCCACCTAGGGGGATTTTCCCCTATTGTAGGTTGTGAACCTAAGCGAAATCAATGCCTCGGGTGTGATCCCGAGGTCTTTCGTTGCCTTGGGTATGGTCTCGAGGCATTATTTGTGCCTCAGGTGTGATCCCGAGGTCTTTTGTGGTGGAACATTGGTAAGGAACTTTGTTTTCATTAAAGGATTTCATTCAACCTGAAAAATAATATGATTGCTCAGGAAGAGCTACAACTTTGTATAAACATAAGTCCCTAACCAGTTCTAGTCCATAGTTTACTGAAAATACTTCCATAGATTATCCACGTTCCACCGCTGTGATAGGTCCTGTCCATCTAGCTTTTGCAACCAGTAGGTTCCCGGTTGGTTGACTTGGGTAACTTTATATGGGCCTTCCCAGTTTGGTCCCAGTTTCCTGTGATTCAGAATTTTGGTAGACTGATTGACTGCCTTGAGAACGAGGTCCCCCACCTGGAAACTGCAAAGTTTTACCTTGTTGTTGAAGTACCGCAAGACCATCTGCTTGTATACAGCTACCTTTAAATATGTCTGGTCTCTTTTTTCTTCTATTAGGTCGAGCTCCCCTCTAAGGGCTTCCTCGTTGCATTGTTTGCTGAAATTCGCCACCCGGTACGTTAGTAATCCAAGTTCTGTGGATACCGCTACCTCAAAGCCAAACGTAAGTGAGAATGGTGTTTCTCTTATTGCTGCTCGGGGAGTGGTACAGTAGGC
The DNA here is from genome assembly GCA_033977485.1 of Hydrangea macrophylla. Taxonomy (NCBI): domain Eukaryota; kingdom Viridiplantae; phylum Streptophyta; class Magnoliopsida; order Cornales; family Hydrangeaceae; genus Hydrangea; species Hydrangea macrophylla. Next base: position 98,802,448 of record CM066989.1, on the reverse strand, counting down.
CCACAGAAGGGTCGGTAGTTCATCAGCCCAAAGTCCCTTGGCTTGTTCAAGCCTGGTTTTAATGGACTGTAGAATTGTCCGGTTTGTCACCTCAGCTTGGCTATTGGCTTGAGGATGCTCGGGAGACGAGTAGTGATTTGATATACTATAGCCCAAGCAGGATTGCCTGAATTTTGGGGTGTCAAACTACCTGCCACTATCTGTCACGTCCCAGAGTAGCAAAAATAGAGCAAAATAAATTTCATTTTGGGTCCATAGGGAATGACAAGTAAAAGTCATAATTATCCTTACCATACTGTACTAGTCCATAAGATAAACTGGAACAACAACATTATCAACTGGATATGAAAACAGTGTTACTATTACAACATCAGAGTGTGGTCCGTAGGATCACAATAGGTCTGGAGACAACATACGCCCAAGTACCCGTAAACTACAAGTTCAACAGAAATAAAACTAAATATAACCATCTTTAGATGTTCAGCTGGCATATGGGTAGTCGTCAGCGTAACAGCCTTCTCTGACATAACCTGCATCATTGGGGCCATCTTCTGCATAATCCCCTTCCGGGTAGTAGCCATCGTTGTATGCATCATTACCTGTATTGCTAAGAACATGGTAGTCTAGACGAGAAATGTCCAGGCAATAAAGGCCATCAGCTTACTGAAAGCTGAGTGAGAACTAACTAACACAGTCTCATACGAATAAAGTAATTACCAGTCTTGCAAGATATAAAGAAGTGACATTAATAATATCTTTCCCTCTTTTATTCAGATACATCGTTTACCGATTTTCATCATCTTCCAACTCTAAGACTGACTGTACCAATCCTGACTGACTATACTGAACTGATTATATCTTCACGATATACTAGTGCTCCTGTTCACCACTTTTAAGAACTCTTACTATTCACCGCTTTTAAGAACTCTTATGAACACTATACATCGCTCTCATATAACGATTAGTCTATGGATACACCAATACTCTTGTTCACCGCTTTTAAGAACTCTTACTGTTCAGCGCTTTCAAAAACTCTTGCGAGTATCGTCCGTTCATAATTCATATGCATCAGTACTTCTTACTAGCACAATACATAACGCTCACATCCACGTAGATGTGTTAACGACCAACTCATGATACTGACATACTTGCACTGACGGTCACCAATACCCCACTGACTCAATCACCAGGATTAACTAATGCTACCCACCATTATAACTCCAACCTTATCTCGTTTTCGCGTCATATTATTACTAACGTTCCGCACTAAACTACGTTACTCACCATGTTATCTCAATCTCATTATCATATCACATTACCTCCGTAATCCATAATATCGCATAATAGGAACACCGAATATCAATTAACAGCTAAGCATTATGAATTATAAACTAAAGGAAACAACCAAGTTCTGTTAAGTTTTGATCGATTGAAATCATTTTGATCGATTGGACAAAGTGAAGTTCGATCGATCTAAGTATTCTCGATCAATTGAAGTCAAGGTGTTCTCGATCGATTGAAGTCATTTTGATCAATTGAGAGTTGTGTAGTTCTGTCGATTGAAACTAGTTTGATCACTTAAACTTCGTCTTCTCCAGATTCTGGCGGTGACCGTCCAGAATCTGTTAGGGCGTGTTTGGTTCCCTTTTAAACATGCAGAACTCATAAAATATTATAACTAAGCTATTGAGTGAGTTTGGAACTCACCGAACGTTGTAAGGGCATATTTTGCAAGTTTGAACTCCAAAGCATTAATAGTGGCCTTCTCTCTCTCTCTCTCTCTCTTTTTATCCTTTCTCCTTCTCTTCTTCTTGCTTCTTCTCTACTTCTTTATCTCTGACTGAGAGTATATATATAATATATGGATGTATATATATGTAAACTCACAAGAACACACACACACACACACACACACACACACATACACACTCTCTCTCTTCTAACTTTCTGGTTCTCCAAACACATCAACACACACGAACACAAGGTATATATAGAGAATGGAGAGGGCATGTGGCCATGTTTGCGGGAAACTTAGGATTTTTGATCATTACATGTTCGATCGATTGAGCAAGGTTCGATCATTACATGAAGTGATCTACCGACTCCGTGCAATAATCAAGGGGCAGGCAGTGGCAAACTTCATCGTAGAATTCACATATTTAGAAGACCCAGTGGAGGAGTCATTCCTGCCCGAGCTACCACTAGACCTATATCCTAACACCCCAACCTGGGCACTCTATGTGGACGGATCCTCAAATAAACATGTTAGCGGGGCAGGGATCATCCTGACCACACCTGATGGGATCCAGGTAGAGCATGCACTAAGGTTCGGGTTTCAGGCCTCCAACAATGAAGCCGTGTACAAAGCCTTTTTGGTCGGTTTACAATTGGCTACCTTAATGGGTGCGTAGCAAATTCAAGGATACAAAAACTTCCAGCTTGTTGTCAACCAAGTCATCAGGAGTATGAAGCGCAGGAAGTTAACACGGTGGCCTACTTGGCCCAAGTCAGGTCGGTTACCAAACAACTCAAAGGTTTCTTAATTAAATAGATCCCAAGAGAGGAGAACACAAGGGCCAATCGGTTAACATCATCTTTCGAGTTAGACCTCCCCGGGATAAGGGTAGAATACTTGATCGAGTCTAGTGTGTCCAACTCGAAAGGCGTGGACATTGACCCATTCGATTTAGGGCCCAACAGAAAGAGAGAAAGAACCCAGGCTTTTCCTTTAAAAATTTTTTTATCTTCTTTTCATTCCTTTAATAAATTCATGATCATGAAGTTCCTCACAACTGGGGGCCTCCCGGACAGGAGGGATGAAGCCCGCCGGGTCAGATACAGGGCTGCTCGATACCACCTCATTGAAGGCGTGTGTACAAAAGGGGATTTATCCTGCCCTACCTCCAATGCATCCACCCATCCCAGGTCCAAGATTGAGATCCACGAAGGAGTGTATCAGAGGCCGGGTGCTTTCTCGAAGGGCCCTACTACAAGGTTACTACTGGCCCACAATGATCCAAGACTCCAAAGATTATGTCAAGCGGTGTGATAAATGTCAAAGGTATGCAGGAGTATTTTCTTTCTCTGCCTTGTAGTGTCTGGCTTGTGTAGTAGACCGTGTATTATATCCCGTGCTTCTCTCTGATCAATGCTGAGCTCACCGTCGAGGGTGACACTGCCAAGTAAAGTAACAATTCCTTCTCTGGTACAGGTGTCGAGAGCAGAAGAGGCGATGTCAGGTACTTCTTGAGCTTCTGAAAAGCCTCTTCATACACTTCTGACCACGGAAAAAGCTTTACGGAGGATTTTGAAGAATAGCAGGCATCGATCGGTTGCTCGGGAGACAAATTTGTTTAAGGCAGCTACTCGCCCGGACAAACTTTGTACTTCTTTTGTTGACCGGGGTGGTCGTATGTTTATGATGGCTTAAATTTTTTAGGGTTTGCCTAAATTCCCCGCCTGCTGACTAGATGCCCTAGGAACTTACCGGACGAGACTCTAAAGGTGCACTTAGCTGGGTTCACCCTCATTCGGAACTTTCTTAATATGTTGAAGGCCCCGGCTAAGTGTTCGAGGTGGTCGACTTTGTCTTGGATTTTGACCAGGAGGTCATCAACATACACTTCCGCTATTTTCCTTATCAGATCTTTGAACATGTGGTTGACTAGGCGTTGATAAGTTGTGCCGAGGTTCTTGAGGCCGAAGGGCATCATCTTGTAGCAATATGTCCCCTGGTCGGTAATGAAAGAGGTTTTTTCCTCATCCCCGGGATACATGTTGATCTGGTTATATCTCGAGTAGGCATCTATGAAGGAGAGAAGTGAGTGACCGGTCGTGGTGTCCATGAGGAGGTCTATCCTAGGCAATGGATAGTAGTCCATGGGGCAAGCCTTGTTCAGGTCGGTAAAGTCCACATACATTCTCCACTTCCCGTTGTTCTTCTTGACTAGTACCACGTTGGCAAACCAGTCGAGATAGTGAACTTCTCGGACCGACCTTGCCTTGAGAAGCTTTTCGATTTCCTTGTGCACTACCACTTTCCTTTTGGGAGCCATGCCCCTCCTCTTTTGCTTGACCGGGCGAGAGCTCGGGTCAATGTTGAGACGGTGGGACATGATCCGGGGATCAATTCAAGGTATGTCTTTATGGAACCAAGCGAAGACGTCTTGGCTCTCTCTCAGGAATTGGATTAACTTTTCTCTAAGACTTGGTTCTATGAGAGTGCCAATGCTGATGGACCGGTCGGGGAATCGGGGGTCCAGCACCACTTGATCTAGTTCCTCCATCGGGCCTGACACGACTAAAAAGTTGTGCGCTCTTGTGCAACACCCAAGTGTAGGTGATCGTGCAAGTAATACTGGATAAGTCCAGGTCGATCCCACAGGGAAGGAATAGGAAGAATATATACTAAGTCATAACCTAAAGAAAAAGCAAAGATGAATGTAGGAGTGGAAGTTCTAACGAATCCTAATTAATTAAATTAAACTAAATAATAAACTAAAGCATAAAGAAACATAACTAATTAAACGGGTAAACAAAAGGTGTTGGACACACGTGAATCCACATTGATCCTAACCATCTACCATGCATACTCATTAATGTTCTATGGAGTTCATTCCGTTTCAGCATTCTGTATTTTTCTAAAGATATAGAATCAATAGCCCTTTCATGACCGGGACTACATCATCACAGTTGATTTAAAATACTTGGAAGACGGTTTAAAACAATGGTTATTACTTGTACTCTAAATGGTGTTAGCATTCAAAGTGGTTTTCAAAAGTCATTGAAGAAAAGGCCTTAAGGCTTTAAGTTCTAAAAACTGTTGTGACAAACTGAGCTTATTGGGACAATTTGATGATAGATTTCTAACACAGAAAGTCATGGAATACTTAAAAGAATCATCTCAGGAATTAGCAAGTTCGATCGATCGAAGCGCTCTCGATCGATCGGACTGCCTCATCCTTCAATCGATCGAAATGCCTTCGATCGCTTGACTATGGCCCTAGTTCGATTGATCGAAATACCTTTGATCGATCGAGCCCAAGGTTTCTAAAGATTGCATGGAAGAGGTTGGAAATCAATGTTTCATCACATATTCCCAACGTCTAAACTACGAAAACATGATTAAACTAATTCAGAAATAACAAAACATAGCAATCATTAACATCTAAAGTAATAAACAATCAAATAAAGAAAAGGGAGAAGAAAAACCTGAAGATAATATGAATATAACTTGTAATCAACATCAATCTTGAGTTTAACAATGGAAAAGGAGGAAGAAAACTTAAATCTAACCTATTCTACACCTAACCTAACCCTAAAACTACCCTAAAACTGCTGTTTTTCGCGTTCTGGAGCGTCCTCCCTTCATCTGGCGTCAAAATGACTTATATATAGGGTTCCTGCAGAGTTTACACAACTTTTGGGTGAATATGAAGTTCAATCGATCGAGCTTAGTTCGATCGATCGAACTTTGAACTCTCCTCAATCGATTGAACTCTCTGATTTTGACAACTCTGCGCACCGATATGAGAATGGCCATAACTTTTTACTCGGACCTCGGATTGACCTCCTGTTTATGGCCACGCGACCGTAACTCAAAGATCTACATTTCATATCTCTGGGAAAATCTTCCAAATCTGAAGTCTTCATTGTCAAAATTTGTGTTTTCTTAGCTGCTTCTGTTCTCTTCACCAGAATCACTTTCTTTAGCTCCACTTCATTGATTTACATTCTAATACCTATAAAACAATGCATAAACATATGTTTTAGCATTAACACAATAAAAAGAACATTATTATTAGAATGCACCTAAATGTAGGGACTTTGGGGATAAAAGTATGCATAAAGGACCATGTAATATTCTATGAACATGCACTTTTCACCTTGAATCAGGGCCTACTCCATGCCTCGCATCCCTTGGATCCATCTCCTGAACGTTCTGTGTTTCTACGACTGCCTCTCTATGTAGGGAGCTAATATAATAGCTCCGAGCAGTTGCTTGATCTCCACAAAGGCTTCCCGGACCCTGGGGGGTTGGGAACTTAATCACTAGGCTGTAGGTTGACATAACCGCCTTGGCTTTGTTGAGCGTGGGCCTTTCGAGGATGACATTATAAGCGGAGGGGGCTTCTACTATAACAAAATTTGTGAGCATAGAGACCTATTGCGAGTAGGTCCCCATAAGGACTGGCAGTTCGATCATTCCGACCGGTTGTGTGCTTGATCCGTTAAATCCTACCAAGGGGGTGGCCACCGATCAGAGCCGATCCCTTGATATCCTGAACTAATCGAAAGTTGAGGCGAACAGAATATCAGAGGAGTTGACCATGTCCGCTAACACCCTCTTGACCATGTAACTGGCTATTGAGAGTATTACCACTAGCGGATCGTCATGGGGGTAATGGAGGTCTCTAACATCATTGGATGAGAATGTCAATACATCAGTCGGTAGGGAATTGGCTGGTTGGACTTATAGGACATCTGCTCGGGATGCCCAGACATGTCTCTTCCTAGCCGACTGCGAGTTTCTTTCGCCCGATGTTCCTTCAAAGATAACGTTGATGTGACCAAGGGGTTACGGCTGCTGGGGAGCTCGGGTATCTTGCCTCGGTCGTCTATCCATGGTAACCGAACTCGGCTAGATGACCCTGCTCAATCAACTTCTTAATGGCAATCTTGAGCTTGAAGCAGTCTTCTGTATCATTGCCATGATCTCTATGGTATCAAAAATACTTGTCCCGGTTCCTTTTCTTAGGCGTGCTCTTCAGGTTAGCCAATTTTTTGAGCAACCTCTGAGCCTTGCCAGCGACCATAACTTCTTGTATAGGCTGGGAAAGCGGCGTGAAGGTCACTGGAGCCTAATTTTGACCGATTCGTTGCTAATCTTGCTTTGACTTCTTTCCTGAGTCTTTCTCAGAACCTTCATGCTGCTGTTTGGATTTCAGGGACTCATCTTCCATGAAGCTGGTGCGCTTAGACTTCAGAAACTCTTCTGTGCTAATGTATTTTCCAACTCTCTCTGAGAGTTCAATCAGGGTAGTCGGTCGATCACGGTGGAATGACGTAGCAACCTTGGTGTGCTGAACCCCTAAACAGAAGGTTGTGATCGTGCCTGTTTCGTTCAGGTTGCCGATCTGAAACTTTTGCTGATTGAAATGATCAACATAATCCTTCAGGGATTCTCCTTTATGCTACTTGACAGCCAACAATTGGGTGTTTGGCTGTGATTGGTTAAGCATTCCCACGAACTGGCTGACGAAGAGCTTGTTGAGTGCCTTGAAGTCGTCGACCGTTTAGGGTTTGAGTGAGTGGAACCACTGCGCGGCCATCCCTTTGAGGGTACTGGGAAAGTCCAGGCACAGTAGTTCATCGGCGTTGGTAGCTAACGCCATCTAAGCCTTGTAAGTCCGGACATGATCGACTGGGCTCCCTGAACCGTCATAAGAATTAAGATGTGGTTACTTGAACTTACAAGGAATGGAAAATCCTGTGATCTGGATGGTGAAGGATGACCTAGTTTCAGTATTGGTGTAGTCGCGACATGGCCTACGACTCAACTTCTCAATTTATTTCTGCAGCTCGCTGATACGGGCCTTAACGTCTTCCCGATCGGCCCTTCGTTCTGTATCTGTGCGGTAGGTCGGGTTGGACGACGAAACCACTTCTTCGAAGTGCGTTGTCCTCAAAGATGGGGAATGGCTTCGACTCCAAGTAATCGTGTGCCTAAGATCTCCACGGCTCCTGGCCAGGCATTCTTGGGTTGATTTCCAGGCCGGTTGCTACTGCCCCTTCCTACTGGCAGCGCGTCTGTTGTTGATGATCTCCCTGGCATCCCCTGTCCGGCTTGGGTTGGCCCGGGCACATTGCCGAGTTCGCTCTGGGTTATGGCTACGCTCATCGTTCCTGGACCGCCCTAAAGTTGGGGGAGGGGGAGGGGGAGGGGGGGGGGGGATACCGGTGCAGTATGGGCATAACGCCAAGTCCACACGAGCACACGATCACGTGCGTCATTTCTGAGCTGATCCTTGGCTTGAGGGGGCTTATCCTGTCAGGCCAGCAATTCTTTGATTTGCTGTTGAGCTTGATGCTGGCCCTCCAGGAGTTGCACAAGAGCCGCAGTAATCTGTGATGAGGTCATGGAGGCCGCCGGTTGCCTGGCCTACGAATCCGCCTAACCTGTTGGGGCGGTAGTCCCTTCTTCGGCGGCATGTTGATTAGTAACGGATTTATTTTTGGGAGAAAAATTATCGATTCCCATAAACGGCGTCAAACTGATGATGCCAAAATTTGGGTAAGAGAGTAAGAAGAAATAGACAAGTAATTTGTGCGTGGTTCGGCCCTATTAATTAAGAGACCTACGTCCACGTTGTATATCAGAGCACTTGCACTATGATATGAAAGTTGTCGGGGATCTTTGGTGAAGCAATAAAAGCTTGGAGCTACTAGAGACCGGCCGGGCAGAACGCGTGTGTGTGCAATGCAATGTTACAATTCTGTAGAATAAGAATCCCCCTTTGAAGACACTGAGATGTCTCTTTTATAGATAGATACAAGAGACCACTTGCACAAGGTAAGTAGCCTAGTTAGGCTATATGGTCTAATTACAATTGATCAGCACAAAATTGTGGGAGTTTCCCAGTCGGATTCGAAAACACCATTCTTTTTCCATTAGTCTTCTATCTGAGGTAGTAAACTGTCTGGAACCTTCTGGGTCATGCTATGCGACGTGGATAGCCAGCCGCTGACACGAGAGGGGCTCGTGTTGTATTCCCGATCCATTATTCACAGGTCGGGATATACCGGGTGGTCCTGGGTACTATCCCCGGGATGGTCACGCAATGAGTCGTAACTACCGGGTGATTTAGCATTTCTCGCTGAGGTGGCAGAGATGCTCTCATTGGATATTTTTATGCATATCACAAGTTAAACATAATTTTTGACAATTTGAGCTTTAGCCCCTTCGCTAGTTTTTTGCTACCAATTAGAGTCATTCTCACTCTCCTTCCCCCTCCCCCTCTATTTCCAAACATTGTAGGGATACTTACATACCAATAAACTTTTTGTATAAAATTTAAAAGTCAGTCTACTACTTTTTAAATGATGAAAAATATCAACAATAATAAATTTAAAAAGTTATCAACAAAGTAAAAAAAAAAAAAATCAACTTTTGTTATTTTGTATTTTAGTCAACTTTTTGTTTTCAACGTTCTGAACTTGCACCAATACATTTGTGATGATTGCTCCTAAATTTGTGAATACTTTTCCCAGTGTTGTGAAGAGTTGCACCTGACTTTGAAATGAGTTGCTTCCTAAGTTTTCAAGAGTTGCTCTCAAATGTTTCGCGTTGTTGCTCCCAACATTATAAAGAATTGCCCCAAAACGTCATGTAAAATTTGATGAATTTTAAATTATACAGTAAAAGTTGATATATATTTTTATTTTAGAAAAAAATAATGACTGACTTTTAAAATCTATACAAAAAATAGACTAAAAATTAATTATCCCAACATTTTAACCCCCTTGAGAGTTAGTTATGCCATGCCATTATTAGTTTTTTTGAACTTTAAAATTCCATAACTTCCAATTTTTAAAATCTTTTTCGATAAAATTTATATTTTTGGAATCGTGAAATCAAGATATTTAAAACAAGACTCATATGTGATATGAAATTCTAAAGAAAAAGATTAATTTTTTTGTTAGTTGTTCAATGATTTTATCTGTTTACAAACAGATAATGTTATCCGTTCGAAATGTCAACTTTAGATGGCCACAACTAACTTATTTTTTGGCCTTTTTAAGTGATTTTTTTCCTGTGTATTTTTTCAAGATCTTTGAACTGGACAAGAAAATTGTGCACATGTAATTTGGAGCCTCTTTTTTGAGCTTTTATCTGTTCAGTTTGAACAGATAATATTATTAGTTTGAATAAAAGACCGTAACTTTCTCTTTTCTAGCCTTTTTGCTGTTTTTTTTTTCGAGATCTTTGCATTGGACTTGAAAATTATGTAAAAACAGGTAATTTGGTTTCATTTATGAGCTTTTATCTATTTGAACATAAAATATTATCGGTTAAATTTGTGTATGAACAAATAATATTATGGCACTGTTTGTTGCAGCTTAAACAGATAGATTATCGCTCTTAGCTTTTCAGATTATAGCTTTTAGAACTTAGAATAAGTTGTGAACCTGTTTGGTACAGCTTTGCAGAAGCAGTGATTAAGATGTAGTGGTGTTTGATAGAATAAGCTATCAAATAGCTTATTTGTAGTGCAATTGTTCAAAATGCCCTTAAAAAACTGTTTGTGTAGAATTAAAAAAAACCATTTATTAAAAATGTATGAATTTTAAGTTCATATCTCAAAAAATAAATTTATAATATATTTTCTAATCTGTCACCTTGCGGTTGTGTTGGTGGAGTTGTAAGAGAAGATGAATATAATATGATGGGATTTTTGTACAACTGATGAGTTTAATTTAGTTAGGGGTAATTGATGTCAATAGCAAAAAAAATAAGGAACAAGGTTGTACAATAAAAATTTAACTAAAATCTAAATAAGCTATAAGTTGGAAAACACTCTTAACCCAGCTTCAAATAAGTTGGCCTTTTGAGCTTAAATAAGCTGAAAAAAGTTATTAGTTTTTAAACTATAAGCCACAACAAACACTTTATTCCAGCTTTTTTTAAGCTATAAGCCATAATTTGTAGCTTATAGGTTGAAACAAACGGGGCCTATCTATTATATGTTAGAGTCTATTTACAAACAAATAATATTACCTGTTAAATCTGTTAAACGGGGCCATAATATATATATATATATATATATATATAAAATATATTTTGACATTTTTGGGTGATTTTGTTTTTCGAGATCTACGCAATTATGGCTGTCAAATTTGCAAAACATGTATTATTTTTATTAGATTTATGCAAAAGAAAATATTTTTACTTTTTAGTTTAAATTTTATGGGGTATTTTTTTTCCTTCAAGATTTAAAAGTCAATATTGATCTCTTTAATAGATTTTTTGTTTTTTTTAACATCAAAGTTAACCCAAAAAAAAAAAAAAATACTTATAGAACAAAAGTTATGACCATGCCAAGTTTTTTTAAATGCATAAATGGATATTTTTGATTAAGGGTGATGCTAATGCCAAAGCACAATGTGCTAATGCCAAAGCACAAAGTGTCACTAAAAGCTTTAATGACACTTAAATATGTGTCACTAAAGCTTTTAGTGATACTTTGTGCTTTGGCATTAGCACATTGTGCTTTGACATTAGCACTAGCCTTGATTAAAACATGTGACGTCATGAGTAATGAGTTCAAGAAAAACAGGGTGGCGTTTATATTCATAACATTAACATCCCAAATCGAAACTTTCAAGCAGAAGGCCACGGCCTCCTCCACCATTCTCCCCATCTCTTCCAAGCCCTAGCTCACAGCTTCCTCCATTCCCCCATCTCTCTCTCTCTCTCTCTCTCTCTCTCTCTCTCCATCGCCGACACCGACCAAAAGGCACCGATCACCGACTCCAAGAATCGTGCCCAGATCGCTTTTCCAGTGTCTCCCTCCGGCGAAAGGTATAGTCCGACCCTTGTTTGATTTGCATCGGTTTGAACTTTTATGCAAGCAATATATGTTTAGAGAGTTAAGCTTCAATTCTTGATTGAAATGTCAGATCTTCACCTCAAAATTAAAAGTTTTCACTTTTCAGAATGTTTTTACAACCCTATAATTTGTTGGATTTGTTGTATCTAAGCGCTTGAATTGCTGATAAATGTGCATTCTACATACCTGTATATCTAGATTATATAGTACTGTAATCAATTATATAGGAAGAGAAAAATTCAGGGAAGGAATAAAGAACATTGTGCATATATGAGCCCTAAAATTGCTGATAATGTGCATTCTACATACTTATATATATATATATGGATTATATAGAACTGTAATCAATTATATAGGCGGAGGAAAATTCAGGGAAGGAATAAAGAACATTGTGCATATATATATATATATGTATTTTCAAGCTTCTAAATACCATAAGCCAAGGACTCACAGGCACTAAAATGGCCCACCGCCCATGTTCTTCCCTTTTTTTTTTTTTCCAAAATAGTTTACTTTTCACTATAAATGAATCATAGAAACATGATATATATTAATAGTAAATAAGATTTTTATTAGATTGAGGAACACATTAGTTATTATAAGGCTGTTAGATTTGATTTACTGCTTAAATTCTCTCCTCTGTTACCGTTGAAATGCTGAAACAATTCTTCTGTAATTTGTGCCCAGAACTGATTTCAGGTTACCTGTTGTGCCCAGAACTGATTTAAACTTCTTCTCAACAACCGGTAGTGCCTTTGGACTTATTGTAAATCTGTTGAATCTTTGGGATTTTTGTGAGTTTAGTTTCAATCAATCTTCAATTCCAATCCTTTGATCTTTCGAATTTTTCAAGCCGTCTTGCACTACAATATTTTTTTTTTGAAAGATTGGAATTTTTAGTCTCTTTGAAAGATTGGAATTGTGAATTCCACACTTAACTTATTGAAAAAGTTTTCCATTATTTGTAATGCAATCTTTGAATATTTTTTTTTCCAATGAAAGATTGGAATTTCTCAATGATCATCTTTGAAAGTTGGAAATTTTAGAAGCAGGTTTTTTTTTTTTTTTTTGGGATTTTTAGTCCTTGCTTGCTTATGTGCTACTTTAGGGTCATGGTCAATTTCCCATCAACTTTCCACAAATTTCTGGGTGGATTTTACCTACATTGATGAGTACGCATGCTCAATTTGCTAACCTTCTCCGTACGTCGCCCTTCGCCGGTCTCCCTTCGCCTTCATCCTTTGCCAGTCTCCCTTTGCCTTCGCCGCTCGCCGGCGCTGCTGCTCTAGGTATGTCTCTCTCTCTCTCTCTCGCCGTTAGATCTGGTTGTTTTAGTTAACACTTTATTCTCTTTATTTTGATCTCTTGATCTTACTTTTTCTTCACTAGATCTAGATCTAGCTTCTTTTCTCTCTCTCTCTCTCTCAATAAAAAGAAAAAACTTTTTGAAATTGGAAACACATTTTCAAGGTCTATTGTTCTGAATCTTCTGATTGGCATCTGGCATTAAAGGTTCTTGAAATTGGAAACACATACATTTTAGAGAGTTGATGTAGTGGTATCAACTATGTTTTGCCCAGCGTTCTGTTATTCCGATTGGTTTCTTGAAGGTCTGAACGATTTTTGTACAACACTAGCTTTATCCATGAAATTTCAAAAAAATTCCGAAATTCGAATCAGAAAGGAAAATGAATATTCCGAAAATTAGAATTGGCATCGAAACAGCTGTTTGACAATGTTCTAAAAATCGCTAGGCGCTAGTCGGGCGGCGAAGGGGGGCCTAGCGCCTAGGGGCCTAGGCAGACGCCTAGGCGGATTTGTTTTATAAATAAAATTAATTATATAATAGATATATATACTAGTTATGTGGTGTTAATTAAAATAAATTATAGATTTGTGGTTCAAATAATAGATACATATATATATAAAGGTTATGTGGTGTTTTTTTGGAAATAAGTAAAGATTATTAGAAGCTTTTAATATTCAAAAACCTATTAGGGATCTCTCCATAATTAACTTAAACCTTAAGTGTATATATATACTAATGTTAGGGTTTTTTTTTCAAAGAGTCGGACCCAAATAAGACTCTCTAGCATTCTCACCCTAGCCCGCCTAGCACCGCCTAGGCCTCGCCTAGAGGCCGACTAATCCACTGGCCGATTTTCTCAAACGCCTAGGGAAAATCTCGACGGCCGGGCACCGCCTAGGCCGATTTTTAGAACACTGCTGTTTGATTTCATAAATTTTCGGAATTTTTTTCCCGATAGAGTGATTTTCATTCCGTTCCGTTTTGGCCAAACCATAGTCATAGTTGTGCTCCATGCATGTGTATCCATTAAAAAAAACGGAAGGCAACAACACAAATGCGCAATTAATAGCTTAATATGGTGAACAACTTATTACGTATTACCACTTATACTTATAAATTACCTAATTTATAACTTATATCTTATAGTTTATAATTATGTTTCTGAAAAAATCGTGGGGGCCGTGTGGGTTGGGTTAGTGGGTTGGTTGGGTTAGGTTGGGCTGGGTCGTGGGTTTTGGTGGGTTTTAGGCGGGTCGGACTGGGCTGGGTCGGTGGGCTAGAAAGGATGAACCGTATCGGCCCACTCTAGAGGGCGGGGTTTTGACTGGCCGGGTTGGGCTGGGTTGAGCTGGGTTGGGTTTAGCCTTTTTTCCGTACTAGGTTGGGCTAACCCAGCCCACTTTACACCTCTATTCAAGAATTACTCTCACGAAATAAAATGCATTCACTATAGTTGGTTTCCTATAAACTATAGAATAGTGTTTCAAGTATTGAAATGGAATGCGTTCTCAGTAGAACTTTTTTACTTAAAGTTTTCACTAAGATTTTGGCTGATTTTTCAGTGAATTGATACATTTATCAAACGTAGAGTAGTGAATTTAAGTACTGAAATTTTTCATTTTTAACACTTAATTGGGTTATCAAACGCACCCTTAGCTTGAACCTACTTTGATACATTTCCAAACAAGCCTAATGTTATGCTTCCCACATTTGTAGTCCAAATGTGGTTCCCAACAAATGTGGTAATAGGCCAACTTTATTTTTATTGGAGGATGTGGAAATGGTCCCACCATTATTAAAGGTGGTCCCAGTGCCCCATGTGTTGGGAACCACATTTGAAATACAAAATTTGGGAAGCATAGCTCTACTCTTCCAAACAAATCCCAGTTAGAGAGTGAATTTTTGCTCGTTCCAATTTTGCTCACCCTTTGCTTACCTCTACCATTATATTGACATGTGTCCTATTCTATTCTCATTTTACCCCTGCTTTAACACAATTACTGTAAAGAACAAGAATGGAAAACATGTCAGCCTAAATAGTGGTGGATGAGCAAATTGGGGTGAGCAAAAATGCACCCCTAGTTAGATGAACAAGTGACGAACAAACACTATGGTTCAACGTCCGGACAGCAAGCTGCACTCGACATTCAAATTTTGGTCAATAAGCACATGTGTTTAACAATGGTCCCACAAAACATGTCATTGTATCGTAACAGCTGGTACCATTAAACCGCCATTGAAATAACATTTAAGGCGAAATGAAAACTTACAGGAGAGATAAGAGAGAGAAGAAAGGAGATATGCTTGAACAAACAAACATTACCGAACTCCTCTCTGATCAGATCAACCCCTTTTCTCTTCAAATTCAAGTTTTGTCTTCATAAATTCGCCCCTAGTTTCAAAAGTTCAAATCTTTTGGCCGTTAATCGCGATTGTTGATTGATTTGTGACCATACAACGAAATAATTTGGGATTCTTTCTAATCTTTTCTTATCTGAATTGTATTGTGAAATCTATGCTGTTTCTAGGGTTTTAGTGGGTATGCTTGAATTATTAGGGCTAGTTTGTGGGATTTTTTGAGAATTATTAGTGAATCTGTATAGGTTTTGAGATTGTGGTTGCTGGGGTTTGAATGGCGTCTGCTCAGGTTTTGCGGAAGCAAGAGCATTTGGAAGCTGGGAAACGACGGGTATGGTTTAAGCCCCTAATTTTAATTGCTTCTCTTTGCATGTTCAGTGGTTTTGATTTAAGTTTCTTAAATGTTTTCACAGGGGAGTGTTGTTTATGTCGTTTGAATTTGTTATTTTTCTAGTTCTTATGAATCTATATAATGTTGGAAAATTCTATGATACCTCCTAGTGGTTTAGGATTAGGATGTATCATACTTCCTAGTGATTTGGGTCCCAAAATGTTGTAGTTAGGTCCCAAAATGTTATAGTTATGTCCCAAAATAATGTAACTAGGTCCCAAAATGTTGTAACTTGAAACTACTTGCTTTAAGCCAAAGTGGTTTTCAAACTTGCAACATTGTAGGACCTAAATTACATTATTTTAGGACCTAATTCGGATGTATGATACATCCTAAACCAATGGAAAGCAGCCTTCTCATATGAACTTCTAGGGCTGTTCGGCTAATGAATTACAAGAAATATCTGTCGTTTTTCCTGTAATGCATAGGTATATATATTTATTGCATGTGTTTTTATTTATTATGTGCAGTAAATAATTGAGCAATTGGGAACACTACGGTCGATCCGTTGTTTACATTTTGTTTTCAGTTTAACAACGTACAATTTGGTTTAGTTTCTCTTACTAATATCTTACATTTTGCAAGCACCATATTATGTCAACATAGTATGCAGTTTGCCTATGCCCTAGAGTACTGAACAGAATATCTTAAGACTCTCAAATAAGAAAATCTGAAAACCTGTGATGAAGAATACATGCCAATTCTAGGAACTTTCAATAAACTCTAGTTACCACATCTGCATTCCTTTGATTGGCTAGAAAACTTGGATTCAATAACGCATCACTTTTGTTGAATTGACTGGTTAGGAATAACTTGGTTGTTGTGACAACGATATTAAGAGTCATACACTGAGATTTTGCATGGTTATTTATACATATGTAAAAACTTGCTAATTTAAGAGAAGGATAATACCTAGTGAGATTATGATTGTGACTTGGTAAAGGGAAAATCAGAGGCTGTCAGTGACAGAATGTAATTAATGAGTGAGATTCTATGTGTTTGGTTCCTGGTGCTATCCTTTCTTTGCTCATCATGGGAGGGAGGTCTTGTACTTATTTTCTCTATTAGGGATGTAGTTGGATTTCAATGGAGCCACACTCAGAGTCTCTGGCAATTTCTATCCTCGTTGTCTTTGTGGTTGGTGATCTTGTTGTGGGAGCTTTTTTTAACCCCCTCATTGTAATCCCCGTATGGAATTATCATCTTGCTTTTTGTTGCATTTGTCTTGTCGGCAATATTTTCTTGTTCGATCCATAGACATGTGCTATCCCATCTCCAATTGAGAGAAAAGCAAGATTGAGTCTTATATTTTCTAGGTGTATTCGAAATTAGGGATTCCTTCTTCTTTACAAAAGTGTCGGGGGATTCTTTAGCTCCTTTTGGAGAAGTTTTTCTTTCTTATTGAGTCTTATATTTTCTGGTGGGTGATGCTTGACAGTAATGAGAGGCAGGCTACCTCTGTACTTGATATTATATTGGTAAAGCGGAGGAGGCAGAAGTTACCCAATAATAACAAATTTATGTAGATGAAATTTGTATGCCCTCAATTTATATTGAATGTGAAAATTGGATGCCAAATTTGCCAGCCTTCTTTTTCTTCATCATCAATGTTCTAGAGGTCTAGGGGTACTCGAGTTTGATCTCTTAGGCTTGTAATACTATTATCTAGGACAATATAGAAAATTCTAAATGCTTGTCTAATTTTCTTTCAATTAAAGAGTAGCACCTATCCTTTTTCCCCTTTTTGGCTCATGAGGATTTTCGGTGATGAGGAGATGTTGTTTAATGGGTTTTCTTTCCATAATTGTTCAACTCTGCTCAGTTGGAACCCTTGTATGCTTGGTTGTGGGACTTTGTGTCCTTTATTTCACCAATCGATTCTCTCTACTTTATTGTGCGTAAATTATATGGTATTAAGATGATCAATAACATATTTGCAAGTTAAAAGTAATGTAATTAGTTCATAATTTCAAAGATGGATAAAATGGGCACTCCTTGAACGAATGCATTGAATGGGTCAAGCTTGTGTTGAGGGTTTTCATATTGGTTAAATTAAATCAAGGGAATGGGGCTCTTATTTTAAGTGGTCAGCATGGCCATCACACTTGTTTAAACTCGTATATGGCCAGAAATTACAAATCATGTCCGAGTACTTCACATCGAGCTCAGTTTTTAGAAGATCAATATGTGTTCCTTTTCGGTTAACTCCAAATGATTAGATTGCTGTTCTTTGTATATTGTTGTAACTTGTAAGAAAGGTTAAGGCTATAGAGTTCAGACTTAGAAACCTCCTCCTATTATGCTGTTTTACTTTGTTTAGGTGGTTGCTGTATGGGGGAATTTGGAACATGTAGCCATGTAGGAGCAGAGGCATTTATGCAATGGTGGAGATATTATTTTAAACTTGTGAATAGTCATGATTGCCCTCTCTTGATATTGTGCTAGGAATCATGATTACCCTCCCTTGTATCTGTGGCTATGATTGGATTATATGCTCTGTTTTACTGCTGTGGTTGGAAGTCTTCTCCATCTTTATACGGGATCTATGCTCTTTTTGGTGCGGAAGTGACTCTTTTTTTTTTTTTTTCCCCATAGTACGTGTATCAACATTACATCAAATCTCGAGAGAGAAAAACTAAAGAGAGTTGGAGATTGAGATAGAAACATGATAGAGAGAGAGTTATTGCTATACAAGTTGAGGAGCATGGGGCTACGTCAACCCCATGATATGTCCTCATATAGAAAACACCAATTCCAACTCAAAAATGGAAGCAAGTAAGACTTGCTTTTTGAAAAAGTAAGAATTGTATTCGATTGCATCTTTAATACACGTTAAAATGAAGATGATAATCTAATTATTAGGGGTGAGAATTCATTCTGAACATGTCATTTTTTCCGGTCTAGACAGACAGATTATTGATTTTTATGTGATATATATATATATATATATTTGTATAAATTGTCATGCAGCTGGAAGAATTCCGTAAGAAGAAAGCAGCAGATCGAGCCAAAAAGGTTTCATCCTCAAGTCAGCTTCACAGTGCTGATGTTGACCCAAGTGAGAAGCAAACTGTTGAAACTGATCGTGTACGAGTTACAGAATTAGATGGAGCCGGTACATCTGATGGATCTGGCAGAGCTGTTATTGAATCCTCTGTTGTTGTTGATAACAGCAACGACAAAGGAATTGAGTCTCTTCCGAACAATTATTTAGATTTTTCAACTACCTATAACAATCCATTTTCTACTGAAACTGTTGATGTTCATGGAAAGGATCATGAACATAACCAATATGATATGTCAGGGTCTGATGGACCAGTAAATGTCAATTTTAGCCACCAGACAAGGGAGAAGAATGATGACTTAGGCATTTATAGTGGACCCTCAGGAAGAGGTACATATGGGAATGCGACTGACCAATCTATTGCACTTCGCCCACAAGCAGTTCGAGATAACGATAGTAATTCCAGTCAAACTAGTCATTATGGTTTGGAGGAGGCCGAGTCAAAAGACAATCATAGTTACGTGAATGATTTTAAGGTTATAAATTCTGACACTTCACGTGTCCCTCCAGAAAATTCTGGCAGTAATTTTAAATTTGGTTATGGCAGCCCTCTGGCTAGTTCCCTGAGATCTTCCTCTTATGAAGGTAATATTGTTGGTTTTTACTCTTGTGGTGCCCAATTTTTATTGTTAGAACAAGAACCTGTTTGGGATTAGCTTTTTTGGGGCCAAGCGATTGTTTAAAAAGGTGTGACCATTTATATTAGCTTTTTAAGAAATATGATTCCTTTTTAAAGCTAAAAAACAGCTTTTTAAAAGGCTCCAATTTGTAGCTTTTTAAAAAATCTCTTACTCCAAGAAGTGGTTCTTCTAAAAGCTAACCCAAACGGGCTCTAAGTCTTATCAGGTTTTCATTTTTCTCTTGATATTTTCTTTGGGAAAAAGCTAAACACTCGACTTTTTTCCTTTCTTCTTTTATTTTCTCCCTCAAATGGTAGACTCTATTCGCCCAACAAACAATATTCTGGAGACTTCTCTTGGAGTTGGGCAGAGTGTATGGGGTACTCTGCAGCCTAAAAGTACCATGACTTTTGGTACGGGTGAAAGACAGCTTAGTAGCTTGGGTGATCCTTTTCCAGCAAACAGCGTAGCTCAGTGGGCATCTGAATCTCGATCTACTGGTTTCAGTTTTGATGTCAGAAATTCAACTGATCACGTATCACCACATCTTACTGTGTCGGAAACCAGCACTAAGAGATCGCGTCCATCTTTCCTTGATTCTATCAACGTGCCAAGAGTCTCTGCTTTGGAGAATTCACCCACTGAAACTGAGAGAGTGGAGCCTTTCTCTAAGTTGAGGACTTCGAGTGTTTTTGGTTCCTTTGAGCATTCCACTCCCTCATCGGTTTCTGCTGGTAATGGGAGCGACTTGTACACGCATAGGGTCGATGATAACACATTCCAACGGAAAGATGATTTTTATTCACGAAAGCAGGATGAAGACTTTTCTGCTCTGGAACAGGTTCTCATAACTTTCCTGTTGCCATTTCTTAAATAAGTTCCATTTGCAATTGGTAGGTATTACACTGCTCTCCTTTATTTATTTTTATTTATTTTTGTTTTTTTAATTGTTTGAAATTTTGTGTTATAACTCAAATGTGATTATATTTAGCCTAGGAAGTCTCGGGTGTGTGGGATAGGGATAAAGTTAATTCTCCAAAAATCCAGGATGTTGGTGCGGGGTTTATTTGTATAAAATGTTAAAAAATATGTATTCATATTAATATGTAAACCATCCTACAACTAAATTGTCTTGTTTTTATCATGCAATTAGGACATGAATAACAAGGGCTACATAAGAAGTACTAGTCTTTGACGTGTAATCTAAGAAGCACCGACGCGAATACGTGGACACGATATTTCTCAAAAAGCAGGATACGAATACCCGTTTGGGACACGTGGATTTTAATTTTTATTTTAAAAATATGTATTTTACAGTGTATAGTCAAAATTGGCATAAACATGTAAATTACAACAATATTACGACATTATTGGTAATATCAAAGCCAATAAATAAAATTCAAGAACATCTTCATTAATCATAATTCATCAACATTCATACGTTACTTACGTATTTTCCAAATGAATTGGTCTCAATATATACTTCCTCTTTATCTTTTTTAATCCTAAACTTTCTTTTTATGTTTGTTTTAAACTCGTCACAATTTTAAGAACTTTCATAAACATCCATTATGTATAGCAATGTAGAAATACTATAGTTTAAGCCCAAAATCTCAAAACATTATCTAAGAACAGCAACTTAAGAGTGTGCTGCGAGTGTCCTAAGCATGTCAGTAAGGTGTCCGTTTGACAATTCATAATAAACAATTCAGACACGATATTTAGAGTATCCGACACGTGTCCAGACATGTCGGTGTTGGATACGCTGGCGACACTGATACGATGGCCAAAATAGAGGGTCGGTGCTTCGTAGTGTGTAATCCAACTCCTAGCATTCTTTAATTGACCCTAATTTTCTAAAATAATGACGGAGGCCCCTTTTTTAAGACCAAAAAAACAAGAACAAATACCCTGCCGCACCAGGAAAAAATCCACGTAGTGCGGACATGTGTGCGCGTCTGATGCAGATTCTTCTGCCGTTTAGAAGAATCCGTGGTTCCTTGTATACAGCCCTTTGGGAGTATCAAGTTCTTCTAAAGGTGATATTCATTTTCAAAGAGCAAAGCTTTTGCCTTTTCAAAATAATGTCGGCCATAAAATGTCAAATAACAATGCACTGAATCATTCAGTGCCTGGCGTGGGGGTTAGGGATGGTTTGAATTCATGAACAAGAAGAAATGCATGGATGTAAACATTTTCCATCTGCTTACTGAGCCACTTTCTGCTTGAAACTAATCTGTCCTGGGAAATGTAGGTGGTGGAATTTAAACGCCTGCTATATATGCACCATGTTTATGGCTCAGACATCTATGATTAGTTCTTTGCTGAGTCTAAGATTGGTGACCAGAAAGGAGAAGGCTGATTTTGCTGAATTGGAATATCGTAACATGTTTTGGAAACTTGTATAAATCTGGCTATGGGTGTTCTATGGTGGGTTTGATTGAAGGATGATTTTTCCTTTATGTTCTCAAAAGGTAGAAAAAAAGGAATTGGGTTTGGGGATGAAAATGCAATGGAATTGGGTTGACTTTGAAAGTGACAGTTTGCAGGATTTTTCAGAATTTTGGTTGTTGATACTTGAAAGACTTGGGTGGTGATGAATGATGATTCTCAAGTTTCTTTGTTGGGTTAGAATTGATTAGGAATTGATGGAAAAAGGTTTCTGGTCTAAAATAGGGACTGCTAGTAGTAATCCGAGAACAGTGCTTGGAGAAGCTGAAGAGTTCTCATGCTTCATCCTTGCAAAAGGCATCACACAAACGCAATATGTCATAAACTTTATCTCATTGAAGTAAAAAGATCACATCATATTCTCAGAATTTACTACTAAAAAATAGGAAATTTGGAAACTTTGACCACTAGAGATTGTACCACTAGGATAATTTGACCCAAAAAAATGTGGCCTACAGGTCAATGCCACCGCTCATGTCCAGCAGATTTGAAAATTGCCAAAATGCTTAGACTTGGAATAAAATGTAAATAGGTGTGACCAGCAACATATTAACCTGGAATAGACACAATATTTATATGGGCCTTTTGGTTGTTAGCGATTAATAAATGTACATATTGCAAACAGAAAATAACCGATTCTGTAAGATCATCCTAATGCTTTTAAACATGCTATCACTTTAAAAAAAAAATACAGGTCATTATTTAGTGTATTGGTAAAACATCGGGCTGACTAGTGAGAGATCATGAGTTTGAGTCTAGGAGTAGCCACATTGTGCAAAAATTCCAAAGGTTAGGTATATCTCAAATTTATCATCCCAGCACCCTGCGTAAGCGGGATCACCCCTGGGTAATGAGTAATGACCCTTTTAATATTTTTGAAATGTGAAATACTAGACTATAGTGTGAGTTTATGTTATTTTGTTGATCAATCTGTGGTGTACATATCGTTGCAGTTATAAATGTTGAGGTTAGAGTATTGGATGTATTTACAGATTGCCTATTTCTTACATTCGGTTTTTTTTTTTTTTGGGTTTTTTTTTTCGGTGCAGCATATTGAAGATTTGACGCAAGAAAAGTTCTCTTTGCAGAGAGCGCTTGAGGCTTCAAGAGCTTTAGCTGAATCATTAGCTACTGAAAATTCTTCACTGACAGATAGTTATAATCAACAGGTTGGTTTGCATCCAAGGTACTTTTAAAGATTATATTGTGATCCAAGATGGTGCGTGTGTGTTCTAAGTGCTCACACACAAAACATAACTTCATAGACAATCTATGACCTTATGTACAGGCAGGCTTCAGATTTTACTGCTTGAGCTCCTGTGTGCATGCGCTCTTCAGTTCCTAACCTGTACATTTGTTTTCTCACGTAAAAACACGATTCTAGTCTGCCTTTTTCCATATTCTGCCCCACAACTGACTTGATAGCTAATCATTTGAATTGTTGGGTATCTCAAGGAAGCTTAAAGTAATTTTTTGTCCTGCATGCTTGAATCTCCATAGTATGTTGGAGATTCCCTTGGACACCCCCAAAATTCGTCCAAAATTCGTCCACTTGATATAAATCTGCACGAATTTTCATGGATGTCTCTTCTGCCAGTTTGAAAGATATCATAGCCAGTTAGAAACATTCCCTCTCTCGCTGTGGCTACTTAATTTGTCTATAATGTATACTCATTGCAGCTTGTTTTTCTTAAACTTTGAAGAATCAGTAGATGTCTTTTCATAGTATTGTTGGTTTTGAGTTGATTCATTGTTTTCCCTTCCAGGGGAGTGTTGTCAACCAGCTAAAAGCTGACATGGAAAAGTTGCAGGAGGAAATTAAAGCCGAACTGGTTAGTATATATATCACAAACTTGCTTACTGCCTATAGTGGCTGTTCTGTATTGATTTTCCACTACAGAAATCTATCTAGAAATCTATCAGCTTTGTGTAAATATCTGCTGCTCCAAATGCATAAATATTAGTTCTTTGTTACCTCCTAATAGGTAGAAGAGCACTATTATTGGGAAAATTCCCTTTTCTTCTATTCAAGGTTCGTTTCCATTGCAACAACATTGTCGGTTGACCTATGTAATTGAACTTTTAAGGCTGTTAGTGATCTATGCACACTACCACACACACTGGAAACTCGTGTCCACTTCATAAATGCTGTCTTAGGCCTTGTTTGGGAACCCTGGTGGCATGGTTGTTAGAATCGAACGATTCACGATAGGATACGATACGATTTGAATCATGCCTATGAATTGGAAATTGCATTGAATCGGTCTGAACCGTCCGATTCACGGACGATGCACAATTCGATTCACAAGATTCACACTATTCATACGATTCATAAAAATATTGAGTTTCGCTTAAAAATAAAGGTGGTGTCTTATTTTTTTGCCCTTGTTACTTGCCATTCTATTCTTCACTTGTATTTGTTTGCACGTTGTTTAGTAGTGATATAATTTCTATATACAAAGCTTCTGCTTTTGTGTAATTTAATATGTGATTAGTCAGATAATGCCAAGCTTTTCATTAGGAAATTTGTAGTACCACCATTCAGGCATTGTCCTTATGTTCATTCCTTTTTCCAATTGACAATATTGTATTTATGTGAAGTGCTGGGCGTCACATCCTTAAAAAGCGCGCACATTAATACATGTACATACAGTTACTTGTATATATGTGTTTTATATGCGTACACAAACGTATTATTATTTATTTTCTTAAAAAGTGAATTTTAAGTTTCACGATTCATAATTTTGGCAAACCGATTCACTATTCAATTCACGATTTGACCACAATGCCTGGTAGCATACCACGGAAAATCCGCGATCATGACCTAAATTTCCCATTGCGCCGCAATTAAGGGTTCCCAAACGGTATTGGAGCCACAATTTCAGAGCCAATGGCCTGATGGGTTCCCCAAGCGGTTCCCGACTGGAGCCTCGGTATATCTTCATAACAAATGGGTGTTAGTTTGACTTTGTGAAATTTTAAAAGAGATCTATTGTTGCTACAACATGATACTATTTCCAAGTATGTGTTAGTGGTATATCGCCAACAATCCTTGATGCGGCAATATTGCTTTTTGATTTTTCTCATCCTATTTTTAGAAGATGCTTGGTTGGTCTTTTATGTACCGAGTGCAATGTGTATGTTTTGTGTTTGTTTCTTGTACTCTTTTAAGTATTTTTCTTTCATGTTTTGGTTCTTGGGGTCATATTTGATGGTGGTAGGTGGAACTCGAGTCTCTAAGAATTCAATATGCAAATGCACAACTAGAATGTAATGCAGCTGATGAACGCTCAAAGTTGTTGGCTTCTGAAGTTATTGGCTTAGAAGAGAAGGTACTCTCTGACTGTTATAAAAAAAACAACTGTTTTCTTTAGGCTCTGATTGGTTATGTGAATTTAGTGAGGGTAAAGAAAAAGGAAGGAAAATTGGAGGGAAAACTATTTCCTTAGGCTTTGTTTGGTTCATGGATTTAGTGAGGGAAATGAAAAATAACTTTTAAATCTAAATTTTCCCGAGTTCCTTCTCTTCTTCTTTTCTTAAATTCTTATTGAATTATTAAAAATTATTAATTTTTAATGTTATTTAGCCATGAAGGAAAACACAAAGAAATACTGTAGGGAAACGGTTTTCCATATCATTTTCTTTTTCTTTTCATTTCCATCACGGCTTCACTAAATCTGCAAAACAAACAGAGCCTTACTGTTTTCCTCCATCCTTAAATAACATTACAAATTGGAATTTTCCGAACATAATAGTAATAAAGGAAAGAGTAAGGAAATTAACTCACAAAATTCAAAAAATTTGATGTAATTCTACTCTATTTTCTTTTCCTCCCTGTTTTCCTTGCTAACCAGATTAAGTTGAATGACCATTTCCTTTTGGAATGGCCATTCCTCCTTGCCAAAACCTAAGGAATCCCCATTCCATTCCCTCAAGATCGACTATAATTGTAAAATATAATTTTTTTTTCTTAAAAAATATTTTATTAAAAAAATATATTCAATACTTTTTAAAAATATAAAAAATATTATTACTTTTTTTTTTTAAAAATAATTATTTTATAATATATTAAATATTTAGATTAAATATTATTCATACTAAAAAAAGTATAAAATGTTAAACTTAATATTGGACTAAAAATATTTAACACACTGGGGTGTGCGTGTGTGTGTGGGGTGTGTGTATCCAGTCCGGATCCGGATCCAGGTAAGTTTAAAAAAAAAAAGAAAGAAAGAAAGTGATTTTGCAGATAGATTAAATAGTAAGGTGAACTAAAATTGTAAAAAATGTTATATGGGATATGTACCCATCTATATTGAACTGCGGATACAGAAATGATAGAATAATTTTTGGTTGGACCAAATGGGTGTCTCCTATAGAAGATAAAAAAATAGGCAAGAAATCAAATCACATAGGAGGGAAACACTTTTCGAGACAGGAATCGGGATCCAATGAGTTCAATGGTTGTTCCAGTATAAATCAAAGAAAAAAATGGAAGGACATTACAATGAGATTCTAATCTCAAAACAAAAGGGGGATATGGTGAAATTGGTAGACGCTACAGACTTAATTGGATTGAGCCTTGGTATGGAAACCTACTAATTGATAACTTTCAAATTCAGAGATACCTTGGAATTAATCAAAACGGGCAATCTTCAGCGAAATCCCGTTTTCCGAAAACAAGCAAAAGTTAAGAAAGCGAAAATAAAAAATTATTTCATAAAAAAACTAAAGATTAACTATTCAGGCTAAAAAATATTAAGAAAATTAGAAATTTCAAAGTATTTCATAAGATTATCCAATATTAGATTCTTGGACTTCCAAAATACGTTAAAAGACTACATATTTGAAAATATCCAACATTCTATAAAAACACTTCTCTAAACAAAATTTCATAAAAAAAATTGTTTAAAAAAAAAAAAAAATTATGTATATAAATATATTCTAGTTAAATAATACTGAAGGTTTGTACCATAAATATTTCCTTAAATTTGATTTTATTCCACTAATTGGTTGTTTAAAACCCAAAGTGGAATGTAGTTGGCATTTCAGTCCTAGAAACTTGGCCAAACAGAGGAATGGAATGACTATTGCTATTCCATTCCCGTGCCCATTCCATTGTTGCCTTTATTCCATTCCTGTCTACCAAACGTGCCCTAAAAATATTTTTTAATTGTGTTCATTCTAAACTTCAATAGACAACAGTTAAGGATGAATCTCTATTTTATCAAAAAAGAAGAAGGATGATCCTCTTGAAAATGCATTTCTGGCTATTGTATATAAACTCCGGAGGCAACTATAAATTTTAAAAGGCCTAATTACACTTCACACCCTTGTACTATACCATTTTTTCCAATTTTGGATACATATTGTTTTTTTTTTTTTTGGCAATTGGACTCTTATACTTCCAATCGAAGAGCAATCAGCCCCAAACCAAAATTCCGTCTAGTCTTCCTAACGGGAAATGCAGACGTGGCAAATGTCCTTGCAGCATGTGAATATATATGCCTTGCACAACATCTACATTCAGCACAGCTGCACAAGGCAAAGTACTCTCAACAGCTGGAACTACTCCCTACAAAAACATTTGGTCCACATTAATATACATGTACATAAATTCAATTATCGAAAATAAAAGAGATTCCTTTTGCTAGTCTGTTATAATTGTCCATCCATAACCGTCACCTATACCAAGGCATTCAGCAACTAGGCTCACAAACCAATTCCATGAATCCTTGTTCTCCACCTCCACAACAGCCCTCGCTATTGGAAACATTTGGTTGTTTCCATCTCTTCCCACTGCATTTAACAACTCTCCTCCACAATACCCCTTCAAAAAACATCCATCAAAGCCAATCAATTTTCTACACCCTGCCAACATCCCTCTCCTTAATGCGTCGAAACACATAGAAAATCTTTGGAACACAGGGCATGAATTAGGATGTGCCCTTTC
Organism: Hydrangea macrophylla; assembly: GCA_033977485.1. Classification (NCBI taxonomy): domain Eukaryota; kingdom Viridiplantae; phylum Streptophyta; class Magnoliopsida; order Cornales; family Hydrangeaceae; genus Hydrangea; species Hydrangea macrophylla. The sequence continues at coordinate 98,774,693 of CM066989.1, read as the reverse complement.
AACTTTCAGCATGATCGTACTTCCAGGATTTGTTCTTCTAAGCTCCTTAGCATAATCCCATAGCTTTGCATAGTGTTCTTGTAACGAGCCCTCAACCTTTCCCATAGCTTTCTTCTTTACCATATAACACTGGGTAAGGGTAACAGTGACTGCATATGTATCTTGTATATCTTTTCTAAATTCCCTCAACTTCCAAGTTGGGTTACTTCGGATCTTTTCCAAATACTTCTTAGCAAGCCATTTTGAATTCACATGCCTATTCCTAAAAGTTTTGGAGCATCTATGCTCTGACTTTAAAGACTTAACTTGAAAGCTTTTCTCCAATTGCATTACACTGCCATAAATGCTCTTAAAACTTATTCTGATCTTTTCTCCAGGGGCATTCAGTTGTACACACAGCACATTCTCTACCCTTTTCATTCCTATTACAACTTATTTGATACCCTCTTGCAACTGTATAATTTGTTATTGCATCCTTAAACTCTCTTGAATCTGCAAAAATCATGCCTGTCACAAATTCAGTGTTAGACTTTTGGATTAAACTCATGATATTTTGTCGTCCTCATTTTTTTTTTCCCTTGGAGCATCATCTCCTGAACTTGACAGAGGAGAATTATTCTCAAATGAATATGCTGGGTTGCACCTCCTTCAAAGACTGATTCTTCACAACCTGCTTGGGTTGCACCTCCTCCAAAGATAGATTCTTCACACCTGCTTGGGTCGCACCTCTACCAACGACGGCTTCTTCACTTGCCACTCTTTTGTCTGATTCTCCGTATTCCTTCTGACCTGAGTAAGTTCATCATCAGTCCCAAGTTTAGTATCTACCAAGCTAGCAGTATTTTCATCATCATCCTCAACACCTGCAACAAAATTCTCATCTTCTGAATCATCACCATAACTGTGACTGTCCTCAACTTCTGAATCATCCCCAACCCCATTTCTCTCTTTATTTCTAGCCCCATCTCTTTCTACATTTCCAGCCCTATCTCTTTCTACATTTTCAGGCCCAAGCACCAAAGCAATCTCTACAAGATGCTCAAGGTAAACCTCTATGACCCTAAATTTCAGTGCATACTCCAACATTTGCCTCATATCATTGGCACTGTAAATAACTCGCATCCCATTTGCTAAGTCCATTCCAGGCATCTTATAAAAGATTTCACTTACATTTTGTAGCCTAATTCTCGACCCATGCCTTCCAACTCGAAAATGGACAACCTTTCAGCATCACAATTGTCAGGAGTGGACTGAAATCCACCAACATATTCTATGTGGGTGGCCATCAAAACTACCACCATGATACAGTTTAATAGTGAAATCTGTACCTATTCTGCATCAAAAGGGGAAAACACATGCATTAGAAGGGGACCACAAGTTCGGAGGGGACAAAACCATAGTGGACCACAAATAAGAGGGCAAAATTCCATGAATGTGTATATTAAATTTCACAAAACTTGCCCTAAAATTTCATAAACCCTAACTGTAAACTATATTAAATTAGTCAAAACTAACCTTTATTGCAGAATCTCTGCACAATCACAAGATATGGCTTGCGCAAAACCCTAAATCGCACTTGATCGCATACTCTTCTCAGTCACTCATGTTTGGCTCCATCAACTGTGTCATTTTTGCCGCCAATTCCTACATCTCATCACCTTTTAACCCTATATGGAATAGCTAAGCTCCAGAAAGCAGGGACATTTGGCACGTCAGCATTTCCTGTTAGTAAGACCAGACGGAGTTATGGTTTGGGGCTGATTGGTCTTCGATTGGAAGTATAAGGGTCCAATTGCAAAAAAAAAAAAACGATATATCCAATTGAAAAAAAGGGTATAGTGCAAGGGTGTAAAGTGTAACTAGGCCCTTTTAAAATTGGTACACCCATCTGGCCCATAAAACTTCATAAGATCCAATAATTGCAACAAAGCTGCAATTAATCGATCATTTAATATCTCTCTCTCTCTCTCTCTCTCTATTATTTATGTTTGTAATTTTATTTTATGGATGGGGGTGATATACGACTATATTACCCACCATTTAAATATAACTCCCCCCCAAAAAATATGAGTATCCACACACAAACCCCACCCCCCCAACAAAACTAAAAATTCTAAGCAAAATCTTTCTCACTTGAAAACACTGTAACCCAAGTATCCTAGTAAATTCTCCCATTTTCGGTTTCTCCGCCATAGATTGGCTGAAGATACATGCTTCAAGCCATTATTCTTTTCTATTTGTTGTTATGTTTATCACTATTACCATACCAAATGGCCGAACCATCACTCAGCAATTTGTCACCTCGATATCAGCTCTTTGCCACGTGGGGCTATTGTATGCAAGGGTTGGTTTCAGTTGGTTATTAAGTCTTATATTATAGTTTTCAATCGAGAAAGATAATAGGCACTTTCTTTTCAGTTGGTTTTTATGATGTTTTATACGTGTAAGTTTTTGTACACGGTAGACCTTCTTGATAATTAAGAAAATCATATTTCCCGTGGTCTGGTCTTTCCATCCCATGTTTATTTTCATAATCTTCTTGCTTAATGCATCCGTTTAGGCACTCAGACTGAGGTCCAGTGAGCTAAAACTAGAGAGGCAGTTGGAGAACTCACAAGCTGAAATTACTTCTTTCAGGTATGTGTTCCCTCATCAAGAAGTAAAAGATGACATTTCGTCGTCTTTACTTTTTGTAGTTTTCGTTGCTCTTGCATAATTTTGCATCCAATGTGGACTACATTGTCTGAGAAAGTATTTGTTGTGAGGTTATCCTTGATCCTGTGGTCACATAGAACTATTTGGGGAGCAAATAGTTATAAGATATATGAAGTTTTGATTATTGTGATTAATTGTCAGTGGCTTAATTATACTAAATGAAGTGAGTTATGGATGGTCAGTGACATGACTTCTTTTACATGATATTTAGGCAATAAAGATGATGCAGGAAAAAACAAAGTATGCTAGTGTACGTCATAAGCTATTTTAAAAGCAAGAACATATGATCATTTAACCTTGTGATTCCTTCAAAGCCACGACAATCAGTTTTGACTGTTTTCATTGTATTAAGACAATTGTCGGTGCATCATAATCTCAAACTCCATGCTTGAATAACTGAGGCATCTATTTTTCGTTTTTAAAAATGGAGTGAGGTTTGTTTGATAGTTGTCCATTTCAAATGTGTTTGTCCGCAACGTTAGTATCTGTTGGTGATACTCTTCTACCTGAATATCAACACGACAAATATGAATGGGAAAGTGGAGGTCTACATATATGCTCTCGCATGTGTAGCTTCGAAAAAAGTTTAGCCTGTCAGATTTGAGGCACGACAATCAGTTTTGACTGTTTTCATTATATTAAGACAATTGTCAGACTGTCAGTGCTTCATAATCTCAAACTCCATGCTTGAATCACTGAGGCATCTACTTTTCGTTTTTAAAAATGGAGTGAGGTTTGTTTGATACTTGTCCATTTCAAATGTGTTTCTCCGCAACGTTAGTATCTGTTGGTGTTACTCTTTTACCTGAATATCAACATGACAAATATGAATGGGAAAGTGGAGGTCTACATATATGCTCTGGCACATGTAGCTTCAAAAAAAGCTTAGCCTGTCAGATTTGGGGTGAAACTGCACTTGGTAGTTGACGTACTTGCTCAACTCTTTCTGTGTCACATAGTTATTGTTAGCTATTACTACCATTGTGCTGCCCAGGTTCCCTTTCGTAATTGTATCTGATTCATCTTTTCTTGGACAACATGATGTTGGATGAGGAGTTCCAATTGTTGCTATACTCTATATTTTAATGACTAGATATAACAATCTGTCCTCGTTGAATTTTGTAGAAAAAGAGTGTCGAGCCTTGAGAAAGAGCGTCAAGATTTGCAGTCGACTATCGATGCTCTACAAGAAGGTCAGAATGCTTATTATTTTCAAGTATTACATTTCCTTCACTGGTAGGAAATCATTAAAGAACGGAATGAAGAGGGACAAGGGGAGGAGTTTATGTTGCAAATAATTCTACGACTAGAGTAATACCATCTCAATCATCACACTACCCGTGCCTTTTGCATTTAGGCAGAAGTGGGAGCTCTAATCAAAAGGGTACAATGGGATTTAAGAAAATTTTGGTAAAACCCCAATCTGTTTCGTACTTTCGTCACGTTTTGGCTTAAGCACCTCTAGACCTGTTTAAGCCAAAACACACTTTTAGGCTGTAAAGTGCTTCCTAAATTAATTTAGGGTTAATTACATTTTACCTCCCTGTGGTTAGGCCTGTGTTCTTAAAATCGGCCTAGGCGCTAGGCGGTGGTGCCCCACTGCTTGAATTTTCTCCTAGGCGTTTGGAAAATCGCCCAACATATTAGGTGGGGGTCTAGGCGGGCTGAGGTGAGATTGTAATTTTGCTAAAATAACAAGGGAAAAAAATTACTCACGATTACGTCTAACATTAGTGTATATATATACACTTAATATTTAAGTTAATTATTAATAGATCCCTAATGGTTTTTTAAATATTCAAAACCTTCTCATGATGTATACTTATTTCAAAAAAACACCACAAAGCCTTTATATAGATCTATTATTTGAACCCCAAATCTATAATTATTCTTAAATAACACCACATAATTGGTAAATATATATATATTATATAATTAATTTTATTGAAAAAAAATAATGCCTAGGCCCCCCTCATCCGCCCGACTAGCGCCTAGCGATTTTTAGAACATTGGGTTAGGCCAAGTTTCCACTTTACCCTCTGTATTTCAATTGTGGCTTTGGATGCCATTTCCTTTTGGGGCTTTGGATGCCATTTCCTTGTGTACAATTGTGTCATATGCACAAGTGTTTCAACTAGGGGGCTTTTAACTGTGTTTTGAGTTTTTGATTTAAGCTCTTTGGGTAACATGGTCAAATAGGCACCTGGGGCACTTTCAGAGGCCGTGATGAAAATACCGTTCTATCACTCTTCACTAATTTAATTGGCAAAGTTCCAAATGCACAATTCATAAAAGGGGAAAATGTAACATAAGTATTTTGTGCAGTGATTTTGGGTCTTTTTCCCATAGTAGTACAACGCACAAACAACAAAAAATGTTGCAGTGGATAGATTCCTTTGTTCAGAAGGCATATAGGACAAATTTTGTATCCCTTGTGGGGCTTTTGGATGCCATTTCGCTTGCGTACAATTGTGTCGTCTACACTACTATTTCTAAAGGGGGCTTTTTAACTGTATTTTTAGTTTACGATTGAAGCTCCTTAGGTAACTTGGTCAAATAGGCATCTGGGGCACTTTAAGAGACCACGACGGAAATACCATTCTAGCTCTCTTCAAGGTAGTGGGATAGGGTTCTGCATCAAATAAACAAATAGAGATTTTGGCCCTTGTGAAGTCCAATAAAATAAAGTTACCTTGGATAGCTAACTTCTTCTTCTTCTTTTTTTTTTTTTTTTTTTTTTTTTTTTTTTGACTAAAAGAAAAATCTGAAACCTACTTTCTTTGGTTGTACAATTCTTTTTTGGTTTTTGATTAGATTTAGTGATTGATTTACAGCTTAGCTGGGGAGGCCGATTCCTTGTGCAATCAAGAGCCTCTAACCTTAGTGATTTACAAGAATTTATACTTTTGTTAATGTTTTACCAATGTTGTAATTGTTTCTATGGGTTACCTGTATATCTGTAAATTGGTAAACCAATGTATTTTTTATTTTGTTTCAATTTCCTTGGTAGATGAAAGGAATCTGTCTATCATCTGCCCTAGAATAGAATGCTTCATGAAATACCCAAATTTTTCCAAGGGTAACCCTTGCTTCTGATTAGTTGTTCCATAAAATTGTCTAGTTTCTTGACGTACTCTGATATTTTTGGGGCACTTTCATTTTTGTCTTCACAACATTTAATGTGTTATTTTTGCTATTTATTTATTACCCCATAAATGTTATATACGCATGATGTGTGTCTTGCTTTGATGATATTCTTGTTTTATTGCCTTCGCACAGAGAAAAAGCTCTTGCAAGTCAAGCTACGGAAAGCTTCTGCGGTTGGGAAGAGCATTGATGCTGGCAAGAGTCCCACAAATAAAAAGGATGTGTCAACTTCCACCGAGGATCTAGGTATGTAATTCTGTTAGTTTTCTGTTTTTTGGTGTGTTTATAAATTCCATGATTTTATTTCTCACCACTCTTATTAAACGTGATGCTGGCATTTTAATGCCAACTATGTGTATTAGCTAAAAATAAATAAATGTTTATAATTTTTTATTTATTGGTAAAAGCATATCTTCTATGAAGGAATCAAATATAAAAACTAAAATTTACTATAAAGAAAAGGACTCCTAACAAAAACTTAAAACATTGTCCGTATTGTTATCATATGGTAGTTCAACAACTCCAGCAATCAACTCATAAACTTTGGTGCATCAAAGTGACCAATCGAGAAGGGTCATAATTCCCAACCCATCCCATCAATTACGCAAATATGGATATATGTATACACAAATCAAGTATATCCCATTGTCTTGCCCACATGGGAACTACCACTCCACTTGGTCAGTGCTTTGTGGTCCACACATTCAAGGGTGATCATTTGACTATATACCATAAAATTTTGTACATTTAACCTATATATTAATTTGTCTTGGGCATTTTTATTTTTAATTCAGTCCACGGGAACGCAGATACTACAGAAGGCGCTGCATTGCTGGAAATGCACAGTGGAGCACCCCTTGTTGGAAGTGATGCCTCCAGTTTCCCATTGCCGCCTGAAAGTAGACAGCTCAATCTCGAAGTTTCTTCTTCGAATATTCCTCCTGATCAAATAAGAATGATCCAAAACATCAATACATTAATATCCGAGGTACGGTCTATTCAATTACTGTAATGTGTGCGTCTTACTGAATTTACCTTTTTTTAGTCTCTAACGTTTGTACTTTATGTGGTTGCAGTTGGCGTTGGAGAAAGAAGAGTTGATGCAAGCCCTGGTAGCTGAATCATCTCAAAGTTCCCAGCTGAAGGTAATTTCGATCTGAGTGTATACATGTGTATATAATTTATAAGCTGCTAGTACAGAGTTGATCTGCTGTGGCTCTATACTTCCATCAACACATTGAGAAATGTATAGGTATCTCACAGTACAATGTGAGCATTGCAGAAATTAACATCCAACAAGATACCACCATTTTGTAAACCATTGGTATAAGCTAAACAGGAATAGGCATTTGCAGCATTACTAAATCTGATAGCATCTTTTATCATTGTGTGCCTGACTACCTTTTCCATACAAAAGTTATCAACATCGTAAATTGGCTTCATATCAGGATATTTTGGTGATTTGTCATAGTCACGGATATTAATCATAGAAGGTTCAAGGCCTCGTATAAATTATTGTTGATATATGCTTATTAATTCTTGGGTACATATCACTTACCTCCTTTGAGGTTTGGCCTTAATACACATACCTCCCCCCACGTTTCAGGAGTCTCACTCCCCTTATTTTCGAATTTTAGTATCAGACTCCGTTAAATTTTCTAACAGTTTGTTAAAGCGATGGGGGAATCTGATACTAAAATTCCAAAATAAGGGAGGTAAGTGAGATTCTTGAAATATGAGGGACGGTATGTGAATTAAGGCCAAACCTCCCCTAAGGTTGGTGATATTTAATTATTTACCCTTAATTATTTGTTCCCCCACATATTGTTGATTTATAGAGCAGTTCTTGGCTAATGTTGTTCTGAACTGCTTGGGTATACATTGCTAAGACCACAAAGATTTAAACATCTAGGAAGTGGCCATTCATGTTAGCACATTACATTGACATTGTTTTTATCGTTTATTTGGACTGGGTATCTCAAGGGAAAAAAAGGCTCCTCTCCTTAACATCTTATGTTTAAAAAGTCCATTTAGATAGTTTTGTCTTATAATCTTTTTCTGCATTATCAATTTTTCTTCTTGTAATCTTGAACTCGATTATTAAATTTCTCTAGTTCATTGCTTGTTTAGAAGTATTTTTGGAATCGCTCTCATGCATGCCTTTTCAAGCCAACAATATCGGTCTGCATTATATTCTCATGGAAAAAGTGCTTTGAATTGATATGATTCGATTCATAGTTTAACTTTATGGGTTAAGGATACAGTATCTGCCTCAAAATTGCTTTGAAGGCACACAAATCGTCTGATTTTTGTCTTTTGTCATTCGACTTAATTTTTTCCTTTACAAATGAAGGATTTAAACAAGGAGTTGTCTAGAAGACTTGAAGCTCAAACACAAAGATTAGAGCTTTTGACTGCTCAAAGTATGGCAAACGAGAGTGTCCGAGCAAGACAACCGGATTCTCACACTATTCCTGACAACACTCCATATGCTGATGAAGGTGATGAGGTACCATATATAATCACACTTATTTGTACTTTATCACAATGAAAGACGTTTTATTTCCGCAAGGTTTTGGACTATATCATGTATATTACTGTGTTGGAGGGTAAGCATGGTAAGTCTTAGTTGTGAATCTGGTCTATTATGGTTATTTAAGAGTAATGCTATGCTTTCCAAAAAATTTTTCTCCAAAAGGTGTGTCCCAACACATGTGGCAGTGGGACCCTCTGCAATAATGGTGGGACCACTTCAACATCAACCAATCAAAATCAACTGAGCCCATTGCCACGTGTTGGGAAACACTTTTGGGAAAAAATTTGGAAGCATAGCATTACTCTTATTTTAAACTCAATATTCTAAGTTGGTCACAAGTTAGCAAGGTGTTGTCAGATTAAGACAGTTAAAACCAATAGAAATTTAGTGAAAACTCTCTCATTTAGATTAATTAAGGCTTAGTTTGGCCCTCACGTGGCTTTTTAAAAGTTGCTTATTATTAAGTTGTTTGATAATTTTATACCAGTGACACATTGCTCTTCAAAAAAACATCGTGAAACCAAAAAGCAACCTTGAGCTTTTAAAAGTTCCATTCTAGAGCTTTTAAAAGTTTCCCCCAAAAAAGCGAAGCTCATAAACTAGTTATCAAATGAATGAACATGAAATTGTGATTTAAAAAAGGAGAAGTACCAAAATGGGGGCCAAACTAAGCCTAAGTTTAAAGGACAACCGCTTTTTTTTTTTGGGTCAATCCTCCAGGGCTAGTGAAACTTAAACGGATCAAGTCCGGCAGTCCCTATGTTTTAAAAGTTTTGTGAAATTTCGCAACTTTTTTATGTGAAATTTCACATAACTAGTTCAATTTTTCACAAAATTATGTGAACTTCACATAACTTTTAAAATGTATGGACTTTTCAATAAAATAAAAAAGCGGGTTGGACCTAATACTAGAAAAGTCTATTTTAGAGGACGTTTGACTAAATTTCCCTTGAAACCAAAGCATGTGGAATTAAGGAGGTATAATATGATAAAATCAAGTTTGCTTTTTGTTGCCAATAATGTTAAGCCTGCAATGTTTCTTGCATATGAGGCATTCTTGGTGTCCCCTAAACAATCCAAGTTGCATATTTGTGCACATCTAACTAACGAACTTAAACAACTGTAAGGTATATGTATACATGTATAGGTACGCGCATGCACAAACATTTATATTCATACACTTGAGTTACCTGCCAATTAAAATGCCTTCCTTCTCGTTTTCTCTGAGTAGGTGGTGGAAAGGGTATTGGGATGGATAATGAAGCTCTTCCCAGGAGGGCCATCAAGGAGGCGAACCAGCAAGCTTCTGTAGTTAACGAGTCAAGACGGCTATTCAACAAAAGCTTATTTGCAGATCTGTATTTGTTCCTCCCACCGCCCTTATTTTTCGGTGCTACTCGGGAGGTCATAGTCTCTATATTGTCGGTCAATTATTCAGTTCATTTTTTTGACACAGAAAGTTGAGTTGTTTTCGAGAGGGCTTCCAATTTGTTGCCTCTCGGGGAAAAAAAATGTGGCAATAAAACTCCCCTCATTTTTCTCCTATTCATATATGCGGGGTGTCGAATTTTAATGGGAAGTATTTGTTGTTTGTGAGGGAAGGAAATTTACCAGAGAGAGCTTTGTACAGTCAAAGTTGAGAATGTAATAGGCATTTGTTTTCAGACTCTCTTGATATGTATTTGTACTGTGTTAAAGAGTTGGGACTTGAGCCCAAAATATATATTGACAAATGATTTTTGCACTTTTACAAATGAAATACAACGGTAGTGGATTGAATCATTGTGCAAATGGGGTGTGTGTGTGTGACAATTTTTTTTTGGTAATCGGGGTATCCTGGCCCGCTTGCGCGCACCTCGACTAATCTCCTGAGGCCTTGGAGTCACCGGGTGAATTCTCTAGTGGCCATGCTCTTCATGACTCAAACACTAAACCTCTTAGATAGTACATCCTAGAGGCTTACCGCTCGATTGTAAGGGATGTGGTTAATTAGTGTGTGTGAGACATCATCGCCCCTTGCAGCTACATATGGACATTTGATGCGAATTGGGGACCTGCACCAATGGGTCAAGAATGTCCTTGTTTTGGATGTATTATGCGCCATAGTTGTTTTAGTGCTTAAATGTTGTATTTGGGTTAGAAAATAGTTGTTTTTAAAAGCAAAGTGTGTTGACTACCCCAAATATTTATTTCTCAAAAATTATATGGCTTTCAAAGTAATAGCATGATACATCATTCTAAACTACTAGGATGTATCATAGAAGTTTTCCAAAATGATGTTGGCTTTTGGGTTAATTACATAAATGTCCTCTGAGGTTTTTCTTAATTACACTGACCTCTTTCATATTTTGTGAAATTATACGGACTTCCCTTCTCAGTAACGTTTGGGTAGTGTTCCTGATGGAATAAATGAAAGTACTAAAATGTAGCTACATTAACTTACACAAACCTCCTTTGAATTATGGTCTAATTACACGGATCTTTTTCGTATTTTGAAAAATTACATGGACTTTCATTATCACTCACAAAACCCTAACTAGATTCATAGTTCATGCAAATGTTTTATTATAGGGTTAATTACACAAACTTCCCTTGGGGTTTGCCTTAAGTACACAAACCTCCCTCGCATTTTGAGAAGCTACACGGACCTCCCTTGAGGTTGAGTTACACTCCCCTCCCCTCCATTAGCGGGGCCGTCTACCCCCTTGACGGATATTGATGATGTAAGTGATTTTTAATTAATGCCAAAGTACCCTTGCTTATCCTAATAAAAAAAATGGGAAAATTGGTGAAAATGACATTAAGACAAATGAAATTGGAATGAAGGACACTTAATAAAACAACTTGGTTTTTACTCCTATTTTTTTTGGACCAAAATATCCCCATCTTCATCATCTAATCTTACTATCAAACCCTAGCCACCATTGCCACTACCCATGCCTAGCCTCCGGCACCACCACTTCCACCTCCGGCAACTACCATTACCATCTCCGGCGACCGCCACTAGCACCTTCGGCGACCATCCACCATTGCCACCACCTATGCCTAACCTCCGGCCACCACCACTTCCACTTCCGGTGACCTCATACGACCTCCAACGACCGCCACTAGCACCTCCCGCGACCATCACCTATCATCCCACCTTCACTCAACAGTTCTGACCATCTTAAGAGAAATTTCTCCTAAGATCAGTTGGCTGTGAAGATATGTGTTGGTGGTGGTGGTGGTGGTGGTGGCAATGGAGGAGGAGGAGGAGAGAGAGATGGTGGTGGTGGCTATGGAGGGGGAGGAGAGAGAAAGTTAGAGAGAGAAGAGAGTTGGTGGTAGTGGTGACGGCTCCGGCTCCGGCGACGACGAGGATGGCTCCGATGGTGGTGGTTGTGATGGTGGTGGCTATGGAGAGAGGAGGAGAGAAAGTTAGAGAGAGAAGAAAGATGGTAGTGGTGGCTATGGAGGGGGAGGAGAGAGAAAGTTAGAGAGAGAAGAGAGTTGGTGGTAGTGGCGACGGCTTCGGCAAGGCAACGACGACGAGGAGGATGGCTCCGGTGGTGGTGGTTGTGATGGTGGTGGCTATGGAGGGAGGATGAGAGAAAAAGTTAGAGAGAGAAGAGAGATGGTGGTGGTGGTGGTCTCTTAGGATTCCATGGGTAATTTTGTCATTTAGAGTGAAATTTAAAATTTTATAGGACTAATAGGAAAAATTTAAATTTTAGAAGACTTTGGGAGGGAAAGTTTTATTAGAGTGTGTCTTTGTATGAGTTTTTGATTATGGCTATCTATTAGTCCAACTTAGCCCAACCTTAGGGGCCTTACACCAAGTCTCCCATAAAAAAATAGTAATAATTACACAAACCCCCTTTGGGATATGGGCTAGTTACACGAACCTCTCTCATTACAAAAATACTTTTTTCCCCTCCCTTGGTCTGTCTCTCAACAAAAATTTAAATTATTTTTTCTTCCAAATTTAGATTCATCTCTCTTATTTTTCTTAAGGACTACATTATCATTTATCATTTTTCACAGTTCCTTCAATTTTTCATGTAGGACAGAAAGTGCTTTAGAACAAACCAAATTAAAGATTGCCCAAATTCTTTTGATCTATCATGTCTGTCATATTTATTCCGTAGACATGAGAAACTAAAAAGTGGAAGAAATAGAAAAAAACCAAACCAAAGAAATTTAAATTATGTTCCATGTGTACATCTAAAATTAATAGGTATTCCATTAGACAATGAATAATGCTATGCTTTCTCAAATTTGAATATCAAATTTGATTCTCAAATGATTTAACTATTGTACCACATGATGTGACAGCGGTCGGTGGTACCACAAACTACTACATGTGGTAAAATTGGCTAAGTATTTGAGAAGAGTTATACTATGCTTCCTATATTTGGATTATAAATTTGGTGTTCCAAATACTTTTAACAGTAGTATCATATGATGTGTGTGAAGTCATTAGTGTTGGAAAAATTGAACAGATACTACTATAAAACAGAATACTTATCGAAGTTGGAATAAGATGATGACTGAGCTGTGTGCAAGGACACTGTCCTTAAGAGTAGTTTTCGCCCTTCGGAGAACTTATCTCGGTGCAGAAAGGCAATGATGATCTACCCTCCAGGATTGAGCAGTCTCTTCCTTGTTGACGTGCACTCGTAAGAACAAGGGACTCAGAACAGGCTTGGATTTATCAGTGGTCAATACAGAGAGGGAAAACGAGAGAAGTGAAATTAGAGATGTAATGGTTTCTGTGTGTTTTTCCAAAGAGGATGACTCAGCAATTTATAATCACAGGAACTCGAAATAATCCCTCAATTAATCAAAACGTATTATTATATAAAAGGTAATGTTTTAGTAACGGCTAATTAATTACACAGTAAAAAGAGAAGGTGCAATAAACCATTGAGAGAAAGATTATACTCAGTCAAAGCAAAATTAAAAGGAAAGTTTTGAAAAGTACGTGACGCGCCCGGTTAATTGGTTTCCGGAACGAAACCTAATTTTTCATTGGACTTGGGCTTAGCTCACGTGCGCGTGAATGTGCACATGTGCTAGCTTATTACTCAAGCTTAAAACCACAAATAATATATAAACCCTTTTACCCTCCTCTTCACAACCAATGTGGGACAAAAGTCCCTTTCAAGCTTTTAAGGCACTTTCCCAAAAGTTAGAGAGAGAAATCCATTGACTTTGAAATACAACCAATTATACAACAATTAGTGATGCCACTAGGGATGTAAAATGGCCTATCGGGCCCGGCCCGGCCCTACATTGATCGGGCTTGGGCTTTGGCCCACGAACTCCTTCTCTCTTTCGGGCCGGGCCGGGCTCAGGCCGGGCTATAGGGTTCATGCTCTAGGCCCTACCCGAGGGCCTAGGGCTGGGCTTAGGGCCTAGGGCTGGGCTTAAGGCCTCGGGCCGTGCAGGGCCGGGCCTAAGTTATCTTTTTTATTTATTTATTATTACTCCTATAAGATATATAAAGACATTATAAATATGTAAACAAGTGACAAAGTAACGGAATATATAAAGGGTTAGAGTCTAATTAAATAAATAAAATAAAAATCATTATCTTTTATTAAAAGAAATTAGAAATAAAAATTATTACGCCCCAAATTTGGCATTACTCCTATGTATAATTGTATTATATCCTTCAATTATTCGAGTAATACTATGCTTCTTTTCCTAAATGGTTCCCAAACATAAGTGGTAATGGGTCCATCTTCAATAATGGTAGGACCACTTCAACATCGTCCAATCAAAGTAGGCTCATTGTCACATATTTTTGGGAATCATTTGAGATACAAAATTTTGGAAGCATAGCATTACTCAATTTATTCGCAAGCTGGCAATACTATAAATTTTGTCATGTGCAATTTTGATTTATGAATTGTTGGAAAGCTTATGGGCTTGATCGGGCCGGTCCTTGGGCTGGGCTTCGGGTCGGGCTTCGGGCCGGTCTCGGGTTTCAAGAGATAGGCCCAAGCCCTACCTAGGAATGTAAGGGCTTAGGGCCGGGCTGGCCCTACCTCGGGCTTGGACCGGACTTAAGGCCCATTTTTTCGGACTAAACATCAGGCTGCCCGTCGGACCGGACTTTTTTACATCCCTAGATGCCACATACATAACATGTTAACTAGCAAATCATAATGGAGATAAATGATTCATATTTTTGGACCCCACGTAATTGAGACAAGACTTGGTTGTTGTTAATGTATTATATGTAAGACAATTAATATAAATACATTAAACTCCCAATTACAAGATATAGGAATCTGTCTGCCATCTATCCCATGTGGATGTACACAATATGAACTCCAACAGTAGTACATTATAAATAAAGAAATTAAGGGGTGTTTGGTAGGGGTGTATACAAACCGAGTCGAACCTGTTCGCGAGCTTTCTCATGAGCTCACGATCTCAAATGAGCCGAGCTTTTAAGTGTTCGCAAGCTTTCTCACGAACTTTTTATCGAGCTTTTCGCGCGCCCTTTTAACTATATAGTTTAATAATAAAATTATCTTTTATCAAGCCTATTTATGAAATGTGTCATATTTTCGCTAAAATTATATACTTTTATAATAAATATATTTATAAAAGTCATTATACAAGCTATTTGTCAAACCTATAAACGAGTTTTTTCACGAGCCTTAATCGATCGTGTTCACGAGCACAAATGACTGAGCCGAGCCTAGCCTTTATCGAGCCGAGTTTCGAGGCCTTGTTGAGCGGCTCATCTCGTTTACACCCCTAGTGTTGGGAAAAAAAAAAATTCGATTCTGCGGTGTATAGGTGAAAAAGTTGTATATATTCTTTACCATTTTTTTTTGAGTCGAAAACATATTCAAGTGTTTAATTTGGTAAGGAATAATCATTTTCTTGCACAGCAATTTGTGCTCACTTTATGATCTCTTAAAATTAGTTTTTTGTCAAACTAATATAACCTTAGTTTTTACAAAAATTAGATAGAAAGGAAACCTTCTATGAGCCAGATCTTGTTTCAAGGACTCTCTTGAAATTTTTTTCAGTGGTGGTGGTAGCTACTGTTAAGTTACCAACTACGCCAAAAGCTTAAGCTATTAGAGAATGGGCCCAACAATGTATATCAAGCTTCAACACCATCCCTCACGTGCAACCCCGACTTGCACGTGGAGAGCAAACAAACCAAACTCCATCATATTGGAGACAAATAACAAAGTGCAAATATGCACAACAAAGCGGGGATGGAGAGTCGAACCCAGGACCTCCCACAAACAAGGCTTTGATACCATGTGAATATATCAAATAATCAAAGAAACAACAAAGGGAAAAGAGAAAAGAGAGCTAGAGTTTCTCATAACATGAAAACTGAATGAATGAATACAATACAAAAGAAGAGACAATAATAATATATCTAGGTATACAGTATTACCCTAATATAAAGTAAAAAGACCAAACTGCTCTAAAGCTAATAAAACTAACTCTAATACCCCCCCTCAAACTCACGATGCTGCAGCTAGAAGCATAGAGAGTTTGCCAACTAAAAAACGAAAACGCTGAATCGGATGTGACTTTGTAAACAAATCAGCAATCTGTGCAGAAGAAGAAACAAAAGGCAAAGTAATAGCTCCATGCTATTAGAGAATGGGCCCAACAATGTATATCAAGCTTCAACAGCTACTAGCTATGCAAGAGCACACAAGTAAGACTCAAAAGAGAAGTGGGACGGACGTGGATCTCACTCTTTCTTTTTTACTTACCGCCTTGCTCATAGCTACTTTTCTTTTGGTGCACATTACCCCATCCCATCTTTTTTTAACCAAAAATTGTTGGAAAATTGGATTTCTTTTAACTAGTTTTTATGGAAATTTTGGCTACAATTTAAGGTGGGTCTTACACGTTCTTTGGGACGGGACCACATTGGAATTCGTTATCTTTCGTAAGGAGATGAACGCCGTATATTTACATATTGAAATTCAATAAGGGATGAATGAGAAATTGTCATCCAAAGTGGCCCATGTGAAACATTGGTGTAGGAGAAAAATGTGAGAAATATTGGTTGTCCCACATAAGAAAAACACCAAACAATTTAATGGTATATTTAAGAGGGAATTCTCCTAAGGGGTATGCCCCTTTGGGGTACCCACTTTTGTTAAGGGGAGAACTTAGGCCCTTGTGGGATTTATCCCATACATGCGCGCCGCCTACCGACTGGGCTGGGGCTTGGACTTATTTGATATTGACTATTCTTTTTAGAGAAAATTCATTTAAATTTTCCTCCAGTTTTTTGGTTTTAACAGTCATGTCCTTCCAGAATAATAAGGCCCTGTTTGGTTGTGTTTTTTTTCGTACAGTGACCACTCCAACAGTTGCAATGCTCTGTTTGGATGTGTTGATTCGAACAGTCACTAGACTGTTTATATATACTCCTCTGGTCTCATTTCATCAGCACGAAATAAATCTCTCTCTCTCTTTCACTGCACTGCATATCATTGTTGTTCGAGTATTATACAGTTTTGTGTTCGCTGTATTCTGGAGATTGAAGTGCAACTTCTGCAGAATTGAAAATCCGTTCTATCTTGGGAGACGATTGTTCATCAACCTTGTGCACCGAGAGGGGGCAAATTCGTCTTAAGAAAATAGTTCGCTGGGCTCGGATTCTGTCTCAAATAATTGTTTCTATATTCTGTAACAGTGAGTTTAATTCAGTTTTCTGTTTTCAATTACTTTTTCCTTTTGTTACTTGTTTATATTGTTTATGTAAATTGTCTATTAGGAATAACAAAAATATGCGACCAAACTTTCTAGAGTAATATTAGGGGTGCGACTTAATCTTACAATATATTTACAATAATTTATATTTCTCTCTTAAGTGGTACTAGAACCCATTAAAATTTAACCGGATCCCACAGTGTCAGTTAATAGAGAGATAGAGATGATTATAAATGAGTTGTAAGAATGCACTACTTTCTCTTGTGCACCATTCACTAGTTCCATTACAAATAAAAACACAAGAGTAATGCTATAGATACAACACATTGCACAACACAAAGCACAATAAGACTTTAAACGCTTGTACCCTGTGCTGTGTAAGTAGTGCATAGAAAAGTATAAAAAATTCAAATAGCACAGGGTACAAGGCATTTAAAGCTCTATTGTGATTTGTGTTATGCAATGTGTTGTGTCTGTAACGTTAATCAAAACACATTCAAGAGCTTCTTCCATAAGTAATTTTGGGTCCCATCTTAAGCAAGTTGCCTAAGCCATGATGGCATTTTCGTTTACTAACTCTTATCTTATGATAGATAAAGCAATAAAAGCCTCTTTAATTCATGCCCGCAACATGCTGATGTTCATTGTTCCCAGCTAATATTCACATAAATAATACTATATGTATTTATATACACAAATATATATGGGTGATGCTATTGCCACTCCATCATTGAACTAAGACACTCCATGGTACTATTTTTAAAGCATGTGGTACATACATGTCATGCATTACATACATGGTACCACATGCTCTAATAGTGGTACCATGGAGTGCATTAGTTCAATGATGGAGTGGAAATAACAATTCCCATATATATATACATATATATATATATATGTATACATATATATATATATATATATATATGGAAATGCATTTTACTGATCCAGAAGTGCACTAGAAGCTCATGTCGAAGAATAGTTTACTGCTCATTTCTAATGGACATTAAAAGTCCATGTCATTAAATTAATTTCACAAATCACAAAAATTTTAAAAAACTAAAAGAAAAAAAAGTGTTTTTGAATAAGAAAATGCGCTACCAAATTTTTTTTGGGATACTTAATATATAGCCCATTATAGCTACCTTTTTAGAAATTGGTCCCTAGAGTAACACAATGTAAGAATTAGTCCTTCACTTATTTTAGGGACCAAAATACCCCTATATTATAGATATATGTATATTATATATTATATATATATGGCAAATCTCACAAATTCCTCCAAATCTCTCTCTCTCTCTCTCTCTCTCTCTCTCTCTCTCTGTCCATTCTGGAGACCACAGAGCTATGGTTTCTAAAGATTGTCGGTGACCGTGGAAAGAAATCCAAGGTCGCCGAGAGACCCAATGAGGAAGATTCCGATCTCATTGACAGAGACCTCAATCATTCTCTCCATCGAAAAGTTGCAGGAGGTTCAAGACGAGTTCGAGGAGGTTCGATTCTCATCATCTACAGTTATATACACTGATACACATACATGCAGTCTAGGGCTCATCTTCCACACGATGAGGTGATAGATTAATGTATATACTTCTATATATATGTATATAAATGTATGTATACGTTTTCTATGAAAGTGAGATTTTTATTTGTTTCTAAATTAGTTATGTGAAACATTAGATGATCAACGAGGCAATTGTGTCACTGAAGGAGAGGACAAAATCGATCCAGTACGCGATAGCAAAGTTTACCGAAGAGAAGTAGAGCGATTTGCATCCGAATTTCAAGAAACTTTTGCTTGTTCATTGAAGAAGCTTGTCGCTTGGTGTAAAATTTTGTGTGTGTGTGTGTGTGTTTTTTTTTTTTCATTTCTAATTTAAGTGAGAAATTTCTCACCAAAAGTTTGTCGCTCCTAAAAAGGTGAGAAATTTCTCACCAAAATCTGTACTCGAACTCGTGACTCAAAAATTGTTATGGTTGGGTTTGAATTAAAATTTCGGATCTACTCTTTGTGTGAATGGTTGAGTTTGTATAAAAAGTGGAAAATTCTCGCTTCTGATATTTGTCACATTAACATATCAATACAATATACAACACACTTCTTCACAAAATTCTCACATGTTAATAAGCGAGTGATAAATTTGTCACCATTGCAATTAATTTGACACACTAGTGAATATCAGTGACAAATTTATCACAAACTTGCTAGTACAATTATAACGAACTAAAAATAAAAGAAATTCAAACATAGCACACACATATATTTCAGTGACAAATTTATCACATACTTGCTTGTACAGTTATATAAACATGGATGAAATTTTCTAGAATACAAAATATTTTGAATTATTGTTAGATCCTTATCCTATATGTACATATATTTATGTTAAAACTCATATTTAAAGCATACACAATCAACTTCCTTGATTTTAGGAGTCCATAACTACACAACTCATCCACTTCTGGTATAATATACAATTACTAAAATTAAACGAGATTCAATTTTTTTTCTATATACAAACTCATAATGAAAACATCTTACACAACAGATGCAAGTTTCACGCATATTATGTATACGACTCATTAGCATCTACTGTACAATTACACTGGCACCATGACAAAAACAAGTGGGAAATTTATCACACTAACATATCAATACAATATACAACACACTTCTTCACAAAATTCTCATATGTTAACAATTAAGTGACAAATTTGTCACCATCGCAATTAATTTGGCACACAATTGAATACCAGTGACAAATTTATCATTAACTTGCCAGTACAGTTATAATGAACTGAAAATATAAGAAATTCAAACATAGCACACACATATATTTCAGTGACAAATTTATCACATACTTGCCTGTACAGTTATATAAACACGGATGAAATGTAGAATTCAAAAGTTTATCACTTTTTCAATAACAACAGTGAGAAATCTATAATTCAAAAAATTCGCTAGATATGTGATAAGAACAAATTTGAAATCTTCAATCAGAATATTTCAATAACAATTATTGTATATGAACCTATGAATCCGCTTATTATGAGGTTTAATGAGTCAAAATTAACTACCATAATTTTAGGAACCCATTAATGCATGACTCCTACACTTCTGCAGTAATGGGTAATTTCCAAAAATATTATATATTCAAATACTTACTGAATATAACAGATAAGGGTTATAATTGTAATAAAAAAAACAGTAATTTAGGGAAAAGGACTAAATCCTGATTTCTACACCAATCAGGGGATTTATTTCAAGTCTACCTAAAATAGATGTACTCAATATACAAAAACTAGCTAATTAGGGACTGAACAATAGGTTTCTAATTTTTTTTTTGGGTACATAAAGTGCTACTAAATGTACCACTTAATTTCTTTTTATACCCACATGTACAATATAAGATGTTGGGAGTACTCCTATCTACAAATATGACCTTTACTCCATATTGTTGGTGTAAAGAAAAATATGGTGCAGTTTTCGCAAGTCCCTACAAAAAATTTAAAAATAAAATCATCTTAGTGCCATTGTATAATTACTCTACTACCCTCACCTTCAGAGATGGTAGTCAGACATTGGTATAGGCTATTTAGTAGGATAGCATGACCCTTTATGCATCGTGAGAGCAAATCTTGCTCACTCATTGCTCATTCAAACATCCTATTGGGTGAGCATGTGAGATTCATTAGGATAAATAAAGAGTGCCAAAAAAGGCACATTTATTTTTTAATTAGGGCACTTAATTTTAAGTTAAAAATCAATTTTTTACCTTTTACTTTATTTAGTAAGGGCACCTCACTTATTTTACGACATATTATATTTTACAAATAAACTTAAACCAGCCTAACTGACAAAAACCAGTGCAAAATAAGCTTGAACCACTCCCAACTGAGGGAGTTCATATTTTTTTTGGAGGTGGGTTTAGATTTAAGTTGTTTATGTCGAGAACTATGTTGCACTGGTTTTTGTCAATTACGGAAGGTTTAAGTTTATTTTGCACTGATTTTTATTAGTTGGGGGTGATTTAAGTTTATTTGTAAATTATAATATATAGAAAAATAATTGAGGTGCCCTTACTAATTAAAGTAAAGATAAAAAATTAATTTTTTAACGTTAAATTAGGTGTTCTAATTAAAAAAATAAATATGCCTTTATTGGCACTCTAAATAAAAGAAGAAAAATAGTGAATCCCACATACTCAACCAAAAAGTGCAATAAATGAACAATGAACGAGCAAAAATTCACTCATATACTAGACTTACACATGATATGTATGCATATTCACATCCTATTGTTGTTGATATTGACTGGTTAGTCTTTTATCAGCTCACCAACATTACCTACTTTGGTACGTCAAACGGCAATGCCACATGAGTTTCTATAATTGTTTCCCCAAATTGTTTTCTTATCCTGTTTTCTGTCATTAGCAAGACTTTAATATGCCAACATTATAAATGTAATAGTTCTAAGAATATGACTGACCCTTTGAAGTTTTCTTATGATATGCCATCAGACATTTAGCTCTAGAGAACAATCAAGCAAATTAATGGTTTTTCTAAACCCCTCTATGAGAAAAATTTGTCCTGTGATTGGGATCATTACGTCACTTATAAGATGTGGTGGTTCGAACCGATAACTAAATATCATATGATATGAAAGTATCACAATCATAATTTTATTGCACAAAAAATAAAAAAATTTAACACAATAAATAATATATAATATAAGCTGTGACGGTGACATCTTAACTGCATGATATTCAGTTAATAGTCCGATGTGATGGTCCCATACCACAATAATTTGGGATAATTAAAATTCAGTCAACAATTTGGTAATAAATTAAAAGTCAGTCATATACTTTATTGAAATTGTAGGGAAATCATTTACAAGTCCACAAATTAAAACCACATCAACTTTTTACCAAAATCTTAATATTAGCAATATATTGACTGAAATGTGATTAATCAACTTACTGAAATGACCAAACTGCCCTTACTTTACTCTTACTTATACACAACCCTACCAAAAGGGGCTGAATATGAAGAAGAAAGAAAGCATTCAGCTTCCAACAGAGGTGGAAAGAGGAGAGAGAAGAAGGTTATAGAAGGAATACAGAAGTAGTTGGAGGCTGGAGAGATTAAGGCTCTGGAGGAAGACGAGTCATTTGGCACAGTGCTTCGAGGTAAAAGGGGGGTTTTTTTTTTCTCTTCATGTTCTTCCTTTTGTTCCTCATCTGTTACGTAATTGCTGACTGAGCTTTTGGTGATGGTTTTATTTGGTTTTTTCACATTATGATTTTGCAAATTTGGGTTCTTTCAAAATGGTTGTTGTTGTTGTTGTTGTTTAAGTTGAATTTATCTTCAATTGTAGAGTCAGTATTTAAAAACTAGAAGCTTAGTAGGTAGTTTACTCCATCCTCGGTGAGACTTGCATATTATACAGTTTATTAGTCCCCCGAGTTCTCTTAATTTGATAATGGTCGATTTTATTAAATTTTTTTTTTATTTTTAAGATTTTGTGTTGTAAGTGCTTCACTCGGCTATTTTGCAATAAATAGTGCTGAAAAATTACATTGGTACACTTTGTTGTCTAATTATTTTTATTTTTTTTTACATAACCTAACTCAGACTCTCAGTGGGTTTATAAGTTGAATAAAAAAACTATAAATTAAAGCCACCCTTGACCACTGGCGGACGCACGTGAGGGCAAGAGGGGGCAACTGCCCCCCTCACTTTCTGAATTATTCTACACTTCATAACTGATGGCACATATCTTGAGTTACATTTACCAATTTTTCCACAAATATTGCCCCCCCTATATGCAATGGAGTTCCCCATTAACGTATAATTGTTGCTTCAGCCGCCAAGTCATTTGTTCCTAGTATATTAGCATCTTTGTTCCCAAAGTGTATTTGTTTCCTCAAACTTTTGCAATACCGAATTATAAAAGTAATGCTATGGTAGTCAAATTTGTCTTACAAATACTTCTCAAGTATATAATTGATAGTGCATGTGACCACTAATTTTTATTGAAAGTTGGTTTGAGTGGTGTAACTAGCAATGCATTTAGGATTTAAATTTGGTATCCAAATTTGGAAGTTGGAAACATAGAATTACTCGAAGTTATGAAGAATGCATGGGCCAAATACTACAATTTAAGAATGTGAAGGATAAGTTGTGAAATCCAATGAATGATGAATGGATGAGTGGCAATTCAGTCGTTTGTATTGGGAAATATATCTTCTTTCATTGTCTACTACAAAAATGTTAGCGAAACCTTAGAAAAAAGTCGCCCCCTCTGAACTAAAATCTTGGATCCGCCCTTGCCCTCGACTTTTTGCCAATTCTCATGGAGGCAAAGTCAGTGTTGATCACCCTTTAGTTAAGTTGTTCATACACCTTTAGACAGTTGCTCCGTAGGCTTAGTAAGTTGCTCTCCACGTTTGATCAGTTGCTCCCCACATTTTCCTTTAGTTTTAAGAAAAAATAGAAGCAAAGTGTGGTAAGTTGCTCCCAACGTGTAGACAGTTGCTCCTTAGGCTTGGTAAGTTGCTCCCCAGGTTTGATCAGTTGCTCCCCACATTTTTCTTTAGTTTAAAAAAAAAAAATTTGAAGCAGAGTGTGGTAAGTTGCTCCCTACCTTTAGACAGTTGCTCCTTATGCTTAGTAAGTTGCTCCCCAAGTTTGATCAGGTGCTCCCCATATTTTCCTTTAGTTTTTATAAAACATATAGAAGCAAAGTGTGGTAAGTTGCTCCCTACGTTTAGATAGTTGCTCCTTAGGCTTGGTAAGTTGATCCTTAGGTTTGATCAGTTGCTCCCCACATTTTCCTTCAGCTTTAAAAAAAATGCTAAAGCAGAGTGTGGTAAGTTGCTCCCTACCTTTAGACAGTTGCTCCTTGTGCTTAGTAAGTTGCTCCCCAGGTTTTATCAGTTGCTCCCCACATTCTCCTTTAGTTTAAAAAAATAAAAATTGAAGCAAAGTATAGTTAGTTGTTGCCTATGTTTCCTACGTTGCTCCCAACGTTTTCCTTTAGTTTAAAAAAAAATTTGAAGCAGAGTGTGGTAAGTTGCTCCCTAGTGCTCTCTCCCTTATCTCACGCTTATGTGTCTGATAAACATTCAAAGGATGAGATTGATTGTCGGTATGGATTTAATGGATGAGATGTGCTTGGTTTCAAAATTCTCCCTTCGCGCCCCCCCCCCCCCCCCCCCCTCTCTCTCTCTCTCTCTCTCTCTGGCACGTGATCGGTGGTGACCTATCCCCCTCACACACTGTGAACACTTTTTTTGAATTTCAAAAACAATATTAAGATTCCTCTCTCTCTATATCGATCACCATCTCCGTCGTCACAGTCATCTTCCACCGTCGTCAACTCCACCGTTGGTCGGAGGTTAGTTGATCTTCAATCCCCCTTGTCTGTACACACACACACACACACACACACACACATGTTGAGCTACAACTTGCTTTGAAAAAACAAAGAAACAAACCCACATCATCCCAAATATGTTGTTTGGTTAATGTGAAATTTTTAATTTGTAGAGTTGAAACATATTTCCCTTCAATTTCAATAAAGTAGTTGACTGACTTTTAATTTATTAACATATTGTTGACTGAATTTTAATTATCCCTTTCAAGGTTTAATTGCCGATATAATTTACACTCGAGAATGAATAAAACAGCTATCTTCTGAAGCCACCAATTACATGTTGGTAGATGTGGAATTTTGAAATCATTGTATACTATACATACAGAGTTGAAAAACCACATTTCAATGGAAGTGAGTAATGAGGAAGCATTAGATCCATGTCGTTCAGGTCGGTGATGTCTTCATTTGTATGGCAAGTTAGTACCTTTTGGCAAGTATTGCTTAAAAAAGTTTGATTAAACTTAAAATTTTGTACTTAGCCCAATGTGGTGTAAGCATTGTTATTAGCAGTGATAAAGCAATCACCAGAAAATAACTGAACAGGTGATTTATTTGTTCGTATACTACGGTAGTACAAGTCCAATAAATTCAGTACTTCTTTCCTATTTTTTGCAATTTACTCTCCTTTATACAATTTAACTACGTGCTAAAACATTTCACGACAATTTTTCTTTTCCACAAATGAAATTTTAATCGGGTGGGGGGATCGAGCAGCGAGCTGGTGATTTGTGTCCTAGGACCTGTTCGGGAATATGTGGAAGAGGACCAGTCTCATTGCCATTCTCTATATGATTTCTGTGAGAACCGGCATCATGATTTAACAAAGAACCTGTTTTTAGAGTGATTTTAGAACGGGAAATCTTTTTTTTTTTTGGCTAGCTAAACGCAATGAGGGCAATCTATTGAACAATTGATATACAAAACAGGTTCTGGGCATTCCCCGAAAAGCGCTTAAAAGGTATTGAAAGTCCTATACATTCAGTACTTTTGTTCTCCTGTGTAACTATTTAATTTCCCCTCTATTCATATTAACTACATGCTACAAATTTCTAGGCAATTATCGATACCAAACTCCATTTCATGTGAGAATTACTGATCAATAAGAACTATCATCATACAGAATCAGCTCAAACAAGCCTCACCATAACATAAAACACAGATCCATAGATAGCGAACTATATAGACAAGCCACTCTTAACTCGGGAAAACTATGTACAAATGATGACATGTAGTACCTGTTCAAGATCAATCCTCGAGTCAATCTCAAACATCCGCCTTGACTCAGCCGCTCGGAGCCTCTCACAAATCAGTCTGGTGCAGACAAATAGGGTTGACAGATTTCCCTTCAATTTCAATAAGGTAGTTGACTGACTTTTAATTTATTAACGTATGTTAATAAAGTAAAAGTCAGTCATCTACTTTACTCTTTTGTATTAACCACCGTACCAAAAGGAACTGAATTGAATACAGAAGAAATAAATCATTCCAGCTTCCAAGAGAGGTGGAAAGAGGAGAGAGAAGAAGTTTATAGAAGGAATAAAGAAGTAGTTGGAGGTTGGAGAGATTAAGATAAACTAGAAGCAAAGTGTGGTAAGTTGCTCCCTATGTTTAGACAGTTGCTCCTTAGGCTTGGTAAGTTGCTCCCCAGGTTTGATCAGTTGCTCCCCACATTTTCCTTTATAGTTTTTTTTAAAAAAAAATTGAAGCAGAGTGTGGTAAGTTGCTCCCTACCTTTAGTCAGTTGCTCCTTATGCTTAGTAAGTTGCTCCCCAGGTTTGATCAGTTGCTCCCCATATTTTCCTTTAGTTTTTTTTTAAAAAAAATAGAAGTACACTGTGGTAAGTTGCTCCCTACGTTTGGACAGTTGCTCCTTAGGCTTGGTAAGTTGCTACCCATGTTTGATCAGTTGCTCCATACATTTTCCTTTATAGCTTTTAAAAAAAAAACCTTAACCAGAGTGTGGTAAGTTGCTCCCTACCTTTAGACAGTTGCTGCTTATGCTTATTAAGTTCCTCCCGGGTTTGATCGGTTGCTCCCCACATTTTCCATTAGTTTAAAAAAATACATATTGAAGCAAAGTATGGTAAATTGCTCCCTAAGTTTTCTAAGTTGCTCCCCCCGTTTCCTTTAGTTGTAAAAAAATTTGTAGCAGAGTATGGTTAGTTGCTCCCCAGTGCTCTCTCCCTTCTCTCACGCTTATGTGCCTGATAAACATTCAAAGGATGGGATTGATTGTCGGAATGGATTTAATGGATGAGATGAGCTTGGTTTCAAAATACTCCCCCCCCCCCCCTAGCATTACATCACTCCTCACCATGTCACACCACCTAAAATATTTGCGCTTATAACCACCCTACACTCATCCCAAACATCGCTAATTTCTAAGTTGCATTGGATGCATAACAGACTTATGTATTGTAGAAAGACTGGTGTGCATTTCAAAAGTACTATAGATTAAGAGCAGAACAGGGAATAGTAGTGTATAATTTTCTTAACAAACTGTAATATATCGTATGTCATTGAGATTGTCGGGTCCAAATAGTGTCCAATTTTGGTGCAATTTGTGAAGCGTTGGGTGTAAGTCGTCGTAACTTTGGGAGCAATTCATCACGATCTTGGGAACAACTTGTGTTGATCATGCTTTAGTTAGTTGTTCATAATGGCTCTAATTTCATATTTTTGATCAAAATATCACTCTAATTTGTATTTTGTAGGCGACATTTTTACCCACTCGTTTCCAAAAAGTGCTTGTGACTGTGTATTGAACTATAAAGCTCAGTCTTACTAGTCTCCAAGCATTCTTTTACTTTCCAAAGTAAATGAAAATGGTTATAATTAAATAAGTTGGTAATCATCTTGGTACATATATGTTATATAAAAATATATTAGCGGTGGGGAACACGCGATAAATTGCCAACATAATGTATTTATTACGTATTTATAAATTAAAGGTGTAAAAAGTATTTCAAGTTGTTAAGTGGAGAGTAATTTCTTTGGCCTCTTTTTGGGGAGGTCTCTGACCCAATGCCCTCTGTTTTGACAGAGAATCGTTGTTGTTTATTTTGTTGGGGGGATAGATTGTGGTGGAAATATTAGGGGAATTTGAAGAATATACACTGTAAACTGGGATACTCGCATTTGATCCAATTTGTCACACTCGAGTGCCATCTTCGTCATCTTCTTTCAGAAGTTATCTTTATCTAAATTGAAGCCTCAGTTTTGATCATTTGTGTCTTTGAATCAACTTTTAGAAATCAAAATGATGCTCCCAATGCTTGGTTTGTATGTAAGGTTTGGCAAAGTAGCCCATATCTTGCCGCAACTTATTAATTGTTATGAGCAAGTCATCACAATGCAAACAGCAACTGCTCCAAAAGAAGGTGCAAGTGAATTTTTTTTTAAAAAAATTATAGATTAAAGAGCATAATAGATAACTATAGTGTAGATAATTCAGTTAAGAAACTGTATTTGTCTTATATTAATGAACATATAGGGTCCAATTATTGTCCAGATTGGTGCAATATGTAATACGTTGGATGCAAGTCATCATAACGTTGTGAGCTAATAATCTCAACCTTGGATGCAATTTTCTAACTTTATTGTACACACATACCAAGTGAAAAATTATTAACTAGTTCGAAACCTTCAGGTATGGTTTTATGGCAAGTTAATTCTTTTTTTGTCCCAGTCATGCGACAGCGCCATTGGTATTCTATTGTTATCAATCTTCGGGCCAAGAGGGTTGACTTGCTAGACTCAAGGTTGGAATGAAATGATGTGGAAAGCATGGTTTTTGTGATACGCGTTGCAAGTCCAAAATCCATGAATAGTTTATGTTAGAAATGGTTTTTGTATGCAATTTAATACTATCCAATTTGTTGATGTTAGGGAGATGTCAAGATTTTATCATAAAGCGGTTATAAGAACAACGTCCTCAAGTTTCCTATTGTGCTACAAGTAGTTCCACAATAGGATTGTATGCCAAGTCCAATATATCGGCATGTGTATTTTTTTGTTTGCCGCTATATTATTTTTCCTAATTAGGTTTGTGTTGTTATGGTTTTTTAGGAACACATTGAAAACATCCGAAAGTGATTTGTTGTGGACTGGGTACTCGATCTGCTACATCAACAAAGAGATATATTCCTTGATCATGATTGGGGAGGCAAAGAATCAAATTATTGTCCATGGACGATATTGAAAGAAGCGTTTTTTTACTAGTGTATATGAAATTTGTACGTAGCGTTAATTTCAAATTAATAGATCGCCATTTGTATTTAGGAACAGATAAAGAGTCAACTTTATGCTGTTTACATGGTATCTACACCATTATGATCCCTGTTCTTATTCTACATTATGTCAATGCAACTTTATCTGTAAAAGACTATATTTCTTGATTGATGATGAATGAAATGGCCCACTAGTGGAGCAACTTAGAAAACGTGGGGAGCAACTGATCAAACCTAAGCGGGTACTGTATCCAAATGTTAGGAGCATGTTGCACCACACTTTCCGTGAAATTTTTTTTTTAAACAAAAGGCATACGTGGGGAACATCTGACCAAACATAGAGAGCAACTTAGCAAGCCTAACGAGCAACTATTGAGCTATGTACAGGTTGAACCACACTTTCCTTCAATTTTTTTGACATAGAATTGATGAAATAATCTCGCAGTATTACTGCTACTTGTGAAGCGTGGGTACCAACTTACCAAGCCTAAGCAACGGTCCAAACGTTAGGTGTAGGTTGCACCACGCCTTTTTCAATAGTTTTAAGAGAAAATTGATGAAATAATCTCCCAGTATTAGAGCAAGTTGGTAAACGTGGGGAGCAACTGACCCAGCAATGGGAGCAACTTACCAAGCCTAAGGAGTCAATATCTAAACGTTAGGTGCAGGTCGAATCACACTTTCCTTCAATTTTGTTACAAGTAAATTTATGAAATAATCTCCCAGTATTAGAGCAACTATGCAAACTTAGGGGAGCATTTGACTAACCATGGGGCGCAACTCACTAAGCGTAAGGAGCAACTCTGTAAACATTAGGTGCACGTTCAACTACAATCTCGATGTAATTTTTTTGAAGAAAAATGATGAAAGATTGTTTCTGCATTAGAGCAACTTGCCAAACGTGAGGAGCAAACCACACAACTTAAGGAGCTACTTCCAAACTATGGGGTTCAAGTATAACTATTCTACCCTTTTAATTTTATTTAGGAACATAATTCTGTTGAGCAAAACTCAACAGAATAAATTAGCAAAAATGAGCAAGAAGAAGGGAATTTTTTCAGATAACTAATCTAATCCGTACCACAACTAAGATTACATTGGCATTTGTTCAAATACCTATGATAATATGTACAAAACATACACATAGATAAGATAACATTAACGTTTGTCTATTTCCGAAAAAAAATAGTGTAACGTTTGTGGAGATTGCTAAGATATATGTTACATCCAAAACATACTCACACATAATACTTATATAATAACTATTACACACAAGATCAATAAGAGTATTATTCGAAACAAGTTTATTCTGGAGCAACTGTGGCGGAAAGTTTAGGGGAATTTGAAGAATATACACTACAAACTGGAATACTCGCATTTGATTCAACGCGATAAATTGGCACCTCAATGTAATTGTTGCGCATTCAAGTAAACTTCTAGGTGTAATGAGTATTGAGATGGTTAAGTGGAGAGTAATTTGTTAGGGCTCTTTTTGGGGCAGTCTCTGGCCAAATGCCCTCTCTTTTGACAGAGAATCGTTGCTGTTTATTTTGTTGGTGGGATAGATTGTGGTGGAAATATTAGGGGAATTTGAAGACTTTACACTATAAATTAGGATACTCGCATTTGATCCAACGCTCTTACTCTCGAGTACAATTTTAGCGGGTTGTGTATTTAATATTTCTCTCACAAACCTGGCATCTCATCCTTTTTTCAAGAATGCGGACATTGGATATTTTCTGCTTTAGATCAACTGCGCAAACATGAGGAGCAAATCATAGGTAACTTAAAAAGCTACTTTCCAAACTATGGAGTGCAATTATAACTATTCTTCCCTTTTAATTTTAATTTGGAACAAAAATTTGTTGAGCTAAAGTCTTTGCAACAGAAGAGCAAACACGATTTGGTTATGGATTTTTTGCAAATAGCTAAGATATTACGTAGCACAAATAAGATTATATTGGCATTTGTGCAAATAGCTATTGTAATATGTACAAAACATACGCAATGAAAGAACCCATTAACGGTAGTCTATTTATGAATAAAATACATTAAGGTTTGTGGAAATTGCTACGATATATGCTACATCCAACCGATACGCATACATAATACTTATATAACAACTATTACACACAAGATAAAAAACTGTACTATATGAAACAAGTTCAGTCTTTAGAGATTGAGGTGGACAGTTTAGGGGAATTTGAAGAAGATATACTACAAACTTGAATACTCGCATTTGATCCAACAATTCTCACTCTCGAGTTGCACCTGTGTGTGTTGTGGTTAGTGGCACTAGGTTCGTTGTCTATGTGTGTGTCCGTTACTATCATTGCTTCAGCACTTATGTCATATTTTTACCATTGCAAGGTTCAACTGTGTAAGACTGATTGCAAGTTCTTTCAGTTGCACCTATGACCCATTTTGTCTTGCTCCCAACGTTTAATATAGTTGCTCCAACCGTTATGTGCGATGCACCTGTGTTGTAAATTTGTTGAAAAATTTTGTGCAATGCGATTAATGTTTCATAAACTAACTTGTTGAAATTGTGTGTTATATTTCAGATGGTCCATACTAGTCTTCAGTAATGCATAATTTTTGTTGTCCGACCAGTACAACATAGGCATTTCTAATTATTAATTGGAATGTAAAATTGCAGACTATCATATAAGGATTTTGATGTGTGTTGGATATGCATGTTTTTTTGTAGGCAATGTCGCAATCCCATGTAAAAGAGTTGGCTTGTTATTGTCACTGGGGCGGGGAAAGAAAGCTTAAAGATGGTCAGATTAGTTATGAAGGTGGTGTTATTGACCTGGTTGCTGTGAACACTCGCACCACTTATGAAGAATTCGTTCATGATGTGTGCAATGCACTCGGTATTACTCATACGTCGAAGGCTTTCCATTATACTAGCAAGCATGATAATACGAAGCTTATTCAGCTGCAAGATGATCGAGGGTTAGGTTTAATGTGTCGTTTCAACAATGACCTAGTCGATGTTTATGTTAGTGAAGTTCCACTTGCTACATCGCCACATATAATAAGCACAAGGTAGTATTTGTATAATATCTTGTAATATAAATTGTTAAATAAGAAAGTGTCTTATTATGATTCATTGGAACATGTGCAGGGGATCAAATAATGGTTTGCAATCACCAACCCCTGCGGCCCTACTGTACGAGGAAGATATTGAACCATCACATCAATTTGGTAGTGAAGAGACCAATCCTATGCTGCCAATTGCTTCTCAAGTGTCAGAGATTGCTTATATAACTTTGCCTAAGGTTGTAGAAGGGTTGAATATTGAAGAGGGTCAAATTTATACAAGTCCGAACAATTTCAAGCAAGCGGTTACATGCTTTGCCTTTGCAAACAACTTTTCATTCGAGTACTTAAATAATAGTCGTTCTTACTACAGGATTGTATGCAAGGTTCCGGATTGCAAATGGAAGTTGACAGCTGGTTGTGAAGGGAATTCGGATGTGGTTAGAGTGAAGAAGTTTAACAATACCCATTGTCATACAGCCCATGATGTTGCAACCTACAAGCCTGTTGTTCGTTCAAAATATATTGGGAATATGATAAAGGATAAAATAGCTGAAACCCCTGGATATCTACCTGGGCAAATACGTAAGGACTTTGAAGCCAGTGTGTCAGTTAAAATGTCATACCATCAAGCATGGTGGGCAAAAGAGAGGGCTAAGTCTAGCATAACGGGGGAGCCAAAAGACAGCTTCAAGTTTGTTCCGTGGATGTGCGAACGTCTTAGACAGAGCATTCCTGGTACTCGTGCAACCTATATTTTATCAGATGATGGCCGATTCAAGCAATTGTTTGTGGCTTATGGATGTTCAATCACTGGGTTCATGGTTTCCTGTAGGCCAATGCTTTTTATTGATGCTTGTCACCTTACGGCCTATTATCGTGGAGTTTTAATGTCTGCATGTGGGGTGGATGCAAATAATGGGTTGTACCCATTAGCGTATTCATTTGCATCGGCTGAGAATTATGAGAATTGGTTGTGGTTTCTACAGGAGCTGAAACACATACTAGGTGATCGTGTTGTGGTGCTTATGACAGATAGAAACCCTAGTCTTTTGCTTGGCATAAAAGAACTATTTGGAGGAGAGTGTAATTCATGGTGCCTTCGGCATTTAAAAGAGAATTTCAGTAAGTTCATGCTGAGTAAGGGGATAAAAAACAAGAGAAGGGAGACTGGACTAAAAATGTTGACAGACATTGCATATGCTAGGGATGAGCGCATGTTTCATCATTATTTGGTTATGTTGCATAATTTCAATCCGGAAATGGCTGATTGGGTGAAGGTAAATGGGCCTGAACACTGGGCAAATTCACAATTCCGTATAAAGCGTTGGGATTGGATGTATACCAATCCAGCTGAATCGTTCAATGCATGGCTTGGTCCGTTGAGGGAATGCACCATCTTTCAATTTATGAAAGATCACGTTCTTAAACTGACAACTTTTCTAACGGATAAAAAGGTTACCCTTGAAAAATGTAAAACACGCGTTGGTCATAGGATTGAGGAAAAGATTCGTGATAGTCAAGAAAGGTCTATGGGATGTGGTTATAGGAATTCATTATCCGCTGAATACACTGTCACTGATCGAAGTCTGAAACGATACGCGGTGAAGCTATTGGCACATGAATGCAGTTGTTTGGAGTGGCAGATGACTGGCATACCGTGTCCCCATGCTATGGTTGTGATGGGTCCGTCAGGACTGAATGTATATGATATGGTTGAAAATTGGTTTAAAAATGAAACCCAACAATATTTGATGCAATTTATGATACCGCCTGTCCATACTCATGATGAGCCAACCGTTGAGGAACTTTCAAATATTTCTTCTTCAAGCTCCATGTTATCACTGGTACCACTGCCTCCCATTTCGAAACGACCTCCTGGTAGACCACGAAAAAAGCGCATCGAGTCCCAGCATCAAGACAAAAGAGTTATTCATTGCTCTCGCTGTGGGATGCCTGGCCATAATAGAAAGAATTGCAAGGAGCCTATTCCAGACTGAACTTCTTGGACTATAGGACCTTTTGGTGATATTGTGTGTAATAGTTGTTATATAAGTATTTTGTGTGAATATGTTTTGGATGTATCATAGATCTTTAGCTAATTGTACAATCTTGTGCATATGTTTTGGATGTAACATATATCTTAGCACAGGTTTGTACAAACGTTAATCTTTTGTGTTGAAATGTTATGGTTGTAACATATATCTTAGCAATCTGCATCAATTTGATAAAGTTATGTTTTGTACTCTTTTGTTGCAAATTCTTCATATACTTGCTCTACTACTGGAAGATTGCAAACCATCAATTTTCTTTTTAACAAAATTGAAGGTTGCTCCCCCCCTAGGCTTGAACAGTTGCTCCCTAGGCTTGGATAGTTGTTCCCCCCGTTTGGTCAGTTGCGCCCCACCATGGGCTTTTTAGTTATAACAAAAATATTGAAGCAAATATTGGCAAGTTGCTCCTTACGGTTAGGAACTTGCTCCTTAGGCTTGGTGAGTTGCGCCCCACGTTTGGTCAGTTGCTCCCCACCTGGGCTTTTTAGTTATAACAAAAAAATTGAAGCAAATATTGGCAAGTTGCTCCTTACGGTTAGGAACTTGCTCCTTAGGCTTGGTGAGTTGCGCCCCATGTTTGGTCAGTTGCTCCCCACCTGGGCTTTTTAGTTATAACACAAATATTGAAGCAAATATTGGCAAGTTGCTCCTTACGGTTAGGAACTTGCTCCTTAGGATTGGTGAGTTGCGCCCCCCGTTTGGTCAGTTGCTCCCCACCTGGGCTTTTTAGTTATAACAAAAATATTGAAGCAAATATTGGCAAGTTGCTCCTTACGGTTAGGAACTTGCTCCTTAGGCTTGGTGAGTTGCGCCCCACGTTTGGTCAGTTGCTCCCCACATTTTTGTTTATTTTTTAAAAAAAGGGCTAAAGCAAATTCTCGCACGTTGCTCCTTACGTTTAAGTACTTGCTCCTTAGGCTTGTTGAGTTGCTCCCCACGTTTGGTCAGTTGCTCTTACTACTTATTGTTTATTTTTTATAAAATGGCCTAATTACACTTATCACCCTTGTACTATACCCTTTTTTTTCAATTTTGTTCAAATGTTTTTATGTTGTTTGTTAATTGGACACTTATACTTCCAACTGAAGTGCAATCAGCCCCAAACCATAACTTCGTGTGGTGATACTAACGGGAAATGGTCACGTGGCAAATATCCATGATTTGTAGGCAGCCAACAACAACCACGTGACTGCCACGTGAAAAAGAACATATTCTTTAGGAGTTGATTTAGGATTATACATAGAAGGGGACGAACACAAAGACGATGAAAAGGGGGAAAAAGAAGAAGATGAAGTATGAGAAGAAGAGGAAGACGAAGGTCAAATGTAGACCAATTTTTTTATAAAGACGAAGGGACACTGAACAGCACTGCAATGGAGAGGGAACGATATGTGACAATGGAAACCGAAAGTTGGAATTCAAGCAAAGGGAATAGGACGATGTGTAGATGTTGTTGATTAGCACCAATGTGGACATAATGGAGCTTAAATAACCCAGGAAGAAGGTTCATTAGGTTTCGTAACTACAACGTAATACAAATTTTTTTAACCTGGCACAAAATGTAGATATAGACATATATGCTATCAATGGTTGTGCTGAATTCAAATGTTTTCTGTTAACAAATTGATTCCTAGTGTGGGTTATTCCAATGGGTTGACTCTACCCATTTGTGCACGAGCTACTGCAATTATTCCTCAAATGATAAGCTCCATGTTGGAAAGCAAATATGACAGTGAAACATTGACTGAGAAGGTTGCAAGGATTCGACAAAATAAAGTTGTTGGTGAAAAAATAAAACGAACAGATGAAATAAGAGGTGATAAGGCTTAGAGCAGAGAAGAAATATTGGTTTCGATTATCCAGGATGTTGGTGTGTATTTTTAATTGCCGTGTTTGTGGTATCCAATGTTGGTAAACGAGCTAAGCAAATTGTAAATGTATTTGGCCTAATGTATAGTCAACAATGCTGGTGTGTTTTGTTATGCACTTTCTGATGCATGGATGTTGGGTGGTTTATGATGAATTGGGTTTATTTACACATCTTCAAGAAGTTGTGGCTAATTTTTGTGACAGTTTTTGCTTTTGTAAATAATTGTAATACACACACTGCAATGTTGTACTGTGCCAAAGGTGAGGTTCCTATTGTTTCCTAAACTTGTTATGTTCATATAAGTTGAAAAAACGTGCTAAAGATGACTTGTTATTGAAGAGAATAAATGTGAAACACCACTGCACAAATATTTGTAGGTCAAGTTATTTCGTCGAATTTTTCCAGGTCAATTAGCATCTCTCTTGTACGTATAATTCCAAGTTGGGAATTTCAAATTCTTCATATTTGACAAACTGTGTTGTTCACTTAATGAGATTTTCAATAGAAGGAAACATTCAACCTTAAGCCAAGCATCGCACATTTGTGGAAATGCAAAATTCCCCACATTTTTGTATCTCATGTTTTAGATCTTCTAAGGCATTAGTTTGGCAGTTGAAGTAAGGTCCTTACGTGTATTAGCTTAAGGGACTGAATGGGTGGCATTGGTTTTTCAATTGTCAGTCAATTCTGTTTCTGTCCAATGCTTGGTTGTCAAATGGTGCGTGGTGGCAAATTTTACAGGCGCTAATATTTATTTTGGATGCGATACTGCACTGGTTTGGGACGTTGGGGGATGGATCATAAGCTTTGAAGTAAATTTGTGGATGGATTAGGTTAACCATATAGAGAACAGGAATTAGCCTGTGGTTAGCTGATTGATACTTTAACCTTCTCTCCAATATTGGGTCTGTTAATTCATTTACGCTCATTTATTGCCTTTCTTTTGTAATGTTGGACTTTTTCCCTTTTTCCATTGATAAGCATAGGGATAGTGTTTATACACCTTACATTTGGTTAATTTTTTATTTGTAATTGTTGCCTGCTGATATGTTTATATATATTCTATAAAGTCAGTTTGTATGTCCATGAAAAAGGTTCTTGTGCTTTCTATGTGTCTGAAATAATTTCTTGAACCATTTTTTTCCTTCCAAAATTGTGCAGCAAGTTAGCCAAAAACACTTCTTCTAGAAGTAAAGTGTTGTAAGTTGCCCCTTACGTTTAGGCATATTCTCCTTACGCTTGGTAAGTTGCACCCTACGTTTGGTTAGTTGCACCCCACAACTAAGCAAAGTTTACAAAAATAATTTCATGCAAAGTGTGGTAAGTTGATCCCTATGTTTAGATATTTGCTCCCGAGGCTTGGTAAGTTGCTCCCCACATTTTGTCTGTTGCTCCCCAAATTTCCTTTAGTTTTTAAAACAAAAAAATTTTATGCAATGTGTGGTAAGTTGCTCCCTACGTTTAGAAAGTTGCTCCATAGGCTTGGTAATTTGCTCCCCACGTTTGGTCAGTTGCTCCCCACATTTTTTAACACAAACATTGGACAGCAAATTGTGGTGAGTTGCTGTCCACATTTTCTAATACTATCCAATAGTGGTCCATTTCAAGCTTCATCAATGAGGAGCAACTTATAAATTTGCATTTGGCATTCATCATCAATAAGGAAAACACATAAGTTGCATTGGGATGAGGCAAAATTTCCACCAAACATAATGAATGCATAGATACCCAGAGTACACACAAAGTTTTTGAATTTTCATCTGTTCCAATATCAAAAGCTCGTCTATTAATCCAAAATCAACACTACATTTCTTATACACTAGTACATAAGTGCTGCTCACAAAAAATCCATGGTCAGTAACTTCATTCTTTAGGTCCCCGGACACGATCAAGAACTATATCTCGTTGTTTATTTAGCGGATCCAGTACCCAATCAACAACAAATCGCTTTCGGATGTTTTCAATGTGTTCCTGCAAAACCATAACCTCTTGGAAGTTGTAAAGATTAAATAGTTGTGGAAGTGCAGGATGAGACAAAAGGACTGTGACAGGGCATTGGTACCAAGGAGAACGACGACGTGAGTCTTCCATCCCAGCATTCAAAATACTTCAGCATAAATATACCGCATGAGTTGCTGCAAGTGTGAGGAATACATAAGGTAGCTACAATTGATTAGGAAAAAGAACATAGCTGAAAAAACCAAGTAAATACACAGTAATGAGTAATTGTACTTGTCATCCTCTTGTTGTGGGACTGGTTGTGGCACAATAGGAAACTCGAGGAGGCTGTTCTTATAACTGCTTGCAGATAAAATCTTGTTCATGACATCTCGCTTAGATCCACCAATTTGCATAGTATTAGATTGATTACAAGAATAGGCACTAACACAGAAACTATTCATGGAAAGTGGACTTACAACGCGTCTCACAAAAACCATGCTTTCTTCATCAAGACATTCCAATCTAGAGTCTAGCAAATCAATCCTCTTGTCCCGAAGATTGATAACAATAGAATACCAATGGCTAAGTCGTATGACTGGGACAAAAATCTACATCAAAATAAGTTGCTTTCAAATGAGTTGCTAACTAAACATGTACCAAATTGGAATTGCCAACCTAATTTATAGAGGCAAAAAGTTTACCAATTCTGCCTTTGCTATGTTAGATCCGTCAAAACAGTCATCACGATAGTGGTACTCCAGTTGATTTATGCTAAAGTTGGACTTCTTTTTTCCCCATAAATCTATGTAAAACTGCAAGGATGCTAATGTAAGACTCCAATGTATCGTTAAAGCAATAGGAAGACTGAAAGAGATGGCTGAGTTACCGCAAATTCGGGATGCATGATAAGTCGCCGTCGTTGCATTTTACCTTTCACCTCAATAATATTAGAAGGCCGAGTCATCATCAAGCTTGAGGCTGATAACACCACCTGCAAGTGATGAACCATTACTCCAGCCATATAAATACCAAAAATAATTTAAGTAGATATCCGTTGAAATTCCAAAGTATTCACGTACTAAAGTTGAAACCCATCCCCGCGGACCCATTGAACTTGCAAAGTCATCATGATCAACAGGCGTCTTAGCCCCGACATGAAGAATATTTAACCTACAAAAGATAAGCATAAAGGCATTCTTTAGCTTTTGTCCCGAAGACGTGTAATTGTAGGTTAACTTACATTTTTTGCTTATCTTTACGAGTAGGTCGACGTGTGCAATATCTCCAAACAGCAGTCTCTTCAGATGTCAATTGGGTAATCACAATATGTGGCATTGAAATATATGGGGACTGCTGTTGTGGCCCTGGCTGGGTTACTCGTCGAGCTCGTTGACCATAAGCTGGAGGGGACAATGTGGAATTTTTAGGGGAGATTGAACCAAAAGATTGCTTAAAAAAATCCCGGACTATCGGGGAAAACTCTCGGATGATGGGGGTGACACTGACAGATTGCAGTGGAGGGGTAACTGGTGCTGTTTGGCCTACTGCTGATTCACCACACAGAGCATCAACAGTACGCAGCTGTCCCTCTACTACATGGGTAAAAGCTACTAGCATCTCTTGAGCTTCAGAGTGGATGCAATCATACACAGCTTGAATAGCCTGCCATGTAAAAGCTAACATGAATAACTAATAAAAAAGTTGGACAACTTAAAGGAAAACGTGGAACTTTAACAAACCGGATTCTTAAACACAGGAAGGCCTCCTTTGAGAGCATCGTTGCTGCCTTTATATTTACTTTGAGGCCATTGTCTTTTTGGTATGGACGACATCTCCATTTGCACTCTTTCACAAACGTTGTTATCATCCCACGCACTAATCACATAGCTGCCCGCATGATTTGGTGTAACGCCGAGTGGGACACGATTGAAGTACAAGATCTGCAATAAATCATCTCGGCATATTGTTACAATGTTAGCAAGTATGAAGTAAACTAGAAAATAAATATTGGGAATAATTAATGTGAGGTATTTACATACCATCAAGAAAAATAAACATCCACCGCTGGACAACCTATTAGTCTTTGTGCACTTGTACTTTTTAACCTCTGTGATAAGCCATTCAAGTATGAACTCAGCCCAATTATACTTATGTGCTGTTGCCGCAACAGAAATGGCTGGCATAAGCCGAGGACTTGCGACATCCTTGGTGGTGGGGCAAAGGAAACACCCCAGTAATAGCAACAAGAACGTTGGTTTAAAACTAGAGTCTGCCACCCCATTAACAACGACATCTCGTAATGCTTTCAAGGATGCTGATTGGATTTGGGAATGAAGGACTTGCATCTTTTCCTTATCAACCTCCCGGGGCACTCGTTGTCCTTCACTTGGGACCCCAAGGATAATACCCACATCAGCTTCAGTAACGACGATAGGGTCTGACCCAGCAACTTGAAGAGTCCTCAACTTGGGGTCAAAACGTTCCAACAACACGGGCATAAACTCTCGAGGCAAATGTTGGCATCTAAACTCCGTCGCAAAGCCAAACCCCATTGATTTAACAGCAGCTACCTTCTTCTTGTTTGCTGCTATGCCAGTCGAGACACCAACCACCATCTTAGGGGAACATCGTGTACCGAAAGCAACAGGCTAAAAGTGAATAAAACACATATACAAATAGAAATAATTAGAAAATGAAACTAGTAATTTATAAATTCGGGGAATTAAGGCAAAGGGAAATACTAGAGGCCTCTTCTTCGATTGCATATCCTGTTTAACTTTGAAGTTCTCCCTCTCTAGTTTTGCATCCGTAATATATGGAGCTCTTTCGTCATGTGTCATATCTTTCCACCATGCTGCTGCAAACTGAGATATCTGCATAATCGACAAGCATGATTTTGAAGAACATAATAAAAGGTAAGGAAACAAATTATTGATAATGATTTCTGAACCACCTCAGTAAAATCATGGCCAAAGTCAAAGTCTTTATGGCCTAGTCCTTTGCATACGTCAGCGCTGCAAGTTATATTTAAAAAAAAGAGAGGTTAGAGGTACCATCATGTATCATATTGAATAAGAAAATTAAATTTTGTCGGACTCACAAGAATCTCGTCCAACCGGTCTGGTGCTTCTTTGCAATATGCAATGGTGGAGAAGCTTTTCTCTTCCTACCATCGGACGGTGATGGGTTTTTTGGGGATGAGGGCTGTTTTGGAGGTAGCGGCTCCGCACTTGTGGACGTGTCACTTTTTGGCTGATCAATAATCCTCCCTGCTTTAGCCTTTAGTCTTGCCATTTAACCTGATCTGAATTGCATGTATAAAGTATCAACATTTGCACAAATAAACTCTAAGAATTCCTAAGAAAAGGGTAGGAAGTAGTAAACGTAGAAAGTAACCAAATATGTAAGTACAATAAACCCACGACGTAACATTAACCTAAAACAAGGAAAGCAAATCATAGCCCAACATCTTCCAGGGACAGAAACAGTACCGCTCAGAAAAATTAAAGGAGATTGAATGTTTCCTTATATATTTTAAACCCTTTTGCCTTATATTTCTTTAAGTAAATCTCCAAATCAAGCAGAGCATAAATAAATTATTGGAATTACAAAGAATCTTGCAAATTAGTTGCAACATCATAAAAATGCAGAACGTGTACAGTAAACTTAAAGATCAATCAAGAGTTGTGAAATAGATAAGAAAGAGAAATAGTGTTCCAAAGTGTTAAATCATTCTTATCCACTCAACTGAGTATCATTCCTGGTATACAGTCCCACATACTCTCTAGAACAAACACAGCGCAATAGCATTCAAGCCTTGTTATCCACTCAACAAAAAAGTTGAGTAGAAACAACACGGTGATAACATTCTCGGGCCTAGGAAGTCTTACAAAGTAGAACATGGACACTGTGATAACTGAGAACAAACAAAAAACAGTTACAGAAAATTACGTTCGGAAAATGGTAATAGATTAAAAGTAATTAAAAGTAATGTCAAGTGTATATATTTGTATATATATGGGTTTGATTCAATAAATTTTCAGATTCAAAAAATTTCGTACACACAACCACATGAAACACCAAGCAATCCATTAGGTCCAACCAAACTATGTATTAACAAGGAGGGAAAAAATTGATGTTGACACTTAAAAGGGCAGTAGAAAATCAAAGAAAAGAATAGCATATAAGATTGTAGACGAACACATAGATTAGACACAACATTTGAACAAAATAAATGAAGGAAATATTTTGCAAGATTAGTAACCTTTTTACTTGCAATTCGAGTGATACTCAGTGTGGCTTTAATCAATTAGGACATGCAGCATAATATTTGACAAAAAAGATAACAATCAATGAGATAGAGAGAGATGTAGAAAATTTACCCAAACCATGTCCGTCAGGATCCATTGAAAGTTTACCCAAAAAAAGTGTTCGCAGTATGTGAGGGGGGTAGGTCACCACCGACAGAGAGAGGGAGAGAGCGAGAGAGAGAGAGAGAGAGAGAGAGAGAGAGAGAGAGAGAGAGAGAGAGAGAGAGAGATGGATGGAGGGAGAGGGGGGGGGGTGAAGGGGAGAATTTTTAAACCAACCTCATCTCATCCATTAAATCCATACCGACAATCAAGTTGCTCCTTTGAATGTGTATCAGGCACATAAGCGTTAGAGAAGGGAGATAGCACTGGGGAGCAACTTACCACACTTTGCTTCAATTTTTTTTTGGAACCTAAAGGACTTCGTGGGGAGCAACTTAGAAAACTCAGGGACCAACTGATCAAACCTTGATTCAATTTGTATTTTTTTTAAAACTAAAGGAAAATGTGGGGAGCAACTGATCAAACCTGGGGAGCAACTCACTAAGCATAAGGAGCAACTGTGTAAAGGTAGGGAGCAACTTACCACACTCTGCTACAAATTTTCTTTAAAACAAACTAAAGGAAAATGTGGGGAGCAACTGATAAAACCTGGGGAGCAACTTACCAAGCCTAAAGAGCAACTGTATAAACTTAGGGAGCAACTGTCTAAACTTTGCTTCCAATCTTCAAGCTTCTATTTTTTGCTTACTAAGCTTGGTCGGAGCAACTGTCTAAAGGTGTATGAACAACTTAACTAAAGCGTGATCAACACCGACTTTGCCTCCATGCGAAGTGGCAAAAGGTCAACTTATAGAGCGGATCCAGGATTTTAGTTCAAAGGGGGCCACTGGGTTCATGGTTTCGCTAACATTTATGTAGTAGACAATGAAAGTATCATATATTTCCCAATAGAAACGACTGAATTGACACTCATCCATTCACAACTGATCCTTCACATTCTTAAAGTGTATTTTTTGGCACATACATTCTTCATAAATTCGAATAATTATATGGTTCCAACTTCCAAAGTTGGATACCATATTTAAATCCTATATGCATTGATAGTTACACCACTCAAAACATCGCACAATAACATTTAGTGGTCACATGCACTATGCATTATATAATGAGAAGTTGTTGCAAGACAAAATTGCCAACCATAGCATTACGTTTACAATTCGGTATTGCATATGTTTGAGGAAACATATCAAATTTTGGGGAAAATTGTAAATGTAACTCAAGATATGTGCCATCAGTTATGAAGTGTAGAATAATTCAGAAAATGAGGAGGCGGCTGCCCCCTCTTGCCCTCACGTGCGTTCGCTAACATATTATAGGTTTTTTTATTCAACTTATAAACCCACTAGGAGTCTGAGTTAGGTTATAAAAAATAATAATAATAATTAGGCAACTGAGTGTACCAAAGTAATTTTTCAGCACTATTTATTACAAACTAAGCCATCGATACAAAAGTTACAGGCGAAGAATTTGCAAGCCCGCAATTTAATAGTAGAGTCAAGAACGTACAACACAAAATCTTAAAAATAAAAAAAAATAATAAAAAAATAAAATCGACCATTATTCAAATAAGAGAACTCGGGGGACTAATAAGCTGTATAATATGCAAGTCTCACTGAGGAGGGAGTAAACTACCTACTAAGCTTCTAGTTTTTCAATAGTGACTCTACAATTGAAGATAAATTCAACTTTAACAACAACAACCA
The DNA here is from genome assembly GCA_033977485.1 of Hydrangea macrophylla. NCBI lineage: Eukaryota > Viridiplantae > Streptophyta > Magnoliopsida > Cornales > Hydrangeaceae > Hydrangea > Hydrangea macrophylla. The sequence continues at coordinate 98,730,945 of CM066989.1, read as the reverse complement.
TGTGGAAAAAATTGGAAAAACCCACAAATGTGGAAAATCATAGTGTGAAAAATCCAAATAAAACCATCACCCAAAGCTCAAGCATCCATTACGTAGCCAAAATAGTAAAAAAGGAAGAATATGAATTAAAAAAATTAACAAAACCGTTTACCTCGAAGCACTGTGCCAAATGAGTCGTCTTCCGCCAGAGCCTACATTTGTACCTACCTCCAACCACTTCTTTATTCCTTTTATAAACTTCTTCTCTCTCCTCTTTCCACCTCTCTTGGAAGCTAGAATGATTTATTTCTTCTGTATTCAATTCAGTCCCTTTTGGTAGGGTTTTAATACATAAGAGTAAAGTAAGGGCACTTTGGACTTTTTAAAAATCTCAATAATGACATTTCATTCTACTATTTGACAATCTTTGGATTTTGGTCAACAGTTGATGAGGTTTAAATGTGTAGACTTCAAACTGATTTCCTTTCAGTTTACAAGAAAGCATAAGACTGTCTTTTAATTTATTAACATATTGTGGAATGAATTTTAATTATCCCTTAATTTTTCACCACTCCACAAATTAAGGAACAATTGAAAGACTTGTAATTTACATAGAGCATCTAATGTTGGCAAAGATGTTAAAAGGAGTCAGGTTTATCCCTTAAACCATAATATTCCCTGTTTCTAAAGAGTAATGCTAGGTACACCTAAACGGGACACCTAAGTAATACACATGTGGATGTAAATTGCTAAAGTTATTCATCAATTGCTTAAAAAAAGTTCAAATTAATTTAAAAATCGCCACAATACTTCAGTAAATACATAGTGGAAAAAGGCTCTGTTAATCATTCACAACGTTCACAAACTATAACACCGGGATAAGTGATAACAGCTTTGACGACACAAAGGCTGTGTTTGGTTCAGGGAAAGATAACCAACAACCAAATCTAGTTTACACTGACTTTACCTATGGTCTCTACTTCATGTTTATGATAACATTAAACTTAAACATTTCTAAAATATAGATGAAGGCAGGGAAATCATTCACAAGACTAAGAGTCTTTAATACATTTTTCAACCTATTCTCTTTTGTTTCCTATTTTGCTCATCCTTTACCTTATTAGCCAAACAACGGAAAATGTTATCCATGTATTCCTTGCTTTTCCCTCACTAAATCCACGACCCAAACAGAGACTAACAATTAATAAATCTGAACATCGATACTTCTTCAAGTAACTTGAAATAGTATGATTTCATATTGGAGAACTTAATCTGCCTGGCCATAAGTTATATGAGTCAGAGAAAACAATTTCTCTGTCTCTCTCTCTATATTGCAGGCTATATAGGTAACAGAAATGTTTATTTTATCCAATGTGTACTTCTTGGTGTAATGATGCCAACTAACAGGGGAATAATTCAAACTTGGAATGTAGAGTTTTGGCATCTCATTTGCATTGGTGGACTAGTTGAAAGTTGGAACAAAATAAATAATAGAAGTTCATTTTCCTTCCGAGAACCATGTTGTTTTTATATGCTAAGTACATTTTTATCTACTCTTAGGTTCAATTAATGCATGGGCTTGTTTCGTTATACGTTGCATTCTCTTTTTATTCTCACGTCTAGTATGTACGACTTCATGCATATGATTTCTTTCTCATATATGTTAACTCAACAGCTTATAACGCATAATACAAAAAAAGAGGAGATTATTTGATGAGTTTAAAATCAAATCTCAAAGTAACAAACAAAAGTCCAATATTTCTATTCCCAAGCACTTAATGTATTTAAACAGGGGAAAAGCTACAAAAGATCATTGGTAGCAAGAAAGATGAGCACTTAAAAAGTATTGTGGTTCAAGACTTTGAATTCTAGGGACCGTGATCCAGATGATACATAATGAAAATAATGATGGTTTCTTATGGATGCTCAATGGAATATTCATCGAGGATGTAGGTCAATAAATGATTTTAAGGTAACCCGCGACGGAATTTGGTGTTTTTCAGGAAATAAACCGTTTTCTCAAGCCAATCAAGTCTTGGATCAAGTTCCAATACAGGTGTCTCAGGTGTTCCTCGGTTGCCATCATGGCTTACCATAATACAAGCCGGAGTTCTTGTTCCACTCCTATTTATGGTTTCTGTACATGTCTCCGGCAATTTTAGCACAGGCTCACTCTTACCAATCTTCTGTACGGGTATTAAAAATCCTTTTTCAACTCTCTTTTACAACTTCTATGTATGTCTCAGTTAATTCTATCAGAGGTTCTCTCTTCACATTCTGCTCAACCCGTTTAAAATTAACGTTTCCACTCTCCTTTACATCTTATGTATTTGGCTCTGTTATTTCTATCACAGGTTCTCTCTTCACATACTGCTCAATGCGTATAAAATTCCCTAATCCATCTTAATTTTCTTTTGCTGCGTTTGTCTTGGATAGTTCTGTCACACGTTCACTATTCACACTCTTCTGTACATGTACAGAAGTGTCTTTTCCACTCTCATTTACATCTTCTGCAATTGTCTCCGATATTTCTATCCCATTTTCTTTCTCCACAATCAGTTCCACTGGTATAGAAGTTGTTGCTCCACTCTCGTTTGCCTCCTCTACATTCGTATCTGACAACTCCGTCACAGTTTCAATGTTCACAACATTCTCTACCTGTATAAAAGTTGCTTCTCCATTTTCATTTGCATCTTCTTCATCCGTGTCTGACAGTTCTATCACATTTACGGTCTTTACTATCTTTTCCACCGACTCACTCTTTTCATAACTTCCATTAGGACAAGTTGAAGACAATACACATTTCAATTTATTCCCAATTGGAATGTTACCATTATTAGTCCTAACTTTCCTTACAAACTCACTCAGTATAAGTCCAACTTCATCATCGGAATCACATTGTTACCACCCAATTGCATTTCGGAGGAAAACCAGGAGGGACACTAAGAGCGTCATTAATATCAGCAATCTGACAATGTGGAAATTTCCTATTCAAATGCTCAAAACTCCTACGTCCCTTTTCCTCTTCCACAACACAATTCGTTCCATCTTTATGAACAATCATTGATTTGTTCCACCACTCCAAGTACTGAGTTGTAACATCCGACTAAAAAAGCCTCGGTGGAACATATAATTTCTCGTCTCTAATAGACCGAGTACAATTGTCCCATGCCATTTTTGGCTTTATATTAGGACTTCCAACGCGGCCTGGAAGGTCTTGAACCATACCGAATTGCATAGCAACTCGATGTGGGAAGTACTGCTACCCACAGTCTATTCCAACTAACTCGCATACCCTCAAGCATCGCACAAAAGACTCTAAATCTTCATCCAAACAAGGAACAACCGATACCCACTTCTCCCTCTCGTTGCCTAGGTTATGAAACAAACAATAAGGCCGCCACTGAAAATCCTCCCCAGAAGAGTCTATAGCCAAACTTAAGTCTTCAATGTTCAATTTCTTCACCTTGTCCCATCTAAGCAATTGAGGCTTACCATGTTCAATCGATTTGGGATTCGGCCGCAATTTTGGAAACCTCTCCCAAATCCATATTTGAACTAAATTCAAAGGTGCCCAAAGAGTGAATGTCAAATGACTCAAATAACAACCATCATATCCTTTGGTCATAAAATTGTAAGAGACATCAATGGAAGCTTTTAGCAATCTCAAATCTCTATAAATACTAGCAAGAACAACAGGTGCAAGTGCAAATTTTGTACCTCTACCTAGATGAACTGCAACAGTTAATACTTGTTTGGCAATGGTGTTAAATGGAGAAGTTGGGAAGACAAACCTAGACAACCAGAAAGATATAAATGCTTTGTGCTCGATTTCACTTCCACTTTTCATGAATTTAACCATCCAAGTTTGTTGACAAGCCTTATGGGCTGTAGTCTTTGTCAGTTCTAGTGTAGCTTGGATTAATTTTTCATGGGTTACAACCAATTATGTGATTTCAAGATGTTTTGAAAGAACAGAGTAACCACCTAAAACCATCCTATCTTTAGGAGAGATTGTCGCTTCACCCCATGCATTTCTTATTTGTTCATTGTACCCCGCCACCGAGTAGAACAAGTGTTTATGTAATTAATGCAAATATTTGTGCTAGTTTGTGCCTAACCGCGAACACATATAAATATATATGTAGCATTTGTGCATCAATTTATTTACTTAAATTTAATTTCATATTATTTGATCTTGTTGGACTAATCAATTGGATGTACTTTTTAAAGTGAAAGAATCGTTGGAGAAAAGTAAGTCACAACTGTATACCTCAATTTAATACAATTACAAGGACTCTTTCCAAACGAGTGGGTCCAAATGTCACCCACTAAAAACATAAACTAGGGCGAAATTTGTATCAAAAAGATGGAATGTGGGGAAATCTCTTTAGTTTTTTTTAAGTTTTTTTTTAAAACTAAAGATCAATGTGGGGAGCAACTGATCATGCCTAAGGAGCAACTTACCAAGCCTTAGGAGCAACTGTCTAAACGTAGGGAGCAACTTACCACACTTTGCTTCCGCCTTATCTATAAACTAAAGGAAAATGTGGGGAGCAACTGATCAAACGTGGAGAGCAACTTACTAAGCCTAAGGAGCAACTGTCTAAAGTGTATGAACAACTTAACTAAAGGGTGATCAACACTGACTTTGCCTCCCTGCGAATTGGCAAAAAGTCAAGGGCAAGTGCGGATACAGACTTTTAGTTAAAAGGGGGCGACTTTTTTCTAAGGTTTCGCTAACATTTTTGTAGTAGACAATGAAAGAATATATATTTCCCAATAGAAACGACTTAATTGTCACTCATCCATTCATCTTTCATTGGATTTCACAACTTATCGTTCACATTCTTAAATTGTAGTAGTTGGCCCATGGATTCTTCATAACTTCGAATAATGCTATGTTTCCAACTTCCAAACAGCAATACCAAATTTAAATGAACTATGCTTTGAAAGTTACACTACTCAAAACAACGTTCAATTAAAATGAGTGGTCACATGCACTATCAATTATATAATTGAGAAGTGTTTGTAAGACAAATTTGACAACCATAGCATTACTTTTATAATTCGGTATTGCAAAAGTTTGAGGAAACAAATAAAATATGTTAACAAGGATGCTAATATACAAATCACTTGGTGGCTGAAGCAACAATTATACGTTAAAGGGGAACTCAATCGCATATAGGGGGGGCAATATTTGGGGGGAAAATGGTAAATCTAACTGAAGATATGTGACATCAGTTATGAAGTGTAGAAGAATTCAGAAAGTGAGGGGGGCAGCTGCCCCCTCTTGCCCTCACGTGCGTCCCCCAGTGGTCAAGGGTGGCTTTAATCCCCACGATTTTCAGATTTGGATACCGAATTTTCCCAGCATTTGAGGTCCTACACACACACACAGTCTCTCTCTCTATCACTCTCTCTCTCTCTCTCTCTCTCTATCTATCTATCTATCTATCTATCTCTCTCTCTATATATGTATATATAATATGTATTTAGACATACCTATACGTGCGAATGCCATCTTAATCCACTATCTTTTGTTGGCAAACCATGGGATTAAAAACTTTTGGGGTAGACAAATACCAAATGAGTAAAAATTGAAGATTTAAATGTGTGTACAAAGAAAGGACATTGAAGAATGACTAACGTATCCGGCGGTCATGGAACTTCCAAATGACGATGAAGATGTTGATTGTATAAGGCTTATGCAATCAGAAGAGATGATGGTCGTTGATGGCGACGGACGGCGATGAAAGGTGCAGGGTATTTGTCTACAACGATGGAAGGAGAAGATGGTGAGGCAACCACGAGCTTAACGGCGACTGCACCCACGAGCTTAAATTATAAAATAATATAATATTATTTGTTCTTTGTACCCCGTCACCCAGTAGAACAATTTATGTAATTAATGCAAATATTTGTGCTAGTTTGTGCCCGACCGCGAATATATATAAATATATATGTAGCAAGATGTTTACCAATTTATTTACTTATTTTTAATTTCATATTATTTGATCTTGTTGGACTAACCAATTTGATGTACTTTCTAAAGTGAAAGAATGTTTGGAGAAAAGTAGCTCAAAATTTCCACAAGGACTCTTTCCAAACGAGTGGGTCCATATGTCACCCACAAAAAAACAAATTAGGGCAAAATTTCTATCAATAAGATGGAATTGGAGCCTGGGGATGGCAACGGGGCAGGTATGGGACGGGAGAACTATATCCTGACCCTACCCCGCCTAACAACATCTTCTCCCCAGCCCCGCCACGCTAGAAATTATTTTTACCCCATACCCGACCCCGTCTCCATCTAGCTACCCGTCCCCGCCCAAAATGTTAGATATTGACTTGTGAGAACTGAAATGTATCCCATTAATGGTTTTCACTAAGACATGTACTCCATTTTGAAATCGTTTTGAATTCATGGTCTTCACATGACCACGTGTTATCTTACGGATTCAAGGAAGTCCACAAAGTTCTATTGTCAGTATCATTACTAGTAGTTATAAAACGTGTGGAGCAACTGACCACACTCTGCTTCAAAAACTCTTTTTTAAAGTGAAGGACAACGTGGGGAGCAACTTGGAAAACTTAGGGAGCAACTTACCATACTTTGCGTCAATTTTTATTATATAAAAATAAAAGAAATTGTGGGGAGCAACTTACCATACTCTGCGTCAATTTTTCTTATATAAAAATAAAAGAAATTGTGGGGAGCAACTTACCACACTCTGCTTCAAAAAAAAAATTCTTAAAAGCTAAAGGAAAATGTGGGGAGCAACTGATCAAACCTGGGGACCAACTTACCAAGCCTAAGGAGCAACTATCTAAACGTAGGGAGCAACTTACCACACTTTGCTTCTATTTTTTTTACAAAAACTAAAGGAAAAGGGGAGCAACTGATCAAACATGGGGAGCAACTTAATAAGCATAAGGAGCAACTGTCTAAAGGTAGGGAGCAACTTACCACACTCTGCTTCAAAATTTTATTTTTCAAACTAAAGGAAAATGTGTGGAGCAACTGATCAAACGTGGGGAGCAACTTACCAAGCCTAAGGAGCATCTGTCTAAACGTAGCGAGCAACTTAACACACTTTGCTTGTATTTTTTCTTCAAACTAAAGGAAAATTCGACATTATAAGTGAGATAGTATGTATGAAATTACTTTTGGAGATGTACCCCCCAACCCAAAAAAAAAAAAGGCACCTTAGGAACAGTCAAGGGCAAAAGTCTAAAGGATTGAAGGGGCTAGGGTTTCCTAAATTTGGATAAATTCATTTTCATATGTAAATATTTAATTAACTTTAAATTAGCCTACTTGTTTTCATATTATCAGTTGAACTCCACGAACTTATATTGCCCAAATTTAATGAAAAATATTTTCTTCTTAATTATCATTTTCACCCCCTACAAAAATTAATATATCCGCCCTTGGTAACACTAGAATTATTGTAACACGGGTATATGTAGATTTGATGTTTAACGTAAATATGAACAAAACTTATCACTGGCAACATAAATTTAAATTTAAAGGAGACTTGTTGAGAAGCATATCAAATGGAAAAAAATAAACATACATTTTTGTACATGCATATAGTATGAAAAAAATAGAGTAGATACAAAGCTCAAGTTCTGCTGGAGTCCAATGCTCACAAAATTAATGTGTCACTATATACAAACCACAGAGACCACTGTCTTAAAAAAGAACCCGGAACTGGTTTACGTTTTTCACTCTCTCCCCAAACAAACACACTATAAATTTCACCCCATTTCGAATTTTCTATTCACTACTCTCCACCAACAAACACGACAACCAATTCTCCCTCTCTCTCTCTCTCTCTCTCTCTCTCTCTCTCTCTCTCTACAATGTTCTTGAATATTGAAATGTGTGTGTACAAAGAAAGGAGATTGAAGAATGACTAACCTATCCGGCGGTCATGGAACTTCCAAATGGTGATGAAGATGTCGATTGTGGAAGGCGATTGCAATCGGAAGAGATGATGATCGTTCAAGGCGACGGACGGCGATGGAAGGTGAGGATGGAAGGAGAAGATGGTGAGGCAACCACGAGTTTAACGGTGACGGAGAGAGGTAGACAGTTTCACGGCGACGGGAACGGCGACTGGGCGACTCGGCCATTTTTTCTCCAGAGTTTCACCCAATTTGGTCCCAATTTGGTCTCATTTTGGACCTTTGGTAGGGTTGTGTATAAGAGAGAGTAAAGTAAGGGCAGTTTGGACATTTCAGTAAGTTGAATAATCACATTTCAGTCAATATATTGATAATATTTAGATTTTGCATCATAGTTGATGAGGTTTCTATTTGTAGAGTTGAAACTGATTTCCCAACAATTTAAATATAGTAGACTGACTTTTAATTTATTAACATATTGTTGTCTGAATTTTAACTATCTAAATACTTTTTACACCTTAAGTTTATAAATAAGCGACAAATACATTACGTTGCCAAATTATCGCGTGTTCCCGACCGATAATAGATAGTTATATAATATATATATGTAGCAAGTTGTTTACCAATTTATTTATTTTTCCTGCTTATTCAATTCAATTTCTTTTCTAAAGTGAAAGAATGCTTGGAGAAAAGTAAGACTGAGCTTTATAGCTCAATAGACAATCACAAGGACTTTTTGAAAACGAGTGGGTCCCAATGTCGTCCACAACATACAAATTAGAGGAAAATTTCTATCAAAAAGATAATTAGATCCGTTATGAACAACTAACTAAAGCATGATCAACACTAACTTTGCCTCCACGTGAATTGGTGAAAAGTCTAAGGGTGGCTTTAATTTATACTTTACTTAGATTTGGATACCCAATATTCCCTAGATTAGAGGTCCTACAACTACATAAAGGTTCATCAATTAGGAGAAGCACACAAAATTAAGATGTGAATTTAAAATTTGTATTTGAGAAACATAACATTACTCATACAAAAAATACCATTCCAAGTTTCGATCTCTCTTCTCCGAAAAGTCCAAGATTCAACAACCATTACGAGTGTCCCATTTGTGTAAAATAAACAATGGACTCATATCATTCAATTACATTAACAATACCGAACAACTAATTCAAATACCCACAAAGCCAATATCACTACATTGTACCATAAATGCTTACCATAAACCAGTTTGAAATGTAAATTTTTATTCTTACAACTAAATTAAGGCTCTCTCTCTCTCTCTATATATATATATATAATATACTCCTATGTATTTATACCTGCATATCTATCTACTGTCTTTTGTTGAGAAACCATGAAATTAAATACTTTTGGTAGAAAAAATCCAAGATCTAGATGTGTGTGTGTGTGTACAAACAAAGGGGATTGAAGATCGACTAACCTATCCGGTCATGGAGCCTCCAAATGCCAACAACGATGGCGACGACAAGGACGGTCCAGACGGCGACCGATGATGGCAACCGGTGGAAGGAAAAGATGGAAGGTGAGGCAACCACAAGCTTAACGGCGACGGATTCACGGCGATGTCTCTCTCTGGTCATCCTTTTCTGCTTCTGTTCATAAAATTTTGGTGGTCCCTTTTGGAATGGTAAGGTTGTGTATAAAAGACAAACTGAGGGCAATTACGACTTTTCATTGACTTGATTAATGACATATTAGTCAATTTCTTGGCAATATTTAGATTTAGGTAATTAGTTGATGTGGTTTTAATTTGTGGACTTGTAACTGATTTCCCTACAAATTCAATAAAGTAGATGACTGACCCCGCCTGCATCTAGCTACCCGTCCCCTGCCCCAACCCCGCCCAAAATGTTAGATATTGACTTGTGAGAACTGAAATGTATCCCATTAATGGTTTTCACTAAGACATGTACTCCATTTTGAATTCCTTTTGAATTCATGGTCTTCATATGACCACGTGTTATCTTTAGGATTCAAGGAAGTCCCCAAACTTCTATTGTCAGTATCATTACTAGTAGTTACAAAACGTGGGGAGCAACTTACCACACTCTGCTTCAAAAACTTTTTTTTAAACTACAGGAAAACGTGGGGAGAAACTTAGAAAACATAGGGAGCAACTTACCACACGTTGCTTCTATTTGTTTTTAAAAAAACTAAAGGAAAATATGGGGAGCAACTGATCAAACCTGGGGAGCAACTTAGTAAGCATAAGGAGCAACTGTCTAAAGGTAGGGAGAAACTTACCACACTCTGCTTCAATTGTTTTTATTTTAACACTAAAGGCAAATTGGGGAGCAACTGCTCAAACCTGAAACGTGCAACTTACCAAGCCTAAGGAGCAACTGTATAAACGTAGGGAGCAACTTACAACACGTTGCTTCTATTTTTAAAAAAAAAAACTAAAGGAAAATATGGGGAGCAACTGATCAAACCTGGGGAGCAACTTAATAAGCATAAGGAGCAACTGTCTAAAGGGAGGGAGCAACTTCCCACACTCAGCTTTTTATTTTAAAACTAAAGGCAAACGTGGGGAGCAACTGATCAAACCTGGGGAGCAACTTACCAAGCCTAAGGAGCAACTATCTAAACGTAGGGAGCGAGCAACTTACCACACTTTGCTTCTATTTTTTCTTAAAACTAAAGGAATATGTTGGGAGCAACTGATGAAACGTGGACATCAACTTACTAAGCCTAAGGAGCAACTGTCTAGGAAAAGTGTTAAATTAGTGTCGTGTCCGTGGGTCGGAGATGATACAACGCGCGCACATTACCTTCTTAGAAGTGTTGGTGCTTCCTAGTTTCTAACCAAGAAAAATAGAGCGACAAAGAAGTGCTTTAGATATGTTTCATACAGTAGCTTAAACATCCTATTCCACCACATTAACCATGAAATGGGTTCAGACTCCATAGTCAACTTTTGGGCAAACTTTCGTAGGGGTCATGCATTAATTAGAAATCCCTCCCTCCCTCCCTCCCTCCCTCCCTCCCTATCTAGTCTTCTGTTATAGATGCTCAAGTCTCAACAAATGGATTGGTTGTAATATTTTCTAGTATGAATTGTTCTACAATATAAAACTGGTTACTGAATGTGCAAAACTAAGATATGCACACTGCACAGGCGAAGAAAGAAAATAAAAACCATGACAAAGTTCATATTTCATACCATTAAGAACAGCAATGGACCGAAAGATGTAACTGGAAGTTCAAATAAATTTCATTCTATATTTTTCAACAATATAATTCTACCGTAAGAAATAAGGTAGGAAAATGAGTCGTAAACATTCAAAAATTTCAATGTATTGCTGACTATATTTCCTTTTCATTCATATTTTTCTTAGTAACCAAACAAGAGAAAATATTTTCCTTCATATTTTCCTTTCCTTTCCCCCACTGAAATCCATGAACCAAATAGAGCCTCAAGACCTTCCTCTTTGAATCACCAATCACGAATTCCCAATTATAAAAGATCAACACACCCACAAAATGAGTTGTAAGGTAAAAAGGAACAACCAATCAATCCGAGTGTACAAGGTACCATGAAATTTTCTTTGAAATCCAGATTTGAAGCAAAAAAATTAGTACTTTCATAGAAAGTATCAATTTTCATATGAAGACATGAAATTCTATAATCTAATACCCAAAATTTTCTGCTGCAAATCTTCAATAAATATTACTACCAAGAAGAGAAACTAACAAAAATTAGATCTTTACCACACAACACCATCCAGACAATAGAGAGGTCCGAATATTTAGCAAAAGAGAGATAGAGAGAATCGCAATACCCAAATGAGTAAAAATTGAATCCTGAAATGTGTGTGTACAAAGAAAGGAGATTGAAGAATCACTAACCTATCCCGCGGTCATGCAGCTTCCAAATGTCGATGAAGATGTCGACTGTAGAAGACGTTGTAATCAGAAGAGATGATGATGATTGATGGGACAGACGGCAATGGAAGGTGAGGCGTATTTGACTGCAGGCTTGGAAGGAGAAGATGGTGCGGCTTCACGGTGACGGCGACGGTGACGGTGACGGCGACGCCTCGTCGTCCATTTTTTTCTCCAGAGCTTCCAAGATGTGTGTGGTCCCTTTTGGAATGGTAGGTTTGTGTATAAGAGAGAGTAAAGTAAGGGCAGTTTGGTCATTTCAGTAAGTTGATTAATCACATTTCAGTCAATATATTGCTAATATTAAGATTTTGGTAAAAAGTTGATGTGGTTTTAATTTGTGGACTTGTAAATGATTTCCCTACAATTTCAATAAAGTATATGACTGACTTTTAATTTATTACCAAATTGTTGACTGAAATTTAATTATCCCCAATAATTTCATCCTGTGGTGATCGAAAGCAATACTTCTAATTGGGACGCAGATAAAGCCACACACACAGTCAGAAGAACCCAAAGGCAAATTAGCTGACCAATTTATCATTTTTAAAAAGGCTAAATAACATTTCAATACCCGTAGTTTTAGCAAAATTTTACTTTGGGCTCCATATTTTCAAATACATCATTTTAGTCCCTCACGGTACAAAAAATTTCACTTTAGACCCTATATTTTTAATCTTTTTGGCACCAAATTGACACGATTTTGAAATTTGAGGGAAAAATATTATATTTAAAAATACAAGGTCCAAAATAAAATTTTGCTGAAACTATAGGGTAGTAAAATGTTGTTTAGCCTTTTTTGCAATTGAAGGTATGAATAAGAAGCCAAGGAAAATAAACGTGCAGTAGAGGTTTGGCATTTACAGAATGCTCAACCAAGTTTGAGAAAAACAACATTTAAGTATATTTCATAGTGCATATTTTGTATTGGTCTAAGATATTATTAGTTAACCGAGCGGGCTATAATCTAATTGGCATAGCCTTTCTCTTTCCAGTGGAGACGGAGAGGGTTCGAATTCTCATAGGGGATTATATTTGCTTTGCCCCCCTAATTATTCTTCAGTCAGAATGGGTGATCCTTGTTGGGCATTACTGTGGGCCAGTGTGGGGCTTTGGGGTTGGGTTGAGGCTGGGATGTGGAGTGTGTGTGTATCCAGTCCGGTTCCAAGTAAGTATAAAAAAAAAAAGAAAAAAAAAAAGAAAAAGAAGAAGATATTATTAGTTCACATATGTGTCATAGATGCTATATATATATAGTTCTGTACTAATAGATCAATCATATTTCATAGATTCTATATATCTTTTTCAAAGTTTTTTACCAAATCAATCAAACCAACAACTTATTTTTTAAATCCACCAACTTTTGAACTTATTTCTCATACTAAATTAAATTAAATAAGGGAATGAAATTAAAATTTAATAAAACCAAGAACATGAAAAATGCAAATTTAATATGGAATGAAAATGCAGGTTGTTACACTTTAGAACATGTATAGTATGTAGTAATGTTTAGTAAGTGCTTGATGTTGTTATTTTGAGGTTTCCATGCCATGCAAGACAAATCTTCAAATTTGGAAAAATAGAAATTTTCAGCAAAACATAGTTTAATAAAATGAACGTTTTGAGCAGCTCAAAAATCTGAATGAAGCTAGTTTATTTTGTGAAGAAAGCTAACTCATTTATCTAAAAATAACTCTTCTATAGCCCGGTCTAAAAATCAATCCTTCATAGGTGAAATGCACGTACAACGCAGTGCTATAAATCTGGGAAAACAGAAACTTTCAGCAGAACGTAATTTAGTAAAATGAATGTTTTGGGCAGCTCAAAAATCCGACTGAAGCTAGATTTTTTTTTGTGGAGAAAGCTAACTCATTTATCTACAAATAACTCGTCTATAGCCTGGTCTAAAAATCATTCCTTCATAGGTGAAATTCATGTACAACACAATGCTATAAATCTGGGACAGAGCAGTCCAAAAATATAGAAATGTCTAAGCAAAATGAACGTTTTGAACAGCTCAAAAATCCGAATGAAGCTATATTTTTTTGAACATAAAGATAATACAAATAGCTATAATGTTCTAGTATTGAGTTTGATCTATAAAGCAATTTATCATGCCCAAATAGATCATATAAATTCAGTCATCACAGTGAAAATTAATCCTGGCAGATTGTACAACTACTTGTATGATGTGTTGATTGACGATTCTTGTTTTTCGGTACCTGTGTTGTTATGCACATTTCGTGCTTTGGTAGTGCTATCGCATAGATGAGCATGTTCAGGGTTTTATCTATACATTTGTTGGTATCAAATCTATGTTATAGATCCATGAGGTACATGCCATGTTTTTGTTGTTATAAATATAGTATGTTGTTGGTGGTGGCAGTGTAAGATTAATCCTTCATGAACAATAGAAAAGTTGATACACAAGCTATATATACATTGTACGACATTGTTAGAGGGATATAGTTGTCGGTTTGGTGGCCACATAAGACCTAGTATGATGATGTATTAAAGTGGTGAGTCAGGACTTCGTGTCAGACTAGCATTATGAGTTAGGACTCCGCGTTAAACTCAATATGGTTATGTTGAGACTTTGTGTCATGTTGGTTGGGAAGCTAGGACTCTGTGTTAGACTTATTGTGAACACATGCATTCACAACATAGTGTCAGTACGCATTGCATAGTCTGGATTCCATGGAAAGATATGAATGGTGTAAGACCTGTTGAGGCAATCGGATCCGTAGTGAGCAACGGTTGACGAACTGGAGTTTTCTTATTATCGGGCTTTACTTATCCCAACAGTGTTGAACATGGAAGTCTTTAGACTTGGCCAGATACGCTAGAAGTCTCTAGACTTGACTGGATAAGTTGGAAGTCTTCGGAATTGAGTTGAACACTTCGAGTCTCTGTGATGAAGTAGAGAATTAGTTGAATCACTTCGAGTCTCCGTGACGAAGTGAAGATTAAGTTGAATCACTTCGATCCTTCGTGATGAAGTAAAGGTTGAGTTAAATCACTTCGAGTCTCCGTGACGAAGTGAAGATTGAGTTGAATCACTTAGAGCCTTCGTGATGAAGTGAAGATTGAGTTGAATCACTTAGAGTCTCCGTGACGAAGTGAAGATTGAGTTGAATCACTTCGAGTCTCAGTGACGAAGTGAAGATTAAATTGAATCACTTTGAGTCTCTGTGACAAAGTAAAGATTGAGTTGAATCACTTCGAGTCTCCGTGACGAAGTGAAGATTGAGTTGAATCACTTCGATCCTCCGTGATGAAGTGAAGATTGAGTTGAATCACTTCGAGTCTCCGTGACGAAGTAAAGATTGAGTTAAATCACTTCGAGTCTCAATGACGAAGTGAAGATTGAGTTGAATCACTTCGATCCTTCGTGATGAAGTGAAGATTGAGTTAAATCACTTCGAGTCTCCGTGATGAAGTGAAGATTGAGTTGAATCATTTCGAGTCTCCTTGACGATGTGAAGATTGAGTTGAGTCACTTGGTGGTCTTCATGACGAAGTGAAGATTGAGTTGAATCACTTCGATTCTCCGTGACGAAGTGAAAGTTAGTGTAATGTGGTTAGACTCTCTGTTGTTGATTGGCTAGAGTTGGGATTCTGTGTCAGGCTCTGGTAGTAAAATGTGGGAGTGTAGTCAGGATGTTGAGATTAATCGCATTGATCGTTTTCTTTTCGAATACCTGTATGGGCACGTTAGTAGTTATAGTTCGGTGGTGAGAACGTGGGAGAACTTTAAAAGACGTATTAAAAGTAGTAAGCATATCTTGTTAGTTTGTAAGTATAAGTTCTATTTGATTTAGTTATCTCACTCGACTTTCATAAGCTGATGATGTTCATGTCGTTGGACATTCCCATGTCCACCTTATCCAGGTGACGAGTACACATGTTATGATGCTACACAAGAGGAGGACGTGGAGGAAGAGTACACCGAAGATGGCTATGGATATGCTAGTTAGAGAGAAGACTAGTGGCTGTCCTTTGTAAATGTTTTTGGTTGTAATCTCTATCAGAAGACTTAACATATCTTTTGTAATAGTTTTGTAATGCCCTAGAGCCATAAGACTCTGGTGTATCTACAATGATGGAATAGTTAACTAGTACTGTGGCCTCTTATTGTAATATATCCATTTAAGCAGATGTTGGTTTTATCCTTTTGGCTACGTTGTTTATTATTAGTATTTGGTCATGGACAATTTGGTAATGCAACCAGTCACGTGCCTCAGGATCCAAGATGAAAATTTTAAAAGTTTCCCTATTTTGGCTACGCCGGGGAGTGACAATATATGCATACATTGGATAATAAAAAATTCAGTATGAGTTGAAATGTATGAGATGTGATTTATGTTGCCAATAGCAATTGATGACAAATAAGATTCTTTCGAGTAAATAGAAAAAAAAATCTTTTACTGAGCATGTGGCATCATTAAAATTTGTCAGATGGAAGACAAAAAAAAATCATTGAGTTGGGAAGTTTAGTTGGCCCCTCGATAAATAAAAATGGGCAAATGAATGTTTGTATTATTGGTTAATGAATGTACGAGTTGTAGCATTTTTGGTCTACTTTGATTAAAATCATTGGAGTTTAGTATTTGGCTTTCGACATGTCTTATTTGACACTTGATGTAGATGGAGAAGGTATGCGTTCAATTTTGAGGACAAAATTCCTTTTAAGGAGGGTAGAATGTGATAACCAATATTTTCACGTAGTTATTTATTATGTTCACATCACTTGTGGGATCTACGTGTGACAAAATGCCCGTCCCCCGCGTGATTAATTAATCTAATTGCACATTTGATTATTTAATTAAAATTATTGGTATTAATTAACACTTAATTGGAGGTTAGTTTTGACACACGGATTGACATTGGGTGTCCATTTGGGGACATGTTGTTGGTAAGTAATGTTGGTTCCGATGAATAAATTTGTGACTGATGTTCCATTTGAGATGAGACACGTGTGTGGAAATACCCTTATGTACTTAAATGTTTAGTAAGGCATATGTGGATTATAATTTATTGTTTTGATTATTTATCGTTAGATGTGATCATTTTTATGGTCAATTCGTGTACCATTGTGAGTGCGAATTGGTCATGCTACTTAGGCTTAGTTTGGACCCCATTTTGGTGCTTATCCTTTTTTAAAGCACAATTTCATGTTAATTCATTTGGTAACTAGTTTATGAGCTTTGCAAAAATTAAACTTAGGGTTTTTTTGGGAGGAGCTTTTAAAAGCTCAAGGTTGTTTTTTGGTTTCATAATGTCTTTTTGAAGAGTAGTACTGTGTCACTTGTATAAAATTATCAAACAACTTAGTAATAAATTTCATAAGCTCCTTTTAAAAAGCTACGTGGGGGCCAAACTAAGACTAAGCCTTAGTAAGGAACACTTGAAGTTGGAATTTCAAGTGCGATTTCTCTGTTGAAGGTGGTTATATGTGGAGGATCATTCATATTACATGGTAAAGCTTATTGGGGGGATGGACAATGTAATTGCACATCCTGATGGGTAAAGGTATGATTTGCATTAGAGTAATGCTAGGCACACTTTGAAATCTATACTGAATTTGACATCTTATGTTTTAAATACATGTACTTTGTGCTGTGTGAATTTTTCACACTTTTCTGTACACCACTTACACAGCACATAGTACATGAGTGTAGATTTCAAAGTGTGCCTCGCATTACTCTTTGCATTATACTGCCTAATTAATGAGCCACTTCCCCACATTTATCTTCCACACCACTTTATGAGTGTTACTTATTTTATTGTCTTCAGTAGCTCTCTCTCTCTCTCTCTCTCTCTCTCTCTCTCTCTCTCTCTGTTTGTATATATCCATATGAACTTAATGGTTAGACATGGTTCCCGCATGTGTATTTCTCATATGTATGTATATATAGCTGAGAACACCTTTTGATTCTGTCAACCTATTTCCCGATTTTCTTTCCTTTTGCTACATAGTGTACTGTGTTTGATTCAGAATTCATATTGTCTAGGTTTCCAAAGAGTATCGGATCTGGTTGGTGATACGTTTTAGATGTTTTGGACAAGAATGAATATTATTCAATATGGAAAATTGAAGCGTTGTTAATCAACTCCATATCTAGGAAAGAAAAAGTGAAAAAGAAAGTTTTTTTAGTGATGTGAGGATAGTCACTATTGTGCAAGCCATTGAATAGTGTGTGATAAGATTATTGATGAACTAGTCGGCAATTAGTAGGATTTTTCTATGCTTCTGTGCTTATGCTAATTGAACTTGGTTTCAAAATCTTATGGATCTTTAGTCCTACGGTTGACAAGTACAATTCATTAATTAAGGAGAGATCCATTATTTGCTCTATTTGGATTCAATTCTTGAGTGATTGTCTATGTATGTTTCCAGGTAGATTTATAAGAAAGGGCAGCCTAGTGCATCAGGCTCCCATCATTGCGGGGTCTGGGGAGGGTGAGATGTATGCAGCCTTATCTTTGCAAGCAGACATGCTGTTTCCAGATTCGTGACCTCCAGGTCATAATAGAGCAATCTTATCGTTTTCAGGTAGATTTATAATGAACTATTATTTTTTTTTTCATTTTTTTACACCAGTTAAAAAATGCAAAGTTGTTGAAGCACTAATCGGGCTTGGTTCTCTTCTTCAGTAGGGGTGGGCATACTTCGGGTCAACCCGAATAACAGAACTGAACCTGAACTTTTATCATGATCCAGGTCAGGAAAAAACCGAACCGAATATAGTTCAGTTCGAAACCGAACTGTATTCTATAGTTTGGTTCGGATTTCGGTAAGAAAAAAAAATTCGGTTCGAACCCGAACATCCGAAATTTTCAGTTATATATAAAACCACACTTTAGTCAAATTAGGGCACAAACTCAAGCAGTCAAATCAAACTCTCAATCTCTGAAGCCTCAACTCAAGCCTGAACGAGAACGATCCGCAAGGGCCTCAACTCAGTGAACTCACGCAGTCACGCAGAGGTGGGAGACGTGTCATGGCGACGGCGGCCTGGATCGGCGGAGTCGCGGACGGTGGCAGTCTGTCTCTAGACCTCTGGTTCAGTAGGTCCGAGGACGAGGACGAGGTATCTGATCTCCTTCTCTCTCTATGGTTTTTTAGAATCTCTGCTTCTTTCTCTGAATCTCTCTCTCTGAGTCTGAGTCGTCTCTCTCTCTCTCTCTCTCAGTATCTTTCTCTCTCTTGGTAGTTGGTTCCATGGTGACATGGTGGGCTAAAGAATTAATGTGTGTAGGGTTTCAAATTTTCAATTGGCCATTCACAGTATTCACTTGCAGTTGCAAATAATTCATATGTACTACGGAGTATCATATAACTTTAGTTTCTTCTTTTTTTCCAGGTTTTTTTATTAACTACAAGTTGTGCTCGATCATACTCTATACAAAACTCATGACTTTGGCAAAACCAAAGTCTTTTGACTTTCATATGTAATATATTAGATATGTACAAGTATGTGATTTGAATGCTCAATGCTTTAGCCTTCAGTCCATTGACATTTACTGTTGTTTTACAAAGAGTACTTTAATTTATAAAGTAAATATAGAAAGATGATTTCAATGTAGGTCTTTTAAGTGATTGTAAGTAATTAGTCATTTAGTCATATAACAAAAACTCATTAGCAAATGATCCGTTTCTTTCTCTCTCTCTTTTTTATTTTGGTTTCATTTCAACCCGAGTCCGAACTTTTATTTCGAACCCGAACTGTGCTTTCGAACTTTGTTTCAGTTCGGAATTCGGTATTAAAAATGCAAACCCGAACCCGAACAACTCGACCCGAACTTTTCGGTTCGAACCCGAACTGTCCGATTGCCCACCCCTATTCTTCAGCAGTCATCGGGCTCCTCCTCTTTTACAACCACTACTGCTCTTGCTTCAGGTACTCCCACTACTTTTCATGTTGAGTCAGGAACTCTGACGTGGGTTCTAGGCTTTGGAGCTAACGATCATATGACTGGTGAGTTGTCTATTTTTTCTTCCACCCTCACACCTGTTGCCCAGTCTGTTTGTCTTACTGATGGTTCTACTACTCGTGTTAGTAGTGAGGGTGATGTAAATTTATTCTTTACCATTACCTTATCTTCTATCCTTCATATTCCTAATTTTTCCTTAAATCTTTTATCCGTCAGTCATCTTGCAAAATGTTATAATTGTACTGTCATTTTCTTACCTGATTGGTGTTTCTTGCAGGACGTGGCTACGAAGAAGATTTTTGGTACGGCGCATGAGTGCAATGGACTATTATTTCGTGGAACCACCACCACTACCACCGATTGTGTCTTCTAGTCTCCAGGCGTCTGTTTTACCTAGTTCCTCTTCCAGTAGTTTTTTTTTTAAAACTTCAGAATTGTGGCATGCCTGTCTTGGCTATGCTAATTTTAAATATTTGTGTTTGCTTTTCCCCGAATTAATAAAAGCCTGTGAGCATAATAAATTTCATTGTATGGTGTGTGAACTTTCTAAACATCCTTGGTCTAGCTATATACCTCGTATGTCTCGAGCCCCTTGTGCATTTGATATTATTCATTCTGATATGTGGGGTCCTTCCCCTATAATAGCCTTATCTGGTTATAGATATTATGTCACTTTTATTGATGATTATTCACGTTGCACATAGGTTTATTTAATGAAGAAGAAATCTGAGGTTTTCTCCATGTTTACTCAATTTTTACAAATTATTCATACTCTTCGTTCTAATAATGGACGTGAATACATCTATAATGAATTTTGCTCTGCATTAAATTAATAAGGTATCCTCCAACAGCTTACTTGCACATATACTCTTGAACAGAATGGTGTTGCAGAACGCAAGAATCGCCATTAGCCTTCTTCGGGGCATGGAAGTACCTAAGTATTTTTGGAATTTTGCTGTCCACTACCACCTATCTTATTAATCGTACTCTGAGTCGTGTGTTGGATGGAAAGGCACCCCTACATGTTCTTCAGCCCGAATGCACCCTCTTCCATGTTTTGCCTTGTGTCTTTGGTTGCACATATTTTGTGCAAAATCGCAGTCCTCTCCGAATTGGATGATAAGGCTATCCACTTTGTGTTTTTTGGGTACTCGCCCATGTCTAAGGGCTATCGGTGTTACGACCCTACCTCTCGTAGATTTTATACTTCTATGATGTTAATTTTTTGGAAGATGTTTCCTTCTTTGCAGGTTCTTCTACTTTGCCTACCTTATCCCCTCAAGATACTCCGATAGTGGCAGACGAGCTTTCTCGTCTTGTTCCTATCTTTGATGAAACTGTGTCTCCTACTAACTCTCTTCTTCCTGTGATCACGTCTTCCTCGAAATATCATTACTTTCGCCGTTCGCGTGCTTAGGCTCCTATTACAGAACCTTCTCCGGAGCCAGCTGATGTACCTTTAAGATGGTCTATTTGTGTAACTCGCCCGATTAATCGGTATGGTTACTCTTGTTTCACTGCCCAACCTATCTCCCAGTACATTTTTTATTCTGCCCTTTCAGGTTCCTATCAGGCTTTTCTTGGTCAGGTTGACTTTGTTTCTATTCCCTGGTCTGTGTCTGAAGCCTCCAGGATCGTAATTGGGTTACTACCATGCAAGCAGAGATGTAGGCTCTTCAGCATAATCGCACATGGGAGATTATTTCTCTCCCTCCTAGGGAGAAGACCGTTGGCTGCAAATGGGCATATACAGTTAAGCATCTTCTAGATGGTACTATTGATCGCTATAAGGTGCGCCTTGTAGCCTGAGGATTTACCCAGGTTCTAGGCAAAGACTTTAGTGCTACCTTTGCTCCTGTAGCCAAGCTTAGTACAGTTCCGCTTATTATGTCTTTGAATGCCTCTCACTCTTGGCCTCTTTATTAGATGGATGTGAAAAATGCGTTTCTCAATGGGTGACCTTCATGAAACTATTTATATGGATCCTCCTCGGGGTTTTCGGGCTAAGTGGGAGTATTCTGGAAAAGTTTATCGTCTTTGTAAGTCTCTGTATGGATTGAAGAAATTTCCTCGGGAGTGGTTCAACTGATTTAGTGAAGTTGTTCTTTCTACAGGGTTCACCAGGTGCCACTCTGATCACACTTGTTTAATTCGCCAACGTTCTGATGGTCGGAGCGTCATCCTATCTATATATATGGATGATATCGTTATCACCGGCAATGACTCTTCAGGTATTGAGAAAATAAAGCAACAACTTGGGAAGTCCTTTGATGTTAAAGATCCAGGTGCACTGCGATACTTTCTTGGCATTAAGGTTGCTAGGACTCGTCATTGGGATATATCTATCTCAACGGAAATATGTTTTGGATCTCCTCCGTGATACAAGTATGATGGGATGTTGTCCTTTCTCTACACCTATGGATCCGGATTTCAAGTTATCGTCTGAGTCAGGAGAGCTTTTATCTGATCCATCTTCTTATCATCGTTTAGTTGGTCATCTCATAAATTTGACTAACACTAGACCTGATCTTACTTTTGCTGCAAGCATTGTAAGCCAGTTTATGCATGCTCCTCGTACTTCTCATATGGATGTTGTTCGTCATATCCTGAGGTATCTTAAAACCTGCCCGGGACTGGGTCTCTTTTTTTGCTGCTGGAAAGCAGTCTGAAATTTCATGTTTTACAGATGCTGATTATGCTGGGTCCAAGAGTGATAGACAGTCTACTTTTGGGTTTTGAACGTTTTATGGTAATCACCTTATCTCTTGAAAAAGCAAGAAACAAGCAGTTGTTTCGAGGTCTTGTGCTGAAGCTGAGTATCGTGCTATGGCATAGGGTACTTACGAACTTTTATGGATCCAGTCACGACTTGCGAGAATTAGGATTCTTTGGAACTGATTCATCCACATTGTTTTGTGATAACAAGTCAGCGATAATGCTTGTTTCTGATTCTGTTCTTCATGAGCGTACTAAGTACATTGAGGTTGATGTTCATTTCATTCACGAGAAAGTTCGATCTGTGGTCATTATTTTGCAATTTGTTCCTTCTTTTGACCAGACAGCTGACATGTTTACTAGACCAGTTAGACCTCCTCTCTTAAAGGCTTCTCTGATCAAGCTTGGGCTCTTAGATATCTTCGCTCCAGCTTGAGGGGGAGTGTTGGAATATTTAGTTATATTCCTTAGTATCGTTATGATTTTATTCTCCTGATTTCTTTCCTTGTAATCTTTTATTTGATTGATTTTCTTTTCTGTTTATTTCCTTTTTCTGTCTCATTGCTCATGTATATATTGTGTAACATACTGGGTAAATTAATAAGATTATTGTTTACCCTAAACTTCTTCTCGGAGAATTCTTGAAGACAAAAAAAAAAAAAAAATAGTAAAGACAATACAACAGACACCCCCAGCCAACAACGAGAACGTTAATTCTCGATTCAGATACAATTCACCCCAAAATCACTTCACAATAGGAAAGACACACTATATAGACTCAACAAAAGATCGTACCAAACTACAAAGGAGGCTTTTGACAAAGAGCAAAGAATCCCCATCGAACGAAGCAAATACAACCAAAGAAAGCACACAAAAGGAATTAAAAGAAAGAGCATAAGCAAACGAGGACAAACACACAAAACAAAGACATTCTCTATGGTAACAAAGACTAACCCAATCTCTTCCCCGTCCACTGCCGAAAGAAACAGGGAAATAGGATTCACAAGAAACAAGATACACAAGGAGGAAAAAAACCTCAAACAAGAAAAACACCCCTAGTTCGCACAAAAAACAACCACAAATTCCTAGCCTTTCAAAAGAATGCACAAAATCAGACAACTTAACCCCTATTTAGCCAGATGATCCGCGAATCCATTAGCTTCTTTGAAATTTTTTTTCACCGATATCAAACCAACCGCCCTGATCAAATTATGAATCTCATTAATAGTATTCGCATATCTCCAACAATAGTTGCCCTCCCCATTAACCCAAGAAACAACATTAGGCGAATCACTCTCGATAATCAAATTAGAGCAAAGTATCTCATTTTGCAATCCATCCATATGTACTCCTTCAAGAACAGCCCGTAGTTCCGCATAATTTGAATCAGCAACACTAATACTAACAGAAAACATTCCTACAACCTTTGCATTAGAATCTCTCAGAGCCCCTCCTATCTTAGCAGGACCAGGTTTGCCTATAGCAGGCCCGTCAACATTAAATTTCAAACAACCTATCATCGGAGCTATTCAATCAACATTTCTTGGAATCTTACGAGAATGCGTGGTTTGACAAGCTATTGTGAAATTAGACAACATATCATTAATGGAGATACGGACTTCCTCCTCCCTAATCCTTAGCCACCACGACACACGCACCTTGATTAGATCCAAAATGTCTACAGAATTCAGATTCTCCCCTTCAAACACCACTTTATTACAAAATAACTAAATGGACCACACAATCACATAGAAACATATGATCCATGCCTTGGAAAGACTTTTGGAAGGATGTAACCCTTGCCAATGCCTCCACCAATCAGTTATAGATCTTGGTATACACACTTCCAGACCCCTCCAACTTAAACATGAATACCACACCCTTTCGGACCATTTATATAATAAGAACAAGTTGTTAACATCTTTAGCATCCTGTCTTCACATGCCATATTCCATCTCACCCCCCACAAGTTTAGTCCCAATCTATACAACGTAAATTTAACTGGAACAGGTTCCTTTAACATTTGCCAACAAATAACTTCAACTTTTTTTTTTTTGGGGGGGGGGGGGGGGACAAGCCCTTTCCATACCGTCCCTTCCACTTTGGAGTCAGAGAACCTTAAGTTTTCCAAAGCAAAGCAGAATGATTTAACAGAAAATTCTTCATTTAGAGTCAAACTTCCAAATAATGGAGTCTGATTTTGAAACATTAGGAATCATTGATTTGATGTAATTCTTAAAATCATGCCACTGATTGAGATCCCATCCGAACAAAGCTCTATGAAGATCAATATTCCACGTCCACAGATTGTTATTCCATATTAGCCAAAATCTGCCACGTATCCCCCCTTATTGAGAGCCAACGCATAAGTACGAGGATAGTAATCTTTAAGAATTCGATCTTCAATCCATCTGTCAGTCCAGAAATGAATTTTCTTTCCTGTTCCAAGAAAATAACCAAAATGGATTGCAATTAGTGTTGCAATATGCAAATAATATATGATCTAACCCAATATACATTTTTATAACGTAGAGTGGACTTGACAATACAAAACGCTGAAAAAATTAACACAAATATTCAAATATTAAAAAAAAAGGGGGACTTTTCTGAAATTTGACGGGCATCAAACTATAAAAATCTCATAATGCAATCTCACATGACTTTGAGTCCTATATATGCATACAATTGGACAATGTGGAGAGACTAACATGTTAAATTTTACAGGATCTAAATACTAGAAACTAGAACACCATCAATCTGATAAATGAAAACAGGGAGAATTAATACGTACCATTTACTTCAGGCATATTATCTTTAATTCTCTGAGAGTTAATCCTTCTTCATTTGATGGAAGAATGTTGCTAACGGTTCTTCCTCTCCCTCTCCACTTTATGTTGTCATTCATTAGGGAAAACAACTCCTCCAACTTAATTATATATATATAGTTAGAGTTGGGATTGGATGGGAGAGGGGACCATGCATGATATTATTAATCTCAGTGCCGTTACACATCCATACCACATTCCACTAATAAGAAACTACAAGATAGACCATGGTCAAGACTTTAAGGATCGCAAACTTTATTATTTGGTTTATACCAGTCATTAATCTGAACCATGCACTCTTCAACCCATTTTTCACAAACCATAAAATATATAATCAATGGAAGCCATGAGTTATAATTTGTTCTTACATAACAAACCTGATGGATGGCTAAGACAAAAGGACCGGACTCCGTTGGTAAAAGAAGCAGAGTGAGTTGTCTCTCGGCGCTCAGCTTAGACCCATCACAAATATATATATATATATATACACATACAACTCTGTATTTTATGATGGGTATAGGCTAAGCGATGTTAGATAACCTCTCTAATAACACCGCACGGCCATACCATATACACTGAACCACACCATACAGGAAGAGATGAGAGAGAGAGAGAGGAAGAAGAATGGTAGAATCATATAATATAGAAGAAGGGAATTAGGGGTACTTTAATATATATATACATATATATATATATATATAATATTTTTATGCAATCTCATATGACTTTGAGTCCTATATGCGCATACAAGAGGACCTCATATACAATATATATATGGAGAGACTAACAAACCTGGATGGATGGCAAAGACAAAAAGGACCGGACTCCATTGATGAAGAAGCAGAGTGAGTTGTCTCTCGGCTCTAAGCTTAGACCCATCGCAAATATATATATATATACATACATACAACTCTATATTTTATGATGGGTATAAGCTTAGTGATGTTAGACAACTTCTCTAATAACACCTCACGGCCATACCATACAAGAAGAGATGAGAAAGCCAGAGGAAGAAGAAGATAGGGTCGTAATATGGGAAGAAGAAAGGAAGGGTTACTTTAATTTATAGAAGAATTATGTATTCCTATATTCGGCTTTAATGTCAAGCTACTTGTGGCGTGAGACCTAATCAACCACTAGCTTTTATTTGAAGCCATATAATATTGAAATGGGGACCTATTTACATATGTTTGTTAGATATGCATCTATCAAGCAATTTCTGTCATAAATTACATATTAATTTTTTGAAGTAATCCTTTTACAGAGGATCCAACAAAAACTTCGCCATTTCTTGATTCGATAGTTTTCTTTTTAATGAGGGGCGTTGATGTCTGCATAGTCCTCTCGTTTAATCTTGATTTTTTTTTTCAATGGGCGGGCATTTAATCAGTTTCTTATTTTTATTTTGAGAACAAAAATATCTGAAAACTAAAGTATAAACTTTGTTTATTTTGAAGCAGAACAAATTGAAATTAATTTTGACAAATTCAATCGTTTTTGGTCATATTTGTGAACTTCCTTTTTCAAGAATTATGTAGAATTGGAATGAATTAATTCTTTTCTTGTTTGTATTAAACCAAACAGAGGGTATATCAATCTAAGTCTATGTTGATGTATTACTTGAAAAGTTTCCCATGAACCCGTCAAATGTGATGATCTATGGTGGAATGTCAATCACTGTGGGACCTATAAGATCAATAATTCACAATATGCCCTCACATCATATCGTGCATAGGATAATTTTGTGGGGACCATATTGTTTCTCTTTCAAAACTTTAGGGGTCAGAGTGACACAATTGAAATTATTAGGAATAAAACGAAACAAGAACCAAACTTCAGGGGGTATATTTAGTATTTAAGCCAATATCTTACCTAATTCAAAGTTATTCATTGAATTGTATTTGATAGGGTAGGGCATTCGGTCGGTGCGATTCGATCACGCCTAATTCGGTTCGATTTTATTCGGTTCGGTTTGGTAACTAGCCAACTGAAAACCAACCAACCAATGGACTTTTTTTTTTCCCATGTGTGTGTGTGGCCCTTTTTGGGATCGATGTTTAGCCTATTCTCAATCAACAATGCTAGGGTCACAATCGCTTTACACAAACACACTATATATCTCTTTTGGGTGGCACTGTGGGGTCACACTTACAAACACACTCTATCTCTCTCCTGGGTGGCACTGTGGGTCTCTTGGGTGGCAGTGTGGGGTTAGACGTACCCCACAGTGCCACCCAGGAAAGAGATAGAGTGTGTTTGTGTAAAGTGCTTGTGCCCCAAATATTACCCATTCTCAATTCTCATCTCAACCACTATTCATACTACTGAAACTATTGAGTTAGGTTATGGCTTTATTTGTTTCATACACCTATAATATAAATTCGAATTTTCGGTTCAGGCTCTGCACTGGTGTTATTGAAAACTGAATTGAATTAAGTATTTCGGTTCAGTTTTTAATCAAACTGAATTTTTTAACTGAAATAACAAAACTGAAATAGATTTTTTAGTTTGGTTCGATTTTTAGTTAACCGAACTAATTGCTCACCCCTAATAATTGATAACTATCTAGATAACAACGGACTACCAACCTATCATTTGTCATCCCTAGATATGATTTCTCTCTATCACGTAAATTTAAATCAAGTCCCTCGAAGTTTGAGGTGGCAATATTGTATAGTTCTATACCTAATTCAAAGTTTGAGGTAGCAAAATATGAGTAAAACTTTGGTGACATCCTTTATACAACCAAAGTTATGCAACCTTAGTTGGTAGCTGATGTGGCGAAGTGGGACCCACAACTTAACCCAACAACTTAACCCTACCTTCTAACCCAAGAGCAACCCGGTCAAAATCCCAAATACCTAAATCTGAATTTTCCCTCCCTTTCTCCTCACCCCTGCTCATTCACCAAAACCCACCCCCAACCCATCTCATCTTCCTGCTCTCTTTCCTCTCACCCCTGTTCTCTCTCTCCCTCTCTCTCTCTCTCTCTCTCTCTCTCCTCTCTCCTTCTCCTCACCCCTGCGCATTCACCAGAGAGAGCCAAGACTCAAAACCCCTTTCATCCTCTCTCTTTCCTCTCACCCCCTTGCTCTCTCTCTCTCTCTCTCTCTCTCTCCTCTCTCCTGTAATTCTAAATCGCCCATCTCTAAATCTGTCTCTCTTGATATCTTATGTGAAATCCCTCTCTCATCCACACATTTGTCTTGATCTCAAACCACCCACCCCTCAAGCATCTTTATCAAAAAAGTGTATCTCAAAACAGAGACTGGGAAGACGATAGGGTCGGCGACCGGGAAGACGATGCCCATGGCGTTCTTACCCTGTTATTGTTCAGTAAGTTCAACTTCTCATTTTTGTATACTTTTTCCTTTTTCCAGTAGCTTTGTGGAAGAATGTTTTATAAAATGCAGTAGATATAGTATTTGTGCACTTATATTGGTGTTTAGCAAAAACAAAATATATAGTATTAAGCCCCATAAACTTATTTCTCTACCATTTGGGCAAATGAAATTTGAGGTGTTGGACCTTATTATTGGTGTTTAGCAAAATATATATATATATATATATTACTAAGCCCCATAATTTTTTTTTATTTTTTTTTGCTCAAAGTAAGTCCCATAAACTTCTTTCTTGACCATTAGTGCAAAAGAAATTTGAGGTGTTGGTCCTTATGTTGGTGTTTAGCAACAAAAAAAAAAGTATTAAGCCCCCTAAACTTATTTCTTTACCATTTGTGCAAATGAAATTTTAGGTGTTGGTCCTTATATTGGTGCTTAGCAAGAAAAGAAAAATTATTAAGCCCCCCCTAATATGTTGATGCTTGCACTTGTAGGAATGGAAGAGGAAACTTGTAATACTAGTTCAAGTGTGGAAATCAACGATACCATGATTGCTCAAGTATGTGAGAATGAAGATGTGGTTATGGTTGAGGAGAATGTAGAAGACAAGGTTGAGGAGCCTAAGGCAGATATGAGTTTTGATAGTGTGGATGTGTTAATTGGGTACTATAGATGTTATGGTAACCAAATGGGCTTTGCTGTGTCCAAGAGGACTTCCAAGAAAGACCTTGATGGGGTGATGCCAAATATTACGATTACATGCACGCAGAATGGCACTTCAAAGTGCACATCAAAGAATTCGTTAAAGCCATATCCGATATCAAAAACAAATTGTGAAGCTACGATCACCGCAGTGCTAGTAGTCCTGGATGGAAAGTGGGTTATTAGAAAAGTTTTGCTTAACCATAACCATGTGTTAAGTCCAGGAAAAATAAGGTACCATCAAAGCAATAGGGTAATAAGTAATGATGTGAAGAGAAAACTTGAGCTTAACGATAGATTTGGGATAAGACCGTGCAAGAGTTTTCAAGCATTAGCAGTTGAAGCTGGGGGGGTATGAACAATTGGCTTTTTCGGAGAAAGATTGTCGAAATTATGTTAAGAAAGTATGCCGGTTGAGGTTTGGGGAGGGTGATGCTAGTGCACTTTAAAGCTACTTCATGCATGTTCAAGCTACCGATTCTCATTTTTTTTATTTGTTGGATTTAGATGAAGATAATCGACCAAAGAATTTATTTTGGGCAGATGGGAGACAAAGGGCAGCATATGAGGAGTTTGGTGATGTCGTAATATTTGACACAGCGTACTTGACCAATAAGTATGACATGCCTTTTGCACAATTTATAGGAGTCAATCACCATGACCAATCTACGTTGTTTGGGTGTGGGTTGCTATCAAATGAAGACACCGAGACTTTTACATGGATGTTTAAGGTATGGCTTGCTTGTATGTCTGGTCGGGCTCCACCTGCTATCATCACTGATCAAGATCGAGCCATGCGAAATGCTATACAAATTGTTTTCCCAAATGCTCGACATAGGTGGTATTTATGGCATATAATGAAGAAGATACCATAAAAATTAAGTGGTTACAAGCAGTATGAGCAAAATAAGTTTTTTTTAGCAAAAGTTGTGTACGATTCTTTGACTCATGACGAATTTGAAATGGGTTGGAAGGGTTTGATTGAAAGGTATGAACTTCAGAACAATGATTGGTTGAATGGTTTATACATTGAGAGGCAGTGGTGGGTTCCTTGTTTTGTGAAAGATTGTTTTTGGGCAGGAATGTCAACCACGCAATGTAGTGAGAGCATGAATGCCTTTTTTTGACAAGTATGTCAACTCGAAGACTACTTTGAAGCAGTTCGTGGATCAATACGATAATGCACTAGCTGATAAGGTTAAAAAGGAAAATGATGCGGATGTTGTATGTTTCAATTCATGGATCCCCATGGTGAGTGTATATGCCATGGAAAAATAATTCCAAGATGTTTATACAACTGCAAAATTTAAGGAGTTTCAGGTGGAGTTAACAGGGAAGATGTATTGTCACGTACAGAACTTAAGCAATAATGGTGCACTTTCAGAATATGAGGTCTCAGAAGATCTCGTAATTGGAGATACTATGAGGAAGGTAAAATTCAAGATTTGTTTGGTCAAAGAAGAAGGGGATGAATGTGATATAAAGTGTGTTTGTCGGTTATTTGAGTTTCGAGGAATATTGTGTCGTCATGCACTTGCTGTGCTAATGTTGGAAGAAATTTATTCCATTTCAACCAAATACATTCTAAGGAAATGGCGAAAGACATAAAAATTAAGGCGGCACACAAAAGTCAAGGTCAGTTATAGTGACTGGAGCATAACTGATGTAGGATGTCGCTACAATCTTATGTGTAAGTCATTTTTTGAAATTGCAGACGTTGCAGCTGAATTTCAAGAAAAGTGTGATTTTGTTATAGATAGGTTAGGTGAACTAAAGATTTGTGTAACCAAGAATGAGGGTGTATGTGGTAGTAATAGTACTCAATCAACTCCAAATCATATGACCATGTCATTTGGACAACCCAAATCACAAGGGAGCAAAAATATATTGAGTCCATTGGTTGTAAGTGGCAAGGGATGTCCACCGTTTAAAAGGAAGCAATCGAGAGTTGATACAATCATACAAAGAAAACTGAAGGCGAAGAAGGTAAATTTAATCATAAAAAGCTTTGATCATGAGTTGAATTTTTTTAGTATTAATTGTATTTTTAATTTCATAGAAAGCTTTGAATACAAGGGATAGTTCTGAGCAAGTTGTGGATATCCAAGGGACACAAGCAAGGTAATTCTAAAGTTCAGTTATAATTTAATATCATATGTGTCAACTATATTAGTGCTAATTAAATTTTTTTTTCATGGCAGTTGAATGAAGAATGATTAATGAGCTTGTTTCATGAAGAAGTACTGTTTAAATCTGTTACTAAGAACTAAGTACAAGAGATGCAACTCTTTTGTATTTTTTCTTTTTTTTTTTTTTAAATTTTTTTTTGAAGGAGATGTAACTTTTATTGTTGAACACAAGTTTTTTTTTGGTTGTGTTGTCATGACATTACTTATTGTAAGTGGTTACAAGCAGTTGTGCTGGTGAACACTACCTTTTTTTTGGTTTCATTAAGAATGGTTATGTTGTCATGATTTTTTTTTTATTGTAAGTGGTTACAAGCAATTGTATAGGTGAACACTAGTTTTTTTTTGGCTTTCATTACGAATGGTTGTGTTGTCATGACATTATTTATTATAAGTGGTTACAAGCAGTTGTGTTTGTGACATTATAAAGTTGGTTTTCTTAACCTTCCAAATCATAACAATTCACAAGGTTCCAATTAATAAGCATCAATTTGTGAGTACATAGGAGACAAGCAACATGTTCATTAGATTACCAAATAGGGTACATAGAGGGTACATATATTGCCAAGCAACATGTTCATCATATTACAACAATTCATTGTCAAACTAGTACAAATATTTTGTCTTGCAAGCGACAAACTACAGGTAATTACATACTTTACAGAACAAAAAACCCAAAATGAAAACAAAAATATATTGCCAAGCCCTGCTGTCATGTGTGGTGGGTTGTAGAGTAGATGACGGGATAAGTGTCGGAGTGGGTTCTTGAGATGTTGAAGCCACTTCAGTCATGTAATCAACATCCTTGAGCCAAGCTGCTTCTGCGTCAACAAGAGTATTGTATCTCTTGTGTTTTGCATTGGGATAATACTTTACTTGAGCTTCACACTCGTCCCAAGAGCCCCGTGTCACAACGTAATACGGCATGATTAATGCCTGCGATAATATTGGAAGGAACTAGAATGAGTATCTTTCTTCGTTGTTCAATAACAAAGAGTTAAAAGCTATAAGAATGAGTATCTTTCAACCATTTTTTCAGAATCTAGCCCTATTGTGCAATTCGGCATTTCACCCTTTTGTTTTCTAATTATATCTTTCAAACAAATAGAGTTCATGAGCCAAATTATTTAGCACCCCAATGGCTAAAATATTAAAGAGCTTGATATTTTGGTGTTAGGAAGGTGAAGCTTGATATTTTGGTGTTAGGAAGGTGAAGCTCAGATTCATGGCCAATAGGTTCTTTTTGGTGTTACAAAATTAAATGCAGCAAGTTTGATTCTGTGGTTTCTGGGTTTCGAGTTTAGTTGCAAATTATAGTATATGTAAATGCTAGAAGTGATTCTATTCATTTGATGCAAATATTTCTCTGTCAATTTCCAAATTCAGCATGTAAAGTTTATCTACATATAAACTACAATCGTTTGTCTTCTTTTACTGATTTTCTGTTCATGGCCTATGTATGCTCGCTAGGAAAATGTGGGAAATTAAAGATTAGTACTTATTTGGGATCAGAACCGAGTTTCTTTGGATTAGTACATTTGAAATAGTTTCTATTTTATTAGCTCTCATTCTGTCTGGAAACTATTTGAAACAGTTGGAAGCTAGTATTCAAGTCATGGTTGTTTAATCTAATTGTTTTGGTTGCAGAGATGAAGATGCAGATAGAGAAGTACTTCTAGAGGACATGCTTAGCTGGGAAAAGCTTCTCCTAGGTACACTCCTAGATACACTTTTTACAAGTATTATTTGGATGAAACTTAAACAAATAAATGAGACATAGTATAAACTTAGTGTTGTGTAGTCTTGTGTTTGATTTATTTGTTCTGCCCATGTGGGTACAAAGTATAGTAAATCGGGAGGCAATACCAGAAGGAAATTTTTTACAATCACTATTTATTCCATGTTCAACTGCAAACAAACCTAACAATTCTTCTAAAATTCAAGCCAAGGGGGGATGACAGATGAGCAACTTGGTTGCAATTTCTATGAACATGAGCAAAATCAATTTTGCCCTAATTGATAACCCCTAACTGCAAAGCCTAATTTAACCATACCTGAGGTGGATGACAGATCTTGAGGAGGAGGATGATAGACTGCTGCCTTTTCTCCCGGTCTTCCCAGTCGCCGTCGTTGCTGTCGTCTTCCAGTCGCTGTCGCCGCCTTCGTCTGCAGAAGAGAGAAAAATGGGGTGGAGAACAGGAGAGAAGAGAGAAATAGGGATTTAGAAGAGAGAAAGTGAGGGATTTAGTCGATAGAAAAAGAGAGAGAAACCAAGAGAGTGAGAAAGAGAGCTTCTGTGGGGATCGGGTGAGAGAGAGAGAGAGAGAGAGAGAGAGAGAGAGAGCAGGGGTAAGAGCAAAGAGAGCGGGAAGATGAGATGGGTTGGAGGTGGGTTTTGCTGAATGCGCAGGGGTGAGGAGAGAGGGAGGGAAAATTTAGATTTGGGTATTTGGGATTTGACCGGGTTGCTCTTGGGTTAGGAGGTAGGGTTAAGTTATGGATCCCACTTCGCCACATCAGCTGCCAACTAAGGTTGTATAACTTTGGTTGTATAAAGGATGTCACCAAAGTTTTACTCACAAAATATACTTCAAGTACCTCTAATTTGCTACTTTTGGTTAGAGATGATCTAAGTAAAGTTACAACTGGTGTCGGGGGCACTCCCAATGTTTTTTGTTTAATTTTATATTAGTTTTCTAATGTTTTTTTTTGTTACATGTATTAGCGTTGAAAGTGAATTTATTTAGGGAGGGAAGGTAGTTTTCATAAAATTGAGTTATTGCTTTGTCTTTATTGTTTTTAAGCTAAAATTTTTTTTTAGTACCCTACAATTTTTACACTTAAGCTCCCCTTATAAATTAAAAAATTTTCTATTTTACTTTTAACCCCCCCTTTAAGTATAAAACATTCAACTTCTTGCTCTCAATTTCTAGTAATAAGGTGTCATTTTATTATACATTTAGTGTCAATCAGTATTAACTTTTCTTATTCCTTCATCTTTCCAAAAAAAAAAAAAGTATGAATAGACCCAAAAGTAAAAATTCTAACGTACAAGTCCATTTTCCTTATCAAACTGTAAAAATCTCATAATGCAATCTCATAGTATGACTTTTGAGTCCTATATGCGTATACAAGAGGAGCTCATATACAATATATACATACACACACCATATACATATATATATGGAGACACTAACAAACCTGCAGTTTTACAAACCTGGGTGTGCATGTGATTGAGTACATTATGGTTATTCTTGTGTTCTTTTTTGTTTTTGTTTGTTTTTTTTTTTTTGGGTTCTTGTGTGTGTGGGGGGGAGGGTAAGCTATTTTAGCGTCGAGTTTTTTCAGCGTGTGTTTTGGTGTGCGTGTGTTTTTTTTTCTTTCGTGTGTTGGAACAATATTTCTTTGGGGTTGTGGTTCGTTTTGTGGGTGTGTGTCTTTCTCTGGTGCCTCGATGGTGTGGGTGAGTTATTTCTCTTCTTTTTCTTAGTAAAGTACCAATGGAAACCCATCAAAGTTGTACAAAACCATAACAAGGCCCCAAACACCATAAACAACACCCAAACAATACACTTAACAAAGGTGTAAACCAGAAAAGATTAAAAAATCTGCAGAAGGCAGCCACCAAAAGAAATACCAGATGCCTTCGTACAAAGATCCAAATAAAAAGAGACTCAAGCAACCACCCAAAAACAAGGACAAAGGGAAATAGTTTCATTTGAATAATAGATGCTTCCTCAAGACAACCTTTCTTATCTTCAACACCCCACGAGAAGATCACCAGAAAAACCATAGGAATATATTAATGCAGTAAAAACCGAGATCAAGAGCCTAGACATGATGATGCTTACCATAGCAATGACCAACACCAACAAAAACTAGTTTGAAAATTCAAGCTAAAATGTCTTGAAGTAGCAAAATCCAACAACGAGACACCTCAGTTCCATTGCAAGGAATTAAATCAACACTATTGCAAACAATCTTAAACCATAAGATTCATAGAAATTACTTCCTTAGCCTGATGAGCATTTCTTCCTCAAACACGTTAGCAAACATCATCTTCAAAGGACCAAACACTTCAGCAGAAATTTTAGATCACCGGGTCATCAGTTTCAACGGACCAAACACTTTAGTAGAAATCTTAGACAAAAGCACGAAGACAGAGGCAACAAGAAATGCATTAAACTGAGGCTATCATTACTATCCTCAAACAAGTCCCTTAATCAAATCCACCAAAGCATCTGAAATTTTGGCAGACGCTTAAAATTTCTAGACCCAGCTGTGATTCGATCCAAAATCCTTGAAGAAAATTATGAACAAAAACACCCCAACTTATACACCTAGCCAATGTACCAAAAACACACCCTTTAGAAATGAAACACACACCAAAACGCACTCCAATAAATCGGCTATAGAAGAGAAATAAAACACACGAACCCAAAAGTTACCAAGAAATTTAGCACCCTTTTAGAAATTAAACATATACCGAAAACATCAACCATAAACGAAAACACACACCAAAATGCACTCCAAGAAAAGCATTCAATGCATGCCAAGAATCTGGTGTGTGAAAAAACGAGAACAGTCCCAATAAAGTGAACCAAAACAATCAAAAGAAAATACAAAAACTTGGCACCCAATTACCCCTCACTGACAAACCATAAGACCACCCAAAAAGAACGGAGACACCAGGAGAGCCCAAAATTTGAAGACTCAACCACCCACCCGATAAATAGAGACAACATAACCAAACCCAAGTTAAAAACAAGCCAACAAAATATTGCACGACAAACACCTAAGCACCTAAATAACTTTACAACAAACACCTTGAAGACTTCAACCTCTCAACAAGATCAAACAAGGGTAGCCATAGACAGCTAAAAGTGAAAAACAAACACCACCCCTCTCAACAAGTGGAAACCACTAAAAGTAAAATTGAAAATTCTCCGAACCCAAACGCAGCCAAGACCAAGAAAAACCGCAGCCCGCAAAGACCTAGAGCCTAATCCCATGCACCAAGCTTAAAAAAACTCATTCCATTGAACCCCCATTTTAGCCACCTGATCAGCGAAATTATTTGCCTCCCTAATGATATTAGAGAACTCCACACCTCCTATTGATAGGATGCAACTGTTAATCTTATTTAAAACAATCCCACAACTTCCACGGTCTGCTTAAGCTTTTATGAATCCACGATACTGCATTTTTTGAATCAGACTCAACAATTAGCCTCTTAGACAGACCCCACCTAGATTTATTAATAAACATCTTTAATGCATATCTGATAGCTTCTAATTCAGCTAAATTTGAATCCATAATTCCCAATGGACCATAAAAAAATACCCAAGACATTCCCTACATCATTTCTCAGAACACCACACCTAGCTAGAATAGGCTTTCCCCATGCTAACCCGTCAACATGAAATTTTAAAAAACCTAATGTCGGAGCCATCCATAGCACATAAGCCCTTCCTTTATCACTTATTTATGCTTTCCTCCCGTGAAGACGTCGCGGGTCCTCGGCCCACTCATGA
Organism: Hydrangea macrophylla; assembly: GCA_033977485.1. Classification (NCBI taxonomy): domain Eukaryota; kingdom Viridiplantae; phylum Streptophyta; class Magnoliopsida; order Cornales; family Hydrangeaceae; genus Hydrangea; species Hydrangea macrophylla. The sequence continues at coordinate 98,693,896 of CM066989.1, read as the reverse complement.
AAAAGAGTAATCAAAGCTGGAATCCAAAGCTTTAGTTGAATAAAAAGATCTTATTTTAATCAGATCAACAATATCCCCAATATCCCATGATTTCTTCTTAAATACAGGTTCATTCCTCGCTAACCAAATAGACCAAACAGAAGCCAAACCCACTATCGTCCCCCATTGCATCTGTTCCCCAAAAATTAGAATTCCATCCCATTATAGGTCCCATTTTTCCATGTTTTCCACTGAAACCCACGAAATCTTCCACCATTTCCATATTTTTCCCCAAACTCTCCAGACCCAAGGGCAAAGAATTAGGAGATGGTTTCTATCTTCCAAAACTTCTATACACCAAGGACACGCACTATCTTTTGTATTTTAAAAAAACCCGAGCTGCTAAAAATTTCTTTGAAGGGATCTCTCCAAAATGGCCATCCAAATGAAGCAAAGGACCTTTGATGGAGCCTTCGCTTTCCAGATTAACTTGGCCCAAGGAGCATCATTTCGCTTGTTCCAACAACTCACGACATCTCTTAACAAAAAAATTCCATCAATTCCAACAACTCACGACAATTTTATCCTGCCTACCTTCAAAACGATAAATCGATAACTCCCTTTCGTGTAACCAGCTAACATCTTCTGATTCCCAACTGAATAGATTTATTCTAAACATGAAAATGGGATTAAGACCTAAAACAACGAACTCTTAGCATTAGCCTCTTTATTAACCAAAATGGAGAATAGCCTTGGAAAATCAAGATCTTTCGAATTGAGGTGGACAATACATAACAAATTAAGTGAATGTATGCTGTGTTTATCATTCTGATCAGTTTTCTTTTTTTAATATTTTCTTTTATGCTATGTATTCCCCAAAGGTTGTGGCGGAAACACTCCTCTTTTTTTCTTTTTTTTTTTTCTTTTCTTTTCTTTTCAGTAGTGTACAAAATTTATGATAATGTTTTTTGATTAACCTTCTATTCTAAAATTTTATCATTTTAGTGAATCCCCCTTAATCAATCCCAAAATGTTTTATCACTTAAAAAAATCAAAAGTGTTTGGCAAGCAAGCCAAAAAAAATTGATTGTTTATACAAAATGGCCAAAAGGACAACATACAAATATTTTCAACATCGTTAAAATTTTAGGGCATGCAAAGTATTTTTGTCTTTTAACAAATTAAAAGTGAAAATAAGTGATTGTTTGAAAAACAAGCTAGCTACTTTTTTTTTTCAGCTTAATTTTTCAACTAATTTTTGCTTAAATTTTTAGTTGATTTTTTTAAGAGTTGACATTTTTAGCTAACGAAAATACTTTCATTTTACAAAATAATTATTTCTTTTGCTCCAAATTCGTAATTCATCACTTAATTTTTCATTTTCAGCTAACCCAATGGGCTCTTAGTGGTTTAGGACATGTCAATTTTCTAGGGCATAACTTAAGACATAAAAATCAAGAACAAACAACAAATAATAATAAAAAAAAACCTAATTAAGGACCCATGCAACTAACATAAAATTCAAAGTCAAACCAATGAAGTCCCAAATTGACAGATGGGGCCGATCCTGAACACAAGAAACCCAAGCAACCGTTTGAGCCCCCCACTTCAATAAGGGCATCCCACTCAAAATTATAACATATATTATATATAGCCCATGTTGGAACGTACATTCCAAATAATTTATTAATATTTGTAGAGGGCACCTATTTTTGAAGTTCGCATAAGACCCACAAAATATTATGACCGGCACAATGGTGTGAAATAAAATTGACATGCCGTAATTGGCTTTTAAAGGGTGTTTTGGATAACGGGAAAAAAATGATTTTCTAGGAGAGTACATGATTTATTGTTTAAAAACTATAAAAATATATATGTATATATATATAATAATAAAAAAATGATTTTCTAGGAGAGTACATGATTTATTGTTTATTGTTTCTTGCTGAAACATTAAATTTTTTAGTTTTCTTGCTGAAATTATAGGGTACTAAATTTTTTAGTTTTTTTAGCCTAGAAACAATAAAGGCAAAGCAATAACTCAAATTAATGAAAACTATCTTCTCTCTCTAAATAAATTCACTTTCAACTTTAATGCATATAACGAAAAAAAAAACATTACAAACATAAAATACTAAATAAAGGGTAAATTACACTGACACCCTCTGAAGTTTCGCACTTTGTCACTCATACCCCCTGTGATTTTTTAGGTTACACTGACCTCCCTTCATATTTGTGGGTTGGTAACACATACACCCCCTGCCATTAATTGGCGTTAAAATATGGCTGATATTAGCAAGTTTATTTTTCAAAATGTCCAAAATACCCTTATCATCTTCTTCTTTTACTTACACACAGACACATATACACAAAGACACAAACACACAGATATATATACACACACATATACAAAAAAATCTCTCTCTCTCTCCCCCCTCTTTCTACTGCCTCTCCTCTCTCTCTCTCTCTCTCTCATGCTCACCACCACCACTGGCCGGAACACCCTCTCTCTCTACTGACTCCTCACTATCTATCTCATTACTGACTCCTCTCTCTCTCTCTCTAAAAATTCAAAGCTGGTCAAATTTAAAGGAGACTCTTCCCCAATTTCAACATTTCGAAACCCTAATTTCATTGTAAATTTGAATCAAATTAGCCTCGTTGAATGTTTACGAATCTAAAAATTCAAATCACCTCACCATTGTCAAAACCTCTGATGTTGAGAGATTAATGGTTACACGATCATGTTGGGGTTATATCACATGTGGGATAATCCTATTAATTTAGGGATTGTGATTTGGCTAGATTCCTATTGTGATTTGGTTTCCTTTATGATAGAGTTGTATTACTTGTCCAATAAGTAATGGGTTGTAAGCTCTATATATAGGGATGTTGTATAGGAATTTATGTGAGCCCTTGGTGTACCAAGTTGGGGGTCTCCCCTCATGGGGGTGCATGGTCTAGGGTGAGAGAGATTAATCATTGGGGTTTTCTGTGAGGGGTGTTCACAGCGTTATAAGGATGTGAGGTAGGGATGGTATTTCTTTATCTCTGTGATTTTTCTATGTTACAGTGATTAATTGTGTCAGGTTCTTTGGGGTATTGAGTGGGGAGAGTACAAGGGTTTTGTATTTGGGTTATGGGATTTAATTCATGTAACCTGTACCATGTTTTACTCAATAATGAAGAATTGATCTCTCAGGTATGGACGTAGGCAGGTGTTTGGCCGAACCACGTAGAAATCTGTGTGTCTTTTCTTTGGTGTGCATGTTTAATTACTGCTCATGTGTGTGTGTTTATTTGGGGGAATTTAGTTTGGCGTGTTAAATTCCCAACAAGTGGTATCAGAGCTATGGTTGTCAGATCATGGTGACAGAGGCGCACAATGACAGTGGAGATTAGCAGCACGGTGGTTAAAAGATTATTCAAGATGAGGAAAAAAATTAAAATCAGTGGAGCAGCGTGCCGCCAGTGTATGGGCCATGGAAGATGACTTTGTAGCATACCTTGTGGATTTCAAGCCTTGGATGGGGGAGCAATCCGATGTGCAAGGTATAACAAATTAAGGTTTTTTGATTTGTTGGAATTTCAAGTATTTAGCGGGATTAACTATTTTATTTGGAATTCGGGTCGGAGATGGTTCCTAAGGTTTTCAGGCGCTGCGGATTCACCGGTGGGTGCAGATTTGTGATATTCTGCATGAATTGAGATTATTTTTCTTGGTGATAGATTCTATATATATTGCAGCAGGTTGGGATCTAGGGCAGAAAAATAATTTTGATGCTACTATGATTGTAGTAGGTTGCGTATGGTGGAGAGGTTCTCACATTCCACTCATATGGGCATTTCTCTTGGGTTGTTAGATTCCGGGTACGGTAAGTATGTGCTTTTGGAGAAAATAATTTGATGGGTTCCAAGAAGACGGGGGCAGACACAGGCGCAATTATCCGACAGAGGTAATTGTTAGGATACTGCACGTAGGAACGTTGATCAAATATTTTTGGAGCATGTTTGCTATTTGGGTGGTGTGATATTGATCCCAAAGTTGCGGAGGAATCTAATATTATTGCTGAAATCACACACGGCAGTTGAGAGAAGTGTGGATGATTTGTGTCGTTTGGTTGGTAGAGTTGTACTCCCAAGTACTCGATGAAAAATTCTTATATAAGTGAGTACGTGGATGGTCTGTTCACGGTTCAGACGATGGTGGGGGAAATCCTGCTGGGGAGAAAGAGGGATCGAGGCTCTTCTCTAGTGGAGTTAATGCTAATAATTAACTTGGGACAACTGCACATGTATTGGCCGCGGTTTGACGAATCGGAGGTGTTAAGACCATATTGATTCGGGGTGTGCACGCTGGTACGGAAGACGGTCAATGGCAAACGGTTACAAAGTCGTCAGCTTTGTGGGTGCTCCAGTTGAGGGGGTGCTGATCATGTGTGATAAATTGATTGGACAGTTTCCCCACAAGTGATAGAGGGGGTGATTGTTGGGGTTATATCACATGTGGGATAATCCCATTAATTTAGGGATTGTGATTTGGCTAGATTCCTATTGTGATTTGGTTTCCTTTATGATAGAGTTGTATTACTTGTCCAATAAGTAATGGGTTGTAAGCTCTATATATAGGGATGTTGTATAGGAATTTATGTGAGCCCTTGGTGTACCAAGTTGGGGGTCTCCCCTCATGGGGGTGCATGGTCTAGGGTGAGAGAGATTAATCATTGGGGTTTTCTGTGAGGGGTGTTCACAGCGTTATAGGGATGTGAGGTAGGGATGGGTATTTCTTTATCTCTGTGATTTCTCTATGTTACAGTGATTAATTGTGTCAGGTTCTTTGGGGGTATTGAGTGGGGAGAGTACAAGGGTTTTGTATTTGGGTTATGGGATTTAATTCATGTAACTTGTACCATGGTTTACTCAATAATGAAGAATGGATCTCTCAGGTGTGGACGTAGGCAGGTGTTTGGCCGAACCACGTAGAAATCTGTGTGTCTTTTCTTTGGTGTGCATGTTTAATTACTGCTCATGTGCGTGTGTGTTTATTTGGGGGAATTTAGTTCGGCGTGTTAAATTCCCAACAGATCAGAGTTCGTGTTCATCGAACAACTTTAAATTGTTCCCGAGGCAATGATGCTGCATAACCGTCCAATTCCTACTCGAAGCCAATATGATCAAAACCAGAGAATCGAGCCGTACGATGAGCCAGAGCCAAATCAAAATCGTTTTAGAGAGCCACAACCGTGATTAACGCCATTAAGCTACTTCCGTTCGCCTTAGTTAAGTCTCCGGCGATGCGAACACTCTTACCGAGGTGTCCTCTCGGAAACTCATGAGATGAAGCTTCTTGAAGAAGAAAAATGATATAGAGATCGGACAGTGGAGATCGTTTCACGATTTTCTTTTGGGGGGGTCATTGGCTGTAGATCTGAGCCCATATGTAGTAGATGTGGTAGATTGATCCCTATAGTTGCTATTGTATTTTTTTCTGAAGAATTTTTGATTTGATGCCATGGGAAAAGATTGAACGAACATCTAGATTTATTTGATCCCAGATATATTTGATCCGAGTGTGTGTGGACTGTGTATGGACTGTGTGGTTGTGGTAGTGGTAGTGGTGATAAACTTGACTGCTTGAGAGAGAGAGAGAGAGAGAGAGAGAGAGAGAGAGAGAGAGAGATGAGAGACAGTAGAGAGAAGATGAGGCAAGAGAGAAGGGTATAGTTGTCCTTTTAATGTTGCCGTTAACGGCGTTAGCTCGACATCTCTGATAAGGGGTGTGAGTAACATATCTAAAACCTTAGACGGTGTGAGTGATAAAGTGCAAAACCTCAAAGGGTGTCAGTGTAATTTACCCATAAATAAATAAGTAAATAAAACATTGGGAGTGCCCCGACACCAATTGTAACTTTACTTAGATCAAATTAGAGCTATCTGTATCTGGTGCATACTAGGGGTGGCAATTTTCGACACGACACGGCAACCTGACACGACCCGACACGAAAATAAACGGGTTTGGATAACCCGTATAAGGGCACGGGTCATAAACGAGTCGACTCGTGTGACACGATTAATAAACGTGTTGAAGCCGGTCAAACCGTCTGACTCGATTGACCCGATTAAGTATTTAAGTGCAGTTGGGGCATTTTTTTTTTTTGGTTCTAAAAATAATTTTTAGTAATATGGAAGTCTAAAATACAAATAATATAAATAAGAATTAAAAAAAAATGTATTTTTTTAAAACATATTTATTTAAAATTTATATATATAAAAACTAAAATTGTTTTTTCTTTTTTGCTTGTTCACAAAAAAAAGAGTAGTTACCAACTTACCAAACAAGTAAATTTATATATAATAATTAATAAATAAATAAATTATTATTATTAATAACTAATAAGGGAGGGAGGAAGCTGGAGCTTGGAAGCATTCATGCATCAAGCGTTGTATAAAAAAAATAATTAAATAAAATAAAATAAAAGGGAAGAAGTCCGCCAGGATTGCTGGATTGGGAGGGAGACAAATTAGTCAATTAGACAAATACAATTGTTAATCTTGATTCTTAATAGATGGCAAGTAGAGAAATTTCTTTATACAGTTAGTAAAAATAATATTTCTTCTTATTCATTTTGTTTGAAAATGCTTGGGTGTTAAGTTTATAATAGTTGGAGATTTAAGACGTACGTTTTAATAATTGATACATTTTATGAAAGACTTGTTTGTGTTCTTAGTAAGACTGCAAGTTTTTTTCGAATACTCGAATCGAGCTAACCGGTCGGTTTTTTTAAAATTACCTACAACTAAAAAACCAATCCGACCGCTCAAATTGGCAAAACCGACCACTTCGGTTGGTTTTCAAAACATGAAAAAGTCGGAAAAAATAAAAATAAAATCCGATCCGATCCGAACCGAACCGATGACACCCTATACGGGTTAGACGGGTGACCCGTGTATGACCCGGCACGATTATAACCCGATACGATTATGACACGATTATAACCCGACACGACAATGACCCGACGTGATAATGATCCGATACGATTATGACCCGACACGACCCGATTGCCACCCTAGTGTATACTTTGCTACCTCAAACTTTGAATTATGTAGAACTGTACTTTGCTACCTCAAAACTTTGAGGGACTTTGATTTGAATTTACGTGATGGAGAAAAATCATATGTAGGGATGAAAAAGGATAGGTTGCCAAGTTGGTACGCAGTCCGTTATTTAGTTAGTTATCAATTATTAGGGGGGACAAATAGTTTGGTTAATCAAAATTCAAACCAAACCAAAAAAATCTATTTCAGTTATGTTGTTTTAGTTTAAAAAAATTAGTTCGGTAAAAAATCAGCGCCCAACCTATTTTTTAAGCTTAAAAGTATCTCTTTGAAAAGTTGAGGGGGGCAATTAGCGGGCAAAAATGAATAAAGTATGAAATATATAAGGTAAAATAATTATTTTAAAAAGTTGGGGGGGGGGGGGGGGGGGCAATTAAGGGGTAAATATGACTAATGTATGACAGTATCAAATATATAAGGTAAAAGAGTAATCTTGAAAAGTTGAGAGGGGCAATTAAGGGGCAAAAATAAATAATATGTGAAATTTATACTGTAAAATAGTGATTATGAAAAGTTGAGGGGGGCAACTGCCCCCTCTTGCCCCAACGTTCTTTTGCCCATGCTTGTGGGTGCCACAGTGATTGACATTCCACATTTGACGAGCTTATGGGAAAACTTTTCGACACAAAGAAGAAAAGAAGTGAATTCATTATAATTCTTATTTTAGGAGGTTTACAAATCCGACAAAAAATAATCAAACTTTGTCAAGAATTCATTTCAATTCTGTCGTGCTTCAAAATAAACCAGACAGAGAGTTAAGGGCAGAGACGTTTACAAGGGATAGTTTTATACTTTTAATTTTTTGATTTTTTTGTTCTCAAAATAAAATTAAGAAACTAAATGCCCGCCCATTAAAAAAAATCAAGAATTATTATGTTTACAAGGGGATAGTTTTTTTACTTTTAATTTTTTCTGTTTTGTACGTTCGATATTATATGGCTTCAAATAAAAGCTAGAGGTTGATTTAGGTCTCTTGCCACAAGTAGCTTGACATAAAAGCCACAAGTTGCTTGACATAAAAGCCAAAGATTGGTATATAGAATTCTTCTATAAATTAAAGTACCCCTTACCTTCCTCTTCCCATATATATTTTGATCCTATCTTCTTCTTCCTCTGGCTTTCTCATCTCTTCTTGTATGGTATGGCCGTGAGGTGTTATTAGAGAAGTTGTCTAACATCACTAAGCTTATACCCATCATCAAATACAGAGTTGTATGTATGTATATATCTATATATATATATATATATATTTGTGATGGGTCTAAGCTTAGTGCCGAGAGACAACTCACTCTGCTTCTTCATCAATGGAGTCCGGTCGTTTTTGTCTTTTCCATCCATCCAGGTTTGTTAGTCTCTCCATATATATATATATATATATATATTGTATATGAGGTCTCTTGTATGCGCATATAGGACTCAAAGTCATGTGAGATTGCATTATGAGATTTTTACATTTTGATCCCCGCTAAATTTCACAAGAGTCCTGCCCCCCCCTTCTTTTTTTTTTTTTTTTCTTTTTTTTTTTTGGGTTATTTGAATATTTGTGTTAATTTCTACATCGTTTTGTAATTTCAAGAATCAAGACACTCTAAATTATAAAAATGCATATTGGGTTAGATTATAATATGCATATTACAACACTAATTACTCCGTACAATCTAAGTTATCTAAAACCACGAGCGAAGTAATAAGTTCCAAATAAAGAGAACTAAATTACAATTGTAATTCAAATCATCCTAAATATATGGTCAAACACATTTTTTTTCACATCACTTGATCAAACTTAAATTGATTTAATATCATTTCAGGATTTACATAAATTTTTATATTATAAAATATTTATTAATAAAACAAAAATTGCCTCAAGGAGACCGCCTCCAAACCCATGTAAACTTATCTCCCAAGTACCACTTTCACGCTATCCCTAATATTGTCAAATTTCTGCACCCACCCTTACTTATAACCAAAAAATCTGCCACTACATTGTTGTTCACATCCCCAAATGAGTTGGAGTCGAAAAACATTCTTTACAATACCAAATTGTAAAGAATAATGCTAGGGGCACCGAAAATTGTAAAACATAATAAGAACACAATAAGAAGTACAAACTTAAAACACAGCTGTAAATTACTCTGACGGTGATGATCTTGTTGTAGGATAGGACAGGATCAACACAAGTTCTTATGTAAATTGAATTTCACATATAGACATATATATATATACAGAGAGAGAGAGAGAGAGAGAGAGAGAGAGAGAGAGAGAGAGAGAGAGAGAGGGAGGCACACTTATGCCAATATAGGGGAGAATGCCAATTATAAATAAATTTGATTAAGATAAGAAAGTTCTAGAATTAAGAGAGTGATTTAAGTAGGTGTGGGTAGTCAATTTTAGGAGATAGGGAGGAATACATGAATATGGATTAGATTGATTTATAAGGGGTGTTTACACTTTACATGGGGTAGTTTTAACTTTTAGATTTCAGATTTTTTTGTTTTGTTTTAAAAAAAATCAAGAATTAAGTGAGAGGATTATGTAGACAACAAGGCCCCTCATAAAATTTTGAGCAAAAAAATAAATAAAATAAAATTCCCCTCATAAAAAAGAAAAATCTTGAATCCAAATCTGGTCCTTTCAAGTTCGAAAAGTTGGAGAACTTTTATTGACTCCTCTATAAAAAGGTAATGTTATTGCCAGAGCAGCAAGTAAAAAGTGTCGCTAAAAGTTTTAGCGACAAAAAAAAAGTGTCGCTAAAACTTTTAGCGACACTTTTTGCTCTAACATTAGCCATTTCTACTCCGGCAATAGAGCTAGCCCTATAAAAAGAGGATTACTGTCAAAAAAGAAATATGTAATTGATTGCTTTCTATGAAAGAAATTGCTTGATATATGCACAATTTTTGTGTGTATTAATATATTTAAAACAAACATCTGTAAATAGACCCCCATTTCAATATATGGCTTTCAAATAAAAGCTAGAGGATGAAAGGGGTCCTTTTTTTGTTTTTTTGGAAAAAAGTGGAATAATAATACTTAACCACCATGAAGCACGAGTGCTTCAAAAATAGTGTCGCACGCGCATTTAGTGCGTAGAGAGTACTTTAGTGCGCCTTACTGCTTTTGCGGTGCTTTTGTGCAAGAGTTTGTTAACGTTTAATATTAATTTGCTTGCTTGTGGTTTTGTTAATAGTTGAATTACATTGTTTATTATTAAGTAAAGTAATTTATGTGTATTTTGTGTCTTAATTAGAAAAAAAATAGTGGTAGAATAGTTTGCATATAGTATAATAGTAATAGATAAATGTCACATAAAATATATTTTTACTATTTTTATATAAGTACCCCGCCGCACTCGCACTCTTGATTTGACAAAATTGTTGAACTCTCCGCACTCGCGCCCCCGCATCCGCACTGGTACTTCTTTGCTTAACCAAGACAATCCTTAGCCTCAATGCCTAATAGAAATTGAGGGAACAAAGTGGAATAATAATACTTAACCAAGAGATAACTCCTTAATTAGCCTCTATGTCTAACAGAAATTGAGGAAAATAATCAATCCAAAAAGAATTGACATGCCTAACAAGGCAGCGAGCAGCCATGTTACCATCCCAAGCGCGCGTACACTTGAATGAAGAAAAAGCTAACGGCTCCATCTTAATCACATCGATAACGTGCCTGTATTGCCCAAACTGAAAGCGCATCCAACTTCACACCACAAAATATTATAAATAGCTAGCTTGACAAAAAAGGCACAGATACATAAAGAAAGTTGTCTATAAATTAAAGTACCCCAACCCTTTTTCTTCCGGTATATCTACTATACTATAAAAACGAATAAGTTAGCACGTTAAAAAATATGAATTTCTCTTTTGCCCTTCACTACAACATAATTACTTATATATCTATCTATACATTCTAAGGATATATTGATTTGTGTGAGGGTAAATTTGTCGTTCTGGACAAATAATTACATTCAAGTCAGTTTTTAAAATTTTATTTAATATAATAATTAGGTTTCAATCAACCATCTTGTGTCTAATTACATTTGGATCAACAATTTTTGGGATTTTTATTATTCACTTAAAAAAAAGTCAATAAAAGTGGTTATTTAAGAATTGGTCACTAATATTTACAATTTGGTCAACTTCTTCTCTTAAATGAGGTTTCAATCAATAATTTGTGTATAATTACATTTGGGTCAATAATTTTTGAGATATTTATTATTCACTTCAAAAAAATGGCTATTTAAGTGGTTATTTAGGAATTGGTCACTAATATTTACAATTTGGTCAACTTCTTCTCTCAAATTTAGGATTCATATCTTGTAATATGTGTAATTGCATTTAAGTCAACAAGTTTTGTATATATATATACATATATATATATATATATGTTATGATCCAATCTTCTGTTGGAAATATTGAAGAAGGATAAAGCTACGAACACTGAGAAGAAAGGCTAGAATGTTTTTCTGTGTGTGTGAAAGAGAAGATAATAAGTTCTCAATTTTATAGAGCAAAAACTAATACGAAATTAAGTGTATATTCAAGGAGCCCCAACAATCATTTTATTAAAACAGATTAATGGTGGAGTTTAAAGGTACAACAGTTTATAAGTGTAATAAACTGTGCAGAATAATGACTCACCAAACAGTCAAAAATTCTCTCAAAAAAAAAAAAACAGTCAAAAATTAATTTCAAAGAGCAAAAATGGCACTATCTCCCACTAGGGGTGCAACTCGGGCGGGACCCAAAGAGTTTTGACTCTGCCCAGGCCCGAGCCCGAATTCAAGCAGTCTGCCCAAGCCCGAGCCCGAGCCCGACATAAACCCGAACTTGTCAACCCGAGCCCGATTTGTGAGTTAGTTCTCCAACCCGAGCCCGAGCCCGAGCCCGAATTACAATTTTTTTTTTTTCAAATTGATTTTTAGTATGTAAACAACAATATGTAGAGTATCAAATCTATTTTTTTTTGTTTAGATTTGAGAAAAAAAAACATTCATATATTAATTTAGTGCTAGAATAATATCTAATAGTGTATTATTATCACAAAAATACACCAGAATATAACGTCAAAAATAATACATAAATAGAATTCGGGCTCGGGCTTGGGTTCCACGGGTTAGCAAAATTCTGCCCAAGCCCGGCCCGAATTGAATTCGGGCTTGCATTTTTCAGCCCAAGCACACCCATGGTGAAAGTATCACGGGCCCAAGCCCGGTAATTTTCGGGCCGGGCTCGGGTTGACCACGGGTTGGCCCGCCCGAGTTGCACCCCTATCTCCCACATGTGAGGGTACAAATCAGACGGCATTCTTGTGCGCATGACATGCCCGCGCAATTATCAATTTCCAAGCCAAATTGGGCAGTCCAAATATGTGATTTGCACTGTCCCTACGGGCGCATGAGAGAGCCTCTCCACTACATAAGCTTACCAAGCTAAGCAAGGGAATTCATATATAAGGAGTGAAATGGTCTCATATTTAACCAATGTGGAACATAAGTCACATCAAGTAAATAAGGGCTTTTGTTTGAATTTTGAAATAAAATAAAAAGGCCCAAAGCCCAAAGAGACATGTTCAAAAAGTTTAATTATAACCCAAACTTAGTAATATGAATTAAATCTGACAATCTCTCCTATTTCAAAAATTCAAATAACGAATAAAAAGGAATGGAGTAAGAGAATTCGATGCATCAGAACTAGTGTCTTTAGGGCCATGAACTAGTCCCTAGAAATATAAGATGTGATCTACAGGAAATTTGTGAAATTAAGTTTCTATGAACCAGAATCCCTTATTGTAAACCAATCGTCTTATACCCACATTGATTCCTCAGAATCTGAGCAACTCTAATCATCATGGCACCTCTAGGCTCTGCGCCAGTCCTGAATTTTCATAAGTGCTCTAGAAAACTTAGAAAACTTTCCTAAGTTTTCATAGAAAGCAACCCCACTTTCACACTTTTATAGATGAATCCATCAAGTATACATTGCAATTAAACATATCATCCAATCAGTATGGATAATGGATTCCATTAAGAGTTTAACTCAACCTTTCACATTGCAATTGCACTATACATCATAGGAATGGATTACAATATAATAAATTCATAGTGCATCTCCAAACAACCAATAACTTGTTATTACCCATATGAACCTATTTCTTACGTTCTTCAATTATATAGGTTGGGTTACCATCATTGTTGTGTTTTGTTACAGGAATAAGTTCCATTCCCCTCAATGCTTCATACCTCTCTAGTGGTTTTGTTAAAGGTTGAGCCAAACTCACTTCTGATCTTATAAAATTATAAAGAGATATAACTCTATCATCAAATAGATGTCTCATAATATTATATCTTAGGCGCATATGCCTACTCTTGCCATTATAGATCTTAATCATAGCTCGACTTATTACAGCTTGGCTATGTCAATGTAAAGAAACCGATGGAACTAGTTTATTCCAAATTGGAATATTTGCTAAGAGGTTTCTAAACCACTCAGCCTCGGTACTAGCTTTCTCAAAAGCTACAAACTCAGATTTTATCATTGATTTAACTATATAAGATTGCTTGGACGACATCGAAGATACGGCACCTCTGCTAAGTATAAAAAATAAATCCATTTGTTGATTTCGTCTGATCTGAAATCGAAATCCAATTTGTACCCTTGATTTTTGAAAATACAAAATTTCCTCCCCCAAAACGTATGGCTAAAATCTGGCCTTGAAAAAGTTTAAGTTCTTATAAATTTTGAAGTATGCAATACATTTTCAAAAAATAATTTCATCCTTATCTCCGGTTCCTCAGCCAGGCTTGGGTAGAATAGCAGAACAAGTACAATTATTAGTAGCATAACAAAAATGCGTTCCTCATCATTAATCATTAATATGTTTGCTCGCAGTAATTTTGGCCTCTCGGGAGAATCGATGACTGTATCTTTGATGCACGACTAGTACATCTGAGAATTCTTAATTGGCTAGTTGTAAATAGCCCTAGGGCTATGGAACAAAGGATTATCCTGGACCTACACCGAGGTATTACGGTGATTCTCAAATATTGCAGAACAGAATGTGATACGATGAGATAGAATGCAGTAGAAACAAAGACAGGGAACGGGTTACCTACTCTTAAAGGTCAAAGCGTGATCATTCTGAATTCTTTAATTCATAATGAATCAAATCTCTCCAAGTAGGATTCGAACCTATGACTAGTCAGTTAACAACTGACTGCTCTACCACTGAGCTATTGAGGAATAGTGGGAGATTAGATCTCATAGAATTCAATTCCCGTTCTCAACCCATGACCAATATTATAAGCTCGAAGCTTCCTTCGTAACTCTCGGAACTACTTCGTAGTGGCTCCCTTCCATGCTTCATTTCATAGGGAACCCTAAAGTGGCTTTATTTCATTATAGTCCATCGTGTCATTAACATAACCGATGTTGTTTCTAGTCTTTCTCTTTCTATTTATATATATGGAAAGTTAAAAAAATTATCATATAATAATCCAAAAGTTGCAATAGAAAAGAAAAAGGGCTATTTGTGATGATTTTAAAATCTTTTCTACTAGGTAAACTAGTATCCTTATGAATGAAGATAATCAATTCGGTCGTTGTGGTCGGACTCTATTATGGTTCTAACCACATTCTCAATAGGTCCCTCTTATCTCTTCCTTAGGAGAAGAAGGAACCAATAAGAAGGTATCAGCAACAACTGGTTTTATTACGGAACAGCTCATGATGTTCATATCGATCTATATGTGCCTCTACATCTAGCATTGGGTAGACCTCATACAATAACTCTCCTAGCTCTACCGTATCTTTTGTTTCATTTCTTCCGGAACAATCACAAACACTCTTTTTTGATTATGGATCTACTACCAAAAATTTAATGCGTAATCTTAGCATTCAATGTGTATTCCTAAATAATCTCATTTTTTAATCATTCAACCGTTTCATTTTACCAAGTTCAATGTTAGCCAGATTAGTCAACATTTATATGTTTCGATGCAACAACAAGATGTTATTTGTAACAAGTAGTTTTGTTGGTTGGTTAATTGGTAACATTTTATTCATGAAATGGGTTAGATTGGTATTAGTCTGGATATGGAAAAATCATTCTATTAGATTGAATAAGTACATTCGATTTAATAAGTACCTTGTGTCAGAATTGAGAAATTCTATGGCTCGGAACTTTAGTATTCTCTTATTTATTACCTGTGTATATAGACATTTTTTTTTTCAAAATTTAATTCTTCCCGAAGGTGATATTTAAAATGTCAACTCCATGTAAAACATTTTCACTAGTCCAATGAGATTCACCAATGGAAATGCCAACAATAGCTCTTGTAATTTTAATAAATTAAATTGGCTTTACCAAAATCTTTTATATCAAAATTAAATGACAATATATTTTTGGTCTCTATTTTGCAATCTCTAAAATAGAACCAAAATAAATAAATCACCTTTATATCATAACAAATACTTCATAATTGTATTTGTTGCAAATACAACTGTCACTTTCATTTTAAAACTATTTGAAAAGATAATTTGATCAGTTTTTCATGCTACTTGTTGGGTTTCGGTTTTAAACCGTAATAGTGTATACAATTAGACACTTTATTTTCATTCGGATCTATAAACCCTTCAGGTTTATCCAAATAAATTACATCTTCTAATTCTCTATTTAAATAGTATTCACATCCATTTGATAAATAATAAAAGAAGTGCCAAACTAGCACATTTTGCACATTTCCATCTGGCACTGTTTATAACAGTGCCAAGTTTTGGTACGGTTTGGAGGCAAATTTGGAGTGGTTGGGAACAGTGCTAATTCTGGCACTGTTTCAAGCAGTTCCAGTTTGAACATTAAAAGTGCCAAGAAAAGAAAAGAAAGGTTGACCGTGTCACCATCTATAAACATTGAATGGCCATGATGGAGCCTTGAATTAAGGTGAATGGCTGAGATTGGTATGATTTCAAAATTTGATAAAACCCTAACCCACTACTTCTCACTCCCTCATTCAGTCATAGGCTTCTCTCTACCCTATCCCCTCCCTCTTTAAATCCCTCTGGTTCACTACTGCTACCACCCCCCACCATCGTCGGCCATGGTCACCACCTCTCCCCCAAAATCACCAGTGGACATTGCCATCACTGACCACATGCCATTGTCGACCACACATCTACTCTCTCTCTCTCTCCTAACCACATTCTCTTCCACACAAAAACTAGAGGAAGAGAGAAAACCAAATGGAGGAAGATGAAGGAGGAGAGGAGTATCTATTCAAGGTAGTGATAATCGGAGACTATGCAATTGGAAAATCTAACCTCCTCTCTCGTTATGCTCACAACGAGTTCAAACCTTACTCCAAGGCCACCAGCGGAGTTGAGTTACAGACTCAGGGCATGGAGATCGATGGTAAAGAGGTAAAGGCCTAGATTTGGGACACCGCTAGCTAGGAACGCTTCCACACTGTCACTTTTACCTACTATCGCAGCATTGTCAGCGCAGTCCTTGTCTATTGTGAATATATCAAATAATCAAGAAAACAACAAAAGGGATAAGAGAGCTAGAGTTTCTCATAACACAAAAACTGAATGAATGAATACAATAAAAAAGAAGAGACAATAATAATATATCTAGGTTAGTATATCTAGGTATACAGTATTACCCTACCATAAAGGAAAAGACTAAACTACCCTAAAACTAATAAAGCTAATTCTAATACCCCCCCTCAAACTCACGATGCTGTAGCTAGAAGCATAGAGAGTTTGCCAACTAAAAAATGAAAACGCTAAATCGGATGTGGCTTTGTAAACAAATCAACGATCTGCGCGGAAGAAGAAACAAAAGGCAAAGTGATAGCTCCGTGCTTAAGATGATGACGAGTAATGTGACAATCAATCTCTATATGTTGGTCCTCTCATGGAAAACTGAATTGTGAGCAATCTAAATAGCACTCTTATTATCACAATACATAGGTGAAGGGCGAGGAAGGGAGACACCCATATCTGTAAGTAGCCGGGGTAACCAAATAACCTCATAGGTAGTCGAAGCCATAGCCCGATACTCAGCTTCTGTGGAAGACACAGCAACAACATCTTGCTTCTTGCTCTTCCAAGAAATGAGAGAATCACCCAAAAATATACAAAACCCAGTAACTGACTTGCGATTTGTAGGATCACCGGCCCAATCAGCATCAGAGTATGCACGCAGCTCCAAGGAAGAAGATGACAAAAGTAAAAGACTTTGAAACTGAGTGCCCCTCAAGTACCTCAAAATACGATGAACAGCAGCCCAATGAACTGTAGTAGGGGAAGTAACAAAGTGACTAACAACATGAGCAATATCCGGACGAGTAATAGATAAACCAAGCTACCAACAATAGTGCGATATAAGGTGCAAACGCCTGCAATTCAGGCGACTCCATGAGAGCCAACTGATCCCAAAAATCTGTCATTGTAGAATAGAACTCCTGAATACTCAAATTTTTTTGTTCAAGGGCACGAATATCACACTCTAATTGGTACCTTTTCACAAAATTGGAGTGTGTAAACAATTTAGCCAAATGATCCCATACCTCCTTTGCATATTCAAACTTTGCCAATTGCATACCTATCGAGGGAGCAACGAAGTTGTTGATCTAAGTAATGATTTTTGAATTATTTGTGTCCCAAACATCTAGCAATTCTGCAAATTTGTCAGCATTTTCATTCGTAAGTTTACTGAAATCCCCATTGATATAACCCTACATCTTCTTCCCCTTCAAAATTTTTTTCATCATATAATTCCAATATGCAAAGTTCTTTTCATTAAGTTTAACACTAATCGCTTGAAGCGAATCATCACGTTCAGTAGCCATTACAAAAATGAAGCAATTAAGTAACACAAAACAAACAAACCAAAATCAAAGACAGATCCAAAAACACAAAACAAACGAACCAGAATCAGTGATAGATCCAAAAACGAACGCGAATCAGTGCGAGATTCAAATATGAATCCGAATCAGGGAAAAATCCAAAAACAAACCAGAATCATTTGAAAAATCATGGATGAGATTCGAACCTGCTTTGATACCATGTGAATATATTAAATAATCAAGAAAACAACAAAAGGGAAAAGAGAGCTAGAGTTTCTCATAACACAAAAATTGAATGAATGAATACAATAGAAAAGAAGAGACAATAATAGTAAATCTAGGTTAGTATAGCTAGGTATACAGTATTACCCTAATATAAAGGAAAAGACTAAACTACCCTAAAGCTAATAAACTAAATCTAATATCTACGACATCACTCGTCATACCACTTTCGACAGCATCCCCGCTGGCTCAACGAGCTCAATAATAAGCGAATAAATCATACTACACAAATATATACACATACATACACACTGCCTATATTGTGATTTGTGTTTTTTGTTTTATGTAAAGAAGATCTATGTAGCTATCTATTTCGGAGATTGCCTTTTTGGCTCCCCAAATGTGATGAGTGAGAGAGAAGAGATAGGGGCTAGTTACAACAGTTCAGAGATCTTTGAATATTAATTAAATATTGAAGGTTAGCTAAAATGGGAAGAAAATTTAGGGACAATGGTTGGGGACCCCTCATAGTTTCTTTTTATGGGTTTGGTTGGGGACCATGAGTTTCTTAGGATTTCAAAATCATCTTCAAAATTTTATGAGATGCCTAACAATCCCACTCCATACTCTGACATAGTTGCACATTTAATACTGAATGATATGGTATAATGTGAGTTGCAAAATGATTTGGTTTCAATTGGTATAGTTTTGTATAAAGCTATGGAGTATAGATTCCTTCCAATGTTGTAGTTGATTGAGTTTTGATATTAGAAATTATTTTGGATTCACCTCTAAATTTAACTCGCTCTTTGTTCTTTCAATTAATATTATAGTAAGGAGATTGCAGTAGAGATTGCTAGGGCCTAAGGTAAGTGTAACTGCAGCTAAGGTATTGTAATTGCTAACTTAAAGTAGATGTTAGATTTCATTTAATTTTTCTTTGATCCCTCTTCTTTTCATTTATTTTTCCCATTTAGACTTGGTTCCCATTTTTATTCCTCTATGTTCCTACTTTTTAGTTAAATTTAGTTGGAGGTGTTTGGTTTGATGATGGCAATCTGCAGCTTGAGCCATTGTTCAATTTGGGAAGTTGTTAAGTTATGGGTACTTCTCTCTCTTATTCTTCCCTCTCTTGGGATTATTTTCATTCAACTCTCTTATAACTTGTCCCCGCTCGGTATTTTCGTACGGTTATTTTCGTTTTGGAACTTTACATCTTGTTTTTATATTCTTCCTCCTCTCTTGCATTAACCCCATTTGGTTTGCGGATTTATATAAGGAAAAGGAAAAGGAAAAGGAAAAGCAAAGGAAAATAAGAAGAAAAACTCTTTTTCATTAATAGTTTTATTTTTTGCTCAGATTCATAGTAGACATAATGGAATTTTGGTAAACCGCTCTCAGTACTAGTTGTTAGGAAAGGACATGTATGAAGAATTTTGGCATTTTAAATTTGGAACAAGGAAATAGTATGTTTAGTTGCAAAAATGATCAATGTTTTTGTCACGCCCCGGATCCACACATATGAATCTAGGTCACATGGCACGCCACTGAGTCTTATCCAACTCATAAAACAACTCTAGTAGTGGAAAAGAAACTTAAAAACAACAATGAGTATTCAACTCTTTTGAAAGCAATACCCTCCGAGTTATAAAATCAGTATAAATTTGGAAACATAATTATATTTTGAAATGGATGAATTATGTTAAAAGGGGTCCTAATGGTACCCTGAGAATCAATCAAAACTGATAATGCCAAAAATTGGTAACAGAGATTAAGAAGAGAGATATTATAACACAGTCAATTGTAGGTGGTTCGGCCCCGTTAATGAGGTGACCTACGTCCATAGGTGCGTCAGTGCCCTTCACTAGCAAATCATCGGTGGGCCTGGTGAGCCAACAGTTGGGGCATCACTACCAGTAAGACCGACTGGATGTATGCGTATGAATGAATTGCTATTCTATAGGTTAAGAATGCCATCCCCCTTAATGGGGGTGAGTGGCCCCTTTTATAGGTGCAAGAGACCACCTGCCCAAGGCAACTGATTAGATAAGGAAGCCCCATCTAATCACAATTCGATGAGCATAAATCATGGGAAGTTTCCTAAGTGGCTTAGGGAACTATTTACACTTTCCATTAGTCTTTTGATTGATTTAGGAAACTGCTGAGCGGCTTGGCTGTCAAACTGAGCGTCGTGGGGAGCTGCTGCACCGAATGCTCGAGCTGTGCGAGCATCCTGAGTGGTAGCACTCGAAAGACCTCAGGATCGGTGGGCCACAAGCTCCCTTTCCAGATAATCCGAGTCCTTTGCTGCTGACGTAGAGGTTTGACTGTAGTAGAATATTTTTGGGCGCATCAACTGCCCCCCATTTTTGAAGTTGATGTGATGTCCCATCAGATGAAGTTTGAAAATTAAGACTGATTCCAAGGAACCGTTCGGGAGATGGCTCCAGGATGTTACTCGACGTGCGACTGATCGGAGTGATCTTTCAGGATCAGGACCAAGCTGTAGCTATGTGGGCCCGGAACCAACCTCTGCCATGTGTAAACTGGTCACTGGCCCGGTTAGGATCCAACGATGCCAGCGTGGGAGAAATCGAGCCATTTATGTGGTAACCGAACCATCTCATCATGCATTTAATGCGCGCACCTTTTGAGGCGACGCTTCACGTGCCTGAAGCAACAACTGTAGGGCAGTTTTGGCGAGAAATCGCCTGGACCGTTGGATCTACTTTGATCTTAGCCGTCCATAGTTCCTATATAAGGAACACTTGTCCATTTCACGAATTTCTGCTGCCAAGACGTATATTACCGAGCGGTTTTGAGAGCAAATGATTCCCGATCAAGATTTTTGAGCCCTTTCTTGCATTGATTTCTGTAAGTCCCTTTCTTTTTTGAGTTTCAATTTGTTACATTCCTTTATCCCCCCTTCTCTTTTCTTTCTGTGGTTAGGCTGGAGGGAGTGAGCCCGGTAGGGTTTGAGCGGGAGTGGGATTTTTTCCTCCTTAAGTTCTGTTCTTTTTTTAAGTCAAGTGGAACGTCAGGACAGTTGAACCGAGCGGGTGTCCCTGGAGTAATCTTGAGAGAGTGCCATCTAGTGCTAAGTAACATTCACTCTTTTCCTTTTAGGTTCGTGACCTTTTCCCCTTTATATACCAGGCTCGGGGTTCCTGACCCATACTTAGGCCGTAACCTGCTTCCCCATCATACCATAGGAGTACCAGAAATGGAATAGTCTGACTTCGATTATGCTTCTCGATCAGAGGACAAGATGTACTGATCGAGAACTCCTAACACCAGCCTAGATCCACCGTCCGCTTCCCCATCTGACCACCAGAGTGAGGGCAGGATTCCTGCTCGTGTGTCCAATAGCGATTCCGACCAAGAGGCCCCCATTGCCTCTGTTTCCCGGGGGGAAGGTGATGAGACACCGGGGAGACCTGACCCCGTGGTCGTGTTTGCTTGTGAGTCTACCTCCTCTACCCTGCACTCCCAAGACCTTGTACGCATTAGGGAGAGGTATTCGTTCTCCTACGATTGTTCCTTAGCCGTTAACCCCGGCGGAGCGCATCTTTACTAGCCAGGCTTCGTCACCCTATTTGAGGATGCACTGATGGCTGGCCTCCGCCTTTCGCTTCATCCAGTCGCCCGGGACGTCATGATTTACCTCGGGATTGCTCCCGGGCAGTTAGCCCCCAATGGGTAGAGGTTCTTGATGGGGTCCATCTCTCTATGGCCGTAGGTCTTCGGATATGAAATCACCCTCCGGGAGTTTTTATGGGCTCACCGGCCATTCCCCGTGCAGAGGGAGGTTGGGTTCTTTTCTTTTTTCGCCCGGCCGGGTAGGAAGATCATTGAAAAATGCCTGAGTAACAACAAGGGGTAGAAGAACAAATTTTTCTAGGTGTCCACTCTTCGCCTCTGCGATCAGGCCCCAGGATCCCAACTGAAGATTTCCTGGGCGGGCGAGTTGAGGGGTAAGACCGCCCTATATGCTTCTTTTCATTTTTCTTCACATCAGAAGGTTATTGGTCTACTAACTGCTTCTATGTTCCTATTTGTAGCTGGGTCAACAGAACTTCCCAAGATCCTTGAAGTGTGCCAGGCCAAGATCTTGGGTTTGGCAGAGCTGCCCACCCACGTTTCTAACGTGCTGTCCCGGACGGGTGAATTTGTAGAGTCTTACTCTCTAGAAGAACCCGTTCAGGCTCCCACTTTTTCCCCGATCATTCCTGGTGAGTGTCCGGGCTATTGGTCTTCCCATTTCACATTTTTCATTTTTCTGTCTCTATCACCTTCTGACCGAGCATTTTTTTTTCTTTATAGAAATGGCTCCCAAAAGGAATTTAGAGTAGCTGAGGGAGAGGCAAGCAGCAGTCGCTACTGCTATTACTGCTCGGTTGGTGGGGGCACAAGGAAAGAGACCCGCTGCTGAAGGCTCGGGTGGTGAGCGCCCTCTAAGGCGCATTCGCCACAAGACGCCTAACCGTTCGGAACCTGTAGGGACGTCAGCTCCCCAAGCGGTGGTTGTGGAGGAGACCCCTCCCCGGGAGGACATACCATCTGGTCTACCGATTAGGAGACTCACCCAGATTCGGGAGAGGGTGAAGTCCGCCCTCATCCCGAGCCAAGTGGAGACATGTGCAAACCTGTCTCCTGATGACTTCCAGGGATGGCTGTATAGCCTTTCCCACCTGGTATGCACTTCTGCCCCTTGAGTACTGGTTACCTCTTTTTTTTTATTTGCCTTGTTGACTGACCAGCCTCCTTTCTTTCGTTGCAGGTTGGCTGCATGGTCACCGGGTCCGAGTCTCTTCTGTCTTCTCTAGCCGGGAGGGCCAACACTGCCAAATCAGCCTTGTCAAAGGAGCGGGCACAATCAGAGGCCGGGAAGGCCGTCCTGGCCATCGAGATGGACAAGACCAAGGCCTTGGCCTTGAGTTTGGGTGTAGCCCAGGCTGATCTGGCAGCTCCTAAGGCTGATTTAGAGTCTTTCCAAGCCCTCACGACGGAGGCTGAGGCCCGAGCAAAGGCCACAACCTAGGTGACAACCGCAGGGGCCACAGAAGAAGCGTTTGACGACGGCTTCTCCCAAGGCTACGAGGATCTAAAACGGCGAGTAGCCCATGATCACCCCGAGTCGGACATCTTGTCCTTCGAGGGCATTGACTCGGACTACTAGAACGTCGATCCCCCTACTGGTGATGGAGCTGATGTACTTGCCCCGGGCAAGGGACTCGGGACCTAAAGCAGAGCTGCCCCCCAAAGAGGAGGCTAGGGAGACCGAAGTCATGGTCGAGGTGGACGACTAAGGTCCCCGACCTATTTTTTTTTGTGTTGTAGGTTTTTTTTGGGAGGCTACTACAAATGCCCCCCAGGCCTTGTGCAAATAGTTTTTAATTAATGAAAAGGTCCTTGAGACCAACTTTTCCATCAACTGTTTACTATTTCTGTACTTGTGTGCCTGTTTGCCAATTCCTGACCAGTTTTTTATTTTTAGCTGACCAATCTTTACCTCCTTACCTTAGCAACTGGTTTTGGATCATAACTGGTAGAACAACTGGTCTTTTTGACCTATTTGAAGGTCCCGTCCGGTGTATTATAGGAATTTATCTTGTTTTACCGACCGGACGGTTTTTCTCTGGCCTCTGTAGGTACTTAGGAATGTTAGAATTCCAAGCCTTGTTAGTGACTGATGTGATTTCCTTTTTTAAGTTTGGTGTATCCCCCCGCCCCCCAAACATTTTGCTAAGGTAAGTGTCTAGTAAGGTAGGGACCATAGGAAACTGACTTGGAACATGGGTGGTTACAGGGTCATTTGAGGCTTGCCATCATTAGCCACCTAGGGGGTTTGCCCCGGTCGCTGGTTGGTCCTAAGCGAAGCCGGTGCCTCGGGGTTAGGACCGAGGTCTTGATGCCTTGGTTTTGAGCCAAGGTCTTCTGCCTCGGGTGTCAGCTCGAGGTCTTTTTTATTTTGTGCCTTGGTTCTGAACCAAGGTCTTTTGCCTCGGATGTTAGCCCGAGGTCTTTGTGCCTTGGTTTTGAGCCAAGGTCTTTTGCCTCGAGTGTTATCCCGAGGTCTTTGTCCCTTGGTTTTGAGCCAAGGTCTTTTGCCTTGGGTATTAGCCCGACGTCTATGTGCACAGACTACTGACAAGGGTTGCAAAGTAGGAACCGTTTTATTACTTTTTACCAAATTATAATAACTGCTCGAATGGAGCTACAAGTATCCTAACTAGTGTTAATCCACCCAAGACTAACTGTTACTGATGGTACTTGCAGAGGTGTTGCACATTCCAAGGGTGAGATAGATCACGCCCGTCTAGAGTTTGTAACCAATAGGTTCCTGGGCAGTTTATCCGAGTAACTAGATATGAGCCTTCCCAGTTTGGCCCCAACTTGCCATGGCTCGGGACTTTTGTGGACTGATTGACGACCTTAAGGACCAGATCTCCCACCAGGAAACTGCGATGCTTTACCCTGCTATTATAGTACCAGGACACTCTCTGCTTGTAGGCTGTAACTTTTAGATACGCCCGGTCTCTTTTCTCCTCTACCAGGTCGAGCTCTGCCCTGAGGGCATTTTCATTGTCTGGCTCGCTATAACTTGCCACCCGGTAGGTAGGTAATCCAAGCTCTGTGGGGACCACCGCCTCAAAACTGTAGGTTAGAGAGTACGTCGTCTCGCCTGTTGTCACTCAGGGCGTAGTGCGGTAGGCCCACAGGAGGGTCGGTAGCTCTTCGGCCCAAAGTCCTTTGGCGTCTTCGAGCCTTGTCTTTATTGACTGAAGAATAGTCCAGTTTGTCACCTCGGCTTGGCCGTTGGCCTGGGGGTGCTTAGGAGATGAGTAGTGGTTGGATATCCTGTAGCCCGAGCATAACTCCCTGAATACCGTGGTGTCAAATTGCCTGCCGTTGTCACTAACCAGAACCCGGGGGACACCGAACCTGTTGAGGATGTTCCTCTCCACGAAGTTTTCCATTTTCTTCTCGGTAATTGTTTACAAGGGCTCGACTTCCACCCATTTGGTCAAGTAATCCACGGCAATCACAGCGAACTTGACTTGTCCCTTTCCCATTGGTAGGGGCCCGAAAATGTCAATACCCTACTAAGCAAATGACCAAGGGCTGAGGATTGGCGTCTGAAGCTCTCCTGGACGGTTGATCATGGGAGAAAACCTTTGGCACGTATCACACCTCTTGACATATTCTTGAGAGTCTTTGGCCATGGTCGGCTAGTAGTATCCTTGTAGCAGGGCTTTACGCGAGAGTACCCGACCTCCGATGTGGTTCCCACACACCCCTTCATGGATTTCGTGTAACACCCCTATGACCTGTGTATGATGGACACATCAGAGATACGGTATGGAGAATCCTCTTTTGTAGAGGATTCCATCAATAATGTGGTATCTTGCCGCTTGGTATTTTACCCGGCGGGCTTCCTCGTTACCTTATGGTAACGCGTCTATTGCCAGAAATACCATAATTGGGTCCATCCAGCTAGGTCCTGGGGCGACCGGTTCTACCTCCATGCATTCTGAGTTGATCACACTTGGCTCAGGTAAGTACTCTATCCTTATCTCGGGCAAGTCTAACTCAGAGGATGAGGTGAGGTGGCATAACCGGTCGGCTCTAGTATTCTCTTCCCTTGGTATCTGTGTGATGGAGAAACCCCGAAGCTTCTTTGAAACCGGTCAGATAAGGGCTAGGTAAGCTATCATGTTATCTTCCCAAGCCTTGTACTCTTGATTGACTTGATTTACCATGAGTTGAGAGCCACTGTACCCCTGGACCTGCAATGCACCCATTGAAGTGACCAGTTGTAATCCGGCCAAGAGGGCTTCATACTCGGTCTTGTTATTGGAGGCTTTGAATTCGAACCTAAGCGCATACTCAAGCTGGATCCCGTCGCGCTTGGTTAGGATGATCCTTGCTCCACTTCCCTGTTTGTTGGATAATCCATCTACATAGAGTACCCAGGTTGGGATGTCTGATTGCAAACCGGGCGGTAGGACCGGTGGGTCGAGCTCTTCAATCGGGTCTTCTTGGTATGTGAATTCAATAAGGAAATCCGCTACTGCCTGTCCCTTGATTGCTGTGCGGGGTCTGTAAACCACTTCGAATTCTTCTAACTCTAAGGCCCACTTAACGAGCCTTCTGGATGTTTTGGGCCTACTCAAGATCTTACAGAGGGACTGATCCGTAAAGACCACGATAACGTGGGCTTGAAAATACGGGCGTAGTCTCAGAGCTGAAGTGATGAGGGCAAAGGCGAGCTTTTCAATGCGGGAGTATCTACTTTCTGCACCTTGAAGTGCTCGGATTGTATAGTAGACCGGGAACTGTGTCCCGTGCTCTTCTCGAATGAGTGCCGAGCTGACTGCCGAGGGTGACACCACCAAGTACAAGAACAACTCCTCACCTTGCACGGGCGTTGAGAGTAGAGGGGGTGATGCCAAATATTTCTTGAGCTCCCGAAACACCTCCTCCCACTCTTTCGACCACTGAAAAGTCTTGCGCAGGATCTTAAAAAATGGCAAGCACCAATCGGGTGCTCGAGACATGAACCTATTCAACGCAGCAACCCGTCCGACCAGGCTCTGTATTTCTTTGGTTGACCTGGGCGACCGCATGCTGATGATGGCCTGGAATTTCTTGGGTTTTGCTTCGATTCCCCACCTGTTGACCAGGTGTCCTAAGAAATTTTTAGATGAGACACCGAATGTGTATTTGGCCGGGTTCAACCTCATCCCGAACTTCCTCAAAATGCTGAAGGCCCCGGCCAAATGTTCAAGATGGTCAGACTCGTCCCAGCTTTTGACCAGCAGATCATCGACGTATACCTTCATTGATTTCCTGATTAAGTCATTGAATATGTGATTGACCAGGCGTTGATAAGTTGCCCTGGCATTTTTTAGGCCGAAGGGCATAACTTTGTAGTAGTAGGTTCCCTAATCCGTGATGAATGAGGTCTTTTCTTCGTCCTCGGGGTACATGCTGATGTGATTGTACCCGGACTAGGCATCCATTAACGAGAGGAGCGAATGGCCTATTGTGGAATCCACAAGGAGAACTATCCTGGGCAATGGATAGCAGTCCTTGGGGCAGGCTTTGTTTAGGTCGGTGAAGTCCACGCACATCCTCTACTTCCCTTTATTTTTTTTTGACAAGTACTATGTTTACTAACCAGTCGGGATAGTGGACCTCTCGGATAGATTGAGCTTTGAGGAGCTTCTCAACCTCCTCACAAACTATTTTTTGTCTCTCAGGGGCCATGCCCCGTCTTTTCTGCTTCACCGAACGGGAGTCTTGGTCGACGTTGAGCCGATGAAACATTACCCAGGGATCAATCCCGGGCATATCTTCATGGCACCAGGCGAATATGTCCTGACTGTGTTGCAGGAATTGAATCAGCTTCTCCCTAAAGCGGGGCTTCAGCAGGGTGCCGATGCTGACCGTTTGGTCTAGGAGTTGTGGGTTCAACGCCACTTATTCCAGTTCTTCAATCGGGCTCACTTTGTCATTCTAATCCCTCGGGTCCATCTCTTGAACGTTCAGTGTTTCTGTGATGACCTCCCGGCGAAGGAAACTGACATAGCAACTCTGGGTGGTCGCCTGATCCCCACACAGGCTCCCGAGTCCCTGAGGGGTCGGGAACTTAACTGTCAGGCTATGAGTAGAGACAACGGCCCTATCTCTGTTGAGTGTAGGCCTCCCAAGAATGACGTTGTAGGTTGATGGGGCCTCCACAATTACAAAGTTTGCCAGTAAGAAGGTCTGCTGAGGGTAAGTTCCCATAAGCATGGGGAGCTCCATGGTACCGAGCGGCTGGGTGCTAGATCCATTAAAACCTACCAGGGGAGTGGCTACCAGACGAAGGTGATCCCTGGCTATCCCGAGCTGATCGAACGCTGACACGAACATGATATCAGTCGAGCTGTCTGTGTCCACCAATACCCTTTTGACTACGTAATTGGCTATGGAGAGCGTCACAACTAACGGGTCGTCATGGGGGCAGTGGATGCCCTGCAAATCATTGGAGGTGAACGTTAGTATGTCAGTTGGCAGGGAACCGGTGGATTGGACCTGCCAGATGTTCACCCGGGAAGCCCGAGCATGCCTCTTCCTTGCCGACTATAAGTCCCCACTGCCTGACGTTCCTCCGGAGATCACGTTGATTTGACCAAGAGGCTGTATTTGACCGGGAGCTCGGACTCCTTGCGTAGGCCGTCCATCCGTCGCGCTGTATTCTGCAAGATGGCCCTGCTCGATCAGTTTTTCTATGGCTATCTTTAGCTTGAAGCAATCCTCTATGTCGTGACCGTGGTCTCTATGGAAGCGGCAAAACTTATTCCGGTTCCTTTTTCCGGGCGGGGCTTTGAGTTTTGCCGGTTGTTGAAGAAACCTCTACGCTTCGGCGGCGGCCATGACTTCATGGATTGGTCGAGACAGAGGCGTGAAAATGATCTGGGGTTGATCCTGACCTCCTCTCTGTTGGTCTTGCCTGGGCTTTTTTACCAGGCCCTTCTCAGAGCCCTCACGCCTCTGCTTGGCTTTCGGGGACTCATCTCCCGTAAAACCGGTGCGTTTGGACATCAGAAATTCTTCCGTGACTATATACTTTTTAACCCTCTCTGCGAGCTCCACCAGGGTTACCGGTCGGTCTCGATGGAATGACGTAGCAACCTTGGTGTGTTGAACTCCCGAGCAGAAGGACATGATGGCTGCTATTTTGTTCAAATTACGGATCTGGAGCCTCTGCTGATTGAAGTGATCCACATACTCCCTGAGGGATTTTCCCTTGTGCTGCTTGACAGTCAATAGTTGAGTGTTCAGTTGTGACCGGTCAAGCATCCCTACGAACTGCCTAATGAACAGCTTGTTTAGCGCCTTGAAGTCATCAATCTTTCAGGGCTTGAGGGCGTGGAACCACTGCACGGTTGGCCCCTTGAGAGTGATGGGGAAGGCCAAGCATAGTAATTTGTTGACAGTGGTGACCAACGCCATCTGGGCCCTGTAGGTGCGAATGTGATCCACTGGGCTCCCTATCCCGTCATAAGATTTAAGATGCAGTGGCTTAAACTTTCGCGGGATGGGGAATCCAGTGATCTGAGCGGTATAGGGTGACTCGGTCTCCGTGCTGGTATGGTCATGACGCTACTTGCAGCTCAATTGCTCGATTTATTTCTATAAGCCCTAGATTTGAGCATTCACATCTTCCCGCTCGGGCTTCTTTTCAATGTCTGAGCGGTAAGTCGGATCAGACGATGAGGCTTCCTCTTTGAAGTGTGTTGACCTCAGGGATAGAATCCGGCTCCGGCTCCGGCTCCGGCTCCGGGTAATCTTATGCCTAAGATCTCCTCGGCTCCAGGCCGGAGGGTCTTTGGCTGATTCCCAGGGCTTTGACACTGACCCCTCCCTCTGGTGGCGCGTCACCTGTTGATGATGCCTCTGGCATCTTCCACCCGACGAGGATTTGTCCGAGCTCGCCTTCTGGTGCGCCTGGGCGCTCTGCTACGGTTACCATCCCGGGCATGTTTCCAATCCGACGGTGATACCAATGCAGAGTGGGTATGCTTCCGGACTCTTCCGGGCTCCAGGTCGGGGGCACTCTTCCCGGTCTGGTTCTCTGATTGAGGGCGCTTTTTCTGTAAGGCCAACAATGCTTCAATTTGCTGTTGGGTTTGCCGTTGGCCTTCCAGGAGTTGCGCGAGTGGCGCTGTCATCTGCTCGGAGGTCATAGAGGCGGCTTGTTGCTCGAGATGCAAGTTCTCCGGACCGACAGGAGCGGTGTTTTTCTTACCCATCTTTGGCGGCATATTGATCAATCAAGAATTTGTTGGTGAAAAACTTTCTATTTCCCACAGACGGCGCCAAATTGATGATGCCAAAAATTGGTAAGAGAGATTAAGAAGAGAGATATTATAACACAGTCAATTGTAGGTGGTTCGTCCCCATTAATGAGATGACCTACGTCCACAGGTGCGTCAGTGGGCTTCACTAGCAGATCACCGGCAGGCCTGGTGAGCCAATAGTTAGGGTGGCACTACCAGTAAGATCGGCCGGGTGTATGCGTATGAATGAATTGCTATTCTATAGGTTAAGAATGCCATCCCCCTTAATGGGGGTGAGTGGCCCCTTTTGTAGGTGCAAGAGATCACCCGCACAAGGCAACTGATTAGATAAGAAAGCCCCATCTAATCACAATTTGATGAGCATAAATCATGGGAAGTTTCCTAAATGGCTTAGGGAACTATTTACACTTTCCATTAGTCTTCTGATTGATTTAGGAAACTGTTGAGCGGCTTGGCTTTCAAACTGAGCCTCGTGGGGAGCTGCTACGCCGAATGCCCGGGTTGTGCGAGCATCCCGAGCGGTAGCACTCGAAAGACCTCGAGATCGGTGGGCCACAAGCTCCCCATTCGGATCATCCCGAGCGGTAGTAGAATTTTTCTAGGCGTATCAAAAAATTTAAATAATTTTCGAAAGGGGTAGAAAAAGAAAACATGCAGGGGGTATTTCGACCTGTCGAACTGCCCTGTTGGTCCGGTCGAATGGGGTCTGGGTAGAACCCAACCTCCAAAAGACTGTATTCAACTTTGATAGTGTTTTTTACAAACGCCGTTAATTACCGGCGCTTTTGTATAAAACGCTGTTAATTCCCGACGCTTCCGTGTCAAACGCCACTAATAAAACAATGCCTATTTAACGAAAAGAAACCAAACCAAACCATTTCAACCCATACCAATTCAAAAGCTTGTTAAACATTTGGAATGGAAGCAAGAAAATGTACAAGGCTATTATTAAATTCTATTACAAGTTCCTTACAAAAACAAACTAAATAACATTCGATTATTAAACTACGAGACAAACATGATGAGTCGCCTTTTAAGTGAACTCCTGACATCCCGTGATCACTTCTCCGATTCCTCGCTGGCATTAACACCTGCAATGGTTATTTAAATAACCACACATATATCAATTTGTTTAAACTAACACTCAGTAAATAATCGATGATGCACATGAATGATAATCATGCTCACATTCACATCACTACATTTTATACTAGTCTGCGGAGTCTCACGTGGAGGGTCCACACTCCTAGTTTACGACTCCTTGCCAATAAGTCCACGCAACTAGGTACGACCCACGTTTCTTTTCTTCAAACGTGCGACCTCATGCCTAGAACGGCTCCACAACAATGGCTTGGTACACGCACTCCTTTGACCCCAAATAGCAACTAAACATGCTCAAACACATTTCATCGTACTTTTGACATAAGTCAAACATTTCACCATACAATTGGGCCTACTTATGAATACAATCGCCCAATATGAACTAAACAATGTCAAGTTATGAAATGAAACATGCTTTTCATACAAAATATGAATACATGTCAAGAAATCATTCTAAAACATATAGTTGAATCACTCACCTCCAATTAATGCTCCTAAATCCCGTTCTAAGGAAAACTCGAGCACAAGGAACATGTAGAAGTCTGTCTAATACGATTCCTATGGATCAAAATTTTGATTATCATCGTTATGAAAATTCTAGAAAATGAGCTTTCGGAAAACTTATCCATACGAGCCCTAATGGGTATCAAAACGACGGCCTTACCTTGAGGAGTCCGAATATTCGATAAAATATTTTGGTCCATGAACGGATCGCCGTATATATGCATCGCAAGCTCGAAGATTGAATGTCCCTTTTTCTCTCTCCTCTCTCCTCCTTTTTAGAAGCAATTTAGGTTTTGTATACAAAATAACTCACACTTTACTATATATATTTTTTACTTTTCCAAATCCCATTTAGATCGCCTCAAGGTCTTAAGCGCCCAATTTAGCACCCCTTGTAATAAATATCTAACTTAACTAGTTTTTCACTAAGTTCAATCCGTTTGGTTGCTAATATGCGGTCCTACATGGTTTTATGAAATTACTAATTAGCCTACCAGTTATGTAGCGTGTTAATTTTTCCTCACAAGGATACTAAAATTAACATCAGAAATAAATCTAAACCACATAATAATATAGATGGTAAAATACACAGGTAAGCAGTATTTTCAAATAAACATTAAGGGTATCTGCAATGACCGTCTCAATCTCGGAGAGACTTCGCAATATCAAAACATCCATTCTACACTGTCTCAGAGGGTTCTCTTACACAGACACCCAAATTGACTCGTGAGTTACAACTCACTCACACATGTGTCACAATACACATCATATCACATTATCATACATGATAAATGAAATGAATTATGATTAACCCGCACACGGGTTTTATAGTTTTTGTGGTCTAACAGATACTAATAAAGATAAGTGTCTTTATAAAATTATCCCCTTTTTTCACACTGAAGAGTGGAATTTCAAAGGTTTATGACCAAGTGTTGATTATGAGTAGCCAATAAAAGAAAAAAAAAAAGATAGGAAAAATGGAGAGATTTCAAAATTAGAAGCTGATGCAATCAAATAATTGTACGAGAAACATGTCTGTGGTATTGTGCTATATGATATGTCTACTTAAACTGTTAGCTCCGTTTTGAATGCGGGTTTGGAGGAGGACAAGAAAAAAAAGGGAAGTATAAGTACTGCTTCTACTGTTCTGTGTGTGTGCATTTTTTTCGTAAATATTTACCCTGTAACATGTGATTTTTTCTACTTGATAGAGAAAACAGTTGAAGGCACTACAGTTGGCATAACTTCTGTTTTGGCTGCCTACTTATTTTCCTTCCACTTCTAGCAACAACCAGATATATCTCTACATAGGTCTGTGTATGTGTGTGTGTGTATGTGTGTGTGTTGCCGTCGACACTATTTATAACCATTGTTACATTTGATCCAAGAATTAAAACTAAAGGTTACTTATGTGAGTTTGTTTTCCCTCTTGACATATATGTGTATATACATACACATTTTGGTTGGTGAATGATCAAACTTCAATTATAGCCATAGAATATTAGAAGGGAACAAAGACCATCATCAGCACTCCATCTAATAAATGGGTTTGGCTAGACTTTAATTGTTAACTGAATTTAATCCTTGTCCCCTCTGGAAAGTCGTGTCATACTAAGAGTATCTTTTCTTTACTTAGTACAGTACCATTAATATGTTGTAACATTTTTATTTTCTGGTCATGGTTTTAAATAGGGGGATATGGGTTCACTGTTTCTTTGTAGGATTAGTCACTATGACTGCAAATCTAGTTGGATTCCAAGTTTTTTCTTTAGCATTCGATGTATTTAAAATGTGATCACACTACCTTGTTTGTCTGTTCCATCCTTTTCTTCTTCCAACCAATACATGGTCATATAACTTTGCTTATGTGTTGAATCCTTGGTGTTATACTGTTGAGTACTATTCAGTCTATTCTCTATTACTACTCTTGAGAACAAAAACTAATTAGTCAATTTTCCCACCATGTTCCATTAGGCTTTGTTTGGGTTACGAATTTATCTTGGGAAAGGAAAACTGTTTCTAGAAATGGACTCTGATGGCTGCTTATAGAGGCCAATTTGGACTTTTGTATGGCTGGAGAAAGCAAGAATTTTGGTCACAATAAGATTCAAATACATGATCACAAAGTGGCCAAGATAAGGAAGATAGAGACCCATAAATTACCACATCTATAATGAATAAACAACAATTCAACAGTAGTATTATAATAATTTAGTGTTTGTTGCTGATTATTATTGTAATTCATTTTCAACCATAATACTATTTTATTTGGTGCATGCACAGGGTGACTCGTAAAACCAATAAGAGGCAATACGTAGTTAAAAGTTCTCCAATAAATTATTCAAAACACATAACCTCATGATTTCATAATTCTTCATAAGATTTCCCTAAGTATTTCTAAAGATCATTATTTGGGAACATTTCTTGTAGACAATACTTCCAGGCACAATCTGGTTGATTAAAAAAAAGAAATATAAAAAAATGAACTCCTTATCTCGAGGAACTCCCCTCGAACTATAGGGAGAAATTGTTGCTTACTTAATTTCCAGAAGCACCTCCTCTTTTCTCTATATTATACAACACCCCCCCCCCCCCTCAATTTGGTGCTAATGAATTTCTACCTTTCAAGCAAAAATTAAGCAAGCTATCAACTCCTTTAGAAAAAAAAATAACAAAGCCGACGTACAACAAATTTTAGAGCCACGTACTGGAAATGAAATTCAAACAAAGAAGAAAAGCATTGATGAGGAAGATAACAAACCTTCAAACCCTAGAAATGGTGAAGCTTCAAGGAAATGAAAATGAAATTCTGGTATGCCTTCTCTCTCTCTCTCTCTCTCTCTCTCTCTCTGGGCTAGGAATTCAGAGGATATATATATATATATATAGAGAGAGAGAGAAAGACGATGAAGGCGGTGGACGCAACAGGGAGGAAGAGAGAAGCGTCGACATTTAGGTCGGCCTTTTTTTTCTCTCTGTCTCTCTCTGTCTCATCTCTATCTGTCTAATGTTTGGTCATATTCGGGGAAAACCAAATATTTGGGAAAGGGGGGAGGGGGTGGGTTTTTGGGTTTGGGAGTGATCATTTACGCCATATTTGTCACTATTAATGACAGTGGCAATTTCTTAATAAACATTGTCACTGTCTATTGCAGTGACAAAGTGTTACTTTTGTCACCAATTCTATTTGTCATCGTCACAGGCAGTGACAGTTTTGTCACTGTCATTAGCAGTGACAAAGCTGGCGAAAATAAGGGTGACAAATATGTTGTTTTGGTGTAGTGTCTAGATTGCTATTTTCTAATATTTTCTTTAATGCTTAAACAACTTCTTAAATTAAAATTAAAATTCTCAAAAAGTAATAGGAACGCAAGATAGAGGAAGCGATTTGACTCGCATAGCTTAAAGATTTTTATTTATTTTTCACCCACTTTGTTTAGGATTCAATTTTCCCCATTGTATTCCTTATTAACTGAACAAAGAAAAATGATTTCCTGAATTTTACTTTGCTCCGTTGCAAAGGCTCAAAATTTTCAGAATATGGATAGTTTAGAAACAAATGGTTAGCCAGTCTCTTTACTGCTCACTTTAGATAGAGAAATAAGTTATTCACCATTGTATTTGTCAAATCACTTAAAGACCCATGTTTCGACCGATTGTAAGCTGTGTGTGATCAACAATGTAGGCCAATCCAGATGATTTTGTTGAAATTTTCTTTATTATCATGGTTTCTTATTCTTGAACTGGTAGATGATAGATATGGAGTCCATGTTGGCGTTTTGATTCCTTGAATAGTGTAATGGAGCTCCTTTCAAATCTGGGTTCAAATTTGCTTTGTACTTATGTTGTTAATCGTTGTGTATCTTAAGCTATCAATTTATAGTTCAAAGTTTGAAATTGACTTGACCATTCTCTTGTATAGTGGTGAGGCGCCTTATTGTCATTAATGTTGGTAATCGGCGTGTGGAAGGGATTACATTCTAGATTTAATTTTATGCTGGATGAGGAATGAAGAATGAAGTAGTTATTTGCTGGATTTGCATGTTTTTATTTTTTGTTAGGGACGGTATTTTAGATTATAAGTTTTAGTTTTATTTTGTTTCATGTATGCACTATTGGATTGCTATGTTTTATGTTGGAGGCTTTATTATATATTAATTGATATATATATATATATAGATGTGATTCTGGGTGCTATTTGTGATACATGTATTATTGCTATTTTTCAGTTGGTGTTATGATGCTGCCAAAAATTTTTTTTCCCTAAAAAAAAAAGTGCTAGCACGGTTCAAAATCGTTCCAAAGCAGTGCCAAAAGCATGCCAGATTAAATTTTTTTTTTTAACATCAAGACCAAGCTGGCACTGTTTTTAGCACTGCCAAAAGCGTGCCAAATTAAAATACCAAAATTGCGATACGTGTCAAGCACAAAACTGGCCATGTGTGGCTAACATTTTGAAATTCTGGAACTATTTTAAACAGTGCCATAAAAGCATACCAAATTCTTAAAATTTGGACCAAATCTGGCACTGTTTTAAAGAGTGCCAAAAAAATTGGATTCCCGATATTTGGCAGTGAAAAAAAGCGTTCCAGATTTGGCCAGGCACTAGTTTATTATTTTTGGTGTAGTGCATGAATAGCAATAACAGCTAATAAAATTCTTATAAATGCATAACAAAAGAATAGGTATCGAAAAATCACCATTTCTTTTTCTTAAAAACCTTAGCTACTAAGGTAACTTCATACATTTAATGGAACCATCAGGTTTAAAATCTTTTTAAGGCTCATTTTTCCTTTCAAACATTTTACGTCGAAGTGATCAATTAACAAGTTCCCAAATACAATTGGACATACTAGAGTCCATCTCATCCTGAAATTATTTTAGTAAAAATTACCATCTTAAAGTGTAAGAGCATTCTTTTAAACAAAAGGAATCTCCTTTTAGAATTAGTGTATAACATTTAGCTCTCTTATTCCGCCATGGTCGAATCTTATGTCATGATCTTAGTCGTGCACTCTTCACTCAATAAATCTAGATGGAATGAAAACAAAAGGTTGAGAACCCCACTAGCCCTCAAATAAATCTATATCTACAAAAGATAAATCAATGGACTCAAAAGTACTGACATCAGTCTATGTTTTAAAATTATAGTCATTGATACACCCAAAATTGGCTCTATCCTATGACCGAGCGGTTCAAATCAACAGCCAGTCCATGTCTTGGTCAAATCGTGCACAACTCCTTGGACAAGCATCAGCCCGAGCGGTATAGTCTAACCGAGACTCACCATCCCGAGCGCTTTATTCATGACCAGACCAACCGGTCGGGAAGACCGCACTGGCACGGTCTGTAGAGGCGCAGGCCAGCTGGGCCCACAACACATTGTGGATACCGGGCTTCGGACCACTCCTCTCTTGTTTGAGATTGTTTTGAAATTGATTTGAATCAAGGAAAGAAAATGAAAGGTCTGTTGAAAACAGATACAGAGTCGCCACTTGGTCTTTAAGGAACCAAGAAACCTAATTTTGACTCACCCAAGCGGATAAGGGCACCGGCCCTTCATAACCAAAGAACTTGGTTCGGGGTTTTGGTACGAGTGAGGAAGGAGCCTTTGTCGCGACTAAAACACCCTCAACTCGCCCCGTCTTTCGACGGGCCTCAATTAGCATCCAAATAATCATCTTATACTATGTTTGGTTCGACAATTAATACTATTGTAGTATATTACATCACATAAGAAAACTTGAATTGGAAGATCAAAAGATAAGATATCATTCATAAGATCTAAGCCAAATATCATACAATGTAAAGTGAAAATCACACAAATAAACCTAGGAAAAATCGTCTAATCATATATCAATTAATCAAGTTTTCCTAATCTAAAGGGGACATAAATTGTTCTTGAAGCAAATAATTAAAGAAATCAAAATATGCTTAGCAAACTAGAATGATGCATGTTATTTTTTTTTTGAGGAAAGAAGATCTCTCAATCCCCGGGACGGATGAGAAAGGATGATTAGATCGAGGGGAAGCATGAACGTGTGATCAAGTTCATTCCTTATAATCTTCTTGGATTAAGAGTTACAAAAACCCCAAATCTTGCATGAATGTATTGTATGAACCTAAAAATGTGCAAAGGTTGTAGTGTGTTTTGTGTTCATGGATTTCTTAAAATGACTTAGAAGTCTAAAATGTGCATGAATGAATGGATTAAATCAACATGGGATATATACAAATGTAGTATGAACTACTTCCTAAGATGTGAGCTAATTTGGAATGCATATGAGCATCAAATCAAAGAATAAAAGTTGAAATGTGCTTGCTGTGAATAGTGGACAGACTGCATATGGCACTTTGCAACATTATAATGGGAGGTCAAACGTGCCTAGAAATATGTGAGAAAAATCTGAGATCATTCTTATTGTGTCTAGAAAATAACCCAAAAAGCCAAACATCAATAGCTATCACAGATTAAAAGAAAAAAATCAGAATGTACACATGACTCAGAAACAAAAGCTGCACTGTTGACTGATTTTGTATGATTTTTCATAAATCAAAGAAAAGGTTTATGATGACCCATTATATACCAAAAGTTTCCTAAGACACCCAAGTTTTATAAAAAAAATAGAAAAGGTATATGTACAGTGATGAAAATGTCCAGAATAAGTGCAAGAAGTTGGGTGAACATTCTGTGAGAACAGAGGCAGATTATGAATGTGAACTTCTCACATCCAAAACAAATACTCTCATATTTCTATAATTGATGGGAAAAATTAGGGACAAACCATGATGTATTAGGAAGGTTTTCCAAGTGGTTTCATCATCATAACTTGAGTATTTAATTCAAAACAAATCTCTGAATCTGAACAGCTCACTGTTTTGGGTCATTGTTTTAGAGATATTGAAGAAAACAAAGTTTTATTTCTTGAAATCAAATGAGAGGGATTGAGAGGGGGGTTTTGAAATAGATGTTTTGAAAACATATTTCCAACACTCAATAAGGATTATGACCACTTAGAATACTAACACCAAACTCATCATTAAGAATCTCCAAGATTGTTGGAGAGATTTATTCTATTTTTTAACATAACTTCAATACATTCCAAGGATACCTTGGAAGTATTGAGGTTATGATCATCATCTATCAAACATGTTTTTGAGGTCAAGAGCTACTATCCATAAGGATTCACTCACCCCAAACTTCATGTCATCACTTAGATGATGATGAACTAATAAGTAAATAAAAGAAGACAAAAAGAAATGGGGTAAGAAGAGATAAACAATAAATAAACAAGCAAATAGATGATGATCAATAGATGATATTCATGAAGCATGAACTTGTAGCTTGGTGTTTCACTCATATGTATTGACACTAGACATGGAAGAAGCTTCCACTCTCTTGAATGCTCACTAAAATGGTGGTTGGGAGTATTGAATGTTGAAATAAATGGAAGTAATGAAGTAAAAAACAAAGTTTGAACTCACTTTTGTTTTGAAAATCAAAGAAGAATGCTTCTTTTCTCTCTACTCTAACTTTATCTCTACAACTTTCTCTCCCAAACTTTCTCAAAACTTACATTTGACTCCCCCAAAATGAGGAGTAATGGGGTGTTTATATAGGCCAACTTGGGGTATTTTTGGGATTTAGAAAGTACTCCCATTGGTCCCAAACATCTGAAATCATGAAACCACGTCGTTTTGGATTTTAATTAATCAAAATGGGACCACCAAAATATTTACAAAAACTTACTGTTCTGGAGGTGAGTGCCGCGGCGGCACTGGGCCACTGCCGCGGCGGCAGTGGGCCAGTGCCGCGGCGGCACTGCTCCTCCCTTCGTCTGGATAATGCTGTTTAGGCCCCCCGAAGTTCCGGTATTCGCGAAAAGGCCCTATTTCGTCCGAAATTCACAGAAAATGCATACGAACTCCAAATTGAGGTTGTGATATACCGTTGGAAAGGTAATGGAGTCTACTTTACGTAAAAAATAGTTCGGGGATAGGTCACTTCGAAAAGTTTTGCGGTATTCGCGATAAAAGCCGATTTGGTCGCCTTTTTCGCCTTTGGAAATTTATAATAAATTCGTTTTAAATCCAGAAATTATGTGCGATATACCGTTGGAAAGCTATTGACCTCTAGTATCCATGAAAAATATTTGAAAATTGTTTCGGTGCCCCGATTCCAAAGTCAAATCTTGGTCAAACCGGTCAAACCTGGGATTCCCGGGAAGTTCTGGGAACCTCTGGGAGCTCCCAGGAGCTGATGTTTTTGCTCGATTTTCTTTTGGAACTTGTTTTAATACGTTTCTCATGATTTAGAATGGTTCTGGTGAATTCAGACAGTTTCGGTCAAACTTGGTCAAACTTGGTCAAACTCTGGTCAAACCTGGTCAAACCTTGGTCAAACCGGTCAACGGGGACTTTCGGGGAACTTCTGGGACTTCCGGGGGTCTCTGGGAGCTGACGATTTCTTCCGGTTTTATTTTAAAAACTCATTTTATCACTTTTCTTACGACGTAGGCATGTTTTCAGAACTTTGGGACCAAATCTGGGAGTTTTCGGACTTTCAAGGGCATTTTGGTCATTCTGAGCATTATGAGAGATAGAGCTGACTTCCGAGAGTCCTTTTGAGTCTTTTACGATCATTGTGAACCACCAAGCTACGGGTCTCCTAAATCTGATAGCCGACAAAATGGGGTGTCTACAGTTTGCCCCTCTTTGGCAGGAACTTGCGAGGCAACGCATGTCGCAAGCGAGTGCCAAAGTTTTGAAGAGACAGGTCTTTTGGAGGCTATAGATTTAGGATAAAAAGCGTTGCAAAAGATGCAAGGATGATGCTGGTCGTGCTCCGCGTGAGCTGCCTACGTATCCCAAGGGGAATCAGACCAGGACGTAGTTCGGGACACGAAAGGGATAAATTACATATGCACATACACAACAATCAGGCGGATGCTATGCTATATGAGGATGATATGCTGTGTGTGGATGTGATATGATCTCATAGATGAGTCCTATCATGCCTAGTTTTCTGATCCTAGGATGAGCAGGTGCCAAGGGGTGTGCCACTCCGAGTGGGCTAGTGTTGTGCTAGTGTTTGTGATTGTGACGTGGTGGGTGACTCAGATAAGGGCATTGAAGTTTAGAAGACTCGGGTTTTAGGGGCAAACTTCTGGAAGTGTGCTTTGCGAGCGAATGTAACTGGATGTGGGGTCTCAGGGGACTATGACCGAAGATGTCTTTTGGCAAATAACTGACGGTCACAGGGGCTCCGGAAATTAAGAGACTGACATGGAAGCCATGGGACGAACGTGACATCCTGGGATGTCCTATGATGAACATGGAGGCCCTAATGGTGTGATGAGAGCGATGGACCGACGCTGACGAGTCGAAAATGGACTACTGACGGTGTATAAACCCGCTGAGGATCAATCTGAATCTGCTGGGGATGAAGCGATACTTTCTAGGATCTCTTTTCAACTGCTCCTTTTGATCGAATCTTTCGGGCCTGCCGGGGTCTCTGGTATCTGTCTGCTTTTGTCCTCGGAGGATGATGCAGGGTTCACGGGGAATCTCTTTTGGTGCTCAATCCAAGAGAGCCTGTCAGGGCCTCTGGGAGCTGGTATCTGTCTGCTTTTGTCCTCGGAGGATGATGCAGGGTTCACGGGGAATCTCTTTTGGTGCCCAATCCAAGAGAGCCTGTCAGGGCCTCTGGGAGCTGGTATCTGTCTGCTTTTGTCCTCGGAGGATGATGCAGGGTTCACGGGGAATCTCTTTTGGTGCTCAATCCAAGAGAGCCTGTCAGGGCCTCTGGGAGCTGGTATCTGTCTGCTTTTGTCCTCGGAGGATGATGCAGGGTTCACGGGGAATCTCTTTTGGTGCTCAATCCAAGAGAGCCTGTCAGGGCCTCTGGGAGCTGGTATCTGTCTGCTTTTGTCCTCGGAGGATGATGCAGGGTTCACGGGGAATCTCTTTTGGTGCTCAATCCAAGAGAGCCTGTCGGGGCCTCTGGGAGCTGGTATCTGTCTGCTTCTGTCCTCGGAGGATGATGCAGGGTTCACGGGGAATCTCTTTTGGTGCTCAATCCAAGAGAGCCTGTCAGGGCCTCTGGGAGCTGGTATCTGTCTGCTTTTGTCCTCGGAGGATGATGCAGGGTTCACGGGGAATCTCTTTTCTTTCTTCGGTGCAATAACTGAAAACCAGGATCAGTTACCAGATTTATCGGAATTCGCGACGATTGTCCTGAAACGACCGATTCGGGTCTTCGGGAGTCGATTTTTCCCAGTTTTTGCCTGCTGGAGGTAGTTCTGACAACTTTTAGTCTGCTTGGGGTAAAACCTCATAGATCTTGACTGGAACGGGCCATCGGGGCTGATCGGGGCCAAAAACGGGCCGAAAAAGGCCAAAACGGGCCAAAATGGGGCGAAACGGAGCAACGCGGGGCCCACGGGGAGCAGTGCCGCGGCGGCACTGGGTGGCCGGACTTCATCTTCTTATACCTCGGGTTTTTGAGCTCCCCAAGCTCATTCTTGGCCATTTTGAGGTGTTTTTGACGCCAAAATTCACCAAAACGCAGCTTGTGCGTGCTTAGGTGAGTAATCTTTCCTCGTAGTTGGATTTTTGATTGGTGTTTTGGTTTGCCCAATTTTTCAAGAAGAAAGTTTAAATGTGACTTCCATTTTTCTTGTAGATCCATGGCTTCGAGCTCAAGGAGGCCGTCTAAGAAGGCCAAGGGACGGATGAAGGCCGAGGTGCACACCCCGGACGTGATTTTGCGAGACCCCCAACACCATCTTTCGGCCGCGGCTCTAGCGAGCTTGGTATGTGAAACTTTCGACATTTTGGGACCACTTTTATGTAATATGCTAGTTTTGTGAGCCGTAGTGTGCACTTAGAGACCGTTAGAAGCTCGACTTGTGCTCAAATGTTGATTTTGTGAATTTTTGCTCTCGGGTTGTGAATAGTGATTTTGTGCATCTTTTGTCGCCTTTGTTGTGTGCAGGTGCCGGAAGTGGCCTTAAAAGGCCATGGTAGCCTCGCCCATGCTTTCTTATGGTATACCCAGCTTTCGCCCACTGTTAAGAGGATGGTTGATGATGCCGGGTTCGGAGGCTTCGTCCGCTTGGTTTCGAAAAGCAGCAACGATCTGGCTCACTTCTATGCACTGGCCGAGAGGTGGTGGGACACTACCAATACTTTCCACCTGCCGTTTGGAGAGATGACTATGACGCCTTTTGATTTCTCCATGATCACGGGCTTGAGGGTCGGCGGGAAGCGCCTGGTTCTGGACTATTTTTATGAGATTGACCCGGAGGCGGTGGAGATGCTGATTGGGGCTGTTCCCCCCAACTTGGAGAGGCATTGCTTCCCCTGCGGCTGGCTTTACCGGGCCTATGGTAGAGGTAATCACAATCTGAACAATTCCCAGCTTTTGAGGGTTTACCTTCTGTATGTCCTCGGGTGCTCCATCTTTGCGACAAGGAACGACCGGGTGAGCTTGAGGCTCCTTTCTTGCCTGGCGACCATTGATGAGATCCCCTCCTACAACTGGGGCGGTGCTGCCCTGGCTCATCTCTACAAACATATGGGGGAGGTCTCTCGGGGCGATGTTAAATCTACTGGGGGATTCTGGCGAGCTTGGGAGGTATGCACTGCTTCTTCTTTTATTTTCCATCTCTTTGATTTTCATACCTGTTCTGATTTCTCCTTTGTCTGTGCAGCTTTGGAGTTTTGAATACTTGAAGATGCTGGCTCCCTCCCCAGCGGATGAGTCAGGCGAAGATGAGGATGGTATGGCTCCTGTGCCTCTATTCCCACGAGGCTTGAGATGGCGGAGGGACGTTGTTGGAGTGAAGAGTGGGGCCCATCGGATTGTTTTGCTTCGGAACTTCTTAACTGGGTTGACAGCCTCTAGTGTTGATTGGACGCCTTGGGAGGGCGTCGCTTATGCCGCCACTGAGGAGATACAAGCGGTTAAGTCTCTTACCTCTTGCCGCCTTCTGCTGGAGAGTACTGAGTGCAGGCAGTGGTTCCTTGGTGAGCGGGTGTCTCGGCAGGTGGTTGGTGGTTCCCAGTATCGCGTCCCTCATGATCCTCCTGTGATGGATGCTAGTGACCTTTCTGGAGATTCTCTGCTGGCGGCTTTAGCTGGTACCGATGTTTGGGACCATTTTCTTTCTGAGACCAGTTATGAGGCTTACCGTGGCCGCTTCCTGAAGCCTAACTTTCCACTCCTGGAGGTGAGTTCTTTTTGTATTTTTTGTTTATATTCATTGTCCATTTTTTTTTATTTATCTTTTCCTAACTTATTTTGTGCCTTTAGCTTCGCGAGATGTACAGGAGACAGGCTCCTCAGGCTCCCGACCCTATTCCTCCTTGGGACTGGACTGTCAATGTTCTAGGCACCGATGGCACCCCCCAAATGATGGAGGTGCCGCGAGTCACATGTGGGTACCCTACTCAGCCAGCGGGCGTCCTCAATGTTCCTTGGAGTTACGCTGAGGAGGGTCACGCCTTGGCAGCTAGCCTACGGTCCCTGGTCCTTACACGAGACCACCGGGTATGTCTCTAATTTTGCACTTTTCTTAAGGTTACGAGGTTCTAACCCTGGATTTTTATTTTGACAGATGGATGGTATGCGGCAGTTTGCCGCCAATCAGATGGCGTCCTTGGTAAGTCTCTGGCTCGACTCTGTTTTTGTACTTTTTGTTGTTCCCTTACTGATTGCCCTCATTTTTTATTTGTGTGTGCAGTATCGTGGAGGCGGGGCTGGCTCATCGAGGACTGGTCCAAGATGTAGAGGCGGTAGGAGGAGGCCGTCGCCGACGTACACTCCGGGTGGTCCGA
Organism: Hydrangea macrophylla; assembly: GCA_033977485.1. Lineage (NCBI taxonomy): Eukaryota > Viridiplantae > Streptophyta > Magnoliopsida > Cornales > Hydrangeaceae > Hydrangea > Hydrangea macrophylla. The sequence continues at coordinate 98,649,430 of CM066989.1, read as the reverse complement.
CGGAGGACGAAGAAGAGGAGGACTGAGGCTTCCCAAGCGGGAATTATTATTTTATTTTCTTTTCCTGTTTTCGATTGGGTTGTACTGAGGATATGATTATTAGGACAGTGTAGGACGATGTGTAGCACAATTTGTGACCTTTTGACAGAGTATTATGATGTTTTGCCTCCTAGGCCGGATATCTTCCGGTTTAGAGGCGCAGTTGTGTGCTTGTTGATATATGTGCATTGTGATTGCTGGATGTTACTGCGATGGGCAGTTTTGTGATAGTGAGTGCTTTTGCCTTGCAGGTGGGATAGTCCGTGAAACGGGGAGGTGCTGCCGAAATTTTGAATTTTGCTAGAGCCGTGACAGAAAATATGGCTTTGTATGATCCTGCTCATCTCACAGCTTGGCTGAACATTACGGATGGCGTGGAGCGGATCAACCTCTTCAGCTATGGCTTGACCGAGCTGTTTTCTCTTCGCCAGATGACCCTGAATACGGAGTTCTTGCGTGCTGCCATTGCTTACTGGGACCCAGTGAACCATGTCTTCAACTTCAACGGCCTGGAAATATGCCCCATGCTTGAGGAGTTCTGCGCTATTCTCGGCTATGATTCTGACTCGGACTTGATTCTTCCTTCCGTTGATACCCTCAGCCCTACGCGAGCCTTGGCTGAATACCTGAATTGCTCTGTCACTATTTCCCGCCGGCTGATTCAAGGTGAGGTTCTCAACATTGCTTCTATTATTGCCCGGTATGCCAGTCCTGGGAATCCCAGCATGTATGATGCTTCCCAAGGGGCCGCTTTGATATTGTGCATGACTTCGCACTTCCTGTTCTCGAGCACTTCTGTTGACTTGGTGCATGTGTGCCTCGGGCTGAAACTTAGCAGGAATCCCATGGCCATGGTTCTAGCTGAAACTCTGAACGGTTTGGATAATGCCTTCAACCATGGGACTCCTCTTCTTTCTGGGGCGCCTTTGGTGTTACAGGCTTGGCTTTACGAGCGCCTTCAGCTGTGGACGGGCCGTATACCACCGATTTACTTTCGTCGAGCCGTGCTTCATTCTCACTATACCTTTGCCGATTGGGTGGGCATGATGAGCACCTTATCTGAGGCTGACATTTGCTGGATCGTGAGGCGTTGGGGCCTCTATGCTATTACCACGAGCCTCAGGGGTCACCAGAGAGTGTGGTTGATGGGTCTGAGAGAGACTTCTTTCTATCATCCTCGCCGCTTGGCCCGACAGTATGGACAGGTTCAGGAGGTTCCCCGGGGGTTTACTGAGAGGGTCTTTGCTTCCAGGATCAGAGCTACCGCTATTGCTGCTTTTATTGATGGTTGGACTGACCGAGTAAAGGCCTACTTCTAAAGACCTTCGAAGAAATAAAAGACACTAAGACAAAACTAGTCCTGACTGATTCTGCTCATTCCTCCAAGTGTCTTTGAACATGTGGTTGCTTTTTGAAAGACTTTTATTTCTCTGCCTATGTAATATTCAAATTTTGTTTATCGGTGAACCTTGGTTACTTTGGGAATCTCGTTTTATGCATTTTAGCTTTCTAAAAACATTTTGTAACTTGAGGTTTCAATTAGTTGTTGCTTTTGGTACTTGCTTGAGCATGCTGGGGTTGTTAGAGGCAAACGAGGCGGGTAGCCGAAGTTTGCCCCTAGTTTGGGATATATATGGTTGTGAGGCAAACGAGGTAGATGACCGACGTTTGCCCCTAGTTTAGAAGAGGTTCAGGCAAACGAGGCGAGTGGCCGAAGTTTGCCCCTAGTGTGGAGGGTGGTTTTTGGGTTATGGTAAGGACCGCGACTTTATTTTCTCACGTGCTCATAATTTTTGCCTAGGCACCAAGGAGGTGACCTAGCGAGCTATTTTCTCTCTTTTGTTATTGCTCACTTTGGATTTAGCTCTAATTTTTGCCTAGGCGTCCTTTCGGATTTTCGACCTAGCGAGCCACCCTTCTTTTTCTTTTTGAAAGTCTGCCTACGTACCCCCGAGCGGGGATCAGGTCCAACGTAGTTCGGGCCAAGGTTTTGAAAGGAAAGGTTATTTTTTTTTTATTTTTTATTTGGTGGAGCGACCGAACCGATGTGGTTGCCTACGTATCCCCGAGCGGGAATCAGGTCGAGCGTAGTTCAAGGCAAGGCTTGAAAGGAAAGGTTATTTTTTTTTTTATTTGGTGGAGCGACCGAACCGATGTGGTTGCCTACGTATCCCCGAGCGGGAATCAGGTCGAGCGTAGTTCAAGGCAAGGCTTGAAAGGAATGGTTATTGGATAGTCAAGCATAGTACTTTTTGAGGCGATCCATGTTGATTGGTTCTTTGAATTCAACACCATCGAGGTCCATGAGATAAGTTGCTCCTCCGGAAAGAACAGTCTTGACGATATAAGGGCCGACCCATTTTGGCTTAAACTTCCCACGGGGATCAAAGATCGGAGCCCGCAACTCCTTAAGGACTAGGTCGCCCTTGACAATCTTCCTTGGGCGAACCCTTTTGTTGAAGGCACGGGCTATCCTCTTCTGATAGATTCGGACATGGTCGACTGCCGCCAGACGCTTTTCATCTATGAGGGCCAATTCTTCATACCTTTCTCTCAACCAATCTGATTCAGAAATTTCACACTCCGCCATTACGCGTAGGGATGGTAATTCTATCTCCACCGGCAGTACCGCTTCCATCCCATACACTAGCGAGTAAGGAGTCGCTCCCGTGGACGTTCTTATCGATGTTCTGTATCCCCAAAGTGCAAATGGTAGCTTTTCATGCCAGTCTTTGTAGGTATCCGCTGATTTTTGCAGTATGGCCTTGACATTCTTGTTTGCAGCTTCGACTGCCCCATTGGTCTGTGGTCGGTATGGCGATGACTTGTGATAGGTGATTTTGTATTCCTCGAACAGGTCCCTGACTTCTGCCTTGAAATGACTTCCGTTATCCGAAATAATCTCATGAGGAACTCCATAACGGCAGATGAGATTTCTCTTGATGAATTTGGCCACTTCCTTGGCCCCCAACTTGGTGTAAGATGCAGCTTCTACCCATTTTGTGAAGTAGTCTATGGCCACCAGAATATACCGATTTCCATTTGAGGCCTTCGGAACGATTTCACCAATAATATCGATTCCCCAGGTGGAGAATGGCCAAGGCGAGGTCATGCTGTATAGAAGAGATGGCGGCACGTGCATCATGTTTGCGTGAATCTGGCACTTGTGACACTTTCTCACGTATTCGCAACAATCTTTTTCCAATGTTGTCCAGTAGTATCCTTGTCTCACGATTTTCTTGGCCAGCATGTGGCCGTTCATGTGTGGGCCGCATACCCCTTCGTGTATTTCTTCCATCATTCTTCTGGAGCTCTTCCCAAACAAGCAGGTCAGGTTGTGACCGTTGTATCCTTTCTTCAGCAGTTTCCCGCTGCAAATGATGAATTGCGCTGCGAATCTTTGAATTGCCCTTTTGTCTCTCTCGGTGGATTCTTGGGGGTACATCCCCTTTTCTATGAAATTCCAGATGTCCTGGTACCACGGTGTTTCACTCTCTTCTTCTTCGATTGTGGCGATCATGCTGAACGAAGGCTCGTACCTTTGCTCAATTACCAAGGGCATCATCCTGACTCCTACAGGAATTTTGATCATCGATGCTAGAGTGGCCAAGGAATCTGCCAGTTGGTTCTCTTCCCTGGGCAAGTAGAGGAATGTGATATTTTCGAACTGCCTTTTGAGTTGGTCGAGATGATCATGATAGGGCTTCAACCTTTCTTCTTTTATTTTCCATTATCCTCTGGCTTGTGATATGATGAGGTTTGAATCCCCGAAGACATCCAACTTCTGAACTTTCAGCTCTAAGGCTGCTTCCATTCCCAGAATGCATGCTTCATACTCAGCGGTGTTGTTGGTGGAGTTATAATTGAGCTTGACTGCCAACGGAGTGTGGTCCCCGCTTGGTGATACGAGAATCATCCCTACTCCGTATCCCTTCATGTTGGCTGCTCCATCGAAGTACAACTTCCACTGTTCTTCCTTGATTTCCATGATGCTCTCGTCTGGAAACGGAAAGTCCCCACTTTCTTCGGAGTCAACGGCATGTTCTGCGAGATGCTCAGCTACAGTTCTCCCTTTTACTGACTTGCTCGTAACATACTTGATATCGAATTCGGATAATAGAAGTAACCAACGGGATATACGACCGGTCAGGGCGGGTTTTTCGAGAAGGTATTTTAGAGGATCCATGCGGGATATGAGCACAACCGGAAAGGCCAGCATGTAGTGCCTCAGTCGGCGAGTACACCAAACCAAGGCCCAACACGTTTTTTCGAGGGTAGAATAGTTGAGCTCATACCCAGTCATCCTCTTGCTGAGGTAATATATGGCTTTTTCGGAGTGGCTTTCTTCTCCTTCTTGGGCTAGCATGCAACCCATGGCATTTTCGGAGACAGACAGGTAAAGGAATAAGGGCTTATGAGGAGCGGGTGGTGAAAGGACAGGTGGATTTTGAAGGTAGGCTTTTATTTTGTCGAAAGCGGCTTGGCATTGGTCATCCCATTGGAACTTCTCCCCTTTTCTCAACAATCGGAACAGGGGATCGCATGTAGCTGTGAGCTTAGAAATGAAACGGCTGATGAACTGGATTCTTCCGAGGAACCCTCGTACTTCTTTTTCATTCCGTGGTGGCATCATTTCGAGGATTGCCTTGATCTTAGAGGGGTCCACCTCTATTCCCCTTTGTGTGATGAGAAAACCCAGGAGTTTACCGGAGGTTACGCCGAAAGTGCATTTCTTTGGATTCAGCCTCATCTTGTATTTGCGCAACCTTTCGAAGAACTTTTCCAGCGCTACCAGGTGCCCTTCTCTATCCTTGGATTTTACAATCATGTCGTCTACATATACTTCTACCTCTTTGTGAATCATATCATGCAGCAGAGTGGTGGCAGCTCTTTGGTATGTTGCCCCCGCGTTCTTGAGCCCAAAGGGCATTACTCTATAACAGTAGGTTCCCCAAGGGGTGGTGAACGTCGTCTTTTCCCGATCTTCTGGCGCCATTAGAATCTGATTATACCCTGAGAAGCCATCCATGAAAGACAGTAGCTCATGTCCTGCGGTGTTGTCTACCAAAACGTCAATGTGGGGAAGCGGGAAGTCGTCCTTGGGACTGGCCTTGTTTAGATCACGAAAGTCGACGCACACACGAACTTTCCCATCCTTCTTCGGGACTGGCACGATGTTGGCAACCCATTCCGGGTATTCGGTGACAATGATGAACCCTGCCTTGAACTGCTTCTCCAACTCTTCTTTAACCTTGAGTGCCCATTCCGGTCTTATGCGCCTCAGTTTCTGCTTGACAGGTTTAGAATTAGGGAGGAGAGGAATATGATGTTGGACGATGTCGGGATCGACCCCAGGCATGTCTTCGTAAGACCAAGCAAAAACATCTTTGAATTCTTTTAGCAAGAGGGTTAATTTTTCCTTTTCTTCTTTATTAAGAGTTGAGCCAATTTGCACAATTTGTGGATTATCTGTTTTACCTAGGTTAACTGATAAAGTATCTTCGATTATTTCATAAGCAGGTGGTTTTTCGATTAGTTGCTTAAATTCAATTGAGATATCCTCGGAGGGATCTGTGCATTCACAAGTGTTAGACACAGAGGAGTAAGCAGAATCGTCTTTCATTTCATTCATGACAGGTGAAGTGATTACATTGGATAGTGGTGGGCTTACAGCAGCCGACTCTGGTACAGACTCGATAATTGGTAGTACAGACTCCGGGGGAATAGGGGATTGGGAGACACAGATAGATGACTCTACAGCCTGGTTGCTCAGACCCTCCTCAGCAGGCTTGATCTGATCATCTTGGCTCTTGGCCCTCTTCTTCTCTTCTTCTTCAGCGGATTCTTCCCACATCTTCTTGATCGCCTCAGTGTCAAGGTATTTTAACCAGTCTTCCTCTGGGGTCTTTCCAACTTCTTCGGGGTAGAACGGGTCTTGATATGGGGGCCTCTCGCAGTCAGCGAAGATTTCAAGCCCAGGGTGCCTTCTCCCGGTGGTTCGATGGATCCATGGTTCAGGGAACCCGAAGTAAGGGAAATCATCCCCTTCCTTGACGAATTGTCCATTTAAAGTCTTGCGGTATGGCGGGAGACCCTTCACCCTCTTCTTCCATGGCCTTTGTAGCTCGACGTCCTCATCAGTGGGCTTGTACCCCAACCCGAAAGTGCCTTGTTGTCCTTTGATCTGCGGGAATTCCCGAATTCCTTGCTGGCGCCGACCCAACCCCATTCCGGGGAAGTAGTTCATCTTACGGACAATGTTGACGACTGCGGAGTGGACCTCAGGGAATCGGTCTTCGTCTTCGATCACATGAACTTCTTCCATGAAGAATCCTCCGATTTCTCCTTCTTCCAGTTCAGGTATTTGGACTTCAAAAATGGGAGCGTAATTCGGGAAGGCCTCACTTCCCCAACTATTACCGAGGATGACCTTTACCTCCCTCTCATGAATGTACTTGATCATTTGATGCACAGTGGATGATACAGCTTTGTTGGCATGAAGCCAGGGTCTTCCAATCAGCAGATTGAACGAGGCAGGTATGTCCATGACTTGAAAAATCTCGGTGCTCACCAAAGATCCTACCCGGATTTGGAGAGAAACAGTTCCCATCACATTTCTTCTAGTGTTGTCATAGGCTCTCACGGATTGCACAGATGGCGTAATGTCGAGGATACTGACCCCCAAAGCAGTGGCAGTTCTTAAGGCACAAACATTCAAAGCAGAACCTGTATCGACTAGACAAAACGGCACCTGTTGCTCCTTACATCCCACGGTAATGTATAACGCCTTGTTATGCGCGGATCCCTCTGGCGGCAGGTCCTCGTCGGAGAATGTAATGATGGGGTCGGGGGTAAGTGCACCCAAGAAAGCTACCATGTCCTCCGGCGCGGCGTCGATGGGGACTTCAATCCCAGCCAAGGCATTTAACACGGCTTGCCTGTGCTTATAGGATGTCACCATAATATCCCACATCGAGAGATGCGCTTGGGTTTTCTTTAGCTGCTTGATCAGCTCATTGTCTTCTTCGATGACCTCATCCATCTTGCCTTTCCCTTTGTCTTTAACTGGACCTTTTTCGATGGCTTCGGTGGCAGGCTGTGGAGGCTGGTAATGGCGGCCTGACCTGGTTAGGTGATCAATCTCAGCAGGAGTAGGCCCTTCTACAGTCCCATCCTTTTTAAACCAATCACAATCCGTTCCCACAAATGGCTTTTCTGGCTCATTCCAGATGGAAGCATCACTCTCGTCGTTAGGATCATACCATTTGAGGTCTACCGCCCCAAGGTCATGCTCTTCTAGGAAGAACAAGTCCTGCTCGTCGTCAAGCTGCTGCTGCCACTCGTCATTCTCCCCTCCGATCAGATGAATCCCCTCAGAATCCGGGATGTCAATGCAAAGCAAGGGTTGTCCTAGGGGGGTGATATAAGTAGCAGGGTTGAAGGGTACGGGACTGGACTCAATGAGGTTGACATTTTGGTGGTTTGGTAGGGGATTTTGGGTGATATGAGGCTGCTTTGGTGGCGGCTCGATGATATTCTGGTCGATGAGGTCTTGGATGTCGTGGCGGAGGCGCATGCAATCATCAGTGTTATGGCCGGGGGCTTGGTGGTAAGTACATCGCTTGGACATATCGCAGTTAGGCGGGGGCGGGGTATTTCGAAGCTGGAGTAATTGGAGATGGCCTTTTTTGAGGAGGCGATCTAGGGCTGAGGAGAGAGAGATTTCTAGCTTGGCAAAACTGCGAAGGGGCTTTTTCTGGAAAGGACGGTTGGAGGAATTTGCCTGGTTGGAGGGTTAGTATGGCCTTGGAGGATATGCCATGGGTTGGCCGCTAAGGGCATTGACATCCGGGGGATTCCGGGAGTAGTTGGGTCTTCTTGGCTGACTCGGAGGGTCTTCCTTTTTAATCTTCCCCTCCCTGATAGCATCTTCGATTCGGGTTCCGACTTCAAACAACTCCTCAAAGGTGGAGATGGACTGGTAGAATAATTTCTCATGATAGAGCGGCTGCAGATTCCGGATGAGCATCCTTACCTGTTCTTTCTCGATTGGCCGGTGGGTCATTTGGGCTACCTTGTTCCTCCATCTGCTCAGAAATGCAGCGAAGGATTCATTGTTGCTTTGCCGGGTTGTTTCCAAATCCCTGACGGTGACGTCCAGCTCTTGATTGTAAGAGTAATGATCGACAAAAACTCGAACAATGTCCTCCCAGGCCCGGGTTTTGGAGGCTTCCAAGGTTAGGAACCACGATAGTGCAGATTTTGCCAGAGTTTGTGGGAATAGCATCGCGATGTGCTCGTGGGTGCAACCCATGGACTGGAAGATACTCATACATAGCTTCACGTGGCTTTTCGGGTTTCCCGTTCCATCAAAGCGATCGATGGCAGGCATTTTGAAATTCTCTGGCAGTTTCAGCTTGACAGGCTCGAAGAGGCCTTCCAGATCCAACATGTAATCGTCGATACCCTTGCTTTTTCTGAGTACGCTTTCCAGTTTATCGACCTTGTCCAATTTTTCTTGGAGCTTCTTCTCATACGTAAGCGGTGGGACCCCTTGAAACCAGTTTTCCTCCCCATTATTCTCATGTAGAGGAGGTTCAAACCCTGGTGGCGGAAACTCGGGCGGAGGTCGCGGCTGTTGCTGCTTCAGTTCTTCCATGAATTTTAGGACTTGGGCTAGATTGTCTGATTGTTGGCTTATAGTCGCTCCCAATTCAGTAACCTTGTTTTCCAACTCTTCCCTATTCATGCTGACGTAAGCTGTCGGACTGATTCTGATTAACCGATTATCCGCACTTCTGACCCACGAATAAGACCCTGACTGTTGACCTTGGGAATCTATACTGTCCTGACAGATTTTGAAAGGGCTAGATTAGATCTTTGACAGTGGTGACTCTAGACAAAGATAGTGATGTGGACCGACTCGAAACAGTGAGTGCAAATTGATGGGGAATGGTGCATGCAAATGGGACAAACATGCGGATGTAAGCCCTAATCTATATGATGCTCCTATTTCTAACAGATAGCAGCTAAACAAATAAGGTCCTAGCTATACAGAGTGTGCTAACCTTACTTTCTAGTATGATCACCAAGGGATGACATGGGTTTCCGAGATACTTCGGAAATTTTGGACAGAGTTTCTGCGGGAAACTGGTCAATATGGTCATATCTGGGATATTTGGACAGAGTTTCTGGGAGAAACTGGTTAATGTGGTCATATCTGGGATATTTGGACAGAGTTTCTGGGAGAAACTGGTTAATGTGGTCATATCTGGGATATTTGGACAGAGTTTCTGGGGGAAACTGGTTAATGTGGTCATATCTGGGATATTTGGACAGAGTTTCTGGGGAAACTGGTAAGTACGGTTATAGTGATCATACTCTCTAGTAGGTTTTCATACTCCTATGTCTCAAGACCGACAAACAAGGTTTGCGGTGTATATCTTTGCGAGCATGGAGCAGACATCCTTGTCATGATGCTTAGGCAGGTCAACTCAATGTGACCACATGTGAGTGATTGCCTTGGGAATCATAAGAAAGAGGTTCTGTTCTATGTCACACAAGCGTCTACATCGCTCAGGTAATCCCATCAGGGCATACAGCAGTTATATCATGTTGTCCTATCTGAAAAGATAAATGAACAGTCCTATGAAAGGTTCTACAGGAATCTATATGCAAAGGCTGGGTTTAGTCAAAGAGGGTCCGTTGACGAGAGTTCCAATATACCGTCGGGGAGACAGTACGGAGGTTTTTACTCTTTTTGATATACCTTGGAAGGTACAGTATCAACGGTGACTTGTGCCCTGGCACAGCAAGACCTGAACAATGTCAGCGCCGCGTTTCAGACACAGTCGGAGGGGGGAAATACAAGAGTGCAATGCAGTGAACCAAACACAGTAAAAAGATGATTTTAAGGATGCTTCTTATGAGTCAAACCTCTGTATTATTTTGTTTTTAAAATAAAAATCCCCAGCAGAGTCGCCAGATTGTGGATACCGGGCTTCGGACCACTCCTCTCTTGTTTGAGATTGTTTTGAAATTGATTTGAATCAAGGAAAGAAAACGAAAGGTCTGTTGAAAACAGATACAGAGTCGCCACTTGGTCTTTAAGGAACCAAGAAACCTAATTTTGACTCACCCAAGCGGATAAGGGCACCGGCCCTTCATAACCAAAGAACTTGGTTCGGGGTTTTGGTACGAGTGAGGAAGGAGCCTTTGTCGCGACTAAAACACCCTCAACTCGCCCCGTCTTTCGACGGGCCTCAATTAGCATCCAAATAATCATCTTATACTATGTTTGGTTCGACAATTAATACTATTGTAGTATATTACATCACATAAGAAAACTTGAAATTGGAAGATCAAAAGATAAGATATCATTCATAAGATCTAAGCCAAATATCATACAATGTAAAGTGAAAATCACACAAATAAACCTAGGAAAAATCGTCTAATCATATATCAATTAATCAAGTTTTCCTAATCTAAAGGGGACATAAATTGTTCTTGAAGCAAATAATTAAAGAAATCAAAATATGCTTAGCAAACTAGAATGATGCATGTTATTTTTTTTGAGGAAAGAAGATCTCTCAATCCCCGGGACGGATGAGAAAGGATGATTAGATCGAGGGGAAGCATGAACGTGTGATCAAGTTCATTCCTTATAATCTTCTTGGATTAAGAGTTACAAAAACCCCAAATCTTGCATGAATGTATTGTATGAACCTAAAAATGTGCAAAGGTTGTAGTGTGTTTTGTGTTCATGGATTTCTTAAAATGACTTAGAAGTCTAAAATGTGCATGAATGAATAGATTAAATCAACATGGGATATATACAAATGTAGTATGAACTACTTCCTAAGATGTGAGCTAATTTGGAATGCATATGAGCATCAAATCAAAGAATAAAAGTTGAAATGTGCTTGCTGTGAATAGTGGACAGACTGCATATGGCACTTTGCAACATTATAATGGGAGGTCAAACGTGCCTAGAAAAATGTGAGAAAAATCTGAGATCATTCTTATTGTGTCTAGAAAATAACCCAAAAAGCCAAACATCAATAGCTATCACAGATTAAAAGAAAAAAATCAGAATGTACACATGACTCAGAAACAAAAGCTGCACTGTTGACTGATTTTGTATGATTTTTCATAAATCAAAGAAAAGGTTTATGATGACCCATTATATACCAAAAGTTTCCTAAGACACCAAAGTTTTATAAAAAAAATAGAAAAGGTATATGTACAGTGATGAAAATGTCCAGAATAAGTGCAAGAAGTTGGGTGAACATTCTGTGAGAACAGAGGCAGATTATGAATGTGAACTTCTCACATCCAAAACAAATACTCTCATATTTCTATAATTGATGGGAAAAATTAGGGACAAACCATGATGTATTAGGAAGGTTTTCCAAGTGGTTTCATCATCATAACTTGAGTATTTAATTCAAAACAAATCTCTGAATCTGAACAGCTCACTGTTTTGGGTCATTGTTTTAGAGATATTGAAGAAAACAAAGTTTTATTTCTTGAAATCAAATGAGAGGGATTGAGAGGGGGGTTTTGAAATAGATGTTTTGAAAACATATTTCCAACACTCAATAAGGATTATGACCACTTAGAATACTAACACCAAACTCATCATTAAGAATCTCCAAGATTGTTGGAGAGATTTATTCTATTTTTTAACATAACTTCAATACATTCCAAGGATACCTTGGAAGTATTGAGGTTATGATCATCATCTATCAAACATGTTTTTGAGGTCAAGAGCTACTATCCATAAGGATTCACTCACCCCAAACTTCATGTCATCACTTAGATGATGATGAACTAATAAGTAAATAAAAGAAGACAAAAAGAAATGGGGTAAGAAGAGATAAACAATAAATAAACAAGCAAATAGATGATGATCAATAGATGATATTCATGAAGCATGAACTTGTAGGTTGGTGTTTCACTCATATGTATTGACACTAGACATGGAAGAAGCTTCCACTTTCTTGAATGCTCACTAAAATGGTGGTTGGGAGTATTGAATGTTGAAATAAATGGAAGTAATGAAGTAAAAAACAAAGTTAGAACTCACTTTTGTTTTGAAAATCAAAGAAGAATGCTTCTTTTCTCTCTACTCTAACTTTATCTCTACAACTTTCTCTCCCAAACTTTCTCAAAACTTACATTTGACTCCCCCAAAATGAGGAGTAATGGGGTGTTTATATAGGCCAACTTGGGGTGTTTTTGGGATTTAGAAAGTACTCCCATTGGTCCCAAACATCTGAAATCATGAAACCACGTCGTTTTGGATTTTAATTAATCAAAATGGGACCACCAAAATATTTACAAAAACTTACTGTTCTGGAGGTGAGTGCCGCGGCGGCACTGCTCCTCCCTTCGTCTGGATAATGCTGTTTAGGCCCCCCGAAGTTCCGGTATTCGCGAAAAGGCCCTATTTCGTCCGAAATTCACAGAAAATGCATACGAACTCCAAATTGAGGTTGTGATATACCGTTGGAAAGGTAATGGAGTCTACTTTACGTAAAAAATAGTTCGGGGATAGGTCACTTCGAAAAGTTTTGCGGTATTCGCGATAAAAGCCGATTTGGTCGCCTTTTTCGCCTTTGGAAATTTATAATAAATTCGTTTTAAATCCAGAAATTATGTGCGATATACCGTTGGAAAGCTATTGACCTCTAGTATCCATGAAAAATATTTGAAAATTATTTCGGTGCCCCGATTCCAAAGTCAAATCTTGGTCAAACCGGTCAAACCTGGGATTCCCGGGAAGTTCTGGGAACCTCTGGGAGCTCCCAGGAGCTGATGTTTTCGCTCGATTTTCTTTTGGAACTTGTTTTAATACGTTTCTCATGATTTAGAATGGTTCTGGTGAATTCAGACAGTTTCGGTCAAACTTGGTCAAACTTGGTCAAACTCTGGTCAAACCTTGGTCAAACCGGTCAACGGGGACTTTCGGGGAACTTCCGGGACTTCCGGGGGTCTCTGGGAGCTGACGATTTCTTCTGGTTTTATTTTAAAAACTCATTTTATCACTTTTCTTACGACGTAGGCATGTTTTCAGAACTTTGGGACCAAATCTGGGAGTTTTCGGACTTTCAAGGGCATTTTGGTCATTCTGAGCATTCTGAGAGATAGAGCTGACTTCCGAGAGTCCTTTTGAGTCTTTTACGATCATTGTGAACCACCAAGCTACGGGTCTCCTAAATCTGATAGCCGACAAAATGGGGTGTCTACACACATGCCCCTGAATATTCCAGGCAGTTTCCTACTCAAGATAGAAGACTTATAGAAAGTGGACATTGTTTTCTAATCCAATTAGGAAACCCCCATAATTAATGGCAATCAAGCTCAATTGGATAATATTTCCTTGTCCATGTATGAGTAGGTCTCTTGCATCTATAAAAGAGACCACTCACCCCCCTCCCCCCTTCAAAGGGATGAACTGTTCAATCTACACAGCACCTTTATAGCGGTCACCAACACACCCGGTCAACCTACGGTAGCTTCAAAATATTGTTGGTTCACCACAGGTCCCTGGCTTTTTACAGTATAGTGAACATGCTCAAACACATACGTGGACATAGGTAGCTTCATTAACAGGGCCGAACCACACACAAAAAACCAGTCTCTCACTTTCTCCCCTTAAATTGCTTTAATTTACTTTAACCAAATTTTGGCGCCATCAGCTTGGTGCCGTCTGTGGGAAACGATAAGTTCCTCATCAACAAATTTCTTGGCTGATAGTCATGCCTCCGAAGAAGGGTGAAAAGACTGCACAGTAGGCCAACCGGGATGTTCCACCGGCCCTAGCGCCAGCTACGCCAATCATGATATCTGAGCAGATTACCGCAACCCTCGCACAACTCTTGGAGGGCCAGCATCAAATCCAGCAACAGATTGAAGCCCTGCTAGCCCAGTAAAGCAGTCCTCCAGTGGCCGAGAAATGACCCAAGAAAGTTGCGTACGGTCGGGAACCGATCTTAACCAAACAACGTGCCCGAGCCAACCCATCCCGTGTTGAGGATGCCAAAGACATCAACAGTAGGCGTGCTGCCCGAGAGGAAAGGCAGGAGTGTATGGCCCTAGAATCAGTCTAGGGTTACTTAGTTAAGAGCCAAGGTGTCCCTAGGCACACGATGAACCGGAGTCATAGCTAAGACCGATCCCAGGGGATAGCACACCGCCATGAGAAGGAAGCCTACTCCACTAACTCGACCTGCAGCTCGGATACCAGTCAGGAAGATGTGGTGGCACGTATCAAGGACTTGCAGAAACAGATTGATGGAGTGGCTAAAAGGCTGGGCCAGAACCCTACTCGGAACCATGCCAGTACCGAGATAGAGTCACCATTCTCTAGCCAGATCATGAGGTTTGCTATCCTGCACAAATTTAAGCAGCCTCGCCTAGATCCCTATAATGGCTCGGGAAGCTCGGTCGACCACGTCCAGACCTACAAGGCTCAGGTGGCCCTAGCCACCAACAATGATGAACTACATTGCCTGGCTTTCCCCAGCACTTTAAAAGGCCCGACCGTGCAATGGTTCTACTCCTTGGAGCCCCGATCGGTCTGCAGTTTCAAGCAACTCAGCAAGCAGTTCATCAACCAGTTCATCGATATGCATGAACGACCAAAGCTTGACATGCAGCTACTGACAGTCATACAAATGAATAATGAGACCCTCAAGGAATTCATTGACCAGTTTAATCAAGAGAAGCTCAGAATCTATGATCTTGATGAAACTATCGCTATTATAGCCTTCTACTCAGGAGTTCAATACACCAAGTGCGCCACGTCATTTCACAGAAATCGACCGATAACCTTGGTTGAACTCGCAGAGAGGATTGGAAAATACAGTGACATTGAAGAATTTTTAAAGACCAAAGACCCCGGGCACATAAGCAACGAGTCTTCCAGACGTAAGCGAAAGTGAGATCAGCCTGGGAGTTCTGACATTTCTTCCAACTCACAGTAGGCAGGGTCCGGCAGTCTTGACCCGACCTCCAGCTCATAGCAGGTAGGGTCTGACAATCCCAACCCGACCTCCAACTCACAGCAGGTAGGGTCAGGCAGTCCTGACCCGACCTCCAGTTCACAACAGTCAGGATCCAATGACCCTGACCTTGAATCTAGCTCAGAGTAATCAGGAGTCTGGAGATCCCAGCCCGATCTCTTATCTCTAACAGTCTCGATTAATCCAACTACAGTGGTACTTGCCCGATCATCAGATGAGGCCGCAGACTATCAGAGAGCTCTTGAAAAGACCTCGGGCCACACCCGAGGCACATCAAAAGACCTCGGGCTCCGAATCCAAGCACATCAAAAGACCTCGGGCTCCGAACCCAAGCACAAAAGACCTCGGGCTCTGAACCTAGGCACTAAAGATATCGGGATTACACCCGAGGAAAAAGACCTCGGGTTCACACCCAGGGCATCGGCTTCGCTTAGGTCCAACCTACGATGGGGTAAAATCCCCCTAGGTGGCTGATGATGGCAAGTTTCAAAAAACCCTGTAACCACCATGTCCCAGGTCAGTTACCTACAGTCCTAGCCTCCACAAGACCTTCGTCTTAGCGAAAGCTTGGGGTGGAGGGGGGAGGGGGGGGGGGGGGGGTGGGGCAGACAGGCACGATGAACTAAATAGGCAATCACACCTGGTACTTACAGGCCTTGTGGTAACTAAGTCAAACTCTTAGACAACCCGGGCGCCTACAGTACTCCGAGGTAATAACTCCACTTAGGTTTAAACCGACGATAGAGGTGACTAAAATCTCTTAGGTTGGCCGATGATAGAGGAGCAAAAAGACCCTAAAGCAACGTGATTAAGGTCGGCTCCACCAACATGGTCAAACTCTTCTCTAAACTGTCTTGACGAAGGCTGATCTGGCGGAAGTTAACCATCCTGGAGAGTTAAAATAAAAAGACCCTAAAGCAATACGCTTTAGTTCGGCTTTTCCAACATGGTCAAATTCTTTTTCCCACAACCTTAACGAAGGTTTACGGGTAGAAGATAACCATCCTGGGAGCTTACTCAAGCAAAAGACTCCAAATTAGGCCGAGTCTCAACTCCCGACCAATTCTCGAGCACTTAAAGACTCCAAGCTAGGCTAAGTCTCAACTCTTAGCCAGTTCTCGAGCACTCACAAACTCAGAAGCTCCAAGGCAGCTTCCCTGAGCACTTAGACAGTGGCAGGTGGCATCAAACAGATTTCCAAACTTGCCCCGATATGGCATCAAGCCAACCTTGGAAATAGGGGGCAGTTGATACACCCAAAATTGGCTTTATCCTATGACCGAGCAGTTCAAATCAACAGCCAGTACATATCCCAGTCAAATCGTGCACAACTCCTCGGACAAGCATCAACCCGAACGGTATAGTCTACACGAGACTCACCATCCCGAGCGATTTATTCACGACCAGACCAACTGATCGGGAAGATCGCACTGGCACGGTCCGTATAAGCGCAAGCCAGCTGGGCCCACAACACATGCCCCAGAATATTCCAAGCAATTTCCTACTCAAGATAGAAGACTTATGGAAAGTGGACATTGTTTCCTAATCCAATTAGGAAACCCCCACAATTATTGGCAATCAAGCTCAATTGGATTATATTTCCTTATCCATGTATGAGTAGGTCTCTTGCATCTATAAAAGAGACCACTCACCCCCC
This sequence comes from Hydrangea macrophylla, assembly GCA_033977485.1. Taxonomy (NCBI): domain Eukaryota; kingdom Viridiplantae; phylum Streptophyta; class Magnoliopsida; order Cornales; family Hydrangeaceae; genus Hydrangea; species Hydrangea macrophylla. The sequence continues at coordinate 98,632,705 of CM066989.1, read as the reverse complement.
TTCAAAGGGATGAACTTTTCAGTCTACACATCACCTCTATAGATGTCACCAACACGCCCTGCCGACCTACGGTAGCTCCAAAATATTGTGGGTTCACCACAGGTCCCCGACTTTTTATAGTATAGTGAACATGCTCAGACACATACGTGGACGTAGGTACCTTCATTAATAGGGCCGAACCACATACAAAAAATCAGTCTCTCACTCTCTCCCCTTAAATTACTTTAATTTACTTTATCCAAATTTTGGCATCATCAGTCATTACTATCAAATGCACATCCCAAAAGACATATTTTATGGCTTTACTAGCAATTCCCTTAGGATTAAAAAATCCTAACAAAACCCAATAATCAAGAATAATAAAAATTGGGGTTTTAAAATTTTTTTTTATACTTAAAATAAGTAATTTAGGTTTTAAAGTTGGTGCTCTATATGAAAACAAAACACACATTTTCAATAAAATTTGTCCCCCAAAATTTGAATCAAATTTTGTTGGACATCAAATGAATAAGATGTCTATAATTTCTCAGGAAGAGTCATCTTTTTTTGAAGAACCGTTTAGTATGGATGAAAAGAAAGAGTCCATTTGGAGTTGCGATGGCTCGAAAGCCCCGGGTCCGGACATGCTTAATTTTAACTTAATCAAGAGAATGTGGCCTGCTGTGAGGACATTATGGCTATGGTAAGTAATTTCTTTTCTTCTGGGATGCTTCCGAGTGGGATCAACTCGTCATTCATTGTGTTAATCCCAAAGGTTGTGAATCCGACGGAATTAAAAGAGTTTCGACCTATTAGTCTTGTTGGTGAATTTTTACCAAATTATTGCAAAGCTCTTGGCTAACAGACTAAAAAAGGGTCTGGGTAATGTTATTAGTGACAATCAAACAACTTTTATTGGAGGAAGACAAATATTGGATGGCATACTGCTTATAAATGAAATCATTGACAGTTTAAGGAAGAATGAGCAATGTGGGGTTATTTTTAAATTAACCTGATTTAGAAAAGGCTTATGACTGTGTTGAGTGGACATTTCTTGATCATGTTATGAACCGTGTGGGTTTTAGATCAAAGTGGAGGGCCTGGATATGGAGTGTTAATCACTAGCTAGAACTTCAGTCTTGATAAACGGGTCTCCTTAAAAAGAATTCAAACTTCAACACGAGCTCAGGCAAGGGGATCCGTTATCTTCATTCCTCTTTCTCATTATAGCTGAGGCTTTAAACATTTTGATTTAGAAGGCAGAATCGGCTAGGTTGGTAAAGGCGTTGGAATTGGGAGAAATGGGTTCAGTATCTCACATATACAGTTTGCAGATGATACAATAATTTTCTGTTATGGGGAGGAGGAGGTTTGTCTTAAATTTGGAAGGAATCTGAGATCCTTAGAACTTGTCTTAGGCTTAAAAATAAAATTTTCAAAAAGTTGTGTTTTTACTACGAAAGATAGTTTGATTGATATAAACTGTTGTGCATTAGTGCTTGGTTGTAAAAGCTGGAAAATTCCTTTCACTTATCTTGGTTAGACTGTTGGAGGTAAGCCAGACAGAAAGAGCACTTGGGAAATTATAATAAAAAAATTCAAGAGTCGCCTGTCAGCTTGGAAACATCGATTGCTAGCATTTGGGGGTCGTTTGACACTTATCAAGGTAGCCCTCTCTAATTTATCGTCGTTTTCTATGTCCATCTTTCAAGCTCCTAAAGGAGTGATTGCAGAAATGGAAAGAATCAGATGTCGATTCTCATGGGGAGGGGCTGAGAGAGGGTGGAAAATATGTAAAGTTAAGTAGGATGTAGTGTGTAGGTATAAAAGAAGAGGAGGTTTGATTTTGGGATTGTTGATTGACTTGAACTCTCCCTTACTTAGTAAATGGTAGTAGAGATATAGTGTGGAAAAGGATGCTTTGTGGCGTAGAGTAGCTTGCGAAAAATACAATTGGAATCCAAAAATCTGGGATCTTAAAAGTAATAGGGGTAATAAAGTCTCGATCAAGTGTGTGAAGGATATTCTTTCTCTCAAAAGAAAAGAGGAAAATTGTAACTTTATTGGGGCAGATTGTTGTAGATGGGTTATTGGAGCTGGGAATAAAATAAAGTTTTGGGAAGATAGTTAATTTTTGTCCCCAATTATCCATTTGTGACTAATCTTGGGTACTTCTAGATTACTACTTGTAAGTCATGACCCAAGAGAATGCCATTGGGATTTCTATTCTTATGATAAAATCATTTTCTCTCTTTAACAATTGGATGTTTACTTTGGGCACAGACTATGTTTCAGATTATCACAACATTGCGCTATTGATTGGCTTTTTCTCAAAGTAAGTTTCTTGCTTTTCAAAGGTCATCATTTTTGTATAATTGTAGCTAAAGTCATGTCCTTGAGCCCAAAAAGTAGAAAATGAAAGACTAAATTATGGTTGTTTGTCTTATGTGCGGTGCTTACATATCACTAAAAATTAAATATGTGAGCTGTCTTATGTGCGGTGCTTACAGATCACTTACAATTAACAAGTGTTTTTCTTTCTTGTTCCTTACTAAATCCATGAACCAAATAAAGCCTAAGTTAGTAAGATGAGATGAGCTTTATGGATTTAGTTGTCTTACATATCATAGTATTCTTTGTAAAAGTGTTGTCAATTTTTCTCTTCTTCTTGTTTTACTTTGATTCATTTATTGTGGAATTTTTTTCATGTGTGTTGGCGGTGTTTGTTGTTGGGGCAGAGGGAATATAAACTAAACATCTCATTCTTTCCTGAACTTTTCAGATGAAAGAGTTGGCTCAAAAAGATAAATAAGAAAGTCATGAAATAAATGCACTTCAACTTGAGTTCATTGAGTTCATTCAAGAATACATTTAAGTATTGGACATTTAAACCCCTTTTTTTCTCTTTCCAGATAATCCATATTTTTTACTATTTAAGAAAATTATATACTTGTTATATAGAATCTAATATGTTGGCTCATTTTTGTTTCAATGTTACACAGTTAGACTACATAAAACAAATATTGCAATTAAGTTGATGTACTAGCGGTGATTGAAGATATTAAATAGACATTATTGTTTTTTTTTTAACAACAATGTCACATGTACATTATTGGTTTGTTGGTTTAATACATACTTAGTGGTTACTATTACATTTTTCTTGTACATAACTTATTAGATTGATGAATGAACAATTTTGGTTGGAAGGAGGATGATATTTGATTATGGTTCTTGAGTTGATTTGTGAGTGTATATATATATTTTTTGAATTGTGTAATAGGCTCTGATGTGTTTGAATTGTGTAATTCTCGATTATTGAATTATCAACAAAATGTACATTTTTTTTAAAATGTGTTTTACATTATATATGACTATTTCATAAAAATAATCATAAATTAGCAACAGTTCTAGTAAAGTTATAAATAGTGTGATGATTTATGACTTTTAAAAGGTCATTTATGACTTTTTTTGAAGATTATTTATGACTTTCTTAAAGATTATTTATGCCTGTATCAATTAAAAAATAGTCATAAATAATTTGAAAACATTCATTTTTTTATGGCTTTCTTTACAACTGTTATAAAAGTAATAATTATTTATGAACTTTTTTAACATATTCGAACTAATTTATGATTGCAATGTTATGACTTATTTTAAAAGCTAAAAAACAAGTCATAAATATACATTTATGACCTTTTATATATATATATATATAAAGTCATAATAAGGGTTTTTTGTTGTAGTGCTGATAACGAAAATTTTAGATTTCACAAAGAACAGTGGCTTCATCCATAATTCCATATGCCACAATCAATGTTAGTTTATGAATTCTTGTGTGTATATGTTGCATACACTTATGATATGTACAAAGAGATGTGATTGAATTCTGATTTATTGTCACACCCCGGAAACCAAAGCGCGAGGGAAGAGAAAAGATAGAGAGAAAAGAATTAAAATCCAACCACAATGTGGAATCGACTATGGAAACCCACGGGGTTTCCTACAAGGATGACTTACTAATACATAAACCCAAAATGGACTTACACATTAACGAGTCCATCAAAGATGAAAGCATTTGAAAAGCACATTAAAAAGCATTTCCGGGCAAGCACTATATCAAGGAGAAAAGGAAAAGTTACAATGAATTTGATAAAAAGTCATTTTTGACAGTTGCTGAATTTTAAAACATCCGTAAGTAACTATATCTTTGAAATTTTCATATTCTGTACGCAATGGTCCATGTAAAATTTGATTCTGCACAACTTTTGTCTAATGATATTTTTCCAATTCTGCACCATTTGGGCAGAAAAGTGAAATAACAGTAGCAGTTTTTATTTGACAGCAACTTTGACAGCATAAGGACCATTTTTGGATAATTGCTGAATTTTAAAACATCCGTAAGTAACTATATCTTTGAAATTTTCATATTCTGTAAGCATAAGTCCATGTAAAATTTGATTCTGCACAACTTTTGTCTAATGACATTTTTTCCAATTCTGCACCATTTGGGCAGAAAATTGAAATAACAGTAGCAGTTTTTATTTGACAGCAACTTTGACAGCATAAGGACCATTTTTGGATAATTGCTGAATTTTAAAACATCCGTAAGTAACTAAATCTTTGAAAATTTCACATTCTGTTTGCAAAGGGCCATGTAAAATTCAATTCTGCACAACTTTTGTCTAATGGCATTTTTTTCCAATTCTGCACCATTTGGACAGAAAAATGAAATATCAGTAGCAGTTTTTATTTGACAGTAGCTTTGACAGCTTTTCGAAACATTCCCAACATTTCTAAATTCTCGAGTTTAAACATCAATATATGACTAAACAAGTCCTAAATGACGTATAACACATGCCTAGACTAAACAGAACTTCATGTACTCGAAATTTATTAAAAACGAGAAGTGAAATAGATAAAGAGAGGAAAAAGGGGAGAGGGGGAGATTGGGAGAGAGATATAGGGAGAGAGATATAGCGAATGTATTCTAAACACACACACATGTGTTTTTTCACATTCGGAAATATTTTAAAAACATATATATACATAATTCCAACATAAGTAAAAGGAAAGAATATTTGAGAAAGGGAAAGAGATCAAAGAGAGGAGAGGAGAGAAAGAGAATGGGAGAGATTTAGAACGTTTAAATGTTTGAAACCTTGTTGGAATTAAAAGAGGGGTTTGATCCGGCAAGGACCCAACTATAAAACGAACTAAACTACAACAAATGAACTCTCATAAAAGCAACCAACCAAACCAATCCGGCAAGGATTCAAACAAAAGAGAAAAACAAACAATGGACATGTAAATAAAAAAGACAAGGACTTAAAGAGGTTTAACGACCTCGGAATGTAAATACATCATCATAAAGTGAGTTTAACAATTGAAAGAAATAACCATGAAAGCAAGGGCTAACACTTGTCCCATTAAAATCAAAGAAGCTTTTCAAATACAAGAGATAAGCGCCTAAGCTCACGAAGTTTTTGTAAAACCTTAATACTCTAAGTTTCAAAGCATTAAACATTTACAATCTTCTAAAATGACTGAATCAACAAGAGAGCTATTCATATACATAACTAAGCATGAGTCTTCAAAATAGAACAAAATGCCTCATAGCTGACGCGTCGGGTCACATATGCCCTTTGCCCTTATCAAACTTACCTGAAAAATGTTTTATCGTTTTTATGAGAACGACGGCTCGTAGAAAACATTGTAACAAGTCTATATGCTATCCATGACTAAAATGAAATGAGGTGCAATGAATCGCCACCATGGTTACAATGAAATGTTTAAAGCCACAAGGCTATGCGCGACAAATGCACATCTCTCTCGTTACCGGACCATGAGCCACCCACGCATGGAGTGTAGCATACCAACTTCCAGGAGCTACCCGAATATAGTTTGGACTTTGAATGTTTCTAAGGATCATTCTCCCTGTCTCACATCACAACCCATGTCCGGATTTCTTAAATCAAATTCCCACACATGGGGTTTTTCTCTCTTTTCCGAATAAAACATTTATGTCGTGATACATGAATGCTTGCCGATTAGGCCTCAATGCATATGATGTTAACAATGGCATTAAAGATGATCCACTACACTAGACTAAGCAATAATTTAGTCCATTAGACATGATATCAAGAACTTCAAAGAATGTAGTTAAATTTCATAATTTAACGTTCCTAACAAGGATTTCTATACTAACGTCCTAGCATGCTTTTACACATAAAGGGAGCATCCTAGGCACATCTAGCATCACATAATCAACTATAGAACAACCAAAACATGTAAATTCACAATTAGGCATATAACCCTAAATTTACAACTTTGGGGAAAACCTAATGCATGTGTCTAAATTATTCTCATAACATCATTTTAATTACATTTAACACCCCAAATTTTCAACTAGTACAACCAAAGCATATAATTCACATTAGGCAAAAATCCCTAACATTATAACTTTGTGGGAATGTACTAATACATATGTCTAAGTTCTTTCCTAGCATAAAAGTGAACTCAAGGCATCTTAGATAAGTATAACATATATAATTGCACAATGTAAATCTACCTCAAAGCTTAGCTTCTAAAAATCAATGGCAACTCAAGAGAGCCAAGTGAATCCAAAATAGCTTCAATGCTTGTGATAGAATCTTGAAGGATGCTTCAAGTATGCACCACTAATCAAGAACAACCCAAGGTTAGGATAGGAATCATGAAACTAACAAACCCTAGGTTGTTAGAGATTGGGAAAACTTACCCACATAAGAAATCCTCTATAGAAATGGTTAGGATATGAAAGTGAAACTCTATATACTCCAAGGAAGTTATAAAAAAGAAGAGAAGCTCAATAAAAATCCAAAATTTTGAAATCTAGTGAAACCCTAGAATTTGGGGGTTTTCTAGAAAGCTTACCAAATGATGATTCCAAGCTCTAGGATGATTAGAGATGCTAGATAATGAAGTTCTTGACAATCCCTTAAAATCTTGAAGTTAGAGATGGAAGAGGGATGAAGATCTTTGAAGGTTTTTGGCTTTTGGAAGGAGAAGAAGAAGAAGAAGAAAAGAAGGAGAAGAGAAAACTAACGTGAATGAGTGGGAGGGGGAGTTTGGCCAGCCATATAGGGAGTGGGGTGGGGCCCACTCTCTAGTTTGCTCAAAAAATAAAATGCTTAGTACTGCAATGGACAGTCTGACCCAACAGTGTAACCCCAAAATTAAATAAACACATCCACAGGCACAAAAAATAAATTTTAAAGCACATGAAAGGTAAAATAAAATAATTTAGTCATGCTCTGGAATTTTTTAAAAAAAAATACAGTCAAATACACTAATGGTCCACAACAGGAAAAGCAAAAATTACTCCATTACCCTTAATTAAAAATTCTGAAATATTACAGTCTACCCCCTTTAAAAGGATTCCGTCCCGGAATCCCGAACTGCAATCACGCAAAGGGAGCAATGACTTGCTTCGCCTCAGCAACAACAAGGGAAGAAGCACAGTAAAACACATAACATGTAAAGAAGTTTACACTACTCGGGAGAAAGATGAGGATAACTCTTCCTCGCCTCACCCTCGTCCTCCCAAGTCGACTCGAAAATTCCATGATGATTCCACTGAATTCTCATCAACAGAATAATCCTACCTTGTAGTACACGGTCCTTCCTCTCTAGGATCTGAATAGGTTGTTCCTTATATGAAGCATCTTCACTAAGAGGCAAATTGGTCTAATCAAGTACATGCGACGGATCGGGATAAGGCTTGTGGAATGGATCAGAATTATACCGACAAAGCATCGAAACATGGAACACATAGTGAACACTCGGTAACTGTGGCGGAAGTGCCAAACGATAAGCAACGGTGCCAATCCTCTCAAGGATCTCAAATGGCCCAATAAACCTCGGTGCTAACTTACCACTCTAACCAAATTGCTGTGACCCACGATGGGGTAAAACCCTCAGAAACACATGATCACCAGCCTCAAACTCAAGTGGTCGACGATGACGGTCGGCATACGATTTCTGACGACTCTGAGCTGAAATCAACTTCTTACTAATTACTTTAATCTTTTCTGACGTCTCTCTAACCATATCGGGTCCATGAAGATTAGTCTCACCTACTTCACCCCAACACAAAGGAGATCGACACGAACGGCCATACAATGCATCAAACGGTACCATCTGATAACTGATGTTGGATACAACCCGGCCAACTGAAACTTTTCTTCCCAATCACTACTAAGTGTCATAACACTACTATCAACATGTTTTCCCAAAATCAATTAGAATAGAAGGAGTTGAATACCCCATACTTACTGTATATTCTGCCAGGAAGGAAACACAACCTTCGTATTACAGTTAAACACATCGACACTGATACACTACGGTGTCTCATGATCGTACGGACATGAATCACACTATGGGAAACTATGATGTCGGTCACTCTGAGCGGTAACGAACGTGTAGATGTGGTCCAAACGATCTACAAGGATCTAAAAGAGTGGTGTCCTTATGCAAAGTTCCTAGAAATGCTGTAATAGGCAATTGAAAACGATTGTAACGAACCTGTGATTCTCTGGTGTCGGTCTTTACCTGCTGGAAAATCAAACAAATTTGACAATGGATTTCTTTAACCCTTTCCACCAATACTGGCGACGCAAAACATAGTACATCTTGTGCCTCCCGGATGTAGGGTAAAACGGGAATGGCGGAACTCTTTCAACAAATCTCCACGGCAAGCAACGGGAACAAACACTCAGTCTCGAGGTCTCAAACCACTAATGTCACCAAAAGTCCAATCCTGTCCAAAGTCATTAATCATACGGTATATCAAGGCAATGGTCTCACCATCGAGTTTCTGTACTGCTGACAACTTCAAGTCAAAACTTTCGATAACACATTCAATTCAAACAAGGAAATTTGGGCATAAGTCTCCAAACCACAATTCTCAAAGTCATCACAATGTCTCAGTATTCTCCACTCTTGCACTGGTAAATACACTAGGGTACACACGAGCCTCAACATTTTCCACTCTTGCATAGGTAAGGAAGCTGAGTCATAGTCATACTTCTCTGTCATGACATTGGCCTAGCTCGGGTGGCAACGCAATTCAAGTCATAGTCTGCTCATATCTCAAGGTCACCCAAAGTTAAATTTATAGTCACAGTTATAATTACCCAATGGGGTTGTCCTAAATTAAGGTCTCTTTGAGTTAGCAATGTCTCATATGTGTTGTCTCCTAGTCCCAAGTCTTAGGTAGCTCAATCCGCATTCAGGAAGCATACGATATAGTTCAATTAGTTCACGCTCAATGTTCACAAGAACAAGTGCCAAAATCAAACAAGTTTTGTAACTTTGGTATAACACATTCTCACCCCAAAGCATCTCAAACAAAGTTCACCTCTATTTTTGTCAACTCCGTTAAGTACCAAGCGGGGAGATATTTCCAACAAAGCAACAGTAGTAACCCATTAGTCCCAAGAAACCATGAATCTCATACACAAGGCAAATCTATAACGGTCCCAATGTTAGAAGGATCCACGGATACTCCATTACCAAAAATGACATGTTCAAGAAACTTTTTACCTCGGATAATCAATATTCACACTTAGATAATTTGGCATACGTAGTCATCGGTGCTCAAGCACAAACTTGTCTTAGTAAGAATTAAACACACGGCTTATCAAATTTGCTAAAGCAGCAGGTGCGTTCATCAAACTGAATGGTATAACAAGGGATTCACAATGTCCGTAATACGGGCAGAAAGTAGTCTTAGGAATCTCACGTTCCCTAGTGCGCAACTGGTGATAACTCTATTTCAAATCAATCTTTGAAACTAAACACATTGAACTACGAAGTTAGTCAAAAGGATCTACTGATTCTTATAGTCACAAGATTCGATGTCATAAGTAATACTCAACTTAAGAGGGCCATCTATCTTCTTGGCACAGGGAAATGGGTACTCTCCAAGGAGACGGATTAAGACAAATGAATTGCTAACCTGTAAGTTCCCCAACTGAGTCCTTAACCCTTTCAACTCTACGGATGTCTTACAATACGGCAGCATCAAAATAGATGGAGTACTGGGTATTAATCTGTCACAACTCAATTCTCACGGATAGGCGACAAGTCATGCAAATTCTCAGGAAACACGTCAGTGTACTAACCCACAACGGAAGAGAAATCAATCAAATTTGGTTCATTCTCATTAGAAAACAATACAAGCTATTTAAGGAGTCAATACGATTTTTACCATTGCACAAACTGTGAAGCGAATATATTGGAGTCTATATACGATCACCCATATGGCCAAAAAAATCTGAGTTGAAGGAGTTGGCTGTGGTGGTAACAAAGGTGGCCTACAAGCCTGCTGAAAAGGTGGACAAATTGGGGGTGGTCCAACTGACTGTTCTTAGTCGGTGCACGAATTTCTCTAACTTTTTATTCGAACTTAATTACCCAAATACTAATATTTTCTGAACCACTTTACTAAGTACTTTCAACTCAAATCCAACCGCGTTGGTGCGTAGGCTTGGACGAAGTCCATTCTCAAAAGTTCTTACCTTCCTTCTATTGTCCAATGTTATATCGAAAATGAGACTAGTCTTATACTCAGAAACTATCACGGCTCCCTAATAAAGATTTCAGAAATTCAATCCTCTTAGCTCGACGAACTACGAACAGGAAATACTGCTCACGAAACAATTGGCTGAGGGTGTCCCATAACCTACTCTCCATAGTCGGTGTAGTCAACACTAACCCCCCACTTAAATCTGACTGAAAAGCTACAACGTCTACTCGAAGATCCTCCTCAAACAGTACCAAGGTACTCCAAATTATGAATACGCACTCAAGTCATAGTTCCACGTGAACCGGGCATGAATCTTTATAGGTTAAACATTAATTTACACATCACTTGGAGGATACGCGTACTTAGCATGAGATCACATAGCTCACAACATTAATCATGTTCACATATAACCTATAATGTTTCCCTTCATAATTTTATTTACATTTACGAACGATGATACCATATTGCTTTGTAAATCAACTCGATACTTAACATAAACAGCAAGGATAGTATAGGAAAGGCAATCAACATCAATATAGATTACTAGCAACCTTAAGCAGCTTATATCTTGATTCATACTAATCAATGCCTATCATGACCCATGGGAACACATAGCACTGAGAATATGCACGCATATCACGTGTATGCATTAACATAAACATCAAATTCACATAGAAGCATGCTCATCAACAATACGGGATCACATTACTCAACATGTATCAAAACATACTAAAACGATTGAAAGATTATATAAACACTTAGCACATCGGGTATGGAACATGTAATCTTTGATAGGTAAGCACTTACCATATACATACCTAGCCTCGAAGGTATTCAACATTAAGCATGCTAGCATTATACTCGCCTTGCATGAAATATGTACCCTTTATATCATAGCCAATGAAAATGTACAACACAACACATAGAGCACGTAGGCTTCACATGAGCTCACATAACACGTAAGTTATGGAATATGAAATACCTCGAACATGTAACCATATAGGTCCCGAAGGAATTCAACCTCTACGCATGCCCACACGACATAATATCATCTCAACGAAAAATCTCACTGAAATAAACGGAAGGCAATAAACAAACTTAAGCATGGACGGAAACAAAACAAGCCCGAAGTAAACACCCATAGCCCCTAGGTATTCAAACCCGGTTAGCTGTGATACCAATCTATCACGCCCCGAAAACCGAAGCTCGAGGAAAGAAAAAAGATAGAGAGAAAAGAATTACAATCCAATCACAATGCAGAAGCGACTTTGGAAACACACGGGGTTTCCTACAAGGATGACTTACTAATACATAAACCCAAAATGGACTTACACGTTAACGAGTCCATCAAAGATGAAAGCATTTGAAAATCACATTAAAAAGCATTTCTGGGCAAAGCACTATATCAAGGAGAAAAGGAAAAGTTACAATGAATTTGATAAAAGGTCATTTTTGACAGTTGCTGAATTTTAAAACACCTGTAAGTGACTATATCTTTGAAATTTTCATACTCTGTCCACGTTAGTTCATGTAAAATTCAATTCTGCACAACTTTTGTCTAATAGCATTTTTTCCAATTCTGCACCATTTGGGCAGAAAAATGAAATATCAGTAGCAGTTTTTATTTGACAGCAACTTTGACAGCTTTTTGAAATATTCCCAAGATTTCTAAATTCTCGAGTTTAAACATCAATATATGACTAAACAAGTCCTAAATGACGTATAACACGTGCCTAGACTAAACGGAACTTCATGTACTCGAAATTTATTAAAAACGAGAAGTGAAATAGATGAAGAGAGGAAAAAGGGGAGAGGGAGAGATTGGGAAAGAGATATAAGGAGAGATAGGGAGAGAGATATAGGGAATGTATTCTAAACACACACACATGTGTATTTTCACATTCGAAAACATTTTAAAAACATATATATACATAATTCCAACATAAGTAAAAGGAAAGAATATTTGAGAAAGGGAAAGAGATCAAAGAGGGGAGAGGAGTGAAAGAGAATGGGAGAGATTTAGAACGTTTAAATGTTTGAAACCTTGTTGTAATTAAAAGAGGGGTTTGATCTGGCAAAGGACCCAACTATAAAATGAACTAAACTACAACAAATGAACTCTCATAAAAGCAACCACCCAAACCAATCCGGCAAGGATTCAAACAAAAGAGAAAAACAAACAATGGACATGTAAATCAAAAAGACAAGAACTTAAAGAGGTTCAACGACCTCGGAAACTAAATACATCATCATAAAGTGAGTTTAACAATTGAAAGAAATAACCATGAAAGCAAGGGCTAACACTTGTCCCATTAAAATCAAAGAAGCTTCTCAAATACAAGAGATAAAAGCCTAAGCTCACGAAGTTTTTGTAAAACCTTAATACTCTAAGTTTCAAAGCATTAAACATTTACAATCTTCCAAAATGACTGAATCAACAAGAGAGCTATTCATATACATAACTAAGCATGAGTCTTCAAAATAGAACAAAATACCTCATAGCTCATGCGTCGGGTCACATATGCCCTTTGCCCTTATCAAGCTTACCTGAAAAATGTTTTGTCATTTTTATGAGAACGATGGATCGTAGAAAACATTGTAACAAGTCTATATGCTATCTATGACTAAAATGAAATGAGGTGCAATGAATCGCCACCATGGCTACAATGAAATGTTTAAAGCCGCAAGGCTATGCGTGACAAATGCAGATCTCTCTGAATACCGGACCATGAGCCACCCATGCATGGAGTGTAGCATACAAACTTCCGGGAGCTACCCGAGTATAGTTTGGAGTTTCAATGTTTCTAAGGGTCATTCTCCCTGTCTTACATCACAACCCATGTCCCGATTTCTTAAATCAAATTCCCACACATGGGGTTTTTCTCTCTTTTCCAAATAAAACATTTATGTCGTGATACATGAATGCTTGTCGATTAGGCCTCAATGCATATGATATTAACAATGGCATTAATGATGATCCACTACAATAGACTAAGCAATAATTTAGTCCATTAGACATGATATCAAGAACTTCAAAGAATGTAATTAAATTTCATAATTTAACGTTCCTAACAAGGATTTCTATACTAACGTCCTAGCATGCTTTTACACATAAAGGGAGTATCCTAGGCACGTCTAGCATCACATAATCAACTATAGAACAACCAAAACATGTAAATTCACAATTAAGTATATAACCCTAAATTTACAACTTTGGGGAAAACCTAATGCATGTGTCTAAATTATTCTCATAACATTATTTTAATTACATTTAACACCCCAAATTTTCAACTAGTACAACCAAAGCATATAATTCACATTTAGGCAAAAATCCCTAACATTATAACTTTGTGGGAATGTCCTAATACATATGTCTAAGTTCTCTCCTAGCATAAAAGTGAACTCAAGGCATCTTAGATAAGTATAACATATATAATTGCACAATGTAAATCTACCTCAAAGCTTAGCTTCCAAAAATCAATGGCAACTCAATAGAGCCAAGTAAATCCAAAATAGCTTCAAGTATGCACCACTAATCAAGAATAACCCAGGGTCAGGATAGAAATCATGAAACTAACAAACCCTAGGTTGTTAGAGATTGGGAAAACTTACCCACATAAGAAATCCTCTATAGAAATGGTTAGGATATGAAAGAGAAACTCTATATACTCCAAGGAAGCTATAAAAAAGAAGAGAAGCTCAATAAAAATCCAAAATTTCGAAATCTAGTGAAACCCTAGAATTTGGGGGTTTTCTAGAAAGCTTACCAAGTGATGATTCCAAGCTCTAGGATGATTAGAGATGCTAGATATTGAAGTTCTTGACAATCCCTTGAAATCTTGAAGTTAGAGATGGAAGAGGGATGAAGATCTTTGAAGGTTTTGGGCTTTTGGAAGAAGAAGAAGGAGAAGAGAAAACTAACGTGAATGAGTGGGAGGGGGGAGTTTGGCCGGCCATATAGGGAGTGGGGTGGGGCCCACTCTCTAGTTTGCTCAAAAAATAAAATGTTTGGTACTGCACTGGACAGTCTGACCCAACAGTGTAACCCCAAAATTAAATAAATACATCCACAGGCACAGAAAATAAATTTTAAAGCACATGAAAGGTAAAATAAAATAATTTAGTCATGCTCTGGAATTTTAAAAAAAAAATACAGTCAAATACACTAATGGTCCACAACAGGAAAAAGCAAAAATTACTCCATTACCCTTAATTTAAAATCCTGAAATATTACATTTATTCAATCAATTTTAGTTTATGAATTCTTGTGTCGATAAGCTGTACACTACTCTTTCTAAATTTTTCTCTTTCTCCTCATTGTCCATGAATGGGATTGGATTCTGATTTATTCAATCAACCATGAATCTAATTTAGTAATTCTTACTTATATTCAAGATTGTTTGGAAAGACATAGAATAGGTTATGTGGTTCACATATGAAATACTTATTCAAATTTAAGTGTTTGGCCAGTGAGCCCCTTTTATGTGTGGAATTCCATGCTCAACCTAAAATCATTCATAAAACTTGTCCTTTATTAATCCAACAATGTTGATTTTCACTTTTCCTATGAACTAGGTTTAGTAGGGGTGAGAGATTGAACCTAAACCTAGTTTGTGTATTTTAATTTTTTACTTTTGTGAAAACAGATTCAATTTCCTTTTTCTTTTCCAAATAAAAGTTTTTTTATTGTATCACACCATCAAAAATATAACTATATAAATAAGGATATAATTCATTTGAGTAACATTTGACATGGATTATATTACAGATGATGATATAGATAATGATGTGTAACTTTTGCTTTATGATATGTTACATTTGCTTTCTTCCCTTGATGACTAAATGCGCTTAATGAAATTATGATTTTACCTTTTTTTTGTTACTTTACTTGTTTATATCTCGTTTACAGCACTTAATTTTCTTGATATCTATTCTAAAGTGTAATTGCGTGAATTTCCGTTTGATAGTTTCACGAAATGCCCAAAGTGGGAAAAACTGGGTCAAACCGGGTTATTTAGCCTCAAATAGCCTAGCATATGAGAAGGAAAGGGAAAAAAAATTTCAATGCAAACAAACTAAGATTAGAGGCCTTAGGGTTGAAGCGTTTTCCAACTTCTTTTAATGGGCCAGATCATCCAAAACGCACAAATAAGAAAGGGAAGACAAATTTGAGGGATACTCATTCTGATGATGACTATATTCTGCTAGACGATGGAAATGATGAGTCGGTTGACTCTTTAGAACACGAGGTATTATACTCGTGTTTTCATTAAGGGTAGAATTTGATTTTTATATAATGTCATTTATCTCGAAGTCTCTATATATTAATGTCTTTACATATTCCATTGTACCCTTTTCAGGAAAGTGTGATGCCGCCATCATGTCGCCTTACATTTTCTAAGCCTTCTTAGCTTTCGGTCTCCCGACCAGTTCATGGGAGGGATGCACCACTTGAGGGGAATATTGTGGCCACTGATATGGTGTTCAGGACATTGTTGGGGGGGCTCTCCTACACATCAGGCCAGTCCTTAGTGAGCCACGAGCTAGTAGTGAGGCACGAGCTAGCAGTATTGGTATAATCTCAAAATTACTTAAATTTATCATTTCGCGATATGATTTACTTGATTTCTTCATTATCTAATCAAATAAAAATTATGTGTTAAAAAGGATCATCGACCAATAGACGGGGGCTTTCACGATGCATTGGGACTGACCGTCACATTGAGAGAGAAGGCAAGCTTCTGGTGCTCATCCCTCCAGAGTTTAGGCAGTCGGTGGGGCCGTATGCTACTTTTTTTGCTTCCGCTACAGGCATGCAGATTAGATAGAATCTACAACACCTGGGCATCCGTAGATGGTCTAAAGTCCCATAAACTTCATTTTGGGCTGATAATTCAATGCGTCAACATAGTACAAACAACTCTACATTTATAGATATACTTCAAATGATACACTATATAGTTATTCATCTATAATGTAATTTTCAGGATAAGTTCAACGTACAAGGTAATGAGGTGGTTGTCCAGAAAGCGATGAATGCAAAATGTGGTGCACTACTTAGTTTTTGAAGTCACAGATTATGCAAGTAGTACAAACGTCTAAGAGACACTGAGGGTGAGGAATATGCTAGGAACAACCACCCAAAGAACTGCAACCTTGATCAATGGAGAGATTTAATTGATAATAAATGGAGTGACCCAAAGTTTTTGGTTAGTAAATCATTTATAAACAAAATCCATAGATAAGTTTGAAGATTATGAACAAAATCATTTATGTTTATATATCGTTTAATGTTCCACGTAGCACTAATCAACCATGAACTCGGCCAATCGAGCGCGTTCAAGGACAAATCATGCATGGGACTTGAGTTCGTTTGCAACTAGGGCTCATAAGATGGTGCACATTACTTACTTGTTAAAATTATATTACTGCTAAACATTATTAGTTACTAACTTATACTTAATAAATCAATTAAAAGACGGAGATATCAATCTTCTGGACTTCTACCACTCTTGTCAATTCAGTAAAGCGAAGAACGATTGTATGTCTTCGGACTGCGGGACTTACCATGTAAATATACTCTCTTTACTAGCAATAAGTAGTTGAAGTCTTCAAATTGACATATTAGAATTAATTGATTGAATGTAATTTTTTTTAAATGACAGGATGAGATGAAAAAGATACAACAAGACGTAACTAATAGTCCAATTCAAAACCGTTAAGTGCCGAAAAACTATCTGTTCAATGTTTGGGTGCAAGATCTGGTTTATCGAAGGGACTCGGCATGAGACCTTCCTCTTCCTCTCATTCTACAGCCACATCTATTGAGGCTAGTGAGCATGTCAAGCATCTTGAGCAAAAGATCAATAGAGGAGATGGCTGCTCAGATAAGCATGTATCAGTGGATTCAGAGACATGGTTATGACGGCCTCGGGGGCTCATCTACTGCTGATGGAGCTTCTTGGTAAGTAGCTGTCTCTCTCAGACTCTCTCTCTCTCTCTCTCTCTCTCTCTCTCTCTCCCTTCCGCTCTCTCTCTCTCCAAATGCGATAGTGAAATAATATATAGGATGCATAATCCATGGCGTAAGATTTCATACTAGAGACCTTAACAATAAAGTTGCTTTAATTGAGTATGAATGGTGTAAGACCAGTTACGCAAATAAACTCAAATTCATAGACATAGGCCTTTTAAAACTAGGTTTTGAGTTTTGAGAGACCAAAATGAGTTCTGGCACTCGGATTGACACAAGACTGAAACCAACACCTCACACTCGACTAAATAGACTTGTAGGAATAAACGGTACACAATTTTGACTAACCGTTTCCAAGTTACGTGAATAAACGCAAATTCATTTAGATAGGCCCTTTAAAACTAAGTTTCAAAGTTTTTAGAGACCGAAATGGGTTCCGCCACTTGGAATGACACGAGACCGAAACCCACACCTCACACTTGACTAAATAGACTTGTAGGAACAAACGACACGCAATTCCGACTAACAGATAGCAAATTACGCGAATAAATGTCCTTTTTTTACTCTCTTTCCCTCCATCCCTCCCTCCCTCTCTCTCTCACCTCCCCTTCTCTCTCTCTATCTCTCCCTCTTCCTTCCCTCCCTCTCTCTCTCTCTCTCTCCCTCTTCCTTCCCTCTCTTCCTCTCTCTCTCTCTCTCCCTCCCTCTCTCTCTCTCCAAATGTTATAATGAAACAATATTTAGGATGCGTAATCAATGACGTAAGATTTCATACTAGAGACCTTGACAATAAAGTTATTTTGATTGAGTGTGAATGGTATAAGAGCAGTTACGTGAATAAACGCAAATTCATACACATAGGCCCTTTAAAACTAAGATTCAAGGTTTTGAGAGAAAAAATGGGTTCCGACACTTAGAATGACACGAGACCAAAATCCACACTGCACACTTGACTAAATAGACTTGTAGGAACAAACGGCATGGAATTTGGACTAACGGTTAGCAAGTTACGCTAGTAAATATCCTTTTTTTACTCTCTCCCTCCCTTCCTCCCTCTTTCTCTCTCTTTCTCTCTCTCTCTCTCTCTCTCCCTCCCCCTCTTTCTTTATCTCTCCTTCTTCTTTCCCTCCCTCTCTCTATCTCTCACTCTTCCTTCCCTCCCCCCTTATCTCTCTCTCCCTCTTCCTTTCCTCTCTCCATTTCTCTCTCTCTCAGACTCTCTCTCTCTCTCTCTCTCCAAATGTGATAGTGAAATAATATTTAGGATGCATAATCAATGGCGAAAGATTTCATTCTAGATATCTTGACAATAAAGTTGTTTTGATTGAGTGTGAATGGTATAAGACCAGTTACGCAAATAAACTCAAATCCATAGACATATGCCATTTGAAATTAAGTTTTGAGGTTTTGACAGACCAAAATGGGTTCCGGCACTCGGAATGACACAAGACTGAAACCAACAACTCACCTCGACAAAATAGACTTGTAGGAACAAACGGCACACAATTCCGACTAACCGTTAGCAAGTTACTTGAATAAATGTCCTTTTTTTACTCTCCTTCCCTCCCTTCCTCTCTCCTTCCCTCCCTCTCTCTCTCTCTCTCTCTCTCTCTCTCTCTCTCTACTTGAAGGAGCAATTCATACTTCCTTGTATTTTTTTCCTCTTCTTTCTTAATTTGTAAAGTATTGACGTTATTCTTTTATTTTTTATGCAGAAGGCACACAGAGTTGGTGGATTGCTCGTTAGAGTGCTCAACAATTCATTATTGACTTTATGTTGCGGAAATATTTTTGCTAACATGTATTGTGGGTCTTATTTAGTAGATAGGATGTCAGATATATGAAAACTTATGTTATGTTGGATTTTTTTTGTGACCTATTATGTACTTTTCAGATATATGAAACTTATGTAATGTTTGATGTGATACTTAATATTATGTCATATTGGACATGTTTTGATTATTCTATTTGAATACGCTTTGAAATATTACAGGATTAAAAATAAAAATTGGATTGCACAGGTATTGCTAGGGTTGCTTTTAAGAGAACAAAATGGGCAAGGAACCATATTTTTGTTGCTAAATATTACATTTAGCAAAGAAATTATTTCCTTATCGTAGATGTATATAATTGGCAAGGAATTAATTTTTCCTTGCTAAAAGCCTCCTTTAGCAAGGAAATTATTTTTTTGCCTTCTGTTAATTATATTTGTAAGGAAACAAGATTTCCTTGCTAAAATTAACTTTTAGCAAGAAACATATTTCCTTGCCTTAAACTTAGATATTTAGCAACAAAATTTTTTCCTTACCAATTGTCCAAATTACAACACAAAGATATGTTTTTTTGCAAGGAAATTAGGCATTTAGTAACGAAAAACCTGAGCACTAGCAATGAAAAAATTTCCTTACCAAATGTAAGAATTTGCAAGGAAATTTGTTTTTCGTTGCTAGAAGCTTTAGAGAGGAAGCCTCTACAAGGAATTGAGCAACGAAATACTTTTCTTGCAAAAGGGTTTTGCAACGAAATTGTGGCCTTTAGCAAGGAACTTTTTCCTTGCGAAAACCCGTTTTTGTTGTATTGTTTAGCTAACCCAAACACACCAAACGTACATCTTAATATTTATCAATTAAAAAAATATTTCTTTTTTTTTTTTTCCAGCTAATCCAAACCGACATAATTGATTTTAAAGCAAAAGACACTAATTGCTTTTAAAGGGTATTTTGGGTGTATTAAAAAAATTGATTTTCTATGAAATTATTTAATTTATTGTTTCAAAATTATTAAAATATGAAAATTTTAGTCAAGAGTTCTCTAAATTAGACTTGTTTAGTATTAGTTACAACCGTTTTTATTTTTATTTTAGTGAAAAGAACCTATTGTGTCAAAGTTATGATGGGTAAGTTGCACAGCAACGGGATCATACTTGTGTATGTTTTTTTAGTTTTGGATAGCATAAAAGAAATAATTATGCAGGGTTATCACACAATTATGATCATGTATAGAGTTGGCTACAAGTAGATCCACTTGATTCTTACATTAAAAAAAAATGAAAAAGAAAAAAAAGTTTCTGGGTGACAAACCTGGTCAGTACAATCATTGTGAAATTTTTTACTTGACTTTTAACTCTCTAAGGGACTGTTAGTACAGTTTCAAAACTATAAGCTGGAACAACTATGTATATTTAAATATTTAGTATATGAATAGTGCTACACTCACATCTAAATCTACACCTAATTCTACACTTAACACATACTAGCCCTCTAGCTAGGTCAGGTCAGGTCAGAGTGGTCGGTCGGGAGTAATGGATACTCTAGCCATCTTGGTTGTATCAACTGCCCCCTATTTCCATGTCTTGAATTGGCACTGCGCCGGGATAAGTTTTGAAATCTTTTGCTTGTTTGAAGTATGAAATTTACTACATAGGAACCCGTGCGATTTTGCAGAGTCGATTGTGAGGATGCCCTAGTCAGATCAACCTGCCTTGATTACAGATGGATAAGGGTAGTTGAGGATACGAGAACGGTTTCTGTGCCCAGGTGGCGAACGCGTGCTGAAAGGACTATGCCTAGCCCTTCGGCTGACATGGAGCCTGTCGGTTTGGGAGGGCATAGTTTGATCTGTTCTTCCAATTTGGAGCGATTTGGGCCTTTCGTTCATCCATAAATAGGAGACCCCAGGCGCCTTTCCCCTTTAATTTTGCATTCAAATTTTGCGAGATTCTTAAAGGGAAAAACTCTGCATTTCTAGAGAGAGAAAGTTGCCCATGCTTCCGAAGCATTCCGATCAGCTTGTCTGTCTTCCCCAGTAAGTTCTTCAAAGAACCCCTACTTGCTTCGTCTTTCATTTTTTCTCATTCTTAGACTGGAGAGGCTGAATCTGTTAGGGTTTGGAAGGGAGTGGGGTTTCATTTTTTTTCATTTCATTTTTTTCTTCAACTCTAGGGGTTCGTCTGGTCAAATTAGGAATTTTTCTCTATTTTTTTATTCTGGGTCTTCCCTATTAGAGTCGTAATTAGTGTTGAGGACCCTTTTTTGCCCTTCTAGGCCAATTAGTGCGTCATCCTTCTTTGTATTATTGGCTAGGAGTTTCTGATTCGTATGTGGGTCAGTCAGTCATTGTATAGATGAGGCACAGACGTCTTGTTCTGTCTAGTTCTACTCCTAACTGCACTGATTGATCTTTTATTTTAGGAGATAAAGTTTTGTCCTCTAATATCACTTAGACCAGTTTTATTCTGGCACGCTTTTGGCACTGCTAAAAATAGTGCCAGCTTGGTCTTGATGTTAAAAAAAAATTTAATCTAGCATGCTTTTGGCACTGCTTTGGAACGATTTTAAACCGTGCCAGCTTTTTTTTCTTAAGGGAAAAAAAAATTTGGCAGGATCATAACACCAACAGAAAAATAGCAATAATACATGTATCACAAATAACACCTAGAATCACAACTCTAGATATCAATTAATATATAATAAAGTCTCCAACATAAAACATAGCAATCTAACAGTGCATACATGAAACATAATAAACTAAAACTTATAATCTAAAATACAACCCCTAACAAAAAAATAAAAACATGTAAATCTAGCATATAACTGCTTCATTCTTCATTCTTCATTCTTCATCCATCATAAAATTAAATCTAGAATGTAATCCTTCCACAAGCCGACTACCAACATTAATGACAACAAGGCGCCTCACCACTGTACAAGAGAATGGTCAATTCAATTTCAAACTTTGAACTGTAAATTGACAGCTTAAGATACACAATGAATAACAACATAAGTACAAAGCAAATTTGAACCCAAATTTGAAAGGAGCTCCATTACACTATACAAGGAATCAGAACACGTACATGTACTCCATATCTATCATCTACCAGTTCAAGAATACGAAACCATGATAATAAGGAAAATTTCAACAAAATCATCTGGATTGGCCTACATCGTTGATCACACACAGCTTTAAATCGGTCGAAACATGGGTCTTTAAGTGATTTGACAAATACAATGGTGAATAACTTATTTCTCTATCTAAAGTGAGCAGTAAAGAGACTAGCTAACCATTTGTTTCTAAACTATCCATATTCTGAAAATTTTGAGCCTTCGCAACAGAGCAAAGTAAAATTCAGGCAATCATTTTTCTTTGTTTAGTTAATAAGGAATACAATGAGGAAAATTGAATCCTAAACAAAGTGGGATGAAAAATAAATAAATATTTTTAAGCTATGCGAGTCAGATCACTTCCTCTATCTTGCATTCCTATTACATTTTGAGAATTTTGATTTTAATTTAAGAAGTTGTTTAAGCATTCAAGAAAATATTAGAAAACAGCAATCTAGACACTACAACAAAACAACAGATTTGTCATCCTTATTTTTGCTAGCTTTGTCACTGCTAATGACAGTGACAAAACTGTCACTGTCTGTGATGATGACAAATAGAATTGGTGACAAAAGTAATACTTTGTCACTGCTATAGACAGTGACAATGTTTATTAAGAAATTGTCACTGTCATTAACAGTGACAAATATGGCATCAATGATCACTCCCAAACCCAAAAACCCACCCCCCTCCCCCCTTCCCCAAATATTTGGTTTTCCCCGAATATCACCAAACATTAGACAGATAGAGATGGGAGAGAGAGAGAGAGACAAAGAGAGATAGAGGGAGAGAGAGGGAGAGAGAGAGAGAGAGAGAAAAAGGTCGACCTAAACACCGACACCTCTCTCTTCCTCCTCCACCTCTCTTCCTCCCTACTGCGTCCACCGCCCTTCATCGTCTCTCTCTCTCTCTCTATATATATATATGTATCCTCCGAAACCTTAGCCCAGAGAGAGAGAGAGAGAAAGAGAGAGAGAGAGAAAAGGCATACCAGAATTTTATTTTCATTTCCTTGAAGCTTCACCATTTTCTAGGGTTTGAAGGTTTGTTATCTTCCTCATCAATGCTTTTCTTTGTTGTTTGAATTTCATTTCCAGTACGTGGCTCTAAAATTTGTTGTACGTCGGCTTTTTTATTTTTTTTTCTAGTGTTGATAGCTTGCTTAATTTGTGCTTGAAATATAGAAATTCATTAGCACCAAATTGAGGGGGGGGGGGGAGGTGTATAATATAGTGAAAGAGGAGATGCTACTGGAAAGTAAGCAATAATTTCTCCCTATAGTTCGAGGGGAGATCCTAGAGATAAAAAGTTCATTTTTTTTATTAATATTTATTTTATTTAATCAACCAGATTGTGCCTGGAAGTATTGTCTACAAGAAATGTTCCCAAATAATGATCTTTAGAAATACTTAGGGAAATCTTATGAAGAATAATGAAATCATGAGGTTATGTATTTTGAATAATTTATTGGAGAACTTTCAACTACGTATCGCCTCTTATTGGTTTTAAGAGTCACCCTGTGCATGCACCAAATAAAATAGTACTATGGTTGAAAATGAATTACAATCATAATCAGCAATAAACACTAAATTCTTATAATACCGCTGTTGAATTGTTGTTTATTAATTATAGATGTGGTAATTTATGGGTCTCTATCTTCCTTATCTCAGCCACTTTGTGATCATGTATTTGAGTCTTATTGTGACCAAAATTCTTGTTTTCTTCAACCATACAAAAGTCCAAATTGGCCTCTATAAGCCGCCATCAGAGTCCATTTCTAGAAACAGTTTTCCTTTCCCAAGATAAATTTGTAACACAAACAAAGCCTGAAGGAACATGGTGGGAAAATTGACTAGTTAGTATTTGTTCTCAAGAGTAGTAATAGAGAATAGACTGAATAGTAGTCAACAGTATAACACCAAGGATTCAACACATAAAGAAAGTTATATGACCATGTATTGGTTGGAAGAAGAAAAGGATGGAACAGATAAACAAGGTAGTGTGATCACATTTTAAATACATGCAGTCATAGTGACTATTCCTACAAAGAAATAGTGAACCCATATCCCCCTATTTAAAACCATGACTAGAAAAATAAAAATGTTACAACATATTAATGGTACTGTACTAAGTAAAGAAAAGATACTCTTAGTATGACACGACTTTCCAAAGGGGACAAGGATTGAATCCAGTTAACAATTAAAGTCTAGCCAAACCCATTTATTAGATGGAGTGCTGATGATGGCCTTTGTTCCCTTCTAATGTTCTTTGGCTATAATGGAAGTTTGATCATTCACCAACAAAATGTGTATGTATATACACATATACGTCAAGAGGGAAAACAAACTCACATAAGTAACCTATAGTTTTAATTCTTGGATAAAATGTAACAATGGTTACGAATAGTGTCGACGGCAACACATATACACACAGAGGGAGAGAGAGAGAGAGAGAGAGAGAGAGAGAGAGAGAGAGAGAGAGAGAGAGACCTGTGTAGAGATATCTGGAGAGAGAGAGAGAGAAAGAGAGAGAGAGAGAGAGAGAGAGAGAAAGAGAGAGAGAG
Organism: Hydrangea macrophylla; assembly: GCA_033977485.1. NCBI lineage: Eukaryota > Viridiplantae > Streptophyta > Magnoliopsida > Cornales > Hydrangeaceae > Hydrangea > Hydrangea macrophylla. Next base: position 98,607,743 of record CM066989.1, on the reverse strand, counting down.
AGAGAGAGAGAGAGAGAGAGAGAGAGAGACCTGTATAGAGATATATCTGGTTATTGCTAGAAGTTGAAGGAAAATAAGTAGGCAGCCAAAATAGAAGTTATGGCCGCTGTAGTGCCTTCAACACTTTTCTCTATCAAGTAGAATCACATGTTAAAGGGTAAGTATTTACGAAAAAAATGCACACACACAGAGCAGCAGAAGCAGTACTTATACTTTCCCTTTTTTGTTGTCCTCCTCCAAACCTGCATTCAAAACGGAGCTAAGAGTTCAAGTAGACACATTATATAGCACACAAACATGTTTCTCGTATAATTATTTGATTCCATTAGCTTCTAATTTTCAAATCTCTTCATTCTTCGTATCTTTTTTTTCTTTTATTGGCTACACATAATCAACCCTTGGTCATAAACCTTTGAATATTCCACTCTTCAGTGTGAAAAAAGGGGATAATTTTAGAGAGATAATTATCTTCATTAGTATCTATTAGACCACAAAAACTATAAAACCCATGTGCGGGTTAATCATAATTCATTTCATTTATCATGTATGATAATGTGATGTGATGTGTATTGTCAATTGTGGCACATGTGTGAGTGAGTTGTAACTCACGAGTCAATTTGGGTGTTTGTGTAAGAGAACCCTCTGAGACAGTGTAGAATGGATGTTTTGATGCTATGAAGTCTCTCCGAGATTGAGACGGTCATTACAGAATACCCTAAATGTTTATTTGAAAATAAATGTTTACGTGTGTATTTTACCATCTATATTATTATGTGGTTTAGAATTTATTTCTAACGTTAATTTTAGTATTCTTGTGAGGACGAATTAACACGCTACATAATTGGTAGGCTAATTAGTATTTTCATAAAACTATGTAGGACTGCATTTTAGCAACCAAACAGATTGAACTTAGTGAAAAACTAGTTAAGTTCGATGTTTATTACTAGGGATGATAAATCGAGGGCTTAAGACCTTGAGGGGATCTAAATGGTATTTGGAAAAGTAAAAACTATATATAGTAAAGTGTGAGATATTTTGTATACAAAACCTAAATTGCTTCTAAAAAGGAGGAGAGAGGAGAGAGAAAAAGGGACATTCAATCTTCGAGCTTGCGATGCCTATATACGGCGATCTGTTCATGGACCAAAATATTTTATCGGATATTCGGACTCCTTAAGGTAAGGCAGTCATTTTGAAACCCATTAGGGCTCGTATGGATAAGTTTTCCGAAAACTCATTTTCTAGATTTTTCATAAGAAGATGATAATCGAACTTTTAATCCATAGAAATTGTATTAGACAGACTCCTACATGTTCCTTGTGCTCGAGTTTTCCTTGGAACGGGATTTAGGAGCATCAATCCGAGGTCAGTGATTCAACTATGTGTTTTGTTTCTTGATATATATTCATGTTTTGTATGAAAAGCATGTTTCAATTCATAGCTTGACCTTGTTTAGTTCATATTGGGCGATTGCATTGATAAGTAGGCCCAATTGCACTGTGAAATGTTTGACTTATGTCGAAAGTACGGTGAAATGTGTTTGAGCATGTTTAGTTGCTATTTGGGGTCAAAGGAGTGCGTATACCAAGCCATTGTTGTGGAGCCGTTCTAGGCATGAGGTCGCACGTTTGAAGAAAAGAGACGTGTGTCTTACCTAGTTGCGTGAACTTATTGCCAAGGAGTCGTAAACTAGGAGTGTGGACCGTACACGTGAGACTTCGCAGACTAGTATGAAATGTAGTGATGTGAATGTGAGCATGTTTATCATTCATGTGCATCATCGATTATTTATTGAGCGTTAGTTTAAACAAATCAATATATGTGTGGTTATTTAAATAACCATTGTAGGTGTTAATGCCGGCGAGGAGTCGGGGAAGTGATCACAGGATGTCAGGTGTTCACTTAAAAGGAGACTCATCATGTTTATCTCGTAGTTTTGCAATAAAATGTTATTTAGTTGTTTTTGAAAGGAACTTGTAATAGAATTTAATAATAGCCTTGTACATGTTCTTGCTTCCATTCCAAATGTTTTACAAGCTTTTGATGTAGTATGGGTTGAAATGGTTTGGTTTGGTTTAGTTTGGTTTCTTTTGGTTAAATAGGCATTGTTTTATTAGTGGCATTTGACACGGAAGCGCTGGGAAATAACGGTGTTTAATACATAAGCGTCGGTAATTAACGGCGTTGCAAAAAACATTAGCAAAGTTGAATACGGTCTTTTGGAGGTTGGGTTCTACCTAGACCCCATTCGACCGGTCCAGCGGGGCAGTTCGACAGGTTGAAATACCCCCTATATGTTTTCTTTTTCTACCCATTCTGAAAATTATTTTAATGTTTTGATTGATTTTTAGGGTACCATTAGGACCCTTTTAACATAATTCATTTGCTTCAAAATATAATGATGTTTTCAAATTTATACTGATTTTACAACTCGGAGGGTATTGTTTTCAAAAGAGTTGAATACTCAATATTGTTTTTAAGTTTCTTTTCCACTACTAGAGTTGTTTTATGAGTTGGATGAGCCTCAGTGGTGTGCCACGTGACCTAGATTCATATGTGTGGATCCGGGGCATGACAAAAACATTGATCATTTTTGCAACTAAACATAGTACCATTTCCTTGTTCCAAATTTAAAATGCCAAAATTCTTCATACATGTCCTTTCCAAACAACTGGTACTGAGAGCAGTTTACCAAAATTCCATTATGTCTACTATTAATCTGAGCAAAAAATCGTAAGATGTCTCGCCCGAATGAATTAGTTGAGAGTTTTTCTTCTTATTTCCCTTTGCTTTTCCTTTTCCTTTTCCTTATATAAATTCGCAAACCAAATAGGGTCAATGAAAGAGAGGAGGAAGAATATGAAACAAGATGCAAAGTTCCAAAATGAATATAACCGTACGGATATACCGAGCGGGGACAAGTTGTAAGAGAATTGAATGAAAATAATCCCAAGAAAGGGAATAATTAGAGAGAGAAATACCCACCATTAACAATCCCAAGAGAGGGAAGAATTAGAGAGAGAAGTACCCATAACTTAACAACTTCCCAAATTGAACAATGGCTCAAGCTGCAGATTGCCATCATCAAACCAAACACCTCCAACTAAATTTAACTAAAAAGTAGGAACATAGAGGAATAAAAATGGGAACCAAGTCTAAATGGGAAAAATAAATGAAAAGAAGAGGGATCAAAGAAAAATTAAATGAAATCTAGCATCTACTTTAAGTTAGCAATTACAATTACCTTAGGCCCTAGCAATCTCTTCTGCAATCTCCTTACTATAATATTAATTGAAAGAACAAAGAGCGAGATAAATTTAGAGGTGAATCCAAAACAATTTCTAATATCAAAACTCAATCAGCTACAACATTGGAAGGAATATGTACTCCATAGCTTTATACAGAACTATACCAATTAAAACCAAATCATTTTGCAACTCACATTATACCAAATCATTCAGCAATAAATGTAAAACTATGTCAAAGTATGGAGTGGGCATGTTAGGCATCTCGTAAAATTTTGAAGATGATTTTGAAATCCTGAGAAACTCATGGTCCCCAACCAAACCCATAAAAAGAAATTATGAGGGGTCCCCAACCATGGTCCCTAAATTTTCTCCCCATTTTAGCTAACCTTTAATTTTTAATTAATATTCAAAGATCTCTGAACTGTTGTAACTAGCCCCTATCTCTTCTCTCTCACTCATCACATTTGGGGAGCCAAAAAACATTCTCCGAAATAGATAGCTATATAGATCTTCTTTACATAAAACAAAAAACACAAATCACAATATAGGCAGTGTGTATGTATGTGTATATATATGTGTAATATGATTTATTTGCTTATTATTGAGCTCGTTGAGCTAGTGGGGATGCTGTCGAAAGTGGTATGACCAGTGATATCGTAGACAAGGACTGTGTTGACAATGCCACGATAGTAGGTGGAAGTGACAGTGTGGAAGCGTTCCTAGCTAGCGGTGTCCCAAATCTGGGCCTTTACCTCTTTACCATCGATCTCCATGCCCTGAGTCTGGAACTCAACTCCGCTGGTGGCCTTGGAGTAAGGTTTGAACTCGTTGTGAGCATAACGAGAGAGGAGGTTCTATTTGCGAATTACTGAGTCTCCGATTATCACTACCTTGAATAGATGCTCCTCTCCTCCTTCGTCTTCCTCCATTGGGTTTCCTCTCTCCCTTTGGTTTTTGTATGGAAGAGAATGTGGTTAGGAGAGAGAGAGAGAGAGAGTAGATGTGTGGTCAACAATGGTGTGTGGTCAGCGACGGCGATGTCCACTGGTGATTTGGGGAAAGAGGTGGTGACGATGGCCGACGGTGGTGGGGGGTGGTAGCAACAATGAACCAAGAGGGACTTAAAGAGGGAGGGGATAGGGTAGAGAGAAGTCTATGACTGAATGAGGGAGTGAGAAGTAGTGGGTTAGGGTTTTCTCAAATTTTGAAATCATACCAATCTCAGCCATTCACCTTAATTCAAGGCTCCATCCTGGCCATTCAATGTTTATAGATGGTGACATGGTCAACCTTTTCTTTTCTTTTCTTTTTTTGGCACTTTTAATATTCAAACTGGAACTGCTTGAAATAGTGCCAGAATTAGCATTGTTCCCAACCACTCCAAATTTGCCTAAAACCGTACCTAAACTTGGTACTGTTATAAACAGTGCCAGATGGAAATGCGCAAAATGTGCTAGTTTGGCACTTTTGGTGTGGTGATGCTTTTATTATTTATCAAATGGATATAAATACTATTTACATAGAGAATTATAAGATGTAATTTATAAATACTAGTTTGGCACTTTTGGTGTAGTGATGCTTTTATAAAGTAGATATAACTTTTTCTTGTCTAGCTAGCATAAGGGTAGTCGTCAGTGTAGTAATCTTCCCCAGTATAATCGTCATTAGTGGGGCCACCTCTACATAATCCAACTCCGGGTAATAGCCATCATCGTAGGCTCCATCACCTGCATTAAGAGGGATAGGGTAGATTGGACGGGGAATGTCCATGCATAAATCCCGTCAGCTTACTTCAGCTGAGTGAATAAAAACTCTCACGGTATCATAGGTATAACATAATTACCAATTATGAACGATATATATAGCAGTGATACTAATAATATCTTGCTTTTTATTCTGAACTCATCACGCGATTCTTAACGTCTTCAAACTCTAAGACCGGCTGTATCGACCTTAACTGGCTATACTGAACTGATTATATCATCACGACATACTAGAGTTCTTGTTCACCGCTTTTAAGAACTCTTGCAACACTATACATTGTTCTCATATAACGACTAGTCTATAGATGCACTATTACTCTTGTTCACTGCTTTTAAGAACTCCTATTGTTCATTGCTTTTAATAACACTTGCGAGTACTGTACACCCATAGCTCCCACGATCCTGGTCAAATCCCTGTTACTCGCTTATCAGATTCAACCTAAGTGAATCATACGCTTGACTAAACACCACATTTACTATCGCACGACCCTTACTAATATTCCAAACCCAAATATGTTACTCACCATAGGATACTCATACCCATTATCGTACCCCATCAACCCTTAATCCACAATATTGTATAAAAAGAACATGGAACATCAATTAAATAGCTAAGCATTATGAACTATAACTTAAAGGAAACATCCAAATTCTATTTGGTTCGATCAAATGAAGTCATCTTAATCGATCGAAGAGAGTGAAGTTCGATCGATTGAAGTATGCTCGATCGATTGAAGTGAAGGTGGTCTCGATCGATTGAAGTCATTTCGATCCATTGAGACTCAGTGTGCTCGATCGATTGGACCTAGTTCAATCGCTCGAAAGTCGTCTTCTTTATATTCTGGCAGTGAACGTCCAGAAGTACTAGAGGGTGTTTGGGGTCAATATTAAACATCTAAAAACTTGTAAAACATACACTAATACTACCAAGTGAGTTTGGAACTCACCGAATGTTGTAAGGGTGTGTTTGGAAACTTCCAAAGCTTGGTGGCCTCCAATAGAGCTCCTCTATCTCTCTCCTCTGTTTTTGCCCCTTCTCTTTCTGCCTCTGTCTCCTTCTCTTTCTCTTCTTCTTCTCGTCTGTCTGTCTGTCTCTCTCTCTGACTATATATATGTGTCATATAAATATATGGATGTGTGTATATATATGAACACAGGCACACACTCCCTCTCTAACTCTCTCTGTGGGTTTAACAACCCAAACACATACAACTATATCACATATATATATAAAGAATGGGGTGGGTAGGTGGTAATGTTTGTGTGAACTGAGATAAAATATCCAGGCGCATTCGATCGATCGAAGCTACTTCGATCGCTTGAAAATAGATCAGCCAGGTTTAATCGATTGAGACCAATTTGATCGATTGAAGTGGGGACAATGTCATAAATACATGTCGATAGGTTTTTTATCGATTAAACAGGGTTCGATCGCTTGAACTCAAAATTTCTCAATCGCTTGAAAGGACTTCGATTAAGTGAAAGTAAAACTTCAAGTATGGTGAAGGGAAGTATCTAGAGTCTCTTTGTATAAATAAAAATACTAAAAATACTAGCTATTACATCATCCACACTCATTAAGGATTTCATTCTCAAAATTGAAAACAAATTGAGGTCTAAAACAAAAATGAAAACTTCTCTCGCATCTCTGACTTTAGCTCCCACAAAGCTTCTCTTTTGTTATGATGCTTCCACTGAATCTTCACCAACAGAATCTCCTTGTTTCTGAGCTTCTTGATCCCTCAATCTAGAATCCGCACTGGTCCTTCATTGAATGTCACATTATCATTGATTTCAATATCCTCGAAGTTAATCTCATGCGCTGGGTTATAAGCACATTTCTGTAGCATATTGATGTGGAACACGTTGTGCACTCCTAACACCTTTGGCGGCAATGCGAGTCGATATGCAACTTTTCCAATATGCTCTAGGATCTTGAAAGGTCCGACAAATTACGGCGATTGCTTGCCTATCTTCTGCCCAAATCTGACAATCCCTCGAATAGGTGAAACCTTGAGTAGCACGTGGTCTCCAACTGCAAACTCCAAGTCTTTGCATCGCTGGTCAGCATAACTCTTGTGTTGGGTCTGAGCTTTCTTCATCTTCTTACATACAATCTGGATCTTCTTGCAAGTTTCTTGTACCATTTTTGGTCCAAGAAGTTGAGTATCTCTAACTTCTGCCCAACATAGTGGCAATCGGCAAGGTCTTCCGTATAAAGCTTCAAATGGCATCATCCCTATGCTCGTATGGTAACTATTGTTGAAGGCGAACTCGATCAATGGCAGGTGCATCTCCTAAGAACTCTCAAAATCAATAACACGAGCATGTAGCATGTCCTCCATCACTTTATTGACTCATTCTGTCTGATCGTCGGTCTGCGGATGAAAAGCTGAACTCAAGTTCAGTGTTGTTCCCATCGCTATTTGGAGACTCTTCCAGAATTCTGCAATAAAGCCTGAATCCCTATCTAACGCGATAGAAATAGGTACACCGTATAACCGTACAATGTGCGTTAGATACATCTGACTCAAATGTCATGCTGTAGGCAATAAAATGTGCCATCTTCGTAAGTCGATCCATGATTACCCAAATAGCATCGTGGTTCTGCTGTGACTTCAGCAAACCTACTACAAAATCCATGGTGATGTGTTCCCATTTCCATTGGGGAATCGGTAATAGTTGTAGTAATCCAAGTGGTTTCTGATGTTCTGTCTTTACTTGTTTACAAGTAAGACATTGAGCTACATACTCAGCACTCTCTTCATCCCTTATAACCAGAAATTCTTCTTCAAACTATGTCCATCTTCTTACCTCCCGGATGAATAGTCATCTATGACTTATGTGCTTCATCTAATATTTCTTTTTGGAGAATTTCTTCGTCAGGTGTACAGAGTCTGCACTTACATCGTAAGGAATCGTCTGAACCAATACTCCAGACCTCTAGTTCTTTCACTGACATCTTTGTGAACCATAATTTGAAATCTTCTGTTGTCTGTTGAACCTCTATGATACGGCTGATTAGAGTTGGTTGTACCATAAGACATCCAAGATGTTGTCCTTCCATTGGTTCCACTGGCTGAAAATCAAGTTCAGCTAAAACTTCGAATGCTTTCCATTCTTGAATTAGTAATCTAGCGATCACTAATCGAGGTCGACGACTCAAAGTGTCGGCCATGACATTTGCTTTACCCGAATGGTAATGCAATGAAAAGTCGTAATCCTTAAGTTACTCCATCCATCTTCGTTGTCGCATATTCAACTCCTTCAGAGAGAACAAATACCTCAAGCTCTTATGATCGAAAAATAGATCAAACTTCTCTCCATAGAGATAGCTATTAGGGAATTACGTTCTCAAAATTTGTTGATAGCGTATAAGTTGGTACTGCAAAAATTACGTGAAAGCTACAATAACCCTACAAGGGCGGAACTAGGGTTATCTTAAACTACAACACGAATTGTTGTAGTAGATGAATCGAGAACATGGGCTTGATAACAGCTTAAGATCTTCTACCGTATTCCTCTACTGCTAGAATCTCGAACTAAGTGTGGGCTCATTCAAAATCCTTTCTATTTTCTACTCTCCCTTTTTATGCTCTCCTTTTAATTCTTAGTTATAATACTCTTGATGGAAAAACGCAAACTGAGAAGAGAGGCAATGCAACATATATATATATATATAGGCTACGATAGGGACCATAAGAAGTCAATAAGGAATAGGCTTCCTTATAGAATTAGGAAACCCTAATTCGAATTGAATCAGATTCCTATTTCCATAAACTATAATTCATACCACTAAAGAATTATAATTGCACTCTTACCCTTATCTCAGAAATATATTTCGAGCTCCATATTATTAAATGCTTATTATCTCTCCATGTTAAGATTAGAGATATCCATTAATTAAATATAATTACTGACAATCATATTCAATTAATCTCTTAAAATTCATTGAGATCCTTTGCTTAACTTATCTGATATGTCAAATACAAAATCCACCTGCAGGGTTTGACATAATCAAAACTTATAAACTTTTTCAAGGGGATATCATCAATTCCAAAATTGAGACATGGATTCCATCATTAATTAATATCCACCACACAATTAATACTGTCATCCAATCTAATGAGATATTGACCCATTTAAGGATCTCACCCTTTTAGGGATCAAAGCATAAATATCAAATGTATGTGTTTATTAATTAACTTAGGATTTAGAGCATAAGCACTCATAATAGCCATGAGTTATTAATTATCTTATAAGTCCGTACAAAGATAATTACCCCAAGTCGATCCTATTTAATACAAGAAGTGTACCGGCATAGTGAGATGAAACTATACCGTTTCCCGTAGTCAAGATAAACCTACTACATCACCATACTGCAGTCCTACCAATGGTGTGTCCAATCCCATCTAAGACTGTAAACCAAAATCTTACATTCTACAAGATCCGATGGTCTGATCTTCTGTGTGTAAGCCAAACTCTACACACCAAACCACCTACTATGTAGAATAAGAGATACACATGCACAATACATTGCCCACACAGATTCTCATAAAATGGAATAACTAGTATTGTTAAAATAATAAATCAACCACATAAAGCATGGCTTTTAGTATATATCCCTAACAATCTCCCACTTAGACTCAAAGCCGTGATGCAACACACCTCACTCCTATCCCTTTTACGTGACTATCAAAAGTCTTGGCCGGTAAGCTCTTGGTGAAAGGATCTGCCAGGTTATTTGTTGATGTTATCTTGGTCACTTCAACATCACCTCTTTGCACGATCTCTCATATCAGGTAATACTTATGCTAAATGTGTTTTCACTTCTTATGGGCCCTAGGTTCCTTTGAGTTAGCAATCGCTCTGCTATTATCGTAATAAAGGGTAATAGTTGGTTGTACCGCAGGTACTACTCTTAGATCCATAAAGTTTCTGTGCCAAACGGCCTCCTTACCGGCTTCCAAAGCAGCCACATACTCAGCCTCCATGGTGGAATCAGCAATACATGACTGTTTGATACTCCTCCAACTAATGGCTCAACCTCCTGGGGTAAACACATATCCTGTGATAGACTTTCTGGAATCCTTATTTGACATAAAATCAGAATCTATGTACCCAATGGGTACAAGATTGTCTACTTGGTAAACTAACATATGGTCTCGAGTCCTTTGCAGGTACTTGAGAATATTTTTCACTACAATCCAATTTTCTTGCCTTGGATTAGACTAATATCTACTAACCATGCCAACAGCAAAGCAGATGTCAGGTCTAGTACATAGTATAGCATACATTAGGCTTCCTACTACCAAGGCATAAGGAACTGCTTTCATCTTCTCTATCTAAGCAGGTGTCTTAGGACATTGATCCTTAGATAGAGTAATTCGATGTCTGAAGGGAAGGAATCCCTTCTTAGAATCTTGCATGCTAAACCTTGCAAGAATATTGTCGATGTAAGTGCCTTGTGACAAGCCCAACATCCTATTCTTGTGTTCTCGCATAAGCTTGATCCCTTGGATGTGACCAGCTTCTCCCAAGTCCTTCATATCAAATTGACTGGACAACCATACCCTTACAGAAGATAGTACGCCTACATCATTTCCGATTAGAAAGATATCATCCATATATAGTACTAAGAACACCACCATGCTTCCATCATGTTTCTTGTACACACAGGATTCATCTGCACATTGATTAAAACCAAAAGACTTGATTGCTTGATCAAAGCGGATATTCCAAGACCTAGATGCCTGCTTAAGTCCATAAATTAACTTCTTAAGCTTGCACAACATGTGTTCTTGGCCCTTCGTAATGAATCCATCTGGTTGCACCATAGAGATGCACTCGTCAAGATATCCATTAAGAAATATTATCTTGACATCCATTTGCCAAATTTCATAATCAAAATGTGCAGCAATGGATAAGAGAATTCGGATAGACTTTAGCGTGGCCACCGGCGAAAAAGGTTTCCTCATAATTAATTCCTCCTTTTTGAGTGAATCCTTTCACAACAAGCCTTACTTTAAAGGTTTCCACCTTACCATCTGCTCCTCTCTTTTTGTTATAGATCCACTTACATCCAATGGGTTTTATTTCATTGGGTGGTTCTACAAGATCCTAGACTAAATTGCAGTACATGGACTCTATTTCAAACTTTATAGCCTTTGACCAAAGATCTGCATCTTTATCTTAGAGTGCTTCATTATAGTTACAGGGATCGGCCAGTACCTTGTTCATCAGGGACCTGGTCATAAGACTCTCCCAAGAACATTTACCAGTCAGGTTGAATAATAACCCTCCCACTATAATGAGGCACAACCTGTGTCTGTGTATCGCTGGTATTACATTGTGAAGATTCTGAACCTGATACACCATTATATGTACAATGTACTGGTTTAGGAACCTGTGTGTTAATGGTTGATTTGGGATCTACATGAGTTTTGGTAATCCTCTTAGTACGATGTGGTAATGGAATATCGATAACTCTTTCTTGTGATGTTTCTACTCGTACCGATGGTATCGAAGAAGTATGTGTCAGTGTCTCATCTCTCATTTCCTCTAGAACAATACGGCTTCTGGGCTTGTGGTCCATAACATAGTCCTCTTCGAAGAATGTGGCATTGATGCTAACAATAACCTTCTAGTCTTAGGACTATAACATAGACCACCTTTAGTTACCCTTGGATACCCAACAAAGAAACATACTTCCGTTCTCGATTCCAACTTTTTTGCTTTCCCTTTCAGCATGTGTTCTGGAATACCCTAGATCTGAATATGTCGTAGACTAGGCTTTCGCCCAGTCCACAATTCTGTGGGAGTAGTAGGTACTGACTTAGATGGTACCAAGTTTAGAATATATGCATCTATCTCTAATGCGTGTCCCCAAAAGTAAACTAGTAATTCTAAATAACTCATCATAGATCTTACCATGTCCATGAGAGTCCTGTTCATACTTTCTGCTACACTGTTCTGCTGAGGCATGCAGGGTGCAGACAATTGGGATATAATCCCTTGCTCCAATAAGTATTCCCTAAACTCTCCCAAGAGGTACTCTCCACCACGATCAAATCATAGTATCTTGATACATTTACCTAGACGCTTCTCCATTTCAGCCTTGAAGTCTTTGAATTTCTCAAAGCATTCAGACTTATGCCACATCAAATAAATGTACCCATACCTTGAGTAGTCATTGATGAAAGTGACAAAGTAATCAAAGCCCCCTCTTGCTTGGACAGTCATAGGACCACACAAATCAGAGTGAACCAGTTCCAATGATTCTTTTGCTCTATAGCCCTTGACCGAGAATGGCCTCTTGGTCATTTTACCTTCCAAGCAGGATTCACAGACTAGAAGCACCTCAACTTCCAATGAGCCTAATGACTCATTTTAGTCTTTGAATCCTTTTCAAATTAATATGACCAAGGCATAAGTGCCAAAGATGCGTTTGGTTCATCCTCAAAGGTTCTTTTCTCTTAAATGGCAAACTATTTGTGTTATTCAATTCATTAAGTTGCAGTATAGGAGAGACAGAATTTATAATATAAAGATCATCCACCAATTGACCAAAACAAATAAATTGTTTATTTTCTTTAATAATTACTATTTTATTAAAATGAACTGAACCTATTTTATGAGCACCATATCAAATGGCACCAGTCGAGTTGAAAGAGTTGTTGGATAAGGGTTTTATTCCACCTAGTGTGTCATCGTGGGGTGCACCAGTGTTATTTGTGAAGAAAAAGGTTGGGACAATGCGGATGTGCATCGATTATCAGGAAATCAACAGGTTACAATCAAGAACAAATATCCGTCGCCACGTTTTGACGATTTATTTGATCAGCTTCAAGGGGCTCAGGTATTTTCAAAGATTGACTTGAGGTCTGGGTATCTTTAATTGAAAGTTAAAGATGGGGATGTAGAGAAGACAACCTTTAGGACCCAATACGGACACTATAAATTCCTAGTGATGCCGTTTGGGGTTACTAATGTGCCTGCTGCCTTTATGGATTTGATGAATCGTGTATTTAAATCTTATTTAGATGAGTTTGTGATTGTATTTATTGATGATATTTTCATATATTCCAAGAGTCCAGAGGAGCACGAGCAACAGCTGAGGTTAGTTTTCTAGCAACTTTGAGATAAGCAATTATTGGAAAACTGAAGAAAAGCGAGTTTTGGTTGACATGTGTCACTTTCTTAGGGCATGTGATTTCCAAAGAGGGTTTTTCTTTAGACCCATAGAAGATAGAAGCAGTTGTGAATTGGTCAAGATTGACTAATGTAACAGAGATTCAAAGTTTCTTGGGGTTAGCTGGATATTACAGAAGATTTTTCAAAAATTTTTCTAAAATTACGACTCCAATGACAAAGTTGATGATAAAAGATGCACTGTTTGAGTGAAACAAGGAATGTGAAGATTGTTTTCTAGTATTGAAGGAAAAGTTGACAATGGCACCAATGCTTGCAATTCCATCATGTACTAGAAATTTCAGAATTATGCTTCTTATCAAGGCTTGTGATGTGTTCTGACACAGGATGATAAGGTGATAGCTTATGCTTCGAGGCAGCTGAGACCTCACAAGAAGAACCATTTGACACATGACTTGGAGTTAGTGGCGATAATCTTCGCTTTGAAAATTTGGAGGCATTATTTATACCGGGAGACGTGTAAAATTTTTACCGACCACAAAAGCTTGAGTACTTGTTCACCCAAAGGGAGCTTAATATGAGACAGAGAAGATGGTTGGAACTTATGAAAGATTATGACTTGAAGATTCAGTATCACCCTGGGAAAGTGAATGCAGTTATTGATGCTTTGAGCCGAAAGTCGTCAGAAAATTTAGCTTATACCTTGATGGGACAAGAAAAGTTGGTAAGGGTATTTTAAGAACTAAAACTTGAAGTGATTTCTAGAATTGAAGGCGGGTTGATGGCTGCAATTGTGGCACAATCGAGTTTGATTGGTAAGACCAAGTCGAATCATCTTTTAAATTCAGACTTCAAGAAGATAGTAGACGAGTTACCTGAGGGTAGACGGCCGGAGTTCAGTTTCCAAGACGGTGTCTTGAAGTATATCAATCGATTATGTATTCCTAAAGTTGGAGATCTGAGAGACAAAGTTATGGAAGAAGCTCATAACACTAGATACTCGGGGCATCTGGGTAGTACCAAAATGTATAGGGATTTATGAAGAGTTTTTAGTGGAGTGGTATGAAGCGAGAAGTCACAGAATTTGTTGCTAAGTGTATGACTTGCCAGAAAGTAAAAATAGAACATCAACGACCAGGAGGGGAGCTATAACCTCTGGACATATCGGAGTAGAAGTGGGAGCATATTACGATGGATTTTGTATCGGGATTTCCAAAGTCTCTAAAGTCGCATGATAGCATCTGGGTTATTATTGACCAGTTGACTAAGTCAGTCCATTTCTTACCGATCAGGACCAAGAATCCGTCAAAGCTTGTAGAGATTTATTTCAGAGAAGTTGTTAGACTTCACGGGGCACCAGTGTCGATAATGTCATATCGTGACACCCGATTCATATCTAGATTTTGGGAGAGCCTATAGAAGGCTGTGGGGATAACTCTACATTTTAGCATTACTTTTCACCCCCAGACCGATGGTCAATCCAAGAGGGTGATTCAAATTTTGGAGGATATGTTGAGAGTATGTGTTATCGACTTCAAGGCTAATTGGGAGACTCATTTACCGTTAATAGAGTTTTCCTACAAAAATAACTTTTAAACTAGTATTGGGATGACACCTTACGAGGCATTGTACGGAAGAAAGTGTAGATCGCTGGTTTGTTGGACAGAAGTTGGTAAAAAATAGCTTTTGGGACTGGAGATAGTCCAAATCACTACCGACAAGATTAGATTGATTAAACAATGGTTGCAAACGGCTTAGAGCCATTATGAAAGTTATGCAGATACATGTAGAAGATCGTTGGAATTAGAGGTGGGTGAGTATGTTTTTCTGAAGTATCACCTTTAAAAGGTATAGCACGTTTTGGTAAACGAGGTAAGCTCATTCTGAGGTACGTTAGACCTTATTTGATTCTAAATCGAGTTGGACCTATCGCTTGGAATTGCCATAAGAGTTGGCGAATGTTTACAATGTGTTCCATTTGTCCATGCTTCGACAATATGTGTCTGATTCGAGACATGTTATTATTCCAGAGCCATTAGAGTTTCGAGCAAATATAACTTATGTGGAACATCTAGTACAAATCCTTAACAGAAAGGATCAGGTATTGAGAACCAAGGTGATTCCTCTTGTGATGGTACAATGGCATAATCATTCAGTCGATGAAGCTACTTGGGAACGAGAGGATGAGATTTGATCCAAGTACCCGCATTTATTCAATACTTGAGGTAAGAATAAGTTTGAAGACCAAACTTCCTTTTAAGGAGGGAGAAATCTAACACCTATAGCCGGGGAAAATGGTTAATTAATATGTTAATATGCATTAATTTTATATGATTAGTGTATATGATGGATTAAGGGGAGGCTTTGGACTCGCCCGTGGAAAAAGTGTTCAGTGAATGACACAGTTGGAAAGTCCCTAGGGAGGTGGGATAGGTATGGAATTGGGACCCAGTAAAGGGCTCAGATAATGAAATTTTCATTTACATGTTAGATTCATTTTATGTGATTAAATGAGTATGTGTTTAAAGTTTCTTATATATTACGATGTTATATGTTAGCTTCTAGTACTAGTTTGGATACCCATATAAGAGCATAATTGAAAATGGTTCATAATTAGTAGGTACGATAGCAACTTCACAAAATATTTGGGACCATGTTTGGGACCCATACAAGACTTAGACAAACACCCATTTAGATAATTGGGTAGTTAATGAAATGTGTGGGGGATTTCATAATAAGAACTTAAGTAATTCCGGGGGTGTAAATGGAATAAGGTAGTAAAACCTTGCCAACACTTTGCATGTATGTGTGGAGGTGTCTTGAGCATGTTAACTCTAAAAAACAATATAGAAAGTGAACAAAAAATTAGAGAGAAAAACAGAGCCGGCGAGATTACGAGACGCCGACGTCCATTTCACACTATTCCGTCGCCGCCCGACGTCCAATTCGCGAACTGAATCCGTATTCGGACTCGTGGAGGTGAGACGGTCAGTTCTACACCTTTCTTTTACGTTTTAATCGTCACAATTTTGTGGTTCGTTCTAATCGGTGACACGCAGTTGCTGAAAACATGTAGGATTTACTCCGGAAGAAAAATTGAACAAGGACTGTCAAGGAATACAGCATTTTCTGGCTTTTTGGATAGAATTCTGATAAGGTGAGTTTTCTAACTAAAATTTCATTGTGCTTAAGAGTGTTGAATGTGTCAATAATATCTAGAGTTGTTAAATTCATGTTTAGAAGCTATGAAGTTGCTATAATGAGAATAACATGTCAATATGTGAGATTTCCATGCTTATGTGCTTATGTGATTATGTGATTATATGGTGATCAATGAATACTTGGGAGATGATTCATTGTTGGGAGTAATAAGGGAGGAGAAGGAGAAGAATCTGTTTAAGAATGGAAGTCCAAGGAATAGAAGTGACCACGGGGCCAAGGAAAGGTCTTCGGGTCTGAATGAATCATCGAACCGGTAGTTCAGCGATCATGTATATGAATTGTGTGTTAAATTGTACCATTGCACATGTTAAGCATTCAATCATGTTTAGATTGCTCACTAACCATGATGCTTAAGAAAATCGTTTTCCTTTTCTGTTGTGGTAAATAACAACCACTGCAGGTTCGGAGCAATACTCGGAGAGGAAGTGACGTGCGTTTGGGGATGGGTAGGTACTATTGGACATGTTAAATCATGTTATGTACTTGTAAATATGTTTACAATCTTGTTGGAGATGTAACTCATTGTTCTAGGAATTCTAAAACTCATGTTGTAATATGGTAGTTGGTAGTTGTGGAGTTTCTCTTTGAGAATCCCATGTATTTCCTCGAGTTATTAGTCAGTTTGTGTATGTTTTTGTGTTTGGATCATTCCGGAAAATCCGGATGTATGTTGAAAACTTTTGGGACAAGTCTTGTTTTATAAACAAATGTTATGTAAGGTTGAAATCTTTTTTGGAAAGCTTTCGCGTAAATGCTTGTTTGGAAACAAACTGAGTGTGATTGCTTGTTTTGACGTAAGAGATTTTGTATCCATGATTTGTATGTTTGGTAACGCTTAGGGATGCTTGGAATATGTTTTGAGATGTTTCCAAAAGTACCAAGAAGTTTGGTTGAGTTTGGTTATGTTTTAAACTTGAAAAAGAGGGGTTTTTAGCAACAGAATCCTCATCTGCAGAACCGGATCGATCCGGGTATAAAGGGCAGATCGATTAGGGCATTTTGGGTGGGTTTCTGCCAGAATTTACCATTACAGATCGATCCAGGCTCAAAGGAAGGATCGATCCGCTCACAAAATTTCCAGTCCATCAACTTTACGGAAACGGACATAACTCTTTCTAGAAAACTCATATTTGCATGCCCTTTTTTGCATTGGAACCGACACTCAAAGAGCTATCTTTTGATATAAAATTGAGTCATATTCTCTAAATGGCCATTTTTGTCTTTGGCTATTATGTCACAATAAAGTTCTTTTGTGATAGCTAATTCATGTTCCTTGCTAATTAGTATAGTTTGAGTGCTTGTAGCATTGTTACATGTGTCCTAATCTGCCCTAGGCAGGTAGGGTGTGATAGGGTGTCTCTAGTAGCATTCTCACGGCCTGTTCAAAGCCTAAGAGTGCACACAGAGGTAGTCCAGTCGCAAACAGTTTGTGTGGTCCTTTCTGGGTTTATAACAACGCCGCAAAATTGATCCGTCGGGTTAATTCCGCTAGTTTCATCCTGTACCCGACCCGTATGCTTCTTTGTTGCATTATTTACACTGAGAATTGGCTTCAAATGTCCTGTTGATTCCTCAGAATGTCAAGAACAGTTGGAAATAAAAGAGATACTCTCTCTAATAATTTTATTCAATCACCAAAAGCTCACCCAATAAGAGGTTTACAACCTTATTTATAATATTGTCAAACTTCGTACCTACGAAAAGGAAAAAAATAATAGGAAACCTAATCTTAATAAACTAAGATGTAAAATGAACATAATTTTCGTTTTCCTTTTTGACACCCTAATTTATGACCCTTAAAACTTGGAAATTAAGTCATAATCTTCTGAAAATACTCCTAACATATATGCTATCAACAAACATGTCATCTTGCTTATTGGAACATTTGAGTCGTTTGGAACCAACATATTACAACATTTTCAAAATTCAAATTAGATTAAAGCTAAAAAAAAATAAATTAATTTAAAAGCAGCAAAATAAAGCTTTTTATGAAAATCTGAATCGAACCTTATGAAAAACATTCCAGTGGAATTGTCGGTTTACAAAAATATCGAATTCCCCCATAATACCAAATGATAATCAACTATTCCAAAAATCTATATAGAAGAATTCCCTTAACAAAAGAAACTCTCTTATTCTCACAATTTTTCCAAACGAGCTCTACATGATTCTACTTTTTCCATATTTGAACAAGCTTTAAACTTCAAGGATCTGCAAGCAATTTACCTCTTGAATGTTGCACGTTTGTCACCACATTGAGAAAGCTCTAAAATTCGGGGCCCTGTAAATAGGAAAACATTAGTAAACATGTAAGTCAAATGCTAATAGGAAGGACTATCTTAAAATGGCTTTTCACCTGAGTAATTTGGAGGTGTATGAGTTCATTGAAGGTTGTTCCTAGTCAAATGGAGCTCCTGGATGACTATACTTATGTCCATTCGATCTTGTGGGCACTCCACTGAGCATGCCAACCCTATCCTTACCATGGAAACAAGACACTCCTCTACCTTTCTACTGCCATTATCTGTATTATTACTGATTTCATAAGTTTGAACAAGTATGGGGTCCACAATCTCAATCACGCGATTTGGAAAGGCCATCCTAGCAAAGTTATGAAGGTTAAGGCTCTCCTCAAACATAGGATCGGTAGGTCTCTTCCCTATCATCATCTCCAACAGCAATATTCCATAACTGTAGACATCCCCATATGTCGATACCTCACTTCCAAGTCCATATTCTGCAATATAAAAAATTTATACCAAAGATACCAAGATTCAAGAAATAAATTTTCCAACTAGACTCGATAATCATGCATACATTATTTATATATCTTGCACTAGTATATTCAAAAATGAATTTATTTTTCTCGAGATCAAAGGGTAACATTATATGGTTAGAAAAAGGCTAAAATATTTTCTTGATGGCATGGGACCCCTCTAAATCTTAGCCAAAGACCCTAGCTTGTAGGTTATACCCTATATAATGATCACCAATCGCAAGACACTAGTATCGGGTAAAACACGATGCACACTAGAACAAGTTCAACTCAGGATGTCTAGATTTACAGTTTATCCCAAGCAGGCCCCATTCTAGATGGGCTATTCTGAAAGGATGTAGAAAAGCTAATATTCATGTAAATAAGGGCTATATGTAACTTTTGTTTTACCTGGAGGTGTATAGCCAATAGTTCCCCTTATTCCAATTGAGCTGCTTTGACATAGATTTGAGAGTTCAGGAAGAAACCTCACCAACCCAAAATCTCCAACATGGGCAACCATGTCAGAGTCTAGAAGAACATTATTGGGCTTCAAATCACAATGAACAATTGGCTTGTAACAATGGTGATGAAGATAATCAAGTGCACATGCAACATCAATGGCAATGTTAATTCTTTGAAGAAGGTTCAGTTTTTGAAGTTCGTCATTCACAAAACCTGTTTCTAGACCTGAATGCAACCATTTCTCCAAACTACCATTGGGCATGAACTCATAAACTAGAGCTTTGAAATCATTACCTCGAAAATCAACACTTGAGCAAGAAGTTATGATCTTTACAAGATTACGATGTCGAGTGCTTCTCAAAGCTTCACACTCAGCCTTGAAACTCTTGAGAGCCCTTTGATGGAGATGGTTAAGCACTTTGATGGCAGCAATGGTTCCATCTTGGTCGATTATTCCTTTATAAACAGAGCCAAAACTACCCATACCAATCAAATTTGTTGAAGAGAAGCCATCAGTTGCTTTAAGAAGCATTTCGTAGGACACCTTCAAGAATGGTTCCTTTCTCAATGATACTAATGACTTCGTATCTTTTCTTTTCTTTTTCAATAAATAGAAAACGACAGATGATGCCATGAATTCTACAAGCACAAAAACTACAGAGATTATCAATATGACTGTCAGAGACATTTTTTGTTTCCGTGATTCTTTGATGGCACATTTGGGTAGCTGGATTTCAGCTATGCCCCCACAAAGTCTGTTATTTCCAATAATTGATATTGCACTTGCGTTTTTAAATACTCCCTTCCTCGGAACCTCACCCTCAAAATTATTAAATGATAAATTTAGACGCATCAATGAAAGATTTTCCAGAAAATCTGGAATTTGCCCAGATAAATTGTTATTAGAAAGATCAAGTTCTTGAATACCTCTCATGGAATGGAAAGATGAAGGAATGGGCCCTTGAAAGAAGTTCTTATCCAAGTGTAATCTTTCAAGATTAGTGCAACCACTGAGGCTACTTGGAATCTCACCTGACAATTCATTCTCAGACACATCCAACTCACCTAAATTTTTCAAATTGCCTACCTCTGATGGTAAGGATCCAGACAACCGGTTTCGAGCTAGATTTAGTGAAATTGACAGAGTGGGAATGTTAAACAATTCCTTGGGTATGGTGCCATTGAGGTTATTTTGAGAGAGATTTAACAATACTAGATCTTGACAGGTTCCGAGACTTGAGGGTGTGTTTCCTTGTAGTCTATTATCCTCCAAGTGCAGTTCATTCAACAATGATAGGTTTCCTATAGAATTTGGAATTCTCCCAGATAGTCTGTTGATTCTAAAAGTTAAAGTTTGTACCTTTTGAAGATTGCCGATATTGGAAGGAATGCTGCCATCGAATTGATTATTTTCCAAACTTAACACATTTAAATTGACAAGATAACCCACCCATAACGGGGATGCCTCCAACTATATTATTTGAACCAAGTCCAAAGAAACGAAGTTGGGTTGAAAAATTGCCCGTAAGATATGGTAATGTCCCCCCTAACTGGTTACCTATAAGACTCACTACTTCTAATTTGCTGCAATTAGCAAGAGAGAGTAGAAAATCCATGTCGTCGGCTTCCCCACTTCCCAAATTGTTACGCCCCAAAGTTAGGATCGAGAGTTGTTGTAGGTGTCCAAAATGAGTTGATATTTTTCCACTAAAATTGGTGTCTTCCAAATCGACAAAATTTAGATTAGAAGCATTGGATAATGAGGGTGGAAGAGTCCCAGAAAATTGGTTATGTCGTAATTGAAAGTCTTGTAGATGAGGAAGCGTTAAACCAAAGTTCGAAGGAATAGTACCACGAAGTTGATTTCGAGACAGAGATAGCTTATGAATTGAAGAGAGATTAAAGATGGAAGGAGGGATTATACCTGAGAGGTTATTGCTTCCAAATCCTAGCTCTCTTAGGCTTTTCAATTCACCTAAGGCATCTGGTATGGTTCCTCCAAAAGCATTTCCAGCAGCAGATATTATGATCAAAGAAGTCAGATTACTAATGAAAGGCGAGATCTCTCCACTTAAGCTATTCCGGTGAATGTTGAGACTCAAGAGCTTCGACAAAGAGCCGAGCTCCTTTGGAACCTTTCCAACCAGCATATTTTGACCTAAACCAAGGTATATGAGGTTGGAACAGTGAGATAGGTTAGTTGGAATTGGACCATCAAAAGAGTTGTTGCCTAAGCTTAGTTGTTGTATTCTAAGCAAACGACCAACTTCCGAAGGAATTTCACCTTGAAGAGTGTTGTTAAAGAGCATTAGCATGCGAATGAAGCTCATGTTTCCAATGTAAGGAGATAAATAACCAACTAAGCCTCTCGAGTTTAGATTTAAGACCGTGACTCTCTTGTGCCGGCGACCACATGTAACGCCTTCCCATTCGCAGAAATGGACAGAGTCGTTCCACGAACTCATGGCCCCTAGAGGGTCGTGGTTGATTGCTGACCGGAAGGCCAGCAATGCAAGACGATCAGTCTCGTTACCTTGAAAGGCACATGTTGAGGCAATAGTTGGGAATGTAATGGACAAGACCACCACAAGTGTGGCTAGCATGTAAAATTCTGAACTCATTTCTAGAATTGGAAGGCAGAGTACTTTGTAGGCTTTTGTTTATTTCTATCGTTATGTAAATTTAGATAACAATCACATCCTTTTATGGGGCCGAAAATGAGATGCACTATTTGAATTGATTGATAATGATACTAATAGCTTTCACATTTAGGATTTGATGTTGGCATTGCAAATGTAATTTCCTGGTCAGTGGTAAAATCAAATTCTATACCGTATTCAACGAGCTAGTGGGTGTAATAAAGGAGAGAAGACCATCACAATTCTGAAATAAGATTCCCTATTGGAATTTGGAATGAGGTTTAGGGATTGCTTAGAATTGTGGTTCAAAAATAAACTGATTCTACAAATTCAAGTGTTTGGCAAATGAACTTTTGTGTGCATGGGAGTCCGTACTAAAACTGAAATAACTCCTAATTTTGGTTCTCTATCAAACCAGTGTGATATTGGTTTTCATAAGAACCATGTAAAAATAGATGTAGGACTAAATGTGATCATATTTTGTGTATTCCTAAAAAGGGCCGGGGACTTGAGTAGTGGGAATGTAGAAAATGATGTATGGTTGAGAAGTAAAGGACACTTAGAGGGTGTTTGGCAATAACTGTTGGAGTTCATAAGTGATTATGGAAGTTCAAAAGCTGAAGTGAAACTGTTTAACAAACAAAATGATCGCAAAAAAAAAATATAAGTCAATCACATAAATTTGCAATTGGCTAAAAGCTACCTCGTGCAGCTTTTTGCCAAAAAAAACAGTTTTTTTGTGATTGAATTATAGAAGCAGATCCCCCAAAAAAAATTTTTTTAAAAAATCACAGAAGCAGAAGCTAATGTTTTGTGAATATATTATTATTTCAGCTGCATAATTAAGAATAATCTTCGTACGAGAATTAATTTGGATTACATTAGTTAACGTTGATTTCCTCTTCTGGTTTTATCATTGCAGATCTGAGAGGTGAAATTCTTTGATTAAATGTATCCATGAAGCTAGGAAAGAATTGGTGTCAATTGGGCAGCATACGAGTGGCCAATTTAGGTTGAAGTAAATCTTGAAATTTTTGTTGATCTGGGTTAGGAAGAGTGACTAAGGAAGCACGAAGAGTGACCAAGGAAGTACGGATTCTTCTAAAGTTCCTGTTTGGTGTATGGATTTAGTGAGGGAAAAAAAAAAATTTTAAAAAGGCTAACGAAAATAATTTCTTAGGAAGAGTGACCCAACGGATTCTTCTAAGGTCCCTATTTGATTTATGGATTTAGTGAGGGAAAAAAATTAGAAAAGGCTAACGAAAATATTTTCTTTCTTTGGTTTCAAAGGAAAATAGTAAAGAAAATTAATAGGAAAGAAAATAAAATAGGGGAGCTTTGGCCATAGCCCCCCTCAAATAAAACCCTTTTAAGCTAAAACACATGCTACTTTTCTTTAACTCATAAGGTTTTTTATACCTAAACAACTTCAAATTTCTGTAACTTTTTGTTCTACAAGTCCGTTCATTTTTTGTAAAATTTGATGTTTTGGAATCTGCAAAATGAAATCTATCAAACGAGATCAATATTAACCATGAAATATTGGGGAAAAGAAGTACAAATTAAACAAAAATGGAAAATTGTGTTCTTTTCACATAAATATAATAAAACCATATTCCTTCCATAAATTAGTACCATAGATGCATATATCTTGAAAAAAAAATACAGGAAATCAAAAAAATAAAATCACCGCCCAAGAATTTAGAAAGTTATGATGGTTTAAAGTTGACAGATAATACTATCTATTTGCAAAACAAATAACATTATCTATCACACAGATAAAATCTCAAAATTAGGCTATAATTAATCTTTTTTTTGGGTAAAATTTTCAAGTCCAATGCGTAGATCTCAAATAAATACATGAAATACAAAAAATACAAATAAAAATAAAAAGATCATCGCAAAAGCCCAACAAATGAGAAAATTATAATCGTTTTCGTGAATATTATCTATTTACGAATATATTATATTATCTATTTTTATCTGTTAGAAGGGGCTTTTTGCTGGAAAAATAAAATAAAATAAAAGTAGCGAAGGGCTTTTTAAAAAATGGCCAAATCGTGTGGGTTTTTGGCTAATGCACTTAATTTTTAGAGGTCTATGACCTAATATCCCACAAAAGAAATTGAGAAATAAATTAAAAAGATTGAGGTTTTGTGAGTCATTTTCCTTTAAGATGCAATTATAGTTCGAAAACTTTTAACTTCTAAAGTTTTTTAAGCATGCAGGGTAACACGAATAGGGAAAACAAGAGAAAACTAGTTTTTCTTTCCTTTTTCGTTTCCTCCATTGAATACAAAAAGCAAACCGCACACCCACAGCGGCGTGGATTCTTCTCGGGTGTGGCAGGTTTTCCATGATAGCATTTTACATGAAATAGGTGGACTGAGACTGAAATTTTCTTGTCTAGGGTATTTGGCCAACAGCTTTTGAATTTCATTAGTAATTTTGGAATGCCAAAAGCTATAATAAGACTGTTTGGTATACCAAATTAGGTGATTCAGCCATTAATATATATATAAAGAGTGAGTCAATTGCAGATATTTGAGATTGGCCAAAATTTCAATCAAAAATAATTTTTTGCAGTTGAATCGCAAAATCAAAAGATGTGCCAAACACCCTCTTAAAAAAATAGTATTCTACACGCCTGTTGTTCCGAGTCTAAGCTCCACAAGTCTTTCTAGGAATTGATAGGAGTGACATTAATGGCTGAAATTAGTATGTACACACAACAAACAATATTTCCAACATCTCAAAACAATCAATTTTGCTCATCGTGTTTGACACTGCAGGTTTTAAGAGGAGTACATACAATTAATTCTTCAAAATGTAGGGGCTGTTTGCGATGGCATTAAATTGATTTTGTAGTTTATAAATAAGCCGGTACATTTTAGTAACTTGACTATTATTTGATTGTTTGCTAATTTCTCTTTCATTGCACTGAGTTAGTGATCAATTCAAAAATATTCTTAAAATTTGTTCTTTATCAAATTAGGTCAACTCTGGTTCTCATAAAAATTAGATTGAAAATAACACTTGAACTGAACCATATCATTATCATGTTATATACATTCCCAAACATGCCCGTAGTCTCATACCAAATGTCCCACGAGAACGAGTGAGAATTGTGTGTTGAATGGGCAGTGAAGAAAATGTAGGGTTGAAGGACTTTTTTTTAATGGTTTGACTTGGGCCTTGAATTGCTCCTTGTCAATGGACATTAAAATATGGATAATTTTTGGGTTACATAAGAATCTCACATAAACAAGATATATAGACTTTATGTGTCTATCTTTCTCCTCTGTGGACCCCACAGTATCAGTGGACCCCATCAAAAGAGAGATAGACACATTGTGATTTATGTTTCTTGTTTATGTGAGATTCTTATGTGCCCCAAGAGTTATACTTATAACACGTGATTTATGTATCGTGTTAGTCTTATGTGCCCCATATGAAAAATATCTTTCTTTGTTTGGTGAGTAAGTAAATTGAAGAAAGTATGAAAGACAAGAAAATATATTGATAAGTAAATTTTTAAATACAAAAAAAAATATCTTAGCATGAAAGTAAACACACAAAAAAAAAATACAAGAGAATGAAGTTTTCTTTTTGTTTCTCTTACTAAATCAGTGAACCAAACAAAGCTTAATAGTGATTAATCGTTAATTGTAATTTGTAAAAAATCGACTAATTGCAAAACAATAAGGGTGCCTTTGAGCTTAAAAGCTAACACTACTAATAATCATGCTTAGGATTTGGGGCCCTTAAATTGTCCTATATTTTGGGGGCGCCTTAGGTAGTGGCCTACATTTCTTTAAGGCAAAGCCGACCCTGGATGTGGCAACGGTTGGTGGTACAGAAATGTATATTTTTGAAAAGTCATTTCCAAGAAACATGAAACATTACATAAATGTAATGTGGCTCCCATTTAAGTATAACTCAAAATGGCTTTGGAAAATTTCTTTTTGATTATCATTGTTTAATTGTTTGGTTTATTTTTCTCCTTTGAATTTTGAGAGAAATGAAACTCAATGAGCTGAAATAGTCCAAATAGCTGTAAGGGCTCCCATTTCAGTAAAACTTTTAGCCTTCTCTGAATGTTTTATGAGAAAAAATTAAAAAAAAAATTTCCTCTGAATGTTTTATTCAGAAAGATAAATGCACTGTCCCTGAAATATGAATGGGTTGTCCATGAAAGATGAATGGATTGTTTGGCTACCAATTTAGTTTCATGGACTTTCCATGAAAGATGAAGAGTTAATTCTCACTCCAAATGCTTGATGACTTGCTTGGCTTCCCAAAATTTTATAGTTAAAAGACAATTACAATTCCTGATTAGGGAAAAGTTCTTCATATGTGAATATTAAGTGAAGTTTTACTGAACCATACATGAATATTAAGTGAACTTTCACCTTTTAGGGACTTTCTAACAACATAAGTATTAAATTGAACTTTAAACTCTTGGTACGTTATTTTTAAAGACTTTTGCCTAAATTTCTGAAATAAAATAACCTGTGCACCCAAGAATTAAAAAATTAATCAATCTCTATACATTCTACCCAAAAACCAATAAACAGAACTACTGAGCTTGCAGAAGCAAGCAAAAAAGCCTACCAAAATCTAGACAGCAAAGAGGAAAAAATAAACCTTGCCATCTTTGTCAACTCAAAATATCAAGAGAGGTGAAGAAAAGTTTATCAGGGGTCCTTGAAAACTTCTTCGTATTTGTTATGGACTGCATGTTTTATACCTTCGGGCATGAGATGGGTTGTAAAGGTCTGATTTTAGGTGGTGGTTTTTTTTTTACGTATATAAAACATGGTTCTGCAGAGGGTTTATGTGCTGATTCTTGCTATTATTATTTAGGGTAAATATCACCAACTTACCTTGAAGTTTGGTCTAATAACACTTACCTCCCTCCACGTTTTAGAACTAACAGTTACCTCCCTTATTTTTGAATTTCAATAGCACTTACCTCCCCTCCGTTAACAAGCCGTTAGAAAAACTAATGAAATGACGATGATATCACTTAATAACGATCTAAAATACCAAAATTACCCTTCCTCTTGACTAACTTATTTCATCAATCTAACTTACTGTTTGTACCTAAAAATTACATTTTTTAAATCAAAGTTGGTAGAGGCCGATTGGAATATTTTGATCGGACTCATGAGACCGATGGCGAAATTAATGGCTAAGTGGTTACGTCAAAAGTTGATTGGGCTTATTACAGTCGGGCTAGCACCTTTGCTCACTCGGACTAACTACTAGTTAATCGGGCATCACTGGAATCGGACTTACCAAATCCAATCCGGCCTAGGCCTTGTTTGGCAGTTCTTCTACTGTGTTTACTTTATCGGGCTTCCCTTGTGTTCATGTCATCGGGCAGGCCACATTTTCAAACGGGCTTCTCTTTAAGGCTCATTAACAATTTCCAACGGGCTTCCATTTGGGCTCAGTCTAATCAAGCTATCAGTATTTCGGACATAACCAATTCGGCCATGAATCCAAATGGTCAGCAAATATGCCATCACTTGACTGTATCACAATTGAAAAAGTGATATGGTGGGCCCGATGCAATTTTCACGAATCTGGCAAGCCATGCCAATAATACAATTCCATTCAGCCACGAACTCTTGGTTGATAAATTAAGGGAAGTAATATGGTAGGCTTATGTATTTATTTCCAATTCAATCACATCGATTTGAGGCCAACATGGAAACAAATATATATTGATGTATATATATATTTATGTATATATACGGTGGGCCAATTAAGGGAAGTATATGATGATATTATCAGTATTTGGAATATGATCAGAATTAGGAAAGATAATGTATTTGATATTATCTTTTATGGGAAGATATTAGCAATATTTTTGGGAGATAATGCTATCACATATGGAAGTATATCTTTTGCTTGGAGGGGAAGCAAGCCGAATCAAGTCAACATGGGGACCAGATTCAAGCTACATATATATATATATATATGTATATATATTTGAAGATATGGAAGGCTTTATCAGTTTATGGAAATAAACTGGTATTTTTTACCAGATAATGATTTATCAGTTATTTCCTACCTTATCTAGAAGACCTCCATGACCGCTATAAATTAACAGGCAGGCCAAGCTACAAACTCACTCCGCGTCACTTCGACAAATGCATCCAAAAAAGCATTCTTAGCACTCTTAGCATTCTTTTTATTTTTCTTAGGCTTTCTTAGCATTTAAATTACTTCTTGTAATATTCCTTTCCATCAATTAAATAAAAATGCTCTTTTTATTTAATTTCTCTTGCTCGCTTTCATCACTTGCTAGACTTGTGCGCTTCAGTACTGTCTAGGGATCTTAGGCCAAGGGTACTTTCCTACTTGGCCATCACAATCGTTTTGATAGAAGTCAGATTTTCAAACCTTGTGTATCACTCACACAAGTGACTTAGGAAATTTTGTTTTATAAGTTTGGGTCTACCTCACAGGGCTCTGGCACGCCCAAATAAATAATATAGCAAACACTTACCCACTTAAAATATTTGATCGAAAACCAGCTTTCCATTTTTAGGGGTCTTACCCACTGTTTGCACTCAAAAAATGCATTTTTTAAATCAAAATTGGGTAGAGGCCAATGGTGATTTTTTTGATCGGACTTAAAGACCGATTGCAAAAATTAGGGGCCAACTGACTGGTTAAAAGTCAGTAAAGCCGAATGAGTTTTCATAATTGAATTAATTGTGTTTCATCGGGCTGCCTTCATAATTGCTCGGGCTGTGGTCATCATCTATTCAGCCCGACCTGACCTCATCACTTCGGACCTTTATGAGTATTGTGCCAAAGTACTTGATTGATGGGTGGGCCACCACCGTAATGACTTAGGCCATGTGCACTTGCTTTACCAAATTTTGTCGGTACTACCTTATTGCAATTTGGTCACTTTGACTAACCATTGTATAAATATGGTTCATTCAATTAGCCAAGTCAGCTGCTTTAAAAATCATCTTGAGCTTTGTTTGGAAGTTGCACCTCAATCAGGCAAAAGAGATGCGCAGAAAAATTGTGTTGATTGCATCAACCAAGTATCATGGTGGGCCACTTGGATTGATCCCAATTAATATTCAGTAGGCATTGAGAAGGGAAGTCATAGTATCGGGCTTGACTTTTATTTTAAGTCATTTTATCGGGCTACATGCAATTCATATGCGCATATCTTTTCTAGTATTTCAATTGCCACATGGAATTGGTTCAACCCGTTTGGCCGTTCTAGATATATGTTCGGGCTACCTGTTATTTTGGCCATCAGTATTTAAGTCACCCACTGTGAGAAGAATTTTGGCTGACATATGGAATGTTATATTCTTATTCCTAAAGTATCTCTACTTGATATTATCAATTATATTGTGCAGATATTTTGGGAAGATAAATATACCATATTGTGATAATATTGTAATATTTTTTAATATTGGTGATTAATAGTCTTGATATTATCTTTTATGGAAAGATATTACCACATTACGTAAGTATATATCTTTTACTTGGAGGGGAAGCAAGATGTACAAGGCCAACATGTGGACCACATTCAATATATATATATATATATATACGCACATATATATATATATATTTGCAGATATGGAAGGTTTCAAGATCGATATAGCAGATTTTAGCAGTTTATGAAAATAAACTGGTATTTTTTACCAGATAATGATTCTCATCAGATTTCCTACCCTATCTAGAAGACCCCCATGGCCGCTATAAATCAACAGGCAGGCCAAGCTTTCAACTCACTCCGCGTCACTTCGACAAATGCATCCAAAAAAGCATTCTTAGCTTTCCTAGCATTTTTTTTTATTTTCCTAGGATTTCTTAGTTATAATTACATCCTTGTAATTTCTCTTTTCTTCCCAATTAAATAAAAATGCTCTTTTTATTTAATTTCTCTTGCTTGTGTTCATCACTTGCTAGGCTTGTGCGCTTCAGCACTGTCTAGGGACCTTAGGTGAGGGTACTTTCCTACTCACCTTTCACAATCGCCCGTTAGATGTCAGATTTTCAAACCTTGTGTATCACTCACACAAGTGACTTAGGAAATTTTAATTTATTAGTTTGGGTCTACCTAATAAGGCTCTGGCACGCCCGAATAAATAAATATAGCAAACACCCACTTAAATATTTGATCAAAAATCAGCTTCCATTTTCAGGGGTTTACTCAAGTAAGAAGTGAGTCAAGAGGAAGGGTAATTTTGGTATTTTAGATCGTTATTAAGTGATGTAATCATCATTCCGTTAGTTTTTCTAACGGCTTGTTAACGGAGGGGAGGTAACTGTTACTGAAATTCAAAAATAAGGAAAATAGGTGTTAGTTCTGAAACGTGAAGGGAGGTAAGTGTCATTAGGCCAAACCTCAAGAGAGGTAGGTGATATTTACCCTATTATTTATTGTGCTCCTTTGACTGCTAATTTGGAATATATGTATATATATATATATATATATAACGGATTGAATTATGTGATTTTCTTTATTGGACGATTTTTTTTTTTTTTTTTATAATCATTTTCTTTATTGGACTAGAGACAGCAATGAACTCTCTCTGTTAGCTTGAGAGTTGAGACCATATTAATGGCTGCTTTCTTGTTTTCCATCTTTTACTTGAAAGAGATTTTTTTTTTTTTTTAAATGTACCTTCAACACTTTGTATCACACAACCGCCTTATAACACTTCGACAAATGTGGTACCATTTTTGGTGCCAAATGTGGTAACTCTAAAATCCACATTGTTTTGGAAAGAAAAAAAAAACCACCTTACTTTGGAAAATGACTTTTTTCAAATTTTACCACATTTTAACACTAGGCAGTTGAAAAGTAATGTTAACTATTACTATAATTCTTAAATTTTGGGTTCTCACATTTTAAGCCTGAATTTTGTTCTCAAATACTTTTGTAGTTCTACCACCAAAAATAATTTTCAATAAAATTTAAGTGGTTTCTATTGTAATTAAATATATTACAATTATTACAATATTGGACAATTCAATAATTATTATTATTATTATTTTGAATAGCAAGGCAAGTTTTATTAATAAAGCCATTAGGTCAAGAGAGATACAAAACACCCCAACTAAAAAATTACAATGAGCCAACCTAAATTTCCAAAGGTATCCAATCAAAAACCTTCAAAAGGCCTGGAAAAACAAACAAACAAACATTTCCTAAAACAAGATTGCACCATAACACAATCCAGTGCATGACGATTAACACATCGGCACTTTTATAAGCAATAAAGTTGTGGAAGTACTACACCAGCAATAAAAGAGGCAGAACTTGGAACCCAAGCAGATCAGCATTATTCAAAAGTCAATAGCAGCACTGAAACCAGACCAGAAAGAAACATAGCCAGAAGCTTATCTCAAGCAAACAACCAACAGCATAAAAATATTCCAGCAGCAATACCACCAGCCATACATGCAACACCCCAACATTTCAGATTTCAGCAGCAAATTATCCTATCTATGAAGCCAAAATTTGATCTCACCCATTTAAGTTGCAAACTATTAATCAGGTCAAAAGTAAAAGGAACTTCAAAAAATTGCCAAAGTAGATGCCCAAAGCAACCAGCTGTTCCAATAAAACCGCAGCGGAGACAATTCAATAAATTTTTATGCAATCAATTTTGCTATCATAATCACTTTTGTATACACATTATCGAAAAAAACTACAACTATCACTGTTAAGTATGGCCATAATCTTGTTCGGATTGTGCCTAAAATTTCATTAGTAGAATTGTTTCCTAATCTTTGATTTGGTTCCTTATCTGGTAATTTCATTATCAAATAAGGTTTCCTTTGACGGTGGAAGTTACCTATTTTATAGGAATATTTATGAGAGTATTCCATGATGTACAACTTGGTTGGAGAGTACTGTATTCCTTGTGTGTCATATAACTTGGTTGGAAAATAATACACGTGAGGTCTTGAATGCTTGTAATCTTCATTATTAAATCGAGGTGATCGCCTTTGTACGTGGACGTAGGCATTGTTGGGCCTAACCACATATATATATATATATATTTATACATATATATATATATATCTTGGTGTCTTGTGAATATTGCTTGTTTTTCTTTCGTGGTTGTGTTTCGTTCTTGTACTATTTATCTCCATATTTGTTGGCGTTTCTTGTTGTGATTGTGGGCCTATTCTCAACAAGTGGTATTAGAGCTTGGTTGGAGAATCCATGGCAGCTGGAGATAGTTCGCTTGGGGATATGCGAATGGCAATAGAAAAGTTCAATGGCAAAAAGAATTTCAGCATGCGGCAAGTACGTATGAAGGATGCCTTAGTGCAACAAGGTATTGAGGATGCGTTGTGCAGTGAAGATGACAAGCCGGAAGGTATGACCGATAAGATGTGGAAGAGGATTAACTCTAAAGACGTTAGCACTATGCGGCTGAGTTTGGTGGACGATGTTGTGTACGATGTCATGGGGGAGACCTCCGCAAAAGCTTTGTGAGAAAAGCTTGAGGATCTCTATTTAGGGAAGACCTTTACCAACCATCTTAAGTTGAATCAAGAGTTGTACTCCTTTAGGCGAAAAGAAGGAATGATCTTCAAGCCCATATAGGTGAGTTTAACAAGTTATTGTGCAAGTTATCCAACGTTGGCTTCAAACGAGACGAGAAGGGGAGATGGCGTTTTACCCCTATGTTTTAAAATTGGGAGTTAGGATTCCACTTCACCCTTTCTTCTGTAAATTTCTGACTTTCTTTGGATTAGCCCCTTCCCAACATGTCCCAAATGGTTGGGTGACCCTGTTAGGCCTTGTAGTTTTATCCTATTTAAACTCAATGAAGCTGGACCTAAAGTCCCTTAGGACTGTTATGAATGTCCAGAACAAGGCTGGATCTGGATACTTTGTTAATATGGCACCTGGGCACCATGTCGTCAGTGACTTGGAGTCAGCCCATAAGAAATGGAAGGATGATTTTTTCTTTATTCGGGGCCCCATTGGGGACGTTCCTCGTCTGACAGGGACTCCGCTTAAGAAAAATTGCCCTTAGGCCCTTAGGTTTCTTAGTTTTTTCTTTGATTTTGTGAGTTGTTTTGATTCTTTCCCTTTTTTCCCTGCAGCACGCTCCACCCTCTGAAGTCCGACTTCGTCAAAGGTGACGAAAGGGTTTTTGGCCGCGCTTTTCTAGCCGCTAGTGAGGACTCGGTGTCACACCCCAATTTTTAGACAACCAATTATTAGTCAAGGGAGAACCCTCAACCAAAATCCAGCTGTCCAATCATCAAGGTGCTTACAATATAATAACATCACACAATCTGTACCAAAATAAATCATTACTCACATTAGCTAAAGCAACGGTCAACATCCCACCATAACAGTCAAACCAAGATTTAAATCCAACTCCAAAACTTAATAAGAATCTAAAAAAAAGAACACTTCACTTAAACAATATCTTAAATTGTTAAATGGCCCACAATGCCAGAAATTATTTCTAAACTCTCTAGGATTAAAAACAACGAAAAAGGAAACAGCACAAGACTCCACATGCCTCCAGCTGCCAGGTACCACGATCTCCCTACTAGCCCTGCAAATTTTGATCGGCTACGCTCCAACAAGAACGCACCCGCGAGAAAAACTCTCGGGTCAGTCACATGACTGGTATGAGTTAAACCACACACACACAGCTTCAGGATCACCCGTTGACCCTTTAACTACCACACAAAATATTAACTCGGACAAGAGAGTAGTTCCACTTCACATATTGGGACGAGCGGTAGTTTCCCTTTATGTGGTGGCCATGCAGTTCTCGCCCGAATTTAAATAAAGTAATACTTACCTAACGTCTCATGGTGAGTCAATACCTGCAAAATGTTAGTGGACCCACCATCCTGCAACCACAAGATTAATAACAGCAAAATACTACAAGAATATGCAGAACTACTTGTACTAAGATAGAGGAAGGATCATTATTGATGTTGTCAATATCAAGATATAAAAAGTATTCTTTACTTTTCTAAAGATTTGTAGTGTGGAAGTAAAGGTCGAACCCACAGAGATTGATTACTACAGCTCTTAATTTTAAAACCTAAGTCTAATTAACTAAGAAAAACGGATTTGAATTGGATTTAATTAATCTAAGAACAATAAAAGTAAATCTAAACTAGGAAAGCAATTAAAGTTGTTTTAAATAATGTTTAAGGGAACCTAGGATTGCAAATCCACCACTAGCTTCATAATAATAATATTTATGGATTACTTTAGCTTACTAAGTTGGATGAATATGGGGAATTGTAGCTACAAGCCCAATTCCTCCGACAAGAAGATAATCATGGTTCAAGCACCAACATAATCCATCTTCGGGTAGCACGAATTATCTCACACTAAACTAGGGTTGTGATCTAATCCGTCTAACCTAGGCATGGACTATTCGGATACTTGATAGCACGAATCAATAAAGCACCATCACATGTAAACAACCTAAACAAGCACAGCAAGAATAGATCGTTGAGCACATCACAGTCAAAATAGATCTAAGACAAGAATAAATTCTGAAAGCAATGATTTAATCAATAGAAGTACGATTTATTTATAAAAATCCTCTAAATATGTGACTGTCATCCATACATAATAAAACTAAAATAAAAACATAAATAAAACCCTATTACTCGTCTAGGGCTTCATTGAAACCCTAGATCTATGATCTAGCCGTCCATGGAAGTGATAGATGGCAAGTAGTTGATGGAGGAGGCCATGGAAACCCTTGGTCTTCTTCTTCTTCTCCTTGCTTCCCTCTCTTCAATGGCTGGAAGTATGGTTGTCTAATGTGTATGTATGGGTGTGTAACCCTTTAATTGAAGTAAAATAGAGTATATATAGATTTACAACAAGTTTTGGAAGCCTTCCCAACCCGAAACGGACTGAAACTGATGTAATTTACAATCTGGACGTCATTCAGCAGTTTCGTTTGCACAGGAGTCTTCAGTACACTGAAATACGCAACTTTGGTTTTTACCCATATCGCGCGAGCGGGTCGCGCGAGCGCGACATTTTGGCCTTCACGCGCGCGGATCGTTCGAGCGATTCTGGGGATCTCGCGCGAGCGATTCTCGGATTTTCGCGGGTCGCGGGTCGCGCGCGCGACTTGACTTTTTCAGCTTCTTTAACTCTGCTTTTTCACCCTGTTTAGCCTGGTGTAGTTGATTTCTTCCAAAATCTGTCAGAAACTAGAAAACGGAGTAAAAATATACAAAACAGGATAAAAAAAAGTACTAACAAATGTGAATTAAGGCGTATAAATAGGATTAGTTCTCTCCCGATCACACCCCCAAACCTACATTTTGCTAGTCCTCGAGCAAAACTAAAATAAAAACTACTAATAAAAATCTATTCCATTTTCGTATGGATCACGATTGCATTTAGCATATGCAACAAGCCTTTTAAACCCCTAGGTGTCCCTAGTCGGACGAGTGAAGTCTCGTGAGGGTTCTCGTCAACAAGTTACCCACAACCATCTTTATTAACTTATAAATTTAAAAAGTTTTATTCAAATGAAAAACAAAACAATCAATACTCCTTATCATATAACACAATGATTTGAAATATAATAATGAACAAGAAGAAACGTAATCAAACGTCTACCTACATCATGAAAAACAATCTCAAGCACATGAATCGTATAAATCAATAGAATTTCTCATAAAATTGCACGTGTGTGAAATGGTAGTCAAATGAACACGCGCATGTCATGAACTTGGAATATAACTCGGATAACCATCCAACTATGTCTCGACTGCGAATCTCATAATGAATTACACTCTCAAATGAAACACTCAGAAACAGGTGTAATTTTTCTAATATATGTGAGTAAAGGAAATATATTTTCAAAACGATTAACGCTCACATACGACACGAAAAAGACGCATGACACGAAAGAACAGTAGTCTCATTGATAGGACGCCAACAGTCAAGAGAAATTAATCATTACCATGTTTTAATCCCCCTCCCATCGTTTTCATATCCGAACCATGTTTCCTAGGATTAGATAGGACTTTTCAAAGGATGTAATGTGGCTCAGGCAATGAAAAATGATAGAACGGATTAATTGGGTAGGTTTAGAATGGCATTATAAGGCATGTTCGATCTCTTTCATTCTTCTTCTACAAACTTTTCATCTTTTCTTTCTCTTCATTCCTTTTCATTCATTTTTCTTCTTTTCTTTCATTTTTTTTTTCAACCTTCTCTTCTTTATTTTGTTTCTTTTCCTTTTTCTTTTCTCGCTTCTCAAATGACTATGCATTGAATACCAAGCAACTACCCCAATAACATCTTATTTTCTTCTTCTTCATCAACACATCGCCTTAATACTACTAAAAGTTGATCACTCTTCTAGTGGTATACTCTAAGTCGATCAAGTTGGAGATTTTAAAGAGGATAATGGTGAACAAAGAAAAAGAGGCATTGTAACGGCTCAAAGGGGCAAACTAAGGAAATTTTATCTTTTATCGGCCGGCAGTAAACAAAAAGGGCCTAAAATCATGTCCTATGGTTATATGGTTCTTCAATGTTTACGACGGAAGATTATTTAGCATGGTAACAAATATTTTAACTTGACTATCAACCAAAACAAGAATAATGAGACTTAACAACGAGTTAATGCGCTATTTCAATGATATTCGACAAACACATAATGTACTTATAACCCTCTAAAAAGAAAAGATAGGCTCAAAAGCTCACCGGGTCTAGTCTCCACCTTGTGTTATCTAGAAATCTGAATCATATTATAGTTCACATCAAACATGTACTCAAGCGACTACGTGCAGTGCATGAGTTTATGTGCAAATCTATGATATAAAACTACGATTCAAACAATACATAACTTAAAACGTTACATCATAACTTCAGCAAATGCTTAATCACATATTCTCTTATTTGCCATTCTATAACAATTCAAAGTTATTGAACAAGAAGTATCAAATTGATATTGCAAAAACATCGGTAATCATCGTTTATTTAAACACACTTATTGAAAGATTTTAAAATTTTAGTGCATAATAATGTGCATGTGTGTGCATACCCCCAAACCTAAACCTTTCATTGTCCCCAATGAAACAATAAAACGAAAGAAAGGAGAGTACATAAGGAAGGAACGATAGTACCTCAATCGCGGCAATGACAAACAGGTAAACACAATTGAATATGTCAATAAAGTTCAATGTTACCTATTACTTCTTAATAAAAGAAAACAAACTAACAAAAGAATATTAAAAGTACACGAAACCAAAATATAAAATATAAATTTAAAAACTAATCTAAACTAAACTAAACTAGCAAAAGGAAAAGAAATAAAACGAAAAAGTATAAATGTAACAAGAAAAACAACGAATACGAACTAAAATGAACCAAATAAACAAAAACAGAAAAGAAACACAAATAAAATAGGTAGGGGGAAAGAGATAGAAAACAAAAGGGAAAAACAGGAAAATGAGGAAATCGCGCGAGCGGTCCGCGCGAGCGGCCGTCGCACGCGCGAATTCCTGGTTTTTTTTTTTTTGAATTCTCGCTCCCGCGAGCTACCTCGCGCCCGCGACATCAGGCGCGAGGAAAAGCTGAGGGCTCATATAAAGGAAACGAAAGAAAAACATTAAGGCACATTCTCGCGCCAGCGGGCCGCGCGAGCGAAGTCTCGCGCGAGCGGGCCGCGCGCGCGAGAATGGTATTTTCCATTTTTTAGCTAAAATTATGTATACAATATTAAAATAAATTAATTCTAACCCCCAAACCTGTCCAGAATGTCCAAAACAGACTCAAACAGACTCAAAAACGACCAAAACAAAGAAAACAGACGAAATTAAGCTTGGGTTGCCTCCCAAGAAGCGCTAACTTTTACGTCTTCAGCTAGACCGTTCTAGCTCAAGACTTACGGAGGTTGTAAATCAGACTTCGTACCCCTAAGGATGTCAGGTAGAGCTCGATGGTAAGCAGAAATCACGTCGCTTCGAATTAATTCAATCGACGGTTTGTCAGTATGTTCAAATCGATTTCTTACCTTTCGAGTAGATTCAGCATTAGGGTCCGAAGTATTATGATTCATCCACTCATCATCCTCTATATTATTCCCCGCACTTATATTTATTACGTTCTTAGGCTCAATATTCCGTTTAACCTCACTACCCTCCACACCTAGATAATCATCGTCTTTAGGAGGTTGATCGACCGCATTAAAAACATTTAATTTTAATTTTATATTTCCGAACGACACTTTCATTACCCCTGTTCTACAATTGACACGTGCGTTGGCCCTGGCTAAGAATGGACGACCAAGAATGACATGAGTGTGTTTCCTAGTATCTAGCACGAGTTCAGTGTCAAGGACCATGAAATCAACGGGATAGAAACATTGATCCACTTTTACTAGTACGTCTTCGACGATTCCTCTAGGTATTTTAATAGAACGATCCGCTAATTGTATTGTAGCGGCCGTAGGTTTAAGTTCACCTAATCCTAATTGTTTATAGACGTGATAGGGTAAAAGGTTAACACTCGCTCCTAAGTCAAGGAGAGCCCGATGAATGATAGTGTCACCTATGACACATGAAATCGTAGGCGTACCTGGATCCTTATATTTCGGAGGAGCGTGTTGGAAAATTGAACTTACTTTTTCCGTGAGGAAGACCTTTTTAGGCGTATGACTGCGTATTTTGCGTTTTTGCGTACAAAGGTCTTTTAGACATTTAGCATAAGCGGGAATTTGTTTTATAGCATCGAGGAAAGGAATATTTATTTTGACTTGTTTAAATACCTCGAGTATATCCTCAACCTTAGACTTTTTATTTGTAAGATTAGACGGCTCCTCAACATTAGGTGGATATGGCATTCTCGGAATATATTTCGTTGGGACCGATTCTTTTTCTTTCTTATTTTGGCTCTCGTCCTCACCCTTCGTCGTATTAGAGTTTCTATTCATATCTTTCACATTCTCATTCGGAATTTCTATTACCTCGTCCTCTCGTGTAGTCAACCTAGTTGAGACGGCGTTTACTTGTTCATTCGACCCCTTAACCTCATATTGTCCCTTAGGGTTTTGAATTGTTTGACTAGGCAACGTCCCCTCGTTTCTACGACTCACTACAGTAGCTAGTTGTCCCATTTGGGATTCAAGCTTCGCAATGGATTGTGTATGAGAGTGCACTATTTGTGCTTGTGCCTGTACTTGCGTTTCAATTTTATTAAGGGATGCCAACACCTTTTCCTCAAAAATGTTACCCCTTGAAGGATTCGGATTAGGATGCGGTTGTTGGTATTGATTAGGTTGAAACTGAGGTCGATACGCATTTGGAAAATTAGTCGCCTCATTAAGATTATTAGTATTATTTTTCCACGAGAAGTTAGGATGGTTTCTCCATGGCGCATCCGGATTATTAGTAGTTGCATTATAATTATTTCGTGGGTATTGTTGAATAGAATTAATGTGTTGCTCCACGAATTCCGGAAATTGACTCGCCGATGGACATGCAAGTATCGAATGTGAAGGATCAGAACATAATGCACAAATTTCACGAGCGGGTGAGGCTGTCGTTTGGTTCATTGTTAAAAGTCGGTCAAGTTTGTTAGATAGTTCTTTTATTTCAATTGATTGACTTGACTCGAATTTTACCTCCCTCTTAGGTTGTGGGTATCCCTCAGAACGGACAGACACCGCTTGGTGCATCGAATTCTCGCTTAAAGTTTCAAATATTTTCCAGGCCTCGTCGGCGCTTTTGTGTAGGAAAGTTCCCGCACAAACGGCATCGACGGTATTCCTAACAGAGGGAATAAGCCCCTCATAGAAGACCTGAACAAGTTGCCACTTAGGGACCTGATGATGTGGACACGAGCGTAATAATTCTTTAAATTTTTCCCACGTGTCGTAGAGTGATTCCCCATCTTGCATCACAAAGTTTGTTATAGATTTCCTTATCTGGTTCGTACGCATAATTGGGAAAAACTTTTGTAAAAATGCGGTGTGTAAGTCTTCCCATGTTCTAATTGTGTTTGGCTCCAAAGATTGGAGCCAATATTTAGCTTTGTCCTTTAATGAGAATGGAAAGAGCCGCATTTTTAATTCATCATCAGTAAGATTTTGAATTTTCAAAGTAGAACATATATCTTGAAAATCTCCTAAGTGTTTATATGGATCTTCATTTAAACGGCCGTGGAAAGATGGAAGTAGCGAGATGGTAGACGACTTTATCTCAAAGTGAGATGCCGTCGCCTCCGGTAATTCAATACATGTTTATGGCGTGTAAGTCGTCGAAATAAAATAATCTTTAAGTGGAGGAGGTGGTGGTATATTAGGATTATTCATATTAGCTCCGTTGTTATTTTGGTTGTTGTCGTTATTATTTCCAATGTCTGCCATTTTAATCGGTTCTATGTTATGAAAGCGTGGTTTCTTTAATCTTGTAAGAGTACTACGTATTTCCGATTCAAATAAAGACGTTGGTTTTGGTGTCAAATCGTCGTCTATTACAAACCTAGTTCCAGAAGTTAAGTTTGAAGACTTGTTAAGTCTTAATGTACGTTCAAGTTCAGAGTCAAAAGGTTTTAATTCCGGTTTGTTTGAACGTGTACCTAACATAAACTAAAACAAAAGAAAAGAAATTAAAAACAAAGACTAACTAAACAAAATAAACAAATAACAATCATGCAAATAAGATAACAAGCACTCAACTACTATGATGCATGCAAATTATCCTGTAATGCAATGACCGCGTCAAGCCCAGCGCCCCGGGTTTCCTAGCTAATGCAGTGCAATTAACCCTAAACTAATGCAAATAGTGCGTCACAGCGCCCTGACTTACAGCGGTTTAAAGCGAATTCCAAAGGAAGCAATTTATTTAATTTTATTTATATTTTTATTTGCGTAAGCTCCTTTGATGTAATTAGCTGCTCCACTCAGAAACGTTGACTTCAAAATAAAAAAAAACAAGTTAGTAACTAAAAATAAAACGAAAAATAAGAAAAGGAAACCTAATCTAATATTTACGAATTAACTAAACTACGATTCTAAAACTAAAGGTAGTAATACAATCCCCGGCAACGGCGCCAAAAATTGATGTTGTCAATATCAAGATATAAAAAGTATTCTTTACTTTTCTAAAGATTTGTAGTGTGGAAGTAAAGGTCGAACCCACAGAGATTGATTACTACAGCTCTTAATTTTAAAACCTAAGTCTAATTAACTAAGACAAACGGATTTGAATTGGATTTAATTAATCTAAGAACAATAAAAGTAAATCTAAACTAGGAAAGCAATTAAAATTGTTTTAAATAATGTTTAAGGGAACCTAGGATTGCAAATCCACCACTAGCTTCATAATAAGAATATTTATGGATTACTTTAGCTTACTAAGTTGGATGAATATGGGGAATTGTAGCTACAAGCCCAATTCCTCCGACAAGAAGATAATCATGGTTCAAGCACCAACATAATCCATCTTCAGGTAGCACGAATTATTTCACACTAAACTAGGGTTGTGATCTAATCCGTCTAACCTAGGCATGGACTATTCGGATACTTGATAGCACGAATCAATAAAGCACCATCACATGTAAACAACCTAAACAAGCACAACAAGAATAGATCGTTGAGCACATAACAGTCAAAATAGATCTAAGACAAGAATAAATTCTGAAAGCAATGATTTAATCAATAGAAGTACGATTTATTTATAAAAATCCTCTAAACATGTGACTGTCATCCATACATAATAAAACTAAAATAAAAACATAAATAAAACCCTATTACTCGTCTAGGGCTTCATTGAAACCCTAGATCTATGATCTAGCCGTCCATGGAAGTGATAGATGGCAAGTAGTTGATGGAGGAGGCCATGGAAACCCTTGGTCTTCTTCTTCTTCTCCTTGCTTCCCTCTCTTCAATGGCTGGAAGTATGGTTGTCTAATGTGTATGTATGGATGTGTAACCTTTTAATTGAAGTAAAATAGAGTATATAAAGATTTACAACAAGTTTTGGAAGCCTTCCCAACCCGAAACGGACTGAAACTGATGTAATTTACAATCTGGACGTCATTCAGCAGTTTCGTTTGCACAGGAGTCTTCAGTACACTGAAATACACAACTTTGGTTTTTACCCATATCGCGCGAGCGGGTCGCGCAAGCGGATCGCGCGAGCGATTCTGGGGATCTCGCGCGAGCGATTCTCGGATTTTCGCGGGTCGCGGGTCGCGCGCGCGACTTGGCTTTTTCAGCTTCTTTAACTCTGCTTTTTCACCCTGTTTAGCCTGGTGTAGTTGATTTCTTCCAAAATCTGTCAGAAACTAGAAAACGGAGTAAAAATATACAAAACAGGATAAAAAAAAGTACTAACAAATGTGAATTAAGGCGTATAAATAGGAATTGTTCTCTCCCGAATCAATTATCACTTTTACTCACTACACGTCCCAATACAATGTATAAGAAAAGAACAACAGACGAGAAAATCAACATTTTATATCCTTTAACCCATAGGAAATTTTATTAACAATGATTCTCTTATTTTTATGTACGATTCGTTATTCAATTTCCTAGGTTCACCACTTGTCTACCCTCCATGGTATACCCACACATATATCCCATGTGTGCCCGGACATACTACCAACATCCACTCTGGTGCCAGTTTGGTTGGGGTATCAACCAAACCAGGTATACACGCAGAAGGCTAGTCAATATGTCTAGACGTCTAACAAATAAGCCGGGCATAAGGCTTAGGCCAACTTGATCACGAAGCCACTGGCAAAAAGGTACACTCAGCAAGTCGAGCTACCAAAAACAATATCACAACTGGGAGCGGTGAACACTAAAGAACTTGAAACTATTTTGTATTTTTGGAATTATACAATTTAATCGGACTCAACGTTAATGACTATCACCTATTTATTTTCATAACTCAACATTATAGGAGAATTCATGTATCTCCAAGTAATCTTCGTTAATTCATACGAATAATACAACAAAAAAAACACAACGAATCATATTTCCCCAATTTGTACATTTTAATACACTAAAAACTGCTACTGAAATCTTCAATTTCTGCCGAAACGGTGCGGAATCAGGGAAAACTCAAAACACGAAAAGTGTGCAGAATTGCGTTTTACACAGGTCTAGCGGACAGAATGTTCAAATTCAAAGCCACGATTTTCTAATAATTTTCTAAAGTTTCTGCGACTGTGTGAATTACACATAAAACGAATTTCACATATATTTTTTAACAAACATGAATATTTCACCTATGGTTTTGATCAAACTAACGATTCACCTAACCCTTTCGAATACCCTAATGTCATGATCGCAAAGTCACACGAAGGGAAATAAACTATCTAAATTACTTCAACAATAGCATATATCCATTACACAGATTCAACCCTAACAATTAAATTAAAAGTGTACGTACTAATTTAATTACCCCCGTATACAC
The DNA here is from genome assembly GCA_033977485.1 of Hydrangea macrophylla. NCBI lineage: Eukaryota > Viridiplantae > Streptophyta > Magnoliopsida > Cornales > Hydrangeaceae > Hydrangea > Hydrangea macrophylla. The sequence goes on along the minus strand of CM066989.1, from coordinate 98,564,044 downwards.
ATATACATACGTGTATATATATATATGAATACACAAAGTTTAACTCACCTCGTTCAATCAAAGAAATTGACAATAACAACGTTCCGCAATTCCACACGAGACCACGGAGCCAAGACCCTTCTCCCTTTTTCTTCCCTTTTCTTCTTCTTCTTCTTCCTCTCTCTCTCTCTCTCTCTCTCTCTCTCTCTCTCTCTCTCTCTTGCGGCTGAACAGTTGGTTCCTCTCCTATTCTTTTCTATCTACCCTAATATTTTAATATATCAATATTATGATACACACACAACCCATTAAGATATGCTACCATACACACACCCACGACACATCACTGCACACACACGTTTTCTCCCCCTTTTTTTTTTTTAACCACATAGAATTGTTATAGTGTATAACTCTCACACCTATTTTTCGTGTATTAACCACATTAATATTTCAATTAAAATCATAAATGCTATAAACCATTTAAAATAATTCGGGGTATTACACTCGGGCTACCCTCCTATTTGGTAAAAACCTCATTAACGCTGAGCTAATTCAGATGGACGACGTCCTCGCCAGAATTCGAGCTGCCGCTGGAAGTAAAAAGAGGGATGCTCCCGACGCATTGGCCCCTGCTAAAATTGCTCCGCGTCAGTCTAAGAGGCGAGCCCACAAAATTGCTGATGATCCGGCGCTCTCCTCAGCCGAAGAGGGTGATGGTTCGGATCTACTGATTTTGGCCCTTGCTCCGTCAGAGGCCCTTGGGGCTCTTCCTGCTCCACCAGAAGGGTTGAGCAAGGGCAAATCGAAGGTGGCCTCCCAGCCAGCACTCTGGGGAGGCAAGTCTGCTGACGCCTATATCGAGGCGCATTACAAAAAATTGGCCATAAAGTTTGCGGGGTTCAGTGGACCTGGTCAAGAAACAGGGTTTTCTCCAATCTTGCATCAACGCTCAGCTTGAGGTATTTCCTGATCTTGTGTTTTTTTATTTTTACTTTTATTTTTTTTTATTTTTATTGCTTTCTGAACCTTTATTTATTTTAGGGTGCTTTCATGACTGCTATTATTGGCAAAGTCAACTTCGAGAGGTCCAGCATGGAAGACCTCTTGGCGGAGTAGGTAGCAAAGGTTTCTGCCGAGACGGCCAGGGCTGACGCTCTCCCGGACGATCTTTCTAGAATAAGCTTGGAGAAGGCGACTGTGGATTTCCAGCTTGTATCAGTTCAGCTCTAATTGGAGAATGCTCTGAAAAGGGCTGAGGCAGCTGAAGCACTTCTTAAGGTCGAACAGGAGGTTGTAACCAAGCTGAGAGAGAATATGGAGGAGGAGAAGAAGGCCGCAGCTGCTACTTATTTTACGGAATAATCGGACAAGCTGGTGGCTATGGGCACCTCGCTGGTGAATGAGGGTCATGATGAGGGATGGCGTGAGTGTGAGCAGGCTATTTCAGAGAGGTTAAGGGACCAATTTCCTGATATTGACTTCATCCCAATATTTGCTACTGCAGAAGATTTTGGTGAAGCCGAAGCTAGTGTTTTGGCCTTGAATCCTGGTCCTGAAAATACTCCTCCTATTGAAAAAAATGTTGATGCCCTTGAACAAATTTCTCCCAAGCAATAGCCTCTTTTTTTTTTTTTAACTTCGTGTTGGGGCTCTTCTCCCCCTTTATGTAATTAAATGTTATGGACATAACTTTGTTTTTACAACAAAGTAATAGTTTGTTTCTTTGTGATTTTTTATTTTTTATATTGGCTGAGGATGTTGCACATGATTTTACAGGTTAGAGGCCTCATTGGCTTATCCTGAAATCACAAAGATAAATCTTTCTTTCTTGATTACTCTAGATTTGAAATTAGGTCTAAAGCGTGTAAGCTTCACCTGACCTGAACACTTAGAGTAAATCTCTCTTTCTTGATTTCTCTAGAATTGAGATCAGGTCTAAAGCGTGTAAGCTTGACCTGACCTGAACACTTAGAGTAAATCTCTCTTTCTTGATTTCTCTAGATTTGAGATTAGATCTAAAGCGTGTAACCTTGACCTGACCTGAACACTTAGACTAAATCTCTCTTTCTTGATTTCTCTAGATTTGAGATCAGGTCTAAAGCCTGTAAGCTTGACCTGACCTGAACACTTAGAGTCAATCTCTTGATACATCCAGAAATATTATGATAAAGCCAAACCGCCACGTCAGCAGCGAAGGACCCGGACTATCCTGAATGGGCGCTTGCGGCCCTCAATCCCGAGGTCTTCGACCGTTACCACTCAGGACGTTCACACAGCCCGGGCATGAGGTGCAGCAGCTCTCCACGAGGCGCGACCCAGACCGAGCCTCTCAGCAGTTTCCTTATCTGGTCAGAACTCGATTAAGGAAGAGTCAACAGTGTCCTAAACCACTTAGGAAACTCTCCTAAATTTGTGTAGATTAATTGCAATTAGATTAGGATTCCAAATCTGTATACTTACCATGTACATGCGTACTCTTACATCTATAAAAGAGACCGCCTACCCTCTTAACAGGGGATCGCATTCTTACCCTAAAGAATAGCTGCTATACTCATTGATACGCATACACCCGGTCTATTTTACTGGTAGTGCAGTCCTAACTGTTGGCTCACCAGGCCCGCCGATGATCTGCTAGTGAAGCGCTCTGACGCACTTGTGGACGTAGGTCAACTCATTAACGGGGCCGAACCACATACAATTGATTGTGTCTCAATATCTCTCTCTGAATCTCTCTTCCAATTTTCGGCATCATCAGTTTGGCACCGTCTGTGGGAATCGACAAATTTTCTCCCAAAAAAAATAAACCTCTGACTCATCAACATGCCGCCGAAGAAGGGTAAGAAAACTGCCACTCAAACGGGTCAAGAGGATAGAACCAGTCAGGAGGATCGAGCTGGTCAGGAGGACTCCCAGCCCGGCCGACCGACCGCCTCTATGACTTTCGAGCAAGTCACCGCGGCACTCGCACAACTCCTAGAGGGCCAGCGACGAACCCAACAGCAGATTGAAGCACTGCTAGCTCGGCAGGATGAGCTTCCCCGAATTGAGGGGCAGCCCGGGAAAGGTGTTCCCAACAAAAAGCCCCCACGGGTCAGACAACATACCCGCACTGCGTCTGCATCCCTGTCGGGTTAGAGACAACGCGGGGATAACGAGCGTAGCCAGGCCCCTAGGCTAACCCGAAGAAAAACCCGGGCTAATCTGCACCGGGCGGGAGATGCTAGGGACATCATCAACAACAGGCGTGCTGCCAGAAAGGAGGGGCCAGGATATATGGCCCGGGAATCGGCCGAGGATCCCCTGGCCAAGAGCTGGGGAGATCTTAGGTACATGATCACCCAGAGCTAGAGCCGGGTCCTATCCCCAAGGTCAACACACTTCGAAGAAGAGGCCTCGTCGTCTGATCCAACTTACCACTCAGATATTGAAAGGAAGCCCGAGCGGAAAGACATGAATGCTCAAATTCAGGGCTTATAGCAACAGATCGAGCAACTAAGCCGTAAACAGCGTCACAACCATACCGACACGGAGACCAAGTCTCCCTATACCGTTCGAGTCACCAGATTCCCCATCCCGCGGAAGTTTAAGCCACCGCATCTCAGCTCTAATGACGGGATAGGGAGCCCAATGGATCACGTTAGCACCTACAGTGCCCAGATGGCGTTGGTCACCACTATCGATGAATTACTATGCCAGACATTCCCTAGCACTCTCAAAGGGCCAACCGTGCAATGGTTCCACGCCCTTAAACCTCGAACGGTTGATGACTTTAAGACGCTGAGCAAGCTTTTCATTAGCCAGTTTGTAGGGATGCTCGATCGGTCGCAAACGGATACTCAGCTATTGACTGTCAAGCAGCGCAAGGGCGAATCCCTAAGGGAGTACGTGGACCGTTTCAATCAGCAGAGGCTCCAGATCCATAACTTGAACGAAATAGCAGCCATCATGGCCTTCTGCTAGGGAGTTCAACACACCAAAGTTGCTACGTCGTTCCACCAAGACCGACCGGCAACCCTGGTGGAACTCTCGGAGAGGGTCGGGAAATATATTGACACGGAAGAATTTTTGAAGTCCAAACGCGCCGGTTTCACAGGAAATGAGTCCCCGAAAGCCAAGCGGAGGCGTGAAGGCTCTGAGAAGGGTCTGGTAAAGAAGCCCAGGCTAGACCAGCAGAGAGGAGGTTGGGATCAGCCCCCGATCACCTTCACACCCCTTTCCCGACAAATCCAAAAAGTCATGGCCGCCGCCGAGGCGCAGAGGTTGCTTCAACAACCGGCAAAACTAAAAGCCCCGCCCGAAAAGAGGAATCGGGATAAGTTTTGCCGCTTCCATAGAGATCACAGTCATGACATAGAGGATTGCTTCAAGTTGAAGATAGCCATAGAGAAACTGATCGAGCAGGGTGTGGATACCGGGCTTCGGACCACTTCTCTTGTTCGAGATTGTTTTGAAATTGATTTGAATCAAAGAAAGAAAATAGGTCTGTTGAAAACAGATACAGAGTCGCCACTTGGTCTTTAAGGAACCAAGAAACCTAATTTTGACTCACCCGAGCGGATAAAGGCACCGGCCCTTCATAACCAAAGAACTCGATTCGGGGTTTTGGTACGAGAGAGGAAGGAGCCTTTGTCGCGACTAAAACACCCTCAACTCGCCCCGTCTTTCGACGGGCCTCAATTAGCATCCAAATAATCATCTTATACTATGTATGGTTCGGTAATTAATACTATGATAGTATATTACATTACATAAGAAACTTGGAAATGGAAGATCTAAAGATAAAATATCATTCATAAGATCTAAGCCAAATATCATGCAATGTAAAGTGAAAGACCACACAAATAAACCTAAGAAAAATCGTCTAATCATGTATCAAATAATCAAGACTTCCTAATCTAAAGGGGGGACATGAATTGTTATTGAAACAAATAAGCAAAGAAATCAAAATATACTTAGCAAGGCTAGAATGATGTATGTTATTCTTTGATAAAAGAAGACCTCTCAATCCCCGGGACGGATGAGAAAGGATGAATAGACCAAGGGGAAGCATGAACGAGTGATCGAGTTCATTCCTTATAATCTCCTTAGATTAAGAGTTATAAAAACCCCAAATCTTGCATGAATGCAATGTATGTATCTAAAATGTGCAAAGGTTGTAGTGTGTTTTGTGTTCATGGATTTCTAGAATGACTTAGAAGTCTAAAATGTGTATGAATGAATGAATGAAATTAACATGGGATGTGTACAAATGTAGTATGGACTACTTCCTAAGATATGAACTAATTTGGAATGCATATGAGCATCAAATCAAAGAATGAAAGTTGAAATGTACTTGCTGTGAATAGTGGACAGAACAGTAGCATGATCTTTTGGAATTTGAAAAGAGGGGTTAGGAATGTTTTCAATGCATGATTTTTTATGGAGATGTTCCTTATTGTGTCTAGAACACAACCCAAAAGGCCAATCTTGAATAGCTATCACAGATTGAGAGAAATTATATAAACAATAGAGGTCACTCAGAAACAGAGTTCGTACTGTCGACTGAAATGTTAGAAAATCTTAGAAAATGAAAAAGAATGACCTAGAGGCCCATTTTATACAGAAAGATTCCTAAGACATTGAATTTTAAGGGAAAAATAAGTTAGGACCACCCCTTTTGGAAAAGTTTTCTGGAAAAGAGGTCGTAAGTTGACCTAGCTGCTGTGACAGCAAAAACAGAATGTTTGGAAGGAATGTTGGGACCCAAATGGACCATTTTCAAGTACTTCCAAGTCAAGCCAAAAATCATGGGTGTTCTCCAATGAGTTAGGAAGGTTTTCCAAGTGGCCTTGTATCCATATGTTGAGTATTGAGTTCTAGAAAAATCTTTGAACTCAACTCACTCACTGTTTTGACTCGTTGTTTTGAAGATTTTGGAGAAAACAAAGTTTTATTTCTTGAAACCAAATGAGAGGGATTGAGAGGGGTTTTGAAATATATGTTTTGAAAACATGTTTTCAACACTCAATAAGGATCATAGCCACTTAGAATACCTACATCAAACTCATCATTTAAGAACCTCCAAGATTGTTGGAGAGATTTATTTATTTTTGGACATAACTTCAATACATTCCAAGAATACTTTGGAAGTATTGAGGTTATGATCATCATCTATCAAACATGTTTTTGAGGTCAAGAGCTACTATCCATAAGGATTCACTCACCCCAAACTTCATGTCATCACTTAGATGATGATGAACTAGTAAGTAAATAAAGAAAAGAAAAAGAAATGAGATAAGGAGAGATGAACATATATATAATCAAAGCAAGTAAATAGCAATCAATAGATGATAATCAATGTGATTTTGGACTTGTAGCTTGGTGTTTCACTCATAGATTTTGACATTTGGACATGGAAGTAGCTTCCTATCTCATGAATGCTCAAGAATGAGGGTTGGAGTGGACTTTGAATGTGAAGTATATAGAAAGATGATGGAAGAAAACAAGAATAAAACTCACTTTCTTATGGAAAATCAATGGGAGAAGCTCCCTTTCTCTCTTCTAAACCTATCTCTATCTCTCTTCTTCTCTACAAGTTTTCAAGCTTTGCACTTGGCCCCCCCCAAAATGAAGAGCAATGGGGGGTTTATATAGGCCAATTTGGGGTGGTTTTGGGGTTTTAGAAGTACTCCCATTGGTCCCAAACAACTGTGAACATAAAACTATGTCGTTTTGGCTTTCAATTAATCAAATTGGACCCCAAAAAAAATTACAAAAATGGACTCTGCGAGGTTTGAGTGCCGCGGCGGCACTGGGCCAGTGCCGCGGCGGCAGTGGGCCAGTGCCGCGGCGGCACTGCTCCTCAGAAGCCCAGAAAATTACGTTTAGGCCCCCAGAGGTTCCGGTATTCGCAAAAAGGCCCTATTTCGTCCGAAATTCACAGAAAATGCATACGAACTCCAAATTAAGATTGTGATATACCGTTGGAAAGGTAATGGAGTCTACTTTACATAAAAAATAGTTCGGGGATGGGTCACTTTGAAAAGTTTTGCGGTATTTGCGATAAAAGCCAATTTGATCGCCTTTTTTGTCTTCGGAAATTGATAATAAACTCGTTTTAGATCCGAAAATTGTGTGCGATATACCGTTGAAAAGCTATCGACCTCTAGTATCCGTGAAAAATATTTGAAAATTGTTTCGGTGCCTCGGTTCCAAAGTTAAATCTTGGTCAAACTGGTCAAACCTGGGATTCCCGGGAAGTTCTGGAAATCTCCGGGAGTTCCCAAGAGCTGACGTTTTCGCTCGATTTTCTTTTGAAACTCGTTTTAATACTTTTCTCATGATTTAGAATGATTCCGGTGAATTCGGACGATTTCGGTCAAACTTGGTCAAACTTGGTCAAACTCTGGTCAAACCTGGTCAAACCGGTCAACGGGGACTTTCCGGGAACTTCCGGGACTTTCGGGGGTCTATGGGAGCTGACGATTTCATCAGATTTTACTTAAAAACTCATTTTATTGCTTTTCTTACGACGTAGCATGTTTCCAGAACTTTGGGACCAAATCTGAGAGTTTTCGGGCTTTCAGGGGCATTTTGGTCATTCTGAGCATTCTGAGAGATAGAGCTGACTTTCGAGAGTCCTTTTGAGTCTTTTACGATCATTGTGAACCACCAAGCTATGGGTCTCCTAAATCTGATAGCCGACAAAATGGGGTGTCTACACAGGGTCATTTTGCAGAGTACGTCACGACAGATGGACGGACTTTGCAGGGAGCCCGAGCTCCCGGTCAACCACCACCTCTCGGTCAAATCAACGTGATCTCGAGAGGATTGTCGGGTGGCAGGGACTCACAGTTGGCAAGGAAGAGGCATGCTTGGGCATCCCGGGCGGATGTCTGGCGAGTCTAATCTACCAGCTCCCCGCCAACTGACGTATTGACATTTACCTCCAATGATGCGCAAGGCATCCACTGCCCCCATGATGACCCGTTAGTTGTGGCGCTCTCCATAGCTAATTACTTAGTTAAAAGGGTGTTGGTGGACACAGGCAGCTCGATCGATATCATGTTCGTGTCAGCATTCGATTAGCTCGGGATATCTAGGGATCGGCTCCGTCAAATAGCCACTCCCCTGGTGGGTTTTAACCGATCCAGCACACAGCCGCTCGATAACGTGGAGCTTCCTATTCTTATGGGAACTTACCCTCAGCGGCTCTACCTGCTGGCAAATTTTGTAATCGTGGAGGCCCCATCTGCTTACAATGTCATTCTCAAGAGGCCTACACTCAACAGAGCCAGGGCCATCGACTCTACTCATAGCCTGATAGTTAAGTTCCCAACCCCTCAGGGACCCGGGGGCCTGCGTGGAGATCAGACGACCGCCCGGAGTTGCTATGTCAGTTCCCTCTACCAGGAAGTCATCACAGAAACACTGAACGTCCTGGAGATGGACCCGAGGGATCAGAATGATAGAGTGGGTTCGATCGAAGAACTGGAACAAATGGCGTTGGACCCACAACTCCCTGACCGAACGGTCAGCATCTGCACCCTATTGGAGCTCAGCCTCAGGGAGAAGCTGATTCAATTCTTGCAACAGAGTCAGGATGTGTTTGCCTGATGCCACGAAGATATGCCCGGGATTGACCCCCGGGTAATGTCTCACCGACTTAACGTCAACCCAGATTCCCGACCAGTGAAGCAGAAGAGACGGGGTATGGCCCCCGAGAGGCAAAAGGCAGTGTGCGATGAGGTCGAGAAGCTCCTCAAGCCGAGTCCATTCGAGAGGTCCACTATTCCGACTGCTTAGCAAACGTAGTACTTGTCAAGAAAAGCAATGGGAAATGGAGGATGTGCGTGAACTTCACGGATCTGAACAAAGCCTACCCCAAGGACTGCTATCCGCTGCCCAAGATAGATCTCCTTGTGGATTCCACAGCCGGTCATTCGCTCCTCTCGTTCATGGACGCCTACTTCGGGTACAATCAGATCAGCATGTACACCGGGGACAAAGAAAAGACCTCATTCATCACAGATCAGGGGACCTACTGCTACAAAGTCATGCCCCTTCAGCCTCAAAAATGCCGGGGCAACCTATCAATGTCGGGACAACCACATGTTCAAAGACTTGATCGGGAAGTCCATGGAGGTCTACGTTGATGATCTGCTGGTCAAAAGTCGGGACGAGTCTGACCATCTTGAGCACTTGGCCAGGGCCTTCAGCATTTTGAGGAAGTTCGGGATGAGGTTGAACCCGGCCAAGTGCACATTTAGCGTCTCGTCCAAAAAATTTTTGGGGCACCTAGTCAGCAGACGGGGGATCGAAGCAAACCCCGAGAAAATCCAGGCCGTCATCAACATGCGATCGCCCAGATTGACCAAAGAAGTACAGAGTCTGGCCGGACGGGTTGCCACGTTGAACAGGTTTGTGTCTCGGGCAATCGATCGGTGCTTACCATTTTTCAAATTCTCCGCAAGGCTTTTCAATGGTCGGAAGAGTGCAAGGAGGCGTTCCAGGAACTCAAGAAGTGTTTGGTATCACCCCCTCTGCTCTCAACGCCCGTGCCAGGCGAAGAATTGTTCTTGTACTTGGTGGTATCACCCTCAGCGGTCAGCTCGACACTCATTCGAGAAGAGCACGGGATACAACTCCCGATCTACTATATAAGCCGAGCACTTCAAAGTGCGAAAAGCAGATATTCCCGCATAGAAAAGCTCGCCTTTGCCCTCATCACTTCAGCTCGGAGACTTCGCCGGCATTTTTAGGCCACGTTATCGTGGTCCTTACGGATCAGCCCCTCCGTAAGATCTTAAGTAGGCCTGAAACGTCCGGGAGTTTCGTCAAGTGGCCCTTAGAGTTAGAAGAGTTTGAAGTGGTCTACAGATCCCGTACAGCGATCAAGGGGCAGGCAGTAGTGGACTTCCTTGTTGAATTCACATACCAAGAAGACCCGGTTGAAGAGCTCGACCCACCGGTCCTACCGCCCGGTTTGCAATCAGACATCCCAACCTGGGTACTCTATGTAGACGATCATCCAACAAACAGGGCAGTGGAGCAGGGATCATCCTAACCACGCCCGACGGGATCCAACTCGAGTATGCGCTTAGGTTCAGATTCAAAGCCTCCAATAATGAGGCCGAGTATGAAGCCTTGTTGGTCGGATTACAAATGGCAACCTCAATGGGTGCACTGCAGATTCAAGGGTACAGTGACTCTCAGCTCGTGGTAAACCAAGTCAATTAAGAGTACGAAGCTTGGGAAGATAACATGATAGCCTATCTAGCCCTTATCCGAGCAGTTTCAAAGAAACTTCAGGGGTTCTCCGTCACGCAGATACCTAGGGAGGAGAACACTAGGGCCGACCAGTTAGCCCACCTTACTTCATCTTTTGAGTCAGACTTGCCCGGGATAAGGATAGAGTACCTACCCGATCCAAGTATGATCAACTCAGAATGCATGGAGGTAGAACCGGTCGCCCCAGAACCTAGCTGGATGGACCCGATCATGGCAATTCTGGCGACATGCACGTTACTAGATAGTAAGGAGGAATCCGCCGAGTTAAATACCGAGCGGCAAGATACCACATTATTGATGGCATCCTCTACAAAAGAGGATTTTCTATACCGTATCTCCGATGTGTCCATCCTGCACAGGTCCAAGGGGTGTTGTACGAAATCCATGAAGGAGTGTGCGGGAACCACATTGGAGTCGGGCACTCTCCCGCAGAGCCCTGCTGTAAGGATACTACTGGCCGACCATGGCCAGAGACTCTCAAGAATACGTCAAGAGGTGTGATACGTGCTAAATATTTTCTCCCATGATCAACTGTCCGGGAGAGCTCTAGACGTCAATCCTCAGCTCCTGGCCGTTTGCTCAGTGGGGTATCAACATAGTTGGTCCACCCCCGATGGGAAAAGGACAGGTCAAGTTCGCTATCATAGCCATGGATTACTTCACCAAGTGGGTGGAGGCCGAGCCCTTGGCAATAATCACTGAGAAAAAAATGGAAAGATTCATGGAGAGGAACATCCTCAGCAGGTTTGGCGTCCCCCAGGTACTGGTTAGCGATAACGGAAGACAATTTGACACCCCGGTATTCAGGCAGTTCTGCTCGGGATATGGGGTATCCAATCACTACTCATCCCCCGAGCACCCACAGGCCAATGGCCAAGCCGAGGTGACAAATCGGACTATTCTTCAGTCGATCAAGACAAGGCTTGAGAGCGCCAAAGGACTATGGTCAGAGGAACTACCGACCCTCCTGTGGGCCTACCGCACTACACCCCGAGCGGTAATAGGCGAGACATCGTTCTCTCTATCCTACGGTTTCGAGGCGGTGGTCCCCACGGAGCTTGGGTTACCTATCTACCGGGTGGAAAATTATAGCGAGCTAGACAATGAAAACGCCCTCAGGGCGGAGCTCTACCTGGTAGAGGAGAAAAGGGATCGTTCGTATCTAAAAGTGGCAGCCTACAAGCAGAGAGTATCCCGATACTATAATAGCAAGGTGAAGCGTCGCAGTTTCCTGGTGGGGGATCTAGTCCTTAAGGCCGTCAATCAGTCCACAAAAGTCTCAAGCCATGAAAAGTTGGGGCCAAACTGGGAAGGACCATATGTGGTTACCCGGATAAACCGCCCGGGTACCTATTGGTTACAAACTCTGGACGGGCGTAATCTTTTTCACCCTTGGAATGTGCAGAACCTCCGCAAGTACCATCAGTGACAGTTAGTCATGGGCGGATTAACACTAGTTAGGATACTTGTAGCACCATTCGAGCAGTCATTATGATTTTGATTTTCAAAAAGCAATAAAACGGTTTCTACCTTACATCAAGAAGCAACCCTTATCAGTATTGTGTACACAAAGACCTCGGGCCAACATCTGAGGCACAAGACCTTGGCTCAAAACCAAGGCACAAAGACCTCGGGCCAACACCCGAGGCACAAGACCTTGGCTCAAAACCAAGGCACAAAGACCTCGGGCCAACGCCCGAGGCAAAAGACCTTGGCTCAAAACCAAGGCACAAAGACCCCGGGCCTAACCCCGAGGCACCGACTTAGCTTAGGACCAATCAGCAATGGGGACAAACCCCCTAGGTGGCTGACGATGGCAAGCTTTAAAGGACCCTGTAACCACCCACGTTCCAGGTCGGTTTCCTACAGTCCCTCCCTCCTAGACACCCGCCTTAGCAAAATGCTTAGGGGGCAGGGGGATACTGGACCAAAATAGGAAATCACACCGGTCACTAACAGGGCTAGGAATCCCAACATCCTAAGTACATACCGTGACCAGAGGAAAACCGTCCGGATAGTGAAACAAGATAAATTCCTATAATACACCAGACGGGACCTTCAAACAGGCCAAGAAGAGCAGTTGTTCTATCGGTTATGATCCAAAACTATTTTCTAAGGCAGGGAGTTAGATCAATCAAAATCGGTCGGGTATTGGCAAGCACAGGCACACAAGTACAGAAATAGCAAACAATTGATGGAAAAGTTGGTCTCAAGGACCTTTTCATTAATATATAACAAAAAAAAAGAGTACAGTGCCAGGGGGGCAGTTGTAGTAGCCTCCCAAAAAAAAAACTACAACACAAAAAGAAAACAGGTCGGGGACCCTAGTCATCCACCTCGACCACGTCTTCAGTTTTCCCAGCCTCTTCGTCTAGGGCAGCTCTTTCTTCAGTTCCCGAGCCCCCGCCCGGGGCAGGCTCAGCAACTCCTCCATTTCTCGAGCCCTCGCTCGGGGCAGGCTCAACAGCTCCAGCACCAATGGCAAGGTCCTCACCGACCGCAGGACCAACGTCCCAGTAGTCTGAGTCGATCCCTCGTAGGACGAGATGTCCCACTCGGAGTGATCTCGGACGACCCGCCGCTTTAGGTCCTCGTAACCTTGGAAGAAGCCATCATCAAAAGCTTCTTCCGAGGCCCCTGCCGCCGTCACCTCGCTTGCGGCCTTCGCTCGGGCCTCAGCCGCCGCAGTGAGGGCTCAGGAAGCCTCCAAATCAGCTAGAGCAGCCGCCAGGCCAGCCTGGGCCGCACCCAAGCTCAAGGCCAGGGCCTTGGTCTTGTCCTTTTCGATGGCCAGGGCAGTCTTCCCGGCCTGCGACTCTGCCCGCTCCTTTGACAAGGCAGCCTCAGCAGTGCTGGCCCTCCCTGCCAAGGAAGATAGGAGAGACTGGGAACCGGCGGTCATACAGCCAACCTGCAGTAAAGGGAAGAAGACCGGTCAGTCAGCAAATAAAAAAAAGGGAGAATAAAAGAGAAGTAGCCAACACTTAAAGGGCAGAAGTGCTTACCACATGGGAGAGGCTGTACAGCCATCCTTGGAAGTCCTCTGGAGACAGGCCGGCGCAGGTCTCCACTTGGCTTGGGACAAGGGCAGACTTCACCCTCTCCCGAATCTCGACAGGTCCCTGTAGACACCCCGATTTTGACCAAACGTTGAATTAAGGAGAGCGTCACCTCCATATCCGATGATGACAAGGAATGGAAGATTCGAAGTGTTCCAAGCTCTTCAGAAAGTTCTCTAAACGCGATAAAATTTCACAGAAAGAAGAAAATACCAGGTATTTAGGGGAATTCAGATATAAAACACAATTTTCGGAAAAGATCTTCAAGAATAAATTGCTTTGAGAAAAGGAAGAGTCAAAAAAAGAAAGTTCAACAAAAGCGGCAAACGGAAGACTACCGCGGCAATCACTGAATGCCGCACGACAGTCAGTGAATGCCGGCCCGGCATTCACCAAATGCCGCCGACATTTTCTCACTGCCGTTATCTTTTAAAATCCGTATTTTGGAGTGCAATACGTATGTGTATGAAGATAAGAACAAAAAACTGATAAAGTAAGACTGACAAAAACGCGGCAATCAATTAATTGCCGCGGCATTTGATGAGTGCCGTGCGGCAGTCACGTAGTGCCGGCACGGCATTCATGGACTGCCGTGGCGGTTTTCACGGACTGCCGCGACAGTTTCTTGACTGCCGCCCTGGGCAGCAGTCTGTCTAAATTCAGAAAGTACACATTGTACCACCAAATGAAGGATTTACACCTGTTTTTGCTCCGAAAACTCACTGAAAATACTTGGTAATTTTGCCTATAAAAGAGAAGGGATCTTCCTTAAAAGAAAAAAAAAGAAAAAAAAAAGAAGAGCTACCCACCATATGCAACATAACACACAAAAAAAATAGCCATTACTCCACCAACATTTTTGAGAGAAAAAAAAAAGAGTTGAGAAAACTAGAAGAGCTTGGAAGATCTTCAAAGAAGAGAGAACTTTGAGGATAATTTGGAGGTGATCCTCTAACCATGGACTATTTACTTACTCTCTTTTGAAACTCTAATCCTAAAACCCTTTTGTTATTCTCTTTGTTTGTCAAATAAGCTTAAGAGCCTTTGTTTCTAATTCTTTTTTTTATTGCTTTGTTTATTTTCTTTCTCTTGAGATTCTTGGAGATCTTCAATATCTCCCTTGAAATCTCTTGAGTATGATCCTTTGAATCCCATGTAAGCTCATGCTTCACATGAGAGTCAAGGTTTGATCACCACTTCATTTCACAAAAAAATAGATGAATCTAAGTCCATACTCATGACTTAGGTCCTCTAACTTGATGTTTCATGGAATCCTTTCTATATTCCTTTGAGACTCATGAATGTTAGCCATATATTCATCTCCAATGACCATCAAATGGTAGAAGAATGTAGTTTTAAGTCTAGGCCCATCTCCATGGTTTAGATTCCCTACCTTGTAGATTTCATGAAGTCTATCCATACTTCATTTAAAATCTATGAAAATAGAGGTCTTTAGCCTCCAATGACCATCAAATGGTAGGAGAAGTGGCTTGGTTTAAATCCAACTTCATAGTTTAATAGTTGGAGTCACCAAGTAAAAGTTGAGCTTGATAAATGAAAATAGTGAGTTCACAAACTGTTTTTGATCAAAGATTTTTAGTTCAAAATCTAACCGTTGAAATCAAGTGAAACCAACGGGAAAGTGTTAATAACACAATGATCTACCGCTGTAATTTTTATTTGAACATGATTTCATGTTTAAAATGGTTTGATCATGAGTTTTGTGAGGCAACAATAATCTGTCCAGAATTCCAGAACAGTAACATTCTTTGAAACAAGTAAATTGGGGTTCTAATAAAGTGTTTTGGCCCAAAATAATTTTTTCTAAGTAGATTAATGTGTCAGGAAGTCACCCTAAAAAGAACAAAGCATTTTGGAACTTTTTGCTATTTTTAGAAAATCGTACAAAAACGTTGGACAGAGGGTTGTAAAATGCTGAGTGATGTCTGGTTTCTTCCCAATTCCCGGAGATCTAACCGTTGAAACTTTGATTTTCTTTTTGGGTTGTAAACTAGACTCATAGAGGCATATCATATCCGAAAATCATCAAGATCAAGCCACAAGAACCATGTTTTTCCATTTTCCAAAGATATGACCTGCTCCTAGCGATTTCTAGAATTCTGCAATGGTTTTCATCAATCTTGTGAATAATGGCTTAGATGATATTTTCATGAATTAAGGTTCAAAACATGTTTTAATAATGATTAGTTAAGCTTGAATTCAAGGTTTAAATAATCCAAGTCATTGAGCATTTCATGATTTATTCTTATTCATGTACATATTCATCCATGTAGTTTAATGCTTGTAATTAGGACTTGTATACTTTAGATTTAACTATACTTAATAGATCTAAGCTAGAAGTCTAGGATTGTTAATCAAGATCCAACTTTATATCTTGTATATTATGTGGACTAACCCTTTGTTTTGTAGCGCTATCGAGGTACGATTTCTCAACCCCTCTCTAATTTATTGCATTCTTTGATTTTTATTGATTTTTCGACTTAATGCGCGACACCTTAGAATTAGGTTTTGTCTTATGTGTATACGTGATTAGAGACTCCTTTTTAGGATTTTCTTTTGTCCGCATGCATTGCACATTTAATATCGCTGCTGGACCCCGGGTAAGTTCACTTATTCTCTATTGCATATCATATCGCTTGCTACCTGAACTACTTGGCTTTTGAATGATATTTTGTCAATTACAATTTTACACCCTTTGGACGTGCTTTTGTGATATTTATATATATGTATTAGTTGAGGGCACACTTAAATTAATAATTCGATTAAAATGATGTTCAGTAGAGGCCTATCGCAAGATAGGATGAGGGAGGGTGTTTTAGTCCGACGGGCTCCTTCCTCTCTCATTCCATAATCTCCGGACCTGGTTAATCTTTGGCTTCGCAAAAGATCAGTTTCCTTTTAAATGGTTTCTTAATTTTCCTTTTAAAAAATTAAGTGGCGACTCATTTGATTTTGAAATTTTAAAAGAATTTTAAAAGAAAAGTTGTGGGTAAGAGAACCTGCGATATCCACAATCTGGCGACTCTGCTGGGGATCGAACCCAGAATATCTGGTTTCGCAGACCAGAATTCTGATTTTGGGTTTACTTGAGGATTAGACTTGAAAACATCCTTTTAATTGAATTAATCAATCTTTGTATGCCTGTTGTATTTCACTTGCATGTCCAGCCAGTCGATTGCACAGAACTATGCCCTTGGAGGCTCGGGGCAACCCGGTCGGTCAAGTTATCATGGGACTGTGTGATCACCCTTGATCTCGTACCATGATTTGGTATATGAAGCATCCTATCGGATGTGTGTCAAGGGTCCCTTATTTGACCAAAACCCAGCTTTTGCACGGTAGTTTCTATAGAACCTTTCAATCTTAGGAAATCAACTCTTGATTAGGATTATATGCTAGGAAGTTTTGTATGCCCGGAAGGGATTACTTGAGATGATGACGATACTTGCTTGATGAAAGATGTATAATCTTTTAATCACCTTTTAGCAATTTCTCCTCATGTTCCACGACATTTGGAGAACATGCCGAACCTTGATTATAAGATTATACTTCTTATATCATGTTAGCTAAGCATCATTGACCTTGTATGCATCCGAATTCATGGAAAGTACGGTGATAATCCGATCATGTGATCCTCCTGCCCAAAGAGTTTTAAGTCCATTTTTGAAAGAAAACAGATTTTACTATCTTTTCCCCAAGGTTTTCGATCACCCTTTCGAAAAATCTTTGGAGTTCACTTTTTTGATTAAAACTCCAAATTAATTACCTTTGTTAAGGTACATTTTCACATGATCATTTTCTAAGGAAAAATCCAAAAGCTTAGGAATTATTTTTGAAAAAAAATTGCTCTTCAAAATGAATTTTAAAGCAAAATTTCAATCCAATCATCTTCATTGGGAAATGTTTTCACATCCTCATTTTTTTTTTAAATAAAATATTCAAAATTCTTGAGAATTGTTATAAAGAAATGCTTTTTAAATGAATTTTGAAAATTTTAAATACCCGACCTTTGAAAGGGTAGTGGGGATCACAATGAAAGGAGAAATTATTGCACTTGACATGGGTGAGGATTTTATGTGCTTATGTGTTTACCTGTTAGGATTAGAATTTTCTTTGCTTTGGCATATAGAGTAGGCACACACACACTTGCATTTCATTCGTGTGCCATATGTGTAGTGCATGCATCAAATCATAAGAGCATGTACATTTTGCGCTCTCACCAATCGATGTCATTACATATGTGTAGTGTACAAACTCACAACATCTTCGTCCCAATTAAGATCAAAGTCCCTCAAAAATCCCTTACTATTCAATTCTGCATGCGGACCTTTTTCCTATATGTTTTTTTAGAAAGAGTGGAACAACCAGAGCCCCTAGTAAGGACACTTCTAATCTTCTTGGGTTATCTCTCTTAATTAGAGGAGATCATGGACCATCATGTTGAGACAGACCCACCAATGGCCCACAGAGCTTTGGAGAAGAAAGTGAGCAAACTGCAAGTCATTGTTGAGCAACAAGATTCTAGGGTGAGGCAATTAGAGGGGGTCATGCTTGAGTTCATTCAATTATTGAAAGATCAAATGGACCCTGATGAGGAGAAGATGGATCAGAGAATAATGGATTGCTTAAAGAAGCACCAACAGGCATGTCTGAACCCACCTGTGCACCGAAGCCCATGTTCAAACCCAACCTATCACCAAAGTCCATACCCAAGCTCAACCATTCACCAAAGCCCACATCCAGGCCCAATCCCAACTAACCAAAGAGCCATTCCAAGTCCACATCTCAACCCAAAAACCAACTCAAGCTCAAAGTCGAATTCAAAATCAAACCAAGCCCTCAAGCCAAGAATCTTCACCAACCTTGGCATGCCATTATCCATGGTCCTTGGTCACCTTGTCAAGAATGGTCACCTCAACACCCTGGACCCAAAGCCACTACCAAATCCCTTACCCCGCAAATGTGACCTGTCTTTGTACTGTGCCTACCACCAAACCCCTGGCCATACAACTAACTATTGCATGAAACTCCGCCATGATATCCAAGATCTCATTGAGCATAAAATCATCACTCCTTTGCTGAACCCACCGAGTGGCGTCTGGCATGGCATACAATCTTTTCAATCACAGCCATCGCTGAATACTCTCAAAGGATTCGTTGCCTCCATGAGTGCACAACAACCAACTGGCCCCGACCCAATCAACAGAATCGAAAAAGGCATTGACAATACTCGGTATGAGTCAGAGAAGGGACATTCGACTGAAAAATGGGCCATAAGGGCAGATGATGTTCCTACAAAGATACAGAAGGGGAATGTTGAACCAGAGGAAGATGCCAGTGAGGTAATAGTGTTTGGAAATGCTACTGCTGAATCAAATGTGGATGCTCTTGGGGACCAAATAAATTGAAAATTATCTGTGACACTCCAATTGAGACCAAGTCAAGTCTGGTAGTTGAGTTATGTTAGGTTGGAGTCAAATGTCAAGTCCAGTCAAGTCTTCTGGTCAGTCTGTTATCAAGTCTGTTTGCAAGTCTTTGTCGAGTTTATCGAGTCGAGTGATGTAATCCTCATTCCTTACTAGTTGAATAAAATCTCATTTTTTTCTTGGTTTAGTGTGCTAAGTCGTGAATGTATGGATCATTAAGACCCAAAAAAAAAAAAGGAGAAGAAAAAAATCACTTTTTCAAACGATTATGGAAAATACTTTGTTAATAAATCTTTGCATTGAAAAGGATCCCCAAGTGATCAAAGCAAATTTTGTGCCAAAACCATGAAGGAGTAGAGAATTGATTAGCTTTACTTTAAGAATTTAAAGATGCTCTTGCTCAATCTTGAAAAGACGAACTTGAAACTTGAAGCTTGCTCACCATCCCCTTTTCTCAAATACCAAGCCTAAAAGATGAGCCCAAAGTCATAAACTTGGTCTTTGATGGTAGCCAGACATTTTAAATGAACTTCTTCTTCGAAAAAAAAAGGAAAATGAAAAAAGAAAAAGAAAAAGAAAAGAAGAAAGAGCTCCCTAGGATGAAAACCTGAAAGGGCGCCTAGGCAAAAGATTAGAGCACAAAAAAAAAAAAAAAAAAAAAAAGAAAGAGAAGAAAGAGATCGCTAGGATGAAAACCCGAAAGGGCGCCTAGGCAAAAGTTAGAGCATAAATAAGATGCGTGTTGATCTCAAAAATCCTAATCCTAGCCAGCCAAAATCATGGAAAGAATAAAAGATAGTAAGGAAGAGAAAGAAAAGGAAAGAGAAAAGAAAAGGCAGAGAATAGATAAGATTGGGAATTCTTGAGCACTTCAAAGTAGATCATTGGCATATGAACTATCTCAAGGCTTTGTGTTGTTCTAAACAAAGAAAAGAAATTGAAAACGAAAAGAGAGACTTATCAGCTTCAAGCTCAAACGCTAAGTGGGCCTAAAACAATGCAAAGATATCTTGAGAAAAATAAAGAGTGATTTGGAGGGCTGATACTGCTTTGTGAATATGATAGAATATGAATAAAACATGATGAGAGTTGTAAAGATTAACTGGCTAGTGAAAAGGTTAAAGAATCAACCGTCAAATAAAAAAAATAAAAAAAGAAGAAAAGAAAAGAGAAAAGAGAATAATGGAAAAAGTAGTTCATCATGCTACACAAGGGCTACCATAAGTGACATGCACTCCCTAGACCCAAATGGCAACATGGCTCGAAAAGCCCACCAATTCTTGAAGCCTTATTCTTTCAAGACCTCCAGAATTGATGAACTACATTTTGACCTGATTCCCACTTGGGGATACATAGGCAACTTGCTCGGTTCGATCATCACCCTATCATCTCATGCTATCTTTCTTTCAAGCCTTGGCCGAACTACTTTGGACCTGATTCCCGCTCGGGGATAAGTAGACGAACCTCCCAAGGTTCTCGGTCCATAAACATCCCTAAACTATAAGCATCACCCTTTTGCGCCTTTGGTTTCCTTCCTTCAGATTAGGGGCAAACTCACGTTTTCTTGGAGCCACATACATATCGCCAAACCAATGGAAAACTTCGTTTGCTGAACACCTCATTTAATCCCAAAAGCAATGCCTCCGAGTCTTATTCAAACTAGGGGCAAACTTCGTTTGCCAAAATCCCTCTATGTCAGAAGCAAGTTCTCAAGTAATCAAGTTCGTTGTGAAAGGATTGAAATAGAGTGCCTTTCATTTTATAAGCTAAAGCACTAATTTGAAGCACATTCTAGATGGGCAAAGAATTCGCTATATCAAAAGGGAAAGTTTTCAAAGTTTAGATTTATCAACAAAGCACTACCATTTGTAAAATGATGAATAAATTAAAGGTGAGATGATACAGTTACTCACAATGAAAGCACATTGATTCATAATGAATGAAGAGTTTGAGTCAGTCATTTTGAGCAACTAGCTTTGTCAAGTCTGTCCTCCTTTGATGAGTCAATAAATGGTCTCAAATGTGTGGGTTTAAGATGATGAATAAAGATTTGAAAAGTCTTCATGAGCATCCCAAGATTAGTACGAGCAGAGGTTTCGAACACTATCACAGCATAAAGTGGCAATATAAGAAGAGTCCACGACTAGGGGCAAAGGTGACTTCCCTCTTTTGACAGAATTGATGTGTTTCTTCCAAAGGTCCGCGAATACAAAAAATCATTCTTTATATCAACTCCGTTCAAATTCTTTGAATCCTGATTTTAGAAAATGAAATCGAATTGAGTCTGATTGACTCCTAATGAGTGGAATTCGAACTTGATTTGAGTCAAAATGACTTCGAATTTGGTGAAATCAAATTATTTGAGTCTGACTGACTCCTGATATGAAAAGTGAAACAAATGGAGTCTGATTAACTCCTGATTTTGAAAAAGTTGAATTGATTTGAGTCTGATTGACTCTCGATTTAAGAAATTGAACTGAACTGAATTGATTTGAGTCCGAATGACTCTTGTTTCATTACAACATAAGTCCTTGCGAGGCCGTTTGATCTCTACTATTGCAACATAAGTCCCCAAAAGGGCTGTTGATTGTCGCTTTCGCAACATAAGTCCTTGAAAGGCTCTTGACCATCATTCTTGCTTGTAAGCCTCTGAGTGGCTATTGACCAATATCTTACCATGTTGTTTAGTTCTTTTCTAAGCTTTAGTCCTCAATGGCAGCTTCTCTAAGCGTTAGTCCTCAATGGCAGCATTATCAGTGTTAGTCCTCAATGGCAACCTTGCGTTAGTCCTCAATGGCAGCATTATGGGTGTTAGTCCTCAATGGCAACCTTGCATTAGTCCTCAATGGCAGCACCATGGGTGTTAGTCCTCAATGGCAACCTTGCGTTAGTCCTCAATGGCAGCATTATGGGTGTTAGTCCTCAATGGCAACCTTGCATTAGTCCTCAATGGCAGCACCATGGGTGTTAGTCCTCAATGGCAACCTTGTGTTAGTCCTCAATGGCAGTATTATGGGTGTTAGTCCTCAATGGCAACCTTGCGTTAGTCCTCAATGGCAGCATTATCAGTGTTAGTCCTCAATGGCAGTATTATGGGTATTAGTCCTCAATGGCAACTTTGAGTTAGTCCTCAATGGCAGCATTATCAGTGTTAGTCCTCAATGGCAACCTTGCGTTAGTCCTCAATGGCAGTATTATGGGTATTAGTCCTCAATAGCAACCCTGCATTAATTCTCAGTAGCAGTATCATTCGTGTTAGTGATCCTCAAAAGACACCGGGGTATAAGGCACGAAGCGCATCTCAGTCTTTCAGTGTGGTTCCTGATTTGACACCGGAGTATAAGGCGCGAAGCGCATCTCAGTCGATCAGATGATTTTTGGAAGACATCGGGGTATAAGGCGCGAAGCGCATCTTAGTCTTTCAGCATGGTTCCTGATTTGACACCGGAGTATAAGGCGTGAAGCGCATCTCAGTCGATCAGATGATTTTTGGAAGACACCGAGGTATAAGGCGCGAAGCGCATCTCAGTCTTTCAGCGTGGTTCCTGATTTGACATCGGAGTATAAGGCGCGAAGCGCATCTCAGTCGATCAGATGATTTTTGGAAGACACCGGGGTATAAGGCGCGAAGAGCATCTCAGTCTTTCAGCGTGGTTCCTGATTTGACACCGGAGTATAAGGCGCGAAGCGCATCTCAGTCGATCAGATGATTTTTGGAAGACACCGGGGTATAAGGCGCGAAGCGCATCTCAGTCTTCCAGCGTGGTTCCTGATTTGACACTAGAGTTTAAGGCGCGAAGCGTATCTCAGTCTATCAGATGATTTTTGGAAGACACCGGGGTATAAGGCGCGAAGCGCATCTCAGTCTTTCAGTGTGGTTCCTGATTTGACACCGGAGTATAAGGCGCGAAGTGCATCTCAGTCGATCAGATGATTTTTGGAAGACACCGGGGTATAAGGCGCGAAGCGCATCTCAGTCTTTCAGCGTGGTTCCTGATTTGACACCGGAGTATAAGGCACAAAGTGCATCTCAGTCGATCAGATGATTTTTGAAAGACACCGGGGTATAAGGCGCGAAGCGCATCTCAGTATTTCAGCGTGGTTCCTAATTTGACATCGGAGTATAAGGCGCGAAGCGCATTCTAGTCGATTAGATGACTTTTGAAGAATGTTGGAGAATTAAGCATAGTAAGCGCATCTATGATGGTTGTGACTTTCCCAGAATAGAATGACATCATAAGTAGAATGGTATAGGGTGCATTTTTTCTAAGAAAGAACAATATGTTGTTAAGGCATTATATGGAGCACGAGATTACTTGAGCACGTGCATCACGATAAGATAGGTGCATTCATCCGTATGACTATTTGCGTTTGTGTATGTTTGGCTCCTGCCCGAACTACGTCTTGGTCTGATTCCTGAATGGATATGTAGGCAGCTCATCATCGAGCACGACCAGCATGAACCATTGCCGCGCGCATGTTCTCTTTTTTCAACGCATTTTGTTTTTACCTAAATTCAACGGTCTGGTCAAAGGCTTGTCTTCACACAGGCTTCGACATTCACTTATGGCACGCGTTGCTCCACAAGCTCTGCCGAAGAGGGGCAAACTGTAGACACCCCGATTTTGACCAAACGTCGAATTAAGGAGAGCGTCACCTCCATATCCGATGATGACAAGGAATGGAAGATTCGAAGTGTTCCACGCTCTTCAAAAAGTTCTCTAAACGCGATAAAATTTCACAGAAAGAAGAAAATACCAGGTATTTAGAGAAATTCAGATATAAAACACAATTTTCGGAAAAGATCTTCAAGAATAAATTGCTTTGAGAAAAAGGAAGAGTCAAAAAAAGAAAGTTCAACAAAAGTGGCAAACGGCAGACTACCGCGGCACTCACTGAATGCCGCACTGCAGTCAGTGAATGCCGGCCCGGCATTCACCAAATGCCGCCGACATTTTCTGGCTGCCGTTATCTTTTAAAATCCGTATTTTGCAGTGCAATACGTATGTGTATGAAGATAAGAACAAAAAACTGATAAAGTAAGACTGACAAAAACGCGGCAATCAATTAATTGCCGCGGCATTTGATGAGTGACGCGCGACAGTCACGTAGTGCCGGCACGGCATTCATGGACTGCCGTGGCGGCTTTCACGGACTGCCGCGACAGTTTCTTGACTGCCGCCCTGGGCAACAGTCTGTCTAAATTCAGAAAGTACACATTGTACCACCAAATGAGGGATTTACACCTGTTTTTGCTCCGAAAACTCATTGAAAATACTTGGTAATTTTGCCTATAAAAGAAAAGGGATCTTCCTTAAAAAAAAAAAAAAAAAAGAAGAGCTACCCACCATATGCAACATAACACACAAAAAAAAATAGCCATTACTCCACCAACATTTTTGAGAGAAAAAAAAAAAGAGTTGAGAAAACTAGAAGAGCTTGGAAGATCTTCAAAGAAGAGAGAACTTTGAGGATAATTTGGAGGTGATCCTCTAACCATGGACTATTTACTTACTCTCTTTTGAAACTCTAATCCTAAAACCCTTTTGTTATTCTCTTTGTTTGTCAAATAAGCTTAAGAGCCTTTGTTTCTAATTCTTTTTTTTATTGCTTTGTTTATTTTCTTTCTCTTGAGATTCTTGGAGATCTTCAATATCTCCCTTGAAATCTCTTGAGTATGATCCTTTGAATCCCATGTAAGCTCATGCTTCACATGAGAGTCAAGGTTTGATCACCACTTCATTTCACAAATAAATAGATGAATCTAAGTCCATACTCATGACTTAGGTCCTCTAACTTGATGTTTCATGGAATCCTTTCTATATTCCTTTGAGACTCATGAATGTTAGCCATATATTCATCTCCAATGACCATCAAATGGTAGAAGAATGTAGTTTTAAGTCTAGGCCCATCTCCATGGTTTAGATTCCCTACCTTGTAGATTTCATGAAGTCTATCCATACTTCATTTGAAATCTATGAAAATAGAGGTCTTTAGCCTCCAATGACCATCAAATGGTAGGAGAAGTGGCTTGGTTTAAATCCAACTTCATAGTTTAATAGTTGGAGTCACCAAGTAAAAGTTGAGCTTGATAAATGAAAACAGTGAGTTCACAAACTGTTTTTGATCAAAGATTTTTAGTTCAAAATCTAACCGTTGAAATCAAGTGAAACCAACGGGAAAGTGTTAATAACACAATGATCTACCGCTGTAATTTTTGTTTTAAGATGATTTCATGTTTAAAATGGTTTGATCATGAGTTTTGTGAGGCAACAATAATCTGTCCAGAATTTCAGAACAGTAACATTATTTTGAAATACGTAAATCGGGGTTCTAATAAAGTATTTGTGGCCCAAAATAATTTTTTCTAAGTAGATTAATGTGTCAGGAAGTCTCCCTAAAAATAACAAAGCATTTTGGAACTTTTTGCTATTTTTAGAAAATCGTGCAAGAACGCTGGACAGAGGGTTGTAAAATGCTGAGTGATGTCTGGTTTCTTCCCAATTCCCGGAGATCTAACCGTTGAAACTTTGATTTTCTTTTTGGGTTGTAAACTAGACTCATAGAGGCATATCATATCCGAAATCATCAAGATCAAACCACAAGAACCATGTTTTTCCATTTTCCAAAGATATGACCTGCTCCTAGCGATTTCTAGAATTCTGCAATGGTTTTCATCAATCTTGTGAATAATGGCTTAGATGATATTTTCATGAATTAAGGTTCAAAACATGTTTTAATAATGATTAGTTAAGCTTGAATTCAAGGTTTAAATAATCCAAGTCATTGAGCATTTCATGATTTATTCTTATTCATGTACATATTCATCCATATAGTTTAATGCTTGTAATTAGGACTTGTATACTTTAGATTTAACTATACTTAATAGATCTAAGCTAGAAGTCTAGGATTGTTATTCAAGATCCAATTTTATATCTTGTATATTATGTGGACTAACCCTTTGTTTTGTAGCGCTATCGAGGTACGATTTCTCAACCCCTCTCTAATTTATTGCATTCTTTGATTTTTATTGATTTTTCGACTTAATGCGCGACACCTTAGAATTAGGTTTTGTCTTATGTGTATACGTGATTAGAGACTCCTTTTTAGGATTTTCTTTTGTCCGCATGCATTGCACATTTAATATCGCTGCTGGACCCCGGGTAAGTTCACTTATTCTCTATTGCATATCATATCGCTTGCTACCTGAACTACTTGGCTTTTGAATGATATTTTGTCAATTACAATTTTACACCCTTTGGACATGCTTTTGTGATATTTATATATATGTATTAGTTGAGGGCACACTTAAATTAATAATTCAATTAAAAGGATGTTCAGTAGCGGCCTATCGCAAGATAGGATGAGAGAGGGTGTTTTAGTCCGACGGGCTCCTTCCTCTCTCATTCCATAATCCCCGGACCTAGTTAATCTTTGGTTTCGCAAAAGATCAGTTTCCTTTTAAATGGTTTCTTAATTTTCCTTTTAAAAAATTAAGTGGCGACTCATTTGATTTTGAAATTTTAAAAGAATTTTAAAAGAAAAGCTGTGGGTAAGAGAACTTGCGATATCCACAGTCCCCCCATAGGTAGACCGGACGGCACGCCCGCCCGGGGAGTTATCTCCTCCACAGCTACCACGTGGGGATTTGATGTCCCCACGAGTTCCGGATGGTTATCCATCCCGTGGCGAATTCGCCTCAAAGGGTGCTCGCCACCCAGCGCCTCAGTAGCGGGCCTTTTTCCCTGAGTCACCACCAACCAGGCGGCAACAGCAGCAGCAGCGGCAGCGTCCTGTCTAGCCCTCAGCCGCTCCAAATCCCTCTTAGGAGCCATCTCTGCAGAGAAGAAAATTACCCGATAAGCAAACGGAGGAGGCAACAAAGACGGAAGTGTGGAACGGAAAGATAGATATCCCAGACACTCACCAGGAATGATAGGAGAGAAAGTGGGGGCTTCGACGGGTTCCTCTGGAGAATAGGACTGGACAAAGTCGCCCGTCTAGGACAGTACGTTCCAGATGTTGGTTGGCAAGTCCACCAAACCTAAGACCCTGGCCTGGCACTCCCCGGGGATCTCTAGAGAGTTGGTTGACCCAGCTGCAACCGAAAACATGGAAACAGTTAGCAGATATACAACCTTCTGAAGTAAAGAAGAGCAAAAAAAAAAAGGGCATACCGAACGGTCTTACCCCTTAATTCCCCCGCCCAGGAAGTCCTTAGCTGGCTTCCCGGGGCCAGGTCGCAAAGACCAAGGGTGGACACCTGGAAGATATTGCTCTTCCATCCCTTGTTATTGCTCGGGCAGTTGAAAATGATCTTTCTGCCCTGTCGGGCTGCTAAAGAAAAGAACCCAATTTCCCGGTATAATGGGAATGGACGGTGCACCCACTGGAACTCTTGAAGGGTGAGTTCATACCCGAAGGCTTGGGGCCAAAGGGAGATTGACCCCATCAAGAATCTCCACCCATTGGGAGCTAACTGCCCGGGAGCAATCCTGAGGTAAATCAAGATGTCTCGGGCAACTGGGTGAAGTGGGAGGCGGAGGCCAGCCATCAGTGCATCCTCAAACAGGGTGACGAAGCCTGACTGGTAGAGGTGTGCTCCACCGGGGTTAACGGCTAAAGAACAACCATCAGGGAGAGAATACCTCTCCCTAATGTGCATGAGATCTTGGGAGCCCAGGATGGAGGGGGTAGACTCGCAGGCGAACACCACCCTGGGGTCAGGTCTCCCCGGTGTCTCATCACCTGCGCCTCGGGAAAGGAAGCAACGGGGGCTTCCTGGTCAGACTCGCTCTCGGAAACACGAACGGGGATTCTTCCCTCACTCTGATGGTCTGAGGGGGTTAGAGAAGGCGGACTAAAACTTGTGTCGGGAGTTCCCGATCAGGACTGCTCATCCTCCGACCTAGACGCGGAATCAAAATCAAAATGTTCCATCTCTAAATCTCCTACTATGGGGCGAGGTAGTAGATGATGGCCTAAGTATGGGTCAGAGACCCCGAGCCTAATACACAAAGGGGGCAGGGCCACTAACCTAAAAGGCAAAGAGTGAATGGTCCTTAACACTAGGTGACACTCTCTTAAGACTACTCTGGGAACACCCGTTCGGCTCAGCTGCCCTAAGGTGCCTCCTGAGCAGAAGAAGAAACAAAACCTAAGGAGGAAAAAATCCCACTCCCGCTGGAATCCTACTGGGTTTGTTCCCTCCAGCCTCACTCCAGAAAGAAAAGAAAAGGGGAAAGAAGGAATTTAACGAACTGAAGCTTGGAAAGGAAAGGAACTTACAAAAATCAATGCAAGAAAGGGCTCGGAAGTCTTGACCGGGGACTTTTTCGCTCTTAAACCGCTCGGTAATCTATATCTTGGCAGCAAAGAGTTCAAGAAATAGACAAGTATCCTTTGTATGAGAACCACGGACGGCTCAGATCAAAACAGATCCAACGGCTCCTACACTTTCCCGCCTAAAGTTGCTGACAGTTGTCGCCTCGGGCACGTGAAGCATCGCCTCAAAAGGCGCGCGCATTAAATGCATGATGAGATGGTTCGATTACCACACAAACGGCTCGGTTACTTCCACGCTGGCATCATTGGATCCTGACCAAGCCAGTGACCAGTTGACATATGGCAGAGGTAGGACTCAGGCCCACAAGGCCACCGCTCGGTCCATACCCTGGCTGACCCCTACAACCGGTCCCACCGCGGGTAGAGTCCCGGCCTCTTACTAGACGGTTCCTTGGAAGTAGTCTTAATTTTCAAACCACATCTGATGGGACATCACATCAACTTTGAAATGGGGGGCAACTGATACGTCCAGAAATATTCTGATAAAGCTAAACCGCCACGTTAGTAGCGAAGGATCCAGACTATCCGGAATGGGCACTTGCGGCCCTCAATCCCGAGGTCTTCCACCGTTACCGCATGGGATGTTCACACAGCCCTGGCATGAGGCGCAGCAGTTCTCTACGAGGCGCGGCCCAGGCCAAGCCTCTCAGCAGTTTTCTTATCTGGTCAGAACTCGGTTAAGGAAGAGTCAACAGTTTCCTAAACTACTAAGGAAACTCTCCTAAATTTGTGAAGATGAATTGCAATTAGATTAGGATTCCAAATCTGTATACTTACCATGTACAAGTGAACTCTTACATCTATAAAAGAGACCGCCTACCCTCTTAACAGGGGATAGCATTCTTAACCTAAAGAATAATATCTTGACTCATTAATACGCATACACCCGGTCGGTTTTACTGGTAGTGTCGTCCTAACTGTTGTCTCACCAGGCCTGCCGGTGATCTACTAGTGAAGCGCTCTGACGCACCTGTGGACATAGGTCACCTCATTAACGGGGCCGAACCACATACAATTGATTGTGTCTCAATATCTCTCTTTGAATCTCTCTTACCAATTTTCGGCATCATCATCCTTCTTTCTTGATTTCTCTAGAATTGAGATGAGGTCTAAAGCGTGTAAGCTTGACCTGACCTGACCTGAACACTTAGAGTAAATCTCTCTTTCTTGATTTCTCTAGATTTGAGATTAGGTCTAAAGCGTATAACCTTGACCTGACCTGAACACTTAGAATAAATCTCTCTTTCTTGATTTCTCTAGATTTGAGATCAGGTTTAAAGCGTGTAACCTTGACCTAACCTGAACACTTAGAGTAAATCTTTCTTTATTATGTGGGCCTGTAATGGCATAGGTCGTCATATCACATTAAATGCACTTGATCTCGTATGATCTCAACTGACACATTCTTTTTGGTAGATTCGTTGAATCTAACCATTCATATGCTCGCTGATGAATCTGACGGTGCAGGTTCTTTCTGCCATTTAACACAATCATCATTTGCCCACGTTGGGAGACGTACCCTAGGGAGTACTGTAAGTCCATATATAGGTTCTTGGGCTCCTAGTAAGTAGTTGTACGTCTTCTGTAACCTTTACATCCTCTTCGATCGTAACCTCCAAACTCTTCTGCATGGCTTCTCGAGTTAACTTGACTTCCAGTGAAGGACTCACTGCTTTCAGGAGGGATTGCAAAATCCCTCCTGACATTAAAATTCGTCCTTACGTTAAGGGGGAAGACGCAGCCTTCCCTTCAGTCGCTATTAGCAGCTATTTGTTGTTAATAGTGGGGTTGCGTTTCCCTTTTTCTACCTCATTTTGTGATCTCTTGCAAGGATTACGCTTCCCACTGATCAAGTGTCATCCGAATCTTGCACGTCTTCTTTGGGGCATCGCAGCATTAAACCAGCGTCTTGGTATACTTCTTCATTCTACTGATGTTGCCAGGTGTTATACCTTGAACATTGATCGTGGAGATCCTTACTTACGGGTTGGTGTGGAAGGAAAACATCTAGTCTGGGGTCTAGACTTCCCAAACAAGAACTGACACCAATTCCCTTGGGTCGTTTCTCCGGCAACTGGCTAGTGGATCCCTCTATTTACCCTCCACGCTCTTTTGATCTTGAGCTCTGCAAGGCGTCCTATGCCATTTTTCACGATATAGCTACCACTATTGCTGATGAAGAGGCGATCAACTGAGCCGTCAAAGCTGATCTTACGTTCTCTGATCTGGTGAATCCCCTTGTTAATGTGGGTCCGGTTGAGGAGGGGTTGGGGGTGATGCTCCGATCACAGCTCCTGTTGTGGTTGCTTCCGGATCACGCTGGTTACCAGATCTATGGCTTCCGGCTTGCGTCTCGTGAACAGGGTTACTTCGTCTGAGGGCCCGATTTCTCTTTCTATTAGTACTGATTCTTCAACGGATGCTAATCCACTGCCTATTCCGTCCAGGAAAGGGAAGGAGAAGGTGACCGGAGTTGAATCTCTTCTTCCCCCGAATAAGGCTCGATCGGAGGCGCATGCTGATCCAGATGTGCCCAACTCCTGGGCAGGGCTTTCACTGGAGAATCTGGAAGAGCGTTTACAGAAGGTAGAGAGGCAGGATGACCTTCTACAGGCAGATTCTTCCATGCAAGAAATAGATTCTCACGCTCTAGAGATTACTGTTAAGGAATTGGAAGCTAGGGTGGGGTGTTGGAGGACGAAGTCAGGGCTTTAAAGGAGAAAGATACTTGAGGATGTTGTTTTTC
This sequence comes from Hydrangea macrophylla, assembly GCA_033977485.1. Lineage (NCBI taxonomy): Eukaryota > Viridiplantae > Streptophyta > Magnoliopsida > Cornales > Hydrangeaceae > Hydrangea > Hydrangea macrophylla. The sequence continues at coordinate 98,533,199 of CM066989.1, read as the reverse complement.
TTTTCTTCTCTTCTCTTTTCTTTCTCTTTTTTTGTATGAATAGATAAAGCATTTTGCAATGGTTCATTCTTAATTTGCCAATGTTTGCATACTTAGGAAGGATTGTCCCATAACTTAAAATTGGAACTAGCAGACCAAGCAATCATGGTTGATAAATTAGAAAAAAATGCTAGCTGCTTAATTTGTTGCATTTGAGGGAATAAAAAGCTTGATTTATTGTGCTTGAAAGAAAAGAGAATAAAATAAGATGGTAGCATGCTACACATAATATTTCCTTAGGCGTTCAGCATGCCAAGGCATTGGTCTGTCATTCATATCTTGTAACCAATATGTCCCTGGTCTTTTTACCCTGACCACTTTGTATGGCCCTTCCCAATAAGGAGCCATCTTTCCTTCGGTGGGATCTTTGGTATTTGAAAAAACCCTTCTTAGCACCAAATCCCCAAAATTGGACGTACGGGGCTTCACCCGTGTGTCAAAATAACCTGTGACCCTCTGCTGATTTCTAGTTTCTTCCAATAAGTCCAAATTCTATTGCAAACCCTGACTATTTTGTGATTCAGCAGCGAGCTGCAGACCTTGCTTTTCCATGGCAGGTATAGATTTAGTTCTGGCAGTGGGCATTTGATTTCAACTGGCAGGACCGCCTCCGTCCCATAGGTCAGGGTAAAAGGTGACTCTTTTGTAGCTGTTTTCTTGGTAGTTCTGTATGACCATAGTATTTTTGATAGTTCGTCCATCCATCGTCCTTTAGCCCCTTCCAGCCTCTTCTTCGTGGCGTCAAGAATAGTTCTGTTTGTAACTTCTGCCTAGCCGTTAGCCTAGGGGTGCCCAGGGGACGAGAAGTGATGTCTGATCTGTAGACCTTCACAAAACTGTTGGAAGAGTGATCCCTTGAATTGGGTCCCGTTATCTGTTATCAGGGCATGGGGGACACCGAATCTGCATACCACATTTTTTTCATACAAAGTTTTTCATATCAACTTGACCTATCTTCGCCAATGCTTCCACTTCTGCCCATTTTGTAAAGTAATCCACAGCAATAACCACAAACTTCTTCCCTCCCCTAGCTGTAGGGAGGGGACCCACAATATCCATTCCCCATTGCATGAATGGCCAGGGGGTCTGGACTGGAGTCATTGGCTACGGAGGCTGATGTACGTATTTTGTAAACCTCTGACATTTATCACACTTCTTTACCAGTTCCTGGGCATCAGATTTCATACTGGGCCAATAATATGCCATTGTTAGAGCCCGGTGGGCCAAAGTCCTGGTACCCACATGGTTTCCACAAACTCCTTCGTGAATTTCCCTAAGGACGTAATTTGCTTGGTACGGAGTCAAGCATCTGAGGAGTAGTTGTGAGAAGGATCTCCGGTACATCACCCCATCTAAGATCACATAGCGTGCTGCACTGATTCTCAGTTTTCTTGATTGCTGCTTGTTGTCAGGTAGTTTTCCCTCTCTTATGTAGTCAAAAACAGGTTCTATCCATGATCCAAGGAGGTCCTCAGTGTCGTTGAGATATATCCTCCTTGGGGGTTGAGTACTTGGAGCTTCCTGGAACCTTATCTTGATAGCTGGATCCTGATATGGTTCCCCAGATGCTGCCAGCTTGGCTAACCAATCTACCTAACCACTTTCTTGTCCTAGATCTTCTACAGGGTGACCCCTGGAAGTCCTGGATCAACCTCTGAATAATTGAGTGGTAGGCTTGCATACTTATTTCCTTTACTTCGAAGTTGCCACCTGCTTGGCCGACCACCAACTATGAATCATAGTATGCCTTGAGGATCATCGCCCTGCATAGTTTGGCTAGCTACATGCCAATGATCAATGCTTCATATTCGGCCTCATTATTCGAGGCCTTGAAGCCAAAATCCACTGATTTCTCCAATACCTCACCCTAAGGGGTTTGTAGGATGATGCCAGCTCCAGATCCCTCCTTGTTTGATGCTCCGTCAGTGTACAACTCCCACTGCTGCGGTTCTGGAATCGGGCATGTGGCAGAGCCTTCTCTGGTAAATTCTGCCATGAAGTCAGCCAAGGCCTAAGCTTTTATGGCCGTCTGAGGCTCAAATCAGATATCAAACTCTCCAAGCTCCACAGCCCACTTGGCTAGTCTTCCAGAAGTTTATGACTTGTAGAGTACAGATCAAATAGGATCATCTATGGGAACGATGATAGTGTGTGCTTGGAAGTATGGCCTGAGCTTCCTTGCTGACACAATTAAAGCATAAACCAGTTTTTTGAGGCAAGTTTATCTTTTTTCAGCTTCCAAGAGTGTTTTGCTCACATAATAAACTGTCCTTTGTATTTTTTGCACCTTTTTGATCAAAGCCGAGCTAACGGTATAGTCTGAGATGCCCTGGTATAGATACAGAGGTTCATCGGGCTCTGGTGTTGCCAGTAATTTTGGACTGCCCAAATAGGCTTTGAGGTCCTAGAATGCGATTTCGTATTCTGGCGTCCATTCAAACGTTGCTCCCCCTCTTAAGGCTTTGAAGAAGGGAAGACATTTGTCTAATGCATTGGAGATGAAACGGTTTAGGGTCGTTAATCTACCGTTTAAACATTGGATGTCCTTTTTTGTCCTGGGGGACTTCATTTCTATCAAGGATTTGATCTGACTCGGATCTGCCTCTATTCCTCTTTGAGACACCAGAAAACCCAAGAACTTCCCTGCTGAGACCCCGAACATGCACTTGGTCGGATTAAGCTTTAGATGGAACCTCTGGAGGATCTCAAATATCTCCCTTAAATGGTTGATGTGGTCTTCACCATGCTTGTTTTTCACTAGCATATCGTCAATATATATTTCCATTGACTTGCCAATCTGATCTTGGAACATCATATCGATCAGCCTCTTGTAGGTTGCTCCAGCGTTCTTTAATCCGAATGGCATGACCTTGTAGCAATAGAGGCCTCTGTTGGTGATGAAAGAAGTTTTTTCCTGATCCAGAGGGTCTATCTTGATCTGGTTGTAGCCTGAGTACGCATCCATGAAAGTCAACAGTTCATTCCCTGTTGTCGAATCAACTAACTAATCTATCTTGGGAATGAGAAAGATGTCCTTCGGGCATGCCTTATTTAAGTCGGTGTAGTTTATGCAGACTCTTCATTTTCCTCCTTTCTTAGGGACCACTACCGTGTAGACCAACCATGCTGGGTAGCGGACTTCCCTGATGTGTCCAGCCTCCAGAAGTCTATTTACTTCTACATTGATTATTTCATTCCTTTCTGAGGCAAAGTTCCTCCTTTTTTGTCTGACCGGGGATGGTTAGGGTCCACAGAGAGGCGGTGTGTGATAACCTGAGGGTCAATCCCAACAAGGTTGTGTGCTGACCAGGCAAAGGCTGACATATGATCTTTCAAGAAAAAGATGAGTGATTGCCTTCGTTGGTTATGGAGTTGCGTTCCGATCTTCACCTTTCTGAGAGGGTGACGTTCGCTGATTGAAACATCCTCTACTTCTTCATTTGATTCCAATACTAGGGGCCTCTCCGTATCCATGTCCTCGTCCACTCACGAGGTCAACTGATGCCAACCAGCCTCCTCCGAGTGGGGAGGGCTCGGTGATTGCTATCTGGCACTTGACGACTTAAGAGCTGTACACCCACATTCTCTAGCTTCTTTCTAATCACCTCAGATGGTTACAACGACTTCCCAGATGATCAACTTCATGCACTGATGGAAGGATGAAGGTATTATCCCCAAGTCATGGAGCCATTGCCTTCCCAAAATTATGTTGTAAGGAGAGAAGGAGTTCACTCTGTGGAATTCATCTAGGGTTGTGATATAGTTAGAATCTTCTCCTATGGTGATTGGCAACATTACGCGGCCTTCAGGTACCTTAACTTCTCCACTGAAATCGGTCAGATTAGATTTGGCCGGTTCTATTCTTCTCATGTCAAAATCCATATTCTTCAGAGTAGACAGAAAAACGACATTAATCGAGCTCCCATTGTCGATAAGAATCCTTCTGATATCAAAATTGGATATTCTCAAGGAAACGACCAGAGCGTCCTCATATGGGAGATGGACCCCGACCAGGTCCTGGTTAGTGAAAGTAATGCGCGGTTCCACCCTAGGCTCCTTTTCAAAACTAAAAACTCGCATAGGGGGATATCGGGCTTCCTGAGCAAGTCTCTTTCTAGCCCTGTTAGATTCTCCCGAGTTTCTAGATCTTCTATGAACAGCATGTATAATGTTGGGCTGATCATGTTGGGGCTGAGGAACCTGATCCTGATTCCTATCCGTTCTGGCATCTCGGCCATCCCTCCTTTCCTTTCGCCTTGCAGGTCTGTCGTCACGGCCGACAATGTAATGACGAAGCTTTCCTCATTTGATGAGCTCCTCAATTTCACGCTTGAGGATTGTTAACCTTAAGGTATATTTAATTATGTTTTGATGATGTCAAATATGCTATGATAATTACATGATTTATATTGATTCATTCTTTGTTATTATCATAGTCATTTTTCTCTCATATATAATCTCATGTATTAATATTGTATCAATGTTTTAACATCTTTGTGTGCATGAGATTTAATTGATGTAGATCAAGATTACAAGGAGTTCAACAAGGATCAAGCTTGAAGACTTGAAGATATTTCATCCTTGGTTGAAGTCTAGGACCATCATTGTAAGGCATCTTGATCTCATACTCATAGGGGCTCAAACAAATTCTAAAAGTTAAAGTTTTGGCAATAAACTTTAAGTAGGTCATCTTTAAAGCAATGCCCCAACCAATTGCAAAAATAATTAAATGTTTAATCTTATATGGTTGGAAAGGTATTTGAACCTAGTTTCCAAAACATCAAACGGATTGAAAATCCGAGTTTTTTAGAGAGAGTTATGGCCATTTTAGTGGAGATATGTCAGGCTGTCAAATAGGGAGGGGCAGTCGACTGAGGGCCCGATGCAGTCGACCGAAGTGAGCAGAATTCAAGCAGAACCCTCTGTAAACACATCTCAGTCGACTGTTTCAAGGCCCAGTCAACTGAAACGATCTGGAAGGCAATAACAGCTAGTTTTTAGAGGTGTTTTAATTACCAAACTTGCCACCAACAGCTATAATCTTCCAAGGCCTATAAATAAATGTTTTCCCAAGCTATTTGTGGTTGATATTTTGATTAGAAAACATAGTATTGATCACACATCTCTTTGATCTTTAAACATTATCATTGGAGCCCTAGTTGTGTGAGTTTATCAATTTGCTCAAAATCTTTCATTTGTATTTCTTGAGAGAGAAAAATTGTAGTGAGCTTTATTTGTATTATCCACTCTATATAGAGAGTTTCAATTTGTATTCAAATCAATTTGTAAAGAGTGAGGGTTAGCAACCCTTGATTGCAAAGAAGAGGTTTTCTTCTTTGGGAGAGATTGGAGGCTCTTGTAACGGTTTGGTCTACACCCGTGAAGTAGATCAGAGTAAAGGAATCCTCAAGAGGTGTTCTTGAGGGGTGGACGTAGGCCGCGGGGTGCGATTGCCGAACCACTTGAAAAATTGGTTTACAAGTATCTCTTCTCTTATCTCTTTAGATAATTGTTTGTGATTGTGTTTAGTTTGCAATTTTGTTTTTAAAAGGTTAATATCTGCTAAAACCTTATTCACCTCCCCTCTAAGGTTTCCACATTTGGGCCAACAATTGGTATCAGAGCCTCGGCTCTTCTTCCTCAAAAGATTTTTGAAAATCTAGAGATAAGATCCAATGGAAACCGACTCTTCTTGCATTTATTATTGTGAGGGTCAATCGACATTAAGACCACCATGTTTTAATGGCTCAAACTATGCCTATTGGAAAAATAGAATGAGAATCTATATGATTTCTCAAGATTTTGATTTATGGCAAATCGTGGTCAAAGGGCCTCATCTACCTACAAAAATTGAAAATAGTTTTTCTATTCCAAAGACGGTAGATGAACATAATAATGCCGATAAGAAACTCATAAAAATAAATGCTATGGCAATGAATTTATTATATTGTGGTTTAGACCCAAATGAATACAATAGAATTTCATCTTGCGAATCCGCAAAAGAAATTTGGGATAAACTTGAAAATGCTCATGAGGGAACAAGCCAAGTTTAAAAGTCTAAAATCAATTTGCTTGTTCAAACTTATGAAATGTTTAAAATGTTGCCATATGAATCTATTGGAGATATGTTTTCTCGTTTTACCATTCTTATTATTAACTTGAAAAACCTTAGTAAAGTTTATACTAATGAAGAAATGATTGAGAAAGTGCTTAGGTCTTTACCAAAGGATTGGCAACCAAAGGTCACGGCGGTTCGTGAAGCAAAGGAGCTTTCAACACTCTCCTTGGAACAACTCATGGGTTCTCTCATAACTCATGAAATGGAATTGGCCGTTTTCGAAAGTGAAGACAAGAAATTGGAAGTGAAAGAGGCCAAAAGGTGAGACATGGCTTTAAAATCCTTGATCGGGAGAGAACAAATCCTATTTATACGCCTTAATTCACGTTTGGTAGTACCTTTTTATCCTGTTTTTGTATGATTTTAATTTATTTTCTATTTTCTGAGAGGATTTGGAAGAAATCAAGTGTTCCAGGCTAAACAGGGTGAAAAAGTACAAAGAAAGAAGCTGAAAAAAGCTAATTGCGCGTGCGGCCCGCTCGCGCGAAATTCTAGAAATCGCTCGCGCGAGGTCCCAATATCGCGCTCGCGCGGCCCGCTCGCGCGACATGTGTAAAAATGGAACTTGCATATTTCACTCTACTGATGATTCCTACGCGAACGAAACTTCCTAATTACGTCCAGATTGCAAAATATAGCAGTTTTAGTGCGTTTCGGGTTAGGAAAGCTTCCAAAACTTGTTGTAAATCTATATATACCCTATTTTACTTCAATTTAGGGGTTGGCAATTGTTATACACATAATATACAACCACACTTTCAGCCATTGAAGAGAGGGAAGCAAGGAGAAGAAGAAGAAGACCAAGGATTCCCATGGCCTCCTCCATCAACTACTTGCCATCTACCACTTCTATGGACGACTAAACTCAAGATCTAGGGTTTCAATGAAACCCTAGCCAAGTAATAGGGTTTTATTTATGTTTTTCTTTTAGTTTTATTATGTATGGATGACAGTTACATGTTTCGAGGATTTTTATAAATAAATCGTGCTTTTATTAATTAAATCATTACTTTCAAAGTTTACTCTTGTCTTAGATCTATTTTGATGGTAGTGTGCTCAATGATCTATGCTTGCTGTGCTTGTTTAGATTATTTACATGTAATGGTGCTTAAATTGAATTGTGCTATCAAGTATCCAAATAGTCCATGCCTAGGTTAGACGGATTATGTCACAACCCTAGTTTAGTGTGGGATAATTCGTGCTAACCGAAGATGGATTATGTTGGTGGTTGAACCATAGTTATTTTCTTGACGGAGGAATTGGGCTTGTAGCTACAATTCCCCATTATCATCCAACTTAATAATCTAATTGAATGCATAAATATTCCTATTATGAAGCTAGTGGTGGATTTGCAATCCTAGGTTCCTTTAAACATATTTATAAAAACACTTTTAAATTGCTTTCATAATTTAGATTTATTTTATTGTTCTTAGTTTAATTAAATTCAAAATCAAAATCTCATTTTCATAATTAATTAGATTTAGGTTTTAAAATTAAGAGTCGTAGTAATTCAATCTCTGTGGGTTCGACCTTTACTTCCACACTGAAAATCCTTAGAAAAGTAAAGTACACTTTTTATATCTTGATTTTGACAACATCAATCCTCAAGCTCAAAGAAAAAGAGGAAAGATGTTGAGAGTGATGAGGATGAGGAAATGACAAAGATCACCCGAAAATTTGTAAAGTTTCTAAAGAAAGAAAAATCAGGAAAGAAGTCACCCAAGGAGGAAAACACAAAAAGAAGACAATCAAGGCCACTAATAGTAGTTCCGAGAGCGAATCATCGGACGACGAGTCAAATGGTGAAGAGATTGTCAATCTTTGCCTCATGACATTGGAAAGGGCCTCTCCTACCACCTCGGCAAATGGAGCATCCAAGAAATGCTTGGACAAAGGTTAAGTATTGATTTGGTAATGGTAGGTTAGTAGGTAATTTTGTTTTGATTTGTTTTCATCATCCTACTTAAGTTTATTTTTTTTTGATTGATTTCATATCATACTCTTATTTGTTTCAAATCACTTTGTTTTTGTTTAGATATGCATACTTGATTTTTTATGCATAATCTTGTTTCATCCACTTGCGATTTGGATATGTCTTTACATAAATCATCACGCTCTTGATATTGCTTATTTAAAAAATGATGATATGCTTTTGTTTGATTAGACAAAGTTTTAATAATGGTTAGACCAAATGATGTTTTGTGAATCATTCAAATTTTTGCTGCTGAACTGTCATTTTTATGGACTGTTGAACAAAGCAGTCGACTGGTACCCCGACACAGTCAACTGATGCCTTTTTGTTTTCGTCGACTAACGGAGTTCTCCAGTCGACTAATCCGGCTGAATTTTTGTTTATCTTATATTTTGAGTTCTCCAACTTTATTATTGGTATCTTTTGGGAGAATATGCTCTCTATTCATATCTTTTGGTACCCTTTATCATTGCACATGCTTAGGGGGAGCACTTTCATGTATTCATTTTCTCACATGTGGTTATATTTGTTTATTTTTGGTATCATTTTGGCCTTTTGATTTGTATGCCTATTGTGAGGGGGAGCTTTGTGTTTTATCCCCAAATCTTTTTGATAATGTTAAAGGGGGAGAAATATGAGAAGTATTGGGGAGAAGTATTTGGGTAGTTATCATTCATGTTCTTTAACATATGATATCCATTATGAATGATAATATGAAAATGACCAAATGTGCTTATATTGGCATATCCTTCATTGGTTGTTTGCCATCATCAAAAAGGGGGAGATTGTTAACCTTAAGGTATATTAAGACATACTTAATTATGTTTTGATGATGTCAAATATGCTATGATAATTACATGATTCATATTGATTCATTTTTTGTTATTATCATAATCATTTTCATACTCATATATAATCTCATGTATTAATATTGTATCAATGTTTTAACATCTTTGTGTGCATGAGATTTAATTGATGTAGATCAAGATTACAAGGAGCTCAACAAGGATCAAGCTTGAAGACTTGAAGATATTTCATCCTTGGTTGAAGTCTAGGACCATCATTGTAAGGCATCTTGATCTCACACTCATAGGGGCTCAAACAAATTCTAAAAGTTGAAGTTTTGGAAATAAACTTTAAGTAGGTCATCATTAAAGCAATGCCCCAACCAATTTCAAAATTATTAAATGTTGAATCTTATATGGTTGGAAAGGTATTTGAACCTAGTTTCCAAAACATCAAACGGATCGAAAATCCGAGTTTTGTAGAGGGAGTTATGGCCATTTTAGTGGAGATGTGTCAGGCTGTCAAATAGGGAGGGGCAGTCGACTGAGGGCCCGATGCAGTCTACCGAAGTTAGCAGAATTCAAGCAGAACTCTCTGTAAACACATCTCAGTCAAATGTGCTTATATTGGCATATTCTTCATTGGTTGTTTGCCATCATCAAAAAGGGGGAGATTATTAACCTTAAGGTATATTAAGACATACTTAATAATGTTTTGATGATGTCAAATATGCTATGATAATTACATGATTCATATTGATTCATTTTTTGTTATTATCATAATCATTTTTATACTCATATATAATCTCAGGTATTAATATTGTATCAATGTTTTAACATCTTTGTGTGCATGAGATTTAATTGATGTAGATCAAGATTACAAGGAGCTCAACAAGGATCAAGCTTGAAGACTTGAAGATATTTCATCCTTGGTTGAAGTCTAGGACCATCATTGTAAGGCATCTTGATCTCACACTCATAGGGGCTCAAACAAATTCTAAAAGTTGAAGTTTTGGAAATAAACTTTAAGTAGGTCATCTTTAAAGCAATTCCCCAACCAATTTCAAAATTATTAAATGTTGAATCTTATATGGTTGGAAAGGTATTTGAACCTAGTTTCCAAAACATCAAACGGATCGAAAATCCGAGTTTTGTAAAGGGAGTTATGGCCATTTTAGTGGAGATGTGTCAGGCTGTCAAATAGGGAGGGGCAGTCGACTGAGGGCCCGATGCAGTCTACCAAAGTTAGCAAAATTCAAGCAGAACCCTTTGTAAACACATCTCAGTCAACTGCTTCGAGGCCCAATCTACTGAAGCGACCTGGAAGGCAATAACGACTAGTTTTTAAAGTGGTTTTAATTACCAAACTTGCTACCAACGGCTATAATCTTCCAAGGCCTATAAATACATGTTTTCCCAAGTTATTTGTGGTTGAGATTTTGATTAGGAAACATAGTATTGATCACACATCTTTTTGATCTTTAAACATTATCATTTGAGCCCTAGTTGTGTGAGTTTATCAATTTACTCAAAATCTTTCATTTGTATTTCTTGAGAGAACAAAATTGTAGTGAGCTTTATTTGTATTATCCACTCTATATAGAGAGTTTCAATTTGTATTCAAATCAATTTGTAAAGAGTGAGGGTTAGTAACCCTTGATTGCAAAGAAGAGGTTTTCTTCTTTGGGAGAGATTGGAGGCTCTTGTAACAGTTTGGTCTACACCCGTGACGTAGATCGGAGTAAAGGAATCCTCAAGAGGTGTTCTTGAAGGGTGGACGTAGAGCGCGGGGTGCGATTGCCAAATTACTTGAAAAATTGGTTTGCAAGTATCTCTTCCCTTATCTCTTTAGATAATTGTTTGTGATTGTGTTTAATTTGCAATTTTGTTTTTAAAAGGTTAATTTCCGCTAAAACCTTATTCACCCCCCCCCCCCCCCCCCCCCACCCTTTAAGGTTTCCACATTTGGGCCAACAAGGATTTTGCATTCGTCCGTAGTGTGGCCATGATCTTTATGGAAATCACAATATCGCGACCTATCTCTTTTCTGAGGATCTCCTTTCAAACGTTCCGGCCACCTAAAATCCTCTCTTTCCTTGGACTGGTCCAAGATCTAGGAGAGGGGTGAGTTGAACGGAGTGTACATTTCTGGCCTTTTAAAGTCTGTTTTTTTGGGTGGCTTATCAGGTGACCACTGTCTCTTCCTTCCATCCTTAGGCTCCTTCTTTGGAGGCTTGGGATCTATCATATGCCTCAGCTCTTTCCTGGCCAGGTTCATATCTTCCACCAGAATGTACTTATTGGCCCGCGCCAATAGCTCCGCGTGATTTTTGGGGGGATTTTTACTAATAGAGGTAAGGAAGATTCCAGGGTGCATGGAGCCCCGCTTTCAAAGCTGAGTTGGCGAAACCTTGGTCGCATCCTTCCATTGTATTGAGCTCAGCATTAAACCTCGTGATATAATCCCTCAGACCCTCGCCCTTGGCTTGGCGTATGGTCAGCATATGATCTGGTCCCTTCCTGATCTTTTTACTGGTAAGGAACTGATTGATAAATTTTACCCCTAGGTCTATAAACGAAGTGATTGACCTGGGTGGGAGGCGGTTAAACCACGACAACGCTGTGTCGGTAAGCGTATTTGAAAAAGCTCGGCATATTAAAGCATTTTTGTGGTTGTATAAGGCCATGGCGCACTGATAATGGCTCTGGTGTTCCGCCGGGTCAGTTTTCCCATCGTACATGGCCAATTTTGGTAAAGCGAACCCTTTTGGGGGGGGGGGGGGCTCTTCTGTGATTGACTTGACGAATGGGGGTCCTCCTTGCCCCAGAAGCTCCGGCAACTCTTGTTCACCTTTAAACTGTAATGCCTCATGTGCGTCTTCCTCCACTTGACCTGCCTTTGGCTGGTCTCTTGAGTTACCCTTAGGGTAGTTCATCAAATTGCCTCCAGGATCCTTACAGTGATTTCCAGATTCATCAACCTGCTCCCCTTCTTTACGGATTTCGTTGGTGCGCCTAGCTGGTGAGCTATGAGCCGTCCGAATGAGGTGGTCATCCTCCCTATGCTCCTTAGGAGGATTGAGTTGACTACCTACCAGCTGCGATATTGCTTTGCTGCTGTTGAATTAAAGCCTGCACCGTATCTATCAGGCTCTTGATTTACTGCATCATTAGTTCTAGCCGATGGTTGAGCGGCCTGACATACTGGGTCTACCCCAGTGGATGTTTTTGGAGCAATAGGGTTCTGGTTTCCTTGTAGAGGATCCTGGTCATCCTGGCCGGAAGGTCTGGATGAAGAGATCTTGTAGAAACCACCATTGTACCTGAATCAAAGAGTAGAAAGGGTGAAGAAAAGGGAACTGATTTCGTTCCCACAGACAAAAAGAGAGATTTACTCTGAGTGTTCGGGTCAGGTCAAGGTTACACGCTTTAGACCTAATCTCAAATCTAGAGAAACCAAGAAAGATAGATTTACTCTAAATGTTCAGGTCAAGTCAAGCTTACACGCTTTAGACCTGATCTCAATTTTAGAGAAATCAACAAAGAGAGATTTACTCTAAGTGTTCAGGTCAGGTGAACCTTACACGCTTTAGACCTAATTTCAAATCTAGAGGAATCAAGAAAGAAAGATTTATCTTTGTGATTTCAGGACGGGTCAATAAGGCCTCTAACCTGTAAAATTATGTGTAACATCCTCAGCCAATCTCAAAAATAAAAAATCACAAAGAAACAAACTATTACTTTGATGTAAAAACAAAGTTATGTCCATAACATTTACATAAAGGGGGAGAAGGGCCCCAACACGAAGTAAAAAAAAAAAGAGGCTATTGCTTGGAAGAAAATAGTTCAACGACATCAACACTTTTTTCAACAGAAGGGGTATTTTCAGGACCAGGATTCAAGGCCAAAACACCGGCTTTGGCTTCACCAGAATCTTTTGCAGCAGCAAATACTGGACTGAAATCGATATCAAGAAATTGGTCCCTTAACCTCTCTGAAATAGCCTGCTCACACTCACGCCATCCCTCATCATGACTCTCATTCACCAGTGAGGTGCCCATAGCCACCAGCTCGTCCGATTTTTCCTTAAAATAAGCAGCAGCTGCGGCCTTCTTCTCCTCCTCCATATTCTCTCTCAGCTTGGTTACAACCTGTTCGGCCTTAAGAAGCGCTTCGGCTGCCTCAGCCCTTTTCAGAGCATTCTATTGGAGCTAAACTGATACAAGCTGGGAATCCACAGTCGCCTTCTCCAAGCTTATTCTGGAAAGATCGGCCTGGAGAGCGTTAGCCCTGGCCGTCTCAGCAGAAACCTTTGCTACCTGCTCTGCCAAGAGGTCTTCCATGCTGGACCCCTCGAAGTTGACTTTGCCAATGGCAGCAGTCATGAAAGCACCCTGAAATAAATGAAGGTTCAGAAAGCAATAAAAAAAACCCACAAGATCAGGAAATACCTCAAGCTGAGCGTTGATGCAAGATTGGAGAAAACCCGGTTTCTTAATAAGGGAACTGATTTCGTTCTCACAGACGGCGCCAATTGATGTAGTCGGTTTCAGGTAGGATGGTGATGGTCAGGGACAGGGAGAGCAGATGATGATTTCTCAGGTCCAAATCCTGCACACAAGGAAAGGGAAAGATTCAAGAGGGGTTGGATTCCCTGAGCCTCCTCTGATGGCTAAGTTAGTTGCCAGGAACGAGCAAGTAATAACAGTTTAGTCAAGGAAAGACTGTGTACCTCACTTGTTTATTTGCTATAGTATAAATAGGAAGTAATATTAGTAGATTGCAGCCTTTTCGGCGCAGTCTTCCACTACTCTGGTAATACGTTATTGGGTTGGGCCACTGTAGAGCTTACCACATGTCCAACACCTTCGAATTATGGGCTGCCTACTTCTTGTATTTCTAGAATGAGAGCGACCACGTCTTCTTAGCCCAACGGCTATGTGGACCTATTCAAACTAGAAGGCATTCAATACGATCGGCCTGTGACTTTCTTGCCACGTGTCATATTGTGATAGAAGAGCTAAACGACGCCCTATCAGTTATCATAGCACATATTAACATGGGCTCAGTGTGTTACTCCAACCAAATTGTTATCAACATTTCAAATCCGGGTCAAATCATGACCCACTTAAATGACCGGCTTGTACAATGTCCACATATGCTCTTTTAAAGAACAAAGGTCCATCACATTATCCAAAAACTCAATTCAATTCATGAACAAAAAGAGCTGAAAATGACTATTTAAAATTTTAAGCCATCAAATATTATCTTTTTTGAGCTTCCTTGTTCTTTGAACTCTTTCCAGTTACAGCAATGGCAGCAATAGAAGCAGCATTCTCCATTTTCCGCTCATACCCTTCTACTAATCCGAAATACCCTTTATGCCCTAAACCCCCACCCTCTGCAAAGCTCCAAAATTCCATTCATACCCCTCTTCTTTCCCTGAAATTCCCTCCTTGTCCCCTTCCCCTTCAATCTATCAAGATAATCAGAAAATTGAACTTTCAATTACTCTCAGCGATTCAGGAAGTAGAAGTAGAAGTAGAAGTAGAAGAGAAATTTGAAGAAACCCAGCAGCCAAATCAGAGGAGGAAACTATTTGTGCTCAATTTGCCATGGTCTTTGTCTGTTGCTGATATCAAGAACCTCTTTGGGGAATGTGGTACTGTCATAGATGTTGAGGTTCTCTCTCTCTCTCTCTCTCTCTCTCTCTCTCTCTCTCTATATATATATATATATATATGTATGTATATATGTTGAGGGTGCATTTGGTTGCACGAATTGATTAATTTTCTGAGTTATTCTGTTTCAAATTAGTTCATTCTAAACTTCTAAGTCTCTATAAAACTTTATTGCAATTTATCAATGAAGTACGGTCACAAACACACCACGCGGACACGAACATGGAAAATCTTAAAAGAAAAAAAAAATTTGTATACCAACAATGCAAGAAAATTATGGGTGAAGAGTCGGACACAACACAACACAGGATACGTACGGTGGACCCACAGAGGGGCAAAGGGCCCCCCAATTTTTGAAAATTTTCTGATATACCCTAAAAAAAATTAAGTACACTTAAGCCCCCTAAAATTCAAAAAAGCTCCCTTTTCAGCATATTTGAATTTTTGTGTTAATTTTCATAAAATTTGTAATTCCAAGACCACCCCACTTTGAAAACATATATATTGGATTAGATTATGTAACATAGATATTGCAACACTAATTGCAATCTAAACCATCCAAAATCATGAGCAGAGTCAAAACTTCTAAATAAGGGCAAGTGAACTAATATTAATGCAATTGGCTTAGGGCATGTTTGGTTGTCCTTGAATACAATAATTGCATTATGTCGTTTGTATAGAATTTTACACAAAAAAAGATGGTGAGCTTGAATCGTTCCATATAGAAATATGAAGCTCTCAGAAATGATGCATGAAATCTTAAATTTTGGCATTCTATGAAAAGGTAGAAATGGCCAAATTATAAGAAATATGGTGGAGTTTCCTATTTTTATAAATGGAGTCATTCATGGTGATGAATTTTGCTTCAAAATTTAACATGACTTCTGAATGAAAATATTCACATTCAAGTGACAACCAAACATGCCCTAAATGTTTTGTCAAAACACATTTTCTTCTTCCTTCACTTAATCTAATTCAAATTGATTTAATATTACTGCACGCTATACAGAAATTTCTACATGAATATGTGTATAAAGAGAACCAAAAAAAGTCTCCTCGGAAGCACTGCCCTCGAATCCCCGTAAACTTAGCTACCCCAAGTAACTTCCAAGTTCGACCCCTAACAAGCCCCTCCAACTTCAAATTTATGCATCCTCCTCTTACGACACGCTTACCTTCTTAGAAGTGTCCGTGCTAGGAAACGAGGATTTATGTACTGTTTGGTTTGTTACAAATAGTCTATTTTGCTACAATACTCTCCTGAGTGCGTGTGTTTGTCTGTGTGTGCATGTGTGAATATGTATATGCATTTATATATATATGCGTTCACGTTTGTGCATGTGTTATATATATATATATATATATAAAGAGATGATTATTGCAGACGAGAGAGACTCATCATGATTTAACAACGAAAAGGTGTCCGAGACTGAATTTCTCTATATTATAGTACGACATTTCAAGGTTTTGATAATTATCACATTTGAGTTCTCCATAATAAAGTTAAATTTGTCATTTTTTTTAAGTTGTTAATTTTGGCAGCCAAACTCCACTAAATGGACTAGTACATAATAAACTCATTCTAAATAGAATAATTCGTAATTTTTGTGGACGTTCAAATTAGGGCTGCACATGGGTCGGGTCGGGTCGGGTCGGGTCCCTACAGAACCGGAACCAACCCGATTATGAATGGTTCCATGTTTTGAGACCCAGACCCGAACCGATGAGGTTTGGACCCGACCCGACCCGACCCAGTAACTTTGGTTCGGGTCGGGTTGGGTCTGGGCCACAACCCAACTTTTTTTTTTTTTTTTTAAATATATATTTTTTCTTATATTTTATTTTATTACTATTTTTATTTATATTCATTAGTGGATACCTATTCTTCTATGTATAATATATCCATATAATCCATTAAAAAAATTGATGAGGGTGGAGAGTCATGAAAATTAATTCCCACCATTAGAAAAGTGGATATAATGTTTTATATATTCATGGATATAATGATGTACAACCTATAAAAGTTCAAATTAATAAAGTGGTTATGTTTTATATATTCATGGATATAATGAAAAGAAAAATTAGTACTTTGTCACCAAAATAAACAATTAATTAACAAAAACAGTTTGTCTATTGGCTGGACCCAGACCAGAACCAGACCCAACCCAGACCCGACCCGAAATATTTGTCTTTTTGACTGGACCCGAACCAGACCCGACCCATTTCATTTCAGACCCGACCCAATCGGGTCGGGTCGGGTCTTTGGGTAACGGGTTTTTTGTGCAGCCCTAGGCTTCAAATGCACCTTGACTATATGACCCATGAATGTATGACTATGCTGATTTGGGATATTGGGTTTTCAATTGCATTTGTTCGTTCTTTTTTCAGATTATCAAGCAAAAGACTGGGAAGAGCAGAGGATTTGCATTCGTCACGATGTCATCTGGGCAAGAAGCCCAGGCCGTTCTTGATAAATTTGACTCTAGTGTAAGTTGTTTTCGGAATATAATCTTCTGGCCTCTTTCTTTGTTTCATTTTCAAATATTTTAGGCCCCCTTTGGCAACGGGTTTTCGATTGCATAAGTGATTATCGAAATCCAAGAGCTAAAATGAAACTGTTTGGCAAACCAGAAGCTAAGTTGTTTCGCAGTTGACCAAAAGCAAACTTGTGCAGCCTTTGGCCAAAAATATTTTTTTTAGCGATTAAATTGCAGAAGCAGAATCTGTGTCAAACAAGTCCTTAGTTATATTGCATTTGCCATTTTGCAGTATTCTGAGATGTGATTTTATATATATATATATATATATATAATGAAATGTGTATTTTCTGATATTACTTGACATAGTAAAATTCACCAAAGAAGCCTTCAATGCCTATAAATTGGTTCTCGCTTGAGTGACATAGTCTATATTGATTCCTCTTATCTTGGAGCACATTCAGTTTGTGTACTATGACTCTTTCAACTTGGGTGTAGCTTGAGCAACTTATTGTTTGACTTAAGTAGGTAAGAGAGAAAAATGAAGGACGGTTTTAATATGCGATGCAGTCTTTAAATTTGTTATAAACCAGTAATATCGTATAACTAAGGACTTGTTTGACACAACTTGTATAATGTCATATCAGTCGATCATATATGTTAAAAGAAAAGAGTGAGATATGTGTCATTTAAGAGTGAAACAAAACGTTTTAAGATATTCGCTTAGTAAAACGTAGAATGGCAAATGAGAAAGATGGTGAACTTTTATGGAAGAGATGATTATTTGACTATCTGCAAATTCTTTCTTCTTTTTCACTTTCGCTCCTTTCTTTCGTAAAGATGAGCAACCCCATGGGTGGGCTGTACTTCAAACAGATAAACCTCACCTCCCACCCAAAAAAGCATTTCCACATAGGTGGGCTTACGCTAACCTATGCGAGGGGATGACCCTCCGATTGCTCAGACTAGTCATTTAAGTCTAAGAAGCATGAGTACAGATACGGGGACACGGACATGGAAAAATGAGAAACATACATGTAAAAATTTTGACCACCTATGAAAATCAATATCAATATTTGATTTATAGTCCAACTAAAATGCCTAATTATATTTTCTTTCAGCATTTTTACATATGTACATAATTTGTAGTCATAGAAGAATCTTTATAGGCATTATATTTCTAGGCATTATATGATCCATGTGTCGTGTCTTCATTCTATAAGAATTTTTGACCACCTACTCATTTATAGGCATTATATTTATAGTCATAGAAGAATCTTCATTCTATTCATTAGTTAGCGGCCCCAAAGACTTTCGGCTTCTTCTTTGGTGTGTCCGACATGTGTCAAGGAGTGTCCGGCATGTGTCGTGTCTAGGCCGGGCAAACAGGTGGGTTTGGGCGGGTTTTATATGGATTGGGTTGAAAATGGGGTTCAGCCCAAATATGATCCATGCTACAGCGGTTGCCACCGGGTTGAGGCGGATATGGATTGGGCAGGCCGGGCAAAACCGTTAACCCAGCTTCATTTTGTGTGTGTGTGTGTGTGTGTGTGTTCTGGCAGCTGCTTCATGGAATAATAGCTAATAGCTTCTTTGAGATTCTTACCTATAAGGCAGACCTGGGTAAAGACATCAACCCAATTTGACTTGTTTATA
The DNA here is from genome assembly GCA_033977485.1 of Hydrangea macrophylla. NCBI lineage: Eukaryota > Viridiplantae > Streptophyta > Magnoliopsida > Cornales > Hydrangeaceae > Hydrangea > Hydrangea macrophylla. The sequence continues at coordinate 98,514,471 of CM066989.1, read as the reverse complement.
TGAGATAAACTAAAACCAAATCCAACCTGAAATAGACAGACCTGGATGGGTTCATGGGTTCAGAACCGTATTGCCAGGTCTAGTCGTGTCTGACACGGGGTTTGACACAAACACATGACCATTCATAAAGTGTCCATGCTTCGTAGATTTTAATCTTATTCTTAGTTATTCATTGCTTGTGCAGTTGTGCAATACAAAGCATAGATGTTTCTGAAAACACATCTCTAGATTATGATTTCATGTAACAGGAACTGTCGGGTCGGATTATTAGGGTCGAGTTTGCAAAGAGATTGAAGAAACCTTCTCCCCCTCGTCCTCCTTCAGCTCCTCCGGCAGTAGAGACACGGCATAAGCTGTATGTATCTAATCTTGCATGGAAAGTAAGGTCTAGCCAACTCAGGGAATTTTTTGCTGCCAACTTCAATCCAGTTTCAGCAAGGGTTGTCTTTGATAGCCCTACAGGAAGATCTGCTGGCTATGGGTTTGTGTCGTTTGCCACAAAAGAGGAAGCGGAGGCTGCGATTTCTGAATTGGATGGAAAGGTATGAAATACTGAATCAAAATTGTTATTGCTTCTCTTTTTTTTGAGCAATTTATTATTCCTGTAGATTTAGATGTGTGTGTGGGGTGTGGGGTGTCTTTTGAACCTTTCTGGATTTTTTTGTCTCAACCAAATTGGATTCTGTCTTTTTTGTTTGTTTGTTTTTTTTAAATATATATATTTTTTCTTTCTCGTGTATGTTTTGGTCGTGCCATGGATAAATTGTTAGTTGTTAAACTACGTAGTACGTGGTATCAGATTAGAGTAGGCATTTGCTGCTTCAGTGGTGTCAAAACTCAAAAGTGCTAATGCGAATTTTGTTAACAGTCCATGTGGCAGGATGCATCATCCTACTGTATGAGTAAACTTAAGACACCAAGGAGTTCATAAAGGCCGAGGATAATTTGGTCATTTCACGTGCACAATGTAGAAATGTGAGGTATAATATCCATTTAAGAAGCAAGTTGCCAATAAATGTCCAAGTTAGAGTTTGATATAAAACGGCCTAAAATTGTCATTTGCAGACTTAGGGTGTGTTTGGAATGACAACTTCAGAATGCATTCTCGCCAGTTGCAATTGCATTATCTACTTGTTTTAAAGATGCACACTATTACAATTTTCACTTTTCACAAAAGCAAGTCTTACTTGCTTCTACTTTAAGTTGGAGATGGTTCTTCGCAAATGAGGCCATCTGTTGGGGGTTGATAGGAACCAATGCTCCTCGATTTTTATGGCAAATAACTATCCCTCTGTAAGGTTTACATCTCCATCTCTACATTTGTTTTTTGTTCTTTTTCTCTCCATATTCAACATGTATCCATATTAATACATACTACGAAAAAAAGTGACAGTCGTACCAAACGGAGCATTTATCTCTATTTGGCGTTTCTTCAAGTGAAAACTTGGTTTTTGACTTTGATTGATGGTATTTTGCCATGTAAGGGAAAATTTTGATGAGCACTTTTGGAGAACTTCATTTACATAGTCTCGTGTGGCCAATTTTGATAGTTCACTTGTATTCATTTTGGAGAACATCATTCACAACACCTCGGAGAACCATAGCTATGATTCAATGCTAAGTTGCCGTTTAATCCAAAAGCTTAAGCTCTTAGATAATTGGCCCAACAATGAATATCAAGCTTTAATAAATACATATACGTACTTATGCGTATATGTAACCCAGTCATAGTAGTAACTGTATGTATGATGCATACTTGTATACATATTACGGAATTGCTAGAGGTTGTGAACATGATATTTTTTTCCCTAAGATCAATATGGATGTTCTGTCAACATTAAAGAGAGCTTTGATCCCTCCTGTCCTTTTCCACAATGCAGGAGTTGTTGGGCCGACCACTTCGTTTGGTATTTAGTCAAAAGAATAGCGATGAATCTACAAATGAAAAGGATGAAGATGGCCTTTCTGAAAAGAGTAGCGATGAATCTACAGATGAAAAGATTGAAGAAGATACTACTATGGAGCAACCTGAACAGTCATAGATGAAGCATTCTTTCATCCTCTTGATCTCCGATTTTTCGACTAAAAGGAAACAGTTATGCAAATTTAACAGTTGCTTCGTCTCGTGTATTTTAGTAAAATTGCCTGAAATTAATACAAGTGAATATCAATTCCCTGATTTATATGAATTTGCAGAAATGTACATGTATGTATCCTACATCAGTGTTCACATCTCTTGGCTCTAGCTATTAGAATTGTCCTTTTATTTGAGTTGTTATTATCACCACTTTTTTCTGAATGTAAAGGATTGAAAATAGTAGATAGGGTTAGGGGTTTAAAGGAATTGTCTAAAGGGATAGAGAGTTATTTGTTAGGCTATCTCTAGACTTTGTTTGGTTCATGGATTTAGAATGGGAACAGAAAGGAAAACGTTTTCCTTTGGGTGGTTACTAGAGACAATAGGAAGGAAAAGAAAGTGCAATGAGAAATAAATTAAAATATTTAATTTTGTGAGTCACTTTCCTACGGTTCACATTTGATCCAAAAAAATTACGGAAAAGTACATTTTTCTGTTATTTTTTTGGATGGAATGTGAAGATTAGAGTGATTTGACAATTAAACCAAATCTCGTAAACTATTTAACTTCTAAAACTTATGGCCAAAGTGAGCTCGATGCCAAAAAAAAAAAAAAAAAAGCATGCGTGCATGTGGGTTTGCGTGCATGTGCGCAAGGAGAGACAAGAATGGGCGGTTGTAAGACAGCCATATGTAAAGGTGCATTAACCGGTTGTGATAAAAAAATTGTAACCTATAGTGAGAAGAATTGCAACTACTTTACAAAAAAAATAAAAATAAAAACAAAAACTTGAGCATGCACACATGTGGGCTTGCCTACATATGCGCAAGGAGAGAGCAGAATGGGTGGCTGTAAGACAGTCATATGTAAAGGCGCATTAAGGCTTAGTTTGGCCCCCATGTGACTTTTTAAAAGGAGCTTATGAAATTTACTACTAAGTTGTTTGATAATTTTATACAAGTGACACACTACTCTTCAAAAAGATATCATGAAACCAAAAAGCCACCTTGAGCTTTTAAAAGCTCCATTTTAGAGCTTTTAAAAGCTCCCCAAAAAAGCCCTAAGTTCAATTTTTGTAAAGCTCGTAAAGTAGCTACCAAATGAATTAACATGAAATTGTGCTTAAAAAAAGGAGAAGCACCAAAAGGGGGGCCAAACTAAGCCTAAATGTTAACCGTTGCTGATTAAAAAGTGTAACCTAGTGAGAAGAATTGCAACAACTTTACAAAAAATTATAACCGTCGTCACGAATATTGTAAAATATGCCATAAAAAATTGTAACCTACCTGACAAAAAATTGTAACAAAGTAGTTTTTTTAATCGACGTGACAAAATTCTAACCATGTACCTAGAACATCAAATTATTGTAACCAATGTTACAGAATATTGCAACACAATGACAAAAAAAACTGTAACAAAGTGGCTACATGATAAAAATTGTAACCACCTGACAGTACCAAGGGTTGATCCAAGGGCTAAGATTTATTTGCTCCAAATTTTTTAATCCAACAACTGGACCCCTCTTTCCTTTGCGACAGAAGTTCCCAAAAAGAAAATTATACTTTGTTCACATCTTTCTCAGATGGTGCAACCTCGGCAAAGCCACCATTGCCTGTGGACATTTTGCTTTTGTACTCTCCAAACGTGGTACAACTCTTAGTCCAATTATGTCCCCTAATGATTTTTGCCTTAACATGTTCTGGCAATCTCAATGTATACTTATCTTCATCACCTCTAGTACTCCTAACTATTGAATGGCCAGTTGAGTGTGACCTTGAAAATTTTCCTTCCTTCTGTTTGGCTATGGCTATATCCATTTCCCTTTCCTCCCCACTTTCCCTCTCCCTTAATTCCCTTCTCTCCTCTTCATTGTCTTCACTAATTGTAATGGTAAAAGTGTCCTCTTCTAGTGCCTCATCTTCTCTAATGCCTTGCATGGCATTAATGTTGGCACGTGCGGCCGGAGACTTCTCTGGAGAGTTCTCCAACCCGTCGAGGCCCCTCCGACACACCGGACACGTCTTGTGTAATTCGAGCCAAAGGTCAATGCACTCTTGGTGGAACACGTGGCAACATGTCGTCAAGAGGCGAATTACGCTTTCGTCCTCGAACTCCGATATGCAAATGGCACATTCTAACCCATATTTCTCTTTTCTTAGGTCTTTGACACATGAATATGCGAAGGTTGGAAATGTCTTTATGATCGACGGGTCGAGGCCGCTGCTGCTAGAGGCGGGGCCCACCGGAGCTCCGGCAGGGTTATGCCGAATGTACCAATTGTGGAGAAAAGTTTCCATAAAGCACCTACAAAAATATATAGAGAAGAAACCAACAAAGAAGAAAATAAGGAGGATGATAGTGAGGATTATGGTCACCGGTGGGGATGTGTAGGATGCTGGCGGGGGCGCAGGCGTCATTTTACAGTAAAAATAAGGCAAAAGCTTGATTGGGTGGCCGGAGATGAGCTTTTCCGGCCTTGGATGAGTGTGATGAGAGAGAGAAAGTATAGAAAAATTGGAAAGAAAATAGATTTTTGGTTGGTTTTGTGGCGAATAGAAGTGAGCGAAACAAGGAGGGAAATGAATGTCATGTTTGTGAGGGGAGAAAAAGTGGTGTCTTTGTTTGGTATGGTGACGTGGAGATGTTGGTTTTGTATCTATGGTCAGAATTGTAGTCATTGAGCGAGTCCTTGTGAGACTTTGAAAGACAAGGTTATATAGTATATAAATTATTGGAAACAAAAAATTGTTTTTGTTGCTTTTGTTCTGAAATAATATAAATACTTTCACAAGAAATTAACCATGCTTTTCTTATGCTCTTCTTAGTTTATGTAGGACTTTCAAATTGAATATGAACATAATTTTTCTTGGACTTGAAGTAACGGGCTTTAGCCGTAGAGATTTATTTGATCCTAATATGTTGGATCGAAACAATCACACGCAAATAATATATGAAAAACAGAAA